>CM046949.1:117408626-119808626 GCA_025698515.1 Gossypium sturtianum
AAAATCAAGCGTTTTTCTAACTTTGGTATTAACAAATGGGTTTCCAAACATGAGTTTTCCCAAATTTCTTAACACCTATAAGACAATATTAACATCATCTACTACTAAGTTTTTACTGTATCACGATAAAGGGTTTTATAAAATCTAACCAGGTAACTTGCGTTTCCAAAAAATGTTTTCACTCCGTGTACGCCTTGAGATTCAGTCGTGGTGTGTTGACTGGTTTGGGGTGTTACAATTTTGGTATCGAGAGCAGGTTTTAACAGCTTTCGGTGTGGGCCGAGGCCCAAAATGTTTTATAAAGGATTATGGAAGGCTTTTATAGAAAAGTCGATGGTGAAAGCATGGCACCGAGTCTCAGGCATCAATCCGCTTGAGGAGTAAGTAATTCCGAACTATTGCTTGTGATGATATGATTGTATGGTTATGATGATGACATGATTGAGTAGTAATAGGAACTACTTTAGAGATATAAACTATAGGATGATGTGTACTCGAAACAACCCCTTATTAAAACTTCTTGAAAGCGTGCTCAAAAGATAAGTGGAACAAAAGTCTAACGCATAAAACTTTTAATCGACTTGAATATATCGATAGATATGAGTGCATGGGCCTTGGGCGTAACACTCGTGGACGAGGTAGGGTAGGGTGGCGGTCTCGGAATCGATAGGGTTGGACATGGGTGAAAACGAGGTACCACCGCCGCATTGTGGGACGCGGAATATCAAGATCGAGACGGGTGGTAATGACCTTGGTGTCGCGGTGTCTTTGAAGTCTTTGGAGAAGGGTTGCGAGAGTGCAGGAGTAGGAAATGGAGCTCGGAAATCGCTGACCGAGCGACTCAAGGCTAATAGTGCGAGAGGTATTTAGAGGTGTATCCGTGTGGCACCCAAAGTGCAATGAGAATATTGGTTGGAAGCGCGACTAACGCATCATGGATGATCTGGATTTTCAGGTGAGGAAAAGTTGAAGGGCATAGTATCTCTCTGCCCGAGATGAGTCGTGCTCAAGTGGTGGCTCACAATTAGGGATGGAGCGATAGCGGATGACCTCACTTGGGAGTTCTTTAGTAAGCGACCTATCGGAGGAAGTACATAGGGGCTAGCTATGTTGATGCGCGTAGAGCTTTTCTTGAACTTGGTCGAGGGTAATAAAGCGTAGCGAGAATATGAGGCGAAATTTCTTCGGTTGAAGTCGGTATGCACGGGGTATTGTGGGCACGAGCATGAGCGTTGTGTCAGTTTGAATATGTAAATTTGAGGGACAGTGCCAGATGATAATTGCCCACTTGGCCGAGGCGAGAATTTGCCGATTCTAGTGGAGAAAGCTAAGGTTGCTAAAGGGTAAAAAGCTTGATGCATAGGCGGAATCGGGATAGGGGTTGGAATAAGAGGAGTTCTAGATCATCCGGGTTTTTCGGGAACGTGAGAAAGGGTTAGATATAGTAAAGGTGAATCAAGCCGCTAGGCACATTCTTTTGCTAATACTCGATGGCCGCTGCGGTGTGCTTTCGATGCGGAAGTCTCACGGAGAATGTTGGGTCAGTAGCGAGGATGCTTTGAGTGTGGATCGATGGGGCATCGAGTTGGGGATTGCCACGAGATCGGCCTAGTGCGATCGAGGATCGAAGCGTGCCTGATTTAGGAGGGATAATCAGCGACCCAGAGAGGCCGTGGGTTCGAGCCGAGAGAGGTAATGGCTCTGGTAGGGTCGTGGAGCATCGGGCGAGGTGCAGGGTGGTGAGGCGAGGCATGACCTAGGTTGGTCTCTGTGGCGTCGAGGAGGAGAAGCGATGCCGGACGTCCATCTTCGTGCGTTCTTAATTTTTGGAGTACCTTATAATGCTTTAATTGATGTTGGTTCGGCGCACTCTACATGCGTTGCTAGTAGCATAGTAGAAACCATGAACTTAGACTGCAGAGATTACTTCTAGGAAGATGAGCGTGATAAGCCCTCACAGGTCACTCAGTAGAAGTAAGTAAACTATATAGGGATGTACCCCTAGAACTTCAGGGGGTCGTTAGCTTACCGGCGACTTGATGGACCGCTGGTTTGGGAGTTCGATCCGATTCTCGGGATGGATTGGCTAGTTAAGTATCAAGCTAGTTTGGATTGCGCGGCTAAGCGCATGGTGTTGAAGACCATGGAAGGTGTTGAGGTGGTGATGATAGGTAATAGGAGAGATTACTTATCTAATGTTATCTGCTGCTTGAAGGCCGTGAAAATGGTTAGAAAGGGTTGTGAATCATTTTTGGTGCATGTTTGTGCTTTGGAAGTTAAAGATGCAGTGTGTGAAGAATGTCCGAATGTGAGGGAATTTCTTTGATGTTTTCCGGAGGAACTCCGGGTATACCTTTCCGACCGCGAGGTTGAGTTCTAGTATAGACTTGTTACCCGAATCGCGCAAGATCTATTACTCCATATAGGATGGTGCCGAAAGAATTAGTGGAGTTAAAGGCTCGATTCAGGAGTTGTTGGACGAGAGGTTTCATCCGACCGAGTGTATCACCTTGGGAGCTCAAAGTGCTTTTGTTAAAAAGAAGGATGGATACGATGCGGATGTGTATAGACTACCGGCGGTGAACAAGTTGACAATCAAGAACAAGTATCCGTTGCCCGAGATTGATGACTTATTTGATCAACTCAAGGGTGCATCGGTTTTCTCTAAGATCGACCTTAGGTGGTATCATCACTCAAGGTGAAGGAGGCGATATTCATAAGAGCGGCATTTCGTTACTCGGTATGGGAACTCACAATTTTTGGTATTGCCTTTTAGTTTGACCAACGCATTTACGCGAGCATTCATGGACATGATGAATCGGGTGTTTCACCGTATTTGGATCGGTTCGTCGTAGTGTTTATAGACGACATTTTGGTGTACTCAAAATCGAGGAGGATCATGGACGTGCATCTTGGGTAGTTCCGCAAGTTACGAGAAAAGCGGTTATACGCCAAGTTTAGTAAGTGCGAGTTTTGGCTTAAGGAGGTAACTTTCTTGGGTCATGTGGTATCAATTGAGGAATTAGGGTGGATCCTCGTAAGATTGAGGCGGTATTGGATTGGAAACCACCCAAGTCGGTTTGAGATTCGGAGTTTTTCAGGTTTAGCGAGGATATTACAGGAGGTTCGTGGAAGGTTTCTCTTTGATCGCAAGCACCGTTGACTAAGTTGTTGAGGAAAGGGTTCCATTTGTGTGGACGGAGCTTGACAAGAGAGTTTCGACAAGTTGAAGAAGATTCTGATGAAGCTCAGGTTCGATTCACTGAGCGGGAAAGGAATTCAACATTTATTGTGATGTATCACATCATGGCTTAGGTGTGTGCCGATGCAAAGTGGAAAAGTGGTAGCGTATGCATCTAGCGATTGAGGCCTCATGAAGGTAACTATCCGACGCATGAATTAGAATTAGGCTGCGATGGTTTTTCGCCTTGAAGATTTGGAGGCATTACTTGTATGGGAGAAGTCGATAGTGTATACGGATCGTAAGAGTCTCAAGTACCTCTTGACTCGGAAGGATTTAAACTTGAGGCGGCGAAGGTGGATAGAGTTATTGAAGGACTACGATTGCTCGATTGAGTACCATCGGGTAAGGCTAACGAGTAGCGGATGCGTTGAGCCGTAAGGTGGTAGGCGACTTGCGAGCGATGTTTGCTCACATCGGTCTTTATGATGATGGAAGTCTTTTGGCGAGAATTGCAAGTAAAGTCGTCTTGGATTGATCGAGTTAAGGAGAAACAAGCGATGGATGAGATTTTGAGTGCTCGGAGGTTACAAGTGCGAGGATGGTGAATCGAGGGGTACAACTTGGATAGTGATGGAGTCTTGCAATTTGGGGAAGGTATGTATGCCTAAGGATATTGAATTGAGACAACGAATTCTTGGGAAGCTCATAGCAGCCCATACGCTTATGCATCTTGGAGGCGATAAGATGTATCGTGATTTGAGGAACAGATTTCGGTGGCGAGTGTCTTAGCGGGAAGTAATGGCGAGTTTGTAAGCAAGTGTTTAACATGCCCAGTGAGTTAAGGTGAGCATCGATTACCATCGAGTGGTTGTAGCCGGTAAAGATTCCACAGTGGAAGTGGGAAAGGATTACGATGGATTTTGTCAGTGGGCTTCCCCTTACGCCTAGCAAGAAGGACTCAGTTTGGGTTATAGTGGATCGTTTGACTAAGTTAGCTCACTTCATACCGGTAAGGGTTGATTATTCGCTCCAGAAGTTAGCCAAGTTGTATGTGGCAGAGATAGTACGGTGGCATGGAGTACGTGTCAATTATTTCAGATAGGGATCCCAGGTTCACGTCGAGGTTTTGGAAAGCTTTGCATCAGGCTTTGGGCACAAGGTTGGATTTTAGCACGGCTTTTCATCCATGATCGGATGGGCGATGCGAAAGGGTAATCCAGTTACGGAAGATATGTTAAGAGGGGTCATTTGTGTTCGGATTTCAAGCGGTAGTTGGGAGGAGTATCTACCTTTGGCGGAGTTCGCTTATAACAATAGTTATCAAGCGAGTATTCGAGATGGTACCATATAAGGCACTATATACGAAGGCGAAAATGTCGTACTCGAGCGTGTTTGTGAGCCCCAGGTGAACGGCGGATGTTGGGTCCGAAGTTGGTGGTCAAGCAGAGGATAAGGTTAAGATAATTTGAGCTCGTCTTAAGGAAGCGTCGACAGTGAGAAGTCTTACACCGATCTTAAGTGCGTGGATATTGAGTATGCGATGGGTGATAAGGTCTTTCAAGGTATCGCCTTGGAAGAAAGTATTGAGATTTGGTCGGAAGGGCAAGCTAAGCCTTAGGTTCATCTGCCATATACGATGTTGAAGCGAGTGGGACCGGTAGCTTATCACTTGAGTTGCCGTGAATTGAGTCGATTCATGACGTCTTTCATGTTTCAATGCTTAGGCGCTATCGATCGATCCGTCCCATGTGGTACCAATTGAGAGATAGAGGTGAGCCACGATTTGTCTTTCGAGGAAGAACCAGCATGATTTTGGATCGGGATGTCAAAGTTCTGCGTAGGAAGTCGGTAGACTTCGTGAAGGTATTATGGCGGAACCATGGCACGAGAGGAGGCCACGTGGGAACCGGAGGATGTGATGAGACAAACAATACCTTCAACTCTTTTGATCGGGTAATTTGAGGCGAAATTATTTTTAGTGGGGTAGAACCGTAACATCCTCAAATAGGGGTTAGTGTATTTGAATTGCTTTGCATGAGTTTGGACTATTGTGTTATTAATTGAGGTCTTAGGGGCTAGTTATGAGCCAAAGGTAGGCCTAGAGCTATAGAAAAATGCTTGTTTTTAAGTTTTAGTAAGGGAGCTGAGGAGCTAGGAGCTAAGTGTAATTCGTGGAAAATTTAAGCACACAATTGCCTTGGTAAAGTGGCAAGGAGGCGCCACTTGGGGCCTTGAGGGTGACGCGACATGCGGGGAAGGGAGAGCTCGAGTTCGAGCAAAGCAGAAATCTCATTTTACGCTTAGCATTTTGACGCCAAGGGGGAGGAGTTGTGCTCGGCACAAACTCGCTGATAAGCTTGGAATAAGTCAAATTAATTTAAATGGGTGGCAAGGAGAAAATTTAGGAGCTTGACTAATTCAAACTCATTTGAATTAGTGGCAGGGAGAAGCTTGGAGCGATTGTTAGAAATTTGAACTCCTGTTTAAAGAGAGATGTCGGTTGGGAAAGTCGAGTAGGGGGTTGCCAAAATTTCTTAGTGGTTAGGTGATCATTTTCGGCTAGCTTGGAGGGCCTCATTCTTTGTTTTGTGTCAAGCCAAAAAACCCTTTGAGCCTTGCCGATTTCTCCCTAGTGCACCATATCAAAGTAAAAGCCGAAATCCCTTTTTGTTTTTAGCATCTATCGAGATCTCTTGTATTCACCTAGCCAAATCCACACAAGAACCATTTGGAAACTCTCTTTTCCCCTTTGAAACCGAAACCTCACTTGACATCTTCTTCTCTTCTCTTTTTCGGCAATTAAGGTTCTTGGCCGAACCTCTCTTTCTCCCATCTTTCTTTTTCTTCTTTTCATAACTGCTCAAAACCACATCTTCTTCTCTTCTTTCTTTTTACTGAAACCCCTTAGTCCCTTTTTCTTTAAGCCTAAGCCGAATACCATTTATATCTCTTCCCTTTCTCTTCTTTTTGTTTTAGCCGAATGTTATTTGCTTTGCTCTTCTATTAACCATACTCTATTGCCGAAATCTCCTTGTTTTCTTCTTGTCTATTTTGGCCGAATATCACTCAAGCCTAGATCTCTTTTGGTTTTTCTCCAATCGGTTTTGGAAGGGGGTAAGTGTTCATGGCCGAATTTCTTTTGTTTCGTTTCTCTTCTCTCTGTCGACTCTCATGGAAGCAGAAGCCGAATTTTGGCATTTGATAACAAGATTACTAATCACCTTTGAAAACCGATTTCTTTTAGGATCTCGGGATTACAGGCGATAGATCCGAGCCATCTATTCTCTCGTCAATCGATTTCTTCAAGTCTATGGTAAGGATCCATGACGATTAAATCATTCTTTAAGTTGTTTGAAAAGCCAAAGGCTATTGAGACTAAGTTTTGTTGTTGGCCGATTGTAGGGGGAGGATCAGTCTCGTATATTTTGGTGTTGTGATTAGTATTCAGAGAGCATTAAGGTAAGGTTTGGGGTTCCAGGCGTTAACCCTTCGGGACTTATTGGTATGGAAGAATGGCCTTGTTAATGGTTGTGGTTTTGCCGAATGTAGGACACGGGATCTAGTGCAGTAGATCGGGTCTTTGGGATTCAGTGATTGCGTTAGTAACAGGTGTGTAAACGCTTACACACTTTATTAGTTTAACGATGCTTATTATGTTACTGTATAACCCCTGGTATTAGTGACTTTGCCTTGCGGCATAAGCTTGGATTCCGGGTAAGTCCCCTATTATGTGATTTACGATATATATATCTATGTCATCATGTTCTGCTACATGCTATGTAATTTATGTTTTGCATGACCATTCGATATTATGACACGTATGTGATAAACATGATGATGGGTTGATGAGATGAGGGGAATGACTTATTTGGGTGTCACAGTGGTTTTGACCACAAGATGGGTTGGCCCCATCGGTTGATTTGTGACTACGATCACCAAAGTGGTTTTGACCACACTATTGATATGATTTGTGACTAAGTCCCGGTGGTTTTGACCACCGGTGGTTTTGACCACACGATTGATATTTGTGACTACGGTCACCAAAGTGGTTTTGACCACACATGGATTATTATGACTCATCCCGGTGGTTTGGTACCACGATGGGTTGGCCCCACATGATATTACGGGATTGTCATCGAGTGGTTTTGACCACACACGATGGGTTGGCCCCATCATTGATATATATGTATTTGTGACTTCGGTCACCAGTGGTTTTGACCACACGGGGTAGTTAAAGGAGATTGGATGGTTAGGTTATGGGTTGCATGATTTGCATGTTTTGCTAATGATCTGTGTAAGTGGTTGAATTATCGGGTTGGGGATTTATACACTCGAGTCTTGGTGACTCACCCTTCCCTTACATTTTGCGAGATGAGGCATAGATCGCGGATATGAAGTCGGGAGGACTCGGGGTGGCCATGCAGATTTGTTTTGGGTTTTCGACTTTAACTTATTATTTTGGTTTATTTGATTTTCCTTAAATTTGGTTTTGGTTTTGTAATAAGGCCACTAAGTTTATTTTGGTTTTATTTTCACTTGATTTTATTCTGCTTATAAATTACATGTTGGGTTTATGGATATGATAAAATTAACCGGTAAAAAGCAAGGTTTTCTAAACTATATCTCTTCGGGTTTTCAAACGTTACCATCGGGTAACAACGATCATAACATAATCAGAGGTAACCTGGATGATTTTACAAACTCTAAATCTTTCTCTCAACTTCAAAGGCATATGGATAAACTCTCCACACAACCGTTTTTAGTCAAAATCAAATGTTTTTCTAACTTTGGTATTAACAAATGGGTTTCCAAACATGAGTTTTCCCAAATTTCTTAACACCTATAAGACAATCTTAACATCATCTACTACTAAGTTTTTACCTGTATACGATAAAAGGGTTTTATAAAATCTAACCGGTAACTTGTGTTTCCAAAAATGTTTTCACTCCGTAGCACGCCAGATTCGGTCGTGGTGTGTTGACCGGGTTTGGGGTGTTACATGGATGATATTGGAAAGTTTAGTGAGAAGGGGCATTTTGGTCATTTAACAATTAAATGATTAAAAAGGGAAAAAGATGACAAAATTTCATTCATCTTCTTCTCCAAGCTGCGAAAATTTCAAGAAGCCATTGTTAGGGCTCTTCAATTTTTCAAGCTTGCTAGTAAGTGCATCCAAGCCCGTTTTGATATTCTTCGTATTTTGAAGTCCTAGTAACATGAGTAAGCTATCTTTAGCTATATGTTGAGCTAGGATTGATGTTCAAAAATTTACCCATGTATGACATGCATGTATTTTGATGTTTTATGGAAGATTATGAAAGCTTGATGTAGTAGAAACATCTTTTGCTAAGTGAATTTCATGAAAAATACATGTAGGGACTAGTTTGTGAAAGTCTTGAGATTGGTCATACATGAATGATTTAGTGAGAATTGATGATTGCTTTAGTTGAGGTTATGAATCGGCTAAGCATGAAAGGCTAGAAAGTTGAATGAAAATCACTTTACGAGCCTTGGGATAAAAGTGTAAATATGAGAAAGTTTAGGGGCAAAATGGTAATTTTGCTAAAGTATGAGATAAGGGTCAATTTAGTCAATGTGTGTATTGAATGATTTGATTTATCATTATAGATCAAGAAAGACAAAGCCCGGATAGAAACTGAGGCAAGAGCAAAGTAGTGGACTAAATTGCACACCTCCATACTTTTGAGTACCGAGGTAAGTTTACGTATAAACGATGCATTTATGCGTATACATTGTTAATGCTAGCTAGTGTGTAGCATGATTGAGAACCTATTCGATTCTAGTGGAATGAATGAGATAGTAGTTGTGAATGGATGAATGTATTACAAAGTAGACATGTGAATGTGTAGTGATAATGCTTGATGGTGGGCTAAGTGCGATACATCCGTGATACTTAACAATGATGGGCTGTGTGCGATACTATTTTTAAGCATATTATTTAGTGAGCTATGTGCGGAATCACTATAATTATCCTTTGTGGTAGGCTATGTGCGATACTACCTTATGATCTGATTGTGGTGGGCTAAGTGCGAAACCACCGAGTAATTTAGCTGTGTGGATGTATTATTGAGAAATAATGATGTGTTGTATTTTTGAGTAAATGTGATATTGAGTGCAGGGGTACATGTCAATGATTATGAGTATGTGACTCATGTTGTGTTGGAGCTGTGGTAAGGGATAGAAAGAGTAAGCATAGTAGTGGATGTGAGTTACATATGTTAGTATAATGCTAATTGTTGTTTAGCTTATACTAAAATGCTTAAATTTTTTATGTGTGAACTTACTAAGCTCAAAGCTTACTCCTTTCTTTTCCCTTGTCTTATAGAGAAAAAGGATTGAATCATGATTCGCGGATTAATCGGAAGATCGCCCACACTATCAGCACACTCCGGTACATTAGACTTAATGTTTTGTATATGGCATGTATAGAGGCTAGACAAGTTAGTGTATTTTGTTGTATTGGCTAAGATGTGTTGGCCATTAGATGGATAAACTATTTTTGTATAATGCCATGGTTGTTGGCTACTTTATTATATAAAAAGATGTAGTTATCCATGTAAGATTGTGTTTCAATATGAGTTGGTTATGGATGAGTTGAATGTATATGTTGTATGAGCTAGAGGGATGAGAAGAGCTTAGCAAATAGCTTTGTTCTTGTCCATGTGGATAGACACACGGGCATGTGTCTAGGCCATGTGTGATACACGGCCAGCCCACGGGCGTGTGACTTGGCCGTGTCAATTTGGCAGATTCGAGTAGTGTAGGCCACGGGCTAGCCACACGGGCGTGTGCCCTAGCCGTGGGACATTGGCAGAATGCTTGGGTTTTCATGTACGGGATGGGGGCATGGGCGTGTGTGACCTCCACGGGCGTGTGGTCCCTATATAGATGGAAAAATTTTAAGATAGTAAAAGTTTCCGATATGGTCTTAGGAACCCTCGTGTATATGAGTAAGGTCTCGTAAGTTGAGAATGAGGTCGTTATGGTGACTAAGAGAAAGCAGTCACGTTGAGCCTAAGTGGTGATCAAGTGGTTTTAATTCGGTAATGCCTCGGGCCCGGTTCTGGCGTAGAATACGGGTAAGGGGTGTTACAGTAAGTCCTCTTGAAGTTTTGGAATAATGGGAAATGATTTTGGGTTCGGTAATGTGCTGATTTCGTGTTTAGGTATTGCTCGAGGGATTCAAAGCGTGTTTTCCCGCGGGTAGGGTGTTCAGGATTTCGTATCCACTCTGGTAAGTGACTGAACCTTTGTTAGAAGTAGTTTCTCGAGTATTTCATTTGGGGGTATTAGTGCTATAAAACGTTTTTTATGTTGACTTAGTGTTGTAATCAATTTTATTAGGTGCTGGTGGTCTCGAGATAGCAAGTGCTCCAAAACCGTAACAGGTGTGTACCTGAAATGCAGAAAAACGAGACTAGGTGAAAGTTAAAAAATTTCACTGTCGATGCCACATAGGCGTGTGGTCACCCGTGTGGAAGGCCGTGTACGAGTACACGGCCGTGTGGTCGACGAAGGCATTGCCGTACGCAGCACACAGCCGTGTGGTGGCTCGAGTGTGGCCGTGTGGGCCACACGGGCTAGATCTAGTTAGCCGTTTGGGCCATACGGGCATGTGAACTCTGGGCCAGGCCGTGTGGGCCAAACGGGCAAGCCACACGGGCATGTGGGCCCATAATTCTGAAATTCACTATATGGTTGCACGGGTCATCCTAATCAACTGTGGGCCAACTGTAGGGATGGTAAAGGCTAACTGAACCCTAAAACTATGTGATCTGATAGATTGAAATACTGTTTTAAGTATGACTATGTTATGCATATATGCTATCTGTTTGTATAAGCCTGTTAAGCATGCTTTGTCTGTTAATTCTGTATCTATATGCTCTGTATCTGTTTGGGGCGGGTTTGTATATGCGGAGGAAGTATCTGTTCTGTAACAGCCCGATTTAGGGCCTAGTTGGAATAGTGGTTTCCGAAGTAAAAATATGAGTTTAATGATTTTTATAAGATTTCTGAGGTGATTACATGATTCTTTGAAAATCTCATGAGGAAATTTTATTAATTGGTGATTAAATTGTCCATTTGGACTAAATAGCAAAGAATAGAAAATATGAGATTCTAGAAGATTCAATTATGAAATAGAATTAAGAAAATTTCTAGAGGCCCTTATTTAGCAATTAGACCATTATATTTGATGATGGACAAAAAATGACATGGGAAGGAAAAATCCTAAGAAAGGATCATTAAGGGCATTTTTGTCATTTGGTAAATAAAATAATTAAAAGGTAAAATAAGGCCAAAATCATGTCCATCTTCTTCCTCTTGGCCGAAAATTTCAAGGAGGACATAGCTAGGGTTTCTTCAACTTTCAAGCTTAATAGTAAGAGCATCCTAGCCCCATTTTTAATGTTCTTCGTATTTTTGAAACCCTCGTAGCTCGGTTTAGCTATTTCTAGCTATATTTTGAGCTAGGGTTTATATTCAAAAATTTACCCATGTATGACATGCATGTATTTTGATGTTTAATGGAAGAATATGAAAGTTTGATGTATGATAAACATCTTTTTCTAAGTGATTTTCATGAAAAATGCATAAAAGGGACCAAATTGTAAAAGTTATAGAAATGGTCATACATGAGTGAAACATTGGAAATTGAATGTTGCTATAGTTGAGAAAATGATTCGGCTAGGCTTGAAATGTAATACCCCTAACCTGTATCCGTCGCCGGATTAGGGTTACGAGACATTACCACACTAAATATAACTTCCAAACATTCACATATTCACACAGATCATATTCACATAAATGAAGCATATGGCTAATTAAAAAGTAAACATACATTATTAATCATAAAACAAAAGACAATTCTCTTGCATATAATCTTATTTATACTTTTTATAAACCTGCCTCAAAACCATACAAAATTTGCTTCAAAATATACGCATAAATTATATACTCATCACATCATGACATATATGTTCAAATCCTATATAATTATTAAACACTTTATTACTTAATAATTTACTTGCACTTAATAGACCAAAAAAATCACATCACAAAGCTTAATGTCCAAAATCATATATGATATAAACAAATAAACCAATTGATAGGCGCATTTTTCCACATCAAATTTGAACCATTCAAGCTTAAAATAAATAAACACATTACCAATCATCTTGTCCTTAATTAGACTAATCAAATTTGTCTATTAAAAGCTAAACCCAAAACATGCACTACTCATATAACCAACTTTAACCGAATTTATGAGAACATTATTTACTAACTATAATTCTATTTAAAAGACAACTATGTATCATTTAAAAAGACCAAAAACATACATAGTTTACTATTACCAGCTTTCGCATATGTGTACATCAAATGAGCCATTTTCGAAAATCCATACAAATCATATCATTGTACAATTATTAAACCAAATTAATCTTACTCACATGTGCGAATCAAACATTTATCGTATACACCACAAGCTCATATAACATGCCTATTACCTAACTAACACATAACAAGCCTTAACTAACATTCATTACTTAGCTTATTGCCAAAATACATAACCATATGCCACATATTCATATAAACATGGTATTTCTTCTCGATTTACTAAACCATGATCAAATCCAAAGTTTAACAAAACATACCAAATTTTGCTCATTAAAGCATGCCATTTCAAATCAATATAAAACCACATTTCCTAATCAAATTTCATAGCCTAACTTAGTTCATGTGAAAAAAAAATAACGTCGGTAATGACAAATATATCGCAAAGAAAAGAGAAATAAAAATAAAGAACACACAGATTTTACGTGGAAACCCTTTCGGGAAAAAACCACAGGCAGAGGAGAAGAAAATTCACTATGTCGAATTCGAATCAATTTACAAGAGGAAATCAATTTACAAGAGGAATAGACTATGTCTATTTATAGGCTTGTAAAGCCATATTCTAATAGGAGTGTAGTAAGATTGAAACTCCTTATTCTAATCAATATCCAATAGATGGAGTTTAATAAGGTTTAAAAAACCTTATTTAAAATAAAATAAAATAATTGTAGTTCTATAGGGATTCTTCTTTTATTTTATTTTATTTTATCATTGTATTTTATTTAAATAAGGATTCGGGTCACTTAATTCTAACAATCTCCACCTTGACACGAATTCTAAATAAACAAGTTCTTCATCGTGAACTCTCAACGAACAAGTTCTCCACCTCTTCCATAAAACCCCTTAAGGGTTTAACTTCAACAATGAACACCAACCAAGTCTAAGCAATGCTCAAACTTGGTTATAGGAAGTGACTTAGTCATCATATATCTGAGGATTTTCATGAGTACTAATTTTGCTCACAATAATATCACCACGAGCAATAATATCACGAACAAAATGATACCGAACATCAATGTGTATTGTTCTCTCATGAAACATTTGATCTTTTGTAAGGAAGATGGCACTGATCGTCGTCGAAAAAATCTGCATCTTGATTTGAAGGTCTTTATTGATCTCACTAAAGAGTCCCTTCAACCAAATAGCTTCTTTACAAGCCTCGATGAATCGCCATGTACTCGGCCTTCGGTGGTAGACAAAGCGTCAGTAGTTTGCAAAGTAGCTTTCCAACTCGATTGCACAACCTCCGATTGTAAAGACATAACCAAGTGAGAGATCTTCTTCTATCAAGGTCTCTAGCAAAATCAGCATCAACATACCCAATGACTCCATCTCTAGTTCTTCCAAACTGTAAGCAAACATCAGTAGTACCTCGTAAGTATCTTAAAATCCATGAATCGATTTCCAATGTTCTTTACCAAGGATTCGCCATGTATCCAGTAATCGCACTAATCGCATATGATAAATCGGGCGTGAACAAACCATAGCATACATGAGAGATCCCCATTTGCACTAGAGTATGGAACATGTGACATGTCTTGAATCTCATCATCGATTGTGGAGACAAAGCCGATGAAAGTCTAAAATGGGTCTGCTAAAGGAGTACTAATGGGCTTAGCACTCTGCATATTGAACACGCAAAGAACTTTCTCAATGTACCCTTCCGACTTAGGTACAATTTACTTGCTTTTCTATCTCTCGAGAATCTCCATACCAAGTATCTTCTTTATTGGTCCCAAATCTGTCATCTCAAATTCTTCACTTAGTTGGGCTTTGACCTTTCTTATCTCCCCTTAATCTTTTCTTTGCTATCAACATGTCATCAACATAAAGAAGTAGATACACAAAAGAACCATCCCTATTTTTCTTAAAGTAAACTCTGACTATCAAAACTACTTCTTTTAAAATCATGAGAAGTCATAAAAGAATCAAACCTCTTGTACCATCTGTCTTGGTGATTTGTTTCAAACCGTAAAGGGACTTTTTTTCAGCAAGCAAACATAGTCCTCTTTTCTCGAGGCTGTAAACCCCTCGGTTGTTGCATGTAAATATCTTCCTTAAGTTCTCCATGCAAAAATGCAGTTTTTACATCTAACTGCTCAAGCTCCAAATCATGCATGGCCACAATACCAAGCAAATCTCGAATCGAACTATGCTTCACAACTGGGGAGAACACATCTGTGAAGTCCACTGTTGGAATTTAACTGTAACCTTTTGCAACAAGCCTTGCTTTATATCTAGGTTCTTCAACTCCTGGAGTCCCTTCTTTCTTTTTAAACACCCATTTACAGCGAACAACCTTTTTACCTTTAGGAAGTTTCACAAGATCCCATGTTCTGTTTTTATGGAGTGATTCCATCTCCTCTTGCATAGCAAACATCCACTTTTCTGAGTCTTCACAGCTAACCGCCTCAGAATAATTAGACGGCTCTTGGTTTGCATCTATATCTTCGGCCACATTTAAAGCATAAGCAACTAGATCAGCCTCGGCATACTTCTTTGGAGGTTTAATTTCTCTTCTAGTTCTGTTTTTGGCAATAGAGTATTGTGGTGAAGAAGCAACTCTATTCTCAATTTTTGTACTGACTTGAGGAGTCGACTCTGTATTAATCTGATGCTCCACCTGCTTTTGTTTTTCTTTATTGGAAGAGTCTTTAAGAGATAAGTTAGGTAGCATAGCAGTTTCATAAAAAACAACATCTCTACTAATCACAACTTTTCTATTTTTAGGACACCATAACTTATACCCTTTTACACCAGCTTTATAACCAAGAAAAACACATTTAATGGATCTCGGTTCCAATTTTCCATTATCAACATGAGCATACGCAGGACACCCAAAGATCTTTAAATCAGAATAATTAGCAGGATTACCAGACCATACCTCTTGTGGAGTCTTTTTCTCAATGGCAATGGATGGAGATCGGTTGATCAAAAAACATGCAGTAGAGGCTACTTCGGCACAAAACGACTTTGGTAATTTGGCATTTGACAACATACATCAAAATTTCTCCATGATCGTTCTGTTCATTCGTTCTGCAATACCGTTTTGTTGTGGAGTATGACGAACTGTCAAGTGTCTCACGATCCCTTCTGACTTGTATAGTTTATTAAACTCATCAGAACAAAACTCTAAGCCATTGTCTGTGCGGAGGTATTTTATTTATTTTCCTGTCTGTTTTTCAATCATAGTTTTCCAAGACTTAAATGCGGAAAACACATCGCTTTTTCTCGCTCGGGAAGAATGCCCAAACTTTTCTGGAAAAATCATCAATAAAAGTTAGCATATAATTAGCTCCACCTCTTGAAGGCACTCTTGATGGCCCACAGATCAGAATGAATATACTCCAACATTCCCTTAGTATTATGGATTCCTCTGGTGAATCAAACTCTCTTTTGCTTCCCAAAAACGCAGTGCTCACAGAACTTCAGTTTGCAAATTCCTTGCCCATCAAGAAGTCCTCTTTTGTTCAATTCTGCCATGCCATTCTCACTCATATGCCCTAGACGCATATGCCAAAGTTTAGTAATATCATCATCTGACAAGGAAGAGGAAGCGACAGCTGCATCACCAATAACAGTAGAACCCTGCAAAACATATAACTTGGCAGTCTTTCTCTACCCTTTCATCACAACGAAGGAACCTTTAGAAATCTTCAAAATCCCACTTTTAGTTGTGTACTTGTACCCTCTTGAATCAAGAGTACTCAACGAAATTAAGTTTCTCTTCAATTCTGGAACATGCCGTACGTCACTAAGTGTTCTGACAACTCCATCAAACATCTTAACTTTAATTGTTCCAACACCTGCGATTTTACACGAAGCATTATTTCCCATCAAAACAACACCTTCAGACACTGTTTCCTAATTTGTATCCACTCAAATATCCACTCCTCGCTCACTTTAGAATTGTTGACAGAAGCGACTAGAAGTTCACCATCGCTGTAGTCTTCTACAACATCAGCTTCACCAAAATTTTCTGGTTGTTTTCCCTTTTGATTCGCAGCCTCCCTTTTAATCTTGTTCTGTAGTTTATAGCACTCAAATTTAATGTGCCCGTTCTTCTTGCAGAAGTTACAAGTTTTACCTCTGTTTGAAGACTTCGATCTACCCTTAGATTTACCGCGAGGGTTCCGTTCCTGTGTCCTTCCACGATCATCATCGACGATTCGATCTTGTCTCCCACGAACAATGAGACCCTCTCCCTAAGAGTCGGGTTTAACCACAAGATGCTTCATCTTATCATACGAGGTCAAAGAATCATAAACCTCATCAATCGTGAGAGACTCACGGCTATATAAAATTGTGTCTCTGAAGGTTGAATAAGGCGGGGCAACGAACAAAGTAGAATCAACCCTAGATCTTCCTTATCATACCTGAACCTCCATGGCCTCCAAGTTTGAGAGAATTTCTTTAAACATCATTAAGTGTTCAGTACCTGACGCACCTTCCTCCAAACGATGAGCATAAAGATGTTGCTTCATATGCAACTTGTTGGTTAGAGTTTTCGACATACATATTTGTTCTAGCCTCTTCCATAATGCCGCGGCAGTCTTCTCCTTCATCACATCTTGCAAAATTTCGTTAGACAAATGCAGATGTAACTGTGTTAATGCCTTTCGATCCTTGCGCTTCTTCTTTTCCTCCATCAATGTCGAAGGCATTTTATCTACCCCTAGCAAGGCTTCCTCTAAATCCATCTGTGTAAGAACTGCCTGCATCTTTATCAGCCACAACGCGAATCTGGTGTTGCAATCCAACAGTGAAATTTTATACTTCAAGGACGCCATTACCGTGATCGAGATGAAAAACTCGAAAGCTCTGATACCAATTTGTGAAAAAAATAACGTCGGTAATGACAAATATATCGCAAAGAAAAGAGAAATAAAAATAAAGAACACATGTGATTTTACGTGGAAACCCTTTGGGAAAAAATCACGGGCGGAGGAGAAGAAAATTCACTATGTCGAATTCGAATCAATTTACAAGAGGAATAGACTATGTCTATTTATAGGCTTGTAAAGCCATATTTTAATAGGAGTGTAGTAAGATTGAAACTCCTTATTCTAATCAATATCCAATAGATGGAGTTTAATAAGGTTTAAAAAACCTTATTTAAAATAAAATAAAAGAAGTGTAGTTCTATAGGGATTCTTCTTTTATTTTATTTTATTTTATCATTGTACTTTATTTAAATAAGGATTCGGGTCACTTAATTCTAACAGTTCACATATGTCCTATACACCAAATCCCTCATGATCTTATAACCAAAAACTTGATAATAAGATTTAATCACCATAGACGAATTATATATAACTTCAAACCAACACATACATATTTCATTTCAAATTCGAATACATAATTACTTATAAACAATATTCAAACCGAATCATATTTCAATTTAGACATCTCAATAGCAAATCATTAACTATGCATAACCTAATTATATTCATCAACCTTATATTTCAAGACTTTAATACCTAGCATAAACCAAATTTATCATACACATGTAACATGAATACCTCATTCGAATGCAAGCACAAATTAATATCAAATGTAGTCAAAATAGAGCATAAAAATTAGACACATCAAGCACCCATTCAAAAGCACATAAAATCCAACTTAACAAAATGATCATGGACAAGCCATTTTTAAACCAAACCAAACTCAAGCATGGAAATTAAGCCATTTTCGCATGGCTATTTATATATATACTTGATCCAAAACTAATCAAAAACATAAGCAAGCCTATACATGCCATAAGATTGAGTTCAAACTATAACAAAATACCAAAAGAAGTCGATAGTGTGATAGACTTTGCTGACGATCCCCGAGATCGTAACGTGACTCCAAAATCTATAAAACAGAGGTAAACAAAACAAACACACAGTAAGCTATTTAAGCTTAGTAAGTCTTAAGCAAAAACATATATATTAACACTTGCATAATAACATTAGATTAATAAGGCCGAATATACATATCCTCAAATACAAAGTTATCATTTTAATCATACATACATATATCATATGGATAAATGCATAATTACACATGAACATATATATGAACCTCAGTACTAATATCACATATACCTCATTTGGCCGAATATACGTGAACACATATGTATACACATAATTCACATTTATAACTTAAACAATTATGCAATCAATTTAACATTCAACTTACCTTATTTTCACAACTTAGGATAAGCACATACCTGAATCTTTTTATTCGATTTCACATTTGGTCTTTACTTAATATTGCCCATTGAACCATTCGAAACTAAAAAGGATACGCGGATAGTCGGAAGCTCGTACAATGCCAACGTCCCAGACGTGGTCTTACATGTAATCTCATATCGATGCCACTGTCCCAGACAGGGTCTTCCACGAATCAAATACGATGCCAATGTCCCAGACATGGTCTTACACGTAAACACAAGTCGATGCCAACGTCCCAGATGTTGTCTTACACGATAACACATATCGGAAATCCTATGTCATGACATATGTATCCTATCTATTCCTAGGGTTTGTACGGGACTTTCGAACAACGTATCTCGATCGAATCGAACTCGTAACTTATCTTCCAAGCTTAATCACAATCGGCCAACGCGCATATATATTCTTAAAATTCAATTCAACACATAACAAATATATATTTTCAATTTAACAACATTTATATGCTTATAGGCTTACCTCGGATGTTGTCGAACGGTTTAATCGACTATTCGTCTACTTTCGATTTCCCCCGATCTAATTCTATTTTCTTCCGTTCCTGATCTAAATAAATTCAAATTTAACTAATTTAACCACATATTCATTCAATTTAATCCAAAAACACATAAATGGGCAAATTACCATTTTGCCCCTGACATTTTACACTTTTTACAATTTAGTCCCTATCGCATAAAACACAAAATACACAAAATTTCACATCACCATAGCTAGGCCGAATATCACCCATGCCCTTACAAGTCCATACATTTCATTAATTTCATATTTTAGTCTCTCAAAAATTTATTTTCACAATTTAGTCCAAATTACTCAAATTCATCAAAAATTCAAAGACAAAACATATTAATCTAACACATATATTTCATAATTCATCATCAAACATCATGTAACATCCTGGAAAGGGCCTATGCATTTTCGGTTTAATTGTACGAAGTAACATGTTTTATGTACTAAGAATAAATTTTGAACAATTTTGGAAACCTGAAAATGTATGGAAATGTTAAGTTAAAAAAAAATGGAAAGTGAACATTTTTGGAAACTTGGAAATGGATGGAAATGATTTGGAAATGATTCAAAATAGGAAAGTGCACATTTCTAGAAACTTGGAAATGTAAGAAAATGTCAAATTTACAGAGCCGAACGAAAATTTTTGGAAACTTAGAAATGACTTAGAAATGTCGAGTTTTAAAGTTTAAAAGAGGAAATTAAGGCAAGGTGGCCTTAAAATAAAAAGTTTGTGAAATTTGACACACAAACAGGCTTGGAAAATTGGCCTAAAGATGCCACTTAGGGCCTCCGGAAATGGCGCCACATGCAAGGTGTTGGGCACTGGTTCGAGTCACTTGGGAAGCAAATAAAAGAAGTTTTATTTTTGCTTCCGGAAGTTTCTCGAGGTGGACGGCACAAGCCTTCTAGAAAGGAGAAGTTTTATTCTCTTTAATATTCGATTAATAAGGTGATAAATAAGGGATTTAATTTGGATTATTTTGAAGAGATAATAAAGGATTATTCTCTAATTATTTTAAATTAAGAGATAAAGCTATCAAATAAAGAAGAGTGGTGGCTAAGTAAGGGATTACGAGGAGTAGTTTCGGCTATAAAAGGAAGGAAATAGGGCTACTCATCAATTTTTCTTCCTCCTCCTCTCTCTGTCGAATTTCGAGAGTGCTCTCCTCTCTTCTCTTCTCTTTTTCTTTTGTCAAGCCGAATCTATAGTCCACCATTGCCAAAATTCTCAAGTTTCTTTTCCTTATTTTCGTGGAAACCAAATACCCCAAGAGAACCTCTAGTCGACTTCTCCATTAAATCCCAAAAGCCAAAACTTTATCATCTAGTCATCAAGGCCGATTCTTTAAGGGGCTTTTAACAAGGGTGCTACCGATTTCTTAAAAAGGGTAAGATCCAAAGTTTGGTTTCAATTCTTTTATATTTTAAACCTATCTAAAATTTAAGGACTAATCTCTATTATGGATTTTGGCCGAGTTATGGAAGGGTGTTTTCGAGATTTAAGAAATTGTCAACTACAAGAAGGTATCTTTCGGAACTTCTAAGATCCAAGGTAAGTTATGAATACCATTCGGCCATAAGCTATATTATTATGATTTAATGTTAGATTGGATCTAACATGGGTACATAGGATTTCGACAGCAATAAAGAAGCAAGGATCCAATTCAGGATTTAAGATTTGGAAGGTAAGAACAAAGGTAAATTCGGCCAAGGCCTATTTTAGTAGTAGATCTATTATTATGTGTTTTAAGCCGAAAACTAACCAATTCAAGGGATTTAGTGACTAGCCGATTTCAAGGGGGAAAAATACGAGTTTCTGGGATTTGATTAAATCATCAAATCGACACCAAGGTAAGCTTTAAGAATACAAATCCTACTAGGATTTGGTTTTCTAGCCGAATAGGCTTTGTGCTAAATAGTAAGTGATTAATCAATTGTAGGAACTTGAGATCTAAGGCAGTAGATCAGATTTCAGGATTTCAATGAAGTGGTTAAGCAAATCAGGTGTGTACCCCACACTACTTCTTAATATGTTTCATGGCTTGTTTTATTAAAATATGTGATATTAAGAATATGAAAGTGGCTAGGGTACCATGTTATGGTACTAAGTACTAAGGTACGTTTCCTAATTCTACAAAGAATATGAAAAAGGTCATTAGTAACATGAGAATATAATAAGAATGTGAACTCTGGCATATTTATGCATATCATCATTATATGGGGCATATGGGTTTGTTTGAAAGGGGAAGTGAATGTGGTGACTTAAGACCACGAACACGGTGACCTAAGACCGTGATATCTGAAAATGGTGACCTAAGACCACAGTAATCTGAAAGTGGTGACCTAAGACCACAGTAATCTGAACGTGGTGACCTAAGACTACAAATGCGGTGACCTAAGACCGCGATATGGAGTGTAGCGGAAGGAGGGTCGACTTAGTAGTCCCCACGGTGTATAAAGGTTGGTATGCGGGGAGTGTAGCGGATGGCTTATTAGGTTTGGGTTTGGGAATGCATCATAATTTGTATGCTATGATATGAATGTGTAACATTTGTATGCCTGATTCTATTTTGATTTAGTGTTTGTGTACACATTGAGTCTGCATTTGACTCACCAGTTGGGAATATTTTTCAGGTGATGATCAGTGATGGACCGGGACGGCAGAACTTGTGGTGGCCATGCTCAACATGAAGTTTTTATTTTATGAACTACTATTTCTATTTAAGTACTTGAATTATTTGGAAATTATTTGATGTAATAAGGCCATAAGGCCATAGTTGGATTGTTTTCCATTTATTTCTATTTATTATGATTATGAGTTTTACCTATTAAAGTTTAAGTAAAATTTTTAATATAAAGAATTGAATTCGTTTTCAACACAAGCCCAACCCAAAACAATTTTTTTCAAAATCGCACAAGTTTTCTCTAGGTAACGAAAGAATTTTGAAACCGGTTTACTTGAGGAACATACCAAATCTGGGCGAATCTCGTGGGCCGGGTTTGGGGTGTTTCACATCATTAAACTCATAAACTCATCAATGGCAAAACACAAAATCATCATCAAAATCAAAAATTAAGACATGGGCTTTGAAGATAACTTAGCAACGATCTCAAAAACGTAAAAATTATCAAAAACTGAGCTAGATACGTACCTTAATCAAACTCAACAATTGCCGAATACCCTAGCTTAAGTTTCTTTCTTTTTCTTTTCTTTAGTTTCGGTCAAAAGAAGATGAGAACATAATGCTTCCTTTTTCTTTTCTTTTATTATGTTTGTTTTATTATATTAACCTTATAATATATTATTTATTATTTAAACTTTTATAATTAATATCAAAACTATATAATATAAGCATATGCCGTCCATTCACTAATTAAATGGAAAAATTGCAACATAAAACCTCCATATTAAAAAGACAACAACAATTAGGCACTTTCATATTTAACCATAAAATTTTAATTTTAAGCGGTTAAGCCCTTTTATCAAATTAAGCACACAAACAATAAAATTAATTCACAAAAATTTCACACATGTAAATTCACACATAATTAACACAGAAAATAATATTAAAATATTTTTTGAACTCAGATTTGTGGTCCCGAAACCACTGTTTCGATTAGGGTCAAAATCAGGCTGTTATATGAAATGCAAGAAAGTTGAATAAATATCATTTTACGAGCCTAGGGGCAAACGTGTAATTATGTAAAAGTTTAGGGGCAAAATCGTAATTTTGCCAAAATATGAATTATGAGTCGATTTAGTCAATATGTGTATTTAACAAAAGAAATTGTTATTATAGATCAAGAAACGCAAAGCCCAGATCAAAATTGAGGCAAGAATAAAATTGAGGACTGAATCGAGCATAGATACGCATTTTAAGATTCGAGGTAAGTTTTTATGAAGTTAAAGTTTCATAACATTTCAATATTTGAAACTAATTAACATTTTGACAATGTATGTAATTGTTATGGAAATCAAGTGATGAAGTCTCAATGAGGAAATAGTGAGAATAAGTTAAACTAAAGTCTCGATTAAAATTCCAGAATATGGAATGATACCTATGTATTCACTTGAGATAAGGAAGGTCCCGTATAAGACCATGTCTGGGATAGGGCCTCGGCACCAAAGAAAGATCACGCATAAGACCATGTTTGAGACATGGCATCGACATCCATGTACGATCTCGTATAAGACCATATCTCGGATATGGCATCGACATCGAGTTATAAGATCCCGTGTAAGACCATATCTGGGATATGGCATCGGCATCAAGAGGTTATTCCATGTAAGACCATATCCGGGATATGGCATTGGCATCAAGGTACATGCACGATGAGTTCAAATATCCTACGATAATTTGACTAGTTCATGGTTAAAAGAGTTAAGCATGTTAAATGGTATAGAGCCAAATCCACTTATGGATGATCTTGAGTTTCATTCATGATACGAATGATAATGATTTTGAGTTTATGTCTATGTTAGCATATGTGCTAATGTATGTGATTAAGTGATACAGGTACTATGAGTAAGTACAAGTTATTAGATCATATTGTGATATGAGATGGGTAAAAATGAATGTGAGTAAGTATGGTTAAGTATGTTTAAGCAATTGAGCCATATGTTGATATTGTATTATGAAATAGATGAATTTGGCTTGAGCAATTATGTTACTTTAGAATTTCATGCAAACTTACTAAGCTATATGCTTACCCCTCTCTTTTCCCTGTTCCTTGTAGTTTTGCCAAGTTAGCTCGGGGATCGTAGAAAGTCGGAGATTGAATCACACTATCAACTGCTCTTTTGGTATAGTAAAGTTAATTCATTTTGAGTATGGCATGTATAGGGATTCGATCATTTTGTGTCATGTCATGTTTAAGGGCCAAAGGGTTGGCTATCAATGTTTTGCACTCATTTTGTAAAGGGTCATGATGAATTGGCCAAAATTGTCAAGTTCATGTTTTAAGGTTGATGGATATAATGAAATGAAAATTCATGCAAGGTAATGAGTGAAATGTGGATGGAATGCATGTTAATTTAATGGTTCTTCATGGTTTGATATTGTTATATTACATGTTCCTTGAGATGAAATGAATGACTTTATGTTTCAGGGCGGCAAGAAGGCTTGGAAAATAGCCTATAGGTGTCCACACGGATAGACACATGGGCATGTGTCTAGGTCGTGTGTGACCCACGGCCAGCCCCATGGGTGTATTAGTAGGCCGTGTGTCCCCTGGACCATTTTACGAGAATGCAATTCATCAAACGGGCCAGCACACGAGTGTGTGACTTGGCCGTGTGTTAAATGGGAATTTGATGATGTCATAAACAGAGAGCTCCACGGGTAGGAGACACGGGCGTGTCTAGGCCGTGTGAAGGACACGGTTATAGACACGGACGTGTACTTAGCCGTGTGAAATAAGTCAGTGTTGACCACGGGTGTCAAACACGGGCACGTCTTAGGGGCACAAGGGCATGTCCCTTGGACCACACGGGTGTGTGGCCCCTGTTTAGGCAAAAATTTTCAAAGAGAGCGAAAGTTCCTGGTAGAACTCCGAAACCTTCCGGGTGCCTGTTTAAGGCCTCGTAGGCCCATAATAGGAATGTTATGATTAAGAAAGAAAGGTTATAAGTCAAAACGAAATTTTATTACCCGTAATTACATGTTCAAGCAAGGTCAAGCATGGTAATGCCTCGTATCCGGTTCCGGTGTCAGACACGGGTAAGGGGTGTTACATTTAGTGGTATCAGAGCTATGGTTTAGTCGATTCTCGGACTAACATAGCGTGAGTATGAGTCTAGCTATACATGCCATACGTAAGAGTACTTATGTAATGATAGTGTGACGACTCCTGACGATTTGAATTGTGTTTTTATATAGTAAATGGATCCTGATCCTGACCGAGCTGCAGCTGATGATACTGCAAGTAATGCGCTGGCTCCCGCACAAGGGACCGCGCCAGTAGAGAGTAGACCCGAGACTTTGCGTTAGGGATAAGAGGCCCGAGAAGCCTTTCTCCTTATGATGAGTAATTGGTACACAAAGTATCTTTGAGCAAATCCTAATGCTCCACCTCCTCCACCCCCGCCTATTCCTCAATCTACCCATGTAGCGCCCCAAGTGGTAGAAGTTGTAAGAAGAGAAAAGCCTCTGGTTGATAGAATCCGGAAACAAAGGGCCAAAGAATTCAGGGCTAGTAAGGATGATGACCCAGAAAGAGCAGAATTCTGGCTTGAAAACACCATTCGGGTGTTTGATGAGTTATCGTGCACACCTGAAGAGTGCATGAAGTGTGTAGTTTCTCTTCTGAGAGGTTCCGCTTACCAGTGGTGGAATACCCTTGTGTCGGTAGTACCAAGGGAAAGGATTACATGGGAATTTTTTCAAGAAGAATTCTGAAAGAAGTATATAAGCCAAAGATTCATAGATTAGAAGAGAAAGGAATTCCTTGAACTGAAGCAAGGAAGGATGACAATAACTGAGTATGAGCGTGAGTTTGTGAGGCTCAGCAAGTATGCTCGGGAATGTGTGTCCTCTGAAGCCATCATGTGTAAGAGGTTTGAGGACGGGCTAAATGAAGATATCAAACTGTTTGTTGGTGTCCTCGAGTTGAAAAAAATTGTTGTATTAGTGGACCGGGCTTGTAAGGCTGAAGAATTAGTGAAAGAGAAAAGAAAAGCTGAGATGGAGTCTCGTGACTCAAGAAAGAGACAGATGAGCAAGTCATTTCAATCTTTATCTAAGAAGTCAAGAGACTTCCCTACCCGATCAGCTACCTCAGCCGGGTTTTCAAGCAAAAGTAAGAGCAAACAGTATTTAGGGTCTAAAGCCCAGACTACCTCAGTTGCTAGTGTCGACAACGCCCGACCGAGTAGACCGGAGTGCCCGCAGTGTGGCAGACGTCATTCTGGCGAATGTCGAGCAAATGAGAAAGCTTGTTTCAGGTGTGGGTCTCTAAACCATTTTATTAGAAATTGCCCAGAGGGGGATGAGAAAGAAAAGCCTCAGGATGCAAGATCGGGAGGCACTGCTAGAGGAAGACCACAGGGAAATTCGGGAAGTGGAGCAAGTAGTAAGAATTCACGCAAAGAGCAGGCTGCGAGACCTGAGGGAAGAATGCCTGCGAGGACCTATGACATTCGCACTCGCGAAGAGACACCAAATCCTAATGTGATTACGAGTACATTTTCTCTCTATGATACTAAAGTTATCGCTTTAATAGATCCAGGATCTACCCATTCATACATTTGCATGAAATTAGTATCTAGAATGAATATGCCCGTAGAGTCTACAGAATTTGTGATAATGGTGTCTAATCCTTTAGGCAAAAGTGTGCTAGTTGATAAGGTATGTAAAGATTGCCCATTGATGATTAGAAGTCATTGTTTTAAGGAAAATCTCATGCTATTGCCATTTGATGATTTTGACATTATTCTCGGTATGGACTGGTTAACCATTCATGATGTGACAGTAAATTATGGAAAGAAATATATTGAATTGAGATGTGAAAATGGGGACACTCTTCTTGTTGAATCAGATGATCAAGATAGGTCACCGGTAGTGATATCTCACATGTCGGCCCAGAGGTATGTAAGAAAAGGGTATGAGGCATATCTTGCCTTTGTGATGAATGCCGAAGAAACTGAGTTAAAGATTGAATTAGTACCGATAGTATGTGAATACCCAGATGTTTTTCCTGAGGAATTGCCAGGATTGCCTCCGGTTAGAGAGGTTGAATTTGGTATTGAGTTAGCTCCTGGTACTGTACCGATATCGATCGCTCCTTATAGAATGGCTCCAACAGAGTTGAAGGAACTGAAGGCACAATTACAAGAGTTAACGGACAAAGGTTTCGCTAGACCGAGCTGCTCTCCATGGGGTGCTCCAGTGCTATTTGTGAAAAAGAAAGACGATTCTATGAGATTGTGCATAGATAACCGACAGCTTAATAAGGTAACGGTGAAGAACAAGTACCCATTGCCAAAGATCAGCGATTTGTTCAATCAATTGAAGGGACCCACTGTGTTATCCAAGATAGACTTGAGGTCGGGATACTACCAGTTGAGAGTCAAAGACTCAGATGTGCTGAAAACTGCATTTCGAACAAGGTACGGGCATTATGAATTTTTAGTCATGCCATTCGGTTTGACAAATGCCCCTGCGGTGTTCATGGATTTAATGAACCGCATTTTTCGACCATATTTAGATAAGTTTGTGGTTGTTTTTATTGATGATATATTGATATATTCTCGGGATGAGCTTGAGCATGCCGAGCACTTGAGGACCGTTTTACAGATTTTACGAGATAATCAGTTATATGCCAAGTTCAGCAAAAGTGAATTTTAGCTCAAAGAAGTTGGATTTCTGGGACATATTGTCTCGGGAGATGGAGTCCGAGTTGATCCAAGTAAAATTTCAGCTATTGTTGATTGGAAACCGCCGAAAAATGTATCTGAGGTTAGAAGTTTTTTGGGTTTAGCTAGCTACTACAGGTAGTTCGTCAAGGGGTTTTCTATAGTAGCGACTCCAATGACGAAACTGTTACAAAAAAATGTAAAGTTTGAATGGACAGAAAAATGCCAACAGAGTTTTGAGAAACTAAAGGCAATGTTGACAGTGGCTCCAGTTCTAGTACAACCTGAGTCGGGAAAAGAATTTGTGGTCTACAGCGATGCATCCTTAAATGGATTGGGCTGTGTACTTATGCAAGAGGGCAAGGTGATAGCGTATGCCTCCAGACAACTAAAGCCACATGAGAAGAATTACCCGACGTATGATTTAGAGTTGGCTACCATTGTTTTTGCACTGAAGATTTGGAGACACCATTTGTATGGTGAAAGATGTCAGATTTTCACCGATCATAAAAGTTTAAAGTATTTGATGACTCAAAAGGAATTGAACTTGAGGCAACGAAGATGGTTAGAGTTGATAAAATATTATGAGTTAGTTATTGACTACCACCCAAGAAAGGCGAATGTAGTCGCCGATGCCTTGAGTAGGAAATCCCTATCCGCCTTGAGGGCTATGAATACACGAGTGATTTTATCAGATGATGGTTCTATTCTAGCTGAGTTGAGGGCTAGACCAATGTTCCTCCAAGAGATTTGTGAGGCACAAAAAGATGATAGTGACTTGCATGCTAGAAAAGTTTAATGCGAGTCAGGTGCTGATTCTGATTTCCAGATTGATTCAGATGGGTGTTTGATGTTTAGAGACCGAGTATGTGTACTGAGGAATGATGAGCTCATTCATAAAGTTTTGCATGAGGCACATAGCGGATGCTTATCTGTATATTCGGGTAGCACCAAGATGTATTATAATTTGAAGAAAAGGTATTGGTGGCCGAGTATGAAGAAAGATATTTTTGAGTTTGTTTCAAGATGCTTGATTTGTCAACAAGTAAAAGCCGAACACCAAGTACCCTCGGGTTTGCTTCAACCTATTATGGTACCTGAGTGGAAGTGGGACAGAGTTACCATGGATTTTGTAACGGGTTTGCCGTTGACACCGAGCAAGAAAGATGCTGTATGGGTCGTAATCGATAGACTTACGAAGTCAGCCCATTTTATACCGGTGCGTGTCGACTACTCACTTGACAAGTTGGCAAACTTGTATATCTCAGAAATTGTTAGACTTCATGGAGTACCATTATCAATCATTTCGGATAGAGATCCAAGATTCACGTCCAAATTTTGGAAAAAGTTGCAAGAGGCCTTGGGCACAAAGTTGAATTTTAGTACAGCTTTTCACCCCAAACCGACGGTCAGTCGGAGAGGTTAATACAAGTACTTGAATATACGCTCCGGTGTTGCGTTCTTGAGTTTCAAGGCAGCTAGGAAAGGTATATACCGTTGGTAGAATTTTCCTACAATAATAGTTTTCAATCAAGCTTAAAGATGGCGCCTTATGAGGCTTTGTATGGGCGTAAATGTCGAACGCCTTTATATTGGACAGAACTAAAGGAAAGTTAGATTCACGGGCTTGATCTAGTTAGAGAAACCGAAGAAAAGGTTAAGATAATCTGTGATTGTTTGAAGGCTACTTCCGATAGTAAAAAATCCTACTCGAATTTAAAAAGAAAAGAGCTTGAGTATCAAGTCGGTGATAGAGTATTCTTGAAAGTGTCGCCATGGAAGAAAGTTCTTAGATTTGGCCGAAAAGGCAAGTTGAGTCCCCGTTTCATCGGACCATATGAGATTACCGAGAGGATTGGACTGGTAGCCTATCGGTTGGCTTTGCTGACTGAGTTAGAAAAGATTCATGATGTGTTTCACGTGTCGATGTTGCGACGCTACCGATCAAACCCTTCGCATGTAATCACACCGACTGAGATTGAGATTCAACCCGACATGACATATGGTGAGGAACCAGTTAAGATCTTAGCACGGGAAGTTAAACAGTTAAGAAATAAAAGTATAGCTCTTGTGAAAGTATTGTGGCAAAGACATGGGGTAGAAGAGGCTACATGGGAGCCTGAGGAGACTATGAGGAATCAGTACCCAAAACTTTTCACTGGTAAGATTTTTGGGGACGAAAATCCCTAAGGATGGGAGAATTGTAACAGCCCGATTGAGGGCCTAGTCGGAATAGTGGTGCGAGACCACAAATCCAAAGTAAAAATATGAGTTTAATGATTTTTATAATATTTATGAGGTGATTACATGATTGTGTGAAAATCTCATGAGGAAATTTTATTAATTGGTGATTAAATTGTCCATTTGGACTAAATAGCAAAGAATAGAAAATATGAGATTCTAGAAGATTCAAGTATGAAATAGAATTAAGAAAATTTCTAGAGGCCCTTATTTAGCAATTAGACCATTATATTTGATGATGGACAAAAATGGACATGGGAAGGAAAAATCCTAAGAAAGGATCATTAAGGGCATTTTTGTCATTTGGTAAATAAAAGAATTAAAAAAGAAAATAAGGCCAAAATCATGTCCATCTTCTTCCTCTTGGCCAAAAATTTCAAGGAGGACATAGCTAGGGTTTCTTCAACTTTCAAGCTTAATAGTAAGAGCATCCTAGCCCCGTTTTTAATGTTCTTCGTATTTTTGAAACCCTCGTAGCTCGATTTAGCTATTTCTAGCTATATTTTGAGCTAGGGTTTATATTAAAAAATTTACCCATGTATGACATGCATGTATTTTGATGTTTAATGGAAGAATATGAAAGTTTGATATATGATAAACATCTTTTTCTAAGTGATTTTCATGAAAAATGCATAAAAGGGACCAAATTGTAAATAATTATAGAAATGGTCATACATGAGTGAAACATTGGAAATTGAATGTTTCTATAGTTGAGAAAATGATTCGGCTAGGCTTGAAATGCAAGAAAGTTGAATAAAAATCATTTTACGAGCCTAGGGGCAAAAGTGTAATTATGTAAAAGTTTAGGGGCAAAATTGTAATTTTGCCAAAATATGAATTATGAGTCGATTTAGTCAATATGTGTATTTAACAAGTGAAATTGTTATTATAGATCAAGAAACGCGAAGCCCGAATCGAAATCGAGGCAAGAATAAAATTGAGGACTAAATCGAGCATAGATACGCATTTTGAGATTCGAGGTAAGTTTGTATGAAGTTAAAGTTTCATAACATTTTGATATTTGAAACTAATTAACATTTTGACAATGTATGTAATTGTTATAGAAATCAAGTGATGAAGTCTCAATGAGGAAATAGTGAGAATAAGTTAAACTAAAGTCTCGGTTAAAATTTTAGAATATGGAATGATACCTATGTATTCACTTGAGATAAGGAAGGTCCCGTATAAGACCATGTCCGGGACATGGCCTCAGCACCAAAGAAAGATCTCGCATAAGACCATGTTTGAGACATGGCATCGACATCCATGTACGATCTCGTATAAGACCATACCTGGGATATGGCATCGACATCGAGTTATAAGATCCCGTGTAAGACCATATCTGGGATATGGCATCGGCATCAAGAGGTTATTCCATGTAAGACCATATCCGGGATATGGCGTTGGCATCAAGGTACATGCACGATGAGTTCAAATATCCTACGATAATTTGACTAGTTCATGGTTAAAAGAGTTAAGCATGTTAAATGGTATAGAGCCAAATCCGCTTATGGATGATCTTGAGTTTCATTCATGATACGAATGATAATGATTTTGAGTTTATGTCTATGTTAGCATATGTGCTAATGAATGTGATTAAGTGATACAGGTACTATGAGTAAGTACAAGTTATAAGATCATATTATGATATGAGATGGGTAAGAATGAATGTGAGTAAGTATGATTAAGTATGTTTAAGCAATTGAGCCATATGTTGATATTGTATTATGAAATGGATGAATTTGGCTTGAGCAATTATGTTACTTTAGAATTTCATGCAAACTTACTAAGCTATATGCTTACCCCTCTCTTTTCCCTGTTCCTTGTAGTTTTGCCAAGTTAGCTCGGGGATCGTAGAAAGTCGAAGCTTGAATCACACTATCAACCGCTCTTTTGGTATAGTAAAGTTAATTCATTTTGAGTATGGCATGTATAGGGATTTGATCATTTTGTGTCATGTCATGTTTAAGGGCCAAAGGGTTGGCTATCAATGTTTTGCACTCATTTTGTAAAGGGTCATGATGAATTAGCCAAAATTGTCAAGTTCATGTTTTAAGGTTGATGGATATAATGAAATGAAAATTCATGCAAGGTAATGAGTGAAATGTGGATGGAATGCATGTTAATTTAATGGTTCTTCATGGTTTGATATTGTTATATTACATGTTCCTTGAGATGAAATGAATGAGTTTAAGTTTCAGAGCGACAAGAAGGCTTGGAAAATAGCCTATAGATGTCTACACGGGTAGACACACTGGCGTGTGTCTAGGCCGTGTGTGGCACACGGCCAGCCCCATGGGTGTATTAGTAGGCCGTGTATCCCCAGCACCATTTTACGAGAATCCAATTCGTCACACGGGCCAGCACACGGGCGTGTGCCCTGGCCGTGTGTTAAATAGGAGTTTGATGACGTCATAAACAGAGAGCTCCACGGGTAATAGACACGGGCGTGTCTAGGCCGTGTGAAGGACACGGGTTATAGACACAGGCGTATGCTCAGCCGTGTGAAATAAGTCAGTGTCGACCACGGGTTTCGAACACGGGCATGTCTTATGGGCACACGGGCGTGTCCCTTGGACCTCACGGGCGTGTAGCCCCTGTTTAGGCAAAAATTTTCAAAGAGAGCGAAAGTTCCCGGTAGAACTTCGAAACCTTCCGGGTGTATGTTTAAGGCCTCGTAGGCCCATAATATGAATGTTATGATTAAGAAAGAAAGGTTCTATGTCGAAACGAAATTTTATTGCCCGTAATTACATGTTCAAGCAAGGTCAAGCATGGTAATGCCTCGTATCCGGTTTCAGCATCGGACACAGGTAAGGGGTGTTACATGTTCGGCGTTAATCGCTTATTATCTGGCAGCTTGGCTGCACTGTATTTGATACGTGTTGTAATGGCACAACATGGTGTGTAGGGATGGGTGGGTGTTTTTAACCCCACATGCTGTGTTGGGATGGTCGGAGATGGTGTGTAGAGGGTGGGGGTAGGATTCGATTACATTTCATTTGTATCAGTATATGAAATGGGCTTGAGCCGACTGCGTACTGATATCTGTTTACATGCGAGTATGTGATTATGTATGTTTGCATGTCTATTTCTGTTGGGTTACATACTGAGTTGACGTAAACTCATCTCTGTTTGTCTGTTTCTCTTCAGGTAATCCACAAACTTAGGAGGACCGGTGTGGCAAAGACTCAGCGGTGACCACATCTTCATAAAACTGTTTAAAAGTCATTAATTTATGGTTTTATTTATGTTTTGGTAATTATTTTGAGAGTTGTAATTTTGAGGACTCTCTGTACTGTTTGGCTTTTAACTGGTTATCATTGGAACATTTGACTATTCAATTACTTTGCTAAAATGTTTTACTAAAAATGACGGTTTTTACGCAACAGTGGTTTCCCCAAAAACACGGCTCTGTTTTCAAACCTAAACGGATAAAAGCTTCTGCTGTAAATAAGAGTTTTGGAAAATTAACTAATTAGTTAGTGTTTTCAATAATTTTTAAATGTTTGCGAATCATAATATGTGAATGGTTTATTAAGTCGATTCTGTTTTCGAAAACCCTTACCTTGCGACACTTGCAGACACGGTATAACGTCTAGGCCGGGTTTGGGGTGTTACAGTTTAGACATTAATTAGAGGTGTCTAATCAATAATTTCTCTAAATCATTATGCGCAAACTTTTACAAAAGTTTTTCAAACTCAATCAATAAAAGACTGAGATATAAACTCATCAGTATTAGAAAGATGAATTGTCTTTATTGCATGATCTGAAATTAATTATTTAAACAAGTAATCTTGCAAATGACAGGTTGCAAGTTGATAATACATATGCGATTATTTTGTAGATGCATCTACCAAAATCATATAAAACCATCCACATGGTGGATGAATGAGTCCATATTCATTTCAGAAATGCAAGACATTAAATCTCAACTGTAACGCCCCGAATTTTGGGCCTAGAAGTTCTGGATTTTTAGTGTAGTGACAGCGAGGAGGTTGCACACATAAGTTTAGTTGTGCAATTTAGTGACAAGAATGGGCCTGCTGGTCTAGTGGTGGTGTGAGTGTTAGCCTACCTTGAGGTTCTGGGATCGAGTAGCTGGATGCGCAATTGGGGAGAGTCTTTTATTTTGTTCTGTTTTAGTATTAATTATAATTGTTTATTTATGGTATTATATGATATTATTTATAATTATTAAATTATGTGTTGAATATATGTTGGTTTTTATTTATTATTTTTATTATTTTTCTTTTCTTTTCTTTTTGGACGTTTCTTGGTTTTATTCTCTCTCTGCTTTTCTCTTCTTTTGAAACCGATCGCAGTTTGTGGATTCTGGAACTTCGCTCATCAATCATCTTCTTCGCCGTCAAAACAGGTGTGGGATTCTAATCTAGTTACTGCATTCTACTCTTAAATCGATTGCCATCTTGTGTTGCAAATCCCTTTCCTTCGGCTTTTCGTAACTATACAATAACCACGTCGTTTTGGAGTTTTTAGATGTTAAAAGTGAAGGAAAAACGTTGTTCTCTAATATATGTTGATAGGGCAAGGGTTAGGGACTGTTACTGTAGCTTAAACGGGGTTTTCGGGGTTGTTTCGGAGAGGTTTTGTGACCTCCCCGACGACCACACGGGCGCGTGCCGAGGCACAAGGTCGTGTGGATTTGGGAATTAGGGTTTTCGGGCCATATTGGGTGCCACACGGTCGTGTGGCCGATTTGGGGATTTTTGTCGTCTTTCACATGGTCGTGTCCCTCGGGCACACGGGCGTGTGAGATTGGGAATAGAGTATTAGGGTTTTAGGGTCACATGGCCGTGTCGCTGATTTGGGAATTTAAGGATTCTACACGGGCGTGTGTTATGGGACACACGGCCGTATCTGATGGCCACACGGGCGTGTGACACCTTCACACGGCCGTGTCTACCCCGCACTTGATTTTATCAAAATTGGACAGTGAGTTACACGGCCTGTTTACACGGCAGTGCTCTTAAACCACACGGGCGTGTGCCTCTGTCACACGGGCGTGTGCCATCCCTCACATGGGCGTTTGGATCCCCACACGGTCTGGATTACTCCACACAGTCGGAGCACACGGGCGTGTGGCCCTAACTCGCCAGATTCTGAATTTAAACCGATTTGATTGTAAGCTCAAATGAACGCGTTCTAAACCTTGACTAAGCTTTACTGAGGGTAACTATGACTCTGATCTGAGTTGATATGTGAGTGATGTGTGATTAGTTGTGTGACAAGCTTGATGCTGAATTTGAGTGTACGAGTGTACACACTCCTGAAACTGATCGACTTATTGTGAGTGACTGTCTAAATGACTGCCCGAAACTGTATTCCGATTTGGTGTAATTGCATTCATACATTTGCATACATACATTTGCATACATACATTTGCATATAAGGTATTTTGGGTCGGGATTTTGAAGAGTAGGGAGATTTACGATCTGATCTGGTAGTTTTACTGCAATTCATTGGTATAGCGGATTACCGCATTGCACTGTACTGCCTGTACGTTAGCTACACTACGTACCACTATCTGATCTAGCAGTTCCTGCTGCACGTCTGTACCACAGGTTACCGTATTGCATAGTACAGCTTATACGCTAGCTTTGCTGCGTAATTTACGATTTGGCAGTTTATCTGCATTCTGATAGCCCAATTCCCAGAGGGTCGAGGGCGATCCCAATTCCCTGAGGGTCGAGGACAATGCTGATGATCATCATTGCCGGGAAACCCGGGATGACATCATAGAGAGTATAAGGTTGGATGGGCTTTTTGAGGTCCTACTCGGAGTGTAGGATGGGTAGGTTGATTTTATCCCCACATGGTGTGTTGGTGGTACGGAGTGGTGTGTTGGCTGGATGGGTGGGTTGTTTTATAACTCATTTGCACTCATATGCATCTGATTGACACTGTGACTAAACGTGATACGGTGAAGGAATTAGATTGAATGTTTGACTAAAATATTTTAATGTCTGATTGACTGAAATGCCTAATTGTATAGTTCCACTGAAAGGCACTCGTGACTAAGAGGACCTTGTGTGATGGGCTAAGGCCTAAACTGATTCTGATTCTGGAAAGGGCTTAGGCCTAGGTTGTAATACTGAAAATTTATGCTACTGTGTCTGATTAGGCCATATGACTATAGAGTTGCATATGGTGGACTTTTAGTTTGGGATGAATTCGCTTACCTGTCCTCTGTCTATAAATATGTTTTGGTTCTGGATTGCATCTAGTTCCTTGTTTCTGCTTCAGTAGTTTAGCTGGTTTGATCTCACACTGAGCTCGTGTAGCTCACCCCTCTCCTGTCTCCTATTTTTAGGTACAGTTCTGGATTCTGGATGCTGGATTTAATACGCGGAGGTCTCGGACAATTTTGTGAACAACAATTGAGCAGTTTCTGTTTTCTAGTTTTTTCATTTGGTTTTGAACTGTAAAGATTTATAATACTGTGGTACCATTACTGTTTTAAACTTTTCCCGTACATTATGTTTTGTTACATTTGCGAACGGTATTTCTAAACGATTAAACGTTTTGGGTTGTTTTGAGATAAATATTTTTAGAAATGGAATTTTGAACCACTAGTTATTGTTGAGTTTCCCTACGATCACTTTGGTGATCAATGTAGCTGTCCAAATTCGGTCTAAACTTCTAGGTCGGGTTTAAGATGTTACATTTAGTGGTATCAGAGCCATTTTTGCAAAAACTCAACCTGTGTTTTCTATGTGGACGTGTGCGTAAATAAATGATTTTGAAGAATGTTTGAAAAACTGTACCATAGGAATTTGAAATGGTTTGAATCTTGTAAAAGTGATTTACGGAAAAGACCTGTCTGAGACTCCGATGTTGGTCCAGGTAGAAATTTGAAATCGTGATATTTGAACATTTAGATTTTTGTATTTATTTTGTGTGTGTGTTCTGGAAATGTAGATTTTCAGAGTTAGCCATATGACTTACATAGATCTGAGGGTAAAAAGGATCGCGATGAGTCGTCTACTCTTTCGGGGTGTGAGACTATTCCAGAACCAGTAGTCAATATGAGTTCGCCAGCCCTGGGTAGCGATAACCTGGAGCTTGGTACTGAGGCACTGACCCGGGTAGTGAGGGAGGTGCTAGAGGAAGTGTTTGGAGCTAGGATGAGAGAGTTTAGTGAAACGCTCCAGGCTAGGTGCGTAGACTGTAGGAAAAAGAGGGATCACAGTCCTCTGAAGCAAGAGCCTTGTTCTGTGAAGCGAGTTAAAATGCGTCCAAACTTTCTGACTTACGAGTATTGTAAAAGGTGTCATCCGGGTGAATGCCAGAGGAAGTCAGGAGCATGTCTCAGATGTGGATCTAAGGAGCATCGGGTTCGAGATTGTCCTCGGCACTTTTGAGCCAGGTATGGTTAGGCACATTTGGATGTGTTTATTTGGGCATTGAAAATTGTGTGTACAAAATTATGCATCTGCTTCAGTACTTATGTGTTCTTGGTGTGTCTGAGAGGTGAATTTTGGAATTAGAGTGCGCAGCGGAGCGTACTGGTGTAGTTTGGTTGTGCGACTTTTCTAATAGTTAGAAATTTCGGGGATGAAATTTCTTTAAGGAGGAGTGAGTTGTAACGCCCCAAATTTTGGGCCTAGAATTTTTGGGTTTTTAGTGTAGCGACAGCGAGGAGGTTGCACACATAAGTTTAGTTGTGCAATTTAGTAACAAGAATGGGCCTGCTGGTCTAGTGGTGGTGTGAGTGTTAGCCTACCTTGAGGTTCTGGGTTCGAGTAGCTAGATGCGTAATTGGGGAGAGTTTTTTATTTTGTTCTATTTTAGTATTAATTATAAATGTTTATTTATGGTATTATATGATATTATTTATAATTATTAAATTATGTGTTGAATATATGTTGGTTTTTATTTATTATTTTTATTATTTTTCTTTTCTTTTCTTTTTGGACGTTTCTTGGTTTAATTCTCTCTCTGCTTTTCTCTTCTTCTGAAAACGATCGCGGTTTGTGGATTCTGGAACTTCGCTCCTTAGTCATCTTCTTCACCGTCAAAACATGTGTGGGATTCTAATCTAGTTACTACATTCTACTCTTAAATCGATTGCCATCTTGCGTTGCAAATCCCTTTCCTTTGGCTTTTTGTAACTATACAATAACCCCGTCGTTTTGGAGTTTTTAGATGTTAAAAGTGAAGGAAAAATATTGTTCTCTAATATATGTAGATAGGGCAAGGGTTAGGGACTGTTACTGTAGCTTAAACGGGGTTTTCGGGGTTGTTTCAGAGAGGTTTCGTGACCTCCCCGATGGCCACACGGGCGTGTGCCGAGGCACACGGCCGTGTGGATTTGGGAATTAGGGTTTTTGGGCCATATTGGGTGCCACACAGCCGTGTCGTTGATTTTGGGATTTTTGTCGTCTTTCACACGGCCGTGTCTCTCGGGCACACAGACGTGTGAGATTGGGAATAGAGTATTAGGGTTTTGGGGTCACATGGCCTAGCCACATGGCCGTGTGACTGATTTGGGAATTTAGGGATTCTTGTAACATTCTAAATTTTTGGGCCTATGCATTTAATGGGTGAATATGTGTAATGAGTTAATTTGAGCATTAGGGGTCCAAATTGGGCTCAGGATTGGGCTGAAGCCTTAGTTAAATTTTTGTTTGGGCACTATAGGGTTTAAAAGGTGGTATCTGAGTTTAAAATATCAAAATGGGCTTGTGGCCCAGTGGTCAGTGGCGCCACTTAGGGAGCAAGGAGGTGACGCCACACAAGGGAGTAAGGGGCCCAAATTTAAGTTACATGGAGCCCAACTCTTTTAATTTAAGTTAGCTAAATTTCGGCATTAGGGTTAGGTAGAGTGGACAGCAACAAGGCTCAAAATTAGGAGGATTTATGTGAATGGGATAATGTAGATAATATAGTTGATAATATGGAAGGAAAAAAAAGGAGAAAAGATAGGAGCTATCTACAAGGCTAGAGTTGGCCAAAATTCCATCACCTAGAGAAGTGAAGAAATCGGTTTCTTTATGGCAAAGTAAGTGCGAATTTTCCCTTTTATTTGATTAATTTTTAGTTATCAGGAAGGGCACTTTCGGTTTTTCATAGGTAAGTGCCGAAATTTCTATAACTAGGGAGGGTTCTCTTCTTTATTTTTCGGCATTTAGGGTTTCCACATTTTCTTTCTCTTCTTTCTTCTAAAAGCCGAAAACCCCATTATTCTTTTCTCTTCTTTCTCCTAAAAGTCGAAAACTCCATTATTCCTTTCTCTTCTTTCTTCTAAAAGCCGAAAACTCCATTATTCTCTTCTTTCTTCTAAAAGCCGAAAACTCCATTATTCTCTTCTCTTCTTTCTTCTAAAAGCCAAAAGCTGAAAACTCCATTATTCCTTTCTCTTCTTTCTTCTAAAAGCCGAAAACTCCATTATTCTCTTTTCTTCTTTCTTCTAAAAAGCCGAAAGCCGAAAACTCTATTATTCTTTTCTCTTCTTTCTTTTAAAAGCCGAATCTCTATAGATTTCTTCGAATCATCTTCTCTTCTAATCTTCTTAAAAAGCCAGAATCTCAAAGGGGTAGTCGAGTTCTCTGCGTTAAGGTGAGTGCCGATTTTCCTATCTCTTCAATCTCTCTTTCGGTTTTTAAGAGACAAGACCGAATGGCCACTTGGTTGTTAAGGCTGCCGAATGAAGCTAATATTTCTTCTCTTTTGCGTTTGGGCGGCATTCCAGGATTTGAAGGAAACCTGATCATCTAGATTTAAAAGCCAGAAATCGCTAGTCTCCAATTTCGGGATTTTAAGGTAAGGTGATTTTCCCTAGATTTTCACTAGATTCGTTCATCGTATGCGAGATCTTAACTTTATGATGTGGATTAACGATCATATGTTGTGGTAGTAGTTCTGACAAGGACTTGTGATGGAAATAAATATGGATCAGGCAAAGGAGAGAATCCCTAAGTTTAAGAAATGAGTTGTGTGTCGTGATGCGGGATTGGCCACCGGGTTATGGACCGGCACCAACAACAACACCTTAGGCAAGTAGCGATTGTATCGACTTCCGATAGTTTCGACATAGAGAGTGTCGTTCTACTTGTAATCAGTGTGTAGATCTCTAACACACTAATTAATCTGTACTAAATATATGTTATGGGCTAAAAGCCGGAAAAAGGCAGTATAGTAATCTGTACTAAATATATGTTATGGGCTAAAAGCCGAAAAAAAGGCTGTATAGTAATCTGTACTAAATATATGCTATGGGCTAAAAGCTGGAAAAAGGCTGTATAGACAGTCGGATTACCCAAAAAGGGTAGGCAAGGGATGCCAGGTACGTAATCATAGAAACTTCTCTATGTGTATCGATGTATGTGATAGATTGTGAACTTTTAGGTAGTATATTGTTTTGATTCTACATGTATGTATGCATGGAATGGGATTGATATGATGAAGGGGAAGAAGGTCGCATAGCGATCGGTGGCTTTGCCACATAGGTCACATAGTGATCGGTCTTTATGATGACGATTCATTTTGTCGAAATGCTACGATGTATTATTAAGGTCGCATGGCGATCGGTGGCTTTGCCACATAGGTCACATGATGATCGGTCTTTAAGACGCAAAGACACAATTGTCGATATGGTGTGTAGCGGTTGGAGGGTTGATTGTAGAAATCCCCAAGGTGTGATGGTTGGTACGAGTTGGTGTGTAGATTTCTAGGTGGGATGGGCCATGATGCATATATAGTTACCCTTGTATACGGGCCAAGGCCATAATGTGTTTGTGGGCCAAGCCTTTGATGTGTTTCGGGATTTACACACCGAGTCTTGGTGACTCACCCTATTATTTTCCCTAACTTTGCAGTTAGCGATGTAGATCGTGGACATGGGAGCAAAGGCGGACTCGAGGGGCCATCAAGTTTTTATTCCTATAGATTATTTCGATTTTTCCTTAAGTTTTTAATTTTGGAAACATTTATGTAATAAGGCCCCATAGTTTATACTCACTACTTAGTTTTTAATATTTGCAACTTATGGAACTTTGTCAAAGGTTTTATTTTTCAAAATAATAATAATACAAGGTTTTCTTTTCAAAAGTCACTTGTTTATTCAAATTTTGCCTAATAACTTATGATTTACTAAAACCAACTTAGCAAAAGTTTTCAACGTACAACCCGTAGCATACCAGATCTAGTCAAAACTTATGGGCCGGGTTTGGGGTGTTACATTTTGGTATCAGAGCCCAGTTCAAAACTCGGGCTGTGAAATGGGTCCAGTACTGTTTTAAAGTTGATGAGAATTTGGAAAAGTTTGGGTTGAGAAATGGCCTTCAAGTCTACCGGCACCCGATCCACGCAGGTAAGTACTCTAAACTTTTGGATGTGATATGTATGTGGGCTTGATGGGCTTGATGGACGTAGACTAGTATGTTAGGCATTGATGGACTATAGGCTTAGTTAAAACAACTCTTTAAATTCATAAGACTTAATCTATCCAAACAAACCCGTGAACGAGTCGATGGGTTAGGGTGTGGCAACAGGCATACGCATGTCTAGGATTGGATTCAGGGAGAGCTTGGTACTTAAGCAGTCCTAGTGACTCACCTCCTCTTCGCTGGAATCCTACCTGGTGCGTAGTGACTGTTCACCTTAGCTACGAGGATTTGTTGACGGGCCAAAATCTATAATTAAAACCCGAAAGGGACCAGCCACCCTATTTCGCAACCAAAATATCCCCAAGTTTTGTAAAATTTCCAAAATACACTTGATTTGTGAAAATTTCCAAACAACCGTGATTTTATAAAATACCCATGTTTTGCAAATTTACCCGAAAACCCCTAGATTTACAAATGTGACCCGGTTTGAAAAATTAAATTTTCCAAAATACCCCTGCTAAAAAAAACGAAAACAACAACTACACCAAGATACCCTATTTTGAGAAAATCACCAAGACACTTTATTTTGGAAAATACCTGTAGGGCAAAACTACGGAAATACCCCACAGGTAGAGGAAATGGAAAAAAAAAAACCTTATGCGATGAATGTGTGTGCATGGATGCTACTTGTGTGATTGATGTATGCGGGTTGATGTATGTGGTTTCTAGAATTAGGAGATAAACTTGAGACTAAAACTGTAGATAGGTTCGAATTCGAAAGAACCACTCTTAAAACTACTTTCCATAAGATTGTTCGTGGTTAATCAGTGAAAGAAATTAATAGTTCATAAAATTTCTATTTCAGATACTACGAGAATCGACGATGAGCGCTGTGAGAGGAAGAAGGGGCCGCGACCGAGGCCGTGGAAGTATTAGGACTGATGTTCTGACTCAGCTAGTTAGGGAGGTACTGAAGGAGGTTAAAAATATCGGTGAAACATTTCAGGTTGGGTGCGTGGACTGTAAGAAAAAAAGAGATCGTAGTTTTCTAGGGTTGCAGTCTCGTTCTGTGAAGCATGTTAAGGTACATCCAAACTTTCGGGTTTGCAAATATTGCAGAAGGCGTCATCCAGGTGAATGTTGGAGGAAGTCAGGAATGTGTTTAAGATGCGGGTCTAAGGAGCATAAGGCTCGGGATTGTTCAATCACCATTAAGTCGGGTATGTTTTGTGTGGATGCTATATTTTTGGGTATAGAAACTGTATGCGTTGAATGGTTATATATTATTAAATTAGAGTGCGCAGCGAAAGCATAGTGGTGAGACTTGGGTAGTACGATTAGTAGTTAGTTGGAAATTTCGAGGACGAAATTTCTCTAAGGGGGGTAGAACTGTAACATCCTAAATTTTTGGGCCTATGCATTTAATGGGTGAATATGTGTAATGAGTTAATTTGAGCATTAGGGGTCCAAATTGGGCTCGAGATTGATTGGTGAAGCCTTAGTTAAATTTTTGTTTGGGCACTATAGGGTTTAAAAGGTGGTATCGAGTTTAAAATATCAAAATGGGCTTGTGGCCCGGTGGTCGATGGCGCCACTTAGGAGCAAGGAGGTGACGCCACACAAGGGAGTAGGGGCCTAAATTTAAGTTACATGGAGCTCAACTCTTTTAATTTAAGTTAGCTAAATTTCTATTATTAGGGTTAGGTAGAGTGGACGGCAACAAGGCTCAAAAATAGGAGGATTTATGTGAATGGGATAATGTAGATAATATAGTTGATAATATGGAAGAAAAAAAAAGGAGAAAAGATAGGAGCTATCTACAAGGCTAGGAGTTGGTCGAAATTCCATCACCTAGAGAAGTGAAGAAATCGGTTTCTTTATGGCAAAGGGGGTGCCGAATTTTCCCTTTTTATTTGATTAATTTTTAGTTATCAGGAAGGGCACTTTCGGTTTTTCATAGGTAAGTGCCGAAATTTCTATAAATAAGGAGGGTTCTCTTCTTTATTTTTTGACATTTAGGGTTTCCACCTTTTCTTTCTCTTCTTTCTTCTAAAAGTCAAAAACCCCATTATTATTTTCTCTTCTTTCTCCTAAAAGCCGAAAACTCCATTATTCCTTTCTCTTCTTTCTTCTAAAAGTCGAAAACTCCATTATTCTCTTCTCTTCTTTTTTCTAAAATTCGAAAGCCGAAAACTCCATTATTCCTTTCCCTTCTTTCTTCTAAAAGCTGAAAACACCATTATTCTCTTCTTTCTTCTAAAAGCCGAAAACTCCATTATTCTCTTCTCTTCTTTCTTCTAAAAAGCCGAAAGTCGAAAACTCCATTATTCTTTTCTCTTCTTTCTTCTAAAAGCCGAATCTCTATAGATTTCTTCGAATCATCTTCTCTTCTGATCTTCTCAAAAAGCCGGAATCTCTAAGGGGTAGTCGAATTCTCTGCGTTAAGGTGAGTGCCGATTTTCCTATCTCTTCAATCTCTCTTTTGATTTTTAAGAGACAAGGCCGAATGGCCACTTGGTTGTTAAGGCTGCCGAATGAAGCTAATATTTCCTCTCTTTTGCGTTTGGGCGGCATTCCAGGATTTGAAGGAAACCTGATCATCTAGATTTAAAAGCCAGAAATCGCTAGTCTCCAATTTCGGGATATTAAGGTAAGGTGATTTTCCCTAGATTTTCACTAGATTCGTTCATCGCATGCGAGATCTTAACTTTATGATGTGGATTAACGATCATATGTTGTGGTAGTAGTTCTGACAAGGACTTGTGATGGAAATAAATATGGATCAGGCAAAGGAGAGAATCCCTAAGTTTAAGAAACGAGCTGTGTCAGCAGTACGGGATTGGCCACCAGGTTGTGGACCGGCTTCTGAACAACACCTTAGGCAAGTAGCAGTTGTATCGACTTCTGATAGTGTTAACATATAGAGTGTCGTTCTAACGGTAATCAGGTGTGTAGATCTCTAACACACTAATTAATCTGTACTAAATATATGTTATGGGCTAAAAGCCGGAAAAAGGCTGCATAGTAATCTGTACTAAATATATGTTATGGGCTAAAACCTAGAAAAAGGCTGTATAGTAATCTGTACTAAATATATGTTATGGGCTAAAAGCCGGAAAAAGGCTGCATAGACAGTCGGATTACCCAAAAAGGGTAGGCAAGGGATGCCAGGTACGTAATCATAGAAACTTCTCTATGTGTATCGATGTATGTGATAGATTGTGAACTTTTAGGTAGTATATTGTTTTGATTCTGCATGTATGTATGCATGGGATGGGATTGATATGATGAAGGGGAAGAAGGTCGCATAGCGATCGGTGGCTTTGCCACATAGGTCACATAGTGATCGGTCTTTATGACAGACGACAAATTTTGTCGAAATGCTACGATGTATTATTAAGGTCGCATGGCGATCGGTGGCTTTGCCACATAGGTCACACTGATGATCGGTCTTTAAGGCAGGCGACACGGTATGTCGATATGGTGTGTAGCGGTTGGAGGGTTGATTATAGAAATCCCCAAGGTGTGATGGTTGGTACGGGTTGGTGTGTAGAGGATGGATTTCTAGGCTGGGATGGGCCATGATGCATATATAGTTACCCTTGTATACGGGCCAAGGCTATAATGTGTTTGTGGACCAAGCCTTTGATGTGTTTTCGGGATTTACACACTGAGTCTTGGTGACTCACCCTATTATTTTTCCCTAACTTTGCAGATTAGCAGTAGATCGTGGACATGGAAGCAAAGGCGGACTCGAGGGGCCATCAAGTTTTTATTCCTATAGATTATTTCGGTTTTTCCTTAAGTTTTTAATTTTGGAAACATTTATGTAATAAGGCCCCATAGTTTATACTCACTACTTAGTTTTTAATATTTGCAACTTATGGAACTTTTTCAAAGGTTTTATTATTCAAAATAATAATAATACAAGGTTTTCTTTTCAAAAGTCACTTGTTTATTCAAATTTTGCCTAATAACTTATGATTTACTAAAACCAACTTAGCAAAAGTTTTCAACGTACAATCCGTAGCATACCAGATCTGGTCGAAACTTATGGGCCGGGTTTGGGGTGTTACAATTCTACACGGGCGTGTGTTATGGGACACACGGTCATGTCTAATGGCCACACGGGCGTGTGACACCTTCACACGGCCGTGTCTGCCCCGCACTTGATTTTATCAAAATTGGACAGTGAGTTACACGGCCTGTTTACATGGCCGTGGCCCTGCACCACACGAGCGTGTGCCTCCGTCACACGGGTATGTGCCATCCCTCACATGGGCGTTTGGATCCCCACACGGTCTGGATTGCTCCACACGGCCGGAGTACATGGGCGTGTGGCCCTAACTCGCCAGACTATGAATTTAAATCGATTTGACTGTAAGCTCAAATCAACGCATTCTAAACCTTGACTAAGCTTTACTTAGGGTAACTATGACTCTGATCTGATTTGATATGTGAGTGATGTGTGATTAGTTGTGTGACAAGCTTGATGCTGAATTTGAGTGTACGAGTGTACACACTCCTGAAACTGATCGACTGATTGTGAGTGACTGTCTGAATGACTGCCTGAAACTGTATTCCGATTTGGTGTAATTGCATTCATACATCTGCGTACATACATTTGCATACATACATTTGCACACATACATTTGCATATAAAGTATTTTGGGTCGGGATTTTGAAGAGAAAGGAGATTTACGATCTGATCTGGAAGTTTTACTGCAATTCATTGGTATAGTGGATTACCGCATTGCACTGTACCGCTTGTACGTTAGCTACACTACGTACCACTATCTGATCTAGCAGTTCCTACTGCACGTCTGTACCACGGGTTACCGTATTGCACAGTACAACTTATACGTTAGCTTTGCTGCGTAATTTACGATTTGGCAGTTTATCTGCATTCTGATAGCCCAATTCCCAGAGGGTCGAGGGCGGTCCCAATTCCCTAAGGGTCAAGGACAATACTGATGATCATCGTTGTCGGGCAACCCGGGATGACATTATAGGGAGTATAAGGTTGGATGGGCTTTTCGAGGTCTTACTCGGAGTGTAGGGATGGGTGGATTGATTTTATCCCCACATGGTGTGTTGGTGGTACAGAGTGGTGCGTTGGCTGGATGGGTGGGTTGTTTTATAACTCATTTGCACTCATATGCATCTGATTGACACTGTGACTGAACGTGATACGGTGAAGGAATTAGATTGAATGTTTGACTAAAATATTTGAATGTCTGATTGACTGAAATGCCTAATTGTATAGTTCGACTGAAAGACACTCGTGCCTAAGAGAACCTTGTGTAATGGGCTAAGGCCCAAACCGATTCTTATTCTGGAAAGGTCTTAGGCCTAGGTTGTACTACTGAGAGTTTCTGCTACTGTGTCCGATTAGGCCATATGACTAGAGAGTTGCATATGGTGGATGTTTGGTTTGGGGTGAATTCGCTTACTTGTCCTCTGTCTGTAAATATGTTTTGGTTTTGGATTGCTTCTAGTTCCCTGTTTCTGCTTCTGTAGTTTAGCTGGTTTGATCTCACATTGAGCTCGTGTAGCTCACCCCTCTCTCTGTCTCCCTTTTCGTGCAGATTACGGATTACGGATCTTTGGACTCAAGACGCTGGAGGTTTCGAACAATTTTGTGAACAACAATTGAGCAGTTTGTGTTTTCTAGTTTTTTCATTTGGTTTTGAGCTGTAAAGATTTATAATACTGTGGTACCATTACTGTTTTAAACTTTGCCCGTACATTATATTTTGTTATGTTTGCGAACGGTATTTCTAAACGATTAAACGTTTTGGGTTGTTTTGAGATAAATATTTTCAGAAATAGAATTTTGAACCACTAGTTGTTGTTGAGTTTCCCTACGATCACTTCGGAGATCAATGTAGCAGTGCAAATTCGGTCTAAACTTCTAGGCTAGGTTTAGGGTGTTACATCAACTTTAGCTAGTGAGTTTCTAAAAATCAATTTTCATTGAGAACAAACAACAAATGAGAATTATTTAAATTAAAGAATCTTTTGGTTCTTTAATTGAATGTCCATATAAATTCTCTATTAATTTTCGCATCATATATGATCCAGGATGGTCTAACTGGTCACACCAAGTAGTAAATGCATTTGTATCAATAAACTTCTGGTTTACTTTAACATGCATTTCAATTGTACTAATAATGTCTATAAATTATGACAAATTGATACTTTTACTGTCATTTTACTTCGTATCCACATATAAGTACTATTGCGACATTTACTACTTGAAATGTCTAATTTCACTAAGTCAACAAAATAAATATAATTTCCAAACAATTATATGCAATATTTGCTTCAAGGAATATGCCAGAATCTTCAAATATCTAAAAAAAAATTGCAACTTCAGGTGCATCCAACCATAACGAGCTTTAGATAGAATTATCATATTTTATTGCTCATAAATAAATCTTTTATAGTCAAATATTTTGCTTCCAACCCCTTAATAAGGATGATGACAAAAGAATATCACAAATATTATAAAATAAATATAAATTAATAACCCAATCCCTTTTTTTTATTCATATGAAATGTAATATTTTTCTCATTCACAATCTCAATATGAGATCCATTACACATAACTTTTAAAAGTAATGCATTAACCATCACAAATTAGTGCTTTTTAGATAGTGATATATTAGCTCTTCTGGAGCTTTCAACTAATTTATACTATCAAATATTAGAATAATATTTGTTTGTTTCAGTACCAAATAAGTTAAATATTTTTTATCTGTAATGATAGAATTCATTTCTACATTTTCATATCTTTCTCAAAGAATATTAACAGAAACAAAATATTTGGGCATATGCCACATATGTGGCCAATAATGTTTTTATATCACATTGATAACAAAAGTTATATTTACCCTTTGAAAAGTTATCTTGAGAACTCTCATTGTTCTCTTATTTATTACTATATTCCCAATTTTAGTGGTCCATGAGTATATCTTTTATTTTCTTTATATTTATATTCACATCGGGGAATGCAATAGATTTAATAGGACGAACTTATAAACGTCCCAATAGATTCTTTATTTCATAATCACCATCGCAGACATGCGTGGATTTTAAATTAAAATCTATCGATTCATGTTGTCATGATTAGTCTCTAATTATAATAAACATGATATAATAAATAAAATATAGTAAAATATACCTGAAGATCTTTCACATCATCATCATCACCATGATCCATTGTGAGATTGAATCTTTCAACATCCTGAAGATGAAGTTGTAAGGGTGAAAGTTTAAGATGAAAGAGGAATTGAATTTGGGGACGACTTTGAAAGATTTTAAAAGCAAAAAAATAGAGAATCATTGTGCTGATAACGTGTTATAAAATAAAGAGAGATGGGGAGAATAAAGAACAAAGAAAATATGAAAGCAACAGAAAATGTACTTTATTAACCAAAGGGATGATTACAATGCTTCATTAGAGTCTCTATTTATAGGCATAAGAAGTATAAAAGAAGTAGAGATCTAATTCTAATAACTATTAGAATTTAAAGTACATTAAAACTTTATCTTGATCATGATGAATATCCACTTAATAAAATATTCATAGCAATTATATAATTTTTATACAATTATGCTAAGCTTTTCCTTTAAATAAACACTAATTTTTATAAGTTTTTTTTTGCTGGGTGAGGAGATTACAGTTATTTAAAGCTTGATGATGATATATTTTTGTTTAGACATTAGAAGTTAGGTCTGATGTCGTCTGCATTGTTCTGTATCTATTCGAGTGTTTTATAATTTTGACAAGGATAACGGTTGATTTTTCCCGACATCTTTCTAATATCATGTACGCACACTGACTGAGATTTTTTTTGTTTTGTTTTATTGTTTCTAACTAATACAGACCGTATAAATTTAACAACCAATCTATTTCTATATTGTTTGAGTAATGCGAGGAGGAAATATTATGAGGACAATGTTTACTATTTTTCTAGAAAATGAAAATTAAAGCTTACATATAACATGACATAACCTATGATGATCTCATATTATAATTTATTAATATTTTGTTTGTTTGTTTTTATGGTATAGGTTACACAAGTGAAATCCGTATAGAAGTATGCTCCTCTATTTAATGTTTATTAGAATAATGTGTTTTAACCTTACTGCATTACTTATATTTGACTTTGATTAGAATGATTTTATAAACCTATAAATAGATATAGTCGTCTCTCCTCTTGTATATCATTCGAATGCGACATAGTAAATTTTCTTTTCCTCTGCTCGTGGTTTTTTTTCCAAAAAGATTTTCACGTAAAATGGGTGTATTCTATTTTTTCTCTCTTTTCTTATCATTATCGACGTCGTATTTTTTACACTGTTATTGTGAATTTGTTCCCTATTTCTCAATTAAATTTTCTTCAATTTACAATTAAAAAAATATGATTTGGCAGTTTGATAAATTAAAAGCTTAAGTAATGAAAAAAAAGTATTGAATTTAAGTTATAAAATATGTTTGGTATATTACTTAAACTTACTTATTGAGTATATTTAAATTATTTGATAAAGAATAATATAATCTTAAAAGAAATAAAAAAATAAATGAATTTATTCTTTGTTAAGTAAGTGAATCTATTATCATTTTCTATCATTTTTCGTAGAAAAATTATATTCAATACTTTTTAGTATGTGTTGTCAAACATGTTTAAAAAAATTAAATTATTGGAAATATTAATTTTTTTTCTCATATATATACATTTTGACTTAAGACTGTTTTTACATTAATACAAAATTAGTATATAATTTATATATTTGTTCAAGGATTTATATATAACGTACTTTCAGTTCACCATACAATATAGTGACATTTTATTCAAAACATTAATTCCTAATAAAATTTCTCACTAATAAATTCAATTAATCAATTTTTTAATTGTAGAAACATATTTTTGCAGTAAATTAAATATAAATCATATGTTTTATGTATACAGTGGTATACATCAAATTTCGACTGAATAAAAATAATTTTTATAGACAAAAATAAAATAAAAAGACTGTTGAATTTTATACTTTATACACTTTTACACTTTTATAAATAATTATTTTCTTTTATATAATATTAAAAATAGAAGTACAGAATCCACGACAAATGGATGTTTAACAAAAAAAATTAATTATTGCTTCATACAAATTAACAATTATTATATATAAATATCATATTTTGTTTGCTTCTAATATTTCACTTAAGTGTCAATTTCTGATTCATTTTTTCTATTCCATTTTTACTAAAAGTGTATCTAATTTCGAGAAGTAAAATATAATTTCTTCTAGGTTTAATATATCATTTTTTTTTCTACTTTGATTCTAGATTATGTATAACCCAAAATTCAGAGAAATTATTAGGTAGACCTTTTCCACCACATGATAATGGCCACATGTAAGATTTTTTTTACATGTCATTGTTGACTAAAAAAACAACAAAAGTTGTCCAAAAAATTATGCTTTCTCCTACCTTCAACCATTCTGCATAAAAACTCTAGAGAATCATTAAAGTTATTTGATCTTTTTTCCAAATAAAACATGGTACTTTCGCTTCATCTTCACTTATCATTGTTCTATTCCATTATGATTCTCCTTGCTTCGATTTCCCCTTTGATATAAAGGATTGGAGAATGGAAGTTCGGGATATTAGGCAAATTACGAAAATTAAGGATTTTGTTTAAGGTTAACAGGGGTTTGATTTGAGGCTTAGGGTTAGGAAATAACTAGGGATTTTAGATTTGATAATTTACATAAATTAGGGATTCGGGATTTCAAAAATTTGAGATTTGGCTTCAATATAAGCAAATAACGAAATGGGATTCTGTTTTTTTCTCAATTTCGATCACAAATTAAAAAAAAAATTCTATCAAAATTTCATTATAATAAAAAGATAGTAATTAAAGGATGCATGGATGAAACTTTCTTTTTGTTTGATATTATTAAAAACAAGGTTTTAAGTCTCTTTTCTCCATTTTCGTTGTCTAGAGATAAGAATGGTTGAAGGAGAAAACAAAAATTTTGATTTTATTTTGAATTTCTTAGTCATCAAATGACATGCAAAAATAGTCTTACGTGGCATCCACTGCTTATGTTGTGAAAAAGGCCTATCTAACAATTTTTCTAAAATCTAAGAATTAAATTTCATACAAGAAAATCCAAGTTCAAAATACCTATCAAATAAGAAAAGTAAATTTAAGTACTAAAAAAAATAAAGATCCTCATTTTATTTCATTATTTCAATAATAATATTGCATACAAAATCATTGTCGACCACTTTTATTATTCGGTTCCACATTTTCTCGAATTGACATAACTTATCGAGATTTCTTATTCAGGTACCTGGATCTCTTTAGAAGTTTTACTTATTAGTTATACCTTGGATCTCTTCTGGAGTACTCGCCTCTACTATATGACCATCTAGAAGAATTTTCATATTTGGAATCGATCAATCTATTATTTATTCCAATTGATTGTCCTACTAAGATTTTGATTCAAATTAAAATATGAGATGGTATATAACACTTGGTTATTCTCATTAAGTTTGTAAATACATCTAACAGTTAACTTGTAATGAGTTTTGTAAATACATCTAACAGTTAACTTGTAATGAGTTATCCCTATTGAACTTTTGGTTCAAATTACTCTCCCCCTAACTCATTACAAGTTATTATTTCTCTCCCCCTAATGTCGGGAAAACTATCAAATCAAAATTGTAATCACAAATCATGTCACAATTGAATCTCCAATGCATTCAAAACATCTAATATTACAAAGAAACTTGTAATTAATATATATTCCCAAATTTCTGTGAGGATTCACTCATCTTTGTGTGTTGTGGTGGAGCAATTGGAACATATACGCACATACAATAATTCAAATATGAGAAATATTTAGCTCTTGATCAAAACCAATTGTAATGGGGAGTATTTATAACTTATTGGCTTGATGCGTACAACACGTAAATCAACATAATCTCATGTTGAAATTGTAAGTTTAGTTATCATAAGTAATGGTTTAGACATTAATTAGAGGTGTTTAATCAATAATTTGTCTAAACCATTATGCTCAAACTTTTACAAAAGTTTTTCAAACTCAATCAATAAAAGACTGAGGTATAAACTCATCAGTATTAGCAAGATGAATTGTCTTTATTGCATGATCTGAAATTAATTATTTAAACAAGTAATCTTGCAAATGACAGGTTGCAAGTTGATAATACATACGCGATTATTTTGTAGATGCATCTACCAAAATCATATAAAACCATCCACATGGTGGATGAATGAGTCCATATTCATTTAAGAAATACAAAATATTAAATCTCAACTTTAGCTAGTGAGTTTCTAAAAATCAATTTTCATTGAGAACAAACAACAAATGAGAATTATTTAAATTAAAGAATCTTCTGGTTCTTTAATTGAATGTCCATATAAATTCTCCATTAATTTTCGCATCATATATGATCCAGGATGGTCTAACTAGTCACACCAAGTAGTAAATGCATTTGTATCAATAAACTTCTAGTTTACTTTAACATGCATTTCAATTGTACTAATAATGTCTATAAATTGTGACAAATTGATACTTTTACTGTCATTTTAATTTGTATCCACATATAAGTACTATTGTGACATTTACTACTGGAAATGTCTAATGTCACTAAGTCAATAAAATAAATATAATTTCCAAACAATTATATGCAATATTTTCTTCAAGGAATATGCCCAAATCTTCAAATATCTAAAAAAAAAATTGCTACTTTAGGTGCATCCAACCATAACGAGCTTTAGATAGAATTATCATATTTTATTGCTCATAAATAAATCTTTTACAGTCAAATATTTTGCTTCCAACCCCTTAATGAGGATGATGACAAAAGAATATCACAAAGATTATAAAACAAAATATAAATTAATAACCCAATCCCTTTTTTTTATTCATATGAAATATAATATTTTCCTCATTCACAATATCAATATGAGATCCATTACAAATATCTTTTAAAAGTAATGCATTAACCATCACAAATTTTGTGCTTTTTAGATAGTGATATATTAGCTCTTCTGGAGCTTTCAACTAATTTTGTACTATCAAATATTGGAATAATATTTATTTGTTTCAGTACCAAATAAGTTAAATATTTTATATCTGTAATTATAGAATTCATTTCTACATTTTCATATCTTCTTCAAAGAATATTAACAGAAACAAAATATTTGGGCATACGCCACATATGTGGCCAATAATGTTTTCATATCACATTGATAACAAAAGTTATCTTTACCCTTTGAAAAGTTATCTTGAGAACTCTCATTGTTCTCTTATTTATTACTATGTTCCCACTTTTAGTGGTCCATGAGTATACCTTTTATATTCTTTATATTTACATTCACTTCGGGGAATGCAATAGATTTACTAGGATGAACTTATAAACGTCCCAATAGATTCTTTATTTCATAATCACCATCGCAGACATGCGTGGATTTTAAATTAAAATCTATCTATTCAAGTTGTCATGATTAGTCTCCAATTATAGTAAACATGATATAATAAATAAAATATAGTAAAATATACCTGAAGATCTTTAACATCATCGTCATCACCATGAACCATTGTGAGATTGAATCTTTCAACATCCTGAAGATGAAGTTGTAAGGGTGAAAGTTTGAGATGAAAGAGGAATTGGATTTGGGGGACGACTTTGAAAGATTTTAAAAGCAAAAAAAATAGAGAATCATTGTAACGCCCCAAATTTCTTATGTTTGCTTCTGTAAAATTTTGACACAAATGCGTATCTACTTCAGTGGTTAAGTGTTCTGGGTGTGTGTGTGAGGTCCCAAGTTCAAGCCTTAGCTTAAGCAAATTTTTTTTATATTTGGAATAAATCTCTATCTCTGTTCAGTGGGCTTATATTTAATTACATGTAATTTCATATCAGAATGAGCTTTCTGGTTTGAGTGGTAAGAGTTTTGGTGTGTTGGAGGTCTTATGTTCGAATCCCTGCGTTAGCGTGGGTAATAATTTTTGCTCGTTTCCCTGAGAGAGTTGGATGGAATTTGAATTCTGAATAGTGGAGTAGTGGGAGAGAATTAAAGGATTGTGGGAATATCCTTTGATTTCTTTTTATTTTCTTTTTGCTAAAATTCCTCTTTTCTCTATTTGCCGAAAATCCCCAAATCTCTCTGACGTTTTTTGTTGCTCATATCCTTCATAGTTTTCACATTCAATTTTCATTTTCCTTATCTGTTGCTATCATCTTTCTGACCAATTGTTGCTTTTACGTTTAGATTCTTGGATCGGGTTGGTAAGTAAAGACTTGGGTTGTTTTAGAGTTTGCTCAATGTTTAATAATCATTTTTTGTGAGTAATCGATGAATTCTGTGAACGGTTGTGTAAGTGAAGGTGGGGAATCGGTGGTTTTTGACCCAACTGTTTAACTTTCGCATAGTTGTTTTGCTGTGGTAAGTGTGGAACGTTGCTCGATTTAGTTATTAATTTTGTTAAATAGATTTCTAATAGGACTTTCGGGATTCTGTTGTTAGGTGCTGGTGGTCTCGGGAGTGTTTTTACATCAAAATAGTACCAGGTGTGTACCCGAAACACAAGGAAATGAGTTTTTGGCAAAAGCCGAAAACCTTACTGTCGACGTCACACGATCGTGTGGTAGGCCGTGTGCAACGACACGGTCGTGTGATCAATAAAGGCTAGGCCGTGCGCAAGACATGGTTGTATGATGGCCGGAGTGTGGCCGCGTATGCCACACGGGCTAAACCAGACTGGGCGTGTGGGCCACATGGGCGTGTGAACTTTGGGCCAGGCCGTGTGATCCACACGGGCAAGGCCAATCTGGGCGTGTGGGCCTAATTATCTGAGATTTTTCGTAGGGTCGCATGGGTCATCCTAATCGACTGCGGGCCTACTGTAGGGTTGGTAAATGCTACCTAACCCTGAAACCATAAGATCTGTTAGAATGAAATATGGTTATGAGCATTACTATGTTTGTTTATATGTTATCTGTTTATGAGAACATGTTACATGATTTATTTGTTAATTCTGTATGCATGTTCTGTTACTGTGATTGGGATGGGATGATATATATTGGAGCAAGTGTTCTGAAAGGCAGATTATGCGTAATATCTGGCAGCACAGCTGCATTATATCTAATATGTGCCGCATCAGTACAACGTGGTGTGTAGGTTGGGTGGGTGTTTTAAACCCCACATGATGTGTTGGGATGGTCAGAGATGGTGTGTAGTGGATGGGGGTAGGATCCTGTTATCTGATTTGCATATCTATATATGTATCTGAAATGGGCTCAGGCCCAAATCTGTATCTGTATCTAACATGGGCTCAAGCCCGAATGTGAATCTGTCTGATTGTGATATTCTATATGTATACATGCTTAACTCTCCTGGGTTACACACTGAGTTTACGTAAACTCACCCATTTTCTGTTTGTCTGTGCAAGTAACCCACAGTCTTAGGCGGATCGGTGCAGTGGAGGACTCGATGGTGACCATCTATTTTACTGCTTCATTTTGTTTTTGGGTTATTGAGTTTTGGCATTAAAGTTGTATTTTTTGGGACTCTGGACTCTTTTCAGATTTTGACGTTGGTTTTGGGTTTTACTTATTTTATAACTATGATGGTTTTTTCCAAAATCTTAAACGGACTTTCTGGAAAAAAGCATTTTTACAAGCTTCCGCAACAAACACATTTTATCTATAAATAGTTTAATGAAAGAAAGCTTTGAAATTAATAACAACTCTAAACGTTAATGAACTAGAACGGTTTTAACTTAACGACAATGGTTTATAAACCCATTTCATATGACATTTTTGAATTCAGCCATAACGTCTAGGCCGGGTTTGGGGGTGTTACATTTAGTGGTATCAGAGCCAAGTTGTAACACCCTAAACCCGGCCCATGCGATATGACCGGATCCAGCATGTCACATGAAGAAAGTGTGTAAAGAACTTATGATTCCTACTAAAGTTGATGTTATTAGGTTATAGTTAAGAAAAATAAGTTTGATTATAAATATTCGATAAAAAAATACCACTAATCTCGAGAGGTTGATTGGTGAATCGAAAATCAAACTAGTGAAATTTAAAAACTGTGACTTTTGAAAAAGATGTTGATAATTCGAAGGAAAATCCAAGTTAAATTATTTGTACATATTTGTTATAAAATCCGTTTGTTAATCAATTTTGGAAAACCGTTGTTTAAGATCTCAGGAAAATTCCCGTTTAAAACAATTCATGGAAAATAATAAGTATATCAAAACATAAAGCAAAATAAAAACATCAGAGGCCTTATTACAACTTTAAACCCAAAATAGTAAAAGTAATGAAATAAAGCGGAAAAGAAGTTTACTAATGTTCGAAAATATTATTTCCAAAGTATGGCCTCCACCGAGTCATCCATGGGCCCAAGTCCTCATCACTGAGCATCACCTGCAAGGATTAAGAAAGAAAGGGGGTGAGTTACAAGAACTCAATGCATAATCCCCCTTACCATCATGCACTGGGCCTGAACCCGTATAACAACATCTTGGGCCTAAGCCCATTTACATAACAGTATTTAAAAGAAATGAATGCAACCCAACCCATCTATCCATCACACCCCGACCACCCAATCACACTGTGGGGATCAAGTCAACCCACCCCGCCTCTCACACCAATTTGCGGTCAAGTTGCTAAAGTATATTATTTTGTGGCCATGCCACCGAAATCATAATTAAGCACCATAATAAGCGAATTGTGGCTATGCCACCAGGCTACAATGCTCTCCATACAATTTTTCCCAACCCATGTAATATGTAAAGATGCAACATAAGAAAAGTATATCCACATATATAGCAACCATTAATCTAATGAAATATTTTGATGAATCGGCCCATTAAAGCACTTTGGTAAATCGACCCACTAAGGCATTCTAGCAAATCGGCCCGTTAAGGCATTCTAGCAAATCGGCCCGTTAAGGCATTTTGGTAAATCGACCCATAGGGGCATTTTCATAAAAAAATGGCCCATTAAAGCTTTTTAGTAATTCGGCCCATAAGGGCATTTTTGTAATTTTACAAATTAATACCAATTTTGACAGATCTTAAAATTAACGTTGTTTAAGCAAGTTACTCGATTCTTTCCATATTACGGTTATTAGATTCGTAAGCAACAACGATCTATTTTCAAACATAATGGTGAATCACGAATTTACAGGATTTCGGTGTGAGATTACACACCTGATTACGGTAAGGACTAAACCTTCTTGATCGTCGGCACCTATGTCACCATAACACTTGATTAACTAACAAGAGATAGTGTCTTAATCCAAATCTAAATCAAACGATCTAAAGAAATGCTTACCCTTAGTATCGTGAACGACTACGATTTGCCTACTCTCACCAGAAGATGGTCTACAACCTGGTGGAAAATCCCGAACTACCGATACCGCCCTACGTTTGAACTTGGGAGTAGAGATTGCAAGTCCACTCCCTTTTCGCCCTTCTATCAATTTTCCTTTAATAACGCTACCACTTGCCTCCATTGAAAGAGTCTCAATCAGAATAATACTACGATAAGAGAAAGTAGTTATCTAAGGAGAGGGTTTCGGCTTACCGCTACTTCCAAAGGATCAACGAGTAGAGAAGATTGAGTGATTTAGTCCATATAATAATCGATTAGTCAAATCTATCGATCCGTTTAGCAAAAAAAAACCAAGTATCGATATCGAATGGACTAAGAAGAAACTCCTTACCTTAATCGATGATGAACCCGATTCCCACCGATTCAACTTATGACCAAGGATGAGTCGGTAAGGATGTGAGATTCGGCCAACCCCACAAGAACACCGATTTAACCAAGGAAGAAAGTGATCAACAAGCAAGATGGAGGAAAGAGAATGGCTAGGAGGATTCGGCTACTTAGTGAGAAAAGAACAAGCAAGATTCGGCCATCAAAAATATTGACTAAAGAAAAAGAGAGAAGGGTTGAAGAAATGGTGAAAAAGAAAAGAAGAGATGGAAAAAGAGGTGTCAGAGAGTTTCGGCCTACACTAAGGAAAAGATGAGCAAAATGGCTTGAGTGTTTCGGCAAACAAAGGAAAAGGTTGGAAAAGAAGCACAAAAAAATGTTCAAAAAGAGAGAAAAACTTTTCATGCACAAAACTTATAAAAAGGCTATAGGAAATTCGGCTCCCTAATTCCCCCTACCAAAATCGTAAGTCCCTAACACCAAAAAGATTATGGTTGACCAAATTTTCTTTCCCCAAGCACCTCCCAAAATTCGGCCAACATATCCCCCCTTATCTCTTTCCTTTACTTCTTTCCTTATTTTTCCCTTGATCTCCTCCTTTCTCTTTTCCTTAGTCTTCTTTCCATCATTTGAAAGTCTTCCTTTCCTTCTATAGAGCCATGGCCGACACTTACCATCTTCCACCTGATTAGCACAAAAAAAAAATATTTGCAATAGGTGAGATTCGAACTCCACCTCTTAAGCCCCTTCATGTGACGCCTCACCACTTTGCTACTAGCTCTTCTTGTGCTAGCAAAAAAAAAAAAACTCACTTATTCTTTTAAGTCTTGACGTCACTTGCCTTCTCCCCCTTAAGTGCATAAACACAAAAATTCTACCAAGGCCCAACTCAACCCCAAGCCTTCTTAGGGTCCCTAAACATACACAACTGACACTCTTAGCTAGCCTAACGCATGGTATAATGCAAAACATAAAATCCCGAATTTCAGGATGTTACAATTCTACCCCCCTTAAAGAAATTTCGGCCTCGAAATTTACCTGATTAAAAGAGATGAGGGTATTGTTGCCGGATCGTGTCCTCAGGCTCCCATGTAGCTTCCTGTAACACCCCATACCCGAGTCCGAGGCTTAGGCCGGATACGAGAAGTTACTATGCTTGAACTTGCTTAATCAAGTACTTACGGGCTATAAAATTTCGTTTCAAATTAAGAACTTATCTTTCTTAATCAACTTGTACTTTTCATGGGCCTATGAGGCCTTAAACTCATGTCTATAAACTTTCGGAACTCAATCAAAAACTTTTCATTGAAACAGGGGTCACACACCCATGTGAGTTGGGACACGCCCGTGTAAACCTGAGACACGCCCATGTCTCCTAACCGTGCTTAAAACTCGAGCTTACTGCCAAACTTCACACGGCCATGGAACGCCCGTGGTCCTGGCCCGTGTAAAAAAACCTTAGCATTCTGACTTATAACACACGGCCATGGCACGCCCGTGGACTTAGACCGTGTACTACAACTTGATATTCTGACTTAAGGTGCAATGGTGCAGGGTACACACGGCTTAGACACACGCCCGTGTGTCCGACCGTGTGGGCACTTAGAGAGGCTATTTACCAAGCCAATTGCCACCCTGAAATCAAGAGCAAATTCATACTATCTCAACAACTCAAATCACTACAACTTTAATGAACAATACAACATGCTCCATTGATATCAATAACATACATACTTAGTCAATCTTGGCCAATCATTTAGCCATTTACAAAAGAATAATAATGAACTTGATAGCCCATGCTTTTGCCCTTTCTAAGATATATACTCAAAATGAAATGTTTCCTATACATGCCATACTTAATAAAAACAACTTGGCTATACCAAATAGCGGTTGATAGTGTGATTCGAGCTCCGACTTCAACGATCCACAAGTTAGCTAGGCGGGACTACATAGAAAGAAATAATAAAAGACGTAAGCATTTAGCTTAGTAAGTTTGCATAATGCACATAGCAACATACTTGCTTAATATAAACCATTTGACATAAACAATGGCATCATAAATTTCAGCTATAAAGCATACTTACTCATACTTGATTCTTACATATCTCATGAAACTTACTAGTCTCATACTTGAGAGGTAAACAATGTACCTGTATCACTTGATCACATTGACCAACATACTTTAACATAATAATCATAATCTCTGATTCATCATTCATAACATGAATAATACTCATTTTCACTTGATAATAACTTTGCTTACTTAGCTTTCTTGTTATTTCATTGGAGCTTAACTCGTTTGCCCGATGAATTTATATGAATAACCGAGGATACTAAATCTCATCTAAATTTCGAGGCCATGACTTAACATGGACTTATACGAAGTCTTTCTTGTTCTCACCAATGCCATGCCTTAACTTGGACTTATATGGAATCTCTTTCTCTTGATAACTTTTCAATGCCAAGCTTGCCTTGGTCTTACATGATAACTTGTTCAATGCCAAGCTTGCCTTGGACTTACATGATAATTTACTCAATGCCAAGCTTGCCTTGGACTTACATGATAACTTATTCAATGCCAAGCTTGCCTTGGACTTACATGATAGCTTGCTTGCTTGCCGATGCCATGCCTCGGCTTGGTCTTATACGGACTTTCTTGTTTCATGTGGTAGATTGAGTATCCTAAGTTACTCAACTTCAATCGGGGCTTTCTCATGCTTGATCTCATTAATTTCTTTGTTTAACATAATATTGAACATTTTTCATAATAACATTATACATTATACTAAGAAATTTAACGATATAAATCATAAAGCTTAGAAATCATACAAACTTACCTCAATATACAAAATGTATGTAGATATGCAATTTAGTCCTCGATTTTGTCCTTGCCTCGGTTTCGGTCCGGGCTTCATTTTTCTTGATCTATAGTCATAAATAGATCATTTAATACTCACATTGACTAAATTGACTCTTAACTCATACTTTGGCAAAATTACTATTTTGCCCCTGTACTTTCTCATTTTTACACTTTTTCCCCAAGGCTCGTAAAATAATTTTCATTCAACTTTCTTAGACTACATGCTTAGCTGATTCATTTTCTCTACTATAGCCATTATCAATTCTCATTATTTCTAATAGGTATGACTAATTTCAAAACTTTTACAAACTAGTCCCTATGCTCATTTTTCATGAAATTCACTTAGAAAAAGATGTTTATCTAACATCAAACTCTCATAACTTCCATAAAACATCATTTAGCATGCATGTCATTCATGGGTAGATTTTTGAACATGCATCTTAGCTCATTTTATAGCTAAAAATAGCTAATTCATAATACGAGGACTTCAAAAACACGAAGAATATTAAAATCGGGACTAAGATGAACTTACTAGCAAGCTTGAAAGATGAGCAAACCCTAGCTATGGTTTCTTTGAAAATTTCGGCAATGAGGAAGAAGATGATAATGATTTTTGTCATCTTTTTCCTTTATTAATCATTTAATATGTAAATGACCAAAATGCATTTCTCTTAAAAATATCACCATTTACTAACTCATGTCCAATTTTGTCCAAAAATTATGATTTGGGAAAATTGCTATTTAAGGACTTATAATTGCTATTCTAGAGCTATTTCATACAAAATGCTTCTAGAAACTCACATTTTACAACTTTTGCAATTTGGTCCTTTTTGACCATTCAACTTCAATTTAGCAAAATTGCTTCATGAAACTTTCACACAAACATGCAAACATGGCATGAACCTTAAAAACTCATAAATTCACCTCAGATTCGTGGTCTCGCACCACTATTCCGACTAGGCCCTAAATTGGGCTGTTACAATTCTCCCCCCTTAGGGATTTTGTCCCCGAAAATCTTTCCAGTGAAAAGGTTCAGGTACTGGTTTCTCATACTCTCTTCTGGTTCCCATGTGGCTTCTTCTATTCCATGTCTTTGCCACAATACTTTCACTAAGGCAATACTTTTCTTTCTTAGCTGTTTCACTTCCCGAGCTAATATCTTGATTAGTTCTTCACCATAAGTCATGCCGGGATGAATCTCTACCTCTGACTGGGGAATTACATGCGAAGGGTCTGATGAGTAGCGTCTTAACATTGACACATGAAATACATCATGTATCTTTTCTAACTCTGATGGCAAAGCCAATCTGTAAGCTATAGGCCCAACTTTCTTAGTAATCTCATACGGTCCAATAAAACGTGGACTCAACTTGCCTTTTCGGCCAAATCTGAGAACTTTTCTCCAAGGTGGCACTTTCAAGAAAACTTTATCTCCAACTTGATACTCTATCTCTTTTCTTTTAAATCCGAGTAGGATTTTCATCATCTCAAGCGACTTTTAAGCACTCTCGTATCACTCTTACTTTCTCTTCAACTTCTCTAACCAAATCAACCCGTGAATTTGGTTTTCTTTGAGTTCATCCAAAATAAAGGCGTTTCGCATTTACACCCATATAAAGCCTCATAAGGCGCCATCTTTAAACTCGACTGAAAACTATTATTGTAGGCAAACTCTACTAATGGGAGAAACTTTTCCCAACTGCCTCGGAATTCAAGAATACAACATCTGAGCATATCCTCGAGTACTTGAATTAACCTCTCGAATTGACCGTCAGTTTGAGGATGAAAAGCGGTACTAAAGTTTAACTTTGTACCTAGGGCCTCTTGCAACTTCTTCCAAAATCTGGATGTGAATCTCGGATCTCTATCCGATATGATTGACATAGGAACTCCATGAAGTCTTACTATTTCTGAAACGTATAAGTCTGCCAACTTGTCAAGTGAGTAATCAACTCGTACAGGTATAAAATGGGCTGATTTCGTGAGTCTATCAACTACAACCCATACGACATCGTTCTTGCTCAGAGATAGTGGTAAACCTGTTACAAAATCCATAGTAATACGGTCTCACTTCCACTCGGAACTAAAATGGGTTGAAGCAAACCCGAAGGTACTTGGTGTTCCGCCTTTACTTACTGACAAATCAAGCATTTGGAAACAAAATCTGAAATATCTTTCTTCATTCTCGGCCACCAATACTGTTGCTTCAAGTCATTATACATCTTGGTACTACCCGGATGTGCAGATAAACATCCATTATGGGCCTCATGCAAAATTTTCTGAATAAGTTCTTCTTTTCTTGGTACACAAACTCTATCTTTGAACATCAAACTTCCATTGGGACTAATTCGAAAGTCAGACTCAACATCTGTCTCGCACTGATCTCTCTGAACTTGCAATTTACTATCCTCTCTTTGGGCTTCAATGATCTCTTGGGGGAAAATTGGTCTAGCTCTCAACTCAGCTAGAATAGAACCATCGTCGGATAAAATCATCCGTGAATTCATTGCTCTTAATGCAAATAAGGACTTTCTGCTTAAAGCATTGGCGACAACATTCGCCTTTCCTGGATGGTAGTCAATGACTAACTCATAGTCTTTTATCAACTCTAACCATCTCCTTTACCTTAAATTCAACTCTTTCTGAGTCATCAAGTACTTCAAACTTTTGTGATCGGTGAAGATTTGACATCTCTCACCATATAGATGATGCCTCTATATCTTCAATGCGAAGACTATGGCAGCTAACTCTAGGTCGTGCGTCGGATAATTCTTCTCATGAGGCTTTAACTGTCTTGAGGCATAAGCAATCACTTTGCCTTCTTGCATAAGTACACAGCCTAATCCATTTAAGGATGCATCGCTGTAAACTATGAACTCTTTCCCCATCTCAGGTTGTACTAAAACTGGAGCTTCTGTCAATAATGCTTTCAATTTTTTGAAACTTTGTTGGCATATTTCTGTCCACTCGAACTTCACATTTTTCTGTAACAACTTCGTCATCGGGGCTGCAATCATGGAAAACCCCTTGACAAATCGTCTATAATAGCCGGCTAGGCCTAGGAAACTTCTAACCTCAGAGATATTCCTCGGTGGTTTCCAATCCGTAATAGCCGAGATCTTACTTGGGTCTACTCGAACCCCTTCTCCTGAGACAATATGCCCCAGAAATCCTACTTCATTGAGCCAAAACTCACTTTTACTGAACTTGGCATACAGTTGATTTTCTCAAGAATCAGAAACTATCTCAGAGGTGCTCGGCATGCTCATTCTCATCTCGGGAATAAACCAGTATGTCGTCAATAAAAATGACTACAAACTTGTCGAGGTATGGTCTGAAGATGCGGTTCATTAAGTCCATGAATACTGCAGGAGCATTGGTCAAACCGAAAGGCATGACTAAAAATTCATAATGCCCATACTTTGTTTGAAAAGCAGTCTTGGATACATCTGACTCCTTTACTCTTAACTGGTAATACCCCGATCTCAAGTCTATCTTAGAGAACACGGTGGCTCCTTTCAATTGATCGAACAAATCATTGATCCTTGGCAATGGGTACTTGTTCTTTAGTGTCACTTTATTAAGCTAACGGTAATCTATGCACAATCTCATAGTGCCATCCTTCTTTTTCACAAATAAAACTGGAGCACCCAAGGGAGAACAACTTGACCTCGCAAAGCCTTTGTCTGTTAACTCTTGCAACTGTATCTTCAACTCTTTCAACTCCGTTGGAGCCATTCTGTAAGGAGTAATAGATATTGGTATAGTACCGGGAGCTAGCTCAATGCTGAACTCAACTTTTCTGATTGGAGGTAATCCCAGTAATTATTCTGGAAAAACATCTATGTGCTCAAATACTATCGGTACGGACTCAATCTTTAACTCTGTTTCTTTATCATTCATCACAAAGGCCAAATATGCCTCATACCCCTTTCTTATAAATCTCTGTGCCGTCATATGAGAAATCAATATCGGTAATCCACTTTGTTCATCTGATTCTATATGGAGGATATCCCCATTCTCACATCTCATTTCAATGTATTTCTTCCCACAATTAACTATTACATTATGGGCAGTTAACCAGTCCATAGCGAGAATGAGATCAAACTCGTCAAATGGTAACAACATAAGGTTTGCTTTAAAATAATGATCTCTAATCATTAATGGACATTCTCTACATACTTCATTCACTAACACACTCTTGCCTAAAGGATTAGACACACTAATCACAAATTCTGTAAACTCTATAGGCATACTCAAATCGGATACCAATTTCATGCAAATGTAAGAGTGTGTAGATCCGGGATCTATTAAAGCAATAACTTTAACATCATGAAGAGAAAAGGTACCCGTGATAACATCATGGGAAGATGCCTCTTCGCGAGCACGAATGACATAAGCCCGCAGCGCCTACCCTCGGTCTCGCGGCACGCTCTCTAGGGTTACCTCTTCCTCTTGCCCCACTTCCCGGGTTTTTCTCAGCCTCTTCCTCTGACCATGCTCCTGGATCTCGGGTTCTAAGCTCTCTCTTCTTTCATTGTCTCTGGACAATCCTTTATGTAGTGGTCTTGGGAACCACATCTAAAACATGCATTTTCGTGTGCTCGGCATTCTCCAAGATGACGTCTGCCACACTGTGGACATTCGGGTCTTTCAGATTGAAAGTTCCCCACACTAGCGACTGAAGTAGTCTGTGATTTATTTCCCGAATTCTGTTTACTCTTGTCTTTCTTTGAAAACCCGATGGAAGTAGCCGATCGGGTAGATAAATCTCTTGACTTCTTGGATGAGGATTGGAATGACTTATTCCACTGTTTCTTTCTAGAGTCACGAGACTCAATTTCAGACTTTCTCTTCTCTTTTACTAGCTATTTGGCTTTACAAGCTCTCTCCACTAGCACAACAAATTCTTTCAATTCTAGTACAGCAACAAACAGTTTGATGTCCTCATTTAGCCCATCTTCAAATCTTTTGCTCATGATGGCCTCGGTGGATACGCACTCTCGAGCGTATTTTCTGAGTCGCACAAACTCACGCTCATAATCGGTCACCGACATCTTGCCTTGCTTTAACTCTAAATTTTTTTTCTTTTCTGATCTACAAATCTTTGACTGATATACTTTTTCTTGAACTCTTCTTAGAAGAATTCCCATGTGATCTTCTCCCTTGGTACCACTGATACAAGGGTGTTCCACCATTGATAGGCAGAATCTCTTAAAAGGGAGACTACACACTTCATGCTTTCCTCAGGTGTGCATGATAGCTCATTAAATACCCTAATGGTGTTTTCTAACCAAAACTCGGCTTTTTCCGGATCATCTTCTCTTTTCGTCCGAAATTCTTCTGCCCTATGTTTCCTGATCCTATCAACTGGAGGTTTCTCTCCTCTTACCACCTCTACTACTTGAGGGCCTACTGGAATAGGTTGTGGAACAGGTGGGGGTGGAGGGGGTTGTACATTTGGGTTCATACGAACGAACTCTGAATACCACGTATTCATCATGTGGAGGAAGGCTTCTCTAGCCCCTTCTCCTCCTTCTTGACTCACCGTAGTGGGTCTATTCTCATTCTCGTTCGGCACCGTCCCTTCAGCAGGAGCCGGTGTATTACTTTCTACGTCATCCACCATATCTCTTTCAGGATCCATTTCCTATATATATAAACATAATTTAAGTCGTCAGGAGTCGTCACACTATCATTATAAAAACATTCTTACGTATGGCATGTATAGCTAGACTCGTGCTCATGCTACGTTAATCCTAGAACCAACAAAATCGTAGCTCTGATACCACTAAATGTAAAACCTCATACCCAAGTCCGAGGCTTAGGACGGATACGAGAAGTTACTATGCTTGAACTTGCTTAATCAAGTACTTACGGGCTATAAAATTTTGTTCTGAATTAAGAACTTATCTTTCTTAATCAACTTGTACTTTTCATGGGCCTACGAGGCCTTAAACTCATGTCTGTAAACTTTCGGAACTCAATCAAAAACTTTTCATTGAAATAGGGGTCACACGCCCATGTGAGTTGGGACACGCCCGTGTAAACCTGAGACACGCCCATGTCTCCTAACCGTGCTTAAAACTCGAGCTTACTGCCAAACTTCACACGGCCATGGAACGCCCGTGGTCCTGGCCCGTGTGAAAAAAACCTTAGCATTCTGACTTATAACACACGGCCATGGCACACCCGTGGACTTAGACCGTGTACTACAACTTGATATTCTGACTTAAGGTGCAATGGTGCAGGGTACACACGGCTTAGACACACGCCCGTGTGTCCAACCGTGTGGGCACTTAGAGGCTATTTACCAAGCCAATTGCCACCCAGAAATCAAGAGCAAATTCATACTATCTCAACAACTCAAATCACTACAACTTTAATGAGCAATACAACATGCTCCATTGATATCAATAACATACATACTTAGTCAATCTTGGCCAATCATTTAGCCATTTACAAAAGAATAATAATGAACTTGATAGCCCATGCTTTTGCCCTTTCTAAGATATATACTCAAAATGAAATGTTTCCTATACATGCCATACTTAATAAAAACAACTTGGCTATACCAAATAGCAGTTGATAGTGTGATTCGAGCTCCGACTTCAACGATCCACAAGTTAGCTTGGCGGGACTACATAGAAAGAAATAATAAAAGACGTAAGCATTTAGCTTAGTAAGTTTGCATAATGCACATAGCAACATACTTGCTTAATATAAACCATTTGACATAAACAATGGCATCATAAATTTTAGCTATAAAGCTTACTTACTCATACTTGATTCTTACATATCTCATGAAACTTACTAGTCTCATACTTGAGAGGTAAACAACGTACCTGTATCACTTGATCACATTGATCAGCATACTTTAAAATAATAATCATAATCTCTGATTCATCATTCATAACATGAATAATACTCATTTTCACTTGATAATAACTTTGCTTACTTAGCTTTCTTGTTATTTCATTTGAGCTTAACTCGTTTGCCCGATGAATTTATATGAATAACCGAGGATACTAAATCTCATCTAAATTTCGAGGCCATGACTTAACATGGACTTATACGAAGTCTTTCTTGTTCTCACCAATGCCATGCCTTAACTTGGACTTATATGGAATCTCTTTCTCTTGATAACTTTTCAATGCCAAGCTTGCCTTGGTCTTACATGATAACTTGTTCAATGCCAAGCTTGCCTTGGACTTACATGATAATTTACTCAATGCCAAGCTTGCCTTGGACTTACATGATAACTTATTCAATGCCAAGCTTGCCTTGGACTTACATGATAGCTTGCTTGCTAGCCGATGCCATGCCTCAGCTTGGTCTTATACGGACTTTCTTGTTTCATGTGGTAGATCGAGTATCCTAAGTTACTCAACTTCAATCGGGGCTTTCTCATGCTTGATCTCATTAATTTCTTTGTTTAACATAACATTGAACATTTTTCATAATAACATTATACATTATACTAAGCAATTTAACGATATAAATCATAAAGCTTAGAAATCATACAAACTTACCTCAATATACAAAATGTATGTAGATATGCAATTTAGTCCTCAATTTTGTCCTTACCTCGGTTTCAATCTAGGCTTCATTTTTCTTGATTTATAGTCATAAATAGATCATTTAATACTCACATTGACTAAATTGACTCTTAACTCATACTTTGGAAAAATTACTATTTTGCCCCTATACTTTCTCATTTTTACACTTTTGCCCCAAGGCTCGTAAAATAATTTTCATTCAACTTTCTTAGACTACATGCTTAGCTGATTCATTTTTTCTACTATAGCCATTATCAATTCTCATTATTTCTAATAGGTATGACTAATTTCAAAACTTTTACAAACTAGTCCCTATGCTCATTTTTCATGAAATTCACTTAGAAAAAGATGTTTATCTAACATCAAACTCTCATAAACTTCCATAAAACATCATTTAGCATGCATGTCATTCATGGGTAGATTTTTGAACATGCATCTTAGCTCATTTTATAGCTAAAAATAGCTAATTCATAATACGAGGACTTCAAAAACACGAAGAATATTAAAATCGGGACTAAGATGAACTTACTAGCAAGCTTGAAAGATGAGCAAACCCTAGCTATGGTTTCTTTGAAAATTTCAGCAATGAGGAAGAAGATGATAATTATTTTTGTCATCTTTTTCCTTTATTAATCATTTAATATGTAAATGACCAAAATGCCATTCTCTTAAAAATATCACCATTTACTAACTCATGTCCAATTTTGTCCAAAAATTATGATTTGGGCAAATTGCTATTTAAGTACTTATAATTGCTATTCTAGAGCTATTTCATACAAAATGCTTCTAGAAACTCACATTTTACAACTTTTGCAATTTGGTCCTTTTTGACCATTCAACTTCATTTTAGCAAAATTGCTTCATAAAACTTTCACACTAACATGCAAACATGGAATGACCCTTAAAAACTCATAAATTCACCTTGGATTCGTGGTCTCGCACCACTATTCCAACTAGGCCCTAAATCGGGCTGTTACACTTCCTCTGACCGGTGATTACGCCATAATACTTTGACTAACAGAACTGACTTCCTTCTCAGCACCTTAATATCCCGATTTAAAATCTGCACTGGCTCTTCTTCAAAAGACAAGCCAGGTCTTATCTCAACTTCCTCTACTAGCACTACATGAGACGGATCCGAATGATAACGCCTTAACATCGAGACATGGAATACTCTATGTATCTGACTTAACTCCGGAGGTAACTCAAGCTGATAAGCCACTGGCCCAACACGCTTCAATACACGGTAAAGTCCAATAAATCTAGGGCTCAACTTGCCCTTCCGTCCAAATCTTAAGATCTTTTTCCAAGGTGAGACCTTCAGAAAGACCTGATCACCCACAGAGAACTCTATCTCCTTCCGCTTCATATCCGCGTAAGATTTCTGTCTGTCTGAAGCTTCTTTTAACCGAGCCCGAATTACCTTTACTTTTTCCTCCGTCTCCGAGATCAATTCTGGACCCAATAATCGCCGCTCCCCACTCGATCCAAAGCAAGTAGGAGTACGACACCTACGACCATACAACGCCTCATAGGGTGCCATCTGGATGCTGGATTGATAGCTGTTGTTGTATGCAAACTCTGCTAATGGTAGAAAATCTTCCCAACTACCCCTGAAGTCGATCACACAACCCCTTAACATGTCTTCTAGAATCTGGATTACTCTCTCCGACTGACCATCAGTCTGCAAAAGAAACGCCGTGCTGAAATTTAGTTTTGTACCCAAAGCTTCATGTAAAGCCTTCCAGAACCGTGATGTAAACCTAGGATCCCTGTCCGATATAATAGACACTGGTACCCCATGCAACCTCATGACTTCTGCTATATACAACTTGGCCAACTTCTGCAACGTATAATCCGTACGAACAGGTAGGAAATGAGCAGACTTCGCTAACCGATCCACTATTACCCATACTGAATCTTTCTTAGTAGGCGTTAAAGGTAACCCACTAACAAAGTCCATCGTTATCCTTTCCCATTTCCATAGTGGGATTTTCACGATTGTAGCAACCACGAAGGCGATTGATGTTCCGCCTTCACTGTTGACATGTCAAGCACTTGCTCACAAAATCGGCACCTCCCGTTTCAACCACGGCCACCAACATCGCTCACGGAGGTCTCGGACATTTTGTTTCCCCGGGGTGCATAGCATATGGGCTACTATGCGCCTCACACAGAATCATTTGTCTCAATTCCAAATCCCTGGGCATACAAACTCTTCCACGGAAACACTATACTCCATCACTATTTAATCCAAAATCCCCTGTCTCACCATGTTCCACTTGCAGAAGCCTAGAACCCAACCTTTCATCTAACAACTGCTTTTCCTTAATCTGACTTACCCACACAGGCTTCACTTGAAGTTCAGCTAACAAGCTACCATCTTCATAAAGGCTAAGATGAGCGAACATCGCTCTCAAATCCGATATCACCTTACGACTCAACGCATCTGCCACTACGTTAGCTTTGCAGGTGATACTCGATTGAGCGATCATAATCATTCAACAATTCTATCCACCTCCGATGTCTTAAGTTCAACTCCTTCGGGTAAGGAGGTACTTTGGACTCTTATGGTCCGTGTAGATAATCGACTTCTCCCCGCATGAGATAGTGTCTCCATATCTTCGAGCAAATACCACTCGCAGACTAACTCCAAATCATGAGTGGGATAGTTCACCTCATGCGGCCTTAATTGACGAGATGCATAAGCCACCACTTTCCCCTTGCATCAACACACATCACAAGCCTTGTGTGTGACGCATCATAATAAACAATAAACTCTTTTACCACCTCAAGGCTAAATCATCATTGGCGCTTCGCTGTAATCTTCTTCAATCTCTCAAAGCTTTTTTTTTCGCTTATCGACCACACAAACGGTACTCCTTACGCAATAGTTTAGTTAGGGTGCAGTAATCAACGAAAACCCCTCAACGAATCGCCTATAATACCCAGCCAAACCTAGAAAACTTCAGATTTCTACCACTGACTTTGGTGGCTTCCAGTCCAATACAGCCTCGATCTTCCGGGGATCAACTCTAATTCCCACGGTAGACACAACATGCCCCAAAAAGGTCACTTCCCTCAGCGAAAATTCACACTTACTGAATTTGGCATACAGCTGCTTCTCCCTTAATATCTACAATACGACCCGTAGATGCGAATCATGCTCCTCTTCTGTCTTTGAGTACACCAACATGTCATCTATGAACACCACCACAAACTGATCTAGATAGGGTTGGAAGACTCGGCTCATCATGTCCATAAATGTAGCTGGTGCATTTGTCAACCCAAACGGCATCACCAAGAACTCGTAATGCCTATAACGAGTTCGGAACGCAGTCTTGTGAATATCCTCTTCCTTGACTTTTAACTGGTGATACCCTGATCTCAAGTCTATCTTCGAGAAGACTGAAGCTCCTCGCAACTGATCGAATAGATCATTGATCCTCGGTAACGGGTACTTGTTCTTGATCGTCAACTTATTCAATTGTCTATAATCGGTGCACATACGCATCGACCCATCCTTTTTCTTAACGAACAAAACCGACGCTCTCTACGGTGACACACTTGGTCGAATAAATCCACGGTCCAACAACTCCTGAATTTGAACTTTAAGTTCCACTAGCTCCTTCGGCGCCATTCTGTAAGGAGCATTAGACACCGGAGCCGTTCCTGGCAACGGCTCAATACCAAATTCCACTTCTCGATCCGGAGGCAATCCTGGAAGCTCCCCAGAAAAGACATCTGAAAACTCTTTCACCGTTCTAACACTCTCTATCGACAACTCTTTGGCATCCAAAGCACTGATAAAGGCTAAGAACGCTTCACACCCCTTTCGTGCCAACCTTTCTGCCTTTAAAGCAGATACCACAATAGATAGATAATTTCTTCTTTCACCTATCATCATCACTTCCTTACCTCTAAAGTTCTTAGTACCATCCGCTTTGCGGCCAAGGTCCAAGTTAAACGCGATGCTTAACCAGCCAGTCAATGCCAAATATAAGGTCAAACTCCCTAAACGGCAGTTCCATCAAATCCGCCAGAAATACTACTCCCTGAACTTCTAAGGGCACATCCCTAAACAATTTATTTACTACCACCGACTGTCCTAAAGGGCTAATCACAGTTGTTTCTCTAACAGTAATCTCAGATCTAATATTCAAAGTTCCAGACACAGCACATGCAACATACGAATGGGTGGATCTAATGTCTATCAAAGCGGTAAAAGGTACATCAGATATAAAAACGTACCAGTTATGACATCTGGTCCATCGCCATCCTCTCGACGTTTGACTGCATAGACCAACCCTGGTTGTCTCGCCTCTGTGTTACCCCTATTACTGGTACCTCTACTCGGTGCACCCTGACCTCGTCCCATGCCATTACCACCTCGACCTGGCCCACGGCCTCTCGGCGGCTGCTGAGCGCCTCATGCTGGCTGCGCAAATCTGTTACTAACTACCTGAGTCTGAGCAGGCTCTCGAGGGCAATCCCTAACTCGATGGTCTTTGGATACACATCTAAAACATCCACCAGTTCTCTTCCAACATTCACCCGAGTGAAGTTTTCCACAATCCACGCAAGGCTGTAACTGATTGGTAGTAGCTGGAGCACTCACTCGAACTGGTCCCTCATTCCTGGGCCTTTTCTTAAATCCTCTAGCAGGACCTGAATACCCAGGGTCTCTCTTGTTCCTGCCCCTATCCTTGTCTCGATTTTGTCGTTCCGAGTGTTTTACTTCTTCAGCAATCTTAGCTTTTTCCACCAGTGTAGCAAAATTCCTCTCCTTTTGTGGGGCTATCAATACCCATAACTCATCATGCAACCCGTCCTCAAAACGCACACAGTGTTCGTAATCAGTCAGTACTATTCCCCGAGCATACCAGCTCAGACGCAGAAACTCCGCCTCATATACTGCCACAGATCTACTTCCTTGAACTAGATTCAGGAATTCCTTTCTTCGGGCATCTACATAGCTAGCATCAACATATTTTCCTTGAAATGCTGTCTTAAAGAATTCCCAGGTAATACGATCAGCCTGAGTGCCTTCCCGAACAGTGAGCCACCACTGATACGCCTCGTCTCTTAGCAATGACACAACCCCTTTCAATTTCTGCTCAGCTGTGCAATCCAGATCGTCCATAATCCGCTCCACTGCCTCAAGCCAGTACTCCGCTACACTTGGGGCTACACCCGAAATACCCCTAAAAACTTCGGCCCCATTCGATCTAAGTCGCTCGGATATCGACCCACGTGCCGACCTAGTTCTAGCCCGGCAACCCTTTCCAAGTACCCGCAACATCGCTTGGGACGAGCGCCGTCCCTCGCATTTGATCATGTAACCCGATTTGATCCATGGCGGCGGCTGGTGCGTCCATTTTTGGCATATGTCCCGATGCCTCAGATACAACTCTAGCACCTCGGCCTCTACTACGGCCACGTCTACCGCGTCCACGTCCTCTAGCGCTCATGTTCACTAAGTCGATTTAATCTGATTAAAAGTCTTATGGATCAGTATGCTTATTCAGTGTTTATTAAACAATGTTTTATGTAGTATAAGAAGTAAAGTTGTTTTCGCAAAACGTATCCTAAAGTCTCAATCTCTACAGTTTCTGCTCCTAAAGCCAATAGTTCTAGAGTATTCCTGTCATGTGAAGTTTTCTTACTATAGTCATACCATAATAATCATGAAATGAAAACAAAGACTTACTGACTTGGTGCCGGATACCCGTGGTGCCATACTTCCTCTAAGACATGTATTTATAAATCAGATTTCAAACAGTTTTCGAAAAATATTTTTGAACCCAAACCACAGCCGAGTTTTGCAACTTGGCTCTGATACCATAAAATGTAACACCCCAAACCCGGCCCATGCAGTATGATCGGATCCGGCATGTCACATGAAGAAAGTGTGTAAAGAACTTATGATTCCTACTAAAGTTGATGTTATTAGGTTATAGTTAAGAAAAACAAGTTTGATTATAAATATTCGATAAAAAAATACCATTAATCTCGAGAGGTTGATTGGTGAATCGAAAATAAAACTAGTGAACTTTAAAAATCGTGACTTTTGAAAAAGATGTTGATAATACGAAGGAAAATCCAAGTTAAATTATTTGTACATATTTGTTATGAAATCCATTTGTTAATCAATTTTGGAAAACCGTTGTTTAAGATCTCAGAAAAATTCCCGTTTAAAACAATTCATGGAAAATAATAAGTATATCAAAACATAAAGGAAAATAAAAATATCAGAGGCCTTATTACAACTTTAAACCCAAAATAGTAAAAGTAATGAAATAAAGTGGAAAACAAGTTTACTAATGTTCGAAAAGATTATTTTCAAAGCATGGCCTCCACCGAGTCATCCATGGGCCCAAGTCCTCATCACTGAGCATCACCTGCAAGGATTAAGAAAGAAGGGGGTGAGTTACAACAACTCAATGCATAATCCCCCTTACCATCATCCATTGGGCCTGAACCCGTATAGCAACATCTTGGGCCTAAGCCCATTTACATAACAGTATTTAAAAGAAATGAATGCAACCCAACCCATCCATCCATCACACCCCCGACCAGTCAATCACACCTGTGGGGATCAAGTCAACCCACCCCGCCGCTCACACCAATTTGTAGTCAAGCTGCTAAAGTATATTATTTTTGTGGCCATGCCACCGAAATCATAATTAAGCACCATAATAAGCGAATTGTGGCTATGCCACCAGGCTACACTGCTCTCCATACAATTTTTCCCAACCCATGTAATATGAACATAAGAAAAGTATATCCACATATATAGCAACCATTAATCTAATGAAATATTTTGATGAATCGGCCCATTAAAGCACTTTGGTAAATCGGCCCACTAAGGCATTCTAGCAAATCGGCCCGTTAAGGCATTCTAGCAAATCGGCCCGTTAAGGCATTTTAGTAAATCGACCCATAGGGGCATTTTCATAAAAAAACGGCCCATTAAAGCTTTTTAGTAATTCGACCCATAAGGGCATTTTTGTACTTTTACAAATTAATACCAATTTTGACAGATCTTAAAATTAACGTTGTTTAAGCAAGTTACTCGATTCTTGCCATATTACGGTTATTAGATTCGTAAGCAACAACGATCTATTTTCCAACATGATGGTGAATCACGAATCTGCAGGATTTTGGTGTGAGATTACACACCTGATTACGGTAAGGACTAAACCTTCTTGATCGTCGGTACCTATGTCACCATAACACTCGATTAACTAACAAGAGATAGTGTCTTAATCCAAATCTAAATCAAACGATCTAAAGAAATGCTTACCCTTAGTATCGTGAACGACTACAATTTGTCTACTCTCACCAGAAGATGGTCCACAACTTGGTGGAAAATCCCGAAATGCCGATACCGCCTTACGTTTGAACTTGGGAGTAGAGATTGCAAGTCCACTCCCTTTTTGCCCTTCTATCAATTTTCCTTTAATAACGCTACCACTTGCCTCCATTGAAAGAGTCTCGATCAGAATAATACTACGATGAGAGAAAGTAGTTATCTAAGGAGAGGGTTTTGGCTTACCACTACTTCTAAAGGATCGACGAGTAGAAAAGATCGAGTGATTTAGTCCCTATAATAATCGATTAGTCAAATCTATCAATCCGTTTAGCAAAATAACCAAGTAGCGATATCGAATGGACTAAGAAAAAACTCCTTACCTTAATCGATGATGAACCCGATTCCCACCGAAGGATGAGTCGGCAAGGATGTGAGATTCGGCCAACCCCACAAGAACACCGATTCAACTAAGGAAGAAAGTGATCAACACGTAAGATGGAGGAGAGAGAATGGCTAGGAGGATTCGGCTACTTAGTGAGAAAAGAACAAGCAAGATTCGGCCATCAAAAATATTTACTAAAGAAAAAAAGAGAAGGGTTGAAGAAATGGTGAAAAAGAAAAGAAGAGAAGGAAAAAGAGGTGTCAGAGAGTTTCGGCCTACACTAAGGAAAAGATGAGCAAAATGGCTTGAGTGTTTCGGAAAACAAAGGAAAAGGTTGGAAAAGAAGCACACAAAAATGATCAAAAGAGAAAAACTTTTCATGCACAAAACTTTGTAAAAGGCTATAGGAAATTCGGCTCCCTAATTCCCCCCTACAAAACCGTAAGTCCCTAACACCAAAAATATTATGGTTGACCAAATTTTCTTTCCCCAAGCACCTCCCAAAATTCGGCCAACATATCCCCCCTTATCTCTTTCCTTTACTTCTTTCCTTATTTTTTCCTTGATCTCCTCCTTTCTCTTTTCCTTAGTCTTCTTTCCATCATTTGAAAGTCTTCCTTTCCTTCTATAGAGCCATGGCCGACACTTACCATCTTCCATCTGATTAGCACAAAAAAAATATATTTGCAATAGGTGAAATTCGAACTCCACCCCTTAAGCCCCTTCATGTGACGCCTCACCACTTTGCTAGTAGCGCTGCTTGTGCTAGCAAAAAAAAAAAAAACTCACTTATTCTTTTAAGTCTTGACGTCACTTGCCTTCTCCCCCTTAAGTGCATAAACACAAAAATTCTACCAAGGCCCAACTCAACCCCAAGCCTTCTTAGGGTCCCTAAACATGCACAACTGACACTCTTAGCTAGCCTAACGCATGGTATAATGCAAAACATAAAATCCCGAATTTCAGGATGTTACACAAGTTGCAAAACTCAGCTGTAAATTTTGGGTTCCAAAATTTGGTTTTAAAGAATCGGTTTTCAAATGATTTTAAACACTTTGATTAAGTATATGGTTCACCGAGTCTCCAGCGCCGATCCTGTAAGTATTTTTGTATTTAGTTAAATTATTCTGAAACACTGTAGTTAGTACTTATAAAGGTTGTACTGAGATAGTTAGAAAACTGAAAACTTCTGAAAAACAGCTCTAAAACTTCTGATATTTATTACATAAAATATCTGTTAATAAATATTGAACTGATGCATAAAACTCTTAATGTAGATAAACTTCGAAAACACAATGAGTGCACGAGGTATCCGTGGACGTGGTACTCAAGGCCGAGGTAAAGGTCGTAGGGGGCTCGAGCTGAGTCTTCATCTCTGGGCAGCATGCCAAATCTGGACAGTAGTGAGACACATGTGTCACACCTACCATCGAGCCCGGGTCTCGAGCCGTTTCTACTGGGACGATGCAATGTCCCAAGCCATGCTGAGGATATTAGAGAGGGTCATTGGGCCCAATTCTAGATCTAGGGGCTGAGGGTCGGTAACTGAGCGACTCCGGTATAATGGAGCTGAGTTATTTAGGGGTGTTACAGGATTCGCCACTAATGTGGTTGAGTATTGGTTGGAGGCCACTGAGAGAATTATGGATGATCTGGACTATACCCCCGAGCAAAAATTGAAAGCTGCAATCTCCTTGCTTCGCGATGAGGCTTACCATTGGTGGTTGACGGTTAAGGAGGGCACTCAGGTGGATCGTCTGACTTGGGAGTTCTTTAAGACGACATTTTAGAGCTACGTTGATGCTCGCAGGCGTGAGTTTCTGAACCTCACGTAAGGTGACCAATTTGTGGCCAAGTATGAGCCTGAATTTTTGAGGCTGAGCCGCTATGCTTGAGGTATGGTGGCATTGAAATATGATATGTGTATTCGTTTTAAGGATGGACTGAGGGATAATCTGAGGGTTCTGATTGCTCCATAGAGGGAGCGAGAGTTTGATGTACTAGTGGAGAAAGCTAAGATAGCTTAGGATGTTAAGCGCGTAGAGCACCAAAATAGGGATCGAGAGAGAGGCAAGAATAAGAGGGGGCTGGAGCTGTCTAGTTCTGTTCCGAGGCCTAAGAAAAAGGCTAGATCTGATGGGCCAATTAGAGTGGGGGCCCCTGTTTCTTCTGTTGCTCCTACTCAGTTGCAGCCGTGCAGTGATTGTGGTAGACGCCATCCAGACGAGTGTTAGAGGAGGATTGGGGTCTATTTGAGATGTGGGTCTTTAGAGTATCGCATTCAGGAATGCCCACTGAGGGTCGTCGATCAGTACAAACTCCAAAGATCGTCCGTCCGTGCGATCCACAGAGAAGCGATTCAAGAGCCACCTAGGGGTCGTGGACAGGCTAGAGGTGGTAATGGTTTGGGTCGTGGGCAGAGAGCGCCGGGCAGAGGTGCTGGTCAGACTAAGGCGAGGCAGCCTGCACTTGTTTATGCTGCTCGACGCTGAAAGGACAAAGATGCTCCAGATGTTACCACCAGTACGTTCTTTATATTTGATGTACCTTATTTCGCTTTGATAGACATAGGGTCTACCCACTCGTACATAGCTAGTTCAGTATCTGAAACTTTGGGGATTTCTATGGAGAGCACTGCTAGTAAGGTTGTTTTACTAAGTCCGTTGGGGCAGTCTGTCTAGGTTAGTAAATTATATAGGGATGTTCCCTTAGTGGTGCAAGAGACGGTATTTTTGGCTAATCTAATAGAGTTACTATTTGGGGAATTCGATCTGATTCTAGGTATAGATTGGTTGGTTGAGCACTGAGTCAGTTTGGACTGCGCCTCTAAGAGGGTCGTTCTGAGGACCAAGGATGATGTGGAGGTAGTTATGGTTGGTGAACGTCGAGACTATCTGTCGCATGTGATCTCCGCTCTAGTAGCTGAGAAACTGGTCCAGAAAGGATGTGAGGCGTACTTGGCTTATGTAGGTGTTTCAGATTCGGGGACTCTTCTGTTTGGAACATCAGAACAGTAAAGGACTTTTTAGACGTCTTTTTTGAGGAGTTACCGGGAGTACCACCGAATCGGGAAGTGAAATTTAGGATTGAGCTTTTTCTGGGTACAGCTCTGGTGTCTATCGCTCCCTATCGAATGACACTGAAAGAGCTTGCGGAACTTAATGCTCAACTGCAGGAGTTGTTGGATCGTGGCTTCATCTGTTCGAGTGTGTCTCCATGGGGAGCACCAGTTCTGTTTGTTAAGAAGAAGGATGGGACCATGAGGATGTGCATTGATTACCGGCAGCTGAATAAGTTGACCGTGAAGAATAAGTATCCGCTTCCGAGGATTGACGACTTGTTTGATCAGTTCAGAGGGGCTTCTGTGTTTTCAAAGATTGATCTGCGTTCAGGGTATCAATAGTTTAGGGTTAAGGAGGCTAATGTACATAAGACTACATTTAGGACTCGGTATGGGCATTACGAGTTCCTAGTTATGCCTTTTGGGTTGACGAATGCACCGGCCGCATTCATAGATTTGATGAATCGAGTGTTTCAACCCTATCTGAACCAGTTCGTCGTGGTCTTCATCGACGACATTCTGGTTTACTCTAAGACTAAGGATGAGCATCTTAGAGTACTGCTTCAGATTCTGCGTGAGAAGCAACTTTACGCTAAGCTAAGCCAGTGTGAGTTCTGCCTTCGTGAAGTAACTTTTCTAGGGCATGTGGTTTCTGCTGAGGGGATTGGTGTTCGTCCTCGAAAGATTGAAGCTGTGTTGGATTGGAAACAGCCCAAGAATGTGTCTGAAATTCGTAATTTTCTGGGTTTGGCGGGATATTATTGTCGATTTGTCGATGGGATCTCTTTAATTACAGCTCTATTAACTAAGCTTCTATGTAAGGGTATGCCTTTTGTCTGGACTAATGCACGGCAAGAGAGCTTTGAGAAGCTCAAGTCTGTTCTGACCCAGGCTCCTGTTCTAATACAGCCTGAATCTGGCAAGGAGTTTGTGGTCTACAGTGATGCTTCGGACATTAGTTTGGGTTGCGTTCTGATGCAGGATGGTAAGGTTGTGGCTTATGTATCCCGTCAGCTTAAGACACACGAGGGGAACTATCTGACGAATGATCTCGAGTTGGCTGCAGTGGTCTTTGCGTTGAAAATCTAGAGACATTATCTGTATGGTGAGAAGTGTATAGTCTACACTGATCACAAAAGTCTCAAGTATCTCCTTACTCAGAAGGAGTAGAACCTTAGACAGCGTAGATGGATTGAGCTGCTAAGGATTACAACTACACGATCGAGTATCATCCTGGTAAGGCCGATGTGGTGGCCGACGCTCTAACCAGAAGAGCGATTTCTGATTTGAGGGTGATGTTTGCTCGCCTTAGTCTGTTTGATGATGGGAGTCTATTAGCCGAGTTGCAAGTTAAGCCGACTTGGATTGAGTAGACTCGAGATAAGCAGTTGAGGGATGAGTCTCTGAGTTTACGGTTCCGTCAGGTTGAGAGTGGTAGCACTTCAAATTTTGGATGGAATAATGATGGAGTACTCTGTTTCCGTGGTCAGATTTGTGTACCGAACGATGTGGATCTAAGGCAGTCGATTCTGAGGGAGGAGCATAGTAGCCCTTATGCTATGCATCCCGATGGTAATAAGATGTATCGCGACCTCCGTGAGTTGTACTTTGTGAGATTGAATCTTTCAACATCCTAAAGATGAAGTTGTAAGGGTGAAAGTTTAAGATGAAAGAGGAATTGGATTTGGGGGACGACTTTGAAAGATTTTAAAAGCAAAAAAATAGAGAATCATTGTGCTGATAACGTGTTATAAAATAAAGAGAGATGGGGAGAATAAAGAACAAAGAAAATATGAAAGCAACAGAAAATGTACTTTATTAATCAAAGGGATGATTACAATGCTTCATCAGAGTCTCTATTTATAGGCATAAGAAGTATAAAAGAAGTAGAGATCTAATTCTAATAACTATTAGAATTTAAAGTACGTTAAAACTTTATCTTAATCATGATGGACATCCACTTAATAAGATTCATAACAACTATATAATTTTTATACAATTATGCTAAGCTTTTCCTTTAAATTAATACTAATTTTTATAAGTTTTTTTTGGGTGAGGAGATTACAGTTATTTAAAGCTTGGTGGTGATATTTTTTTGTTTAGACATTAGGAGTTAGGTCTGATGTCGACTGCCTTGTTCCGTGTCTATTCGAGTGTTTTATAATTTTGACTAGGAAAGCGGTTGATTTTTCCCGACATCTTTCTAATATCATGTATGCACATTGACTGAGATTTTTTGTTTTTTTTGTTTTATTGTTTCTAACTAACACAGACCGTATAAATTTAACAACCAGTCTTTTTCTATATTGTTTGAGTAATGCAAGGAGGAAACATTATGAGGACAATGTTTACTATTTTTCTAGAAAATGAAAATTAAAGCTTACATATAACATGACATAACCTATGATGATCTCATATTATAATTTATTAATATTTTGTTTGTTTGTTTGTATGGTTCAGGTTACACAAGTGAAATTCGTATAGAAGTATGCTTCCTCTATTTGATGTTTATTAGAATAAGGTGTTTTAACCTTACTGGATTACTTATATTTGACTTTGATTAGAATGATTTTATAAACCTATAAATAGACGTAGTCGTCTTTCCTCTTTTATATCATTCGAATGCGACATAGTGAATTTTCTTCTCCTCTACTCGTAGTTTTTTTTTCCAAAAGGATTTTCACATAAAATCGGTGTATTCTATTTTTTCTCTCTTTCTTGCCATTATCGACATCCTATTTTTTACATTGTTATCGTGGATTTGTTCCCTATTTCTCAATTAATTATTCTTCAATTTACAATTAAAAAATATATGATTTAGCAGTTTGATAAATTGAAAGCTTAAGTAATGAAAAAAAGTATTGAATTTAAGTTATAAAATATGTTTGGTATATTACTTAAACTTACTTATTGAGTATATTTAAATTATTTGATAAAGAATAATATAATCTTAAAAGAAATAAAAAAATAAATAATTTATTCTTTGTTAAGTAAGTGAATCTATTATCATTTTCTATCATTTTTCGTAGAAAAATTATACCCAATACCTTTTAGTATGTGTTGTCAAACATGTTTAAAAAAATTAAAGTATTGGAAATATTATTATTATTTTTCATATATATACATTTTGACTTAGACTGTTTTTACATTAATACAAAATTAGTATATAATTTATATATTTGTTCAAGGATTTATATATAACGTACTTTCAGTTAACCATACAATATAGTGACATTTTATTCAAAACATTAACACCTAATAAAATTTCTCACTAATAAATTCAATTAATCAATTTTTTAATTGTAGAAACATATATTTGCAGTAAATTAAATATAAATCATATGTTTTATGTATACAGTGGTATACATCAAATTTCGACTGAATAAAAATAATTTTTACAGACAAAAATAAAATAAAAAGATTGCTGAATTTCATACTTTACGAGTACTATGCTTGCAACTTATACACTTTTATAAATAATTATTTTCTTTTATATAATATTAAAAATAGAAGTACAGAATTCACACAATTTAAATCCACGATAAATGGATGTTTAACAAAAAAAAATCTAATTATTGCTTCATACAAATTAACAATTATTATATATAAATATCATATTTTGTTTGCATCTAATATTTCACTTAAGTGTCAATTTCTGATTCATTTGTTCTATTCCATTTTTATTAAAAGTATATCTAATTCCGAAAAGTAAAATATAATTTCTTCTATGTTTAATATATGATTTTCTTATTTTCTACTTTGATTCTAGATTATGTATAACCCAAAATTCAGAGAAATTATTGGATAGACCTTTTCCACCACATGATAATGGCCCCATGTAAGATTTTTTTTACATGTCATTGTTGACTAAAAAAACAACAAAAGTTGTCCAAAAAATTATGCTTTCTCCTACCTTCAACCATTCTGCATCAAACTCCAGAGAATCATCAAAGTTTTTTGATCTTTTGTCCAAATAAAACATTTTACTTTCGCTTCATCTTCACTTATCATTGTCCTATTCCATTTCAAAATGTTTCTCCTTGCTTCAATTTCCCCTTTGATATAAAGGATTGGAGAATGGAAGTTCGGGATATTAGGCAAATTACGAAAATTAAGGATTTTGTTTAAGGTTAACAGGGGTTTGATTTGAGGCTTAGGGTTAGGAAATAACTAGAGATTTTAGATTTGATAATTTACATAAATTAGGGATTAGGGATTTTAAAATTTTGAGATTTGGCTTCAATATAAGCAAATAACGAAATGAGATTCTGTTTTTTTCTCAATTTCGATCACAAATTAAAAAAATATTTCCTATCAAAATTTCATTATAATAAAAAGATTGTAATTAAAGGATGCATGGATGAAACTTTCTTTTTGTTTGATATTATTAAAAACAAGGTTTTAAGTTTTTTTTTCTCCATTTTTGTTGTCTATAGATAAAAATGGTTGAAGGAGAAAACAAAAAAAAATGAATTTATTTTGAATTTCTTAGTCATCAAATGACATGCAAAAATAGTCTTACGTGGCATCCACTGCTTATGTGGTGGAAAAGGCCTACCTAACAATTTTTCTAAAATCTAAGAATTAAATTTCATACAAGAAAATCCAAGTTCAAAATACCTATCAAATAAGAAAAGTAAATTTAAGTACTGAAAAAAAATAAAGATCCTCATTTTATTTCATTATTTCAATAATAATATTGCATATAAAATCATTGTCGACCACTTTTATTATTCGGTTCCACATTTTCTCGAATTGACATAACTTATCGAGATCTCTTATTCAGGTACCTGAATCTCTTCTGAAGTTTTACTTATTAGTTATATCTTGGATCTCTTCTGGAGCACTCGCCTCCGCTATATGACCATCTAGAAGAATTTTCATATTTGGAATCGATCAATCTATTAGTTATTCCAACTGATTATCGTACTGAGATTTTGATTCAAATTAAAATATGAGATGGTATATAACACTTGGTTATTCTCATTAAGTTTGTAAATACATCTAACAGTTAACTTGTAATGAGTTATCCTTATTGAACTTCTGGTTCAAATTACTCTCCCCCTAACTCATTACAAGTTATTATTTCTCTCCCCCTAATGTCGGGAAAACTATCGAATCAAAATTGTAATCACAAATCATGTCATAATTGAATCTCCAATGCATTCAAAACATCTAATATTACAAAGAAACTTGTAATTAATATATATTCCCAAATTTCTGTGAGGATTCACTCATCTTTGTGCGTTGGGGTGGAGCAATTGGAACATATACGCACATACAATAATTCAAATATGAGAAATATTTAGCTCTTGATCAAAAACCAATTGTAATGGGGAGTTTTTATAACTTATTGGCTTGACGCGTACAACACGTAAATCAACATAACCTCATGTTGAAATAGTAAGTTTAGTTATCATAAGTAATGGTTTAGACATTAATTAGATGTGTTTAATCAATAATTTCTCTAAACCATTATGCGCAAACTTTTACAAAAGTTTTTCAAACTCAATTAATAAAAGACTGAGATATAAACTCATCAGTATTAGCAAGATGAACTGTCTTTATTGCATGATCTGAAATTAATTATTTAAACAAGTAATCTTGCAAACGACAGGTTGCAAGTTGATAATACATACGCAATTATTTTGTAGATGCATCTACCGAAATCATATAAAACTATCCACATGGTGGATGAATGAGCCCATATTCATTTCAGAAATGCATGATATTAAATCTTAACTTTAGCTAGTGAGTTTCTAAAAATCAATTTTCATTGAGAACAAACAACAAATGAGAATTATTTAAATTAAAGAATCTTCTGGTACTTTAATTGAATGTCCATATAAATTCTCCATTAATTTTTGCATCATATATGATCCAGGATGGTCTAACTGGTCACACCAAGTAGTAAATGCATTTGTATCAGTAAACTTCTGGTTTACTTTAACATGCATTTCAATTGTACTAATAATGTCTATAAATTGTGACAAATTGATACTTTTATTGTCATTCCTTTTACTTTGTATCCACATATAAGTACTATTGTGACATTTACTACTAGAAATGTCTAAATCAATGTGAAGTCTATAATTGTAACGCCCTGAATATTATATTTCTGTTTCTGTGAAAATGTGACACAAATGTGTATCTGCTTTAGTGGTTAAGTGTTTTGGGAGTGTCTGAGAGGTCCTAAGTTCAAGCCCTACCTTTAGCAAATTATGTTATTTTTTGAATTAAGCCCTATCTTTGTTCAGTGGGCTTATATTAATTTATCTGTAATTTCATATCAGAATGAGCCTGCTGGTTCGAGTGGTAAGGGTGTTGGTGGGTTGGAGGTCCTATGTTCGAGTCCTTGCGCAAGCATGGGTATTTATTTTTTCTCGATTCTGCGCAAGTGTTTCAGTGCAGTTGGAATTCTGAGTAGTGGGTTAGTGGAGATAATTAGGGGATTGTGGTATATATCTGTTATTTTATTTTATTTTTTAATTTTCTTTTTCTAGATACTTTAAACTTTTTTTTGACGTTCTATTTTCCTCATCCCTCTGTTGAAATTTTGCCTCTCCGTTTCGGTTTTCAATTGTCTCCTTTCGTCCAACGGTTGATTGCGTTCGCTCGGTAAGTACTGTTCTGCCACTATCTTCTCGTTTCATGGTTGGGTTTTGATGGGGGTTTGTATTTAATTTTTCGATTAGGGGAAGGTCAAGATTCTGCGGGTACTCCTGCAGCGATTTGAGCTTTAGGGAGGATCCTTTTCGTTACCGGCAAGTATTCGAACGTGTTGTTGGATATTGTGAGTTTTCGTTGTGGAATTTTCCGTTAGAGTTTCAAGGGTGTAACTAAAATCGGGCATTTGGATACGCTGTTTTTAGGTTTCAGAAAGCTTAAGAGTGGTTTTGCATCAAATCGATACCAGGTGTGTACCCGAAACGCAGAAAAATGAGACTCGGTAAAAGCTGAAAAACTGCACTGTCGACGCCATACGGGCGTGTTGTAACGCCCCAAAATTCTTATGTTGCTTCTATAAAATTTTGACATAAATGTCTATCTGCTTCAGTGGTTATGTGTTCTGGGTGTGTGTGAAAGGTCCTAAGTTCAAGCTTTACCTTTGGTAAATTTTGGTATTTTTCTGACTTAAGCCCTATTCTTACTCAGTGGGTCTATATTAAGTTATTTTTAAAACCATATCAGAACGAGCTTGCTGGTTCAAGTGGTAAGAGATTAATGTGTTGGAGGTTAGGTGTTCGAATCCCTATGCGAGCAAAGGAGTTTATTTTTGCTCTGTTATCTGATAGAGTTTCAATAGAGTTGGGATTCTGAGTAGTGGGTAGTTTGATGGAGAAAATATTGGGGAGTTGAGATATGGTGGTTATCTGAATTATTTTCTAGTTCCTTTTGTTATTTCTTTTCAAAATTTCGGCTTTCTTCCTCTTCCAAAAATCTGACGTCCACTTGGCTCCCTCCTCATTTTCTTCCTTTCTGTTATTCTCTCCTCTTTTAGTTTTCCCCTTTTTGATTCTTCCAAATTATGGTTTTGCGATTCGCGGGGTTCGTGCACGTTGGTAAGTTTTAGCTGTATTTTTGTCGAGTAGGGAGTTTTTCCTCTTTAATCGGTTAGAGCGTGGTTACCTTTTCTGTTAGCATTGATTTTGTGTTTCGATAACAGAGAATCATGAAGAACGTGGTCCCTCTTTTACAGAATCTTAGTCGATTTTCTTTAATGCTTCGGGGTAAGTGTTGAATGTTCGGTTTGAGACATTGTTGATTTCGTGATTTCGGTTTAATCACGAATCAAGACTGATTTTGGAGTTTGGTTTGTCAATGTTAGGTGTTGAAAGGCTTAGAGGTGGTTTTGTAGCGTATCGATACCAGGTGTGTACCCGAAAACGCAAAAAAGGAAATTTGGTGAAAGCCAAAATTGTAAACTGTCGACGCCACACGGGCGTGTGGTCACCTGTGTAGTAGGCCGTGTGCGATAACACGATCGTGTGATCAAAAAAATCCAGGCCGTGCGCAAGACAAGGCCGTGTGATGGCCGGGGTGTGGCCGTGTGGGCCACACGGGCTAAATCGAACTGGGCGTGTAGGCCCATACGGATACGTCACAATGGCGTGTGATATATGGGCTAGGCTGTGTGATCCACACGGGCAAGGCCAATCTGGGCGTGTGGGCCCAAACGGGCAAACCACATGGGCGTGTGGGCCCATTCAGCTAAAGTGTTTCCTAGGGTTGCACGGGTCGCCCAAGTCAACTGTAAACCTACTGTAGGGTCGGTAAGCGCTACTTAGACCCTGAATCGTGTGACCTGACTATATTCTGTATGTATTGAGCATGTTAAATTTATGCATGTTTACTGATCCGTATGTATGACTGATAACTGAATTGTAGCATGTAAGCATGTAATTCTGTATGTCTGCATTGAGGATGTTTAGTTGCATCTGCATTGGGGTGGGATGATTGATTATCGGAGGAAGTGTACTGAAAGGATTTCATGCCTATTATCTGGCAGCTCAGTTGCAATATTGCTGATATGTGCTGCATTCGGTACGACCTGGTGTGTAGTGTTGGGTGGGTGTTTTAAACCCCACATGATGTGTAGTGATGGTCAGAGATGGTGTGTAGAGGCTGGTGGGTAGGACACTGATTTCTGTTATTGTATGCATACTGTAGTTGAGATGGGCTAAGGCCCTAGTATATATCTGAGACTGTATCTGAATGGGCTAAGGCCTAAACTGAATCTGAATCTGTAATAGGTTTAGGCCCCAGACTGCGTTTGACTGATAACTGATATTTGACTGAATGCATGTCTTCTATGGGGATTACACACTGAGTTTACAAAAACTCACCCCTTTTTGTTTTAACTGTACAGGTAATCCCCAGACTTAGACGGATCGGTGCGGCGGAGGACTCAATGGTGACCACATGTTTATTGAACAGCTTTAATAATCATTAAGGTTTTTATATCTTATGTTGTTTGAGGTATTTTTGATGTAACTTGGGACTTTTGGATTGTTTGCCTTTATTTTGGGATTTTAACTGATTTCATGGATTTTTAAACTACAAAACTCAATAAAAACTCGGTTTAATTAAAAATAACATTTTCCCTAAACGCGAACAGTTTTCTTAAAATATCACGGTTTTAAAAGCTTTCGCTATAGAATATGTTTTTAAACGGATCGAATTAACGAGAAAATACTTTTGAAATTGACGAGGGATAAATAGAAGATAATAAACGAAAACGGTTTTAACTTGATAAACTCGCTTCAAATTCCATTTCAGGTGACATCTCTAGATTCAGCCATAACGTCTAGGCCGGGTTTGGGGTGTTACATTTAGTGGTATCAGAGTTAGGTTGCAAAACATAGCTGTGGATTTTGGGTTTTTAGAACTTGGTTTTTAAAGAACTGATTCTCAATGATTTGACTGAGAATATGGTACATTGAGTCTCCGGCGCCGATCCTGTAAGTATTCTAATAAACTGTTATGATGTTGTAGATAGTCTGTTCTGAAAACACTCTAGTTAGCTTATACTGAAATTGTAGTGAAACTGAAACTGATAGAAACTGTACCTGCGAAAAACAAACTCTGAAATTATGATACTGTTTTACATAAAACATTTATTAATAAATACTGAAACTGTAACTGATTCATAAAATTCGTAATACAGATAAATCTGAATAGACAAGAGCACACGAGGTATCCGTGGATGTGGTACTAGAGGCCGAGGTAGAGGCCGATGGGGGATCGAGATAAATCCTCTTCTCTGGGCAGCATGCCAAACCTAGATACGAATGAGACGCCGGTGTCACCTGTTACTGAGACTGGTATCAAGATCACATGGTTGGGGATGACGCATTGTCTCAGGCTATGTTAAGGATACTGGAGAGGGTCGTTGGGCCCAATACTGGATCTGGGGGCTGAGGGTCAGTTACGGAACGACTCCGATCCAATAGAGCTAAACTTTTTAGGGGTGTCACAGGAGTCGCCCCTAATGTGGCTGAGTACTAGATGGAGGCTACTGAGAGGATAAAGGGTGATTTAGACTGTACCCCTGAGCAGAAATTGAAGGGTACAGTCTCGTTGCTTCGCGATGAGGCCTATCAATGGTAGCTGACCGTTAAGGAGGGCACCCAACCCGATCAACTGTCTTGGGAGTTCTTTAAGTCTGCCTTCGAATGGAAGTATGTGGGAGCAAGTTACATCGATGCTCGTAGACGTGAGTTTCTGAATCTCACTTAGGGAGACTGACCTGTGGTCGATTATAAGGCCGAATTCCTGAGGCTGAGCCGCTATGCTCGAGGCATGGTGGCGGATGAGTATGAGAGATGTGTCTGTTTTGAGAACGGCCTTAGGGATAATCTGAGGGTACTGATAGCTTCACAGAGAGAGTGATATTTCTCCGTTCTGGTAGAGAATACGAAGATCGCCGAAGAGGTTAAGCGCGCTGAGCACCAAAACAGAGATTGTGAGAGGGGTAAGAATAAGAGGGACTTCGAGCCCTCGAGTTCAGTACAGAGGCCTAAGAAAAAGGCCAGGACTGATGGACCGGTTAGAGCTGGGCCCACTATTGCTCCTACTGGATTGCAGTCGTGTGAAGATTATGGTAGACGCCATCAGGGCGAGTGTTAGAGGAGGGCTGGGGCGTGTTTGAGATGTGGGTCATTAGAGCACCGTATTCGAGCGTGTCTGCTGAGGGCCGATCAGGTGCAAGTTCCAGGTTCTGGTACTGTGCAGCCACCAAGAGGCCGTGGCCAGGCTAGGGGTGGTAACGGTATAGGCCATGGACAGAGAGCACTAGGCAGAGGTCCTGGGCAGACTGATATGAGGCAGCCTGCTCTTGTTTGTGCTGCTCGTCGCCGAGAGGAGCGAGATGCTCCAGATGTCATTACCGGTACGTTATTAATTTATGATGTACCTTATTTTGCTTTGATAGACATAGGTTTTACACATTCCTATGTAGCTAGCACTATGTCTGAGAACTTGGGGATTTTGGTTGAGAGTACTTCTTGTGAGGTGACTGTGCTGAGTCCACTGGGGCAATCAGTTCAGGTTAGCAAACTGTATAGAGATGTTCCGCAAGAGGTTCAAGGGTCGGTATTTCTGGCTAATCTGATGAGCTTCCGTTCGGGGAATTCGACTTGATTCTAGGTATGGACTAGTTTGTCAAGCACCGTGTCGGTCTAGACTGTGCGACTAAGAGGGTCATCTTGAGAACTGAGGAGGAAAATGAGGTAGTCATGATTGGAGAACGTCGAAATTATTTTCTAATGTGATCTCTGCATTAGTGGCTGAGAAACTGGTTCGTAAGGGATGTGAGGTGTTCTTGGCCTATATTAGTGTTTTCGTTTCTAGGGACTCTAGGGATTTTTCGAACGTCTTTCCTGAGGAGTTACCGAGTTTACCTCCGAATCGAGAAGTGGAATTTGGGATTGAGCTTCTTCCTGGTACAGCTCCGGTGTCTATCGCCCCCTATCGAATGGCACCGAAGGAGCTTATGGAGCTTAATGCTCAACTACAGAAGCTGTTGGACCATGGCTTCATCCGTCCTAGTGTGTCTCTGTGGGGAGCACCGGTTCTGTTTGTTAAGAAGAAGGATGGGACCATGAGGATGTGCATTAACTATCGGAAGTTGAACAAGCTGACCATTAAGAATAAGTATCTGCTTCCGAGAATTGATGACTTGTATGATTAGTTCAGAAGGGCTTCGGTATTCTCTAAGATCGATCTCCCTTCAGGGTACCATCAGTTGAGGGTTAAGGAGGTAGATGTGCATAAGACCACATTTAGGACTCGATATGGGCACTAAGAGTTCCTAGTTATGCCTTTTGGGTTGACAAATGCACTAGCCGCATTTATGGATCTGATGAACCGAGTATTTCAACCTTATCTGGATCAGTTCGTCGTGGTCTTCATCGACGAAATTTTGGTATACTCTAAAACTGAAGATGAGCATGATGAAAATCTTAGAATTGTGCTTCAGATTCTACGTGAGAAACAGCTCTATGCTAAATTCAGTAAGTGTGAGTTCTGGCTCGGTGAAGTCACTTTTCTAGGGCACGTAGTGTCTGCTGAGGGGATCCAAGTCGATCCCAAGAAGATTTAGGATGTACTGGATTGGAAACAGCCTAAGAATGTGTTTGAGATCCGCAGTCTTCTAGGTCTGGCAGGTTATTATCGGCGGTTTGTTGAAGGTTTCTCATTGATTGCAGCGCCCTTAACGAAGTTGCTACGTTAAAGTGTTCCATTTGTCTGGACTGATGTGTAGCAGGAGAGCTTCAAGAAGCTCAAGACTGTTCTGACGGAGGCTCCGATTCTGATACAGCCTGAATCTGATAAGAAGTTTGTAGTTTACAGTGATGCATCACATGTGGGTTTGGGTTGTGTGCTGATGCGGGATGGTAAGGTTGTGGCATATGCGTCTCATCAGCTCAAGATGCATGAGGCAAACTATCCGACGCATGATTTGGAATTGGCCGCCGTAGTTTTTGCTTTGAAAATCTGGAGGCACTATCTGTACAGTGAGAGGTGTATTATCTACACTGATCACAAAAGCCTCAGATACCTCCTGACTCAGAAGGAGTTGAATCTTAGGCAGCGTAGATGGATTGAGCTGCTTAAGTACTATGACTGTACTATTGAGTACCATCTTGGCAAGGCCAATGTGGTGGCCGATGCGTTGAGCGATAGGGCAATGACTGATCTAAGAGCGATGTTCGCTCGACTTAGTTTGTTCGAAACGGAAGTTTGTTGGCTGAGCTATAGGTTAAGCCGACTTGGATAGAGCAGATTCGGGATAGGCAGTTAGAGGATGAGTCGTTGGGTCTTCGGTTCCGTCAGGTTGAGAGTGGCAGCACTATGGACTTTGGGCTGAATAATGATGGGGTACTCTGCTTCCGTGGTCGGATTTGTGTGCCGAATAATACTGATCTAAGGCAGTCCATTCTGAGGGAGGCGCATAGTAGCCCTTATGCTATGCATTCCAATGGGAATAAGATGTACTGAGATCTTCGAGAACTATACTGGTGGCCGGGATTGAAACGGGAGGTTACTGATTTTCTGGCACGATGTCTGACATGCTAGCAGGTTAAGGCTGAGCATCAATTACCTTCGGGTTTGCTGCAGCTAGTTAAGATCCTGTTATGGAAGTGGGAGCGAGTAACGATGGACTTCGTTAGTGGGTTGCCTCTAACACCCAAAAAGAAGGATTCTGTTTGGGTCATCGTGGATCAATTGACCAAGTCTGCGCACTTTATTTCGGTTAGGACCGACTATTCTCTTCAGAAGTTGGCGAAGCTTTACATTTCTGAGATAGTGAGACTGCATGGGGTTCCAGTGTCAATTATTTCTGACAGAAATCCTCGCTTCATGTCTCGGTTCTGGAAAAAGTTACATGAGGCTCTGGGTTCGAGATTGGACTTCAGTACTGCGTATCATCCTCAGACCGATAGTTAATCTGAGAGGGTGATTCAGATACTGAAGGATATGCTGAGGAGTTGTGTTATCAATTTTCGAGGTAGTTGGGAGGATTATATGTCGTTAACCGAGTTCACCTACGATAATAGTTTCCAGTTGAGTATTCAGATGGCACCTTACGAGGCTCTGTATGGTCGTAAGTGTCGTACTCCTTTGTGTTGGACTAAGTTGGGCGAACGTCGAGTTTTGGGTCCTGAGTTAGTTTCTGAGACTAAGGATAAGGTTTGACTGATTCCAGATCGTCTGAAGGCTGCTTCTGATAGACAGAAGTCTTATGCGGATCTGAAGAGGTGTGATATTGAGTATTCTGTGGGGGACTTCGTGTTTCTTAATGTCTTTCCATGGAAGAAGGTTCTGAGGTTTGGTCGCAAGGGCAAGTTGATCCCTAGGTTTATTGAGCCATACCGAATTCTGAAGTGAGTGGGACCGATCACTTATCAGTTGGAGTTACCTCCAGAGCTAGACCGTATTCATGACATATTCCACGTCTCGATGTTGAGGCATTACCGCTCTGATCCTACTTATATTGTCTCTGTTGAGAAAATTGAGGCTATGCAATATTTGACCTTCGAGGAGGAGCCGGTTCAGATTCTGGATCGCGATGTAAAAGTTCTTCGGAAGAAGTCCATTCCTTTAGCACTGAGGAGTCCACGTGGGAGCCTGAGGATGCGATGCGTCAGCAGTAACCTCATCTGTTCTAATCAGGTAAATTTTGAGGTCGAAATTTCTTCTAAGGGGTAGAGTTGTAACACCCTAAAATTCTTATGTTGCTTCCGTAAAATTTTGACATAAATGTGTATCTGCTTCAGTGGTTATGTGTTCTAGGTGTGTGTGAGAGGTCCCAAGTTCAAGCTTTACCTTTGGTAAATTTTGGTGTTTTTCTGACTTAAGCCTTATTCTTGCTCAGTGGGCTTATATTAAATTATTTGTAAAACCATATCAGGATGAGCTTGCTGGTTCAATTGGTAAGGGATTAATGTGTTGGAGGTTAGGTTTTCAAATCCCTACATGAGCAAGGGAGTTTATTTTTGCTCTGTTATCTGATAGAGTTTCAATAAAGTTGGTATTCTGAGTAGTGGGTGGTTTGATGGAGAAAATATTGTGGAGTTGAGATATGGGGGTTATCTAAATTATTTTTTGGTTCCTTTTGTTTTTTTTTTTCAAAATTTTGGCTTTCTTCCTCTTCCAAAAATCTGACGTCCACTTGGCTTCCTCCTCGTTTTTTTCCCTTCTGTTATTCTCTCCTTTTTTAGTTTTCCCCTTTTTGATTCTTCCAAATTGTGGTTTTACGATTTGCGGGGTTCGTGCACGTTGGTAAGTTTTAGCGGTATTTTTGTCGAGTAGGGAGTTTTTCCTCTTTAATCGGTTAGAGCGTGGTTACCTTTTCTGTTAGCATTGAATCTGTGTTTTGATAACAGAGAATCGTGAAGAACGTGGTCCCTCTTCTACAGAATCTTTGTCGATTTTCCTTAAGGCTTCAGGGTAAGTGTTGAATGTTCGGTTTGATACATTGTCAGTTTCATGATTTCGGTTTAATCACGAATCAAGACTGATTTTGGAGTTTGGTTTGTCAATGTTAGGTGTTGAAAGGATCAGGGGTGGTTTTGCAGCGTATCGATACCAGGTGTGTACCCGAAAACGGAGAAAATGGGATTCGGTGAAAGCTAAAATTACAAACTGTTGACGCCACACGAGCGTATGGTCGCCCGTATGGTAGGCTGTGTGCGATAACACGACCGTGTGATGGTTGAGGTGTGGCCGTGTGGGCCACATGGGCTAAATCGAACTGGGCTTATGGGCCCACACAGACACGCCACACGGGCGTATGATGTTTGGGCCAGGCCGTGTGATCCACATGGGCAAGGCCAATCTGAGCGTAAGCTAAAGTGTTTCCTAGGGTTGCACAGGTCACCCAAGTCAACTGTGAACATACTGTAGGGTCAGTAAGCGCTACTTAGACCCTGAATCGTGTGACCTGACTATATATTGTATGTATTGAGCATGTTAAATTTATGCATTTTTACTGATCCGTATGTATGACTGATAACTGAATTGTAGCATGTACAAATGTAATTCTGTATGTCTGCATTGAACATGTTTAGTTACATCTGTATTGGGGTGGGATGATTGATTATCGGAGGAAGTTTATTGAAAGGCTTTCATTCCTATTATTTGGCAGCTCAGCTGCAATATTACTGATATGTGCCGCATTCGGTACTACCTGGTGTGTTGGGCTGGGTGGGTGTTTTAAACCCCATATGGTGTGTAGAGATGGTCGGAGATGGTGTGTAGAGGCTGGTGGGTAGGACACTGATTTCTGTTACTGTATACATACTGTATCTGAGATGGGCTAAAGCCCTAGTATATATCTGAGACTGTATTTGAATGGGCTAAGGCCTAAACTAAATCTGAATTTGTAATGGGTTTAGGCCCCAGACTGCGTTTGACTGATAACTGATGTTTGACTGAATGCATGTCTTTTGTGGGGATTTCACATTGAGTTTATGAAAACTCACCCCTTTTTGTTTTAACTGTACAGGTAATCCCCAAACTTAGACGGATCGGTGCGGCGGAGGACTCAACGGTGACCACATGTTTATTTAACAGCTTTAATAATCATTAAGGTTTTTATCTCTTATTTTGTTTGAGGTATTTTTGTTGTAATTTGGGACTTTTGGACTGTTTGCCTTTATTTTGGGATTTTAAATGATTTCATGAATTTTTAAACTGCAAAACTCAATGAAAACTCGGTTTAATTAAAAACAACGTTTTCCCTAAACGCAAACGGTTTTCTTAAAATATCACGGTTTTAAAAGCTTCCGCTATAGAATATATTTTTAAACAGATCGAATTAACAAGAAAATACTTTTGAAATTAACGAGGGATAAATAAAAGATAATGAACGGAAAAGGTCTTAACTTGATAAACTCGATTTAAAATTTCATTCCAAGTGACATTGCCAGATTCGGCCATAACGTCTAGGCTGGGTTTGGGGTGTTACACGTGTGGTCACCCGTGTGGTAGGCCGTGTGTGAGTACACGGCCGTGTGGTCGATAAAGGAATGGCCGTACACGGCACACAGACATGTGGTAGCTCCACTGTGGCCGTGTGGGCCACACGGGCTAGATCAAGTTGGGCATGTTGGCCCACACGGGCATGTCACACAGGCGTGTGAACTCTAGGCCAGGCCGTGTCGGCCACACGGGCAAGGCCAATCTCGGCGTGTGGGCCCACATGGGCAAGCCACATGGGAATGTGGGCCCATTTTACTAAAATTTTCCGTAGGGTCGTACGGGTCGTCCTAAACGACTATAGGCCTACCATATAGTCGGTAAAGGCTAACTAAACCCTAAAATTATATGATTTGTTAGACTGAATTACTGTTCTGAGCATGTTTATGTTATGTATATCTGTTATCTTTTTATATAAGCATGTTAAGCGTGGTTTACCTTTTAATTCTGTACGTATGCTCTGTATTTGTTTTGGGGTGGAATTTGTATATGCGGAGGAAGTATTCTGAACGGTGTTAAATGCCTATATTCTGGCAGCTTGGCTACATATTCTATCTGATATGTGTCTTATTGACATGCTGTGATGTGTAGGGATGGGTGGGTGTTCTTAACCCCACATGGTGTGATGGGATGGTCAGAGATGGTGTGTAGAGGATGGGGGTAGGATTTTGCATATCTGTATCTGATTCTGTATCTGTATTTGAAAAGGACATAAGTCCAGATATCAGATTCGCTTACAGTTATGTATATGATTCTGTATGATTGCATGCTTAATTTTGCTGGGTTACACACTGAGTTTACGTAAACTAACCTCTGTTTGACTGTTTCTGTTCAGGTAATCCACAGATTTAGGCGGGTCGGTGTGGCAAAGACTCAGCGGTGACCACCTTATCGTAAAACTGATTAAACTTAGTACTTTTGGTATATTTTAAATTTTGGATTTATTTGAGAGTTGTAATTTTTGGGAACTCTCTAGACTGTTTGGTTTTAACTTTATTTTTGACTTATTTGCTTGATATATTTTGCATGTTCGATAAAATATTTTAAGGAAACGAATTTTACGCCAAAAGAGGTTTTTCCAAAATATAAATAGGATTTCTAAAATGAACTGGTTTTGTATAACTTCCGCTGTAGTAAGCAATTTGGCAAATAAATTGTTCAAATAATGTTTTTTGTAATAAACATGAAGGAATGTGAGTTCTTAAAGCGATTAGTTATTTAATCAACTTGTTTTCAAAACCATTCCATGTGACATCACCAAATTCGACCATAATATCGAGGCTGGGTTTAGGGTGTTACAATAATGTCACTAAGTCAACAAAATAAATATAATTTCCAAACAATTATATGCAATATTTGCTTCAAGGAATATGCCAAAATCTTCAAATATCTAAAAAAAAAAATTACAACTTCATAACGAGCTTTAGATAGAATTATCATATTTTATTGCTCATAAATAAATATTTTACAGTCAAATATTTTACTTCCAACCCCTTAATGAGGATGATGACAAAAGAATATCACAAAGATTATAAAATAAATATAAATTAATAACCCAATCCCTTTTTTTATTCATATGAAATATAATATTTTCATCATTCACAATCTCAATATGAGATCCATTACAAATAACTTTTAAAAGTAATGCATTAACCATCACAAATTTTGTGCTTTTTAGATAGTGACTCTTTTGGAGCTTTCAACTAATTTTGTACTATCAAATATTGGAATAATATTTGTTTGTTTCAGTACCAAATAAGTTAAATATTTTCAATCTGTAATTATAGAATTCATTTCTACATTTTCTTATCTTCCTCAAAGAATATTAACAGAAACAAAATATTTGGGCATACGCCACATATGTGGCCAATAATCTTTTCATATCACATTGATAATAAAAGTTACATTTACCCTTTGAAAAGTTATCTTGAGAACTCTCATTGTTCTCTTATTTATTACTATGTTCCCACTTTTAATGGTCCATGAATATATCTTTTATTTTCTTTATGTTTACATTCACTTCGGGGAATGAAATAGATTTACTAGGATGAACTTATAAATGTCCCAATAGATTCTTTATTTCATAACCACCATTGCAAACATGCGTGGATTTTAAATTAAAATCTATCTATTCATGTTGTCATGATTAGTCTCCAATTATAATAAACACGATATAATAAATAAAATATAGTAAAATATAGCTGAAGATCTTTAACATCATTGTCATCACCATGATCCATTGTGAGATTGAATCTTTCAACATCTTAAAGATGAATTTGTAAGGGTGAAAGTTTAAGATGAAAGAGGAATTGGATTTGGGGGACGACTTTGAAAGATTTTAAAAGAAAAAAAATAGAGAATCATTGTGCTGATAACGTTGTAATCAGCCCATTTTGCCCGGGCCCGTGTAAAATAAAACAAACCAAAAAATAAATAAAAATAAATAAAAAACCAATGTTTTTACAGTCCAGTTACAAAACAAATTACACCCTGACCCACTACCCGAATACAAGCCCAATCGCACACTACCCAAATGCCAAAAACCCATTACACCCTAGACCCAAAACAGACCTAGCCCAACTGACCTACGGGCCCCAAAGGCCCAAGACCTAAATCAGAAACTAAGGGTTTCTAAAACCCTAAGTTTCCCTCGCGCGCATAGCGACCTCAACAACCCTCGGTCACGCCGCCATCAACGCTGACGGCTCTCCGTCGCGTAATCCTCTCTTTGACTGCGCACAAAAAGGGAAAGAACACAGCAAAAGGAAAGAAATGGCAAAACAGATTTTGTTTCTATTTTTTCGATTTATTTCAGGGCTATATAAACCCCAAAACAACTTGTAAAACGGACACACAAGAAAATACAGAAAATACACTGAAATAAACAGATAAATCAACCAATAGCAGAGGTGAATATTTTATTTTTTTCGTTCGTTTTATTTTACTTTCGATCTATGCAATTTTTATATACAAAAACTGTTTAAAAAAATATAAAAAAAGATTACCTTACGACTCGCGCTGAAAAGAGGAGATTTTCAACCTCCGGCCGCCGTATCTGGCGGCGCCGACGGTGGCGCGTGTGGCGCGTGGGGGCCGTGGCCCGGAGGTCCGATGGTCGGAACCCAGACGCAAGAAAGAAGGGTTGAGAGAATTTTCGGAGGGTTTTTTTTAAAAACTGGGGGCAAATGATTTTTTTTGTCTAAAAAATGACTTATATAGGCTGCTGGAACGACGTCGTATTGGGGGTTACCTTTAAAGGCCAAAACGACGTCGTTTAAAGGCCTTAGATCCGTGCGTTGACCCGAAAACCCGGGAAGGACCCGCGTGTTTTTATAAAAAGGGAAATTTCCCATTTTAGTCCCTCCGTAATTTTATTAGTTTTAATTTCGTCCAATTTAACACTTCTTTTATTTTTCAAATTAGCCTTGAAAGTTTATTTATGTTTTAATTGGGTCCCTCAGGCTATTTAAAGGCTGGTAACAGAACGGTGTCGTTTAGGAGATGGGGCATAATTGCCCAATAGGTCACTACAGTTTGGCGCGCGTTCCAATATCATCTTTTTTGCATTTTTAACCTTAAATTTTTTTATTATTTTAAATTAATCCTTACTCATTTGATTTTTTTTATTCTTTTTATTTTCATTTTATTCTTATTTTTTAATTATTATATATATATATATTAAATTATTATTATTTATTATTTATTATTTTTTTCAATATTATTCATATATTGTATATTATTTTAAAAATTTATATATTAGTTATTATATTGTATTTTTATTTTATATATTATACATTATTATATTATATTTTATATATAACTTTTAAATTATTTTATCCTCAATGTTGCATATAATTTTGTATAATATATTGTTTATTCTTAACTATGTAGTTTTATATGTATTAGATTATTATAAATATGTTTTTATTTAAAATTTATAAATCATTTTTTTGTTTCAAAACGTATTTTATTTATTTTCTCAAAATATATATACTATTCTTTATTTTTTTTTATTTTGCAATGTTTATTTATTATTTGGTATATGTCATTGCATGGAAAGTTTAATTTTGCATGAGAAATTTTCATATTTATTTTGTAGTTTTTTTTTTTATTTTGTTATTTATTGCTTTATATATTCTATTTGTTCATACTCTTTCATTTATTTATGATTACTTTAGTGTAGTTATTTTTATTAGTAATTATTTTATATTATTATTTCTTTTATTGTCTATATTAATATGAAATGTTAGTATATCATGATTGCTTTTGGTATTTATATTTGATGATGTATTAATGCGATATTTTCACATGGATCATTGTTTAAAATAAAATACATTTTGCAAAATTACTATATTTTATCTAAATTTTTTTTAAAAAATAAGGCAATGTTTTGTATTTAGAAATTCGAGGAATAGTGCCCTAACGTGCTGGGTTTCGATTTTCCGTTTGACTAAATAACTAAATATCCTTTTAATAAAATTTTGTAAATCATGAGATGATTTTGGTTACGAGGGTTTAAAATATCATGTCCTAACGTGCTGGATGTGATGTTTGTATTCTTTCGGAACAAAGAAATCTCAAATTTTGACTCAAATTGTTCAAGTTTTTAAAGAAATCATGTTTTCAAATTTTTTTGAATTTTCGACATTAGGACAATAATTAATCAATCCGGTACCAATTTTGGGCTTTACGAGGGTGCTAATCCTTCCTCGTATGTAACCGACTCCCGAACCCATTTTCCTAAATTTCATAGACTAAAATCAATGTTTCTTTTGAAGTAAAATGTTTTAAAAGGTGATCCGATCACACCTAAGAAAAAAGGATTGGTGGCGACTCCATTATTGTTTTTTAAAGTCGACCCCGTTTTCTAAAATATAAAAATGGTTTCGACAGCTTGGCGACTCCACTGGGGACCAATAAGAGAGTCAAGCCGTAAAATTGATTATTTCTTGTCATTTTGTCCAAATTTAAAAATTTGATTTGAAAAACCGTGATCCTTTTTATTGCATGTGGTTCTATTTTTATAAAATATCTCTGCATTGCATTGCATGACCGTTGTGGTCGCACCCTTAAGTGGGAGTGAGAAACTATGCCTTCGTGAGGTTTTCACCTCCACTTGGGCTAGTGGATTGCTTCCGGGATACATCTGTACCTATGTCTTCGTGAAGTTTTCACTTTCGCATGGCCATAGGGAAATGTATTCCCCTGAACCGAACTCGGTCCGTATGAGCCTATAATGGGTGAGGATCGATGAATCCGCTGGTTCGGGTACCTCGACTTTAGAGCTAAACCACACGTAGAAAACATAAGGACTCACCCTAAGTAGAACTATGCTAAGCCTTAGTGGTTACCCAGATAGGTGTTTTATTTGCTTTATATTTTATCCCATGATACTAACTTTGTGCTTTATTTTTGGTGCATGTCATTTCATATTTTAAAGATGTATCGATTCACGGTAAATTTCTAAGTTAGAAAGCTGGTTATGGAGAACGAGTTCCTTGATAAAGTGGAAGACAATGCAACCGTCCGTGTATGGTCAGAGCAAACGCAATTAGAGAAGGGGAACAGCTTGGCTGACGGGTATGTGTCTGAACTATGGAATTTCACTCGTATTAGTATTACGCAAAAAGAGTTCCGAGAGTTGAAAGAAATTTGGACCCAGTGGGATGATGAAGCTAAGCAGCTGTTTTATCGTGATTATGGAGATCTACCTTATTTACTCGACATTAAGGTAGATAAGCATCTGTTCCGGGCTATGAATCAGTTTTGGAACTCTGCCTATAGCTGTTTCACTTTCGGGAAAGTAGATTTGGTGCCCACGATGGAAGAATATACAACCTTGCTTCGCTGTTCAAGGATCCAAGTCGACAAAGCTTATTTTAGGGCTGCCAATGTCCCAACTTTTGTGAAGAAGTTAATGAGTATCACGGGGATGAGTGAACAGTGGGTTGCAGCCAGAATCCAGGAGAAATGTGAGGGTAAATGCATACCTTGGGTGAGTTTGAGGGACCTGATCCTAGCACATCCAGATGTAAAGAAGAAAATCGACGTCTTTGCCTTATGTATTTATGGTTTGGTAATTTTCCCTAAAGCTCTAAGACATATAGATGAAGTGGTTACTGATTTATTCGACCGACTTAACAAAGGGGTCACACCTGTACCTGCGATCTTAGCCGAGACGTTCAGATCTTTGAATACATGTCGGAGAGCTGGTGAAGGTAGATTCATTGGATGCGCACAGTTATTGTTAGTTTGGTTCCAAAGTCATTTTTGGAGGGTTGATAAGGTTCCTTACCGAGTGTTCTTTGAAGTTATTCCCCTTTAAAGGAGGCCACAACTATGACAAGGAGGGACGATATATCAGAGGAAAGGTGGATGGAAATTCTTCAAAACCTCCGAGAGGAGGATGTTGAGTGGAAAGCCCCTTGGATGGTTCCCGACGAAGTCCTTTATCGATGTGGAAATTTTGATTGGGTACCTCTGCCTGGAATCTGGGGAGCTGTTGGATATGCACCGTTGCTCGTACTAAGGCAATACAAAACAAGACAGTTCATACCGGCGACATATGGGTTAGCTCAAAGTGAATTCTCATATAAGGGGGATAATTATAAGAAGAAGATTCGAGAGATTTCTGAGGCTTGGAAGTGGGCTCGCTGTATGAAGATATGGACTGGAGGACCGATGACAACCCTGGAATACAAGGAGTGGTCAAGCAAAAGGATCAATGATAACATCCCTGGGCCAAGCCTAGAGGGTGCTCGATCGATGAAGGAATATTTACAAGTGGTCCCATCGGAGTTAGAGATTATAAAGTAAGACTTCGAGAGGCAAAGTTTAGAGCTCGAAAAGAGGATAGAGAAGTTGGAAGAAGAAAAAATGCACCTAAGATTAGATGCGGATGTTCAGAAACTAGAGGCCAAAAAATTAAGAAAAGAAAAGAGGAAGATAGAGGAAGATCGAGATAGTTTGAAGACAGAATATAAGAAGATACGTCTGACGATGAAGAATGCTGGATTGGGAAAGACTTCGGAACAGTGGCAACAAGAGATTCAAGAGGAAAAGGCCAAAGTTAACCATTGGGAGAGGAAGTTTCAAGAAATGCAAGCGCGAAATGAAGCCTTAGAGAAGAGTTTGGTAGAAAGTCGAAATGAAAAAGGAGAATTAAAAGCTAGAGTGGTTGAACTTGGGCGGTCTCTTCATCACCATCGAAGTCGTAATTTTGAGATCGAGCTAAAATCAAGTTTGAACAAGATCGAGGAAATGAAGGGTAAGATTGAAGAGTTAGAATCATCATTGCATAGTTGTGAACTTTGGATTGAGCTTCTTGAGACAAGAGAAGGGCATTGGAAGGAAGAGCTCCACCATTTCCAAGACCAAGTTAGAAATCGGGATTATCTCATGGGTGAAGCAATAGTTCAGATTCGAGAGGTAGCTGATCACCTACAAACCTTGGCAGTACAGGCTGATACATTGAGCATGAAGTATGAGCTACAGTCAGATCGTGGTCAAGAGTTAGCCTTGCTGTTTAGGAAAATTAAAACCTTGGGCCTTAGGGCGAAAGCATATTTGTAGTCCGCTTTATGTAAAGGATTTTGTTTTCTAATAAAGTGTTCTAAAATGAAGTTGAATCTGAATCGATGCCTCCTTGCATTCATGCATTTGTATTACATCACATCATATGCATTTAAGTCCATAGAGAGAGCCTAATTAGTTGAAATTAACAGAGAGAGAGAGAAGGAAAGTCTGGAAACTGAACACCATTACGGTACACGTGCCAAAACAAAGAAAATGGATCAAATACTTGAACAATTCCAGAGACACATGCAAGACCAGATAAAAGAGCAATTGGCAAAGCTCCAACAAGAAATGAGAGACCAAATGTTGAAAGCTCAAAGGAACATGATGGCTCAAATAGCCCAGATGCTGAACGGGGCAATGGACAAAGAAAAAGGTCCCATAGTTAATGCTGAAGATAATGAGGACTTTCCTCGGGGTTTCACCCCACCGCATGTGCAAACACAACTGGAGGAATATCCCCGAAGGCCATCTGTCACGATTAGGCCTCAACAAGGGCAAAATGACGTTGGAGCACCCATGAATTTCCAAGTTGGCACAGGATCCAACCCAGGAGATAACCCTGCTAATCCTATTTTCCCTGACTTAGATATAGCAGAAAAGGAGGGGATAAGAATTGAATCTTCAAGACAGTTGGAAGATCGTTGCAGATGGTTGGAAGAGAAGTTCAAGGCTTTAGAAAATGCTGATAATAATCATGGAATTGATGTTAAAGACCTGAGCTTGGTTCCAGACTTGGTGCTTCCTCATAAGTTCAAAATGCCAGAATTTGAGAAGTACAATGGGACCAGCTGCCCTGAAGCCCATATCACTATGTTCTGTAGACGGATGACTGGCTATGTTAACAATGATCAACTCTTGATTCATTGTTTCCAAGAAAGTTTGGTAGGGGCAGCGTCCAGGTGGTACAATCAACTTAGCCATGCTAATATTAGCTCCTGGAGAGACCTAGCCCAAGCCTTCATGAAGCAATACAATCATGTCACAGACATGACGCCTGACAGAATCATGTTGCAGAATATGGAAAAGAAGTCGAATGAAAGCTTCAGGCAGTATGCGCAAAGATGGAGGGAGGTTGCTATGCAAGTTTAGCCACCGCTCTTAGAAAATGAGACTACAATACTTTTTATCAACACCTTGAAGGCTCCATTCATCACCCACATGATATGAAGTACTACCAAGAGCTTCGCGGATATAGTGATGGCAGGAGAAATGATAGAAAATGCCATAAGGGGTGGTAAGATTGAAGTGGGGGAAACCACTAAGAGGTCTGCTCCTAGGAAAAAGGATAATGAGGTGAATAATACGGGTACATACAACAAAGGGTACTCGAAGGCAATCACTGTTAGCCAGCCAAAGGTAATTACGGCTGGGCAATATGGTTCGACAAGACAAGAATCAGGCGTAATGCAAAATTCAGAAAAGCTCCAATTTACGCCAATCTCAATGACGTATAAAGAGTTATATCAAAGTTTATTTGACGCACACGTGGTGTCCCCGTTCTATCTAAAATCGCTACAGCCCCCATATCCCAAATGGTATGATTCAAACGCTTAATGTGATTACCATGCGGGAATATCAGGGCATTCAATAGAAAACTGCACCGCCTTCAAAAAGGTAGTAGAGAGACTCATCAAGATGGGGATTGTGAAGTTCGACGATACACCTAGTACAGAGAGCCCATTACTAAACCATGGTGATGAGGGGATAAATGCGATCGGTGAAAAGGTCGTGAGAAGGATCAAAGAGGATATCTCGGAGGTAAAAACCCCGTTGAGAATGGTTTGGAGAGAAATGATAAGAAGAGGATTGGTAGAATTAGATTCTGTGAAAGGATGTGGAGGAATAAGGGACTACTGTGAGTTCCACAAAACGGAGGGGCATGAGATCCAGGAATGTGCTGATTTTAGAGTATTGGTACAAAGCCTTATGGATAATAAGGAATTGGAGTTTTATGAAGAAGGCTCAGAGGGAGGAAACATATATGCAACCGAAGGAGAATTGACGAATCAAAAAGTCAATTATCCGATGATCATTATCTCCCGACCAAGAAACACAGAAGGCGGAGCACAAATCACGCCTAAAGTCGTAATCCAGAAACCTGTTTCCTTTTCTTACAAGGATAACAAAATGGTACCTTGGAATTACGACTGCCATGTGACTATGCTAAGAGTGGAAAACTCAACTAGCCCTTCCAAAGAGGTACAAAGTGAAGGATCCTACACACGAAGTGGAAGGCGTTACGACTCAGTAAACGTCAGAACTGTGCCTGTGAAAGCAAATACCTTGGTAGTTGAGCAGGAGAAAGAAGCTGAAGCACTTATCAATGAACCTGTGAAGGAGGAAGAGGCTAAAGAATTTCTAAAATTCTTGAAGCATAGTGAATACAACGTGGTAGAACAGCTACGCAAATAACCGGCTCGTATATCAGTGCTAGCCTTGCTTTTAAGTTCAGAAGTGCATCGGGAGGCATTGATGAAAGTCTTGAATGAAACCTACGTTACTAAAGATATATCTGTCAACAAACTTGACCGTTTGGTTGGTAATATAAGTGTTGACAACTTTATTTACTTCAGCGATGATGAAATTCCACCTGGAGGTATGGGATCGACCAAAGCTCTGCACATCACTACTCTTTGCAAGGGATACACTCTGCCAAGTGTGTTAATAGATAATGGATCGGCTCTGAATGTCTTACCATTGTCTACGCTGAAGAGGTTGCCGATAGACGGTTCTCACATGAAGACATGCCAGAACATAGTGAGAGCATTTGATGGTACCGAGAGAAGAGTGATGGGAAGAATTGACATACCGTTGCTGATCGGGCCTAACACATATGAAGTGGATTTTTTGGTGATGGATATCAAGCCATCCTATAATTGCTTGCTGGGAAGGCCCTGGATTCATTCAGCAGGGGCAGTACCCTCATCGCTGCACCAAAAATTGAAGTTGGTGACAGAAGGTCGGCTAGTTACCGTAAACGCGGAGGAGGACATCATAGCAACTGTTACCAACAATGCACCATATTTAGAGGAAAATGAAGAGGCCACTGAGTGTTCTTTTTGATATTTGGAATTCGTAAACACAACATTCATTTCGGAAGGAAATAAAGTTCCGGTGCCTAAGATATCCAAGACCATGAGGATGGGTTTACAAATAATTGTGGGGAAATAAGCCTTGCCAGGAAAAAGATTGGGCAAACATCTTCAAGGAGAGATTCAAGTTCCATCACTGAAAGAGAAAAGAGACCGCTTTGGCTTAGGTTTCAGGCCAGATGCTAGACAGAGGAGGAAGGAAATAGAGAAGAAGCAGGAGAGAAGAAAGGCACGGCAGAATGGGGAAGAAGTCAGGTGGGAACCGATGACATTCCCTCACATATCCCAGACCTTTGTATCCGGAGGGATAATTCACCCAGTAAGAGGATTATTGGAGAATGAAAATCTTCACATCAATGCCATACACGAGGAAGAAACTGGACAAAGAAACCTGTCGAGCATTCGCCCTTATGAACCTGGAAGCATTTTGAACAATTGGACTGCAGAGGAACTTCCTGTAGTATTTAGAGATTGCACAGAGTAATGTTCAGAACATTCTTATTGTTTTAAAGCCTAGAAACAATAAGATTTCATTTGTGAAATAGGCTCATGTTCAGACATTGTTGTTTCAATAAAATACGTCTTTGATAATTAACTCGAGCAAATATTCTTTCATTTTTTATTCTTTTGATCTTCTAATTTCATTCCAAATTCTTTTATTCTCATTCATACCATATAAATAGTGGTTCTCGAATTTATTTGTTATTTGTATATTCTTTTGTGCCTACTACAGTCCCTAGATATCAATGACATGAGCAACGATATTATAGATTCAGAGGTCTATTTTGAGCAAGACATGTGTTTAGAAGAATCTCAGGATTTTGAAGGTGACAGAGATTGTGACTTATCTCCAGATCTGCTAAGAATGGTAAAGCAAGAGGAGAAACAAATTTTACCTCATAAAGAGGAGGTAGAGAACATATCCTTAGAGGAAGGAAAGGCGGTGAAAATTAGAACGCGTATAGCCGAAGAGACGAAACAAGACCTTGTTGAGTTACTACAGGAACTCAAAGACGTCTTTGCATGGTCATATCAAGATATGCAGGCTAAATCGATATTGTAGTGCATTGCCTTCCCATAAGAGAAGAGTGCAAGCAGTTCAACAACAAAGCTATGAAGGATGAGGGCTGATGTGGTGTTGAAAATAAAGGAGGAGTCAAGAAACAGGTTTGATCTTTGGTTTTCTACAAGTGGTCAAATATTGAGTGGGTTGCCAACATTGTTTCTGTCCCTAAGAAAGATGGAAAGGTCCGGATGTGTGTAGGTTATAGGGACTTAAATAAAGCCAGCCCAAAGGACAATTTCCCTTTTTCGCATATTGACACGTTGGTGGATAATACGGCAGGATACTCATTATTTTCTTTCATGGATTGTTTTTTGGGATACAATCAGATCAAGATGCACCCTGAGGATATGGAGAAAGCTACCTTCATAACATTGTGGGGTACCTTTTGTTATAAGGTAATGCCATTCAGACTAAAGAATGCTAGAGCAACATATCAAAGGGCCATGGTAACCTTGTTCCATGACATGATGCACAAAAAGATTGGAGTATATGTTGATGATATGATCGCTAAGTCTCGAACAGAAAAGGAACACATTGAGGTTTTGAAGAAATTGTTTTTGAGGTTGAGAAAATTTCAATTGAAGCTTAACCCGACAAAGTGTACTTTCGGAGCTCGGTCAGGGAAATTACTGGGTTTTGTGGTCAGCGAGAGAGGAATCGAAGTTGACTCAAATAAGGTCAAAGCAATACAAGAATTGCCTCCACCACACACTCAAAAGAAAGTCCGAGGCTTTCTTGGAAGATTAAATTACATTGCTTGGTTTAGTTTACAATTAACCGAGAAATGTGATTCCATATTTCATCTTCTCAAGAAACACAACCAAGGTGTATGGGACGAGGAATGCCAGAGAGCTTTTGACAAAGTCAAACAATATCTGTCAAATGCACCAGTACTATCTCCGCCTAATCCAGATAGACCATTGATATTGTATTTGTCAGTGTTCAATAACTCCGTGGGATGTGTGCTTGGTCAACATGATGAGTCAGGAAAAAAAGAAAGGGCGATATACTATCTCAGTAAAAAGTTCACTGAATGTGAAATGAGATATTCGTCGATTGAAAAATTGTGTTGCGCCTTGATTTGGACAACTCGGAGATTGAGGCAGTACATGCTATATCATACAACCTGGTTAATTTCAAAGCTTGACCCATTAAAGTATCTGATGGAGTCAACTGCTCTGAATGGAAGAATGGCATGGTGGCAGATTCTGCTTTCTGAATTTGATATAGTCTACGTGAACCAAAAGGCTATAAAAGGGAGCGCAATAGCAGAATTTCTGGCTAGTAGAGCTTTAGATGATTACGAACCTTTGAGCTTTGATTTCCCTAATGAAGAGTTAATGTATGTAGCAATTACTGAAGAATGACCGTGGAAGCTAAATTTTGATGGGGCGTCAAATGCTGTTGGAAATGGAATTGGGGCAATCTTGGTATCCCCTAGTGGTGATCATTACCCATTCACATGCAAATTGGATTTTGATTGCACAAACAACATGGCAGAGTATGAAGGGTGCATCATGGGCATTCGAGCAGCTATAGAGCGTAAAATCAGAGTGCTAGAGGTATATGGAGATTCTGCACTAGTGATTTACCAGCTTAAAGGTGAATGGGAGACCAGAGATCCCAAACTGATCGATTATCGAAAGATAGTTTTGGGATTGATTGAGGAGTTTGACGACATTACTTTTAATTATCTCCCACGTGATGAAAACCAGATGGCGGATGCTTTGGCAACCTTGGCTTCTATGATCAAAGTAAACAGACCAGAGGATATGAGACCTATTCAGATGAGTATTTTTGAAGTTCCAGCTCATTGTTATAACATGGAAGAGGAGGAAAGAGATGACCACCCTTGGTATCATGATGTATTGCGATATGTAAAAAATCGTGAATACCCGGAGCATGCAACTGAGAATGATAAAAGGACATTAAGAAGATTGGCCTCTGACTATGTCTTAGATGGGGATATCTTGTACAAAAGGAGAAAAGATCAAGTACTATTGAGATGCGTTGATGCTGTTGAAGCTAGGAAAATCCTAGAAGAAGTTCATGAGGGCGTTTGTGGAACACACGCTAATGGGTTCACAATGGCCAGGCAGATAATGAGATTTGGATATTATTGGTCAACCATAGAAGGAGATTGTATCAACTATGCCAAGAGATGTCATAAATGCCAGATTTATGGAGACAAAATTCATGTGCCTCCGTCACCTTTGCATGTTATGACTTCCCCATTGCCTTTTCCCATGTGGGGCAAGGATGTTATTGGACCAATCTCACCGAAAGCTTCGAATGGGCACCGATTCATCTTCGTGGTTATTGACTACTTCACGAAATGGGTAGAGGCTGCTTCATACGCTAGTGTTACTAAGTCAGCAGTTAGTCGATTCTTTAAGAAGGAGATCATTTGTCGATATGGAATGCCCGAGAGGATCATATCAGACAACGCACTGAACTTGAACAACAGTACAATATCAGAAGTTTGTAGTCAATTCGGGATCAAACACCACAACTCATCTCCGTATCGTCCAAAAATGAATGGGGCAGTGGAAGCGACCAACAAAAATATTAAGAAGATAGTGGGGAAAATGATGGAGACTTATAAGGATTGGCATGAAAAGTTACCATTTTCACTCTATGCTTATCAGACGTCCGTCAAAACCTCTACTGGGGCAACGCCTTTCTCGCTGGTCTATGGGATGGAGGCAGTTCTACCTATTGAAGTGGAAATACCTTCTCTTCGAGTTTTGTCGAAAAAAAAGTGGATGAAGTGAATAGATCCGAGCTCGATATGATCAATTGAACTTAATTGAAGAAAAGAGGCTAAGGGCTATTCGTCACGGTCAGATGTACCAAAAACGAATGATGCGAGCCTATGATAAAAAAGTCCGCCCAAGAGAGTTTCACGAGAGGAACCTTGTACTGAAAAAGATCCTTCCTATACAAAAGGATTTCAGAGGAAAATGGATGCCGAATTGGGAAGGACCATATGTGGTGAAGAAAGCTTTCTCTGGAAGTGCACTGATTCTGACTGAAATGGACGGGAAAAGCTTACCTAATCCTGTGAACTCGGATTCAGTCAAAAAGTATTTTACTTAAAAAGGAGAAGAGGCCAAGGTGAAAACCCGCAAAGGGTGCTTTGAGACTTCAAAAAAAAAAAAAAAAGAGGAGAGGCCAAGGTGAAAACCCGCAAAGGGCGTCTTGAGACCAAAGGGGTTTTTGAGTTGAAAACCCGAAAAGGGCGGCTCAAATTTTGAATGGACATGCAGTGATCTTGCTATACTTGAATCAACAAGAAATGAAGTATGTTGCACATTGGGGCATCAACAAAGTACTTTGGGTCTTCTAAACACATGTTAAGCTCAGAGCAGTCTTCATGAAGTTTGTATATAGGAGCCCAATCTGCGATATCTAGGGCACTTGATCTTTGTCATATTTATTTTACTGTCTTTGGATTTAACACATACAATTTATTAACAATTTATTAACAATTTATTAGCTATGAAGTGTGTAAGTACACACCTGTTATTAACACGAGTCCTAGATCCCGAGGATCCGATCTACTGCGCAAGATCATTTGACCCTTGAACCGATTTGGTTTCCAACCAAATCCCGAAGCCACACACCCCACTTGTATTCGGCTACACCTAGATCGATCACCAAATCCCGAATATCCACAGCGTTAGATTGTGCTCCTTCCTACAATCGATCACATTAACATGAGTCATAGGCCATTCGGCCATAACCATAAATCCCGAAAACCAAACAAAAGCCATTCGGCCATGTCCACTTACCCTTTTTGAGAGCCGATTGGAGAAGGAAACTCGAAAAGATTTATGCCAATCTTGATATTCGGTCAAAGTAAAGAAAAGAACAGAAAAAGGGTTGGTGGTTGAGTAATATAGCAATGGTGGAAAAAGGGAAGATTCAGCTAACAAAAATAAAAGAAAGGAATTGGGAAAGGGATATAGATTCGGCCAAGAACAAGTAGAAGAGAAAGAGCACTAATGACCTTATTGGTCCTTGAAGTCTCGGTCACTAAAACAAAGAGGAAGAAAGCCGAACTAGATGGTTCTAGCACAAAAAGAGAATGGCACACAAAGAGGAAAAAGAACAAAAATTGGCACACACCCTCCTTATAAACTTCAAAGCCGAAAATTCCCAAGCTAGAGAGTCCTCCATTCGGCCACTTTATCTCCTTATCAACTCCCATTTAATTTCCTATGTTATCTCTTCATTTAAAAAAAAATACAACCATTATCCCTTATCACCTCTTCAAAAACAATTAAAAATAAAGCCACCCTTGTCTTCTATCTTAAAGTAGATAAATAAAAAAAAATAAAAGCTAGCATTTATCCAACATCCCAACTGAATTTAAAAACAAAAACTAGCTTAAATCTTTATCTATTTGAGGATCCCATGTGCCGTCCACCTTCACTCCACCTCTTCACGCCAAACATAAAAAAATAAACTCCAAATTACTCGCCCCACGATTGAAGTTGAGACTCTTTGGAACACCATGCGCCGCCAACCACTTTGCCAAGGCGCCGTTTGTGATATAACCTCCCCAGAATTTCTTTTAAACCCTCCTTATCCAAGCTCCTTCTTGACGCAAAAGAAATAAAATCCCATTCGCTTCCCCTGCAACTCGAACCAAGGCCCTTATTGCCTCAAGCCGCATATAACGCCCCAAGCCACTTTACCAAGGCGTTTTCTTGTGATATAAACTCGCCACAATTTATTTTAAAGCCTCCTTCACCTAGCTTCCCCTCTTAACACCAAAAGCAAAAATAAAAAACTACTTGTCTTTGCCATAGTGAATCGAACCAAGGCCCTGTTGGCGACATTCGGGCCTTAAGTGGCATCCTTAAGCCACTTTGCCAAGCTCACTTTCATGTCCAAAAGTCCTTACATTTATTCTTAAGGCCTCCTTAGCCCATTTCCCCTTTTAACTTGAAATTTCCACATTTTTCCAAAACTTCCTCTTCCATCCTAGAGCTTCCAAAGCCCCTCACACACCTCCAAACACACTCACTGAGCCCATTAACACATGAATTATGCACTAAATGCATAACCCCTAATTTAGGATGTTACAGTTCTACCCTCCTTAAAAATAATTTCGTCCTCGAAATTACTTGGCTAAATGCACTCCTACTCACCACACTACGCTTATGCTGTGCACTCTAATCTTAATAAAACCATCATACTTCCTAGGCACAATCTCTAAGTTCACACCCAAAGTTTCAGGCACTTCACTAGCAATACAAGAAAACTCTACAATAATCAAAGCAATTAAGGGTATTCAAGAAATAAGGAACGTACCCGTTGTCACATCTGGCACATCTTCCTCCTCGCGATGGCCAACTGCATAAACCAACCTTGGTTGCCTCGCCTCTGCCCCTTCAGCACCTCGGCCACGCCCATTACCATTACCATTATCATTACCCCTAGCTGCACCTCGACCCCTCTGTGGTTGTTGGCCATCCCTCCTAAATTGAACACGTCCTTGACCCTCAGCTTGAGTCCTAGCCAACTTCCGCAGACAATCCCTTACCCGGTGCTCCATTGATCCACACTCAAAGCACCCTCTACTTCCAGCCAAACATTCTCCCGAGTGGGATTTCCCGCATCTAGCACACTGAGGTGGCCACTGAGCAGGCTTTACGGCTCTTTCTGATTCCCCAAATCTAGCCCTCTTCTGCACATCACTGCCCGATCCAGACGATCCAAAGCCTCTCTTATGTGTGTTCCTTTCGTGGTTCCGTCTTACGGACTCCTTGATCCCTTCGGCTACCTTAGCCTTTTCCACTAGGACTGAAAACTCACGCTCCTGTTGTGGAGCAATCAGCAACCTTAGATCATCCCTAAGTCTGTCCTCAAAGCGGACACAGCGTTCGTGCTCCGTTTACACAATTCCCCGAGCATAGCGGCTCAGCCTTAAAAATTCTGCTTCATACTCAGACACAGACTTATTCCCTTGAACCAACTTCAGAAATGCTTTCCTCTGCGCATCAATGTAGTTGGTCCCCACATACTTCTTACGGTATCTTTGCTTTGAAATACTCCCAAGTAAGGTCATCTCGCGCAGCACCATCCCGAACCGTGAGCCACCACCGGTATGACTCATCCACGAGGAGCGACACCACTCCTTTCGGCTTCTCCTCACCGTCGGATCTAGATCATCCATGATCCTCTCGGTTGATTCCAACCAATACTCGCGTCTTGGGTGCCACACGATACACCCGGAACACCTCGGCTCCATTGGCTCGGAGTCGTTCGGTACTGATTCGAGGTCCCATACCTCCACCTGTTTCGACCCACTATCTCAAGGACTCGCGAAGACGACCTACGATCTTTCGCCTCACCCCCGTCGATCCTGTTGCTCAACACCAAAAGTTGGGGGGGTGGTGGTGGCGGTGGTATCTCATTATCAGACCCTTGACCCGACCTAACGGGTTCTGACACAGTCATTCTTCCTCTACCGCGTCCATGACGGCCACGTCCTCTAGAACTCATTTCTAACGATTGCGTTTTAATCTGATTAAGAAATTTTATGGATTAGTACTTGTTTCACTTGGTTATCCGCGAGAATTTTATGAAGAGAGCTTAATAGGGATTCTTTCGATCATTCAAAGTTTCAAGTTTTCTATCCTAATTCACAGAAAAGTACATCCATTCCATAGTATCTCCCATACACACTCACTCTTCGACATTTACGTAGTTCCTATCCTAGGGTTTTTCGTCATTTGTCCTCTGGTATTTTCGTAATTTGCCAAAATAAGGTTTCTCGGTGATTTTGTCAACAAGGGTATTTTGGTAATTCTAAAATCCCGGGGGTATTTCGGTAATTTTGAAATTTTGGGGTTTTCCGGTAAATTTGAATTTCCAGGGGCATTTCGGTAATTAACTAGGGTAAATTTATAAATCGTAATAAATCATGGGTATTTCCAAATTTGTAAAACTTGGGGGTTCTTTTTGAGAATTTGTTTTCCAACTTGGTAGTGTATCCAAAAATTTTGAACATCAAGGTCATTTTGGTAATTTTGTAAGTTAGGGGCAATTTCGTAATTTTTCGAAATCATGGCATTTTTTATATTTTGCAAATTAGGGTTTTTGGGTATTTTTGTAAAATAAGAAAAATTTTATTGAATTCGGGGGTAGTTTAGTAATTTTAGAAACCACGGGTATTTTTGTAATTTTACCACTAGGGGTATTTTTGTAATCTTCATAAATCAAAAATTTTCGGAAAGGTTGTAAAAATAGTTCCCACAAGTAAAAAGGATAATTTGAAGAGTTTTAAAACTAGGGTTTTTATAAAAAATACGGCTAGTTCCCTTTCGGGTTTTAGTTATTGGGTTTAGCCTATGAATAAGTCCTCATGGTTAGGGTGAACTGAAGCTACGCACTAGGTAGGATTCCTGCGAAGAGGAGGTGAGTCACTAGGACTGCTTAAGTACCAGGCTCTTTCGAATCCAATCCTAGACATGCGCACAAGGGTTACCACACCCTAACTCGGCGACTTAGTCATAGGTTTGTTTAATTAGACATTAAGTCTTATGAAATTCTTATATTAGGGTATACTATTCCTAGGGTTCAAATACTTATCATACTATCTACGTTCCATTCCTACCCCTCTAAAGATAATAATTCACATAGTAGTCAGGAGTACTTACGTTGGCGGATTGGTGCCGGAGACTCGATGCCATGCTGTTCAAAACAAAAACCATTTTCATAATATTTCACAGAGGCCTACCAAAAACATTTTGGGCCCTGGGCCCCCACAGCCGAGTTTTGAACCTGGCTCTGATACCACTTTGTAACACCCCAAACCCGGCCCACAAGCCCTGACCGGATCTGGTATGTCAATGCGGAAAAACGTTTGAAAATATTTTGACTTAAAGTTAAAGTAAATAAATTTATAGTCTTTAGACGGGAAACCTTGTGTAATTAAAATTTCGAAATAACTTAAGTTGTTACCAAATTCCCGGTTTGAAATTTTATCATATATATATATTTAAGGAAAAATAATCATTTGTAGTTAATATTTAAATTGTCAATCCATAAAAAAAACATAATAATAAAAATGCTTGGTAAAAATACTTAAAACTTTCAGGGGCCCTATTACAACTCAAATAAATAAAATAAGATTAAAATAAAAATGAACCAAGGTCCATGTAAACTAAGTTTCCTACTGCATGGCCACCTCGAGTCCCTCCGGCTCCTCATCCGCGATCTACGAGTCACCTGAAAAAGTTAAGGGAGAAGGTGAGTCACCAAGATTCAATGTGTAACCCTTCCCCCGGTTAATGCAACAGCTTACACAAATCATAACTAAGTATGGCATGCACCCAACCTAGCCATCCATCACTCCTTTTCTACCCCGTGTGGTACCAAACCTTTGGTGGTGCCAAACCACGGTGACCCAAAGTCACGATATCCATCAATATTGTGGTGCCAAACCACTTTGGTGACTCGAAGTCACGAATAATAGCTTGTGGGGCCAACCCACGTGTGATACCAAATCATTTGGCGTCAATCCCATTATGTCAGCTGTGGGGCCAACCCCATCGTGGTGCTAAGCCACCGGGACGAGACGCTATGAGGTGCCAAACCTCCGGTGACTTAAAGTCACGAAACGTGGTACCAAACCACTTTGGTGTCCAAAGACACGGATATCACTTCCCCCTCCACTCATATCACCCACAATAATACAATGTACATATAAAAGAAATCGTGCCAATCATGCTTAAATAATAACATACACCGAATTTATCAAAGGCCATATTTTCATATATCACATATACCAAATATGTCATGCATCAACATGCATCATAAAACAAGCTCATATCGAAGCGGACTTACGAATCCTTGCCCATACCCTCACGGTATCCATCCGATCTACACATATCCGATTTAACACATACAATTTATTAACAATTTATTAGCTATGAAGTGTGTAAGTACACACTGTTATTAACACGAGTCCTAGATCCCGAGGATCCGATCTCATGCGCTAGATCCTTTGACCCTTGAACCGATTTGGTTTCCAACCAAATCCGAAAGCCACACACCCCACTTGTATTCGGCTACACCTAGATCGATCACCAAATCCCGAATATCCACAGCGTTAGATTGTGCTCCTTCCTACAATCGATCACATTAACATGATTCATAGGCCATTCGGCCATAACCATAAATCCGAAAACCAAACAAAAGTCATTCTACCATGTCCACTTACCCTTTTGAGAGCCGATTGGAGAAGGAAACTCGAAAAGATTTATGCCAATCTTGATATTCGGTCAAAGTAAAGAAAAGAAACGAGAAAAAGGGTTGGTGGTTGAGTAATACGGCAATGGTGGAAAAAGGGAAGATTCGGCTAACAAAAATAAAAGAAAGGAATTGGGAAAGGGATATAGATTCGGCCAAGAACAAGTAGAAGAGAAAGAGCACTAATGACCTTATTGGTCCTTGAAGTCTCGGTCACTAAAACAAAGAGGAAGAAAGCCGAACTAGATGGTTCTAGCACAAAAAGAGAATGGCACACAAAGAGGAAAAAAGAACAAAAATTCGGCACACCCTCCTTATAAACTTCAAAGCCAAAAATTCCCAAGCTAGAGAGTCCTCCATTCGGCCACTTTATCTCCTTATCAACTCCCATTTAATTTCCTATGTTATCTCTTCATTTAAAAAAAAATACAACCATTATCCCTTATCACCTCTTCAAAAACAATTAAAAATAAAGCCACCCTTGTCTTCTATCTTAAAGTAGATAAATAAAAAAAATAAAAGCTAGCATTTATCCAACATCCCAACCAAATTTAAAAAACAAAAACTAGCTTAAATCTTTATCTATTTGAGGATCCCATGTGCCGTCCACCTTCACTCCACCTCTTCACGCCGGCATAAAAAAAATAAACTCCAAATTATCGCCCCACGATTCGAAGTTGAGACTCTTTGGAACACCATGCGTTTGCCACCACTTTGCCAAGGTGCCGTTTGTGATATAACCTCCCCAGAATTTCTTTTAAACCCTCCTTAGCCAAGCTCCTTCTTGACGCAAAAGAAATAAAATCCCATTCGCTTCCCCTGCAACTCGAACCAAGGCCCTTATTGCCTCAAGCCGCATATAACGCCCCAAGCCACTCTGCCAAGGCATTTTCTTATGATATAAACTCACCACAATTTATTTTAAAGCCTCCTTCACCTAGCTCCCCCTTTTAACGCCAAAAGCAAAAATATAAAACTACTTGCTGCCGCCGTGAATCGAACCAAGGCCCCTGTTGGCGACATTCCCAGGCCTTAAGTGGCGTCCTTAAGCCACTTTTCCAAGCTCACTTTCATGTCCAAAAGTCCTTACATTTATTCTTAAGGCCTCCTTAGCCCATTTCCCCTTTTAACTTAAAATTTTCACATTTTTCCAAAGCTTCCTCTTCCATCCTAGAGCTTCCAAAGCCCCTCACACACCTCCAAACACACTCACTGAGCCCATTAACACATGAATTATGTACTAAATGCATAACCCCTAATCTAGGATGTTACAACTCTTCTATTGGAAATATCAGAACAGTAAAAGATTTTTCGAACGTCTTTCCTGAGGAGTTACTGGGATTACCTCCTAATTGAGAAGTGGAGTTTGGGATTGAGCTTCTTCCGGGTATGGCTCCAGTGTCCATTGCCCCTACCATATGAAACTGAAATAGCTTACTGAGCTTAAGGCCCAACTGCAAGAGCTTCTAGACTGTGGTTTCATTTGTCCTAGTGTGTCTCCGTGGGGAGCACCGGTGCTATTTGTTCAGAAGAAGGATGGGACCATGAGGATGTGCATCAACTATCGACAGTTGAACAAACTGACTGTAAAGAATAAGTATCATCTTTCGAGGATCGATGACTTCTTTGATCAGTTCTGAGGGGCTTCTGTGTTCTCCAAAATTGATCTTCGATCGGGATATCATCAGTTGAGAGTTAAGGAGGCTGATGTTTATAAGACCGCATTTAGGACTCGTTATGGACTTTACGAGTTCCTAGTTATGCCTTTTGGTTTGATGAATGCACCGGCTACATTCATGGATCTGATGAATTGAGTATTTCAGGCCTATCTGGATCAGTTCATCGTGGTATTCATCGACGATATTCTGGTTTGCTCTAAGACTGAGGATGAGCACGATGAGCATCTTAGAGTAGTGCTTCAGATTCTACATAAGAAACAGCTTTATGCTAAGTTAAACAAGTGTGAGTTATAGTTGCGTGAAGTAACTTTTCTGGGGCACGTGGTTTCTGCTGAGGGGATTTGTGTTGATCCTTAAAAGATCGAGGCTGTGCTGGATTAGAAATAGCCTAAGAATGTATCTGAGATCCGTATCTTTTTGGGTTTGGCGGGATACTATCGGTGTTTCGTTGAAGGGTTCTATTTGATTTCTGCACTGTTGACTAAGCTTCTGCGTAAAGGTGTTCCGTTTGTTTGGACTGATGCGCAGCAATCGAGCTTCGAGAAGCTCAAAACTATTCTGACTTAGGATCCTGTTCTGATACAGCCTGAATCTGGAAAGGATTTTGCAGTATACAGTGATGCGTCACATGTAGGATTGGGTTGCGTTCTGATGCAGGATGGTAAGGTTGTGGCTTATACGTCCTGTCAGCTTAAGACACATGAAGGGAACTATCCGACGCATGATCTCGAGTTGGCTGCAGTAGTCTTTGCATTGAAAATATGGAGGCACTATCTGTATGGTGAGAGGTGTAACATCTACACCGATCACAAAAGCCTCAAGTATCTCCTTACTCAGAAAGAGTTGAATCTTAGACAGCATCGATGGATTGAGCTGCTCAATGATTATGATTGCACCATCGAGTATCATCCTGGTAAGGCCAATGTAGTGGCCGACACTCTAAGCTGAAGAGCGATGTTTGATTTGAGGGCAATGTTTGCTCGCCTTAGTCTGTTTGATGATGGGAGTCTGTTACCGAGTTGCAGGTTAAGCCGACTTGGATTGGGCAGACTCGAGATAAATAGTTAGTGGATGAGACTCTGGGTTTACGGTTTCGTAAGATTGAGAGTGGTACTACTTCCGACTTTGGGATAAATAGTGATGGTGTTCTGTGTTTTTGAAGTCGGATTTGTGTGCCAAATGATTCGGATCTGAGACAATCAAATTTGAGGGAGGCGAATAGTAGCCCTTATGCTATGCATCCTGGCGGTAATAAGATGTATCGCGACCTTCGTAAGTTGTACTGATGGCTGGGTTTGAAGCGTAAAGTTACAAATTTCATTGCTCATTGTTTGACATGTCAGCAGGTTAAGGCTGAGCATCAATTGCCTTCGAGTTTGCTGCAGCCTGTTAAGATTCCCTTATGGAAGTGGGAACGAGTTACGATGGATTTTGTTAGTGGGTTGCCCTTGACACCCACAACGAAAGATTCTGTTTGGGTCGTCGTGGATCGATTGACCAAGTCTGCTAACTTCATTCTGGTTCGAACTGATTATTCTCTGCTGAAGCTAGCGAAGTTTTATATTTCTGAGATAGTTAGACTGTAACAGCCCGATTTAAGGCCTAGTCAGAACAGTGGTTTCGGGACCGAAAATCCAACGTAGCAAAGTTCATTTTTATCATATTTTTATGGTCTACAGTTTCATGGAATGATATCGTGAAAATTTCATTCAAAAATTTTGACGTTTGGGCACTCAATTTAGTCAAAAGGACTAAATTGTAATAAGTGCAAAAGTTGAGTTCTACATGCTAGAGGTGTTTAATTTCTATGAAATTTTAAATTGAAGGTCCTTAGATGGTAATTAGACCATTGGTTAAGTTAGTGGACAAAAATAGACATGGAGTATGAGAATTTTCATGTTTTAAGTTAGGGGCATTTTAGTCATTTGGCTAATTAAATGAATTAATAATCAAATTAAAAGCCACTTTTTGATAATCTTCAACCCCTTGGCCGAAATTTACTAGAGGGAGACATAGCTAGGGTTTGTCAAGCTTCCAAGCTCGATTGTAAGTCCGTTCTAGCCCCGTTTTTAATGATTTTCATGTTTTTGAGATCCTTGTAACTTGATCTATCTATTTATACTAATAATTTAAGGAATAATCAAGGTCTAGGGTTTGACCCATGTTGGATATTTGTGTATTTTGATGTCTAATAGGGGATTATGCATGTTTGATGTGTGATAAACAACTTTTGCTAGGTGGTTTTTGATGAAAATGTCAAAAGGACCTATTTGTAAAAAGATTATAAAATGTGCGTAAATGTAACACCCCTAACCCGTATCCGTCGCCGGATTAGGGTTAAAGGCATTACCGGATAGATCGGAGACTTTACTAACATTTCATAAGACAATTCATCAATAGCAATCAATGAGTCCCTTTTTATAGGTTAACCAGACCTTAATCATGCTTTATAATTGGGTCGGGACTGAACCGAACACTTAGAAAATTTTCCAAAGTTTTCAACATTTTTCAAAACTGTAAAGGTCACACGCCCGTGCAGTCAGGCCGTGTTCCTCCCACGGCTACCAGACACACCCATATGTCCTGGCCGTGCCAAAACAGAGCATGTATACTGACTTATCCACACGGCCACCAGACACGCCCGTGTGCCATGGCTGTCTAACCTGCCCAGGCACACTTTGAAGTGGCCCTTGAGGCACACGGCAGAGATACACACCCGCGTCCCTTAGCCTTATATGCAAATTAGTCCATTTGCATGACCAAATTGCCACCCACACTTGGGTCATTCCTTACAAGCATAAACAAGCATATTCCTCAATACAAATGACAACCAAAAACACACCAAATGGTCATCATACTATCCCATTCAATCTCATTTCTAAACATGCCAATTTTTACAATCCATTTCCCATGTAAATCCAAGTATAATTCAACCATAACCTCACTAAATCACTAAGGCATCAATTCATCAATATGCTTACCACTCATAAGGCTATTTCATTGCCATCAAACCATACCAAGACATGCACCAAATACCATATTCACTCATGCACATTACATACATTTAACTAGCCAAATCACATGGCTATTTACATCTCAAACACATACCAAAATGAATAGCTTATAAATGCCATATTTAACTATATATACATTCAAAAGTACCAAAGTTGAGTTCGATAGTGTGGTGATAATCCTCAACGGTCCCCGAGCCTCCAGTAGCTTTGGCAATCTATAAAATAGAGCAAACACACACAGAGTAAGCTTTCTAAAGCTTAGTAAGCCATATGCAAATAAACTTAGCATAAAATGCAAATAATCAAATTAATACAAAATGGCATTTATAGTTGTCATAGAAAATTCATCACATATTCCTTGGCTCATATGCTTAGCCATATCTTACCACATTCTTCAACTTAAATATCACATATTCACATAGCTCATTCAAGCATATCTTCACATATTATTTCATCATTTCAATACACATATTCATCTTAGTAAGTTCGTATAGACACTTACCTTTCATACACACATAGTGTACTTTTCAAACGTACCTGAAACAGATATACAACTCACATAGTCGTTCATTTTTTGGATTTGCCCGTTGAACCGTTCGGAATCTAATAGGATACACAGATTGCTCGGAATAGTCGTACAATGCCAACGTTCCAGACGTGGTCTTACATGTAATCAGATATCGATGCCACTGTCCCAGACAGGGTCTTACACGAATCGATACGATGCCAATGTCCCATACATGGTCAATCTCATATCGATGCCAACGTCTCAGATGTTGTCTTACACAAATTCTCGAATCAATGCCGACGTCTCAGACGTGGTCTTACATGATAACATATAACGGACACCTATGTCATGACATATACTATCTTATCTATCCCTAGGTTCAAACGGGACTTCTCGGATTTTTATAACTTGTCGACATATTCATAACCTCGGATTTCACATAAATTCCATCTCAATGGATAATCATAGCAATTCAAATTTCATTTATACGCAAATAATTCAAAGTAAATACATTTATTTGTATATCGACTTACCTCGGATTCAGATATTTGTTCGGACTCGGTTATTCGACTACTTTTCCTTTCACACGATCTAAGTCTGTTTTCTTCGGTTCTTGATCTATACATATTCAAATTTAACCCTTTTATTTACCAACTGATGTGTCTAAAACTAACTATGATCACAATAAAGGTAAGCGCACCTATCGTTTAATAGTATAGTTATTGTAAGACCGGTAATATCGTATCCACAAGGACCAAGAGTACTAGTAATTACTATCTTTTTATTATTTAGCCTAAGTATTGGAGTGATTTCTTTTAAACTAAAACTAATTAAACACGACAACGAAAGAATTAGGAAAATACTTTTTAGACAACTTATATGATAAAGGCAATACCTAAGGAAGAATCCACCTAGGCTTCACTTATTACTTTTGATTCATATGATTTATTCACTTGACTTAATCCGTAGAAATCCCTGATTTATGTTAATATCTCTTTCAAGACTAAAAACAACTGACTCTAGGTTCATTAATTGAAATCTCTTTCTAATTAAAACCCCTATTGTCGCATTAACTCGATCTATGGATTCCCTTATTAGATTTGACTCTAATCCGACAGATTTTCATCGCCCTATTTCTAGGGTTGTAATCAACAACGCTTAATTGTGTTGATCTTTTCTTAAACAGGGACTTTTTCTCCACTGAATAAGCACATTCGACTTGAATCAATAACCTGAATTATCAAAACAAGAATAAAAAATCACAATTAAGAATAAGAACAAGTATTTATCTTATAAATCAAATAATAATAAGATCTATCTTAGGTTTCATCCTCCCTAGATATTTAGGGAGTTTAGTTCCTAATGATAGAAGGAAACATCTAAAAATAGGGAAAACAAAAAAACATAAGAAAACCCCAAAACTTCTAAAGAACTTGATGGGAGATCCTCAGTCTTGAAGGAGATCCGTCTCCTAAGCTGTTTCTGACGGTAGTATTGGAGTATTTTCTGCCTTCTACTCGGCGTCCCCCTTTAGGTCACCCCTTAGGGTGTCTATTTAGGCTTTGGAACTCCTTTCTTTGCCCACAAGTAGCCTATTCTGAGTAGTACTCATCTTTGCTAAGGCAGGGACACGCTCGTGTGACACGTCCGTGTTCGACACCTTAAGCCGTGCCCGCTTCTACTCGCCTCACACGGCCGTGTGGGCTGTCCGTGTATGTTGATCCAGGCCGTGTCTTGGTTTTGCTCGAAACACACCGCTGTGTCTGATAGCCCAGACCATGTGAGTCTTTAAGGTAGGCCCATTTTGTCCCTTTTTGGCTCGTTTCTCGTTCCTTTCGACTCCCTAAGCTCTCCTGAGTATAAAACATGAAATTAAGAGATTAGGAGCATCGAATTCATCAAATCTAATGAGAATTCATCCAAAAATAAGCCAAGCATGGGGTTAAAATATGTGTAAATTATGGTTTATCAAATACCCCCACACTTAAGCGTTTGCTTGCCCTCAAGCAAAATCCTCAACTCACAATTAGAATTAACTTCCCTTAATTCATAATTCTCATCAATAATATCTTATCATAATCCATAGATAATTCATACATGGATAATTTAACTCAAAGAGTCCTAAAGTGTAATATCCTAAAAATTTGAGTATCATCTTGTTACTTCTGTTAGCCGGGTATGATTTTATTGTGTGTTTAATATAGTCTAGTGAAGGCTTAGAATTATTAATGAAGCTAGAATAATTTTTTTTTTAGTATTGAAAATTTAGTGAAGTGGATTAAGTGATCTTGACACTTAAGTAAATTTAAGTGTCTAATGTTAGCATAAATGAGCTAGTAGTAAAGTGGTGTTGGCGCATGAGTAATTGCATGAGGGAAGAGGTTCGAATCCTATGGATGGTAATAAGGTGACTTTTATTTTTACATGTGTATGGCATGTGTCGGTCAACTCTAATTAAGGTAAGGTTGGACTATTTTCTTTTATGGATAGTAGACTAAGGGAAAAAGGCAAGTGATTAACTTAAGGAATGAAATCCTAAGCTTTTGGAATGATAAGGGGACATAAGGCATGGATTAAGGGATGAGGTTTGGAAACTTTTTAATGGCATTTTGTCCATGAACATGGATGGTTTTGTGGACTAAGGAGGAGCCGATTTTTGTGGTAAGTTTTGGGAAAAGTTGGTAGCTTGGGAGAAATTTCATTTTGGCCTTTTGCTCTCCCAAAAGCAATAGTGTTTCTCTCATCTTTTCCTCTTGGCCGAATATGTATAGTGAGGTTTGGGCATTCTTTTTGTGCAATTTAGTTGTCTAGAAAGCTTGTGTGTTTTTCTTTTGGAAACCGAAATAGGAGATCACTTGTGCACTATTTTCTTTCTTGACCTAAAGCCGAAACCATTTGTGCATCTTCTTCTCTTTTACCTTGCTAAGGCCGAAACTTTTCTCTCCCAATCCAACCATTGCCGTAACACCTTAAACCTCCCATCTCTCTCTTCCATTTTATTTTCTTTTTTCTTTCTCTTTTTCACTCTAGCGGAATTCTATTTGTTATCTTTAATCAACCATAGTTAAAACTCCTTTATCACTCAACCACTTTGTTTAAATTTCCCATTTTCCTTTTGATTTGTCTTGGCCGAATATCAACAAGGGTTAATCTCTTTGGGTTCTTCTTCAATCGGTTTTGAGAAGGGTAAGTAGTGTTGGCGAATTTCTTTGTTCCTTTATTCTTCTCTCTGTCGATTTTCATGTGAGCAAAAGCCGATTTTTGGGCAATTGTTACCAAGATTCTAACCATTCATAGGAATCAATTTCTCCTAGGTTCTTCAAGACTTTGGAAGCAGTCAATCTAAGCCTCTTTTCTTTGACAATCAATTTTGGTAAATCAAGTGGTAAGGATCTATGTTAGTTCATTATTCTTTTAGTGGTTGAAAAGCCGAAGGCTTTTGAGACTAAGGTTTGTTGTTGGCCGAATGGCCTATGATATTGATCTAAGTGTTGGCCGAATATAGGAATCAAGGATCTAAAGTAGTAGATCGGGATTTTTTGGGATTTTTCGGGGCTTTCAGCGAATTTGTTAAGTATATCAGGTGTGTACCCCATACTAAACACTATTAGATTACGGCTTAAATTAATATGTATGCTTATAATAATGTGAATGTGGCTAAAGTACCATGCAATGGTACAAAGTACCAGTGCGTTTTTCCTACTCCTACTATGAGTATGAAATGAACTGATATGGCATATGTGAACATGATAAGAATGTGAAATAAGGCATGATTTTTGCATGATATGTATGACATGGGCATATGGGTGATTATGAAAGGGGAAGTGAATGTGGTGACCTCGGTCACATTATCCGAATGTGGTGACTTCGGTCACATAATAATTATCCGTGGCTATGCCACGAATTTATAAGGGCGATGAGCATGTCGTCTGCAGCGCGCGCTTCGATGATGTGTAGCGGATGGAGGGTTGACTTAGTAGTCCCCACGGTGTGCAAAAGTTGGTACGGGTGATGTGTAGCGGATGGTATCTAGGATTGGGTTGGGTTTGCATCACTACTTTTATCATTATATATATTTATGAATTAATATGATATGCCCGAATTATTGAGGTCTAGTGTTGGTTACACATTGAGTCTGTTTGACTCACCCGCTGGGGAACATTTTCTTTCAGTGACGATCGTGATGGACCGGGTCGGCGGGAGTTTAGTGGTGGCCATGCTCAAACTTGAAGTTTTATTTAATTTTGGGACTTTTATATTTTATATTTTTGGAGTTATTTTTGGTATTGTTTTCGTTTGTAATAAGGCCACCGATATTAAAGCTGTTGATGCATGTCTTTAAGTTATTTTATTTTGATACGATTTTATTTAATTGAACTCAAATGAATTTTTCCTAAAAAAAAAAATCTTTAGATGTTTTGACGCCTAAACGTGAATGAATTTTTTTTTATTTAGGACAAATTTTGAAATGGAGTAATATAGTTTTACAAAACCTAGATTTCAAATAGATAAACTTGATTTCAACTCGAGCCTAAAACAAATTAAAAATTTTCTTTCAAAACCAACCGAATTTTTCTAAAGTGCTCAAAAAGTTTTGAACTGTTTTACTTGAGGAACATACGAGATCCGGTCAAGGCTCGTGGGCGGGTTTGGTGTGTTTGATTTGGTATCGAGCAAGGTTTAAACTCTCACCTTGGGTATAAAGCTCACAATGTTTTTAAAATAAGGCCCAAACGAGTCTTGAGAAAAACTTTTACGAAAAGAGCAGGTTTTGTGCATGGCACCCAAGTCTCAGGAATTCAAGTCCACAGGTAAGTACCTCTATTTCATTTGGGTGATTTATAGCATGAAGCTGTAGAAGGGTAGAAATGGAACGTAGAATAGCATGATAGGTACTTAAACCCTAGGGCTAGTTTACCCCAACAATCACGAGAAGACTTAAGTGCCTAATTAAACAAAAACCTGTGAACTAAGTCGCCGAAGTTAGGGTGTGGCAACCTTTGTGCGCATGTCTAGGATTGGATCAGGAAGAGCTTGGTACTTAAGCGGTCCTCGTGACTCACCTCCTCTTCACTGGAATCCTACCAGTGCGTAGCTTCCGGTTCACCCTAACCAAGAGGACTCAGTCATAGGCTAAACTCAATAACTAAAACCCGAAAGGGATTAGCTGTATTTTCATAAAAACTTCGATTTTAAATCACCAAATTACCCTTTTAAATGGTAGCAGAATTTAGCTTGAAATTTTTTCCAAAATATTTTCGATTTACAAATTACTAAAATACCCTTGGCTATAAAATTACAAAAATGCCCTTAGTCTATAAAATGTCCATACTACTCACAGTTTCATTAAAATTTCCTTACTTTATAAAATGTTCAAAAACTCTATTTTTGCAAAATATTAAAATACTTCAATTTGGAAATTTTATGAAATTACCCTTGTTTTACAAAATTACCAAAATGACCCCCGATTTTCAAAATTCCTGCAACAACACCGATTTGGAAAACAAATTCTCAAAAAGAACTCCAAGTTTTGCAAATTTTAGAAAATACCCTTGATTTATTAAGATTTTCAATTTGACCTCGGTTTATTACCAAAATACCCTGTAGGACAAATGACGAAAATACCCCTGGGTTAGGAATAGACTGAAAAGGTTTGAATAATGAATGTGTGTGGTCGAAATATTGAATGAATGTGTTCCTCTGAATAAGGATAGAAGACTTGAAACTTTGATTGATCGAAAGAACCACTATAGAACTTCTATTCAAAAAAAAAAATTCTTCGCGAATAATCAGTGAAACAAGGACTAATTCATAAAATTTCTTAATCAGATTAAAGCACAATAGTAGAAATGAGCTCTAAGGGACGTGGTCGTAACGTACGAGGACGCGGTCGAGGCCGAATGACCGTGTCGGAACCCGTTAGGTCGGGTCAAGGTTCTGAAAATGAGGTACCATCGCCACCACCACCGCCTGTTGTTGGTGCGGAACAGCAAGATCAGACGGGGGAAGATGCTGTATCGCAGGCTGTGCTACGAGTTCTGGAAATGGTGGCTAGAGCAGGTGGAAATATGGGAACTCGAAAGTCTGTACCCGAGCGACTCCGAGCCAACAGAGCTGAGGTATTCCGTGGCGTATCTAGTGTGGCACCCAGTACAGCTGAGTATTGGTTGGAGGCCACAGAGCGAATTATGGATGAGCTCGACTTGACCCCTGAGGAGAAGTTGAAAGGAATGGTGGCGCTATTACGCGATGAGGCATATCAGTGGTGGTTAACAGTTCGGGATGGCACCACAGCTGAGGATCTAACCTGGGAGTACGTGAAGGTGGCGTATCAGAAAAAGTATGTCGGAACACATTATACTGATGAACAGAGAAAGGTTTTTCTAAGGCTGGTTCAAGGGAACAAGTCCGTGGCGGAGTCTGTTGAGTTCCTGAGGTTGAGCCGGTATGCTTGAGGAGTGGTGGCTACAGAGCATGAACGGTGTGTCCGGTTTAAAGACAGACTAAGGGATGATCTGAGGTTACTGATAGCCCCACATCAAGAACGTGAGTTTGCCGCGTTGGTAGAGAAGGCTAAGGTGGCCGAAGGAATCAAGAACATCTTGTAAGCGGAACTTCGGATCCAAATAAGCGAGTAAAAGAGGTTTTGGATCGTCGGCATCGCCAGAAATGTTCAAAAGAGGCCTAGAGCCGAGGGCCGTGTGGTCGACAAGGCTGGTACATGAGGCGATATCGTACATGTTATCGGTGTGGGAAGATGTATTTAGGAGAGTGTTGGAAGAAGACGGCGGATGCTTTAAGTGCGGGTCTAAGGACCATATGATTAAGGATTGTCCCATTAAGATAGCGGGAGTCGCCCAGCGGGCCGTAATATTAATCGGGCGGTAGAGGTGGACAAATGACCTTCGCGAGGTCGTGGTCGAATGGTAGAGGTAACGGCTTGGCAGAGGACGAGGAACACCGGGCCGAGGTGCGAGTAATACCGAGGCAAGACAGTAGGGTCTAGTATACGTAGTTCGTCAAAGGGAGGATAGAAACGCATGCGGACGTTATAACAGAGCACGTTCTTTATTTTTGGTAAACCTTATGTTGCTCGATTGATGTGGGCTCGACCCATTCTTATGTTGCATGTAGAGTAGTTGAAACTCTAGACATAGCCTCAACGAACTTTCGATAGGGAGATGACTGTAGTAAGCCCTCTAGGCCAAAGCTGTAGTGGTGAATAAAATCTTTGAGTGTACCTCTTGAGATTCGAGGAGTGAACTTTCCTGTGACTTAATGGAACTACCCTTCGGGAATTTGATCTTATACTTGGTATGGATTGGCTAGTGGAACATCGGGGTGTGTTAGACTCGTGAAGCTAAGCGAATGGAGTTAAGGACCCCAGAGGACGAAGTGATAGTCATGATAGGAGAAAGGAGAAACTACTTGTCTAACGTAGTTTCAAAGACTTAAGGTCGTGAAGATGGTTGAGAGAAAGGGTGCAAGGCTTTCTTAACTTTCATTAGTGCGTTGGATGCAAAGGAAGAAGGTGTTAGTGGAGTTAGAGCGTAAGGGATTTTGAAGATGTGTTTAGGAGGAATTACAGAATACCCCGGATAGGAAGTGGAATCGGAATTGACTTGCTACAGAACAGCTCTGTATCAATTGCCCCCTTACCGAATGTCACCAAAGGAGTTGGTTGAGCTCAAGGCTCGATTCGTGGAGTTGCTTGATTGTGGATTTATTCGACCCGGTGTGTCTCCGTGGGAGCACCCGGTCCTGTTTGTGAAGAATAAGGACGGAACTATGCGTATGTGCATAGATTATCGTCGATTGAATAAGTGACCATTAAGAACAAGTATCCTTTGCCAAGGATAGATGACTTGTTCGATCGGTGAAGAAGCAGCAGTATTTTGAAGATAGATCTACGGTCGGGATATCATCGGCTTAAGGTGAAGGAGGCGGATATCCATAAGGCGGCTTTCCGAACAAGATATGGGCACTACGAGTTCTTAGTAATGCCGTTTGGGTTGACGAACGCCCAGCCGCGTTCATGGATATGATGAACCGGGTTTTTCAGTCCTACTTGGATCGGTTCGTCGTTGTGTTCATCGACGATATCCTAGTGTATTCCAAGACGGAGGAGGAACATGATGAGCATCTCCGAGTTGTGTTGCAAGTGTTGAGGGAGAAACAGCTCTATGCCAAATTCAGCAAGTGTGAATTTTGGCTTAAGGAAGTTGCATTCTTAGGACATGTGGTGTCTGCTGAAGGAATAAGGGTGGATCCTAGGAAGATTGAAGCAGTGCTAGATTGGAAACCTCCTAAGTCTGTGGCTGAGATTCGTAGCTTCTTGGGATTGGCAGGCTACTACAGAAGGTTTGTAGAAGGGTTCTCATCGATCGCCGCACCTTTGACAAAGTTCCTAAGGAAGGAAGTACCTTTCGTATAGACGGATAAGCAACAAAAGAGCTTTGAGAAGCTTAAGGAAGTGTTGACTGAAGCTCCAGTTTTGATTCAGCCTGAGGCAGGGAAGGATTTTGTGGTGTATTGTGACGCTTCTCATACAGGATTGGGATGCGTGTTAATGCAAGATGGAAAGGTAGTTGCTTATGCGTCTCGGCAATTGAGGCCTCATGAGGTTAACTATCCGACACATGACTTGGAATTGGCGGCAGTGGTCTTTGCTCTTAAAGTATGGAGGCACTATCTCTATGGAGAAAAGTCAGTGATCTACACTGACCATAAGAGCCTTAAGTACCTGTTGACTCAGAAGGAGTTGAACTTGAGACAACGAAGGTGGGTGGAGTTACTGAAGGACTATGATTGTTCCATAGAGTATCACCCGGGCAAGGCGAATGTAGTGGTGGATGCCCTAAGTCAAAAAGTGGTGTCAGATCTAATGGCGATGTTTGCACATCTGAGTTTGTATGACGATGGAAGTTTTCTAGCAGAGTTGCAAGTCAAGCCGACATGGTTAAATGAGGTAAAAGAGGGTCAGTTGGCAGATGAGGATTTAAGTGCTAAAATGCGGCAAGTGCAGAATGGTGGTCTAGAGAATTACAGTATGTCCGGTGATGGAATATTGTGTTTCAAGGGAAAGGTCTGTATGTCGAAGAGTGAGGAGCTTAGGCAGAAGATTCTTCGGGAGTCGCATAGTAGCCCTTATGTTATGCATCCCGGAGGGACTAAGTTGTACAGAGACCTAAGGGAACAGTTTTGGTGGCCTGGTCTAAAACGGGAAGTTACAGAATTTGTTGGCAAGTGTTTGACATGTCGACAAGTTAATTTGAACATCAAAGTTCCGTCAGGGTTACTTCAGCCAATCAAGATTCCACAGTGGAAGTGGGAGAGAATTACCATGGACTTCGTTAGTGGGCTTCCCCTTACGCCTACCAAGAAGGACTCTGTATGGGTAATAGTGGACCGTTTGACCAAGTCTGCACATTTTATTCCGGTAAGAGTCGACTATTCCTTGCAGAAGTTGGCAAAATTATATGTTGCGGAAATTGTAAGGTTACATGGAGTGCCGGTATCTATAATTTCGGATAGGGACCCAAGGTTTACTTCTTGGTTTTGGAAAGCGCTACATCAGGCGTTAGGCACTAAATTGGATTTCACTACGGCATTTCATCCACAGTCGGACGGCCAGTCTGAGCGAGTAATCCAAGTGTTAGAAGATATGTTGAGGGGCTGTGTGATAGACTTCAGAGGAAGCTGGGAAGAATTTTTGCCTTTAGTGGAATTTACTTACAACAACAGTTACCAAGCGAGTATTCGGATGGCATCGTACGAAGCACTATATGGACGGAAGTGTCGCACTCCTACGTGTTGGATAGAATTGAGGGAACGTCAAGTTTTGGGTCCTGAGATGGTGGCTGAATCCGAAGAAAAGGTTAAGGTAATTCGGGCTCGGTTAAAGGAGGCATCTGACAGGCAAAAGTCGTACGCAGACCTTAAGCGCAAGGATATAGAATTTGCTGTGGGGGATCAAGTGTTCCTAAAGGTTTCACCTTGGAAGAAGGTGATGAGATTTGGTCGCAAGTGAAAGTTAAGTCCCAGGTTTATAGGACCTTATCGGGTTTTGAAGCGGGTTGGACCAGTGGCATATCAGTTAGAGTTGCCTTTGGAGTTGAAGCAGTTGCATGATGTGTTCCATGTCTCCATGCTTAGACGCTATCGTTCTGATCCATCGCATGTCGTAGCAGTAGAGGAAATAGAGGTGAGCCCAGATCGACGGTGGAAGAGGAACCAGATGCATTCTAGATCGAGATGTGAAAGTGTTGCGCAGGAAGTCAGTTCCATTAGTGAAGGTATTATGGTGGAACCATGGCGCAGAAGAAGCTACGTGGGAACCGGAGGATGTGATGAGATAGCAGTTTCCTCAACTCTTTTGATTAGGTAATTTCGAGGACAAAATTTTCTTAAGGGGGTAGAATTGTAATATCCTAAAAATTTGAGTATCATCTTGTTACTTGTGTTAGCCGGGTATGATTTTATTGTGTGTTTAATATAGTCTAGTGAAGGCTTAGAATTATTAATGAAGCTAGAATAATTTTTTTTTAATATTGAAAATTTAATGAAGTGGATTAAGTGATCTTGACACTTAAGTAAATTTAAGTGTCTAATGTTAGCATAAATGAGCTAGTAGTAAAGTGGTGTCGGCGCAAGAGTAATTGCATGAGGGAAGAGGTTCGAATCCCATGGATGGTAATAAGGTGACTTTTATTTTTGCATGTGTATGGCATGTGTCGGTCAACTCTAATTAAGGTAAGGTTGGACTATTTTCTTTTATGGATAGTAGACTAAGGGAAAAAGGCAAGTGATTAACTTAAGGAATGAAATCCTAAGCTTTTGGAATGATAAGGGGACATAAGGCATGGATTAAGGGATGAGGTTTGGAAACTTTTAATGGCATTTTGTCCATGAACATGGATGGTTTTGTGGACTAAGGGAGGAGCCGATTTTTGTGGTAAGTTTTGGGAAAAGTTGGTAGCTTGGGAGAAATTTCATTTTGGCCTTTTTGCTCTCCCAAAAGCAATAGTGTTTCTCTCATCTTTTCCTCTTGGCCGAATATGCATAGTGAGGTTTGGGCATTCTTTTTGTGCAATTTAGTTGTCTAGAAAGCTTGTGTGTTTTTCTTTTGGAAACCGAAATAGGAGATCACTTGTGCACTATTTTCTTTCTTGACCTAAAGCCGAAACCATTTGTGCATCTTCTTCTCTTTTACCTTGCTAAGGCCGAAACTTTTCTCTCCCAATCCAACCATTGCCGCAACACCTTAAACCTCCCATCTCTCTCTTCCATTTTATTTTCTTTTTTCTTTCTCTTTTCACTCCAGTAGAATTCTATTTGTTATCTTTAATCAACCATAGCCGAAACTCCCTTCATCACTCAACCACTTTGCCGAAATTTCCCATTTTCCTTTTGATTTGTCTTGGCCGAATATCAACAAGGGTTAATCTCTTTTGGGTTCTTCTTCAATCGGTTTTGAGAAGGGTAAGTAGTGTTGGCCGAATTTCTTTGTTCCTTTATTCTTCTCTCTGTCGATTTTCATGTGAGCAAAAGCTGATTTTTGGGCAATTGTTAGCAAGATTCTAACCATTCATAGGAATCAATTTCTCCTAGGTTCTTCAAGACTTTGGAAGCGATCAATCAAAGCCTCTTTTCTTTGACAATCAATTTTGGTAAATCAAGTGGTAAGGATCTATGTTAGTTCATTATTCTTTTAGTGGTTGAAAAGCTGAAGGCTTTTGAGACTAAGGTTTGTTGTTGGCCGAATGGCCTATGATATTGATCTAAGTGTTGGCCAAATATAGGAATCAAGGATCTAAAGTAGTAGATCGGGATTTTTCGGGATTTTTGGGGCTTTCAAATGAATTTGTTAAGTATATCAGGTGTGTACCCCACATTAAACTCTATTAGATTACGGCTTAAATTAATATGTATGCTTATAATAATGTGAATGTGGCTAAAGTACCATGCAATGGTACAAAGTACCAGCACGTTTTCCTACTCCTACTATGAGTATGAAATGAACTCGATATGGCATATGTGAACATGATAAGAATGTGAAATAAGGCATGATTTTTGCATGATATGTATGACATCGGCATATGGGTGATTATGAAAGGGGAAGTGAATGTGGTGACCTCGGTCACATTATCTGAATGTGGTGACTTCGGTCACATAATAATTATCTGGTGGCTATGCCACGAATTTATAAGGGCGATGAGCATGTCGTCTGCAGCGACTGCCTTCGATGATGTGTAGCGGATGGAGAGTTGACTTAGTAGTCCCCACGGTGTGCAGGTTGGTACGGGTGATGTGTAGCGGATGGTATCTAGGATTTGGTTCGGGTTTGCATCACTACTTTTATCTGTTATATATATTTATGAATTAATATGATATGCCTGAATTGTTGAGGTCTAGTGTTGGTTACACATTGAGTCTGTTTGACTCACCCTGTTGGGGAACATTTTCTTTCTGGTGACGATCAGTGATGGACCGGGTCGGCGGGAGTTTAGTGGTGGCCATACTCAACTTGAAGTTTTATTTAATTTTGGGACTTTTATATTTTATATTTTTGGAGTTATTTTGGGTATTGTTTTCGTTTGTAATAAGGCCACTGATATTAAACTGTTGATGCATGTCTTTAAGTTATTTTATTTTGATACGATTTTATTTAATTGAACTCAAATGAAATTTTCCTAAAAAAAAAAACGTTAGATGTTTTGACGCCTAAACGTGAATGAATTTTTTTTATTTAGGACAAATTTTGAAATGGAGTAATATAGTTTTACAAAACCTAGATTTCAAATAGATAAACTTGATTTCAACTCGAGCCTAACACAAATTAAAAATTTTCTTTCAAAACCAACCGAATTTTTCTAAAGTGCTCAAAAAGTTTTGAACCGTTTTACTTGAGGAACATACCAGATCCGGTCAAGGCTCGTGGGCCGGGTTTGGGGTGTTTCATAAAGATTCAAACAATCTAAGTCACAAATTTTTGTAGCACAAAAACATAGGTGTTTCCCCTTATCTAAATAATTACCTTTAATTCAAAATCGACAGGGACTGACATCCTCACTAAAGATTCACTCAAATCACTCAAAGTGTTTAAGGTTCAAGATAAGCACTCAAAAGTCAAACATGAAGAGATATTACCATAGGCTTGCATGAAAATTAAATCTCCACCACTATAAAATGAGATGATACACAAATCAAAAGGTCTTTTAAGAGGGTTGTAGCGGGGCTTGGGTTAAAGGTGTGGATAAAGGCTGAAAAGAAAGGTTAAAATCGAGATTGAATTGATAATTTACCTAATTAGCAAAATAGACTAACACTGAATAATTACATCAATTGAAAACTTTTAATACTAATAACACGAGCTTGTTCTCAGAATGTGAAATTAATCGCTTAAGCTTAAATAACATAGAACTAATAATGAATAACTTTCCAATGTTTTTTTTAAGAATAAGAACAAGAACAAATACATGATAAAAGATGAATTTAACCACTGAAATAAATAATGTAATTAGGCAACTGGTCAAATCAAATCTCGACAAAAGGGGAGTCAAGAAAATAGGGATAACAAGTTAATAACTGGGTTTCAGGTTAATATTAGTAGTAAATCAAGAAACGGTTGATTAGGATGAAAAGGGGTTCACCAGGGGTTAATTATGAAAGTAGGCTTTTTATGGAGTAAGTGGTTAAATCCTAAGTGCCTTTATCATCTCTGTATATCAAATCAAAGGTGTGGTCTCGACATGTATAATCGAAGCAAGTCCTAAAATAACAAATCAATATTGACACACTCATAATAAAAAAAGTGAGCAAGAAAAGAGTATGCTCTAAAAGGCTCAAAGTCTCACAAAAATTATGGTTTTTGATGTCAACCTTGCAAATTTCAAACTTCAAAGTAATATTCAAATTTAGGTCAACAACCTAGCAAATTTTAATTCTGAAAATAGACTTATCATGCTTGATTCTCTAATGTCTTAAAGTTTAAACCATCAATGCACAATTACCTATGACTTAATCCAAAACATATAAATGAAAATAATAAATCGATAGAGGTTTCATTCTAATAGTAATATGAGAAAATTACTTAAGAACAAGACGTAATTCAGTATTGTTGACACCTCCCCACACTTAAGATGTACATTATCCTCAATGTACAAAGATAGATATCCACAATATATTAAGAAAATCATAATATAGGGAGAGAAGTGAAACTTCCTGAATTTTGGATGGAGTCAAAGAAAATAAACCGGGGAAATTCGAGCTGAGTTGGGGGAGGATACTCAGGTGGTGTAGTCGTTCCTTAATGGCCCTTTAAACCTAAATTAAAGAAATCAAAATATAATAATATAAATTAAAGACAAGAAAGATAAAGGGATAGAATTTAAAAATGAAAATAAAAGAAAAAGAAAAAATAAATGGACTCAAAGGTCCTTGTCCTGTCGAGTTAATGAAGCGACCGGTATGAACTTATGTAGATTGATCTCGTACGGGGAGACTGTGCTAGGGTCCTTTCGCTTCTTCGACATGGGAATGGTCGTGGAAATAAGAAAGAATAAGGGAAAGGGGGAAAGGAAAATGAAGGGAAAAGATAGTAGGAAAGGAGAGAGGTGTGGTGGCTAGGGTTTGGGAGAAGAAAGAGTGGGGAAGAAAGTGAATAGAAGAAGGGGGTTTAAATAGAAATTGTGGCATCTGGTCGCTTCCCACTCCCGTGTGCCCTGGGCGTGTTAGGTCACACGGCCTTATCACACGGCCGTGTGGTGGCTCGTTCGTTTCTCCCACTCCTGTGTAGAGGTTTCCACACTCGTATAGATTTCTCAGTGTCGTCCATGGCCGCATCGCACGACCGTGGTGTTTTATCGCAGCCCGTGTTTTGGAAAAAAATTTGTCCTGTTGCCACATGGCCACGGCCACGCCCGTGTGAAAGGCCGTGTGGATAGCGAAACCTGCACCTAAAAATCTGGTTAGTTCTTAGTTAGATGCTAAAATTCAAAAATATGGATGTTAGTGGGGTTAGTGCTCGGGTTGCCTCTCGAGAAGCGCTCGTTTAAAGTCTTAAGCTAGACTTACCTTTCATTTGCATAATCATGGTGGTTTGAGGAGTTGAAACTCCTCATTCTTGCTATCAATTGTATTATTAATATTCAGTTTGAGTCGAGTAGTGTTTACCTTAAAAGTGCCAAACTTAGGATTAGTTACCTCGACTGTTCCGTATGGAAAGACATTGAGTACCTTAAAAGGGATCTCTTCATTTGTATTAAGGTCTAAAGTGGCGATTCGAGGGTCTGTTTTATCTAACAATACCTGATCTCCTATCTTGGTCTGGCCCATCCTTAAGCTTGTCATGGAGTCATTTTGGTTCATCGTGTTTTCTTGGTTTCTCCTTGGCATGCGGCTTCCATTCGTCTAGTTCATCGATCTGAAGCCTTCGCTCCTCATGAGTTTTTTCCTTGTTGGTATGATGTCTAGGATATGGCTCAGTTGTGTAATTTCGTGGTGCTTCCTGAAAAGAGGGTTGAACCGAATGGTCATTAATAGAATTTATGTTCTCACCTTTATTACTCGATGTCCTAGCCCTGTCAAGAGCCTGAATAGTGATCGTTTCGTCACTTACACGAAGTGTGAGTTCACCTGTACCAACATCAATTTTAGTTTTAGCAGTTGCTAAAAAGGGTCTTCCTAAAATTAAAGGAACATTATTGTCCTCATCCATGTCTAAAACAATGAAGTCTACTAGGAATATGAATTTATCAATTTTTACTAGTACATATTCGATTATACCCCTAGGAACTCTAATAGTTTTATCAGCCAATTGAATGCTCATCCTAGTTTGTTTGGGTTTCCCAAGACCTAGCTGTTTAAACATTTTATAAGGCATAACAATTATGCTTGCCCCTAAATTTGCTAAAGCATTATCAACAGATAAACCACCAATTAAACAAGGAATTGTAAAACTCCCTGGATCTTTTAACTTTTGTGGTAGTCGATTTTGTAAGATTGCTGAGCACACTACATTTAGCTCCACATGCGACGCCTCGTCTAACTTTTGTTTATTTGTCAAAAGCTCTTTTAAATTTTTTTTGAATTGGGCATCTGTGAAAGAGCTTCAATAAACGGTTAATATGTAATTTTTTTAAGAGTTTAAGAAATTTACCGAATTGTTCATCTGTGCGGTCTTTCTTTGTCGCATTGGGATATGGCACATGAGGTTGGTATTCTGTACTTACTGATTTTGGTTTATCATGGCTTACCTCAACCTTACATTTATCTACCACATTCTCTTGCCTCTATTTTGGTTCGTCTAACCCTTCACTATCGTGAATAGTAATGGCGTGAATTTGCTTTTTGGGGTTAGTTTCAGTGTTGCTTGGCAACCTACCTTGTGGTCGTTCTGAGATCAACTTGGCAAGCTGACCTAATTGGTTCTCGAGCCCTTGAATCGATGCTTGCTGATTTTTGAGTGCTGTTTTGGTGTTTTGGAAATGGGTCTCTGACACCGTGATGAAATTTGTTAGCATCTCCTCAAGGTTCGGCTTTTCTCTTGTGGGTAGGGTTGCTGTTAAAAGCCTGAAGGGGTTGCTGTCTCTGATTTCCTTGACCACCCCATGAGAAATTTGGGTGGTTCCTCCAACTTGGATTGTAAGTATTACTATAAGGGTTATTTTGAGGTCTAGAATTGTTACCCATATAGTTCATCTGTTTGTTTTCAATGCCAGGGTTGTAGGGTGGGTATTCTGTATTGCTCGACCCTTCTCCATTTGTATCGCACTGCATCATTGGATGTACCTGCGAACTACACAAACCATCAATCTTTTTATTTAACAGTTCTACCTGGGTTGATAGCAAGGTCACTACGTCGAGGTTGAAAACACAGGCGGCTTTTGTTGGCTTTGTCCTCATAACTTGCCACTGATAGTTATTCAGTGACATCTCTTCAATGAATTCATAAGCAGCCTTAGGTGTTTTATTGTTTAGTATACCGCCGACGGATGCATCAATCAACTGCCTAGTTGAGGGGTTCATACCACTGTAAAAGGTTTGAACCTGTAGCCATAATGGTAACCCATGGTGAGGGCACCTTCTCAGTAGATCCTTGTATCTCTCCCATACATCATAAAGTGTTTCTAAATCCATCTGCACAAAAGAAGAGATATCATTCCTCAACTTAGCCGTTTTAGCCGGCGAAAAATATTTAAGTAAAAATTTTTCGGTCATTTTCTCCCATGTAGTGATTGATCCTCATGGTAACGAGTTTAACCACTATTTAGCTTTGTTTCTCAACAAAAAGGGAAACAATCGAAGGTGAATGGAATCATCAGAAATGCGATTAATCTTGAAAGTGTCGCATAATTCCAGAAAATTTGCCAAGTGATTGTTTGGATCCTCATCCTGCAAACCATCAAACTGAACAAACTGCTAAATCATCTGAATAGTGTTAGGTTTCAGTTCAAAATTATTTGTAGCAACAGCATGTCTAACAATACTTGATTCAGTTCCTGTTAAATTAGGTTTAGCATAATCATATATAGTACGAGGAGCAGGATTTTGATTCACTGGGTTTTTTGCCACCACAGGGGTAGTGGATTATTATCAGCCATCTCTTCAGTAGTATTAGTATCTTCCTCTTCTTGCTCTTCTTCTATGTATTGTAGGCTTTGCCTTATTTCTCTTCGGTTTCTGCGAGAGGTATGTTCTATCTCGCTGTCAAAAATCAAAGGTCCTGACGGGTTTCTTCTAGTCATAAACTAAAATTACCTGCCAGAAGCAAATAAAAGAAAAATTAGCAAAGTTAAAATAAAAATAAATTGTAAATAAAAATAAGAATAGCTAAAGTAATAAAAATTTAGTGTTCCTAATATCTTAGTCCCCAGCAACGACGCCAAAAACTTGATGTGTCTAAAACTAACTATGATCACAATAAAGGCAAGCGCACCTATCGTTCAATAGTATAGTTATGGTAAGACCGGTAATATCGTATCCACAAGGTCCAAGAGTACTAGTAATTACTATATTTTTATTATTTAGCCTAAGTATTGGAGTGATTTCTTTTAAACTAAAACTAATTAAACACGACAACGAAAGAATTAGGAAAATACTTTTTAGACAACTTATATGATAAAGGCAATACCTAAGGAAGAATCCACCTAGACTTCACTTATTACTTTTGATCCATATGATTTATTCACTTGACTTAATCTGTAGAAATCCCTGATTTATGTTAATATCTCTTTCAAGACTAAAAACAACTGACTCTAGGTTGATTAATTGAAATCTGTTTCTAATTAAAACCCCTACTGTCGCATTAACTCGATCTATGGATTCCCTTATTAGATTTGACTCTAATCCGGTAGATTTTCGTCACCCTATTTTTAGGGTTGCAATCAACTCCACTTAATTGTGTTGATCTTCTCTTAAACAGGGACTTTTGCTCCACTGAATAAGCACATTCGACTTGAATCAATAACCTGAATTATCAAAACAAGAATAAAAACTCACAATTAAGAATAAGAACAAGTATTTATCTTATAAATCAAATAATAATAAGATCTGTCTTAGGTTTCATCCTCCCTAGATATTTAGGGAGTTTAGTTCGTAATGATAGAAGGAAACATCTCAAAATAGGGAAAACGACAAAACATAAGAAAACCTAAAAACTTCTAAAGAACTTGATGGGAGATCCTCAGTCTTGAAGGAGATCCGTCTCCTAAGCTGTTTCTGATGGCTGTCTTAGAGTATTTTGTAACGCCCCGAATGTGGGCCTAGAAGTATTGAGCCTTGAGTATGGGTCCGTAAGGAGGCTGTAAATAGGTATTTAATTATGCAAGGGAATGACACAATTAAATGTCTGGTCAAGTAAGGGTCCTAAGAAGTGTTGGAGAAGTCCTTGGTTCAAACCTGGGCTTTAGCAAAAATTTTGGTTTTAGGTGAATAAAACCCTAGATGTAAGTGAGTAGGCTTTAAGAATATTGTTGGGGAAATCATGACACAAGGAAGCATGTGGCCTAGTAGTTGTGGCGTCATTAAGGTTGTAAGGGAGCCTGGGTTCATGTCTTGGCTCTTACAAAATTTTTAAATTTTGCTCTTAAAAGAATCTAGACACTGGCACATAAGCTTTATAAATATTTGTGATTAAAAAGGAGACACAATGAGCTAGTTGGTAAGGTGGCTAGCGGCGTGGATTAAGTTACAGGAGAGACTAAGTTCGAAACCCCTTGCATGCGAAATGTGACTATTTTTCTAATTTAGGACAGTTTTGGAGGATTGATAGATTGATCCCACATCGGGAAGCTAGCATGTGGGTAGGCGAGAAGCTGGCTTTAAATAGAGCGATATGTGAGGAGAGTAAGCATACGTTGGTTGGCGTTTGGGCATAGGAGTGTTCGGAGCGCGGATTAACCCCAGATTCCTATCAGGTATGTATTTCGCACTACTCTAGCTGTAGAGCGGCAAATGCCGAAATGCCGGTCACACGATGATGGTAGCCACACGAGCGTACGAGCGCACGTGTGGGAGCTTCGATGCGATAGTTGAGGGCATCGTGAGTGTTCTTATGGGTTTAGGCTGTTTGGGCCACGATGGGCCGAAAGGGGCCATGTGGGGCCAATGGGCCCATGGGCCCAATCGGATGAGTTGTATGATTGTGTAGTAAATATTGGACTGGACTATGTGAATCTCATATCTATGGCTAGATTTGGGCTAAATGGGCCACACGAGCGTGTGGGCCCATTTGGGCCGAGAATGGGACCTAGGCCCATTCACATCGTTATCTCTGTTTAGAATACCCTAATTTGTAAAATTACCGAAATACCCTCAGTTTTGTAAAATTACCAAAATACCCCTATAGGGTAGGATTACTGAAATACCCCTGTAGGGTAAAATAACCGTTTTGCCCCTACGGTGTAAAATGATTGTTTTGTCCTTATGGGAAAATGACTGACTTGGGTTGTGTATTTGACTGTGTTTGTGTGACTGTGTACTAACTGACGTGACCATGGTTATATAATTGACATGTTTTTAACATATGTTTAAATGACTATTACTGAGCATGGCCATTATGCATACACGTATGATGATTGAGCATGACATACACGCTTTCTGCATGGGGTTGGGCTTGATATGGAGGAAGATCTGTGATAGTGACCTTGCCACGTATTTCTGATTTAGTGGCTTCGCCATGTATTTCTGTTATTATTGGCTCTGCCACGTATTCTGATTTAGTGGCTTCGCCACGTATTTGTGTTATTAGTGGCTCTGCCACGTATTCTGATTTAGTGGCTCTGCCACGTATTTTGATTTAGTAGCTTTGCCACGTATTCTAATTATAGTGGCTTGGCCCACGTTTACTGTTGTTAGCAGCTTTGCTGCGTTATTATTAGTAGTTACACTGCGATACTGGTGTGTTGGCTGGGTGGGTTGATTTGGTCCCCACATGGTGTGTTGGTTGGTACGGATGGTGTGTTGGCTGGATTAGGATGGGATGCATCCTCATACTATTACACATCTGTCATTATACTGGGCTAGGCCCACTTGTTCTGTTATTGGTTTGGGCTAGGCCCAATTGATTCTGTTATGGGCTGCGACCCAAATGATAGGTTAGTGGGTTTTGGCCCACGTAAGCTCTGAACTGGACTGTATTGTACTGTTAAAGGGCTTTGACCCAGACCGTTTCTGTTTCTATTTTTTTATACTGATTGTTACTTTAGTAAGGGGGTTACACACTGAGATTTTGTAAACTCACCCCATTTTTAACTGTGCAGGTAATCCCTAACGTTAGGAGGATCGGTGCTGCGAGGGACTCGGAGATGGCTACACACACACTGCTTATGTTTTTCATTTTGATTACTTACATTCAAGTATTTTGATTTGGGTTGTAATAAAGCCTCTTTAAGTTTTTGGATTTTAACTTTAGATTTTATTTACTCGGTTTATATCTGTTAGAAGTCAATCAAGGTTTTCCAAAATGTTAATTATTTTTAAAACAACACTAAGTTTTCGCAACATTTTCAAAATGGTTTTACGACTTAATCTTTTCGTAAATCAATTACTTTCAAAATTAGCTTTCGCAACTGAAAAGATGTTTTGGGAATGAAACTAATAATTTTTCAATGTACCAGGTTTTAAGAATAAACTAACGTAACTGAGATTTAATTTGAGCTTTTAAAAAAGAAGGGTTTTCAATGAAAACATAGTTTTCGAAAAACACTTCAATGTGACACGCCAGATTCGGGCCTAACTTTTAGGCCGGGTTTGGGGTGTCACATTTAGTGGTATCAGAGCCAAGTTGCAAAACTCGGCTGTGGATTGGGTCTTTAAAATTGAATTTCCAAAAGAATTATTTCAAAGAGGTTTGAAAAGAGTTAAAGTTTTTGAAATGTTGTATTGACTGTCTTTCTGAAAGTGTGGTTCACCAAGTCTCTGGCGCCAAATCCGTAAGTTTTCTAAAAACCGCTGTCTGCTGTTATGCAATAGGAAACACTGTGATTACCCTAGATATTAGACTGTACTTTGATGCTTAAATTTAGATTTTGTATTTATTCTGTGTGATATTGTGGATATGGAAATTGTATTTATATGATATCTATCTGCTCTAGTGAATAGGTATTTTGGGTGTGCGTAAGAGGTAATGTTTTGGAATTAGAGTGCGCAGCGGAAGCGCGGTTGTGTAGTTTGGGTTGTGTGACTGTTCTAAGAGTTGGAAATTTCGAGGACAAAATTTCTTTAACGGGGTAGAATTGTAACGCCCCGAATTTGGGCCTAGAAGTATTGGGCCTTGAGTATGGGTCCGTAAGGAGGTTGTAAATAGTTATTTAATTGAGCAAGGGAATGGCACAATTAAATGTCTGGTCAAGTGGTTAAGGGTCCTGAGAAGTGTTGGAGAAGTCTTGGGTTCAAACCTGGGCTTTAGCAAAAATTTTGGTTTTAGGTGAATAAAACCCTGGATGTAAGTGAGTAGGATTTAATAATATTGTTGGGGAGATCATGACACAAGGAAGCATGTGGCCTAATGGTTGTGGCGTCATTAAGGTTGTAAGGGAGCCTGGGTTCATGTCTTGGCTCTTACAAAATTTTTAAATTTTGCTCTTAAAAGAATCTGGACACTGGCACATAAGCTTTATAAATATTTGTGATTAAAAAGGATACACAAGGAGCTAGTTGGTAAGGTGGCTAGTGGCATGGATTAAGTTATAGGGGAGCCTGAGTTTGAAACCCCTTACATGCAAAATGTGACAATTTTGCTAATTTGGGACAGTTTTGGAGGATTGATGGAGGGATCCCACATCGGGAAGCTAGCATGTGGGTAGGCGAGAAGGTGGCTTTAAATAGAACGATATGTTAGGAGAGTAAGCATACCTTGGTTGGCGTTTGGGCATAGGAGTGTTCGGAGCGTCGATTAACTCTAGATTCCTATCACGCCTGTATTTTGCACAACTCTAGCTGTAGAGCGGTAAATGCAAAAATGTCGGTCACACGGCGATGGTAGCCACACGAGCGTGCGAGCGCACGTGTGGGAGCTTCGATGCGATAGTTGAGGCCATCGTGAGTGTTCTTGTGGGTTTAGGCTGTTTGGGCCACGATGGGCCGAAAGGGGCAATGTGGGGTCAATGGGCCCGTGGACCCAATCGAATAAGTTGAATGATTGTGTAGTAAATATTGGACTAGACTATGTGAATCTCATATCTGTGGCTAGATTTGGGCTAAATGGGCCACACGAGCGTGTGGGCCCATTTGGGCCAAGAATGGGCCCTAGGCCCATTCACATCGTTATCACTGTTTAGAATACCCTGATTTGTAAAATTACCGAAATACCCTCAGTTTTGTAAAATTACCGAAATACCCCTATAGGGTAGGATTATTGAAATACCCCTGTAGGGTAAAAAAACCGTTTTTCCCCTACGGTGTAAAATGACTATTTTGCCCTTATGGGAAAATGACTGACTTGGATTGTGTATTTGACTGTATTTGTGTGACTGTGTACTAACTGACGTGACCATGGTTATATAATTGACATGTTTTTAACATATGTTTAAATGACTATTACTGAGCATGGCCATTATGCATACACGTATGATGATTGAGCATGACATACACGATTTCTGCATGGGGTTGGGCTTGATATGGAGGAAGATCTGTGATAGTGGCCTTGCCATATTTCTGTTATTAGTGGCTCTACCACGTATTCTGATTTAGTGGCTTTGCCACGTATTTCTGTTATTAGTGGCTCTGCCACGTATTCTGATATAGTGGCTTCGCCACGTATTTCTGTTATTAGTGGCTCTGCCACGTATTCTAATTTAGTGGTTTCGCCACGTATTTCTATTATTAGTGGCTCTGCCACGTATTCTGATTTAGTGGCTTCGCCACATATTCTAATTATAGTGGCTTGGCCCATGTTTACTGTTGTAAGCAGCTTTGCTGCATTATTTTTAGCAGCTGCGCTACGATACTGGTGTGTTGGCTGGGTGGATTGACTTGATCCCCACATGGTGTGTTGGTTGATACGGGTGGTGTGTGGCTGGATCGGGATGGGATGCATCCTCATACTATTACACATCTGTCATTGTACTGGGCTAGGCCCACTTGTTCTGTTATTGGTTTGGGCTAGGCCCAATTGATTCTGTTATAGGCTGCAACCCAAATGATAGGTTAGTAGGTTTTGGCCCACATAAGCTCTGGACTAGACTGTACAGTACTGTTAAAGGGCTTTGACCCAGACCGTTTTTGTTTCCTTTTTTATACTGACTGTTGCTTTAGTAAAGGGGTTACATACTGAGTTTTCGTAAACTCACCCCATTTTTAACTGTGTAGGTAATCCCCAATGTTAGGAGGATCGGTGCTATGAGGGACTCGGAGAAGGCCACACACATATTGCTTATGTTTTTTGTTTTGATTACTTACATTCAAGTATTTTGATTTGGGTTGTAATAAAGCCTCTTTAAGTTTCTGGATTTTAACTTTGGGTTTTATTTACTCGGTTTATATCTGTTAGAAGTCAATCACAGTTTTCCAAAATGTTAACTGTTTTTAAAACAACACTACATTTTCGTAACATTTTCGTAACATTTTCGAAATGGTTTTACGACTTAATCTTTTCGTAAATCAATTACTTTTAAAATTAGCTTCCGCAACTAAAAAGATGTTTTGGGAATGAAACTAATAATTTTTTAATGTACCACGTTTTAAGAATAAACTAACGTAACTGAGATTTAATTTGAGCTTTTAAACAAGAAGGGTTTTTAATGAAAACATGGTTTTCGAAAAACACTTCAATGTGACACGCCAGATTCGGGCCTAACTTTTAGGTCAGGTTTGGGGTGTTACATATTTTCTGCCTTCTACTCGGCGTCCCCCTTTAGGTCACCCTTAGGGTGTTTATATAGGCTTTGGAACGCCATTCTTTTCCCACAAGTAGCCTATTTCGAATAGAATTCATCTTTGCTATGGCAGGGACACGCCCGTGTGACACGTCCGTGTTTGACACCTTAAGTCGTGCCCGTTTCTGCTCGCCTCACACGACCATGTGGGCTGCCCGTGTACATTGATCCAGGTCGTGTATTGGTTTTGCTCGAAACACTTGGCTGTGTCTGATAGCCCAGGCCGTGTGAGTCTTTAAGGTAGGCCCATTTTGTCCCTATTTGGCTCGTTTCTCGTTCCTTTCGACTCCCTAAGCTCTCCTGAGTATAAAACATGAAATTAAGAGATTAGAAGCATCGAAATCATCAAATCTAATGAGAATTCATCCAAAAATAAGCCAAGCATGGGGTTAAATATGTGTAAATTATGGTTTATCACCAACACATTCAATTCAATCCAAATACACATATTTAGGGCAATTTGCAAATTAGCCCTCACATTTTCACATTTAGACATTTTAGTCCCTATTTTATAAAATCACAAAGTACATAAAATCACCATATACCCATGGTTAGCCAAATGTTCATGTAGCTCATACAAGTCCATATATTTCATTTATTTCACAATTTAGTCCCTCAAAAATACTATTTTCTCAATTGAGTCCAAATTACTCAAATTCATCAAAACTTCGAAGACAAAACTTGTTAATCTATCACATATCATTAATAATTCATCATCAAATATTTCAAAGCTCATATGTTCATCAAAGACACATTTCAAAATCATCATCAATTCTCAAAATTAAGACATGGGTTTCAAAGTTTACAAAGCAAAGATTGCAAAAACGTAGAAATTATCAAAAACCGAGTCAAAATCATACCTTAATTATGGTTATACATGGCCGAAACCTAGCTTGGCTTATTTCTTTCTTTTCTTTTGTATTTTCGACACAATAAGAAGATGAACACAAAGATAATAGCTTTCTATTTAATGTTTTATTTTATTATAACCTTTCTTAATTCTTTTACCAAAATAACCTTATGAATAAACATATAAAACATATAAGATTCAAGGCTATTAATGTCCAATACCATCCACTCACTTTTAAAATGGTTTATTTGCCTCTCAAGGCCTCCTCATTTAAAAGCCACATCAAATAGGTGTCTTTTCATGAAGCATGCAAATTTTGCATTCAATGCAATTTAATCTTTTTGTCAAATTAAACACATAAATGATCAAAGTTTCATACGAGTCTTTCACACATGCTTAATCACACACATTATACACAGAAAATAATATTAAAATATTTTACCGACTCGGATTTGTGGTCCCGAAACCACTGTTTCGACTAGGGTTAAAACCAGACTATTACAGTAATGTGTGATTAAATGAAAAATGTGGACTGTTATAAGTATAAAAGAGGATTGGATAGGCTTGGGAATTGAAGAAATTGAATAGATTTCATTTTTCGAGCCTAGGGGCAAAAATATAAATATGTCAAAGTTTAGGGGCAAAAATGTAATTTTGCCAAAATGTGATTTTTGGACTGAATTGAATAATGTGAATAATAAATGAGTTAAATTTGCTATTATAGATCAAGAGAAACAAGGTTGGGACCTAGATCAGGGGGAAAATAAAGTATTTGATGATTAGGTCTCATTCCTACTATTTTTGTACCGAGGTAAGTTCCTATGTAAATAATGCATTTTTTTATTTACGTTCTAAATGCTTTAATATTGTATGAATTATGACCGACTCCTTGAATGTAATCGACAAAGTTCACCAAGCGAGAAAATCCCAGTTGAACCTTAGGAATAGTTAGGATACAAATGTCATGACATTAGGGTTATTGAGATTTCCTGTAAGACCATATCAGGGATATGGCATCGATATGAGACTTTGTGTAAGACCACAGCTAGGCTATTGGCATCAATATGAGATCCAATGTAAGACCATATCTTGAATTCGGCATTGGTATGGTACTGTGAATCCGAGATGTCCCGAGTATCCTTTAGTATTCCAAGTGGTTCAACGGGTAGTTTGACAGAAATGTTAAAGTTGTGAAAGACTTTGGTATGTTGCACTTGGGTACAGGTATGTACATAAGACTCATGCTTAATGAGCTCGATATGTAATGAACCCTCGGTAAGTTTGTGATTGAGTAAGTTTGACTATAAGATTTATAATGACATTTATGTTAATTTACATCATGTTAATTATGTGTTAAATGTGTGTTATAATGCCTATTATTTGTGTAGGAACTTACTAAGCTTTAAAGGTTACTCCCCTTTCTTTTCCCTTGTCTTATAGTGTCACCAAGCCAGCTTGGGGATCGAAGACTGTCGGAGATTCACTCACACTCTCAACATATAATTTTGGGTACCGATGAATTTAACATTTTGAGTTATGGCATGTATAGGGACTTGTTCATTTTGTTATGTGTCATAATTGATCTGGCCAAACGTGTTGGCTTATGATGTTTGATAATTTATTTTGTAAATGGCCATTAAAAATGGATAATATTGTTTAAGTATATATATATATATGATGATGCTTATCATGGATGCGAGAATTTGCATGCTTGAGTTGGTAAGTATGTGATGGTTGTATGTGATAGATGGTAATATATGAATGAGTGTTGTTGCCTTGGTTGTGGCTGATTTGGTTAAATGCATATGCTTGGATTGGTGTTATGCTTTGTTGTGTAGGTATGTGCATGGAAGGATGACAAAATGGCTTGGTAAATAGCCTTGTTTTTGTCCACACGAGTCCGTGTGTGACACACGACTTGCCGCATGGGCGTGTGTTCTGGCTGTGTGTCCCATGCACCTAAATTGTTGCAAAATAAAATGCTCAGTAATGAGCACATGGGCAGAGACACGGCCTTGTGTCTTAGCCGTGTGGATGGCACAGCCTCGAACACAGGCGTGTGCCCTGGCCGTGTGAAGTCTGCACCTATTTTATGAAAAATTATGAAAATTTAATCGATCACACGGCCTAAGCACACAGGCGTGTGACTTGGCCATGTGACCTCAATTTGATGATGACATCATAAACAGAAAGCTCCCTAATTTGAACACGACCTGAAGCACGGGCGTGTCTTAGAATCACGCGGGCGTGTCCCGAACCTACACGGGCGTGTGACCCCTTTTACATGAAAAATTTTCTAAGTTTCCCAAAAGTTTCCAAAGTTCTCAGTTTAGTCCCTAACCCCTTCCGATGCATGTTTTGGGCCTCGTAGGCTCATGATAGGGACGATATGAATGTATGTGAAAGGTTTTAAACTTGGATGGAAACTTATGTCTCAGTTTTATATGTTTTCTTGTGTTTATGTCCGATAATGCCTCGTACCCTGTTCCAGCGTTGAATACGGGTACGGGGTGTTACATTTAGTGGTATCAGAGCTACGATTTAGTCGATTCTCAATCTAACGTAGCGTGTGTAAAAGTCTAGCTATACATGCCATAAATAAACTGTGATAGTGTGATGACTCCTGATAATTTTAAATTTTGTTTTCGTATAGTAATGAATCTCGACCGAGCTGTGGCTGATGACGTTGAAAGTAATGCGCCGACTCCCGCTCAAGGGGCAGCGCCATTTGATAGTAGACCCACTACGGTTGGTCAAGGAGAAGAGGCTAGGGATGCCTTTCTCCACATAATGAATGAATGGTATACGGAATTTGTTCGAACAAATCTGAATGCCCAACCTCCTCCACCCCCACCTATTCCTCGACTGGTTCCCGTAGCTCCACAAGGTATGGAGTTTGTAAGAATGAATAAGCCCCCGATTGATAAGATCCAAAAGTATGGGGCTGAAGATTTTACTGCTAATGTGGATGATGATCCTGAGAGAGCTGACTTTTGGCTTGAAAACTACATCAGGGTATTTGATGAGCTATCTTGCACACCGGATGAGTGTTTAAAGTCTGCCATCTCACTTCTGAGGGATTCTGCATATCACTGGTGGAATACACTAGTATCGGTGGTACCAAGAGAGAGGGTTAAATGGGAATTCTTTCAAGAGGGTTTTCGGAAGAAATATATTAGTCAGCGATTCATCGATTAGAAACATAAGGAATTTCTTAAGCTGAAGCAAGGCCGTATGTCAGCTACCGAATATGAAAGAGAATTTGTAAGGCCGTATGTCAGCTACCGAATATGAAAGAGAATTTGTCAGACTTAGTAAATATGCTCGGGAGTGTGTTTTCACCGAGGCTATTATGTGCAAGAGATTCGAGGATGGTTTGAATGAGGATAATCGTGTGTTAGTTGGGATCTTAGAGCTGAAAGAATTTGTTGTGTTAGTTGAACGGGCTTGTAAGGCTGAAAAGTTGAATAAAGAAAAGAGGAAAGCTAATCTTGAAGCTAGGGATTCGAGGAAATGACCTATGAGTAAGTCATTTCCGTCTCAGTCAAAGAAATCTAAAGAAATGTATTCCCGTTAGAATGTTTCAGCGGGGTATTCACACCGAGATCGTGGGAAGCAACATTCGAGTTTTAAGCCTCAGGCTACTTCAATGGCAAGTATGGGTAATGTGAAGTCTAACAGACCCAAATGTCAACATTGTGGAAGAAGACATCCCAGTGAGTGTAGGGTGAATGACCGAGCTTTTTTCAAGTGTGGTTCTTAAGAGCATTTTATCCGAGATTGCCCTGAAATGGCTGAGAAAGAAAAATTTCAGAGTGCGAAGCTGAGTAATACTACTAATAGGGGTAGGCCACCGAGAAAAACTAGAAATGGAGCTAGTAGTAAAGGTGTGATGAAAGATACAACCATTAGATCCGAAGCTCGAGCACTTGCTAGAGCCTATGCCATTCGTGCTTGCGAAGAAGCAACATCTCCCGATGTTATCACTAGTACTTTTTCTCTCTATAATACTAATGTAGTTGCATTGATTGATCCTGGATCGACTCATTCTTATGTTTGTGTGAAATTGGTAACTAGTAAGAGCTTTCCTGTTGAATTTACTGAGTTTTTGATTAGAGTGTCAAACCCCTTAGACAAACATGTACTAGTTGATAGAGTTTGCAAGAATTGTCCATTAATGATTCGAGGTCAATGTTTTTCGGCAAATTTAATGTTGTTTCCATTTGATGAATTCGATGTTATATGGGGCATGGATTGGTTGACATTGCATGATGTCGTAGTGAACTGTAAAAGAAAGATTACTGAACTGAAATGTGAAAATGGTGAAATTCTTCGGATTGATTCAGATGAACTGGGTGAGTTACCCATTGTAATTTCTTCGATGTTTGCCCAAAGATATGTAAGGAAAGGCTGTGAAGCTTATCTTGCTTACGTGTTGAATACAAAAGAGTCTGAATTGAAAATTGAATCAGTGCTGATAGTTTGTGAATATCCAGATGTGTTCCCGGAAGAATTGTCTGGGTTACCACCAATTAGAGAAGTTTAGTTTGGTATTGACTTAGTACCACAGACCTCGCCGATATCTATTGCTCCGTTAGAATGGCCCCAACCGAATTGAAAGAGTTAAAGACTCAGTTTTATGTTTTGACAGATAAGGGTTTTGCGAGACCAAGTCATTCTCCCTGGGGTGCTCCATTATTATTTGTAAAGAAGAAAGATAGGTCTATGAGACATTGTATAGATTATCGACAGCTCAATAAGGTAACCATTAAGAGCAAGTATCCTTTGCCAAGGATTGATGATTTATTTGACCAACTGAAAGGAGAGATAGTGTTCTCGAAGATATATTTGAGATCTGGTTACTATCAGTTGAGTGTAAAAGAGTTGGATGTGCCAAAAACCGCTTTCAGAACAAAGTACGGACACTATGAATTCCTTGTTATGCCTTTTGGGTTAACGAATGCTCCTGTAGTTTTTTATGGACCTAATGAATTGAATCTTTAGACCATATTTGGACAAGTTTGTGGTTGTGTTTATTGATGATATTTTGATTTATTCTCGTGATGAGTCTGAGCATGCCGAACACTTGAGAACTATTTACAGACTTTGAGAGATAAGAAGTTGTTCAGTAAAAGTGAGTTTTGGCTCTGAGAAGTCAAATTTTTAGGACATATTGTCTCAGGTGATGGTATTCAGATTGATCCAAGTAAGATTTCAGAAATTGTTGATTAGAAACCGCCAAGGAATGTATCTGAAGTTAGAAGCTTTTTGGGCTTAGCCAGTTATTACTGATGTTTTGTCAAAGGATTTTCAATGATTGCTACTCCAAAGACCAAGTTGTTGCAAAAAGATGTTAAATTTGAATAGTCTAAAAAATGTCAGCAAAGTTTTGAGAAATTGAAGGCATTATTGACTGAGGCACCGGTTTTAGTACAACCTCAATCGAGAAAAGAATTCGTAATTTATAGTGATGCGTCACTGAATGGATTTGATGCAAGAGGGCAAAGTGATAGCTTATGCCTCGAGACAGTTGAAATTGCATGAGAAGAATTATCCGACGCATGATTTGGAACTAGCTGCTATTATGTTTGCCTTGAAAATTTGGAGACATCATATGTACGGTGAGAAATGTCATGTTTTTACTGATCATAAGAGCTTGAAGTACTTGATGACTCAAAAAGATTTGAACTTATTAAAACGAAGATGGCTTGAGTTAATGAAAGACTATGAGTTGGTGATTGACTATCACCTGGGTAAAGTGAATGTGGTCACCGACGCCTTGAGTAGGAAATCTTTGTTCGCTTTGAGAGCGATGAATACACGGTTTACTTTGTCCAGTAATGGTTCGATTCTAGCTGAGTTGAGAGCTAGACCGTTGTTCCTTTAACGGATTTGTGAAGCTCAAAAATGTGACAGAGATTTGCAAGCTAAGAGAGCTTAGTGAAAATCGGGCAGTGATTCAGATTTTCATATCAGATCTGATGGTTGTTTGATTATCCGAGGTAGAATATGTGTACTGAAAGATGATGAACTTATTCTGAAAATTCTCCGTGAGGCACATAATGGTTGCTTGTCTGTGTATCTGGGTAGTACAAAACTGTATAACGATTTGAAGACATTGTACTGGTGGTCATATATGAAACGAGATATTTCAGAGTTTGTTTCGAGATGTTTGATTTGTCAACAAGTAAAAGCCAAACACCAAGTGCCTTCGGGTTTACTTCAACCAGTGATGGTACCGAATGGAAATGGGAAATGATTACGATGGATTTTGTAACGGGATTGCCTTTGACTCCGAAAAAGAAAGATGTTGTATGGGTTGTGGTTCATAGATTGACGAAATCAACTCATTTTATACCAGTACGTACTGACTACTCACTGGATAAGTTAGCTGAATTGTACATTTCTGAGATTATGAGATTGCACAGGGTGCCTGTTTCTATTATTTCAGATAGAGATCCGATATTTACTTTGAGATTTTGGAAAAAAGTTACAAGAGGCTTTGGGTACGCAGTTAAATTTTAGTACTGCGTTTCACCCGCAAACCGATGGTCAGTCTGAAAGAATGATTCAGATTCTTGAAGATATGCTCCGATGTTGTGTTCTGGAATTCGAAGGTAGTTGGGAGAAATATCTACCATTGATCGAATTTGCATATAACAACAGTTTTCAGTCGAGTATAAAGAGGGCGCCTTATGAGGCATTGTATGGCCGCAAGTGTCGAACACCTTTGAATTGGACCGAGCTTAGTGAGAAACAGATTCACAGGGCTGACATGGTTAGGGAAACTGAAGAAAAAGTAAAGGTAATCCGAGATTTCTTGAAAGCCGCTTCAAATCGACAAAAGTCGTATGTAGACTTGGAAAGAAAAGAGATCGAATTTCAGGTCAGTGACAAAGTCTTTTTGAAAGTATCTCCGTGGAAGAAGATTCTAATATTTGGCCATAAAGGCAAGTTAAGTCCACGTTTCATTGGGCCGTATGAAGTTATTGAAAGAATAGGGCCAGTGACATATCGGTTAGCTTTACCGACAAAGTTGGAAAGGATCCATAATATGTTTCATGTGTCTATGCTGCGACGTTATCGATCAGACCCTTCACATGTGATTTCTCTGACAGAGGTTGAGATTCGACCTGATATGACTTATGGTGAAGAACTGATCAAGATTTTGGCTCCGGAAGTTAAACAGTTGAGAAATAAAGTATAGCCCTAGTGAAAGTTTTGTGGAAAAGACACGGTGTGGAAGAGGCTACGTGGGAACCTGAGGAAGCTATGTGAAAACAATAACCAATCCTATCCTCTGGTAAGATTTTCGGGGATGAAAATCCCTAAGGGGAGGAGAGTTGTAATAGCCCGATTTTGGGCCTAGTCGAAACAGTGGTTTCGTGACCACAAATTTGATGCAGTAAAGATCATTTTTATTATATTTTTATGGTCTACAGTTTCATGGAATGATTTCATGTAAATTTTGTTCGAAAATTTTGATGTTTAGGCATTCAATTTTGTCAAAAGGACTAAATTGTAAAAAATGCAAAAAGTTGAGTTCTACATGCTAGAGGTGTCTAATTGCTATGAAATTTTAAATTGAAGGTCCTTAGATGGTAATTAGACCATTGGTTAAGTTGGTGGATAAAAATGGACATAGAGTATGAGAATTTGCATGTTTTAAGTTAGGGGCATTTTGGTTATTTGGCTAATTAAATGAATTAATAATCAAATTAAAAGCCAATTTTTTCTCATATACAACCCCTTAGCCAAAATTTACAAGAGGGAGACATAGCTAGTGTTTTTCAAGCTTCTAAGCTCGATTGTATGTAACAGCCCGATTTTGACCCTAATCGGAATAGTAGTTTTGGGACCACAAATCCGAGTCTGAAAAATATTTTAATATTATTTTCTGTGTTAATTATGTGTGAATTTATATGTGTGAAATTTTCGTGAATTAATTTTATTGTTTGTGTGCTTAATTTAATAAAAGGGCTTAATCGCGTAAAATGAAAATTTAGTGGTTATTTTTAGAAGGACCGAATAGTGGATGTTCTTTTAATATGGAGGTTTTATGTTGCAATTTTTCCAATAATAAAAGGTAGTGGATGGAATATTGATTAATATATGGTTTTTATATATATTATATAAGTTAAAATAATAATAACATAATATAATGATATAATAAAACAAACATAACTTAAAAAGTCATGTTCATCTTTTTATTTGCTTATGACCGAATGTAAAAGAAAAGAAAAAAGAAAAGAACAAGCTTAGGATTCGGCCATTGTTGAAGCTTGATTAAGGTATGTAACTAGCTCGGTTTTTGATAATTTTTATGTTTTTGAGATCGTTGCTAAGTTATCTTCAAAGCCCATGTCTTAATTTTTGAATTTGATGATGATTTTGTGTTTTGCCATTGATGATAGCTTGTGATTTTTGTTGTTTGATGATGAAATATTAAAGATACATGTTAGATTATTATGTTTTGTCTTTGAATTTTTGATGAATTTAAGTAATTTGGACTAAATTGTGAAAATAATATTTTGAGGGACTAAAATGTGAAATAAATGAAATATATGGACTTGCATGAAGCATGTGAATATTCGGCCAAGCATGGGTAATGTGAAATTTTGTGTATTTTGTGTTTTATGCAATAGGGACTAAATTGCAAAAAGTGTAAAATGTCGGGGGCAAAATGGTAATTTGCCCATTTATGTGTTTTTGGATTAAATTGAATGGAATTATGTTTAAATAAGTTTAATTTGAATATGTTTAGATCAAGAATCGAAGAAAACGAGTTTGGATCGGAGAAAAACAAAAAAATAATCGAATATCCGTTTATTTCGTCCGTCGATATCTGAGGTAAGTCTATAAGCATATAAATGTTGTTAAATTGAAAATATATATTTTTTATGTGTTGAATAGAATTTTAAGAATATATATGTGCATTGGCCGATTGTGATTAAGCTTGGAAGATAAGTTACGAGTTCGATTCGATCGAGATACGTTGTCCGAAAGTCTCGTACGAACCCTAAGAATAGTTAGGATACATATGTCATGACATAGGATTTCTGATATGTGTTATCGTGTAAGACCACGTCTGGGACGTTGGCATCGACTTGTGTTTACGTGTAAGACCCTGTCTGGGACATTGGCATCATATTTGATTCGTGTAAGACCCTGTCTGGGACAGTGGCATCGATATGTGATTACATGTAAGACCACGTCTGGGACGTTGGCATTGTACGAGCTTCCAACTATCTGCGTATCCTTTTTAATTCCGAACGGTTCAACGGGCAATGTGAAGTAAAGACCGAATGTGAAATCGAATTAAAAGGTTCAGGTATGTATTCATACTATGTTATGAAATTAAGGTAAATTGTATACTTGAATTGATGATTTAAAGTTATGTGAAATATGAATTATGTGTTAGCATATTTGAACATATAAGTGATTAGGCCTATTGATGTATTTGTGATAATATAAGTGATTCGGCCTATTGATATAGTTGTGATATTTAAAAGTGATAATTATATATGTTTATGAGTATTTGTGCATTTAGCTATATGATGTTAAATGCTAATGTATATTTGATAACATATAAACTTGTGAGTGTAATATATGTATATTTATTTAAGGTTTGGATTAACTTGGCTAATTGATTTAGTGTTAATGTTCATATGATTATTGTTTCCTTATGACTTACTAAGCTGCGAAAGCTTACTATGTGTATGTTTACTTTTCGTTTTATAGATTTTGGAAGATGGGTTATGAGCTCGGGGATCGTCGGAGGTGCTTATCACACTATCGACTATTTCGGTATTTACTAAGTTTGAATTTTAAATCTATGGCATGTATAGTCTAGTATTAGTTTGGTTGGTTTTGAATTTGTAATTATTAAAGCCATGCGAAAATGGCTAGAAATAATATTCAAGGTTAGTTAATCTTGGTTATGTGTTATATATATATATGTATATGTATGTGTGACATGTTTGGTCTTGGTCTTGGTGATTCAGCTATGGGTTAATTATAAGTAAATATATGGAAATCTTGCTTGATATGCTTTGTTAAAGTGTTGTTAAGTGATACGATAATAAGTGAATTCGGTTATGGTATATAGGTGAAATGCTAAGTATATCTTAGATGAAATGATAGTTAAATTTTGGTTTGTAAGAGTGTGTTTACATTGACAAATTGTTATGAAAGGAACTAGTAATTTGCATATATATGTTCGATTATAAGGAAGTGAAAATCATGTATAAATTCGATCTTAATCTAGTTATGTTTTGAAAGCGTGTTTTATGCTATAATTTGGTGTATGGATTTAGGTTTAGACAAATGTGAAGTGATATGTATGATGTTGTATTGTGAATCGATACGGTTTGATTTGGATATGGCATACTTTGGCTTATGATTTAATGGCTAAGTCTTGTACAAATTATGAAGTTATTTTTGGGTTGCCGATTTGTTATGAAATAAACTAGGAATGTGGAGTATTTAATAAACGTACGATTTGCTCATGCAAGTGGTATTAATATTCGATTTTATATTTGTAAAATGATATGAATTGTATGGATTTTTGGATATGGCTAAAATGGTATATTCATATGTGCAAACTTGTAATAGATTAATATACATGTTTTGATCTTTAAAATGATATATATATATAAATGTCTTTTAAAATAAATTAAGTACATACAAATTCGGGTAATGATAGTTAAGTGAGTAATGAAAGTTTTAGGTTTAGCTTTTATAGTTTTTAAATGGTTGACCGAATATGTGTATGTAAATAAATGAGTGGTTATGTAATAGTATATTTTGGGTTTAATGAATAGCATGTGAATTGGTTGAATTCTTGGTTAGAATTTGTATTCAAAATGATCCAATTGGTATGGTGACATGCACATGTACTTGTGATTTGATAAAAGGTATATTGGTTTTGTTACAGTTTGGTAATTGTATTTAGAAATGGCTTTTACTTTATAGTGATATGTGCAAGTTATAATAGCACAAAAAGCATATTTGGTTGTGTTGTTTAGTTAATTAATATTTTATATGTGAAGGAATATTAGGCTGAATTTTTATGATTTGATTATTCGAATACCATGATTATAAGTCTTATGGTTCGGCTATTCAAACTTATAAATCATTTGTAATATGATTTGATATATGTTGTTGGTGCGAATATGTGAATAAATAAATGATACTGATATTAAATCATTTGTAATATGATTTGATATATGTTGTTGGTGCGAATATGTGAATAAATAAATGATACTGATATGATTGAATTTTGAAGCATAGTTTGTTTATGAGATATCGTTAATAGATTCTATTTGATTTTTAATTAGTTTTATTCTGTATTTATATACGAATTTGACTTGTATGATTATGTGAAAGTTTAAAACTGTGTTATGTCTGGTAATGCCTCTTAACTCATTCCGACGACGGATACGGGTTAAGGGTGTTACATTTGATTGGTATCAGAGCTATGGTTTAGTCGGTTCTAGGACTACCATAGCGTATGTGAGTCTAGCTATACATGCCATATTTAACCTGCGATAGTGTGATATCTCCCGACTCCGACGAAGATTGTTTTGATGAGATAGATAAGTTTTCCACTTGAGCTAATTCTGATAGTACAGAAGTAAATACTCAAATATTTGAGTGGAAATGTGTTGATGATGAGTTGAGACTTATAAAGGTAAGAATCAAATTGTATGACATGTTGTTATTGATAAATGTTGTAATTATATGAGCATATGAGATATGATATTTGAGTTATGATTGCTATCTGAAATGCTCTGATTGTGAAATAGTGATTTGAGTTGGCATATGAACAATGTGTTAAGAATAAAAGTGATTAAAAGAAAAAGTTTATTAAATGATTTGAGAATGTGAAATTAGTAATGAACTGACTATTTGTGATAGTATGTATTATGTGCGTTTATGTGAGAGTTAAATTTGAGGCTTTACTACCCTCACCCCCTTATCAGTAAAATGTTACAATTTTATTACAAGAGTTGGAATGAATAAGCTCACGAGTGTGGAGTTATAGAAATCCGTGTTTGAAAGATTAGTAATGTGGTCAGAAAAGAGAATGAATCAGCAAATGAAGACAGTACTAAAAGAGATATTGGGCGATTTCAAGACTATTCAGATTATGCAAAGTCCTCATTAAAGAAGAAGTTAACTCAGATTAAATGACCTATTCAGGTATGTTATCTAAAGAAAGTATTAAATGGAAGCTTCTCGGATCGATTTACATTATTGATGGAATAATATGAACTTATTGATGGCAATTAGGCAGATTGAATAATGTTTGAATTGTATTGATGGTTGAATGCAATGGTTATATTCGATGATTACTATGATTCCTTACGGGCATTCTATGCGCACATTTATCCTTAGAAGTATATATGACCATTAAATTTGAAAGAAAGTCTTATCGTATGAAAACATTAGCTAGACATATTAATAGGCGAAAGCATCGTTGATCTGTTTGGGTTATGTTCAACATTGTTATGTCTTTCTCGATAATTTATTTTATTGTGTGGATATGAAAGTCAACGGTAAAATCTGTATGAGGCTAATATTATGTTTCTACGGTTATTGTTCTCATTGAATATACGTGAAGATTATATTGCTTCACAAGCATGTGGATTTCGGTATTTATGAGTGACATTGTTCTTTTCTGGACATTTTACGGGATATCATTGGAATTGATATCATTTTATACAGGTTGTAATTTTTGGATATCATGTATAGCTTCATATGTTGAAATTTCACTATTCCGGTTTTCTTATGATTTCATGTGATTATCTGTAAGAGATCTCTATTTGAGAGATGACTATGTCTATTATGATTATAATTTCGGCTTGAAATGTGAGAGTATCTGAGTGGTACCAGTCCTCGAGTTATAGAAGTTGTGTTTACGCAATGGTTGCCATTTAAATCATATTTGATACTTCTACTGTGTTCAAATGCTTAATTAATAGTCGGGATAATATCTATTTATAGAATTGGGACGTCGTTCTTATTAAGGCCTAATGATTTCTATTTGGTTAAGGTGATTTCAGTATAATTCAGAGTTTTGATGATTAATATATGAGATAGCTTCATTATAAACTCTTTTCTAGTTCTTGTGAAGGTCCGACTTTGATAAAAGTGAAAATGATAGAAGAATAATATCAAATCTGTGAAACAATATGTCTGGGTTATCCTTTTTAACGAGAAGAAAAGATTTCTTCGAAAAGTCTGATTCAGTGGTTTAGTCTGATTTGAATTATTTGATTGAAAAGATAATTGGGTTATATGTGTCTGAATCTATCCACCTGATTGGAAATAAACTTTGAATGTATATGTGTGAATTGAGGGATAGTCTGGAAGAAAAACTTGTATTCTTGAAGATTTGATACCGAATTATATCCATCGGAATGATTCTATCTGGGAAATGTTGTGATAAATTAAAGTTAATTGATTGTTGAAGTTTTCTTTTGCACGAAGACATTATCAACCGAAATGCCAGTTCTGGTTCCGCCTGAGTTGAATAAAGAGTTTAAGATTTTCAGTCATATATTATTGAATGGTTCGAAATGTGTTCTAATACAAGAATGTGCAGAGATATCTTGTGATTCTATACAGTTAAAGCTGCATAAAAAAAAGAGTTATGTGACATATTTGATGACTATAATAGTTTAAAATATTTAATGTCAAAGAAAGATCTGAACTTGGCATAGCAAAGTTGGCTCGAATCGTCGAAAAACTTTTGAGTCTGTAAGTGATTCTTATCCGAGGAAAATGATTATAGTTTTGGATGTTTTGATTGGGCGATGAATACATGATTGATCTTATCAGGTAATGAACAGTTGTTAGCTGAATTAGAGGCTAAATAAATGTTTATTTAGGAAGTTGTGAAAATTAAATGTGTCGTTGAATTATAAGTTAAAAAGTGGTTCAAAGATAAATTGATTTACGATTCGTAACCTCAGATATGGTATCGATGATTATTTGTTATTTTGAGATAGAGTGTGTATACTGAAAAGCTCTTTGAATATACAACAACTGCTACAAGAAACTCTCAGTGGTAATTTATTTGCTCATATGGGAATAACAAGATGCACAACAGTCCGAGATATGATATAGATGATGAGTGTGAAGTGTGATATTTCTGACTTTGCTAATTATAGAAATGGAGGGTTGATGAATTTTGTATCGGGATTATTTTTATCATTGAAAAGATGGAGTTATATGAAATATGGTTAAGCTATGCTCAAGAAATCTCTCTGTAAGTATAGATTTTCTCTTTTGATAAAACGATTAAGTTATTCGTTTTCGTGTTGGTAATCTGTCTATAGTGTCGATTATCATTGTTTTGGATTGAGATCTGAAATTTATATGGTAATTCTAAGAGAGATTACAGTAATCTGAGTATGAAATTGCATTGAAATCTGGAAACGCAAACCAAATTCTCGAAATATTTATTTGTCACTATGTTTTAGAATTGCAAAGTAACTAAGAAAGATCATTTGCTACTATAAGCGATTATCGAACTCGTTACTTGAGGATCGAGTTTTGTGAGAAAAAATGATTCTGTGATTGAAATCGTCGAGAGAATGTGAGTAGAAAATGGAAAAAATTTAATCTGATTATAAGTAGTTTGGCTAGGGATGATGTCTGATGAAAGTCGATCGTAATTTTAGTTGTGAGATTAAAGAGATTTGAAATTGAAGCTATGTGTGAATTTGAAATAAATGATGTGAAAGTGATTCGCGATAGTCCAAAAATGACATTGAATCATCGTAAATCGTATGCAGACTTGAAGCGAAAAGATATAGAGTTTGATTGAAAATAAAGTGTTTTTGAAAGTTTCACCATGGAAGAAAATACTCAGTTTTTGGTCGTAAAGGCAAGTTGAGTCCGAGGTATATTGGTGTATAAGATTATAGACCGTATCGGGTTTGGTTGCTTATAGACTCTTTGTTGCCACGAGCTAGAAAAGATCCACAATGTATTCCACGTTTGATGCTTCGTAGATATCGATCTCGATCCCTCACATATGATTAGTCCGGACAGAGATTGAGATTAAGCCCGATCGACATATGAAGAAGAACCGAATCACATTCGGCTCGCGAGGTTAAAGAATTTGAAATAAGAAAATTTTGTTAGTTAAGGTGCTGTGGCATAAACACGGAGTTGAGGAAGCAACTTGGGAGCAGAGGATGCAATGAAAGAGCGTTATCCGAACCTATTCCTTTGGTAAGATTTTTGGGACGAAAATCCCAAGGGGGAGTGTTGTAATGACCGATTTTGACCCTAATCGGAATAGTAGTTTCGGGACCACAAATCCGAGTCCGAAAAATATTTTAATATTATTTTCTGTGTTAATTATGTGTGAATTTACATGTGTGAAAGTTTCGTGAATTAATTTTATTGTTTGTGTGCTTAATTTAATAAAAGGGCTTAATCGTAGAAATGAAAATTTAGTGGTTATTTTTAGAAGGGCGAATAGTGGATGTTCTTTTAATATGGAGGTTTTATGTTGCAATTTTTCCAATAATAAAAGGTAGTGGATGGAATATTGATTAATATATGGTTTTTATATATATATTATATAAGTTAAAATAATAATAACATAATATAATGATATAATAAAACAAACATAACTTAAAAAGTCATGTTCATCTTTTTATTTGCTTATGACCGAATGTAAAAGAAAAGAAAAAAGAAAAGAACAAGCTTAGGATTCGGCCATTGTTGAAGCTTGATTAAGGTATGTAACTAGCTCGGTTTTTGATAATTTTTATGTTTTTGAGATCGTTGCTAAGTTATCTTCAAAGCCCATGTCTTAATTTTTGAATTTGATGATGATTTTGTGTTTTGCCATTGATGATAGCTTGTGATTTTTGTTGTTTGATGATGAAATATTAAAGATACGTGTTAGATTATTATGTTTTGTCTTTGATTTTTTGGTGAATTTAAGTAATTTGGACTAAATTGTGAAAATAATATTTTGAGGGACTAAAATGTGAAATAAATGAAATATATGGACTTGCATGAAGCATGTGAATATTCGGCCAAGCATGGGTAATGTGAAATTTTGTGTATTTTGTGTTTTATGCAATAGGGACTAAATTGCAAAAAGTGTAAAATGTCGGGGGCAAAATGGTAATTTGCCCATTTATGTGTTTTTGGATTAAATTGAATGGAATTATGTTTAAATAAGTTTAATTTGAATATGTTTAGATCAAGAATCGAAGAAAACGAGTTTGGATCGGAGAAAAACAAAAAAATAATCGAATATCCGTTTATTTCATAAAAGTCGATATCCGAGGTAAGTCTATAAGCATATAAATGTTGTTAAATTGAAAATATATATTTTTTATGTGTTGAATAGAATTTTAAGAATATATATGTGCATTGGCCGATTGTGATTAAGCTTGGAAGATAAGTTACGAGTTCGATTCGATCGAGATACGTTGTCCGAAAGTCCCGTACGAACCCTAAGAATAGTTAGGATACATATGTCATGACATAGGATTTCTGATATGTGTTATCGTGTAAGACCACGTCTGGGACGTTGGCATCGACTTGTGTTTACGTGTAAGACTCATGCGGGACATTGGCATCATATTTGATTAAGTGTAAGACCATGCGGGACAAAGTGGCATCGATATGTGATTACATGTAAGACCACGTGCGGGACGTTGGCATTGTACGAGCTTCCAACTATCTGCGTATCCTTTTTAATTCCGAACGGTTCAACGGGCAATGTGAAGTAAAGACCGAATGTGAAATCGAATTAAAAGGTTCAGGTATGTATACATACTATGTTATGAAATTAAGGTAAATTGTATACTTGAATTGATGATTTAAAGTTATGTGAAATATGAATTATGTGTTAGCATATTTGAACATATAAGTGATTAGGCCTATTGATGTATTTGTGATAATATAAGTGATTCGGCCTATTGATATAGTTGTGATATTTGAAAGTGATAATTATATATGTTTATGAGTATTTGTGCATTTAGCTATATGATGTTAAATGCTAATGTATATTTGATAACATATAAACTTGTGAGTGTAATATATGTATATTTATTTAAGGTTTGGATTAACTTGGCTAATTGATTTAGTGTTAATGTTCATATGATTATTGTTTCCTTATGACTTACTAAGCTGCGAAAGCTTACTATGTGTATGTTTACTTTTCGTTTTATAGATTTTGGAAGATGGGTTATGAGCTCGGGGATCGTCGGAGGTGCTTATCACACTATCGACTGTTTCGGTATTTACTAAGTTTGAATTTTAAATCTATGGCATGTATAGTCTAGTATTAGTTTGGTTGGTTTTGAATTTGTAATTATTAAAGCCATGCGAAAATGGCTAGAAATAATATTCAAGGTTAGTTAATCTTGGTTATGTGTTATATATATATATGTATATGTATGTAAGACATGTTTGGTCTTGGTCTTGGTGATTCAGCTATGGGTTAATTATAAGTAAATATATGGAAATCTTGCTTGATATGCTTTGTTAAAGTGTTGTTAAGTGATACGATAATAAGTGAATTCGGTTATGGTATATAGGTGAAATGCTAAGTATATCTTAGATGAAATGATAGTTAAATTTTGGTTTGTAAGAGTGTGTTTACATTGACAAATTGTTATGAAAGGAACTAGTAATTTGCATATATATGTTCGATTATAAGGAAGTGAAAATCATGTATAAATTCGATCTTAATCTAGTTATGTTTTGGAAGCGTGTTTTATGCTATAATTTGGTGTATGGATTTAGGTTTAGACAAATGTGAAGTGATATGTATGATGTTGTATTGTGAATCGATACGGTTTGATTTGGATATGGCATACTTTGGCTTATGATTTAATGGCTAAGTCTTGTACAAATTATGAAGTTATTTTTGGGTTGCCGATTTGTTATGAAATAACCTAGGAATGTGGAGTATTTAATAAACGTACGATTTGCTCATGCAAGTGGTATTAATATTCGATTTTATATTTGTAAAATGATATGAATTGTATGGATTTTTGGATATGGCTAAAATGGTATATTCATATGTGCAAACTTGTAATAGATTAATATACATGTTTTGATCTTTAAAATGATATATATATATATAAATGTCTTTTAAAATAAATTAAGTACATACAAATTCGGGTAATGATAGTTAAGTGAGTAATGAAAGTTTTAGGTTTAGCTTTTATAGTTTTTAAATGGTTGACCGAATATGTGTATGTAAATAAATGAGTGGTTATGTAATAGTATATTTTGGGTTTAATGAATAGCATGTGAATTGGTTGAATTCTTGGTTAGAATTTGTATTCAAAATGATCCAATTGGTATGGTGACATGCACATGTACTTGTGATTTGATAAAATGTATATTGGTTTTGTTACAGTTTGGTAATTGTATTTAGAAATGGCTTTTACTTTATAGTGATATGTGCAAGTTATAATAGCACAAAAAGCATATTTGGTTGTGTTGTTTAGTTAATTAATATTTTATATGTGAAGGAATATTAGGCTGAATTTTTATGATTTGATTATTCGAATACCATGATTATAAGTCTTATGGTTCGGCTATTCAAACTTATAAATCATTTGTAATATGATTTGATATATGTTGTTGGTACGAATATGTGAATAAATAAATGATACTGATATGATTGAATTTTGAAGCATAGTTTGTTTATGAGATATCGTTAATAGAGCCTATTTGATTTTTAATTAGTTTTATTCTGTATTTATATACGAATTTGACTTGTATGATTATGTGAAAGTTTAAAACTGTGTTATGTCTGGTAATGCCTCTTAACTCATTCCGACGACGGATACGAGTTAAGGGTGTTACATTGTAAGTCCGTTCTAGACCTTTTTTAATGATTTTCATATTTTTGAGATACTTGTAACTTGATCTATCTATTTCAACCAATAATTTAAGGAATAATCAATGTAACACCCCCTACCCGAGTCCGAGGCTTAGACCGGATACGAGATATCACTATGCTTGAACTTGCTTAATCATGCACTTACGGGCTGTAAAATTTTGTTCCGAATTAAAAACTTCTTTTTCTCAGTCTAATCATACATTTCATGGGCCTACAAGGCCTTAACCACATATCTAAAAACTTTCGGAACTTAATCAGAAACTTTTCTTTAAAACAGGGGTCACACGCCCATGTGGTTTGGGACACGCCCGTGCACCCCTTGACACGCCCATGTCTTCCAACCGTGGTCAACACTGACTATATTCACACGGCCTGGGAGACACGCCCATGTTCTAACCGTGTGTTATACACAGCTTAAACAAACGGCCGTGGGATTTGCTCGTGGCCTATTCTGACTTCAATTATAAAGGTGCAGGGTACGCACGGCCTAGACACACGCCCGTGTGTCCAACTGTGTGGGCACTTAGAGGCTATTTACCAAGCCAATTGCCGCCCTGAAATCAAGATCAAATCATACTCAATTCAACAACTCAATTTACTACATCTTTCATGAACAATACTACATGCTTCATTGATATCAATAAACTTACATACTTAATCATTCATGACCCATCTCTTTGGCCATATACAAAAAGAATACTAAGCTTGATAACCAATACTTTGGCTAATATCAAAACATGACTTAAAAATGAAATGCTTCCTATACATGCCATACTTAATATAAACAACTTGGCTATACCAAAATAGCGATTGATAGTGTGCTCCGAGCTCCGATGACGATGATCCACGAGATTAGCTTGACGGGACTACATGGAAAGGAAGAATAAAAGACGTAAGCATTTAGCTTAGTAAGTTTGCATATAATGCACATAACAACATACTTGCTTAATATAAACCATTTGACATAAACAATGGTATCATACTTTCAGCTATAAAGCTTACTTACTCATATCTGATCCTTACATATCTCATGATACTTACTAGTCTCATACTTGTGAGGTAAACAAGGTACCTGTATCACTTGATCACATTGATCAGCATACTTTAACATAATAATCATAATCTCTAATTTATCATTCATAACATGAATAATACTCATTCTCAACTTGGTGATAACTTTGCTTGATTACTTTCTTATTATCTCATTTAAACTTTACTTGTTTGCCCGATGAATTTCTATGAATAACCGAGGATACTGAATCTCATCTCACATGCTCGATGCCAAAGCCATATCCTAAATACGGTCTTACATGGAATCTCTCATCTTGGTTTCGAGGCCATGTCTTGACATGGGCTTATACAAAGTCTTTCTCGTGAGTTCCCTTGGGAACTTACCATTGCCATGTCTTGACATGGTCTTACTTGGTATATTTACTCATGAACTGGTCAATGCCGAGCCTTGGCTTGGACTTACATGAAATCTTCCTTGTTTCTCACCAATGCCATGCCTTGGCTTGGACTTACATGGGATCTCTATCTCTTGATAGCTTTTCAATGCCAAGACTTGTCTTGGACTTACATGATAACTTTTCAATGCCAAGACTTGTCTTGGACTTACATGACATCTTTGCTTGGAGACTCACCAATGCCATGCCTTGGCTTGGGCTTATATGGGTCTTAATCTCATAATAACTCTTCAATGCCAAGACTTGTCTTGGTCTTACATGATAACTTGCTTGATTGCCGATGCCATGCCTTGGCTTGGTCTTACATGGGCTTTCTTGTTTCATGTGATAGATCGAGTATCCTAAGCTATTCAACTTCAATCGGGGCTTTCTCATGCTTGATCTTATTGAATACTTTGTTTAACATAACATTAAACATTTTCATGATAATATTGTACATTATACTAAGCAATTCAATGATATTAATCATAAAGCTTAGAAATCATACAAACTTACCTCAATATACAAAATGTATGTAGATATGCAATTTAGTCATTGACTTTGTTCTTGCCTCGGTTTCGATCCAAGCTTCATTTTTCTTGATCTATAATCATAAATAGATCATTTAATACTCACATTGACTAAATTTACTCTTTACTCATACTTTGGAAAAATTACATTTTGCCCCTATACTTTCTCATATTTGCACTTTTACCCCAAGGCTCGTAAAATGATTTTCATTCAACTTTCTTAAACATCGTGTTTAGCTGATTCATTTTCTCTACTATAGGAATCATCAATTCTCACTATTTCTAATAGGTATGACCAATTTCATAACTTTTACAAACTAGTCATTACTAGCATTTTTCATGAAATTCACTTAGGAAAAGATGTTTATCTAACATCAAACTCTCATAAACTTCCATAAAATATCATTTTACAAGCAATTCACTCTTGGGTAGATTTTTGAACATGCATCCTAGCTCATTTTATAGCTAAAAATAGCTAATTCATAATACGGGAACTTAAAAAATACGAAGAATATTAAAAACGGGGCTAGGATGACTTACTTGCAAGCTTCAAAAATTTGAAGAACCCTAGCTATGGAGTCTCTAAAATTTTCGGCACAAGGAAGAAGATGAATGAATTTTTTATCATCTTTTTTCCTATTTTAATCATTTAAATGGTAAATGACCAAAATGCCCTTCTCTTTAAAAATTTACAAATTACTAACTCATGTCCATTTTTATCCAAAAATTATAATTTGGGCAAATTGCTATTTAAGGACCTCTAATAAATATTCTAAAGCTATTTCATACAAAAAGCTTCTAGAAACTCATATTTTGCAACTTTTGCAATTTAGTCCTAATGGACCCTTTAATAGAAATTTCCATAAAATTTCTACATGAAACTTTCATAATATCATGCAAACATGTCATAAACCTTAAGAACTCAATTTTACTATCTTGGGTTTGTGGTCTCGCACCACTATTTCGACTAGGCCCTAAATCGGGATGTTATAATTCTCTCTCTCTTAGGAATTTTCGTCCTCGAAAATCTTACCAGCAAATAGGTTTGGGTACTGGTTTCTCATACTCTCTTCTGGTTCCCACATAGCTTCTTCTATTCCATGTCTTTGCCACAATACTTTTACCAAGGCAATACTTTTATTCCTTAGCTGCTTGACTTCCCGAGCTAAAATCTTAACTGGTTCTTCACCATAAGTCATGTCGGGATGAATCTCTATCTCTGACTGGGGAATTACATGTGAAGGGTCTGATAGGTAGCGTCTCAACATTGACACGTGAAACACATCATGTATCTTTTCTAACTTTGATGGCAAAGCCAATCTGTAAGCTACCGACCCAACTTTCTCGGTAATCTCATACGGTCTAATAAAACGTGGAGTCAACTTGCCTTTCCGGCCAAATCTGAGAACTTTTCTCCAAGGTGACACTTTTAAGAAAACTTTATCTCCGACTTGATACTCTATCTCTTTTCTCTTTAAGTCCGAATAGGACTTCTGTCTGTCTGATGCAACTTTTAAACTTTTTCGTATCACTTTCACTTTCCCCTCAGTTTCTTTAACCAAATCAACCCCGTGGATTTGGTTTTCCTTAAGTTCAGTCCAATATAGAGGCGTTCGACACTTACGCCCATATAAAGCCTCATAAGGCGCCATCTTTAAGCTCAATGGAAAAATATTATTGTAGGCAAACTCTACCAATGGGAGAAACTTTTCCCAACTGCCTCGGAATTCAAGAATACAACATCTGAGCATGTCCTCGAGTACTTGAATTAACCTCTCCGACTGACCGCCAGTTTGAGGATGAAAGGCCGTACTAAAGTTCAACTTTGTACCCAGGGCCTCTTGTAACTTCTTCCAAAATCTGGATGTGAATCTCGGATCTCTATCCGATATGATTGATGAATGAACTCCAAGAAGTCTTACTATTTTTGAAACATACAAGTTTGCCAACTTGTCGAGGGAGTAATCCACTCGAATAGGTACAGAATGGGCTGACTTCGTGAGTTTATCAACTACAACCCATACAGCATCTTTCTTGCTCGGAGATAATGGTAAACCCGTTACAAAATCCATAGTAATACGGTCCCATTTCCACTCCAGAACCAAAATGGGTTGAAGCAAACCCGAACGTACTTGGTGTTTAGCCTTTACTTGCGACAAATCAAGCATTTGAAACAAACTACGAAATATCTTTCTTCATTCTCGGCCACCAATACTGTTGCTTCAAGTCATTATACATCTTGGTACTACCCGGATGTACAGATAAACATCCATTATGGGCCTCATGCAAAATTCTCTAAATAAGCTCTTCCTTTCTCGGTACACAAACTCTATCTTTGAACATCAGACTTCCGTTGGGACTAATTCGGAAATCAGACTCAACGTCTGTCTCGCACTGAGCTCTCTTGACTTGAAATTCACTATATTCTTTCTGAGCCTCAAAAATCTCTTGGAGGAAAATTGGTCTAGCTCTCAACTCATCTAGAATAGAGCCATCGTCGGATAAAGTCATCCGCGAGTTCATTGCCCTTAAAGCAAAAAGGGACTTCCTGCTCAAAGCATCGGTGACCACATTCGCCTTTCCAGGATGGTAGTCAATGACCATCTCGTAGTCTTTTATCAACTCTAACCATCTCCGCTGCCTTAAGTTCAATTCTTTCTGAGTCATTAAGTACTTCAAACTTTTGTGATTAGTGAAAATCTGACATCTCTCACCATATAGGTGATGTCTCCATATCTTCAATGCGAAGACTATGGCAGCCAACTCTAGATCGTTGGTCGGATAATTCTTCTCATGAGGCTTCAACTGTCTTGAGGCGTAAGCAATCACTTTGCCTTCTTGCATAAGTACACAGCCTAATCCATTTAAGGATGCATCGCTGTAAATCACAAATTCTTTCCCTGTCTCAGGTTGTACTAAAACTGGAGCTTCTGTCAACATCGCTTTCAGTTTCTCGAAACTTTGTTGGCATCTTTCTGTCCACTCAAACTTCACATTTTTCTGTAACAATTTAGTCATCGGGGTTGCAATAATAGAAAACCCCTTGAAGAATCGTGTATAATAGCCAGCTAGGCCTAGAAAACTTCTAATCTTAGAGATATTCTTCAGTGGCTTCCAGTCCATAATAGCCGAAATCTTACTGGGGTCTACTCGAACTCCTTCTCCCGAGACATTATGTCCCAGAAATCCTACTTCCTTGAGCCAAAATTCACTTTTACTGAACTTGACATATAATTGATTTTCTCGTAGAATCTGTAAAACTGTCCGTAGGTGCTCAGCATGCTCATTCTTATCTCGGGAATAAATCAGTATGTCGTCAATGAAAACGACTACAAACTTGTTGAGGTATGGTCTAAAAATGCGGTTCATTAAGTCCATGAATACCACAGGAGCATTGGTCAAACCAAAAGGCATGACTAAAAATTCGTAATGCCCATACCTTGCTCGAAAAGTTGTCTTAGACACATCTGATTCCTTTACTCTTAACTGATAGTACCCTAATCTCAAGTCTATTTTGGAGAACATAGTGGCTCCTTTCAAGTGATCGAACAAATCATCGATCCTGGGCAGTGGATGCTTGTTCTTCACCGTCACTTTATTAAGCTGACGGTAATCTATGCACAATCTCATGGTGCCATCTTTCTTTTTCACAAATAAAACCAGAGCACCCCAGGGAGAACAACTTGACCTAGCAAAGCCTCTATCTGTCAACTCTTGCAACTGCGACTTCAGCTCCTTCAATTCCGTTGGAGCCATTCTGTAAGGAGTAATAGATATTGGTATAGTACCGGGAGCCAGTTCAATGCCGAACTCAATCTCTCTTACTGGTGGTAGTCCTGGTAATTCCTCGGGAAACACATCCACGTACTCACATACTATCGGTACTGATTCAATCTTTAACTCTGCTTCTTTATCATTCATCACAAAGGCCAAATATGCCTCATACCCCTTTCTTATGTATCTTTGTGCCGTCATGTGAGAAATCATTACCGGTAATTTGCCTTTCTCATCTAATTCTAAATAGAGAATATCCCCATTCTCACATCTCATCTCAATATATTTCTTCCCACAATTAACTATTACATCATGGGTGGTTAACCAATCCATACCAAGAATGATGTCAAACTCATCAAATGGTAGCAACATAAGGTTTGCTTTAAAGTAATGGCCTCTAATCATCAAAGGACAGTCCTTACATACTTTAACAACTAAAACACTTTTGCCTAAAGGATTAGACACCTTAATCACAAATTCTGTAGACTCTATAGGCATACTCATACTGGATACTAGTTTCATGCAAACATAAGAGTGTGTGGATCTAGGATCTATTAAAGCAATAACCTCAATATCATGGAAAGAAAAGGTACCCGTAATAACATCATGAGAAGATGCCTCTTCGCGGGCGCGAATGGCATAAGTCCTTGCAGGTGCCCTACCCTCGGGTCTCGTGGCCTGCTCTCTAGGGTTACCTCTACCACTTGCCCCACTTCTGGGGTTCCTCTGTGGTCTACCTCTGACCATACCCCCAGATCTCAGGTTCTGAGTTCTTTCTTCTTTCATCATCTCAGGACAATATTTTATAAAGTGATCCTGGGAACCACATCTGAAACAAGCATTTTCATGCGCTCGGCATTCACTGAGATGACGTCTGCCACACTGTGGGCATTCGAGTCTGTCAGATCGGATATTCCCTACACTAGCAACTGAAGTAGTCTATGCTTTGTTTCCCAAATTCTGTCTACTCTTGTCTTTCTTGGAAAATCCAGTGGAAGTAGCCGATCGGGTAGGGAAATCTCTTGACTTTTTGGATGAAGATTGGAATGACTTATTCCACTATCTCTTTTTTGTGTCACGAGACTCTATTTCAGACTTTCTCTTCTCCTTCACTAGTTCTTCGGCTTTACAAGCCCTCTCTACTAGCACAACAAACTCCTTCAGTTTTAGGACAGCAACAAACAATTTGATGTCCTCATTTAGCCCATCTTTAAATCTCTTACTCATGATGGCTTCGGTGGATACGCATTCTCGAGCGTATTTACTGAGTCATAAAAACTCGCGCTCATAATCAGTCACAAACATCTTGCCTTGCTTTAGTTCTAGGATTTCCTTCCTTTTCTGGTCCACAAACCTTTGACTGATATACTTTTTCTTGAACTCTTCTTGGAAGAATTCCCATGTGATCTTTTCCCTCGGTACCACCGACATAAGAGTGTTCCACCATTGGTAAGCAGAATCTCTTAAAAGAGAGACTACACACTTCATGCATTCATCAGGTGTGCATGACAATTCATTAAATACCCTGACAGTATTTTCTATCCAGAACTCAGCCTTTTTCGGATCATCATCTTTTCTAGCCCAGAATTCTTCTGCTCCATGTTTACTAATCCTATCAACCGGAGGCTTTTCTCCTCTTACCACCTCTACTACTTGAGGGCCACTGGGATAGGTTGAGGAATAGGTGGGGGTGGAGGGGGTTGCGCATTCGAGTTCGTACGAACGAACTCCGTGTACCATGTGTTCATCATATGGAGGAAGGCTTCTCTAGCCTCTTCTCCTCCTTCTTGACTCACCGTAGTGGGTCTATTCTCATTCTAGTTCAGCACCGTCCCTTCAGCGGGAGCCGGTGCGTTACTTTCTACGTCATCCACCATATCTCTTTCGGGATCCATTTACTATATATATAAACATAATTTAAGTCGTCAGGAGTCGTCACACTATCATTATAAAAACATTTCTCACGTATGGCATGTATAGCTAGACTCGTGCTCTTGCAACGTTAGTCCTAGAACCGACTAAACCGTAGCTCTGATACCACTAAATGTAACACCCCTTACCCGAGTCTGAGGCTTAGACCGGATACGAGATATCACTATGCTTGAACTTGCTTAATCATGCACTTACGGGCAGTAGAATTTTGTTCTGAATTAAAAACTTCTTTTTCTCAGTCTAATCATACATTCATGGGCCTACGAGGCCTTAACCACGTATCTAAAAACTTTTGGAACTTAATCAGAAACTTTTCTTCAAAACAGGGGTCACACGCCCATGTGGTTTGGGACACGCCCGTGCACCCCTTGACACGCCCATGTCTTCCAACCGTGGTCGACACTGACAATATTCACACGGCCTTGACACGCCCATGTCTTCCAACCGTGGTCGACACTGACTATATTCACACGGCTTGGGAGACACGCCCATGTTCTAATCGTGTGTTATACACGGCTTAAACAAATGGCCGTGGGATTTGCCCATGGCCTATTCTAAATTCAATTATAAAGGTGCAGGGTACGCACAGCCTAGACACACGCCCGTGTGTCCAACCGTGTGGGCACTTAGAGGCTATTTACCAAGCCAATTGCCACCCTGAAATCAAGATCAGATCATACTCAATTCAACAACTCAATTTACTACATCTTTCATGAACAATACTACATGCTTCATTGATATCAATAAACTTACATACTTAATCATTCATGACCCATCTCTTTGGCCATATACAAAAAGAATACTAAGCTTGATAACCAATACTTTGGCTAATTTCAAAACATGACTTAAAAATGAAATGCTTCCTATACATGCCATACTTAATATAAACAACTTGGCTATACCAAAATAGCGATCGATAGTGTGCTCCGAGCTCCGATGACGATGATCCACGAGATTAGCTTGACGGGACTACATGGAAAGGAAGAATAAAAGACGTAAGTATTTAGCTTATTAAGTTTGCTTATAATGCACATAACAACATACTTGCTTAATATAAACCATTTGACATAAACAACGGTATCATACTTTCAGCTATAAAGCTTACTTACTCATATCTGATCCTTACATATCTCATGATACTTACTAGTCTCATACCTGTGAGGTAAACAAGGTACCTGTATCACTTGATCACATTGATCAGCATACTTTAACATAATAATCATAATCTCTAATTTATCATTCATAACATGAATAATACTCATTCTCAACTTGGTGATAACTTTGCTTGATTACTTTCTTGTTATCTCATTTAAACTTTACTTGTTTGCCCGATGAATTTCTATGAATAACCGAGGATACTGAATCTCATCTCACATGCTCGATGCCAAAGCCATATCCTAAATACGGTCTTACATGGAATCTCTCATCTTGGTTTTGAGGCCATGTCCTGACATGGGCTTATACAAAGTCTTTCTCGTGAGTTCCCTTGGGAACTTACCATTGCCATGTCTTGACATGGTCTTACTTGGTATCTTTACTCATAAACTGGTCAATACTGAGCCTTGGCTTGGACTTACATAAAATCTTCCTTGTTTCTCACCAATGCCATGCCTTGGCTTGGACTTACATGGGATCTCTATCTCTTGATAGCTTTTCAATGCCAAGACTTGTCTTGGACTTACATGATAACTTTTCAATGCCAAGACTTGTCTTGGACTTACATGACATCTTTGCTTGGAGACTCACCAATGCCATGCCTTGGCTTGGGCTTATATGGGTCTTCATCTCATAATAACTCTTCAATGCCAAGACTTGTCTTGGTCTTACATGATAACTTGCTTGATTGCCGATGCCATGCCTTGGCTTGGTCTTACACGGGCTTTCTCGTTTCATGTGATAGATCGAGTATCCTAAGCTATTCAACTTCAATCGGGGCTTTCTCATGCTTGATCTTATTGAATACTTTGTTTAACATAACATTAAACATTTTCATGATAATATTGTACATTATACTAAGCAATTCAATGATATTAATCATAAAGCTTAGAAATCATACAAACTTACCTCAATATACAAAATGTATGTAGATATGCAATTTAGTCCTCGACTTTGTTCTTGCCTCGGTTTCGATCCAGGCTTCGTTTTTCTTGATCTATAATCATGAATAGATCATTTAATACTCACATTGACTAAATTGACTCTTTACTCATACTTTGGCAAAATTACTATTTTGTCCCTATACTTTCTCATATTTGCACTTTTACCCCAAGGCTCGTAAAATGATTTTCATTCAACTTTCTTAAACATCGTGTGTAGCTAATTCATTTTTTCTACTATATCAATCATCAATTCTCACTATTTCTAATAGGTATGACCAATTTCATAACTTTTACAAACTAGTCCTTACTAGTATTTTTCATGAAATTCACTTAGGAAAAGATGTTTATCTAACATCAAACTCTCATAAACTTCCATAAAATATCATTTTACAAGCATGTCACTCTTGGGTAGATTTTTGAACATGCATCCTAGCTCATTTTATAGCTAAAAATAGCTAATTCATAATACGGGAACTTCAAAAATACGAAGAATATTAAAAACGGGGCTAGGATGACTTACTTTCAAGCTTCAAAAATTTGAAGAACCCTAGCTATGGAGTCTCTCAAATTTTCGGCACAAGGAAGAAGATGAATGAAATTTTTATCATCTTTTTCCTATTTTAATCATTTAAATGGTAAATGACCAAAATGCCCTTCTCTTTAAAAATTTACAAATTACTAACTCATGTCCATTTTTGTCCAAAAATTATAATTTGGGAAAATTGCTATTTAAGGACCTCTAATAAACAGTCTAAAGCTATTGCATACAAAAAGCTTCTAGAAACTCATATTTTGCAACTTTTGCAATTTAGTCCTAATGGACCCTTTAACAGAAATTTCCATAAAATTTCTACATGAAACTTTCATAATATCATGCAAACATGTCATAAACCTTAAGAACTCAATTTTACTATCTCGGGTTTGTGGTCTCGCACCACTATTCCGACTAGGCCCTAAATCGAGATGTTACAATCAAGGTCTAGGGTTTGACCCATGTTGGATATTTGTGTATTTTGATGCCTAACAGTGGATTATGCATGTTTGATGTGTGATAAACAACTTTTGCTAGGTGGTTTTTGATGAAAATGTCAAGAGGACCTATTTGTAAAAATATTATAAAATGTGCGTAAAAGTGTGATTAAATGAAAAATATGGACTGTTATAAGTATAAAAGAGGATCGGTTAGGATTGGGAATCGAAGAAATTGAATAGATTTCATTTTTTGAGCCTAGGGGCAAAAATATAAATATGTCAAAGTTTAGGGGCAAAAATGTAATTTTGCCAAAATGTAATTTTTGGACTGAATTGAATAATGGGAATAATAAATGAGTTAAATTTGCTATTATAGATCAAGAGAAATTAGGTTCGGACCTAGATCGGGGGAAAAACAAAGTATTTGACGATTGGGTCCCATTCCTACTATTTTGGTACCAAGGTAAGTTCGTATGTAAATAATGCATTGTTTTATTTATGATATAAATGCTTTGGTATTGTATGAATTATGATCGACACCTTAAACGTAATCGACAAAGTTTGACAAGCGAGAAAATCCCGGTTGAACCTTAGGAATAGTTAGGATACAAACGTCATGACATTAGGGTTATTGAGATTTCGTGTAAGACCATATCTGGGATATGGCATCAATATGAGACTTCGTGTAAGACCATAGCTTGCTATTGGCATCGATATGAGATCCCATGTAAGACCATATCTGGGATATGGCATTGGTACGGTACTGTGAATGCGAGATGTCCCGAGTATCCTTTAGTATTCCAAGTGGTTCAACGGGTAGTTTTGTGAAATGTTAAAGTTGTGAAAGAATTAAGTATGTTGCACTTGGGTACAGGTATGTACATAAGACTCATGCTTAATGAGCTCGATATGTAATGAACCCTCGGTAAGTTTGTGATTGAGTAAGTTTGACTATGAGATTTATAATGACATTTATGTTAATTTACATCATGTTAATTATGTGTTAAATGTGTGTTATAATGCCTATTATTTGCGTAGGAACTTACTAAGCTTTAAAGGTTACTCCCCTTTCTTTTCCCTTGTCTTATAGTGTCACCAAGCTAGCTCGGGGATCGGAGACTGTCGGAGATTCACTCACACTATCAACATATCATTTTGGGTACTGATGAATTTAACATTTTGAGTTATGGCATGTGTAGGGACTTGGTCAATTTGTTATGTGTCATAATTAATTTGGCCAAATGTGTTGGCTTATGATGATTGATAATTCATTTTGTAAATGGCCATTGAAATTGGCTAATATTGTTTAAGTATATATACATATGATGATGCTTATCATGGATGTGGTAATTTGCATGCTTGAGTTGGTAAGTATGTGATGGTTGTATGTGATAGATGGTAATATATAAATGAGTGTTGTTGCCTTGGTTGTGGCTGATGTGGTTGAATGTATGTTCTTGGATTGGTGTTATGTTTTGTTGTGTAGGTATGTGCATGGAAGGGTGACAAAATGGCTTGGTAAATAGCCTTGTTTTTGTCCATACGGGTAGTCACACGGGCGTGTGTCTAGTCCGTGTGTGACACACGGCTTGCCCCTTGAGTGTGTGTTCCGGCTGTGTGTCCCCTGCACCTGAATTGTTGCAAAATAGAATGCTCAATAATGAGCACACAGGCAGAGACACGGCTGTGTGTCTCAGCCGTGTGGGCGACACGGCCTCGAACACGGGCTTGTGCCCTAGCCGTGTGAAGTCTGCAGCTATTTTATGAAAAATTATGAAAATTTAATCGATCACACGGCCTAAGCACACGGGCGTGTGACTTGGCCGTGTGACCTCAATTCGATGATGATGTCATAAATAGAAAGCTCCCTAATTTGAACACAGTCTGAAGTACGGACGTGTCTTAGGGTCACACAGGTGTGTCCCGAACCCACACTGGCGTGTGGCCTCTTTTACATGAAAATTTTTCGAAGTTTCCCAAAAGTTTCCAAAGTTCTCGGTTTAGTCCCCAACCACTTCTGATGCATGTTTTAGGCCTCGTAGGCTCATGATAAGGATGATATGAATGTATGTGAAAGGTTTTAAACTTGGATGGAAATTTATGTCTCGGTTTTATATGTTTGCTTGTGTTTATGTCCGGTAATGCCTCGTACCCTATTTCGGCATTGAATACGGGTAAGGGATGTTACATAGATTGGATGGGGTACCTGTGTCAATTATTTCTGACAGAGATCCTCGTTTTACATCTCGATTCTTGAAGAAGTGACATAAGGCTCTGGGTTCGATATTAGACTTCAGTACCGTGGTCCATTCTCAGACCGATGGTCAATCTGAGAGGGTGATTCAGATACTGGAGGATATGCTTCGGAGCTGTGTGATTGATTTCTGAGGTAGTCGGGAGGATTATCTGCCGTTAGCTGAGGTCGCCTACAATAACAGCTTCTAGTCTAGCATCCAGATGGCACCTTACGAGGCTCTGTATGGTCGTAAGTGTCGTACTCCACTATGCCGGACTAAGTTGGGTGAGCGTCGGGTTCTGGGTCCTGAGCTAGTTTCTTAGAGAGAGGACAAGGTTCGATTGATTCAGGACCGTCTAAAAGCGGCTTCTGATGGGCAAAAATCGTATGCAGATCTGAAGAGACATGAGATTGAGTACTCTATGGGGGATTTTGTATTCCTTAAGGTCTTTCCATGGAAGAAAGTTATGAGGTTTGGTCGTAAGGGCAAGTTGAGCCCTAAGTTCATTAGGCTATACCGGATTCTAAAATGAGTGGGACCGATTGCTTACCAGTTGGAGCTACCTCCAAAGTTAGACCGTATTCATGATGTGTTTCACGTCTTACATAGTCTCCATTGAGGATATCGAGGTTAGGCCGAATTTGACCTTTAAGGAGGAGCCGGTTTAGATTCTGGAGCGAGACGTTAAGGTTCTGAGAAGGAAGTCCATTCCATTAGTAAAGGTTCTGTGGTAAAATCATAGCGCTGAGGAGGCCACGTGGGAACCTGAAGACTTGATGCATCAGCACTATACTCATTTGTTATGATCAGGTAAATTTCGAGGTTAAAATTTCTTTTAGGGGGTAGAGTTGTAACGCCCCAACTTTTTATTCCTGCTTTTGTAAAAATTTGACACAAATCTGCATCTGCTTTAGTGGTTAAGTGTTCTAATAAACCGTAATATATACATATTTTAATCTCACATTTAGCGTACTTTTGGATGATTTATCCCATGACTTGTGGAATTTGATGCTCCTAATCCTTTAATTTCATGTTTTATACTTAGGAAAGCATAGGAGGATGAAAAGAACGAGAAACGGGCTAAAAACGGACCAAATGGGCCAAAGTAGGAAATCAACACGGCCTGGGCCCAAGCCACACGACCGTGCCCCTTTAGCAGGCTCGAACACGGGCCTGGGCTCGATTTACACGGGCATATTGCACGGGCGTGTCCCTGCCGTGGCAAAGAGGAATTTCATTCAGATTAGGATACTTTCGGGCCAAGTAAGGCATCTCAAAGCCTATATAAACACCCTAGAGGGCAACCTAAAGGGGGAGTTCGACAGAAGGCCTCTGTCAGGGCTTGGGGGCGTCCAGGTAGGCCAAGGAGCCAAGCTAGAGAGGTCAGAATTGTGGGATCTACTCAAAGAAAGCCAGCTGATCCATCTCAAGAAGCCGAAATCATACTCAAGACGGAGGATCTCTCCTTCAATTCCTTCAGGGGGTTTTAGTGTTTTCTTATGTTTTGTTTTATATTTTCTTCTGAGATGTATTCTTTTATGATTATGAACTAAACCCCTCAGATACCTGAGGGGATGAAACCTAAGACGGATCTTGTTATTGTTTTCTGAACTATATGATAAATACTTGATTTGTTCTTAACTATGTGTTCTTAATTCTTGTTTTGATATTTCAGGATATTTATTCAAGTATTGATGTGCTTAGGCAGAGGAGGAATATTCCCTGTTTAAGAGTAGATCTAGCATAGTTAAGCAGAGTTGATCGCAACCCTAGAGATAGGATGACGAAAATCTGTCGGATTAGGGTCAGACCTAATATGGGAGTCCATAGATCGAGTTAATGCAATTTTAGGGGTTTTAATTAGAAAGAGATATCAATTAATCAACTTGGGGTTAGATGTTAGTAGCCTCGAGAGAGGTAATAATATAAATTAGGGAATCCTACGGATCAAGTCAAGTGAATAAATCGTCTGGTTCAGAGTTAAATAACAAGTGAAGTCTAGGTGGATTTTTCCTTGGGTATTGTCTTAATCAACTGGTTTTTCCCACAAGTATTTTCCCCAATTCATTCTCTATGTCTTAGCATCTTTAGCTTAGTAGTTAGTTGATTTTAAATTAAACAACAATTCCCTTAATTCTTAGGCTAAATAATAAAAAGAAAGCTACTATTAGTACTTTTGGTTCCTTTGGGTTCGACATTCCTGTCTTGCCACTAAGCTATACTACTGCTCGATAGGTGCGCTTGCCTCAATCGTGGTGATAGTTAGTTTCTAGGCACGATCATATCATTATATAAATATTAAGACTCTCGACACACGATCAAGTTTTTGACGCAGTTGCTGGGGAACTGAAATATTAAGAACACTCAATTTTTATTACTTTAGCCATTTTTTATTTTCTACAATTTACTTTTATTTTGTTTTTAACTTTTCTAGTCTTCCTTCTTTTATTTGTTCCTAACAGGTACCTCTAGTTTATTACTAGAAGGAACCCGACAGGACCCTTAATTTACGACAGTGATATTGAAGGTACCGTTCGCAGAAATCGTAGAGAAATAAGGTGAAGCTTAAATTACATAGAAGAAGAGCAAGAAGACGAAGTTAATACTACCGAAGAGATGGCTGATAATAATCCGCTACCTCCAGAGGTGGCCGAAAATCATGCTCCCCAAACTATGTATGATTATGCTAAACCTAATTTAATAGGAACTGAGTCAAGTATTGTTAGACCTGCTATTGCTGCAAATAGTTTTGAACTGAAACCTAACACAATTCAGATGATACAACAGTTTGTTCAGTTTGATGGTTTGGAGGATGAGGATCCTAACACACACCTAGCGAATTTTCTAGAATTTTGTGATACCTTTAAAATAAATGGCGTTTCTGATGATGCCATTCGTCTTCGGTTATTTCCCTTTTCTTTAAGGAATAAAGCCAAACAGTGGTTGAATTCTCTTCCACGAGGATCAATCACTACATGAAATCAAATGACCAAAAAATTCTTATTAAAATATTTTCTGCCGGCCAAAACGGCCAAGTTGAGGAATGATATCTCTTCTTTTGTGCAGATGGATTTAGAGACACTTTATGATGCATGGGAGAGATACAAAGATCTATTGAGAAGGTGCCCACACCATGGATTACACTTGTGGGTACAGGTCCAAACTTTCTACAACGGTGTGAACCCCTCAACAAGGCAATTGATTGATTCAGCCGCCGGTGGAACCCTGAATAACAAAACTCCTGAAGCGGCCAACGAGTTTATAGAGGAGATGTCACTGAATAACTATCAGTGACAAGTTACAAGGACAAGGCCAACAAAAATAGCCAGAGTTTTCAACCTCGACGCAGTAACCATCCTATCCAATCAGGTAGAGATATTAAATAAAAAGATTGATTGTTTGTGTTCTTCGCAGGTACATCCGGTAATGTAGTGCGAAACAAGTGGAGGTGTGGCGAATCCTGAGTACCCACCCTACGGACATGGCATGGAAAGTGAGCAAATGAACTATATGGGTAAAAATTTCATATATCAAAATAACCCTTATAGTAATACGTATAATCCAGGTTGGAGGAACCACCCTAATTTTTCATGGGGTGGTCAAGGAAATCAGAGACAACAACCCCCTCCAAACTTCCAACAACAGCCCTACCCACAAGAAAAGAAGCCAAACCTTGAGGAGATGCTGACAAAATTTATAGCGGTGTTAGAAACTCGTTTCTAAAACACCGAGACAACACTTAAAAATCAACAAGCATCAATTCAGGGGATCGAGAACCAGTTAAGGCAACTTGGTAAGCTGATCTCCGAACGACCACAAGGAAGCCTACCAAGCAACACTGAGACTAACCCAAAGGAGCAAATTCAAGCCATAACAGCTCATGATAGTGCAGGGTTAGATGAGCCCAATTTAAGGCAAAACAGTATGGTAGAAGAAGGTAAGGTTGAGGTGAACCATGACAAACCAAAATCGGTAATTAGAGAGTACCAACCTCGTATACCATACCCCGATGCGATGAAGAAAGACCACACAGAGGAACAATTCAGTAAATTTTTTAAACTTCCAAAGAAATTACATATTAACTTGCCGTTTCTTGAAACTCTTTCGCAGACGCCAGATTCAAGGAAATTTTTAAAAGAGTTTTTGACAAACAAACGGAAGTTATACGATACGTCGCATGTGGAGCTAAACGCAGTGTGCCCAGAAATTCTACGAAATATACTACCACGTGAGCTCACATTTCGTGTAAGTGACGAAACGATCACTCTTCAGGTTTTTGACACGGCTAGGATGTAACACCCCTAACCCGTGTCCATCACTGGATTAGGGTTACGGGCATTACTTAACCAAACCCAAGTCAACGCACTTTATAAAAACTATTACTTTGATAAATATGTACCAATTCAATCTATCTCGAATAACATGTAAATTCCATCTAATATCATAACATTAACTAACATATCAAAAATAATATCATTAACATCAACTAAAAAATAATTACATTCAATTAGCAAATCACTATTCAATTGGTCATTTTGCATCTTATAGCCGAATAAGTATATTAGCTTTATTCATCTTATATTAATCAAATAACTATACTTATACTAATTTAACCACATACACACTATATCTAGTTGTTCACAACAATACTTACCTATTATAAACTTCATATCCGTATGCTTATAAACCTTCCATGAATAATATGTACTCCAAATCAAAACAATACTATGGCCGAATATTTGCAAATGTACATACATCAACTTATTCATTAGTATAATACATTCATTAGTCACATACACAAAATATGACCTAATCTTTTCATGATATGTATTATAAGTACATATAAATTTTAAGCAAAGTATATTCATTATCCATAAAGGGTACTATATACCTTATTCAAACCAAGCTTATAATCTCAATTATCACATACATAACATAATTTGATATAACTACCAAAATAAGGTTATAATGTATCCGATTATACCCAATAATAAACCAAAATCAAGTATAACTAAGCCATATTCAATTAAATAAATTATCATCAATTTTCATCTACTTCAATCATAGGACATTCATTCGAAATATATAGATTAAAATACCCTTTTTGAACTTCACGAAGCATACATACCAAAACATGCTTTTATAAAGTTTGAAAATGCACAAACATTTACATCACCTCAAGCATAAAAAAATCAACCCAAGCATAGATGTGAAGCCATATTCGCATGGCATTTATATACATTATATACAAAGTAACTCCAAAGAGAAAATGACTATACATGCCATAATTTCCAAAAGTTCGATTTAACAAAAAGGTACCAAAGATAGATGATAGTGTGCTTGACTTTGAAAAGGATCCCCGAGCGCGAGCTTAAACTTCAAAATCTATAAAACAGTCAAATAAACACAACACATACAGTAAGCTACATAGCTTAGTAAGTTTTTAAGCATTAGTAACATACACAATTAATCATTATATAAATTAAATCAAACTAACTTGACATCAACGAGTTCATAAATGCAATTAGGTATAGCATGTTACCATTCAACAATTACCAAAATCAATAGGTCTCAAAAACTGAATACTAACATACCATTTATCCATTCGAACAAGCTCAAAGATTAATGATCACATCTCAATACTTTAATTTCATATACAAGAACAACTTACCTCATAAGTATTAAATTACTTAATTATCATGCATCACTTGCCTATCTATCACTTTTCGGATATCTCCATTCATTGGTTTATATCTTTGTAAGATCTATAAATCCGCACACACAGTGTAATTCATGTAACGTATCGAACACTTAGTGCCATTACTTAAGAAAGAGCATACAGAGTGCTATGTACTAGTAATGTATCGCACACTTAGTGCCATTACTATTCTACCGCACACATAGTGCCATTTACTAGTAATGTATCGCACACTTAGTGCCATTACTATTTTACCGCACACATAGTGCTAAATAACCGATTCGCACACACAGTGCTCGGTATATAAGCTCACACACATAGTGCTCTACAATCCCAATTTTCACCTCATTCATATAGACATAAATAATCACATTTTAAACATATAAAACACCCATGAATATACATGTTCGAACCCAACAATCTTTCCTATGAAGCACCATCATATTCGACCATAGAAAGTAAACATGTACACTCACTAATTCAATATAATCATCCTTCATTATAGTTCTACATTTAACCATATCCCAATTATACTTAATCATTCAACTCAATTAAATTCAAAGCTTATAAAAATACCAACCTTATATTCGGCTAGCACTTAAATTTATCCAATGTCACATTCGGCATTTAGTAATTTAACATACTTACTCTTACTTAATAAATGCACCTCGATATAAACTAATTCAATTCAACCCAATTACTTGAAACACCCCACACCTGGCCCACGAGCTTGGACCGGATCTGGTATGTTCCTTAAGTAAACTGGTTACAAAATTCTTTTATTATCAGAGGAAAACTTGTGCGATTTTTAAAAACTATTGTTTTGGGTTGGGCTTGTGTTGAAAACAGGTTCGTTTTATATTGAAATCCCTTTTATCTTAAGTGACAAAATATTTAGGGTTTAGTTTAAAAGAAATTTTAATTAAATTTTAATAGATAAAATTCATAATCATAATAAATAAAAATAAGTGTAAAGTAATTCAACTATGGCCTTATGGCCTTATTACATCAAATAATTCCCAAAATAATTCAAAGTACTAAAATAAATTCAAGAGTCCTCAAAATATAAACTTCATGTTGAGCATGGCCACCACAAGTTCTGTCGTCCCGGTCCATCACTTTGTTCATCACTGAAAAATGTTCCCAACGGGTGAGTCAAATAGACTCAATGTGTACACGACACTAAATCATAATAGAATCGGGCATATCACATATTACACATTCAAAACATAGAATACAGGTTATGATGCATTCCCAAACCCAAACCTAGTTGTCCATCCGCTACACACCCCCCGTACCTACCGGTCCTCACACCGTGGGACTACTAAGTCGACCCTCCTTCCGCTACACTCCAAATCATGATGCCCGAGGTCACCGCATCATTGTGGTCTTAGGTCACCACTTTCAGATTACTATGGTCTTAGGTCACCACTTTTCACTTCCCTTTCAAAACAAAACCATATGCCCATATAATAATATGCATAATATGCCGAGTTCACATTCTTATCATATTCTCATGTTACAAATAACATTTTTCATATTCCTAGTAGAAGTAGGAAACGTAGCTGAGTATTTAGTACCATAACATGGTACCTTAGCCACTTTCATATTCTTAATATCACATATTTTAATTAAACACACACCATAAAACATATTAAGAATTAGTGTGGGGTACACACACTGATACACTTAGCGGTTCACTTAAATCCCGAAAAACCGATCTATCGCTTTAGATCCTAAATCCCTTGCTGCCGATTTGATAATTAATCAAATCCCGGAAACTTGTATTCTTCCCCTTTGAAATCGGCTAATCACTTAAGGATCTTAAATCCGAAATTATCCATGGTTATAGCTTTTGATGGTCAAATCACGAAGATCTTTTCCTTTATAGTCGACTATGGCAAAAATCCGAAAGAATCCTTCCAAATTTCGGCAAATAAGAATATTGATGGGATTAGTCCTAGATATCGACAAATCTAAAAGAAAAGAATAGAAATCAAAACTTGTTCTTACCTTTTCTTGAAGAAATCGACAGCACCTATGCTTGAAGCCCCTCAAAGATTTGGCTTTTGATAGATTAGAAAGAAAAGAGAAGGAAGAATAAAGATGGAGGATTCGGCTATGGCTTCTAATGGAGAGGAAAATATTCGGCTAGGTTCCAACAATTACTTAATCTTGACAAAAGAAAAGAAAGAAAAGAAGAGAAGAGAGCACTAAGAATTTGGCAGAGAAAGGAGGAAGCACAAATTGATGAGTAGCCCTCCTTCCTTCCTTTTATAGCCGAAATTATCATCTAAGGAGTCCCTTACTTGGCCACCACTCCTCTATCTGATAACTTTATCCTTTAATTATCACTTAAAATAAAAGATAATTCAACAACTATCCTTACTTAGCCGAAATTATTAAACTCAAAGTCCCTTACTTGGCCATCACTTCTCCCTTATTTTCCTCTTTACCTTTTTATTCAAATTAAAAGAATTTAATCCAACAATTATCTCTTGGAAATAATGATAAATAAATCCCTTATTTATCCACTATTTATAAAATAATAAAAGCTCCTAATTTATAGCAATGTGCCGTCCACCTCTCTGCTCCTTGTAGCAAAATAAAATTTCTTTTATTTGCTTCCCAAGTGACTCGAACTTAGGCCCATTCCTCTTGCATATGACGCCATTTCCATAGGCCCTAAGTGGCATCTTCAGACCACTTTTCCAAGCCTGTTTGTGCATCAAATTTCACAAACTTTTTCTTTTAAGGCCACCTTGCCTTAATTTCCTCTTTTAAACCTTAAAACTCGTCATTTCTAGGTCATTTCTAAGTTTCCAAAAATTTTCGTTCGGCTCTGTAAACTTGACATTTCCTTACATTTCCATGACATTTCCTTACAAGACATTTCCTTACATTTCCAAGACATTTCCTTACATTTCCATGACATTTCCTTACAAGACATTTCCTTTCATTTCCAAGGTTCTAAAAATGTTCACTTTCCTCTTTTAAACTTAACATTTCCATACATTTCCAGGTTTCCAAAAGTGTTCAAAATATATTCATAACACATAAGATATGTCATTTCGTACAATTAAACCAAAAATGCATAGGCCCTTTTCAGGATGTTACAGTTCTACCCTCCTTAAAAATAATTTCGTCCTCGAAATTACTTACTAACAGTCGTGCAATCCTTCTCACCGCACTATGCTTACGCTGCGCACTCTGATCTTAATAGAACCATCATACTTTCTAGGCACAATCTCTAAGTTCACGTCCCCTAGAACTCATTTCTAACGTCGCGATTTAATCTGATTAAAAAGTTTTATGAATTAGTCCTTGTTTCACTTGATCACCCGCGAAGAAGTTTTATGAAAAGAATCTTAGGAGTGGTTCTTTCGTATTCATACATGCACACAGTCTTTTCATTCATACATACATCCATCAAAAATTATGAACTTCCGTTCATTCAGAGAAAGGTTGTAGTTTTCATTGTTATTGTTTTTCCACTACCCAGGGGTATTTTCGTAAGTTTGTCCTACAGGGGTATTTTCGTAATTTTTTAAAATAAGGTTCCTTGTTAATTTTGTCAATAAGGGTATTTTGGTAATTTTGAAATCCCGGGGGTATTTTGAAAAATTTTAAAATTCGGGGTATTTTTGGTAATTTTGGAACTCGGGGTATTTTGGTAATTAACTGAGGGTAAATTTGTAAAGTTTAATAAATCGGGATATTTCAAAATTTGCAAAACTTTGAGGTTCTTTTTGAGAATTTTACTTTCCAAAATGGTGATGTTGCAAAAATTTTGAAAATCAGGTCATTTTGGTAATTTTGTGAGTTAAGGGCAATTTTAGTAATTTTTCTCCAAATCAAGGTATTTTTGATAATTTGCAAATTAGGGTTTTTGAACATTTTATAAAGTAATGAAAATTTTGATAAGAACTATGGGTATTTTGGGAATTTCATAAACCAAAGGTATTTTTGTAATTTACCACTAGGGGTATTTTTGTAATCAAAAATTTTTGAAAGAATTTTGTAAAAATAGTTCTCACAAATTAAAAGGTAATTTTAAGAGTTTTAAAACTAGGGTTTATAAAAACACGGCTAGTTCCCTTTTGGGTTTTAGTCATTGTGTTTAGCCTATGACCGAGTCCTCTTGGTTAGGGTGAATCGAAGCTACGCACCAGGTAGGATTCCAGCGAAGAGGAGGTGAGTCACTAGGACTGCTTAAGTACCAGGCTCTTAGGATCCAATCCTAGACATGCGCACAATGGTTACCACACCCTAACTCGGCGTCTTAGTCATAGGTTTGTTTAATGGAATTAAGTCTTATGTGTTTGTGTTTGAGTAAACTAGTCCTAGGGTTCAAGTTCCTATCATGCTATTCTACGTTCCATTCCTCTTCTACCCTTCCATAATTCATAACATAAACCACATAATCAAAAAAATGGTTAGGGGTACTTACCTGGTGGACTGCGGGTCGGAGACTTAGGTGCCATGCCAGAAAACCTGCTCATTTTCAAAAATACTTTCATAAAACTCATTTGGGCTCGATTTGAAAATGTTTTGGGCCTTAGCCCATAGGCCGAGAGTTTAAAACTGGGCTCTGATACCAAACTGAAACACCCCACACCCAGCCCACGAGCTTGGACCGGATCTGGTATGTTCCTTAAGTAAACTGGTTACAAAATTCTTTTATTATCAGAGGAAAACTTGTGCGATTTTTAAAAACTATTGTTTTGGGTTGGGCTTGTGTTGAAAACATGTTCGTTTTATATTGAAATCCCTTTTATCTTAAGTGACAAAATATTTAGGGTTTAGTTTAAAAGAAATTTTAATTAAATTTTAATAGATAAAATTCATAATCATAATAAATAAAAATAAGTGTAAAGTAATTCAACTATGGCCTTATGGCCTTATTACATCAAATAATTCCCAAAATAATTCAAAGTACTAAAATAAATTCAAGAGTCCTCAAAAATATAAACTTCATGTTGAGCATGGCCACCACAAGTTCTGCCGTCCCGGTCCATCACTGTTCATCACCTGAAAAATGTTCCCCAACAGGGTGAGTCAAACAGACTCAATGTGTACACGACACTAAATCATAATAGAATCAGGCATATCACATATTACACATTCAAAACATAGAATACAAAGGTTATGATGCATTCCCAAACCCAAACCTAGTTGTCCATCCGCTACACACCCCCGTACCTGCCAGTCACACCGTGGGGACTACTAAGTCGACCCTCCTTCCGCTACACTCCAAATCTGCGGTCTTAGGTCACCGCATACTGTGGTCTTAGGTCACCACTTTTAGATTATCTTGTGGTCTTAGGTCACCACTTTTCACTTCCCCTTTCAAAACAAAACCATATGCCCCATATAATAATATGCATAATATGCCGAGTTCACATTCTTATCATATTCTCATGTTAAAAATAACATTTTTCATATTCCTAGTAGAAGTAGGAAACGTGCACGAGTATTTAGTACCATAACATGGTACCTTAGCCACTTTCATATTCTTAATATCACATATTTTAATTAAACATGACCATAAAACATATTAAGAATTAGTGTGGGGTACACACTGATACACTTAGCGGTTCACTTAAATCCGAAAAACCGATCTATCGCTTTAGATCCTAAATCCCTTTCTGCCGATTTGATAATTAATCAAATCCCGGAAACTTGTATTCTTCCCCTTTGAAATCGGCTAATCACTTAAGGATCTTAAATCCGAAATTATCCATTTGGTTATAGCTTCTTGATGGTCAAATCCCGAAGATCTTTTCCTTTATAGTCGACTATGGCAAAAAGCCTGAAAGAATCCTTCCAAATTTTGGCAAATAAGAATATTGATGGGATTAGTCCTAGATTTCGACAAATCTAAAAGAAAAGAATAGAAATCAAAACTTGTTCTTACCCTTTCTTGAAGAAATCGACAGCACCTATGCTTGAAGCCCCTCAAAGATTCGGCTTTTGATGGATTGGAAAGAAAAGAGAAGGAAGAATAAAGATGGAGGATTCGACTATGGCTTCTAATGGAGAGGAAAATATTCGGCTAGGTTCCAACAATTACTTAATCTTGACAAAAGAAAAGAAAGAAAAGAAGAGAAGAGAGCACTAAGAATTCGGGAGAGAAAGGAGGAAGCACAAATTGATGAGTAGCCCTCCTTCCTTCCTTTTATAGCTGAAATTATCATCTAAGGAGTCCCTTACTTGGCCACCACTCCTCTATCTGATAACTTTATCCTTTAATTATCACTTAAAATAAAAGATAATTCAGCAACTATCCTTACTTAGCCGAAATTATTAAACTCAAAGTCCCTTACTTGGCCATCACTTCTCCCTTATTTTCCTCTTTACCTCTTTATTCAAATTAAAAGAATTTAATCCAACAATTATCTCTTGAAAATAATGATAAATAAATCCCTTATTTATCCACTATTTATAAAATAATAAAAGCTCCTAATTTATAGCCATGTGCCGTCCACCTCTCTGCTCCTTGTAGCAAAATAAAATTTCTTTTATTTGCTTCCCATGTGACTCAAACTTAGGCCCATTCCTCTTGCATATGGTGCCATTTCCATAGGCCCTAAGTGGCATCTTCAGACCACTTTTCCAAGCCTGTTTGTGTGTCAAATTTCACAAACTTTTTCTTTTAAGGCCACCTTGCCTTAATTTCCTCTTTTAAACCTTAAAACTCGTCATTTCTAGGTCATTTCTAAGTTTCCAAAAATTTTTGTTCGGCTCTGTAAACTTGACATTTCCTTACATTTCCATGACATTTCCTTACAAGACATGTAACATCCTGAAATTGGGGCTATTTGTGATTGAATTATTTTTCTTGTGTTTAAATCTCTGTGATATTATTTGTGGTGTTATAAGACTTAATTAGGGGTCTTGAGTAAGCTCGGTTTAGTAGGATAATTCTTAGTATGGTTTATTTAATGAAGTGGATTATGTGAGGTTAGCACTTAAGTTAATTTAAGTGTTAATTAAAGCACATAAGGAATTAATGGCAAAGTGGTTGTGGTGTTTGAACTTATAGCTTGAGGTTAGAGGTTCGAGTAGTATGTTTAGCATTTTTAAAAGTTTATTTTGTATGTTAGCATTAATGGCCGGTCAACCTATGATTATGATAGGTTGGACTTTCATTTTGTTAAGTTGAATTTATTTTAAAGGAAAGCATGGAATAAGGGATAAGATTCCTAAGGTTATGGAAGGATATCTTGAAGTTATGGTAAATTGAGGGGACAAAAGGCTTGGTTTGTGGAAAATGTTTTGAAACTAACTCATGGCCAATTGACCATGAACTTGGGACGGCAATGTGGCTAAGGGGAGGATTTGGCCGAATATGCTAGTAATTGGTAAGGTTTAGGAGTGTTTTGGTCATTCCTAGCAATTGGTGAAAAAGGTTGCAATTCTCTCTCAATCTCTTTTCTTTTCTTTTGGCCGAATTTTACCTTGTGATAAGCCTAAACTCTTTTGACCATTTGGTCATTTCTTTTGCTCATCTTCTATTTTCTCCATTTCATTCTCTCAAAACTGAAACATTCATCAACATCTTGTTCTCCTATTTGTTTTGCTTAAACACCAAAAATCTTCTATACTCTCTTCTTTGCCGAAACTCTATTCCCTTTTCCTATTATTTTCTTTTTGTTCTTTAGCCGAATATACCTCTTTGTTGTGCCGAAAATTTTCTTCTCCTATCTTGAATCACTTTGGCCGAATATTAAAGGTAGCATAGTTTTCCTCGGGACTTTTCTATTAATTGATTTTGGTAAGGTGGTAAGGGTTTATTTCAAAGGATTATTCTTTTAAGTTTTCGTTTAAGCCGAAGGCTAATAACCTTAATGATGATGGTTGGTTGTAGGGAAGTGAGACCGGTTCACATTTAGGAGTGTGTTGGCTAGTGTTCGAAGGCTTTTGGGTAAGGTTTCGGGTTCACAAGGAACCCTTCTCAATTATTTTGGTTTGGCCGAATAGGCCATGGCACTAATCTAGTTTTTGGCCGAATATAGGGGCAAGGAAAACTTGTGTGGCCGATTTGTCTATTCGGGATTTAGGACTCTCGTTAATATCAGGTACACATCTTATAATCTTTTAAATATGCTAAGTGTTATATTATGCCTAATCAGTTTGTGTAGACATGGATGTTATACCATCATGGTATTAACAAGGACACGGGTAAGTCTTTATTACTTGAGAATATTATTTGATGCTTTTGGGAAGCATGTCACATTTGGTATGTGCAATATTTGGTTTATGGTAATGATAAATCTATGAACGTTGTTAAATAAACCTATTATCATGATTTGATAAAAGTATATAATTGTTGATATGGGTTGATGAGTGGAGGGGCAAGTGATATTTGTGTCGACGGACACGGTGTTTTGGTAACACATTGTGACTACGGTCACCAGAGGTTTGGTACCTCCGGAGGTTTGGCACCTCATAGCGACTTGTCCCCTGTGGTTGATACCACCGTGGGTTGGCCCCACTTTGAGATATGGGATCGTCTCGCGGTGATTTGGTATCACACGATGGGTTGGCCCCATCATTTGATTGTGACCGGGTCACCAAAGTGGTTTGGTACCACAATATTGACGGATTTCGTGACTATACGTCACGGTGGTTTGGCACCACCGGTGGTTTGGTACCACGGGGTAGAGAAAGGCGCACGGATGGCTAGGTTGGGTGCATATTAAACTTGTGCATATTAAATTAATTATGATTTGTGTATGATGTTACATTAAACTGGGAAAAAGGGTTACACATTGGGTCTTGATGACTCACCTTTTCCTTTAACATTTTCAGTGACTCGTAGTTGCGGATAAGGAGCCGGATGAACTCGAGGCGGCCATGCAATGAAAATATGGACTAGGTGGATTTGGAACTATTTTTATTTTAATATGGGTTTGATTTATTTTGTTTAAGATGTAATAAGGCCTCCTAAAATTTGCACTTAGATTATTTTATGTTTTGATAAATTGCTTAACTATTTTATGATATTAAAATGGGTACACATGTTTTTCTCAAATTAATTCGTAAAAATGTTTTATTGTGCCATCGGGTACACTTGAAACTGTAACAACCTAACTTAGTATATTTTTAAATGACATTAAGTAATGCTTTCTTCATAACACCTCAACTGTTTTAAATCAAAACAATATCTTTTATCAAAATTTAAAACGACTTAAAAAGGGATTTTCAAAAGTTTTTCCTCCGTAGCATACCAAATTCGGTCGTAATGTTTGGGCCGGGTTTGGGGTGTTACAAGACATTTCCTTACATTTCCAAGACATTTCCTTACATTTCCATGACATTTCCTTACATTTCCAAGGTTCTAAAAATGTTCACTTTCCTCTTTTAAACTTAACATTTCCATACATTTCCAGGTTTCCAAAAGTGTTCAAAATATATTCATAACACATAAGATATGTCATTTCGTACAATTAAACCAAAAATGCATAGGCCCTTTTCAGGATGTTACATTACTTAAAAACTTACCTCGGAAATTGACGGATTAGGGTTTCCCGGCTATTCATTCAACTTCACCTTTCCCCGATCCAATCCCGTTTCTTTTTGTTCTTGATCTAAATAATTCCAAATTAAGCTCATTCAAATATATTTTCATTCAATTTAATCCAAAAACACATAATTATGCAAATTACCATTTTACCCCTAACATTTACAATTTTTACAATTTAGTCCCTATTGCACAAAACACAAAATACACAAAATTTGGACATACTCCTTTAGGGCCGAATACTCATAGCTATTATACAAACTCATACATTTCATTTATTTCACATTTTGACCCTTCAAATTACAATTTTCACAATTTAATCCTAATTACTCAAAATCACCAAAATTTTTAATACAAAACATGTTAATCTATAACATAACTTTAATATATACTCATCAAACATCACAAAGCACAAGCTTCCATCCATGGCCAAATATCTTATATACATTAATCTCAAAAATTCTAACATGGGTCGAATAGTATTCGAAGCAATGATCTCAAAAACGTAAAAATTATTAAAAAACTGAACAAATTACATACCTAAATCAAGCAAAATCCAAGGCCGAATCTGCCAAGCTTTCTTCTTTTATTTCTTTTGTGTTTTTCGGTAAAAAATATGAACAATGCATGGCTTTCTAATTTGTGTTTTATTATCATATATTAACTAATTTATTTTAACATAAAATATAATAAAATATAATATAAAATGCCAACACTATTACATGCATAATGATGGTAGGCCACTATCCATGCTTTCATGGTCAAATTGCTATTTAAACCTCCAATTTATGAAGACATCAACAATTCGGCACCTACACATATTGTCGAAACCATTTTTACATGTTTAAAAAACGGGGATCGACTTTAAAAATATGGAAATAATGGAGTCGCCACCAATCCTTTTTTGAGGTGTGATTGGGTCACCTTAAGATTGATCGTTAAAACATTTTGATTTAAAACGATAGTTTTGGCCTACGAAATTTGAGAAAATAGGTTCAGGAGTCGGTTACGTACGAGGAAGGATTAGCACCCCCGTAACGCCCAAAATTGGTACCGAATTAATTAATTAATGTCTTGACGTCAAAAATTTGAAAAGATTTTAAAATACGATCCTTTTTGTTAGGGAAAACTTGAAGAAATTAAGCCTGATGCCGAGACCCGCTTATTTCGAAGGAACAAAGTATCGTACCCAGTGAGTTAGGATACAACATTTCGACTCCTCGAAAATATGCTTATCCTTCGACATTCAATACTCGTACATTTAAAATTAAGAAGGATATTCAATTATTTGGGTCAAATGAAAAATCGAAGCCCAGTAAGTTAGGGCACTATTTCTCAAAATTCCCGAATACGAAATATTGCCTTTGTTTTAGAAATTCTTACCTCGAGATGATAAAACGTCACATCCAGTAAGTTAGGATGCCACGTCTCAAATCCCCAAAAATAAGTTTTTATTTAAAATTTTTTTATTTAAAAACACGGAAAGGGAACTCGGTTGCTAAGATTTAACGAGAAAAATTAGAACTTAGTAAGTTAGGGCACGATCTTCTCGAAACTTCCGAACACGAGCATTGTTTTATTTTTAAAAATCTTTGGATGGAATGATGTTTAAACTTAAACGAAATTAAACCCGACTTTTAATGAAATACGATGGAATAATAATATACAAAGTAAGATATTAATCCATACATCAAATGCTACACTAATACGTCACAACAACCAACCAATGATTAAGAAATATAAATCATATAATGGCAATAATTACACAATATACAATTTCTCTATTAATTATTGAAGAAAATGGAGCAAAAAAATATACACAAAATATTACTATAATGAATCACAAGTAATTAATGGTTACAAATTAAGCAATATAATCCATGCAATAACAAACAAATGAACACTTAATTTAAAATATATATATATAAATAATGAAAATAACGTAGAAAAATAAATAATATCTATAGCCATTTAAAATAAAATATTTAATGTTAATTTAAAAAGGAGTAATAAAAAATAAGCGAATAATTAAAATTAAGCAAATAATATAATAAAATAATTAAAGGACTATATTGAAATCAGAGCAAAATTAGAGAGCTAAAAAGCAATAAATTAAAAGAAATCGCAAAAGGGCTAGAACGCCAGGCGCGTGAATTAAAAGGGACTGAAAGCGCAATTTACCCAAGTTGTTAAACGCAGCATTTAAACGAGGACTAAATTAAAATTGCGCAAAATTATTGGACAAAATTAAAATAAAAGAGAAAAAATTAATTAAAGAAAACTAAAAATGCGGAAGGACTAAGGGCGCAATAAACCCCTTAGTCAAAAACATGCGGATCCTTCCCTTGGGTCGAGTCACTCGCGCGGGTTATGGCCTCTGAACGATGCCGTTTCGGGCATTGAATTGCTACTCTAAAATGACGTCGTATGGTTTTCCCTTAATTACTAAAAATTAGTTTTAAAAAAAAAACATTTTAACACTGTCTTAAAAAAACAAAGAAAATTCTTTGAAAAACTCTCTGGGGCTCTGACCTAGCCCCGTCACCGAGCCGCCGTACTCTGCCACCATCTGCCATCGCGCGCGGTGGTCGGAGACCCAAGAGTCAGCCCTTTCGAACCCTTCAGGCGCCCTAAGCACAGATCTAGAAGAAGCGAAAACCAACCCTTCACTAAAATCGAAAAGCAACCTGTAAGCGTTTTGGATTCTCGATCCCGATCGTCACAAAAGGTGAAAATTTATGCTTTTTTTCGTATTTCTATATATATGTATAATATATTTGAAGCAAAATAGACTACAAAAATCTGAAATATACCTCTGTTTTTATATATATCGTGTTCAAAAAATCGTAACCCTCTACTGAGTGATTTCTTGGCTCTTTATATAGCCGATTTGAAAATAAAATCAAAAAATACAAAAGTTTTCTTTTTTTGTTTTCTGGATTTGCTGTCGTTTTTTACTATTCGTTTGCAGGTACAGACGTGACCAAGATGCGGAGGTCGTACGACACTGATGCGCTGGAGGCAGTACGGAGACGCGCTGGTGAAGGCTTGCGCGTGGGTTGAGCACGTGGGGCATGTGGGGATACAAACGGTCGTACGCGTGGAGGCATGCGCGAGGGAAACTGAGGCGGCGCTGGAACATTCTGGAAGCCCTCCTAGGGTTTCTGGAGCGTCAAACATATTGGGCCATTTGGGCCAGTTCTAAAATTGGGTTGGGGTTGGTTTAGTGGGTCTGTAAATGGGTTAGGGGTTAGGTTTATGGTTTGGGCTGGTGGCTTAGTGTAGGTATTGGTCCGTGCCCGGTTTAGGTATATTTAAAAATAATTGGACTGACATATTTGGGTTTTGTGTAATGGACATTGGCCGTTTAATGGGTTTTTATATTTTATTTATTTTTTAATTTTGGATATAGTGTGGGCCCGAGCAGATTTGGCCTGCTACAGCTGCCCCTCTTTGCTCGTTGTCGTGTAACGAGAATGGAGCAAAGACTTATAAGAAGTGAAACACCCCAAACCCGACCCACGAGCTTTGACCAGATTTGGTATGTTCCTCAAGTAAACCTGTAACACCCTGATTTAGGGGCTATGCATGTTGGGTATAATTCATGTTCTAGTAGGTTTTGGGTATGCTTGGATGTGTTTGAGAGGTGGTAAGAATGTTTGGACTCAAGGGGAAGACTTTAGAAAATTTTGGATTTTTAAGTGCAAAAAGGGGAGCTTGGCGATGGGTGTCTTAAGACAATTATTTGGGAGATTATGACACAAGCTATTGGGCTGGTGGAGTGGCAAGGGAGACGCCACTAAGAGCTTGGGGAGGTGACGTCTCAGGTGCAAGGGAAGGGGCCAGTGTTCGAGTTGCAAGGATGGCATTGTGGGTTGTTTTTTTTGGCGTCATGGAGGAGGGGTATAGGACGGTTTTGGGAGGCTTGAAAGGTGGAGGAAGACTTGGTCTTCTCTTTTTAAATTTGGCTAGGTAAGTTTGACCCATTCAAATTATTTTGAATGGATGGAAGGGAGGTATTTTAGGAGAGATTTTAGGATTTTTTTTGGGAGCTTGGAGCTTGGCCGAATAGTATAAATAGGGGGGGAGGTGCTCATTGTTCATTCACCATTTGCTTTCTCCCTCACTAAAAGTTCTTGCTTCTTCTATTTTATTTTCCCTTAGTCTCTTGCCGAAAATAAGTCAAGAACACCCTTTCTTTTCCTTTCATTTTGTTGTAGCCAAAACCGGAAGTTGGCTTATCCATTTTTCCCCTCTCCCTTCACCCCTTTTCTTTAACCTTGCTTCAAACCGAAATCACCCTTGAAAGCCTGCCATTGCCGAGTATCTCAACACCATTTTAGAGTCATTGCCGAATCACCATTTATTCTCTTACTCCACTTTTGTTGCAAGTCCCTGAGCCGAACTTCCTGGTGGTGGTGGATTCTTGTTAGAGCAAAGGGTAGTGGTTAGCAAGGCCGATTGTAGGGGAGAAGAGCCTATCGCTGGGAACCTTTTGTAAGTCCGTTAGTCTGCGGGTGCAGAAGCAGAAGTCGCGTTTCGGGTTTTGGTATCATTTAGGTGCGTAACCATCGCACTATTTCTCATTTTGCCTGCTAGCTATTAAACATATGTGTTATGTGTGGAAGCCGATTATAATGGCTTAAGTGATGTGAACCGATGATGGTAAGATTGGATGTGATATTTATATATTTTATATACGTTTGATGTGGTATTGATCAATAATAAATACTCACTTTATATGATATTCTTGCATGACTTATTGACACCTGGGCATGGGATTGGATTGAAGAAGGAGGAAGTGTACACAAGTTGTACGTGGTCTAATGATAGCTCCGGCTACATTAGCGCTTGAGGGTTAGCTAAGTGCTACCTCAAGGAGATGTTGGCTAGGTGCCCATCTCGGCGGTGGATTGCTATGTGCATCCCGTAGAGCGATTACGATATTTGGATCACTTTGGTTGATCGGTGGCTCAGCCACGACCTCGAGCAGCGAGATTGCCGAGGTAAGATTTATGGATCACGATGTGATCAGTGGTGGGTTAGCCACGGCCTTAGGCAGGGAGTCTGCTAGGGTTGGTGTCACGGTTGAATAGTAGGTTGGTGAGATGCATTCTTGCATGATTTGTTTCGATGGCTGTGTGGGTATGGGCCAAGCCCATACGGATGGAAATATGTGTTGTGGTTATGCACTGAGTCATTATGACTCACCCCATTATTTTTTTTCTAACATTTCAGGTGACGCGTAGTTGGATCGGGTTCGGAGAGGACACATGGTGGCCCATGTGAGAAAAAGAAGAGTTTAAACGTTTTAGGCTTACTTTAAGTATTTTGTTTTAAATAGAATATGTAATAAAGGCCTTTTGACTCTTATTTATTTTAGTTATTATTTTATTAGTATTTATTATGGTTTGAGGAATTTGAAACACTATGTGAAGATGATTATATTTTTCTAACCTACTCATTCAATTTGGCTTGTATATATTAAACTTATAGAATGAGTATATTTTAATAACAAAGTTTTACTCATAAGTTTAAATAAACATGGATTTTTCAAAAGGTAGCAAGTTTTACTAAATTTTTCTAAGTTAAATAGATTTTTCCACCGTCTTTTCCGCTTTAACATAACCAGATTCGGTCGTAGTGAATGGGCCGGGTTTGGGGATGTTACAGTTTGGTATCAGAGCCCGGTTCAAAACTCGGCTTTGAGGGTTTTGGGCCCAAAAACATTTTCAAAATGGGCTTTTCAAAAATATGGGCTTTTAAGAAATTTTTCCAGGTTTTTTTTCTGGCATGGCACCTGTACCTCCGGCCCGAGTCCACCAAGTAAGTACTTCGGACTTTTAAGTGATTTGTTATATATGAACTGTTATGGGCTTTGTTGGGCTCGTAGATTAGTGAATTAGGATCAGTTGAACCCTAAGGCTAGTCTACTCAAACATGTGCATAAGACTTAAGGACCATTAAAACAAACCTGTGATTAAGTCGCCGAGTTAAGGTGTGGCAACCATTGTACGCATGTCTAGGAGTGGATCCGGAAGAGCACGGTACTTTGCATGATCCTCGTGACTCACCTCCTCTTCGCTGGAATCCTACAGTGCGTAGCTACGGTTCACCTTAACCAAGAGGACTTGTTCATAGGCTAAACCAATTATTAAACCCGAAAGGATTTGCCTCACTGCTTTAAAACCCTTAGTTTTAAAATTTCAAAAAATACCCTGTAGGAAAATGACGAAATTACCCACGGGTAGGGAAGGAAACTTGATTGCTCGAAAGAACTACTCTCGGAAACTTCATTGCATAAAATTGCTCGTGGATAAAATAGTGAAACAATAATTTCTAATGCATAAAACTTTTTAAAGAGACTAAATCGAGGCGCTAGGTATGAGTTCTAGGGGCGTGGTCGCAATACTCGTGGACGGGGTAGAGGCGGGATGTCGATTGTATCGAACCGGTTGGGTCTCGCCATGGGTCGAGAGCGATGTGCCGCCACCGGTATTGAGAGGTGGAACAGCAAGATCGACCGGAGGAGACGACGCGAGATCGCGAGCTATCTTTGCGGGTGCTTGAGCGAGTGGCGAGAGCCAAAGGGCAAAGTGGGACTCGGAAGTCGTGCAGAAAGGCTTAGGCGAATGGGCCGAGGTCTTCGTGAGGAGTGTGCGGGGTAGCTCGAACGTGGCGGAGTAATGCGGCTTGAGGCGATGGAAAGGATTATGGACAACTTAGACTTAACCGCCGAGGAGAAGCTTAAGGGTGTTGTTTCGTTCTTTGCGAGATGAGGCCTACCAGTGGTGGCTCACGGTTAAGGAAAGTACCCCGCAGATCGAGTGGGTGGGGTTATTTTAAGATCAAGTTTGAGGAAAGTATGTCGGAGCGAGCTATGTGGATGCTCAGAGGAAGGCGTTCCTCAATCTGGGTGCAAGGTAGCAAATCGATAGCGGAGTACGGCCGAGTTTCTCGCGTTTGAGCCGGTATGCTCGAGGAATCGTGGCAACCGATTATGAGAGATGCGTCGATTTGAAGATGGGTCTGCGGGATGAGTGCGAGTTTTGATTGCTCCGCATCGGAAAGAGACTTCACCGTTTTAGTGGAGAAAGCTCGAATAGCCGAGGAGGTCAAGAAGGTGAGAGGCTCAATAGGAAAGGAACCGTGATAAGAGAAGTGTTGGATCGCCGAAGTGGTTGAGAGGGTCAGGAGAAGAGACCGAGGGTTGAGACTCTGTTCATATTGTTAAGACAACCGAGAGGAATCCGGATCGTCCGTGTGCGCAGATGTGGAAGGTACCATGTTGGCGAATCTTTGGAATCGTGTTCGAGAGTGCTTGAGATGCAAGTCCAAGTCTCATCCGATTAAGGATTGTCCCGAGAATCCGAATGGGACTCGAGCAGAAGGCCAAGGTTATGTGCAACCAGGCAGAGGTGGTCGGCAAGCAGCGACAAGGGGTCGCGGTTCGAACCATAGAGGAAATGGTTTCGGCCGAGGTCGTGTGGCAGTAGACCGCAGTAATGGTGGCACTGAGGCAAGGCAGCCAGGTCTGGTTTATGCAGTTCGTCGGAGAGGGAATAATGATGTGCCTGATGTGTCAGCTGGTAAGTTCCTTGTGTTTGGAATACTCTTTGTTGTTTTGTTCGCTTTGGTGATTGTTTGATCTGTTGCTCGTAAAGTAGTTGGAACCTTGAGTATGAACTTAGAAACTGTGCCTAGAAGGTATGTTAGCTCTTTAAGATCAGAGTGTGCAGCTTTAGCGTAGTGGGAAGAATTGGACTGTTAGTTTAGACAAGTAATTCCGAGGACGAAATTATTTTAAGGAGGGTAGAATTGTAACACCCTGATTTAGGGGCTATGCATGTTGGGTATAATTCATGTTCTAGTAGGTTTTGGGTATGCTTGGATGTGTTTGAGAGGTGGTAAGAATGTTTGGACTCAAGGGGAAGACTTTAGAAAATTTTTGATTTTTAAGTGCAAAAAGGGGAGCTTGGCGATGGGTGTCTTAAGACAATTATTTGGGAGATTATGACACAAGCTATTGGGCTGGTGGAGTGGCAAGGAGACGCCACTAAGAGCTTGGGAGGTGACGTCTCTGTGCAAGGGAAGGGGCCGGTGTTCGAGTTGCAAGGATGGCATTGTGGGTTGTTTTTTTTGGCGTCATGGAGGAGGGGGTATTGGGACGGTTTTGGGAGGCTTGAAAGGTGGAGGAAGACTTGGTCTTCTTTTAAATTTGGCTAGGTAAGTTTGACCCATTCAAATTATTTTGAATGGATGGAAGGGAGGTATTTTAGGAGAGATTTTAGGATTTTTTTGGGAGCTTGGAGCTTGGCCGAATAGTATAAATAGGGGAGGTGCTCATTGTTCATTCACCATTTGCTTTCTCCTCACTAAAAGTTCTTGCTTCTTCTATTTTATTTTCCCTTAGTCTCTTGCCTAAAAATAAGTCAAGAACACCCTTTCTTTTCCTTTCATTTTGTTGTAGCCAAAACAGGAAGTTGGCTTATCCATTTTTCCCCTCTCCCTTCACCCCTTTTCTTTAACCTTGCTTCAAACCGAAATCACCCTTGAAAGCTTTGCCATTTGCCGAGTATCTCAACACCATTTTAGAGTCATTGCCGAATCACCATTTATTCTCTTACTCCACTTTTGTTGCAAGTCCCTGAGCCGAACTTCCTGGTGGTGGTGGATTCTTGTTAGAGCAAAGGGTAGTGGTTAGCAAGGCCGATTTTAGGGGAGAAGAGCCTATCGGCTGGGAACCTTTTGTAAGTCCGTTAGTCATGGGTGCGAAGCGTAAGTCGCGTTTCGGGTTTTGGTATCATTTAGGTGCGTAACCATCGCACTATTTCTCGTTTTGCCTGCTAGCTATTAAACATATGTGTTATGTGTGGAAGCCGATTATAATGGCTTAAGTGATGTGAACCGATGATGGTAAGATTGGATGTGATATTTATATATTTTATATACGTTTGATGTGGTATTGATCAATAATAAATACTCACTTTATATGATATTCTTGCATGACTTATTGACACTGGGCATGGGATTGGATTGAAGAAGGAGGAAGTGTACACAAGTTGTTACGTGGTCTAATGATAGCTCCGGCTACATTAGCGCTTGAGGGTTAGCTAAGTGCTACCTCAAGGGAGATGTTGGCTAGGTGCCCATCTCGGCGGTGGATTGCTATGTGCATCCCCCAGAGAGATTACGATATTTGGATCACTTTGGTTGATCGGTGGCTCGCCACGACCTCGAGCAATGAGATTGCCGAGGTAAGATTTATGGATCACGATGTGATCGGTGGTGGGTTAGCCACGGCCTTAGGCAGGAGTCCGCTAGGGTTGGTGTCACGGTTGAATAGTAGGTTGGTGAGATGCATTCTTGCATGATTTGTTTCGATGGTTTGTGTGGGTATGGGCCAAGCCCATACGGATGGAAATATGTGTTGTGGTTATGCTTTGAGTCATTATGACTCACCCCATTATTTTTTCTAACATTTCGTGTGACGCGTAGTTGGATCGGGTTGGAGGAGAGGACACATGGTGGCCCATGCGAGAAAGAAGAGTTTAAACGTTTTAGGCTTACTTTAAGTATTTTGTTTTAAATAGAATATGTAATAAAGGCCTTTTGACTCTTATTTATTTTAGTTATTATTTTATTAGTATTTATTATGGTTTGAGGAATTTGAAACACTATGTGAAGATGATTATATTTTTCTAACCTACTCATTCAATTTGGCTTGTATATATTAAACTTATAGAATGAGTATATTTTAATAACAAAGTTTTACTCATAAGTTTAAATAAACATGGATTTTTCAAAAGGTAGCAAGTTTTACTAAATTTTTCTAAGTTAAATAGATTTTTCCACCGTCTTTTCCGCTTTAACATAACCAGATTCGGTCGTAGTGAATGGGCCGGGTTTGGGGATGTTACAAAACCGGTTCAAAATTCTTTTGTTACTTAGGAAAAACTTGTATGATTTTTAAAAAATATTGTTTGGGTTGGGCTTGAGTTTAAAACAAATTTATCTTATGTTAAAACCCATTTATTTAAGGTGACAAAACATTTAGAGTTAATTTTAAAAAGGAAATTACTTAAACTTTAATTGATAAAAATCCATAAACATAATAAATAAAAGAAAAATAAAGTAAACCACAATGGCCTTATTATATCAATGATCCCAAAGTAAAACTTAAAATACTTAAAATAAATTGAAAGTCCAAATCATAAATTTCTTGCTATGCATGGCCACCTTTAAGCTCCTGCCGACCCGGTCCATTACTGCTCATCACCTAAAAAATATTCCCCAAACGGGGTGAGTCAACAGACTCAATGTGTACACAACACTAAGTCATAATAGAATCAGGCATGCAAATGATACACATTCAAATCATAGAATACAATTAATGATGCATTCCCAAACCCAAACCTAATTAACCATCCGCTACACACCACCCGTACCTGCCAATCACACCGTGGGGACTACTAAGTCAACCCTTTCATCCGCTACACACCATTGAAGGCAGTCGCTGCAGTCGACGTGCTCATCGCCCATATAATTTGTGTCATTAGACACCATATTCAAATAATGTAACCGAAGTTACCAAATTCAGATAATGTAACCGAAGTTACCATATTCAAATTTTGTGACCGTAGTCACCATATTCCGTTGGTGAGACCGAAGTCAACACCTTCTTCCCCTTTCACATATATCCCGAATGCCCCATATATTTTATCATCATGCATAACATACTTAATTTCTCATTATTCACATGTAACAATATACATATTCATAATCCTATCAAAAGTAGGAAACGTACCTGGGTACTTTTACCACATTTGTGGTACTTAGCCACATTCACATTCTTATGCATATTCATATATTAAAATAATTGCCATATGATATATTGAAAGTTAGTATGAGTAAACACATTCTTAATAATACATTTAATTTAAACATAGCCATGAACCTATCAAAACTTAGGGTAGGGTACACACCTGATTTGCTTAACGAATTCCTTGAAATCCCGAAATCTGATCTACTGCCTTAGATCTCAAATTCCTACATTTGATTAATCACTTACTAATTTAATAAAAAGCCATTCGGCCATAAATCCAAATCCTAGTAGGATTAGTATTCTTAAAACTTACCTTGAAATTCTCAAATCCCAAAATCCTTGTATCCCTCTGTTGAAATCCCTATAACTACATGTTAGATCAATTTCTAACATTTATTCACAACAAATAACCCTTAGCCGTATGTTAAATATGACTTACCTTAGATTCTTAAATCCTGAAATTCACCGAATAACTAGGAACACGCGGCTTATGGTGTACCTTTGGGAAAAGAACTTCTCCTTCCTTGTAGTCGACACTTAGTAAATCCCGAAAGATCTCTTGACAACATGAGATATTAAGGGTATTAGAATCTTAATTTTGACAGCCTTAAAAGAAATAGAATGAGAATCTAACCTAATCTTACCCTTCATGAAGAATTTGATGGAACTCTTGCTTGAACCCTTAGCGAGATTCGGCTATGGCTTTGATGTGGATAACAATTTGGCTCTTGAGGCTTAGTGAGAAATCGACTAGGGCTATTGGTATCTTGGCTTTTGATTGTGTTTGTAATAGAAGAAGAAAAGAAAAGAGAAAAAGAGAATAATGGCAGAGAAAATTCGGCAGGGAAAATTCGGCAGTGAGAAGAGGAGAAACTTTAGAGAATTTCGGCAGAGGTTTTCTTGAAAAGAAAAGAATGAATGAAGAATAGCCTTACTCTTCCTTTTATAGCCAAAATTACTAGCTAGAGTCCTTTACTTGGCCACCACTCTTCTATTTTGATAGCTTTATCCCTTGATTTATCACTTTAATAAAACTTAATCCAATAATTATCTCTTATCTCTTAATAAAAATAATACTAATAATAATCCTCTTATCTATCAAAATAAAAGAAATAATATCCACATTTATCTCTTGAAAATAATCTAAAATAAATCCATTATTTATCCCTTATTTATCCACCATTTATCTCTTAAAAATAAAAGAATAAAAGCTCCTAATTTATAGCCATGTGCCGTCCACCTCATTTTCTTCCGGAAGCAAAATAAAATTTCTTTTATTTGCTTCCCATGTGTTTCGAACTCAGGCCCAACACCTTGCATGTGGCGCCATTTCCAGAGGCCCTAAGTGGCATCTCAGGCCACTTTTCCAAGCCTGTTTGTGTGTCAAATTCCTCATATTATTTTTCTTAAGGCCACCTTGCCTTAGTTTTCTCTTTTTAAGCCTTAAAACTTGACATTTCTTTACATTTCCAAGTTTCCAAAAATTTTCGTTTGGCTCTTTAAACTTGAAATTTCCTTACATTTCCAAGTTTCCAGAAATGTTCACTTTCCTCTTTTAAACTTAACGTTTCCAAAGCATTTCCTTACATTTCCTTACATTTCCATACATTTCCATGCACCTTAGGGTTCCTAGAACTCCTCAGAACACATCCAACACACCCACTGATCCCACTATCTCATGAATTACACACGAACGCATAACCCCTAATCTAGGATGTTACAAGAAGGGTCAATCTTGACCGGTCTCAATGAATCTTGACTTTTTAGCGCTTCTTTCCTTCAAGTAGCTTCATTCCATCCCACTATATCTTCAAGGGCATAGGAACTAGTGCTTCGGTCCGCTCCATGTAATTCCAGAGAGAAGAGATTTTTAATTTCGATCTTCTTACTGGAACTTCTCAGAAATATAGTTTGATCCTTAATAACCTCAGGGAGAAGGGATTTGTAGCCTCCATCTACTCCACTGGGACTTCGGGGTAATAGGAATTCAGAGAGAAGAGATTTGTAACTTTTATCTTCTTACTGAAACTTCTCAAAAATATAGTTTGATCCTCAATAACCTCAGGGAGAAGGGATTTGTAGCCTCCATCTACTCCACTGGGACTTCAAGGTGATAGGAATTCAGAGAGAAGAGATTTGTAACTTCGATCTTCTTACTGAAACTTCTCGAAAATATAGTTTGATCATCAATAACCTCAGGGAGAAGGGATTTGTAGCCTCCATATACTCCACTGGGACTTCGAGGTGATAGGAATTCAGAGAGAAGAGATTTGTAACTTCGATCTTCTTACTGAAACTTCTCGAAAATATAGTTTGATCCTCAATAACCTCAGGGAGAAGGGATTTGTAGCCTCTATCTACTCCACTGGGACTTCGAGGTGATAGGAATTCAAAGAGAAGAGATTTGTAACTTCGATCCGTTTCGTTCAGGAAGGCAAGATCTGCTATCCTCAATCTGCTCCACTACAAACTCAGGGATGCCAAACTGGTAGCTTAAATCTGTTCCACTACTGGTTAGGGGGACAACATTTGTCGTTCGATCTTGATCCATTACTGCTTAGGGTAACAAGATCTACAATTTTTGACCTATTCCACTACTGGTCAGGGAGATAGGGCTAGTGGCTTAAATCGGTTCTACTACTGTTTAGGGAGACCAGATTTGCCGTTCGATCTTGGTTCCCTACTACTTAGGGTGACAAGACCTACAATCTCTGACCTATTCCACTACTGGTTAGGGAGATAGGGCTGGTGGCTTAAATCTGCTCCACTACTGCTTAGGGAGATAAGATTTGCCGTTCAATCTTGGTTCCCTACTGCTTAGGGTGACAAGATCTACAATTTTTTGACCTATTCCACTGTTGGTCAGTGAGATAGGACTGATTTCTCCAATCTGCTCCTGTAACTTCAGGATTGCCAGATCTGCTATCTTTGATTCGCTTCGCTCAGAAAGGCAAGATCTTCGAATTCACCGATGTTGCAACAACGTCCTCTAGGAGACCTGTTCTGTAAAATCAGTTTTGTGTTTATGCCTATGCAAAATGGTTAGGATGCAATGATTAGAATGAATCTAATGCTCCTAACGAAATGTATTATGGACGACATTTGTATGAATGCAGAATGTCATGAGAATGGTCAAAGATTAGGATGCAATGATCGGAATAAATCAAATGCCCCTAAATAGATGTGTCTTATGGATGACATTTGTATGAATGCAGAATGTCATGAGAATGATTTCTTACAATGATTAGGATGCAATGATCAGAATGAATCAAATGCTCCTAACTAAATGTGTTTTGCATGAATGCAGAATTTCATGAGAATGATCCCTTTTTAAAAAGTTTAAGGTGTCATCGTTCATTGTTTATTAAGGCTTTATCACTGATGTATTATGCTGCCATCTTGTTCGGCTGGTATTCTCAACAGAAAACCCGAGAAAACAAATATCTTACTCAACAGGTTTACCCTACTGTAACTTCAGGGTTCATCATATTGTGACTTAGTGGTATAGGATCTGAATCTCTTCCCATCTATCCCACTGAGACCTCGAAATGTAGGATTTGTTTCTTCTTCAATCCATCATATTTCTATTCAAAGGTATAAGATCTGTATTATCTTCCATCTGTCCCACTATAACTCGGGGGTATAGGGCCTGTAGCTTGTTCCATCAACTGATCACTCATCGGGTGACCCAACCAGATGTGTATGCATGATGCTCGCGTGAATGCAGGATATCATTTTTTCTTCGGAGAATGATTCCCATTTTACACTTGGGTTAATGATGCCCATTTTTCGTCAGGATTGTATTGCTGACGCAGTATCTTGTCATTTGTTCAACCACCATTTTGGCAAAAAAAAAAAATCTCAGTTTAGACTCTTCCTTAAACTTGGTGAGTTTTAAATAATAGTCCTATTTCAAGTTCTTGTATTATTCAGAAGCTTCCAGAGTAATATGCGAAACTCCTTTTATGAAAATATTGTTAGTCCACTAACCGTTATTTCAATGCAAAATGCCTGAAAAAGATCATAACCATGGACAAGAAGGAAATTAATTAGGAGCATAGCTCGAAAAAAATAAGCTAAGCAAAGATAGCAATCGCAATTAAGAAGGAAATTTATTGTGAACATATTTTGAAAAGAACAATATAATCACAAATAACAATTTTAAAATAGGTAAAATGGAAACTAGGTGCCCCAGATATCACAGCCTGAGCTTCTCTGTTCAAACTTCTTGAGGACCATTTTAAGCTCAATATGTGTTTAGGGGATTCGGAGTACTTTGTCGATGCCTCAAGACGCAGCATACTTCTTCATTGTTAATTCTGGCATGGCAAGACTGCTGTATGCCCCCCTTTGATCAAAATTTGAGCCGCCCTTTTCGGGTTTTCAACTCAAATCCCCTTTGGTCTCAAAGCGCCCTTTGCGGGTTTTCGCCTTGGCCTCTCATTGTTCTTTCTTTTGATTGAATTTTTTTAAAAAAGCGAAATACTTCTTGACTGAATTCACTGGATTGGGCATATCCCTACCATCCATTTTGGTCAATGTTTCCAGAACAGACTTTTTCCTTACATAAAGTCTTTTCTAGTTTGGCCTCCATTTTTCTCTGAAATCCTTTTGTATATGAATGATCTTCTTCAATATCAGGTCTCCCTTTGGGAATTTTCTAGGATGAACCTCTTTGTCACAAACCCGCATCGGATAGCTATTAACTTTTCCTTACAAATTTGATTGATCACATCGGGATTGGATCCTTTCTCGCCTCATCCAACTTCAGTTCTTGATAAAACTCGAAAAAGGAATTTTAACTTCAATGGCGAAACCAATGAGGAATGTGTTGCCGGTGATGATACACGCCAATGTTTGATAAGCATAGAGGGTAAATAGTAACTTCTGTATGCCAATCTTTACAAGTCTCGGTCTTTTTTACGATCTCTTATTTTTTTTTTCTTTTCTTTTCTTTCTTTTTTTTTGCTGCCCTTGCTGCACTGATGTGGCGCCTAATCTTTGAACAGACCGTAAACTTTTGACATTTTGCGGTTAAATGTGACTTTTTGACATTTTTTGTGTCGGTGTTTTTTCTTTCTTTTTCTCCCTTTTTTTTTCTGATGACTATCGACCTTGTAATATTGGCATAGGAAGCGACTTTTACCATCTTAGTGAAGTAACTGACATCTACGAAAATGAATTGATGTTGGCTAGAAGCTTTTGATGAGACTGGCTTGATAACATCTATGCCCCACATATAGGAAATCTTATTTCTGCGTTGATCTAGGCTTTGATCTTCATCTCCTTCCTTGGCTCGCAACGTAGGATCTATTTTTCATCCAGTATTAACAAATCAGAAGATGTGTTACAATCTCTGTCATCCTCAAAGTCCTTAGATCCCTTAGACCCGTATTTCATTCAAAAAGGGATTCCGTAACAGCGTCGCCCATGTCATTGATATCTGGGGACCATTGTGGGTATGAAGGTAAATTCCAAGAATGATTATTTGTATGGTATGATCATGAATAAAGAATGAAAGAATATTTGAATAGTAATCCAAAGTACAAAAGAATCTATAAATAGAAAGAATGGAAAAATATTTTCTCAAAAAGATGCATTTTATTGAAATAAAGATTCTGAACACAAGCCTATTTCACAAAATGACTCCTATTACTTCTAGGCTGAAAGCAACAAGCGTGTTTTGAATATTACTCTAGATTAGCCTTAAAAATACATGTCTCTTCCAGAGTCCTATTGTTCAAAACACTCTCAAGTATATAAAGGCCGATGCTTGGAAAACTTTTATTCCTTGGTTCATTCTTTGGATATGCCATTGGTGTTCTGACTTCCTGATTTCTAGGCTTCTGATGACTTCTTTAAGGAATCGCAACTCTTTTGCCCCCTCCTTCAATTATCGCAACCTACTGCTCCGGTCGACACATCGAACTTCAAAACCCCTATTTTAATAATCCTCTCCACCAATTTCTTAAATGTAATGCAGTTATCGATTGAGTGACCCGTTATTCCCGCGTGATACTCGCATTAAGCATTCGAATCATACCATTTGGGGTATGGGGTTGTATTGGTTCCATGTAATGAGGAGCCACCATATGTGCATCAAATAGGCTTTGATACAACTCTCTATATGTCATTGGAATTGGTATAAACTGGAGTTGCTTTGCACTAGATTCTTGTTTTGATGAGCCCTGATGACCAGTGGTCACAGCCCTCGGTTGATCTGCAGTGACTGATTTGGAACGCTTGCTCAAGCTGTTCACTTCATTTTCTCTATTTCTCGGGGCTGGTCTTTTGACACCTTCTCCTGCCTCTATCCTTCCACTTTTTATGGCATTCTCAATCATTTCTCCAGTCATTACGACGTCTGAGAAGCTCTTCGTAGTGCTCCCTAGCATATGAGTGATAAACGGGGTCTTCAGTGTATTAATAAATAGCATTGTGGTCTCTTTCTCCAGAAGTGGTGGCTGGACTTGGATGGCAACCTCTCTCCACCACTGCGCATACTGTCTAAAACTTTCATTCGCCCTTTTCTCCATGTTTTGAAGAGTAATCCTATCGGGAGTCATGTCTGTCACATGACTATACTGCTTCATAAACGCTTGAGCCAAATCTCTCCATAAGCCAATTCTGGCACGACTCAACTGGTTATACAATTTAGCCGCGACTGAAACACCCCAAACCCGGCCCACGAGCTTTGACCAGATTTGGTATGTTCCTCAAGTAAATCGGTTCAAAATTCTTTTGTTCTTAGGAAAACTTGTGTGATTTTAAGAAAATATTGTTTTGGGTTGGGCTTGTGTTGAAAACAGGTTCGTTTTATATTGAAATCCCTTTTATCTTAAGTGACAAAATATTTAGGGTTTAGTTTAAAAGCAATTTTAATTAAATTTTAATAGATAAAATTCATAATCATAATAAATAAAAATAAGTGTAAAGTAATTCAACTATGGCCTTATGGCCTTATTACATCAAATAATTCCCAAAATAATTCAAAGTACTAAAATAAATTCAAGAGTCCTCAAAAATATAAACTTCATGTTGAGCATGGCCACCACAAGTTCTGCCGTCCCGGTCCATCTTTATTCATCACACGAAAAATGTTCCCAACTGGGTGAGTCAAACTGACTCAATGTGTACACGACACTAAATCATAATAGAATCAGGCATATCACATATTACACATTCAAAACATAGATTACAGGTTATGATGCATTCCCAAACCCAAACCTAGTTGTCCATCCGCTACACACCCCGTGCACGCCGGTCACACCGTGGGACTACTAAGTCGACCCTCCTTCCGCTACACTCCAAATCTGTGGTCTTAGGTCACCGCATATCGTGGTCTTAGGTCACCACTTTTAGATTACTGTGGTCTTAGGTCACCACTTTTCGAGATATCACGGTCTTAGATCACCGTGTTCGTGGTCTTAGGTCACCACATTCACTTCCCATTCAAAAAAAAAAACCATATGCCCCATATAATAATATGCATAATATGCCGAGTTCACATTCTTATCATATTCTCATGTTACAAATAACATTTTTCATATTCCTAGTAGAAGTAGGAAACGTACTGAGTATTTAGTACCATAACATGGTACCTTAGCCACTTTCATATTCTTAATATCACATATTTTAATTAAACATGACCATAAAACATATTAAGAATTAGTGTGGGGTACACACACTGATACACTTAGCGGTTCACTTAAATCCCGAAAAACCGATCTATCGCTTTAGATCCTAAATCCCTACATTTGGCCACATTTAGTATTTTAGGAAAAAGCCTATTCGGCTAATTTAATCAAATCCTGAAGGATTATCGTATCCACTTTCTTACCTTGCTGCCGATTTGATAATTAATCAAATCCCGGAAACTTGTATTCTTCCCCTTTGAAATCGGCTAATCACTAGATCCCTTGAATCGGTTAGTTTTCGGCTTAAAACACATTAAAATAGATCTAACTACTAAAATAGGCCTTGGCCGAATATTCATAGTCACTTACCTTAAGGATCTTAAATCCCGAAATTATCCACTGATTATAGCTTCTTGATGGTCAAATCCCGAAGATCTTTTCCTTTATAGTCGACTACTCTGATAATCCCGAAAGGTCCTTTGAAGAAATCGACAGCACCTATGCTTGAAGCCCCTCAAAGATTCGGCTTTTGATGGATTGGAAAGAAAAGAGAAGGAAGAATAAAGATGGAGGATTCGGCTAGAACACAAGGTATTTCGGCTTGGCAAAAATAAAAGAAGAAGAAGATTTGGTGAAGAGAATTCGGCAGAGAAAGGAGGAAGCACAAATTGATGAGTAGCCCTCCTTCCTTCCTTTTATAGCCGAAATTATCATCTAAGGAGTCCCTTACTTGGCCACCACTCCTCTATCTGATAACTTTATCCTTTAATTATCACTTAAAATAAAAGATAATTCATCAACTATCCTTACTTAGCCGAAATTATTAAACTCAAAGTCCCTTACTTGGCCATCACTTCTCCCTTATTTTCCTCTTTATCTCTTTATTCAAATTAAAAGAATTTAATCCAACAATTATCTCTTGAAAATAATGATAAATAAATCCCTTATTTATCCACTATTTATAAAAGCTCCTAATTTATAGCCATGTGCCGTCCACCTCAGTCTTCTGGAAGCAAAAATAAAACCTCCTTTATTTGCTTCCCAAGTGACTCGAACTCAGGCCCATTCCTCTTGCATATGGCGCCATTTCCATAGGCCCTAAGTGGCATCTTCAGACCACTTTTCCAAGCCTATTTGTGTGTCAAATTTCACAAACTTTTTCTTTTAAGGCCACCTTGCCTTAATTTCCCCTTTTAAACCTTAAAACTCGTCATTTCTAGGTCATTTCTAAGTTTCCAAAAATTTTCGATCGGCTCTGTAAACTTAACATTTCCTTACATTTCCATGACATTTCCTTACAAGACATTTCCTTACATTTCCAAGACATTTCCTTACATTTCCATGACATTTCCTTACAAGACATTTCCTTACATTTCCAAGGTTTCTAAAAATGTTCACTTTCCTCTTTTAAACTTAACATTTCCATACATTTCAGTTTCCAAAAGTGTTCAAAATATATTCATAACACATAAGATATGTCATTTCGCACAATTAAACCAAAAATGCATAGGCCCTTTTCAGGATGTTACAGTTCTACCCTCCTTAAAAATAATTTCGTCCTCGAAATTACTATTAACGAATAATCGTACATCTTAACTCACCGCACTACGCTTAATGCTGTGCACTCTGATCTTAATAGAACCATCATACTTTCTAGGCGCAATCTCTAAGTTCACGTCCCCTAGAACTCATTTCTAACGTCGCGATTTAATCTGATTAAAAAGTTTTATGAATTAGTCCTTGTTTCACTTGATTACACGCGAAGAAGTTTTATGAAAAGAATCTTAGGAGTGGTTCTTTCGTATACATACATGCACACAGTCTTTTCATTCATACATACATCCATCAACAATTATGAACTTTCGTTCATTCAGAGAAAGGTTGTAGTTTTCATTGTTATTGTTTCTCCACTACCCAGGGGTATTTTCGTAATTTGTAAAATAAGGTTCCTTGGTGATTTTGTCAATAAGGGTATTTTGGAAATTTTGAAATCTCGAGAGTATTTTGAAAAATTTTAAAATTCGGGGGTATTTCGGTAATTAACCAGGGTAAATTTGTAAAGTTTAATAAATCAGGGATATTTCAAAATTTGCAAAACTTTGAGGGTTCTTTTTGAGAATTTTACTTTCCAAAACGGTGATGTTGCAAAAATTTTGAAAATCAGGGTCATTTTGGTAATTTTGTGAGTTAAGGGTAATTTCGTAATTTTTCTCCAAATCAAGGTATTTTTGATAATTTGCAAATTAGGGTTTTTGAACATTTTATAAAGTAATGAAAATTTTGATAAGAACTATGGGTATTTTGGGAATTTCATAAACCAAAGGTATTTTTGTAATTTACCACTAGGGTATTTTTGTAATTTTATAAATCAAAAATTTTTGAAAGAATTTTGTAAAAATAGTTCTCACAAATTAAAAGGTAATTTTAAGAGTTTTAAAACTAGGGTTTATAAAAACACGGCTAGTTCCCTTTCGGGTTTTAGTCATTGTGTTTAGCCTATGACGAGTCCTCTTGGTTAGGGTGAACCAGGCTACGCACGTGCAGGCAGGATTCAGCGAAGAGGAGGTGAGTCATTAGGACTCGCTTAAGTACTGTGCTCTTCCGGATCCAATCCTAGACATGCGCACAATGGTTACCACACCCTAACTCGGCGCCTTAGTCATAGGTTTGTTTAATGGAATTAAGTCTTATGTGTTTGTGTTTGAGTAAACTAGTCCTAGGGTTCAAGTTCTTATCATGCTATTCTACGTTCCATTCCTCTTCTACCCTTCTATAATTCATAACATAAACCACATAATCACACAAATGGTTAGGGGTACTTACAGTGGATGAATGGTCGGAGACTTAGGTGCCATGCCGTAAAACCCGCTCATTTTCAAAAATACTTTCATAAAACTCATTTGGGCTCGATTTGAAAACGTTTTGGGCCTTAGCCCACAGGCCGAGAGTTTAAAACTGGGCTCTGATACCAAACTGAAACACCCCAAACCCAGGCCACGAGCTTTGACCAGATTTGGTATGTTCCTCAAGTAAACCGGTTCAAAATTCTTTTCTTCTTAAGAAAACTTGTGTGATTTTAAGAAAAATATTGTTTTGGGTTGGGCTTGTGTTGAAAACAGGTTCGTTTTATATTGAAATCCCTTTTATCTTAAGTGACAAAATATTTAGGGTTTATTTTAAAAGCAATTTTAATTAAATTTTAATAGATAAAATTCATAATCATAATAAATAAAAATAAGTGTAAAGTAATTCAACTATGGCCTTATGGCCTTATTACATCAAATAATTCCCAAAATAATTCAAAGTACTAAAATAAATTCAAGAGTCCTCAAAAATATAAACTTCATGTTGAGCATGGCCACCACAAGTTCTGCCATCCCGGTCCATCACTGTTCATCACCTGAAAAATGTTCCCCAACGGGGTGAGTCAAACCGACTCAATGTGTACACGACACTAAATCATAATAGAATCAGGCATATCACATATTACACATTCAAAACATAGATTACAGGTTATGATGCATTCCCAAACCCAAACCTAGTTGTCCATCCGCTACACACCCCGTGCTCGCCGGTCACACCGTGGGACTACTAAGTCGACCCTCCTTCCGCTACACTCCAAATCCGCGGTCTTAGGTCACCGCATACTGTGGTCTTAGGTCACCACTTTTAGATTACTGTGGTCTTAGGTCACCACTTTTCAGATATCACGGTCTTAGATCACCGTGTTCGTGGTCTTAGGTCACCACATTCACTTCCCATTTCAAAACAAAACCATATGCCCCATATAATAATATGCATAATATGCCGAGTTCACATTCTTATCATATTCTCATGTTACAAATAACATTTTTCATATTCCTAGTAGAAGTAGGAAACGCGTACACGAGTATTTAGTACCATAACATGGTACCTTAGCCACTTTCATATTCTTAATATCACATATTTTAATTAAACACAGCCATAAAACATATTAAGAATTAGTGTGGGGTACACACCTGATACACTTAGCGGTTCACTTAAATCCCGAAAAACTGATCTATCGCTTTAGATCCTAAATCCCTACATTTGGCCACATTTAGTATTTTAGGAAAAAGCCTATTCGGCTAATTTAATCAAATCCCGAAGGATTATCGTATCCACTTTCTTACCTTGCTACCGATTTGATAATTAATCAAATCCCAGAAACTTGTATTCTTTCCCTTTGAAATCGATTAATCACTAGATCCCTTGAATCGGTTAGTTTTCGGCTTAAAACACATAAAAATAGATCTAACTACTAAAATAGGCCTTGGCCGAATATTCATAGTCACTTACCTTAAGGATCTTAAATCCCAAAATTATCCACTGGTTATAGCTTCTTGATGGTCAAATCCCAAAGATCTTTTCCTTTATAGTCGACTACTCTGATAATCCCGAAAGGTCCTTTGAAGAAATCGACAGCACCTATGCTTGAAGCCCCTCAAAGATTCGGCTTTTGATGGATTGGAAAGAAAAGAGAAGGAAGAATAAAGATGGAGGATTCGGCTAGAACACAAGGTATTTCGGCTTGGCAAAAATAAAAGAAGAAGAAGATTTGGTGAAGAGAATTCGGCAGAGAAAGGAGGAAGCACAAATTGATGAGTAGCCCTCCTTCCTTCCTTTTATAGCTGAAATTATCATCTAAGGAGTCCCTTACTTGGCCACCACTCCTCTATCTGATAACTTTATCCTTTAATTATCACTTAAAATAAAAGATAATTCAGCAACTATCCTTACTTAGCCGAAATTATTAAACTCAAAGTCCCTTACTTGGCCATCACTTCTCCCTTATTTTCCTCTTTATCTCTTTATTCAAATTAAAAGAATTTAATCCAACAATTATCTCTTGAAAATAATGATAAATAAATCCCTTATTTATCCACTATTTATAAAAGCTCCTAATTTATAGCCATGTTCCGTCCACTCGGTCTTACGGAAGCAAAATTAAAACCTCCTTTATTTGCTTCCCAAGTGACTCGAACTCGAGCCCATTCCTCTTGCATATGGCGCCATTTCCATAGGCCCTAAGTGGCATCTTGGACCACTTTTCCAAGCCTATTTGTGTGTCAAATTTCACAAACTTTTTCTTTTAAGGCCACCTTGCCTTAATTTCCCCTTTTAAACCTTAAAACTCGTCATTTCTAGGTCATTTCTAAGTTTCCAAAAATTTTCGATCGGCTCTGTAAACTTGACATTTCCTTACATTTCCATGACATTTCCTTACATTTCCATGACATTTCCTTACAAGATATTTCCTTACATTTCCAAGGTTTCTAAAAATGTTCACTTTCCTCTTTTAAACTTAACATTTCCATACATTTCAGGTTTCCAAAAGTGTTCAAAATATATTCATAACACATAAGATATGTCATTTCGTACAATTAAACCAAAAATGCATAGGCCCTTTTCAGGATGTTACAGCGGCTCCCACCAGGCTATCCTAGAAGCAATGAATCAGCAGTTGGTTATTATTAATGTATCCCGTCATTCTTCTACAAAACATGGTAATATGAGCCGCGGGGCAACTTGTCCCATTATACTTATCAAATTCAAGCATTTTGAACTTGTATGGGAGCACCAAGTCTGGGACCAAGCTTGTAACAACCCAAACCCGGCCCAAACACTACAACCGAATTTGAGTTATTACGAAGTAAAACCTTGTGAACGCTATTTCGAAAAACATTTAATTTTCCATTGAAACCCCTCGTTTGATTTGTCCGGTTAAAGCTACCTTTAGATCTAATTCGAATTTTAATTAAGTCCAATTGTTTTACCAGTTTCAAGTGTACCCGATGGCACGATTAAACTCTTTCGTGTTAACTTAAGAAAACATGTGATTTAATTCAATTTAATGACATAGTTTTAAGTAAATATCCAACACAAAAAAAAATAAAACGCAACTATAGTTTATGGAGGCCTTATTACAACCCAAAATAAAAATTAAACAACTTTAAAGTTACGTAAATTAAAATCCTTTGCATGGCCGCCTCGAGTCCCACCGCTCCTCAACCGCCATCTACGAGTCACTGAAAAATGTTAAAGGAGAAGGTGAGTCACCAAGACTCGAGATGTAACCCTTCCCCGGTTAATACAACATTTCATACACAACATATAACAGATTAATTAAGCAAAGTATCATGTACCCAACCTAACCATCCAAACACCTTTGTCTACCCCGTGGTGGTACCAAACCACTGGTGACCGTAGTCACGATGTGTTACCAAAACACCGGTGGTGCCAAACCTTTGGTGACGTATAGTCACAATGTGCTACCAAAGCACGGTGTCCGTAGACACAAATCGGGTGATGGGGCCAACCCATCGTGTGATACCAAATCACCGCAGACGATCCCATATCTCAAGTGGGGCCAACCCACGGTGGTGTTAACCACAGGACAAGTCGCTATGAGGTACCAAACCTCCGGAGGTACCAAACCTCCGGTGACATATAGTCACGAGTGTGCTACCAAAGCACTGGTGCTCGTCAAGACGATATCACCGCCCCTCCTCTCATCAACCCATGTCAAGCGGTTAATAACAGAACATACATACATCACATGTATCAAATAATCCATGCTTCCCAAAAGCATGTTATCCATCTCATACATATAGAGACTTACGGGATCCTCGCTTGTACCATTAAGGTACTATTGCCACATCTACATAGATGATTTACACATAACATACACTTAATTAACTATTATAAGTGTGTATGTACACACTGTCACCCTTGGATGTTCTAAATCCGAGAAGAAACGTTGGCCCCCTAGATCTCACTGTACCTATATTCGGCCAACTAGGGATTAGTCTTAGGGCCTATTCGGCCAAATCAAATTATTGGGAGGGGTTCCTTGTGAACCCAAAATCTCACCTTCACACTTTTGGACACCAACCGCAACACCTAACTCCCCAAATCGCTTCGATATCATGAATCGGCACTCTAAAGTTAGTAGCCTTGGCTAAAACAAATATCATCGACCATTAAAGTAGATCTCACCGTTACATGCATCACCAACCGAATACTAGAGATCAGGCCCGAATCGATCGCTTCACTTCCCGAGTACCTAACAAGAATCGGTTACTAACCGTTTAGAAACCATTGCCGAAATCGGCACCCTCCTTGTAAAAGAAATCGGCAGACATAAGAGAAAAGAAAGATGGCATTCGGCCAAGATCACTTACCACCTTATGACCGATTGAAGGAGAGTCTCAAGAGTCTTATACCACCTTTAGGGTTCGGCAAAGTGCATCCAAAGAGAAGGGAATTTGGCACTCTAGAGAGGTATATTCGGCCAAAGCTTTGAAAATATGGAGAGGGGAAATTCGGCTATGGCTAGGAGTAGATTCGGCTAACTAAGAAAAAGAGAAGAGGAAAGAAAGAAGATAGAGGAGAGGTTGATGTGTAGGGAATTCGGCTAAGGTCTTTTAAGAGAAGGGAAAGAAATAAAAGAAGAACAAGGAGAGGTTGAGGGTTTCGGCAACTAGCAAAAGTGAGAAAAAAGAAAACCTATTGATGGATGGGTGCTTATAAAGAAATTCGCACCCCTCCCCTAATGCTTGCCGTCCATCCTTGGCAACAAGGAGTCCAACTCCTAGCCAACTCCTCTTCACCAAGGAGTCCCACATTCGGCCATCACCTAGTAGCCTTGCCGTCCACACCTCCTTGTTCAAGGAGTTCAAAACTTCGGCAACCTCTCCAAGTACTCTTGGCCACACATTTCAATTAATTCAAATAATTTGAATTAATCACTTAATAATCCCTTTTTAATTAAAATAATATCCTTAATGCTATTATCAAATCTCTTGTATTATCAAAAGGTTTAAGCAAGTTAAAACTAATTAAAATGCTTAAATTATCCCTTAATAATTACACCTAATAAAAGAGTTTGAAGGAGAAAACTCTCTCCCCTTGTGCCGTCCAAATAAAAACAAAAGAGGAGGATTTTGTGACTCGAACACAAGCTCTCCCTTGCTCCTTGGTGGCGTCACATGTAGCTCCTAAGTGGGCTTCTTTTGCCACTTTACCAAGGGCTTTTTTAGTGTTAAATTACCCACACTTATTCTTATAACACCACTTACCAAGGCTCCCTTCTTTTTAAAAGTTAAAAACTCAAATTTCCTACCAAATCGAACCAACACAAAGCCTTAAATTGACCATTATTATTCCATAAATAATGACTCAAAGATTCATACATAAGAAAAATTATCAAATTCCAAATAACCCCACATTTGGGATGTTACTGATTCTACCCCTTAAAATAAATTTCGTCCTCGAAATTCCTTGATCAAAAGAGATGGGGGTATTCTTTGCCGCATCACCTCCTCGGCTCCCACGTAGCTTCTTCCACTCCGTGGTTCCGCCATAACACTTTTACCAAAGGCACCGCCTTCCTTCGTAGAACTTTCACATCTCGATCTATAATCTGAACCGGTTCTTTCTCAAAAGATAAATCCGTGTTCACCTCAATCTCTGCCACTGGCACAACGTGCGAAGGATCTGACCGATACCGTCTCAGCATTGACACATGAAATACGTCATGAATCGACTCGATTCTGCCCGGCAACTCTAGCCGATAAGCCAGCGGTCCTACTCGCTTCACAGCGAAGATATGGCCCAATGAACCTTGGGCTTAACTTCCCTTTCCGTCCAAACCTCAACACCTTTTTCCAAGGCGACACTTTCAGAAAGACTTTGTCTCCCACAGCATACTCCATTTCCTTGCGTTTGAGATCGGCATAAGACTTTCGCCTATCCGATGCTTCCTTGAGGCGAGACCGAATCACCTTGACTTTGTCTTCCGTCTCGGTTACGCCTCGGACCCGAACTTGTCTTTCTCCCAACTCCGTCCAACACGTAGGAGTACGACACTTTCGTCCATATAGGGCCTCGTATGGAGCCATTTGAATACTCGCTTGATAACTATTGTTATAAGCGAATTCCGCTAGTGGTAGGTACTCCTCCCAACTACCACTAAAATCCAAGACACATGACCTCTTAACATGTCTTCTAAAATCAGTATCACCCTTTCCGATCGTCCGTCGATTTCGTGGATGGAAAGCCGTCTTGAAATCTAACCGTGTACCCAAAGCTTGATGCAACGCTTTCCAAAACCTCGACGTGAACCTCGGATCCCTATCCGAGATAATCGACATTGGCACACCATGCAATCGACTATCTCGACCACATATAACCTTGCTAGCTTCGGAGTGAGTAATCCATTCTCAGGCATGAAGTGAGGTGACTTAGTTAGGCGATCCACAATTACCCAAATCGCATCCTTCTTAGTGGGCGTAAGGGGTAGCCCACTAACAAAATCCATGGTGATCCTCTCCCATTTCCATTGAGGATCTTTATCGGTTGAAGTAGTCCCGATGGTGTGATGTTCAGCCTTAAACTTCAGCGACACGTCGGACACTTTCCTACGAACTCCGTTATCTCACGCTTCAACCCCGGCCACCAAAAGCTGTTTCGCAAGTCTCCATACATTTTGCTTCCTCCAGGTGCATAGCGTATGGGCCGCTATGTACATCTTGGAGAATTTTACGCCTTAAATCCGTATCTTTTGGCATACATACCCGTCCTTGAAAACAAAGCACTCCATCACTAGACAAGCGGTATCCTTCCAATCCACCGTCTAGAACTTGTACCCTCTTAGAGCTCAAGCCTTCATCCACGGCTTTACTTGAAGTTCTGCCAAAAGACTCCCATCATCATACAGACTTAACCGAGCGAACATTGCTCTTAAGTCCGTCACCACCTCCCCGCTTAATGCGTCAGCTACCACATTAGCCTTACCCGGATGGTACTCGATTGAACAATCATAGTCCTTTAGTAGTTCAATCCATCGACGCTGTCTCAGATTCAGATCCTTCTGAGTCAGAAGATACCTCAAGCTTTTGTGATCCGTGTAGACCATCGACTTCTCTCCATACAGGTAATGTCTCCATATCTTCAGAGCGAAGACGACCGCTGCTAACTCTAAGTCGTGAGTTGGGTAGTTAACCTCATGCGATCTTAACTGACGGGATGCATAGGCTACTACCTTCCCATCTTGCATCAACACACACCCCAAACCGGTGTGAGATGCATCACAATAGACTGTGAATAACTTTCCTGCTTCAGGTTGTACCAAAACCGGAGCTTCAGTCAAAATCTTCCTTAGCTTATCAAAGCTTTCTTGCTGTTTTTCCGTCCATACAAACGGGACACCCTTCCTTAGCAACTTAGTCAACGGCGCTTGCTATTAGGAGAATCCTTCCACGAATCTCCGATAGTATCCTGCTAAACCCGAAAAAACTTCGTATTTCACCACCGCCCTAGGTGGTTTCCACTCCAATATCGCCTCAATCTTGCGGGGGTCTACCTCCTTCCTTGGTGACACTACATGACCTAAGAAAGCCACTTCCCCAAGCCAAAATTCACACTTACTAAATTTGGCATACAACTGCTTCTCCCTCAATACTTGCAGAACTATCCGTAAATGCTTGTCATGCTCCTCTTACGTCCTTGAATAAACCAATATGTCGTCTATGAACACCACGACAAAGCTGGTCCAAAATCTGCTTTGGAATACTACTGTTCATCAAGTCCATGAATGCCGCCGGCGCATTGGTCAACCCAAATGGCATTACCAAGAACTCAAAATGCCCATACCGAGTTCGAAATGCCGCTTTGTGAACATCGACCTCCTTTACCTTAAGTTGATGATAACGACCTAAGGTCTATCTTTGAAAACACCGAGGCACCTTTCAGTTGATCGAACAAGTCGTCAATCCGAGGCAGCGGATACTTGTTCTTGATCGTCAACTTATTTAAGCGACGGTAGTCGATGCACATCCGCATAGAACCGTCCTTCTTCTTGACAAACAACACGGTGTGCTCCCCACGGAGATATGCTTGGTCGTATAAACCCTCTATCCAAGAGCTCCTGAATTTGAGCCTTTAGCTCCACCAATTCCTTTGGTGCCATTCGGTATGGTGCTATAGACACAGGTGCCGTTCCAGGTAGCAAGTCTATACCGAATTCGACTTCTCGATCCGAGGCAAACCGGAAGTTCTTCTGGGAATACATCGGCAAATTCCCCAACCGTTCGGACCTTTTCAACTACCAACTCCTTAGCTTCCAAAGCACAGATTTGAACCAAATACGCCTCACAACCCTTCTTGACCATCTTTTCAGCCTTCAAGGCAGTCACTACGTTGGATAGATAATTCCTTCTATCTCCTATCATAACCACTTCATCACCTTTGATGCGTCTTAGGACCATGCGCTTAGTCGCAAGAATCCAAACTCGCTTGGTACTTAACCAACCAATCCATACCAAGGATCAAATCGAACTCCCCAAACGGTAGTTCCATTAGATCGACTACAAATACTACCCTTGGAGTTCTAGGGTACGCCTCTATAGAGTTTATCTACGACTACGGAGTGACCTAAGGGGCTAACTACGGTCATTTCTCTAGAAGCGGTTTGAGTCTAGGTCCATAGTTCCTACCACACTACTAGCAATGTACGAGTGCGTCGAGCCCACATCAATCAATGCAACATAAGGAAAACAAAAATTAGAAACGCACTCGGTTATGACATCCGGTGCGTCACCTTCCTCGCGACACCTCATTGCGTAAACCAAACCAGCTGCCTAGCCCTCGTGTTGCCTGAACCTCGCCTTGAGTTCCACGACCTCGGTTGGGACCGTTGTTTCTCTACCATTACCACGACCCTCCGTGGTCCTACATTTCTATCTTGAGCACGTTACGTCCTTCTCGGCCGCTTCTTAGCTAGTTTCGGGGACAATCTCGACGCGATGCTCCAAAGACCCACACTCAAAACATCCCTTATCGCCGGTCCAACATCCTCCCCAATGGGTCTTTCCACGCACGATTGCACCGAGTCGGCCTCGATTAGCGATCGTGGGCCTCATTGCTGATTAGACCCACTCGGGCCTAGCCTTTTCTCGAGCACTTCCGCTTGACCCCGGTGACCCAAAACTTCTCTACGATTGTTCTTACTATAATTCGCCTCACGGCCTCCTTGATTCCCTCGGCTACCTTAGCCTTCTCCACTAGAGATGAGAACTCACGAACTCCTTTGTGGGGCAATCAAGAACCTTAAATCATCTCTGAGTCCATCCTCAAAGCGGACACAGCGCTCATGTTCGTGACACGATGCCTCTCGCATATCTATTCAAAGCCTTAGAAATTCCGCCTCATATTCCGACACGGACTTAGTTCCTTGAAGTAATCCCGAGAAAAGCCTTTCTCTGCGGCGTCGGTGTAGCTAATGCCTACATACTTTTACGATAGGCGGTTCGAAATACTCCCAAGTCAAATCATTGGTCAGAGCCCCATCTCGAACCGTAAGCCACCATCGATACGCTTCATCCTTTAGAAGCGACGCGCTCTTTCGGCTTCTCTTCTTGATCAGTCAAGGTCATCCATGATCCTTTCGGTTGACTCTAGCGAGATTCCACGCCTGGGTGCCACTCCCGACACACCTCGGAATACCTCCGCTCCGTTAGATCGGAGTCGCCGGGGACAGATTTCCGAGCTCCAACATTTCCACCAGCCCGACCACCATCTCCAAGACTCGCAACACGACTTGCGATACCGATTCGCCACCGGCCCGCTCGGCTCCTCACTCTAAAAGTAGGAGGTGGTGGTGGCGGTGGTACCTCATTTTTCGAACCTTGTCACGACTGACGGGTTCGAGACACCGTCATCCTACCCCTACCACGTCCACGGCGCCCACGTCCTCTAGAACTCATTCTATCTACCGCGCTTTTAATCTGATTAAGAAAAATTTTATGCGTTAGCATTTGTTTCACTTTATTACTCGCGAAGAAGTTTTATGGACGAGGTTTAATCAGAGATTCTTTCGAGCAAACAATGTTTCAGTTTCCTATCCTAGTTCACACAAAGGAGTTCATGCATCCATTCCTTAATACTTTCCATACCTATTCACTCATCGGACATTTCTGCCCATTTCTAACCCAGGGGTATTTTCGTCTTTTTCCTACTGAGGGTATTTTCGTAATTTTCCAGAACCAAAATATTTTACTGATGATTTCCAAAGCTAAGCTACTTGATATTTGTAAAATAGTTGAAATTTTTAAGCAAAACCGTCGAATTAATATTTTATGGGTCAGGGGCATTTTGGTAATTTTACTCCTAAGGGTAATTTTTTTGTAATTTTCCACAAGTCAAGTTTTCCGAGAAAAACATGGTATACTAAGTGTTCTAGGGTTTAAGAAGGTTATTGGACAAGTTTTGAAAACATTAGGGCTTGTTGTTTCCTTCTTTTTCGAAAACATGGCTGATTCCCTTTTTCGGGTTTTAATCATTGTGTTTAGCCTATGACCAAGCCCTCCTGGTCAGGGTGAACCAAAGCTACGCACCAGGCAGACTTCAAGTGAAGAGGAGGTGGGTCACGCGGACCGCTTAAATACCAAGCTCTCACTGAACCTTTCTAGACATGCGCACAGAGGTTACCACACCACTGAGCCTTTACGAGTTAGGGTGAACTGGCTACGCACTGTAGGATACTGCGAAGAGGAGGTGAGTCACGAGGACCGCTTAAATACCAAGCTCTTCCGGATCCAATCCTAGACATGCGTACAGGGGTTACCACACCCTAGCTCATTGACTAAGTCATAGGTGGGTTTAGTTCTTTAAGTCTTATGCTGCGTTGTGTTTGAGTAATCTAACCCTAGGGTCCAAGTCCTATAAGTCTATCTACGTTCCATGCTTCCTACCCTTCTACAGAATATATTTCCCAAAAGGTTTAGATGTACTTACAGGCGGATCGGGTGCAGGAGACTCGGGCCATCTTTGCTAAAAACCAGAAATCATACCATAAGGCCTACCAAAAACATTTTTGGGCCTTGGGCCCTACACACCGAGCTTTGAACTGGGCTCGATACCAGTCTCAGAACAACCCAAACCCGGCCCAAACACTACAACCGAATTTGAGTTATTACAGTAAAACCTTGTGAACGCTATTTTGAAAAACATTTAATTTTCCATTGAAAACCCTCGTTTGGTTGTGCAGTTAAAGCTACCTTTAGATCTAATTCGAATTTTAATTAAGTCCAATTGTTTTACCAGTTTCAAGTGTACCCGATGGCACGATTAAACTCTTTTCGTGTTAACTTAAGAAAACATGTGATTTAATTCAATTTAATGACATAGTTTTAAGTAAATATCCAACATAAAAAAATAAAACGCAACTATAGTTTATGGAGGCCTTATTACAACCCAAAATAAAAATTAAACAACTTTAAAGTTACAGTAAATTAAAATCCTTTGCATGGGCCGCCTCGAGTCCCACCGGCTCCTCAACCGCCATCTACGAGTCACCTGAAAAATGTTAAAGGAGAAGGTGAGTCACCAAGACTCGAGATGTAACCCTTCCCGGTTAATACAACATTTCATACACAACATATAACGATTAATTAAGCAAAGTATCATGTACCCAACCTAACCATCCAAACACCTTTGTCTACCCCACGTGGTACCAAAACCTTTGGTGACCGTAGTCACGATGTGTTACCAAAACACTGGTGGTGCCAAACTTTGGTGACGTATAGTCACAATGTGCTACCAAAGCACGGTGTCCGTAGACACAAATCGGGTGATATGGGGCCAACCCATCGTGTGATACCAAATCACTGGCAGACGATCCCATATCTCAAGTGGGGCCAACCCACGGTGGTGTTAACCACAGGGACAAGTCGCTATGAGGTACCAAACCTCTGGAGGTACCAAACCTCTGGTGACATATAGTCACAGTGTGCTACCAAAGCACTGGTGCTCGTCAAGACGATATCACCGCCCCTCCTCTCATCAACCCATGTCAAGCAGTTAATAACAGAACATACATACATCACATGTATCAAATAATCCATGCTTCCCAAAAGCATGTTATCCATCTCATACATATAGAGACTTACCGGGATCCTCGCTTGTACCATTAAGGTACTATTGCCACATCTACATAGAAGCGATTTACACATAACATACACTTAATTAACTATTATAAGTGTGTATGTACACACTGTCACCCTTGGATGTTCTAAATCCAGAGAAAAGCGTTGGCCCCCTAGATCTCACTGTACCTATATTCGGCCAACTAGGGGATTAGTCTTAGGGCCTATTCGGCCAAATCAAATTATTGGGAGGGTTCCTTGTGAACCCAAAATCTCACCTTCACACTTTTGGACACCAACCGCAACACCTAACTCCCCAAATGCTTCGATATCATGAATCGGCACTCTAAAGTTAGTAGCCTTGGCTAAAACAAATATCACCGACCATTAAAGTAGATCTCACAATTACGTACCACCAACCGAATACTAGAGATCAGGCCCGAATCGATCGCTTCACTTCCACGAGTACCTAACAAGAATCGGTTACTAACCGTTTAGAAACCATTGCCGAAATCGGCACCCTCCTTGTAAAAGAAATCGGCATGACAAGGAGAGAAAAGAAAGATGGCATTCGGCCAAGATCACTTACCACCTTATGACCGATTGAAGGAGAGTCTCAAGAGTCTTATACCACCTTTAGGGTTCGGCAAAGTGCATCCAAAGAGAAGGGAATTTCGGCACTCTAGAGAGGTATATTCGGCCAAAGCTTTGAAAATATGGAGAGGGGAAATTCGGCTATGGCTAGGGAGTAGATTCGGCTAACTAAGAAAAAGAGAAGAGGAAAGAAAGAAGATAGAGGAGAGGTTGATGTGTAGGGAATTCGGCTAAGGTCTTTTAAGAGAAGGGAAAGAAATAAAAAGAAGAACAAGGAGAGGTTGAGGGTTTTGACAACTAGCAAAAGTGAGAAAAAGAAAACCTATTGATGGATGGGTGCTTATAAAGAAATTCGGCACCCCTCCCCTAATGCTTGCCGTCCATCCTTGGCAACAAGGAGTCCAACTCCTAGCCAACTCCTCTTCACCAAGGAGTCCCACATTCGGCCATCACCTAGTAGCCTTGCTGGTCCACACCTCCTTGTTCAAGGAGTTCAAAACTTCTAAGCAACCTCTCCAAGTACTCTTGGCCACACATTTCAATTAATTCAAATAATTTGAATTAATCACTTAATAATCCTTTTAATTAAAATAATATCCTTAATGCTATTATCAAATCTCTTGTATTATCAAAAGGTTTAAGCAAGTTAAAACTAATTAAAATGCTTAAATTATCCCTTAATAATTACACCTAATAAAAGAGTTTGAAGGAGAAAAACTCTCCCCCTTGTGTAGTCCAAATAAAAACAAAAGAGGAGGATTTTGTGACTCGAACACAAGCTCTCCCTTGCTCCTTGGTGGCGTCACATGTAGCTCCTAAGTGGGCTTCTTTTTGCCACTTTACCAAGGGCTTTTTAGTGTTAAATTACCCACACTTATTCTTATAACACCACTTACCAAGGCTCCCTTCTTTTTAAAAGTTAAAAACTCAAATTTCCTACCAAATCGAACCAACACAAAGCCTTAAATTGACCATTATTATTCCATAAATAATGACTCAGTAGTTCATACATAAGAAAAATTATCAAATTCCAAATAACCCCACATTTGGGATGTTACAAAGCTTAAATCTTTGGCGTCAATTCCGTAACAGTTATCAGCACTTTCGATTGCTTTAAACTTCTCCTCCAACCGTTTATATCTATCTTCTAGCTGTTTTGGCAATTCTGCTTTTGTCCTCTCTCTTTCAGCTATTTCATCCAAATCAGGGACATTAGTAATGATTGGATTATTTCCTGAACCTGGGCCAGTTTGGAGGTTCACTGAAGCATCAGCTTGGAATTGTTGAGGCTTGACCGTGATTGATGGCCTTTGTACAGTCACTTCAGTTAGTGTTTGCACGCGTGGTGGAGTAAAATCAGGGGGATATTGATGATACTCAGTATTCCCCTCAACATTAACCATGGGGCTCTTTCATTTATCCATAAGCCCCTTCAACAGCTGCGTCATCTGGGTCATCATATTTTTCTGCGATTCCATCATTTTGTCCATCATATCCTGCTGGATCTTAGCAAGCTGCTCTTGTATTTGTTCTTGCATCTGTTCTTGCGTCTCTTTCTGTATTTGTTCCAACTTTTCTAGCCTTTTATCCATTACTTGAGTTTTCTTTCTTGTGCAGTAGGGATGCGTATCTGGTAAGGTTTTGTCGGTCTCCAGATTACTGAAATAATTTTTAATTAATCAGGGTCTTCTCATGAAATCTAGCACATGCGATGTGATGCTATGTGAATGCATGAAATGAATGTAAAGAGGTGTCGATTCTAACTCAATTTCCTTTAGAAAACTTTACTAGAGGACAAAGTTTTTTACGTGAAACGGACTACAAATATACGAACATCCATATTGTCTTCCGTTTTATCAAGAAATTCATTCTCCATGCCGAGCTCCCTAATTTAGCAGTCGAACCCTAATTGACATCTCTCTCTAATATGAAAATGCATGCTAAGTAACAAAGATAAAAAATCAGTACAATAGAAACGAAATTCAAAGCATGTAAAAAAATCATTCAAACTCCTATCTGAGTGGCCACTAGGGTTTATCACAGCTCTACCTAGGGTGGGCTCTTAGGGCTTTCTATATGCAGTTCGATTCTAGAGTTGAGGTACTTGAACCAGCAGATTCCTCGATCCTCACCCATTATAGGCTCATACGGACCGAGTTCAGTTCAGGGGAATACATTTCCCTATGGCTGCACGGAGATGAAAATCTCACGAAGACTTAGGTACGGATGTATCCCGAAAGCGATTCACTATCCTGCACGGAGGTGAAAACCTCACGAAGGAGTAGCTTCTCACTCCCACTTAAAAGGGTATGACCCGACGGTCATGCAATATGATGCAAAAGTATTTTAAAAGACTCGAACCATAACAATCAAATAAGATGATGCAAGCGAATGCAAATAAAAGGATCGTAATTTTTCAAATCAAATTTTCAATTTTCAACAAAAGGACGAGAAATTAATCAATTTTACGGCTTGACTCTCTTCGGTCCCCATTGAGTCGCTTAAGTTTTGTCGAAACCATTTTTACATGTTTAAAAAACGGGGATCGACTTTAAAAATATGGAAATAATGGAGTTGCCACCAATCCTTTTTTGAGGTGTGATTGGGTCACCTTAGGATTGATCGTTAAAACATTTTGTTTTAAAACGATAGTTTTGGCCTACGAAATTTGAGAAAATAGGTTCGGGAGTCAGTTAGGTACGAGGAAGGATTAGCACCCCCGTAACGCCCAAAATCGGTACCGAATTAATTAATTAATGTCTTGACATCAAAAAATTGAAAAGATTTTAAAATACGATCCTTTTTGTTAGGGAAAACTTGAAGAAATTAAGCCTGATGCCGAGACCCGCTTATTTCGAAGGAACAAAGTATCGTACCCAGTGAGTTAGGATACAACATTTCGACTCCTCGAAAATATGCTTATCCTTCGACATTCAATACTCGTACATTTAAAATTAAGAAGGATGTTCAATTATTCGGGTCAAATGAAAAATTGAAGCCCAGTAAGTTAGGGCACTATTTCTCAAAATTCCCGAATACGGAATATTGCCTTTGTTTTAGAAATTCTTACCTCGAGATGATAAAACGTCACATCCAGTAAGTTAGGATGCCACGTCTCAAATCCCCGAAAATAAGTTTTTATTTAAAATGTTTTTATTTAAAAACACGGAAAGGGAACTCGGTTGCTAGGATTTAACGAGAAAAATTAGAACTCAGTAAGTTAGGGCACGATCTTCTCGAAACTTCCGAACACGAGCATTGTTTTATTTTTAAAAATATTTGGATGGAATGATGTTTAAACTTAAACGACATTAAACCCGACTTTTAATGAAATACGATGGAATAATAATATACAAAGTAAGATATTAATCCATACATCAAATGCTACACTAATACGTCACAACAACCAACCAATGATTAAGAAATATAAATCATATAATGGCAATAATTACACAATATACAATTTCTCTATTAATTATTGAAGAAAATGAAGCAAAATAGTATACACAAAATATTACTGTAATGAATCACAAGTAATTAATGGTTACAAATTAAGCAATATAATCCATGCAATAACAAACAAATGAACACTTAATTTAAAATATATATATATATATATATAAATAATGAAAATAACGTAGAAAAATAAATAATATCTATAGCCATTTAAAATAAAATATTTAATGTTAATTTAAAAAGGAGTAATAAAAAATAAGCGAATAATTAAAAGTAAGCAAATAATATAATAAAATAATTAAAGGATTATATTGAAATCAGAGCAAAATTAGAGAGCTAAAAAGCAATAAATTAAAAGAAATCGCAAAAGGGCTAGAACGCTAGGCGCGTGAATTAAAAGGGACTGAAAGTGCAATTTACCCAAGTTGTTAAACGCAGCATTTAAACGAGGACTAAATTAAAACTGCGCAAAATTATTGGACAAAATTAAAATAAAAGAAAAAAAATTAATTAAAGAAAACTAAAAATACGGAAGGACTAAGGGCGCAATAAACCCCTTAGTCAAAAACACGCGGATCCTTCCCTTGGGTCGGGTCACTCGTGCGGGTTATGGTCTCTGAACGACGCCATTTCGGGCATTGAATTGCTATTCCAAAACGACGTCGTATGGTGTTCCCTTAAATACTAAAAATCAGTTTTAAAAAAAATATTTTAACACTGTCTTAAAAAAAACAAAGAAAATTCTCTGAAAAACTCTCTGGGGCTCTGACCTAGCCCCGTCACCGAGCCGCCGTACTCCGCCACCATCCGTCGTCGCGCACGGTGGTCGGAGACCTAAGAGTCAACCCTTTCGAACCCTTCAGGCGCCCTAAGCACAGATCTAGAAGAAACGAAAACCGAACCCTTCACTAAAATCGAAAAGCAACCCAGAAACGTTTCAGATTCTTAATCTCGATCGTCACAAAAGGTGAAATTTTATGCTTTTTTTCGTATTTCTATATATATGTATAATATATTTGAAGCAAAATAGACTACAAAACTCTGAAATATACCTCTATTTTTGATATATCTGTGTTCAAAAAAAATCGTAACCCTCTACAGTGATTTCTTCGGCTCTTTATATAGTCGATTTGAAAATAAAATCAAAAAATACAAAAGTTTTCTTTTTTTGTTTTCTGTATTTGCTGTCATTTTTTGCTATTCGTTTGCAGGTATAGATGTGGCCAAGATACGGAGGTCGTACGACACTGATGCGCTGGAGGAGTACGGAGGCGCGCTGGTGAAGGCTTGCGCATGGGTGGAGCGCGTGGGGGCATGTGGGGATACGAACGGTCGTGCGCGTGGAGGCACGCGCGAGGGAAGCTGAGGCGGCGCTGGAACATTCTGGAAGCCCTCCTAGGGTTTCTGGAGCGTCAAACGTATTAGGCCATTTGGGCCAGTTCTAAAATTGGGTTGGGGTTGGTTTAGTGGGTCTGTAAATGGGTTAAGGGTTAGGTTTATGGTTTGGGCTGGTGGCTTTGTAACACCCCAAACCCGGCCCAAACGTTACGACCAGATCTGGTATGCTATGGGGTTTATTGTTAAAAAGTTTACTTAAATTGATTTTAGAAAATCTCAGTTTCTTTACTTAGGCATTTGGTAAAAATAAGATATTTGTTAGAAACCTTTGTTTTTACGTTGAACATGTTTGGAAAACCCATTTTATTACTTTTTCAGACTTAAGTCCTTGAACATAAATTTTAAATTGTAAACATCAGCAAATAAAATAAAGAAAACGATAACCTAAGCCCTGGGCCTTATTACATAATTAATCCCAAAAATTATAACTTAAATAAAAAAAACCGAAATAGTCTATGAAATTAAATAACTTGATGGCCCCTCGAGTCCGTCTCGGCTCCCATGTCCACGATCTACTGCTCATCTGAAAGAGTAGGAAAAATAAAAAGGTGAGTCACCAAGACTCAGTGTATAAATCCCGAAACACACAACGACCTGAGGCCCACAAACACATTATGAGCCCTGGCCCATACATAAAGGCAACAATCATATTTACATGATAAATAATAAATGATGAATAGCCTAACCCAACCTAGAATTCCATCCTCTACACACCAACCCGTACCAACCATCACACCTCGGGGATTTTTACAATCAACCCTCCATCCGCTACACACCATAACGACAGCTGTACTGCCTATTCCTATTAATTAGGAATCATTAAACGTGGCATAGCCACCGATCACTATGTGACCTAACATTTGAATTTGTGGTCTAACCACCGATCACCATGTGACCTATTATGCATTTCCCCTTCATTATCATAATCCCACCCCATGCATACACACATGAAAAATTGAAAACATCATACCATCTTTAAGAGAACAGGCTTTCATATATACATTTATCGACACACATAGAGATTTCTATGATTACGTACCTGGCATCCATTGCCTACCCTTTTTGGGTAACACGACTGTTCATACAGCCTACTTTTTCGGCTTTTAGCCAATAACACATGTATATAAACAGGTTAAGTAGTGTGATAGAGATCTACACACCTGATTACCGATAAAACGATACTTCCTATGTCGATGCTATCCGTAGTCGACACAACTGCTATCTGCCTAAGGTGTTGTTCAGAAGCCGGTCCATAACCCGGTGGCCAATCTCGAACCGCTGACACCGCACGTTTCTTAAACTTAGGGATTGGGTTTACAGACCCAATCCTCTCCTTTGCCTGATCCATATTCGGTTCCATCAAAAGTCCGTGTCAGAACTACTATAACGAAATAGGGTTGTTAAACCATAACATTTGGTTAAGATCTCAAATGTTTTAGTAAATCTAATGGAAATCTAAAGAGAACCCCCTTACCTTAAAATCCCGAAATTAGAGACTAGTGATTTTTGGCTTTTAGATCTAGACGATCAGGTTTCCTTCAAATCCCGGAATACTGCCCAAAATGCAAAAAGAGAGAAAGTATTAGCCTCAATCGACAGCCTTAACAAACCAAGTGGCCATTCGGCCTTGACTCCTAAAAATCGAAAGATAGCTTAAGAAATTACAAGAGTCGACACCTACCTTAATAGAGGAGATTCGGCTACTCTTAGGAGATTTCGGCTTTTTGCGAAAGTCAGGAAGTGAAGATGATTCAAAGAAGTCTATGATGATTCGACTTTTAATAAACAAATCGACAGGAAGAGGAAAAGAGAATTTCGGCAGAGTAGGGGTGGTTTCGGCCTTAGCAAGGATCAAAAGAATATAGAGGAAGGATTATGAGGTTTCGGTTTTTAGAAGAAAGAAGAGAAAAGAACAATGAAGTTTTCGGCTTTTATTCAGAGAAGAAGAGAAAGAAAAGATAGAAACCCTAAATGCCAAAAATAAAGAAAAGAACCCTCCCCCGACTATTTAAAGTTTCGGCACTCCTACTAACCAAAAGCCGGAATTGCCCTATTTTGACAACTAAAACCAGTTAATTAGTAAGGGAAATTTCGGCTTCCCTTAGCCATATCAGAAACCGATTTCTCCTCCCCCTCAGAGTTTGAAATTCGACCACCACTGTGACCAACAGATCAGATCCTAAATTTCCTCCCTTATCTTCCATGTTATCATGTAACACCCCAAACCCGGCCCATTCGTTACGACCGAATTTGAAATGCCACTGCGGAAAAACGTTTGAAGACTGATTTCACTTTTGGGAAAAACATTAAAAATTTTGTCATTTGAAAACCATGTCCAATTAAAAATTCTAAATAATATAAGCTTGACAAAAATATCCAAATTAAAAGCACTTCCAAATAATAATTTAATGGTCGTCTAGCTTAAACATAATAAAAAAGCTCAAATAGAAATACTTAAATACTTTAACTGGGCCTTATTACAATAAATAATTAAACAAAAATTCTTAGTAATAAACTGAATAAAATAAAGAAGATGTCTTCGCATGGGCCACCTCGTATCCACTCCAACCCGGTCCAATCACCACGAATCATCTGCGATGTTTAATAAAAATTGGGTGAGTCATACTGGACTCGGTGTGTAATTAATCCTTTGAATTCCACCCACATGTTAACCACATATTAACCCATATATCGAGATAACAAATATCATATTCACATGTTAACACATTCAGGCTTGGCCCATATTCATATCACATTCATCTAATAGGGTAGTTAACCACATAATTTCCACATCCGGGCTTAGCCCATTTCCACTGTCGATCCACATTCATATCTGGGCTTTGCCCATTTTTACATTAATCCACATATCATATTGGGCTTGGCCCATTTCCACATATGTTCACATACGAAATCATACAATTATGAAGCCCAACCCAAACCTAGGGTCCATCCGCTTACACACCCCTTATCCAGCCTACCACACACCGGGGATTATCAAATCACCCTCTACTTTTCACTCCAAAGGCAATCAATGCCGTCCACATGCAATTAAGCACAATAATCCACAATGCGACCTCGATCGGCGCCAATCCACGATGTAGCCGTAGCTCACACCAAAACCATGATGGGACACATAGTCACTCATCAACCACGATATGGCACATAGCCGATATCAACCACGATGAGGCACATAGCCACTCATCAAGCCACGCGAACTAAATCGCAATTAATCCACAACGTGACCTCGATCCAACGTCAATCCACGATGTAGCTCAAGGCTAACATCAAAAACCACGATGGGACACATAGTCACTCATCAACCACGATATGGCACATAGCCGATATCAACCACGATAAGGCACATAGCCACTCATCAAGCCACGCAAACTAAATCGCAATTAATCCACAACGTGACCTCAGTTAACGTCAATCCACGATGTAGCTCAAGGCTAACATCAAACCACGTACTCGAAGTACACCCGTACCTTCTTTCATATCCCAACCCATGCACATGCCACATAAAATAATGATACAATGTAATGATGCATGAGCATGTTCATCAAGCATATTATCACATATTCATATTAATAATCACATATCATCAGGTTTGGTACTTACCGGAGTATCGACATACCCGTTGAGGGTATCCTTATCACAATTTCCACTGCACTAGTTAGCACATTCATAATACATTCACATTTCACATACATATCATATACCCAGAAAACGGTGGGTTAATCACACACTGATCACTTGAGAACTATGCTTTCGATCATCGATGCTATCACTAGTCGATACTACGGCTATTTGCCTACTTTCTTGTTCGTATTTGGTCCACACCCCGGTGCCAATCCCTAATCGCCGAGATAGATCTCTTCTTAAACTTCGGGATAGGGACCCTCCCTTTCCCTTCTTGAATGGTATTCGCCTCCATCAACACACTTAATCAGAACAATCGATTTAATCATCAATATACGAATTCTTAACCAAATATCCAAAACTTATCATACTTACCGAAAGGGTCTTGAAATCCCGAAAAGCTTGATCTAATGCTTAGATCCTTAATCCCTACATTTGATTAATCACCTACTACTTTAATAAAAAGCCATTCGCCATAAATCCAAATCCTAGTAGGATTAGTATACTTAAACTTACCTTGTTGCCGTTTGACTTAAGAATCAAGTCTTGAAATCTCTGCTATACTCTTCTTACATTCGGCCAAGCATTGAATCAATTAACTTGGTTAGTTTTCGGCTTTTGAATAATTAATGAACACATATATTTACCAAACATGGCCTTGGCCGAATGCTATAGACACTTACCTTGTGGATTTTAAATCCCGAAACTCACCGAATAACTAGGGAACACGTGGCCTATGGTGTACCTTCGGGAAAAGAACTTCTCCTTCCTTGTAGTCGACACTTAGTAAATCCCGAAAGATCTCCTTACTTGAAGAAATCGATTGCACCTTCACTTCAACCTTCAGAGATTCGACTATGGCTAGATGATGATCTCACAACTTTCGGCTTTTGGAGGGATTAGAAAGAAAAGAGAAGGAAGAATAAAGATGGAGGATTCGGCTAGATCACAAGGTATTTTGGCTTGGCAAAAATAAAAGAAGAAGAAGATTTGGTGAAGAGAATTCGGCAGAGGCTTTCAAAGAACAGAAAATAATGCAGAATGGCCTCTCTTTTCCTTTTATAGCCAATATTACTAACTTAGAATCCCTTACTTGGCCATCACTCTTCTATTTTAATAGCTTTATCTCTTTAATTATCACTTAAAATAAAAGATAATTCAGCAACTATCCTTACTTAGCCGAAATTATTAAACTCAAAGTCCCTTACTTGGCCATCACTTCTCCCTTATTTTCCTCTTTATCTCTTTATTCAAATTAAAAGAATTTAATCCAACAATTATCTCTTGAAAATAATGATAAATAAATCCCTTATTTATCCACTATTTATAAAATAATAAAAGCTCCTAATTTATAGCCATGTGCCGTCCACCTCTCCGCTCCTTGTAGCAAAATAAAATTTCTTTTATTTGCTTCCCATGTGACTCGAACTTAGGCCCATTCCTCTTGCATATGGCGCCATTTCCATAGGCCCTAAGTGGCATCTTCAGACCACTTTTCCAAGCCTGTTTGTGTGTCAAATTTCACAAACTTTTTCTTTTAAGGCCACCTTGCCTTAATTTCCCCTTTTAAACCTTAAAACTCGTCATTTCTAAGTCAGTTCTAAGTTTCCAAAAATTTTCGATCGGCTCTGTAAACTTGACATTTCCTTACATTTCCAAGACATTTCCTTACAAGACATTTCCTTACATTTCCAAGACATTTCCTTACATTTCCAAGACATTTCCTTACAAGACATTTCCTTACATTTCCAAGGTTCTAAAAATGTTCACTTTCCTCTTTTAAACTTAACATTTCCATACATTTCCAGGTTTCCAAAAGTGTTCAAAATATATTCATAACACATAAGATATGTCATTTCGTACAATTAAACCAAAAATGCATAGGCCCTTTTCAGGATGTTATAGTTCTACCCTCCTTAAAAATAATTTCGTCCTCGAAATTACTTATTAACAAATAATCGTACATCTTAACTCACCGCACTACGCTTATGCTGCGCACTCTGATCTTAATAGAACCATCATACTTTCTAGGCACAGTCTCTAAGTTCACGTCCCCTAGAACTCATTTCTAACGTCGTAATTTAATCTGATTAAAAAGTTTTATGCATCAGAAATTTTGTTCCACTGATTATTCGCGAACAGTTTTATGAAAAGAGGATTTAGAAGTGGTTCTTTCGATCAAACAAAGTTTCAGCTCAAGTTCGCTTATTCTAATTCAGAGAATCACATTCACATTCATAAGCAGAGACACATTCATTTTTCCATGAAGTCACATTCATTCACAACATCATTCACTACACTTTTTTGGCCATTTCAGTCCTTTCCTAACCCAGGGGTAATTTCGTCATTCGTCCTACCAGGGTATTTTCGTAATAAATCAGGGTCAATTTAAAAAAATCTTTACAAATCAAAGGTTATTTCAAAATTTACAAAAACTCGGGGTTTATTTTGAAAATTTGTTTTCCAAATCAAAGCTGTTGCAAAAAATTTCAGAAATCGAGGTTATTTCGGTAATTTTGGAAGTCGAAGCGATTCCATAAATTTTCCAAATCGGGGTATCTTGTTATTTGTAAAAGAAGTTTTGATATCTTTGTAAAGTAGAAATATTTTAACAAAAGTCGAGGGTATTTTTGAAAATCTTAAAAACTAAGGGTATTTTAGTAATTTACAATACAGGGGCATTTTTGTAATTTTGTAAATCGGAGATATTTTGGAAAAATTTTCACAATAATCTTTTACTACAATTAAAAGGGTAATTTAGGGATTTTAAAACTAGGAATTTTATAAAAGCGCATGGCTAGTCCCCTTTGGGTTTTAATGATTGGTTTAGCAGTTAATAAGTCCTCTTGGTTAGGGTGAGCGGTTTACTACGCACCAGGTAGGATTCGAGTAAAGAGGAGGTGAGTCGCTAGGACTGCTTAAATACCAAGCTCTTACTGAATCCACTCCTAGACATGCGCACAACAGTTGCCACACCCTAGCTCGGCGACTTACTTCACAGGTTTGTTTAATAGTCCTTAAGTCTTATGCATGTGTTTGAGTGCACTAGCCCTAGGGTTCAATAGCCCTAATATTCTAATCTACGAGCCCAAATAAGCCCATAACAGTTCACATAAACAAGTCACTTCAACAATTAGAAGTACTTACCTGGTGGACTTCGGGCCGGAGATACAGGTGCCATGCCAGAATAACCTGAAAAGTTTATGAAAGCCCATACTTTTGAAAAGCCCATCTTTGAAAAAAATTATTTTTGGACCCAAAACCGTCAAAGCCGAGTTTTGAACCGGGCTCTGATACCAATTTGTAACACCCCAAACCCGGCCCATTCGTTACGACCGAATTTGAAATGCCACTGCGGAAAAACGTTTGAAGACTGATTTCACTTTTGGGAAAAACATTAAAAATTTTGTCATTTGAAAACCATGTCCAATTAAAAATTCTAAATAATATAAGCTTGACAAAAATATCCAAATTAAAAGCACTTCCAAATAATAATTTAATGATCGTCTAGCTTAAACATAATAAAAATGCTCAAATAGAAATACTTAAATACTTTAACTGGGCCTTATTACAATAAATAATTAAACAAAAGTTCTTAGTAATAAACTGAATAAAATAAAGAAGATGTCTTCGCATGGGCCACCTCGTATCCACTCCAACCCGGTCCAATCACCACGAATCATCTGCGATGTTTAATAAAAATTGGGTGAGTCATACGGACTCAAAGTGTGTAATTAATCCCATGAATTCCACCCACATGTTAACCACATATTAACCCATATATCGGATAACAAATATCATATTCACATGTTAACACATTCGGGCTTGGTCCATATTCATATCACATTCATCTAATAGGGTAGTTAACCACATAATTTCCACATACTTGGGCTTAGCCCATTTCCACTGTGATCCACATTCATATACCGGGCTTTGCCCATTTTTACATTAATCCACATATCATATTGGGCTTGGCCCATTTCCACATATGTTCACATACGAAATCATGCAATTATGAAGCCCAACCCAAACCTAGGGTCCATCCGCTACACACCCCCTTATCCGACCTACCACACACCGGGGATTATCAAATCACCCTCTCCTTTTCACTCCAAAGGCAATCAATGCCGCCCACGCAATTAAGCACAATAATCCACAACGCGACCTCGATCGGCGCTAATCCACGATGTAGCCGTAGCTAACACCAAAACCACGATGGGACACATAGTCACTCATCAACCACGATATGGCACATAGCCGATATCAACCAAGATGAGGCACATAGCCACTCATCAAGCCACGCAAACTAAATCGCAATTAATCCACAACGTGACCTCAGTCAATGTCAATCCACGATGTAGCTCAAGGCTAACATCAAAAACCACGATGGGACACATAGTCACTCATCAACCACGATGAGGCACATAACCGATATCAACCACGATGAGGCACATAGCCACTCATCAAGCCACGCGAACTAAATCGCAATTAATCCACAACGTGACCTCAGTCAACGTCAATCCACGATGTAGCTCAAGGCTAACATCAAACCACATACTCGAAGTACACCCGTACCTTCTTTCATATCCCAACCCATGCACATGCCACATAAAATAATGATACAATGTAATGATGCATGAGCATGTTCATCAAGCATATTATCACATATTCATATTAATAATCACACATCATCAGGTTTGGTACTTACCGGAGTATCGACATACCCCTTGAGGGTAACCTTATTACAATTTCCACTGCACTAGTTAGCACATTCATAATACATTCACATTTCACATACATATCATATACCCGGAAAATGGTGGGTTAATCACACACCTGATCACTTGGAGAACTATGCTTTCGATACTGATGCTATCACTAGGCGATACTACGGCTATTTGCCTACTTTTTGTTCGACGAACTGGTCCACACCCGGTGGCCAATCCCTAGCGCCGAGATAGATCTCTTCTTAAACTGGGGTAGGGACCTTCCCTTTCCCTTCTTGAATGGTATTCGCCTCCATCAACACACTTAATCAGAACAATCGATTTAATCATCAATATACGAATTCTTAACCAAATATCCACAACTTATCATACTTACCGAAAGGGTCTTGAAATCCCGAAAAGCTTGATCTAATGCTTAGATCCTTAATCCCTACATTTGATTAATCACCTACTAATTTAATAAAAAGCCATTCGGCCATAAATCCAAATCCTAGTAGGATTAGTATACTTAAACTTACCTTTTTGCCGTTTGACTTAAGAATCAAGTCTTGAAATCTCTGCTATACTCTTCTTGCATTCAGCCAAGCATTGAATCAATTAACTTGGTTAGTTTTCGACTTTTGAATAATTAATGAACACATATATTTACCAAACATGGCCTTGGCCGAATGCTATAGACACTTACCTTGTGGATTTTAAATCCCGAAACTCACCGAATAACTAGGGAACACGTGGCCTATGGTGTACCTTCGGGAGAAGAACTTCTCCTTCCTTGTAGTCGACACTAAGTAAATCCCGAAAGATCTCCTTACTTCGATTGCACCTTCACTTCAACCTTCAGAGATTCGTCTATGGCTAGATGATGATCTCACAACTTTTGGCTTTTGGAGGGATTAGAAAGAAAAGAGAAGGAAGAATAAAGATGGAGGATTCGGCTAGATCACAAGCTATTTCGGCTTGGCAAAAATAAAAGAAGAAGAAGATTTGGTGACGAGAATTCGGCAGAGGCTTTCAAAGAACAGAAAATAATGCAGAATGGCCTCTCTTTTCCTTTTATAGCCAATATTACTAACTTAGAATCCCTTACTTGGCCATCACTCTTCTATTTTAATAGCTTTATCTCTTTAATTATCACTTAAAATAAAAGATAATTCAGCAACTATCCTTACTTAGCCGAAATTATTAAACTCAAAGTCCCTTACTTGGCCATCACTTCTCCCTTATTTTCCTCTTTATCTCTTTATTCAAATTAAAAGAATTTAATCCAACAATTATCTCTTGAAAATAATGATAAATAAATCCCTTATTTATCCACTATTTATAAAATAATAAAAGCTCCTAATTTATAGCCATGTGCCGTCCACCTCTCTGCTCCTTGTAGCAAAATAAAATTTATTTTATTTGCTTCCCATGTGACTCGAACTTAGGCCCATTCCTCTTGCATATGGCGCCATTTCCATAGGCCCTAAGTGGCCTCTTCAGACCACTTTTCCAAGCCTGTTTGTGTGTCAAATTTCACAAACTTTTTCTTTTAAGGCCACCTTGCCTTAATTTCCCCTTTTAAACCTTAAAACTCGTCATTTCTAGGTCATTTCTAAGTTTCCAAAAATTTTCGATCGGCTCTGTAAACTTGACATTTCCTTACATTTCCATGACATTTCCTTACAAGACATTTCCTTACATTTCCAAGACATTTCCTTACATTTCCATGACATTTCCTTACAAGACATTTCCTTACATTTCCAAGGTTCTAAAAATGTTCACTTTCCTCTTTTAAACTTAACATTTCCATACATTTCCAGGTTTCCAAAAGTGTTCAAAATATATTTATAACACATAAGATATGTCATTTCGTACAATTAAACCAAAAATACATAGGCCCTTTTCAGGATGTTACATATCAACTATAATATCGGCATTATCCCCTTCACCTAAATCCTCCTATTTTTAAGCCTTGTTGCCGTCCAACTCCACTTAATTAATTGCCAAAAATTAGCTAACTTAAATTAAAAGAGTTGGGCTCCAAGAAACTTGAATTTGGGCCCCTTACTCCTTTGTGTGGCGTCACCCCCTTGCTCTCTTGCAGCGCCACCTAATATTGGGCCACAAGCCCACTTTGATATTTAAACACAAATACCACCTTTTAAACCCTATATGACGCCACTTTCCACTGGACTACAAGCCCATTTGTGTTCTCTCTTCTCTAAATCTGCTTATGAGGCCTCATACTTGAGACTAGGGTCCACTAAGTGAGAAAAATAAATTTTTCCCCAAGGTCACCCCTAACTCTAAGGCTTCAATTAATCCCGATACTATCTTAATAATATTCTAAGTGATACTTATATCTCAAAAATTTTAAACGCTCCCCTTCCCAAGGCCCATTGGGCCCAATTCTTCTAGGCCTAAATTCGGGGTGTTACAATTCTACCCTCCTTAAAGAAATTTCGTCCTCGAAATTTCAACTAACTATTAATCGTACTACCCAAGTCTCACCACTATGCTTTCACTGCGCACTCTAATTGTAAAGCCAAAAGAAACACTTAGTATACTATGGTAGAGTACGCACCAGTATTCGCATCTAGAGCGTCCTCATCCCCTTGGCGATGTGCTGCATATACCAAAGCTAGCTGCCTCGCCTCAGCATAACCTACACCTCCACGACCATGTCCTGTGCCATTGCCACCATTGACTTGACCACGGCCCCTTGGTGTTTGTTGACCACCTCTACCTGGCTGTGCATTCCCTTGGCCCGTGGGCCCTTCACTGCCCCGTTGCTGCGGACAGTTTCTAACTTGGTGGTCCGTAGATCCACACCTAAAGCATTTCCCACTGCCTGCCCAACACTCGCCTGGAATTTACCACATCGAACACACTCCTGTGTCTGACCAACAGTAGCAGGTCTCTCTTCCCACCTCGGCCCGTCTGACCTAGGCCTTTTTTGAGTACGCCCAGCTACCCCTGACGATCCAAAATTCCTCTTACTTCCACCCCTTTCTCTATCTCGATTTAGTTTCTCTGTCCGCTTCACCTCCTCAGCTATCTTAGCTTTTTCCACAAGCACAGCAAATTCTCTCTCCCGCTGTGGAGCTATCAATACACGCAAATCATCCCTCAGACCATCTTCAAATCAAACACAACATTCATGGTCTGTGGCCACCATTCCTCGAGCATAACGGCTAAGGCGTAAGAATTCCGCTTCGTACGCAGCCACCGACCTACTTCCTTGCACCAAATTTAGAAATGCTCTACGCTGCGCATCCACATAACTTGTCCCAATGTATTTGCTCCGAAACGCCATTTTGAAGAAATTCCAGTTGATACGGTCAGCCATCGTACCATCCTTAACCGTAAGCCACCATTGATAAGCCGTCCCACGGGAGAGAGATACAAATTTTTCGGCCTTCTCCTCCTCCGTGAAATCCAAATCATCCATTATACGTTTAACTACCTCCAACCAATACTCAGCTGAACTCGGGGCTATACCAGAAATTCCCCTAAACACTTTCGCCCCATTGGCTCTAAGTCGCTCCAAGATGATTTTCGGGCTCCCGCACCCATACACCGCCAAAGAACCCTCTCTAGAACCCTTAACATCGCCTGAGATTCTGCATCATCTCCGGCCGTCTGGTCCTGAAATTCCTCCTCCGCAGCTGGTGGTATCGGCATCTCATTTCCAGATCCATGGCCAGACCTACTGGTTCTGACACCATCATCCTACCCCTACCACGACCACGCGGCGGACGTCCACGACCTCTTGTACTCATTCTATCGATTCGCGTTTATCTGACTAGAAATTTTATGATTTATTAGTTTTCTTCCATTGATTAACAACGAACAATCTTATGAATAGTAGTTTTAAGAGTAGTTCTTTCGAATTCGCAATTATATCTACAATTTAGTCTCAAGTCCGCATCTTCTAGTTCTAGGAAGCACATACATTCAATCATTTAACATCAACATACAAATAGCATCCACGAAATTACATTCATCACCTAAGGGTATTTTCGTCATTTCACTACCCATGGGTATTTTCATAATTTATCCTACAAGGGTATTTTTGTAATTTTCTAAAATAAGGTTCCTTGGTGATTTTGTGAAAGAAGGTATTTTGGTAATTTTGCAATCCAGGGGTATTTCGGTAATTTTACAATTCGGGGGTATTTTGGTAATTTTACAAATCAGGGATATTTTGGTCATTTATAAATTAGGGGTAATTTAGTAATTTTACAAAATAGAATGGCTGGTCCCTTTCGGGTTTTAGTTATAGATTTTGGCCCGTCAACAAGTCCTCATGACTAAGGTGAACAGTCATACTACGCACGGTAGGATTCCAGCAAAAAAGGAGGTGAGTCACTAGGATCGCTTAAATACCAAGCTCTCCCGAATCCAATCCTAGACACGCGTATGCTGTTGCCACCCTAATCTCGTGACTTGTTCACTGAGGTTTGTTTGGTTGGATTAAATCTTATGAATTTAGAGAGTTATTTAAACTAAGCCTAAAGTCCATCAATGTCTAATATACTAGCCTACGTCCATCAAGCCCATCAAGCCCAACATACATATCACATCCAAAAGTTTAGAATGCTTACCTGCGTGGATCGGGTGCCGGTAGACTCGAAGGCCATATCTTCATCCAAACATTTTTCTCAAATTCACAACAAGTTTTCAAATCACTACTAGACCCATTTCACAGCCCGAGTTTTGAACTGGGCTCTGATACCAAAATGTAACACCCCAAACCCGGCCCAAATGCTACGACTAGATCTGGTATGCTACGGGGTTTATTGTTAAAAACTTTACTTAAATTGATTTTAGAAAATCTCAGTTTCTTTACTTAGGCATTTGGTAAAAATAAGATATTTGTTGGAAACCTTTGTTTTTACGTTGAACATGTTTGGAAAAACTATTTTATTACTTTTTGTGACTTAAGTCCTTGAACATAAATTTTAAACTGTAAACATCAGCAAATAAAATAAAGAAAACGATAACCTAAGCCATGGGCCTTATTACATAATTAATCCCAAAAAATATAACTTAAATAAAAAAAAACCAAAATAGTCTATGAAATTAAATAACTTGATGACCCCTCGAGTCCGTCTCGGCTCCCATGTCCATGATCTACAGCTCATCTGAAAGAGTAGGAAAAAAAAAAGGGTGAGTCACCAAGACTCAGTGTATAAATCCCGAAACACACAATGACCTGAGGCCCACAAACACATTATGAGCCCCGCCCATACATAAAGGCAACAATCATATTTACATGATAAATAATAAATGATGAATAGCCCAACCCAACCTAGAATTCCATCCTCTACACACCAACCCGTACCAACCATCACACCTCAGGGATTTCTACAATCAACCCTCCATCTGCTACACACCATAACGACAACTGTACTGCCTATTCCTATTAATCAGGAATCATTAAACGTGGCATAGCCACCGATCACTATGTGACCTAACATTTGAATTTGTGGTCTAACCACCGATCACCATGTGACCTATTATGCACTTCCCCTTCATTATCATAATCCCACCCCATGCATACACACATGAAAAATTGAAAACATCATACCATCTTTAAGAGAACAGGCTTTCATATATACATTTATCGATACACATAGAAATTTCTATGATTACGTACCTGGCATCCATTGCCTACCCTTTTTGGGTAACATGACTGTTCATACGGCCTACTTTTCCAGCTTTTAGCCCATAACACATGTATATAAACAGGTTAAGTAGTGTGATAGAGATCTACACACCTGATTACCGATAAAATGATACTTCCTATGTCGACGCTATCCGTAGTCGACACAACTGCTATCTGCCTAAGGTGTTGTTCAGAAGCCGGTCCACAACCCGGTGGCCAATCTCAAACCGCTAACACCGCACATTTCTTAAACTTAGGGATTGGGTTTACAGACCCAATCCTCTCATTTGCCTGATCCATATTCGGTTCCATCAAAAGTCCTTGTCAGAACTACTATAACGAAATAGGGTTGTTAAACCATAACATATGGTTAAGATCTCAAATGTGTTAGCAAATCTAACGGAAATCTAAAGGGAACCCCCTTACCTTAAAATCCCGAAATTAGAGACTAGCGATTTCCGGCTTTTAGATCTAGACGATCAGGTTTCCTTCAAATCCCGGAATGCCGCCCAAAACGCAAAAAGAGAGAAAGTATTAGCCTCAATCGACAACCTTAACAAACCAAGTGGCCATTCGACCTTGACTCCTAAAAACCGAAAGAGATCTTAAGAAATAACAAGAGTCGACACCTACCTTAATAGAGGAGATTCGGCTACTCTTAGGAGATTTCGGCTTTTTGCGAAAGTCAGGAAGTGAAGATGATTCAAAGAAGTCTATGATGATTTGGCTTTTAATAAAGAAATCGACAGGAAGAGGAAAAGAGAATTTCGGCAGACTAGGGGTGGTTTCGGCCTTAGCAAGGATCAAAAGAATATAGAGGAAGGATTATGAGGTTTCGGCTTTTAGAAGAAAGAAGAGAAAAGAACAATGGAGTTTTCGGCTTTTATTCAGAGAAGAAGAGAAAGAAAAGATAGAAACCCTAAATGCCGAAAATAAAGAAAAAAACCCTCCCCCGACTATTTAAAGTTTCGGCACTCCTACTAACCAAAAGCCGAAATGGCCCTCTTTTGACAACTAAAACCAGTTAATTAGTAAGGGAAATTTCGGCTTCCCTTAGCTATATCAGAAACTGATTTCTCCTCCCCCTCAGAGTTTGAAATCCGGCCACCACTGTGACCAACAGATCAGATCCTAAATTTCCTCCCTTATCTTCCATGTTATCAACTATAATATCGGCATTATCCCCTTCACATAAATCCTCCTATTTTTAAGCCTTGTTGCCGTCCAACTCCACTTAATTAATTGCCGAAAATTAGCTTACTTAAATTAAAAGAGTTGGGCTCCAAGAAACTTGAATTTGGGCCCCTTACTCCCTTGTGTGGCGTCACCCCCTTGCTCTCTTGCAGCGCCACCTAATATTGGGCCACAAGCCCACTTTGATATTTAAACACAAATACCACCTTTTAAACCCTATATGACGCCACTTTCCACTGGACTACAAGCCCATTTGTGTTCTCTCTTCTCTAAATCTGCTTATGAGGCCTCATACTTGAGACTAGGGTCCACTAAGTGAGAAAAATAAATTTTTCCCCAAGGTCACCCCTAACTCTAAGGCTTCAATTAATCCCGATACTATCTTAATAATATTCTAAGTGATACTTATATCTCAAAAATTTTAAACGCTCCCCTTCCTAAGGCCCATTGGGCCCAATTCTTCTAGGCCCAAATTCGGGGTGTTACAGGCTTAGTGTAGGTATTGGGCCGTGCCCGGTTTAGGTCTATTTAAAAATAATTGGGCTGACATATTTGGGTTTTGTGTAATGGACATTGACCGTTTAATGGGTTTTTATATTTTATTTATTTTTTAATTTTGGATATAGTGTGGGCCCGGGCAGATTGGGCCTGCTACACATATAACCACTAAATTTTCTTTTTATGCGATTAAGCCCTTTTTCAAAATTAAGCACCAAAACGATCAAATTTTAATACGAAATTTTTACTCACATCAAATCACACATAATAAGCATAGAAAATAATATTAAAATATTTTTCTGACTCAGATTCGTGGTCCCAAAACCACCGTTCCGAATAGGGTCAAAATCGGGCTGTTACAACTCTCCCCCTTAGGGATTTTCGTCCTCAAAAATCTTACCGGTGAATAAGTTAGAATAACATTCTTTCATTGAATCCTCAAGCTCCCAAGTTGCTTCCTCGAATCCGTGCCTATGCCACAATACTTCCACTAATGAGATTTCCTTTTTACGTAACTCTTTCACTTCGTGGGCCAAAATACGAATCGATTCTTCCTCAGAAGTCAAGTCAGGCTGAATCTCAATCTCAGACGGACTAATCACATGAGAAGGATCGGATCTGTATCGTTGAAGATAGATACATGAAAAACGTTGTGGATCTTTTCTAACTCAGATGGTAACATCAGCCTGTATGCAACTTGCCCGATACGCTCAATAACCTCGTACGGCCCAATGAATCTCGGACTTAGCTTCCCTTTACGACCGAATCTAAGTATCTTCTTCCACGGCGAGACTTTCAAAAATACTCGGTCACCCACCTGAAACTCTATATCTTTACGCTTCAAGTCCGCATATGATTTCTAATGATCTGACGCGGCTTTCAAACTTTCTCGGATCACTTTGACTTTCTGTTCAGTCTCTCTGATTAAATCAACCCCGTGTATCTTGCTTTCACTCAGCTCAGTCCAATATAAAGGTGTACGACATTTACGACCGTACAAAGATTCATAAGGTGCCATTTTGACACTCGATTAAAATTTGTTATTGTACGCAAATTCAATCAAGGGCAAGTATCATTCCCATGTACCCTCAAACTCAAGAACACAACATCTCAACATATCTTCGAGTATTTGAATAATACGCTCAGATTGACCATCGGATTGAGGGTGAAAAGCAGTACTGAAGTGCAATTTAGTACCTAAAGCATCTTGTAGTTTCTTCCAAAACCGCGTTGTAAACCTCGGATCTCTATCCGAAACAATAGAGATAGGCACTCCGTGCAATCGTACGATCTGAGAAATGTACAATTCAGCTAACTTATCAAGCGAGAAATCTGTACGAACCGAAATAAAGTGAGCCTACTTCATCAATCTATCAACTATAACCCAGATTGAGTCTTTCTTGCTTGGTGTCAACGGCAACCCAGATACGAAATCCATCGTGACTCGATCCCATTTCCACTCAGGTGTCATAATCAGTTGAAGTAATCCCGATGGTAACTGATGCTCGGCTTTTACTTGCTGACATATTAAACACTTTGACACATAGTCTGAAATATCTCGCTTCATACCATGCCGCCAGTAATGTTGTTTCAGGTCATTATACATCTTCGTACTACCCGGGTGAATTGACAACCTACTATTATGAGCTTCATTGCAAATCATTCGAATCAATTCAAGATTCTTAGGCACAAATATTCGATTTCTGAACCGTAAGCACCCTTCAGCATCTAACTGAAACTCTGAATTAGTACTCAAACCATAATGACTCCTTTTTGCTAGTAAATCATTATCAACTTTTTGAGCTTCGCAAATCTGTTGAACAAACAATGGTCTCGCTTTCAATTCTGCAATAATCGCACCATCATCAGTCATAGCTATATCTGCATTCATTGTACGTAGAGCAAAAAGTGATTTTCGGCTTAGTGCATCAGCAACCACATTAGCTTTTCCCGGGTGATAATCAATCATAAGCTCATAGTCTTTTAATAATTTCAACCACCGCCGCTGTCTCAAATTTAGATCCTTCTGAGTCATTAAGTATTTTAGACTCTTGTGATCGAAATAAACATGGCATCTTTCACCGAATAGATAGTGATGCCATATTTTTAGAGTAAAAACTATGGTAGGCAACTCGAGATCGTGTGTCGGATAGTTCTTTTCGTGCGGCTTCAACTGTCTTGAGGCGTAAGCTACGAATTTACCCTTCTTTATTAAAACACAGCCTAAACCATTTAAGGATGCATCGCTAAAAATAACGAACTCTTTGCCCGACTCTGGCTGAACAAGCACTGGGGCTTCCGTTAATAAGGTTTTTAACTGGTTGATCGCTGTGAATCAAAGCTTTAAAATTTATAAAAAGAACGATCGAACCTGGAAACTAACTCTGACAACGATTAAAGGCAAGTGTACCTATCGAACAGTAGTATAGCTTAGGCAAGACCGGATTATCGAACCCAAAGGAACTAAAAGTACTAATACTAACTTTCTTTTTATTATTTAACCTAAAATATGTGAAGTTGCTTTTAATCTAAATTTAACGAATTACTAAGCTAAGGACACAAAGACGAAAAAGACTAAAATTGGGGAGATAACTTTCAGAAAAACTCAGTTGATTTAGACGATACCCTCAGGAAGAATCCACCTAGACTTCACTTGTTATCTATCACTGAACCATATGATTTTATTTACTTAGTTTGATCTGTAAGACTCCCTAACGTATATTAAACCCTCTCTCGAGGCGAATAATGTTTAACCCTAGGTTAATTAGTGGAACTTTTGTTCTCTTATAATAACCCCTAGAATAGCGATAGAATCGATCTATGGACTCCCATATTAGGTTTCACCCTAAACTGCAAAATCTAAATCACCCTATCTCTAGGCGTGCGATCAACTCCGCTTAATTATGCTAGATCTACTCTTAGGCAGGATCTATTCCTCCTTCACCTAAGCACATTAAATTTGGATAAAGCTCACACAATTAAGAACAAACTAAGTATTTATCATATAATTTAGAAAATAATAACAAGATTCATCATAGGTTTCGTCCCCTTCAGGTATCTGAAGGGTTTAGTTCATAACTAAATAAGAAAACATCTCAAGAGAAAAGATAAAACAAAACATAAGAAATCCCTAAAACTCCCTGAAGAAATAGAAGGAGATATCCGCCGTCTTGAGTAGAATCCCGGCTTCTTGAGATGGATCAACTGGCTATCTTCGAGTGATTCCCACAAATCTGACCTTTTTGGCTTGGCTCCTTAGCCTAGCTACCCACCCCCTTTTCAGCTGACCCTTAGGGGGTTTATATAGGCTCTTGAAATATGTTTCTTTCTCCCTAAGTATCCAAATCTGAGTGAAATTGCTCTTTTCAACGACAGGGACACGGCCATAGCACACGCCCGTGTGGATCGTGGCCAGGCCGTGCTCGGACTTCTTTAATGAGACACGGCCATGTGAATCGAGGGAAGACAGTGTTCTAGATGATCAGTGAGGCACGGCCGTATGGGCTAAGGTTCAAGCCATGTCGATTTCTTTTTTGGCCCATTTTGGTCCGTTTTGAGCCCGTTTCTCGTTCTTTTTATCCTTGGGTGCTTTCCTGAGTATAAGACATGAAAAGAAAGGATTAAGAGCACCTTTTTACATAAATTAAGGGATAAATCATCCAAAAGCATACTAAATGTGGGATTAAAATATGTTACTATTTCGGTGTAATATCCCGGGTTAGGGGGCTATTTTGGTGTTGCATGATATTGCATGTTTGTAGTGTGCTATGTGGCTGTTTATATGTTTTAGGGACTTAATTATAGCCTAGGTGTATGCCTGAGGTAATGGAAGAATTTTGGTTTTTGGGTATTAAGTGTAGGGGGTTGAGGAAGCTGGGGTTTTTAAGTTATTTTTGGTATTTCGTAGCACAAAAAGAAGGGTGGCAGAGTGGCAGAGCATGCGCCACATGGAGCTTGGTATGGCGTCAACACCAAGGGGTGGAGGTCCAGTGTTCGAGCAGCAGGATTCCCCATTTTGGGTTGTTTTTGGGACGGCATGGTGGAGTGGTAGAAGCCAAATCAAACACTACCTTGGACCAAGTCTTACCTTTCAAATGAAAGGTAGGGAGTGAATTTAGGAGTGTGACTTGGTCCACTCAATTCAAAGGAGTGGATGGGAGTTGTTTGTGGGATTTGGCCGATTTTTGGAGAGGTTTGGGGAAGGTGGACGGCTAGGTAGTGTGTTGTGGAGTAGTGCCAAGAATGTACCTTGGCACTTTGGGTGATTTTCGGCAATGAAACAATTGGTAAGGCCACACACTTTTGTTTTCTTTCTTTTGTCAAAACAAACCAGAAACTCTAAGCTTTTCTCTCATTTTTCTCTTTGACCGAAATTGTTTATTCCTCTCAACTTTCTTTTCTTGTGTTTGAAACCTTGGTAGCCAAATCCATCCTCCAAAACTCTTTTCATTTTCTTCTCTCTTCTTGAAAAACACTAGTGCCGAAACTTACCATTCCTCTCCCAACCGATTTCTCCATTCTTCTTGTCCATCTTTTTGTGTGCCGAACTCATATCAACTTGCCAAGCTTTCTTTTGTTCTCCTCAAAACACTGTTGCAGTAATCTCTAATTCTTCTCTTGTTTACACTCCTTTTCTCACCTTTGAAAGCCGTACATAGGTGGGTGTTAAACATCAATACCGAATCTCTTTTTTTTTTCTCCTTGTGGTTCAAGGTCTTTGCCGATTCCCTCCCCTTGTTTTGTTGGCCGAACATTGGTGGTTGGTTGGGTCTTTGGTTTCAATCGCTTGGAATCAGGTAAGGGCTTGGCCGAATGGCCATTCTGCCTTTCTCTCGTCTTTTTTGTATGGTGGTGAGCAAGGACCGATTCCGTTATTGGTTGTTGAGTGCTAATCTTTTGTGTAAATCGTTTTCATTATAGGACATCGGGATTATTAGAGGAGACAAGTGAAGCCTTCCTTTCTTCGATTGATTGTTTGGTAAGTGATGGTAATGGCTACTATTAGTCCATTCTCTTTGGTCTTGTTAAGCCAAATTATTAAGGTGGGACTTTTATTATTTTAGGGGTGGCCGATTGTCACAAGAGGAACCGGTGGGCTCGGATTTGGTAGGAAACCAAATCATCTTCAAGGTAAAGGATTGGAACTAACCCCTTGGGTTTAGATGTCTTTTGGCCGAATGGTCTTAGTGCCTAACCCCTATGTTTGGCCGATTGTAGGAGTTAGCAATCGAGGGTCATAGATCGTTCGTTGGGATTTTAGACTCGTAGCTATCGTGTGTGTATACTAACACACTTATATTTAGTAATATCGTTAGTAACTTTGTGCAATGACTAATGAAACAGGTGGTGACTATTATGATACCCTCATGGGTACGAGTTTGGACTCGGTAAGTCAGTGCTATTATTATGAGTTATTGATGATCTGTATGATACCATGGTTATGGATATGTGACATGGGGTATGAGATTAGCCATATTGGCATGATATGCATGATAGTATGATATGCATGATAGCATGATATTCATGATTACATGAGTTTGGCATGTTGATGGGTGATACGAGAGGAGGGAGCAGTGATGTATTGTGTCGACGCGAGCACGGTGCTTTGGTAGCACACTTTGTGACTTTGGGTCACAGAGGTTTGGCACCTCCAGAGGTTTGGTACCTCGGCGTCTCGTCCCAGTGGCTCAAGTACCACATGGGTTGGCCCCACAGATGATTATACGGGATTGACGCTTGATGTTTTGGTAACACACGATGGGTTGGCCCCATCACCGATTGTGACTACGGTCACGGTGCTTTGGTAGCACATTGTGTCTTTGGGACACAGAGGTTTGGCACCTCATTGCGACTTGTCCCTGTGGTTTAACCACCGTGGGTTGGCCCCACTTGAGTTATGGGATCGTCTGCTAGTGTTTTGGTAACACACGATGGGTTGGCCCCATCATCATTGGATTTGTGACTTCGGTCACCAAAGTGCTTTGGTAGCACAACTGTGTCTTTGGGACACGGTGCTTTGGTAGCACATTGCGGATATTGTGTCTTTGGGACACCAGTGCTTTGGTAGCACCTTGTGACTATATGTCACCAGTGGTTTGGCACCACCAGTGGTTTGGTACCACACGGGGTAGAAAAGGCGATATGGATGGCTAGGTTCGGGTTGCATTAATCATGTTGCTATGTATGATGTGTGTTAGCATGTTGATTCGTTGGGAGCGGGATTTACACATTTGAGTCACTCGACTCACCCTCTCCTTTGACATTTCAGGTGACTCGTAGACGCGGACTTGGAGCCGGGATGGACTCGAGGTGCTTATGCCATGCCGAATAAAGTCTTTACTCAGACTCTATATTTTGGGTACTTTGGTTATTTACTTTTATTTGGGGTTTTTTTTTATTATTCGGTTTGTAAAAGGCCTTTAAAGTTATGTTTTATGTTGTTTATATTTTAAGTTTGATTTTAATAAGCCTTAACAAAATAAGCCAGGAATAAATTTTACTAAAACACGGAAAGATAATGTTTTCAAAATTATAACGCTGACGTGTTTTTAAACTATACCATCGGGTATCACACTAAGTCTTTTTGACAAACAAATACAAGCTGGTTCCCAAACCAAACTTGTAGTTCATTTAAGTCTAGAAGCGTTTTATGTATCACTAAGAAACTAAGGAGGTTTTAAATGGTTTTAACTTGTTTTAACTACAAATTCTAGCTAAGTTTTCAAAATCTCTCGGGTTTCAAATACATCAATTGTTTTCCAAACAAGACTACTCAAATTTGTTTCAAACACCTTTGTGTTTTCACTCCACTTTTAAACGAAAAATCTAGTTTTCCCAAAACGTTTTCCCCGTAGCATACCAGATTCGGACGTGGTGTCTTGTCCAGGGTTTGGGGTGTTACATTTTGAAATATCGAGCCAAGTTCAAAGGCTCTATTTGTGGGCTGAAGCCCAAAATGTACTCAAAAGATGTCTTAAGTGTTTTGGGTTTAAATACAAATGGTTTGAAAGGCATGGCACCGAGTCTCCGGCACCGGTTCGCCCAGGTAAGTACCCCGGACTATTCTTTGTGATTTGATTGGATGTTATATGATCGATGAGTAGCGAGAGTATACTACTTTAGAGATTGAAACTGATAGGATTTTGTGAAACTTGCGAGAACAAATCCTCTTTAATATTCATAAGACTTGCTTTTTAAAACAAGTGGAATAAATACTGATGCATAAAATTCTTTAATCAGATACGTAGAAAGATTTAGCATGAGCACTCGAGGCGGACGTGGTCGTAACACTCGTGGTAGAGGTAGGGGTAGAATGACGGTTTCTGAGCCCGTAGGATCTGGGCAGGGTTCAGAAAATGAGATACCGGTTCCGCCACCAGCTGGAGGTGGTGAGTTCCAAGATCAGACGGGAGACGACGCAGTGTCACAGGCGATGCTGCGAGTGTTGGAAAGGGTAGCTGGGGCTAGTGGTGGTGCAGGAGTTAGGAAATCAGTTCCTGAGCGACTCCGGGCTAACGGAGCCGAATTCTTCCGAGGTGTTTCTGGTGTTGCTCCTAGCAACGCTTTGAATATTGGTTGGAGGCAAGCGAGCGGATCATGGATGATCCGGACTTGACGGCTGTAAGAGAAGCTGAAGGGTATCGTATCGCTTCTCGGGATGAGTCATATCGATGGTGGCTCACGATGCGGGACGATGTGGCGGTGAGGATTTGACATGGGATTATTTCAGAGCTGCATATCAAAAGAAGTACATCGGGGCTAGTTATATCGACTCCCAGAGAAAGGCATTTCGAGGCTTGTTCGGGGAGTAAATGCATTATGGAGTACGAGGTGAGTTCCTGGTGAGTAGGTATGCCAGGGGCATTGTGGCCACCGAGCATGAGAGGTGTGTTCGTTTCGAGGATGGTGCGAGACGAGTTGAGAAATTGCTGATTGCTCCTCGGCAGAGCGCGAGTTTCTTTGTCTTAGTTGAGAAGGCTAAGGTGGTGAGGTGTTAAGGAGTCGGTGAGGCGAGCATGGGACAGAGTAGGCTTAAGAGGAGCTTTGGGTCTTCTGGTTCGTCCCGCAATCCGCGAGAAGAGGGCTAGACCGAGTGGGCGAGAATCGATCTCGCTAGGTTTGTTCTTTGCTAGGCAAGGACCGCCGCAGATGTAATCGATGTGGGAAATCTCATTGGGGTGGTTCTTGGGTGGAGGTAAAGGTTAGCCGAGTGTGGTTCTCTGGAGCATCGCATTAGGGATTGTCCGCGTAGGATGGCCAGGATTCAGTCTGAGAGTCAGGGCCGTAATCAGTTCAGAGGTAATGGACCGCCACTGCAGAGGGGCCGTGGTAATGGCAGAGGTGGTTATGGATCTGGTCGGGGCCGTGGAGCACCGGGCAGAGGTGCGGGTAGTTCTGAGGCCAGGCAGCCTGGATTGGTGTATCTTTGTGAGGAGAGAGAGAGGAGGCGGCGACGCACCGGACGTCATAACCGGTACGTTTTTGATTTTTGGTACTCCTTATACTGCTTTAATCGATGTGGGTTCTACGCACTCTTATGTTGCCAGTAGTATAGTAGAGACAATGGACTTAGACTCTGAGATATCTTCTAGGCAGATGACTGTGATTAGTCCTCTGGGTCACTCTGTAGTAGTAGATAAACTGTTTGGAGAGGTACCCTAGAACTCCAAGGGGTAGTGTTTCTTGCCGATCCGATGGAACCGCCGTTGGGGGAGTTCGATCGATTCTTGGGATGGATTGGTTGGCTAAGTACCAGGCGAAGTTGGATTGCGCGCCAAGCGCATGGTTCTTAAGACGGGTTTGACGGTGATGAGGTGGCTATGATAGGTAATAGGAGGGATTACTTATCAAATGTGATATCCGCTGAAAGCGGAGAAGATGGTCGGGAAGGGTCGTGATGCGTATGTGGTTCATGTGTATGCCTTGGAGGCTAAAGAGTCCTGCTGTTGAGAAGGTTCGTCATGTTAAGGAATTTCTTGATGTTTTTCTGAGGAGCTTAGGGTTGCCGCCGATCGAGAGGTAGAGTTCGGGATTGATTTGTTACGGGGATGCGCGCGGTGTCTATTGCTCCGTATAGGATGGCACCAAAGGAATTGGTGGAGCTTAAGGCTCGAGATCCGGGAGTTATTGGATCGAGGTTTTATCAGGCCAAGTGTTTCGCCGTGGGGTGCACCGGTACTCTTTGTTAAGAAGAAAGATGGCACGATGCGGATGTGCATAGACTACCGCCAATTGAACAAGCTGACGATTAAAAACAAGTATCCGTTGCCACGGATAGATGACTTGTTTGATCAGCTGAAGGGTGCTGCGGTATTCTCGAAGATCGACTTGAGATCTGGGTACCATCAGCTAAAGGTTAAGGAGGCTGATATCCATAAAACAGCGTTTCGGACTCGGTATGGGCACTACGAATTCCTGGTAATGCCATTCGGGTTGACTAACGCACCGGCAGCGTTTATGGATATGATGAATAGGGTGTTTCAATGAGATCTGGATCGGTTCGTGGTGGTTTTTATAGACGACATCTTAGTATACTCAAGGTCGGAGGAAGAGCATGATGCGCATCCGGTGGTGGTGCTGCAGATTCGAGGAAAAGCAACTCTATGCTAAATTCGGTAAGTGTGAGTTACGGCTTAGGAAGTGACGTTCTTGGGTCATGTAGTGTCGCAGAGGGTATTCGAGTAGATCCTCGTAAGATTGAGGTCGTTTTGGATGGAAGCCACCTAGGTCGATGGTGAGATTCGTAGTTTTCTGGGTTTGGCGGATACTACCGAGAAGGTTTGTCGAGGGTTTCTCGTTGATAGCGTGTACGATGACTAAGTTGTTAAGGAAAGAGGTTCCGTTTGTTTGGACCGAGAAACAACAGAAAGCTTCGATAAGTTAAAGAAGATCTTGACCGAGGCTCGGTTCGATTCAACCCGAAATTTGGTAAGGAGTACACAGTCTATTGCGATGCATCACATACGGGATTGGGTTGTGTCTTTGATGCAGAAGGTAAGGTAGTGGCTTACGCTTCTAGGCGGTGAGGCCACATGAGGTCAACTATCCGACGCATGATCTGGAGCTAGCGGTCGTAGTTTTCGCCTTAAAGATTTGGAGGCACTACTTATATGGAGAGAGATCAATAGTCTACACGGATCATAAGAGCTTGAAGTATCTACCGACTCGAAGGATTTGAATTTGAGGCGGCGTAGATGGGTTGAGTTCTTTGAAAGATTACGGCTATTCTATTGAGTATCATCCGGGCAAGGCTAACGTGGTGGCGGACAGCGTTGAGCCGTAAGGTTGTTTCGGACTTAAGAGCGTTGTTTGCCCATTTGAGCTTGTACGACAGCGGAGTATTTTGGCGAGCTGCAAGTTAAGCCACGGTTGGGTTGGTCGAGAGAAAGCGATTAGAGGATGAGGTTCGGGTGCACGAAGGTTACAAGTGCGAGAATGATGGTTTGGAGGTTTGACTTGTCTAGTGACGAGGTTACGTGTTTTCGTGGTAAGGCTTGTATGCCTAAAGATGTTGAGCCGAGGCGAAGATTCTTCAGACGCACATAGCGATCCTCATGCTATGCATCCCGGAGGTAGCAAAATGTACAAGGATCCGAGAGAAGCGATTTTGGTGGCCAGTGCGAAGAAAGAGGTGACGGAGTTTGTTGGAAAATGTCGACTTGTCACAGTCAAGGTGAGCATCGATTGCCGTCGGGTTTGCTTCACTGTAAAGATTCCTCGATGGAAGTGGGAAAGGATAACCATGGATTTTGTCGGTGGGGTTACCGCTACGCCAAGCAAGAAGGATTCATTTGGGTAGTGGTGGATCGTCGACTAAATCAGCTCACTTTATTCCGGTGAGGTTGACTACTCACTTGAAGCTAGCAAAGCCGTATGTGTCGAGAGATAGTGAGGTTGCACGGTGTGCCGGTTTCGATAATCTCGGATAGGGATCCTGTGTTTACTTCGAGGTTCGGAAGGCATTGCATCGGGCTCGGGTACTCGTTTGGATTTTAGCACGGCTTTTCACCCGCGATCGACGGTCAATCGAGAAAGGGTTATTCAGATCTTAGAGGACATCTTTGAGGGGTTGTGTCACGGATTTCAGAGGTAGTTGGGAGGAGTTTCTACCATTAATGAGTTTGCCTACAACAACGATTACCAAGCGAGCATCAAGATGGCACCGTATGAGGCGTTGTATGGTAGGAAGTGTCGCTCACCTACGTGTTGGGCGGAGTTAGGTGAACGTCCGTTGTTGGGACCCGAGTTGGTAGGCGAGACCGAGGACAAGGTTAAGTTGATTCGGGCTCGATTGAAGGAAGCTTCAGCACCGCGAAGTCTTATGCCGATCTTAAGCGAAGAGGTATAGAGTTTCTTTGTTGGGGATCGAGTGTTTTCGGAAGGTCTCGCCTTGGAAGAAAGTTCGAGGTTCGGAAAGAAAGGCAAGCTTAGTCCGAGGTTTATTGGGCCGTATAAGGTTTTGAGACGGGTTGGACCGGTAGCGTATCAGCTTGAGTTGCAGCAGAGCTTAGTCGATTCATGACGTCTTTCACGTTTCAATGCTTCGGAGGTATCGTCGGATCCGTCGCATGTGGTAGCGATGGAAGAGATCGAGGTGAATCCGGACTTGACTATGGAAGAAGAACTGCATCTGATTCTTGATCGAGATGTAAAGGTTCTACGTAGGAAGTCTGTGCCTTTGGTTAAGGTACTTTGGCGGAATCATGGTGTAGAAGAAGCGGCGTGGGAACCCGAGGATACGATGAGACAAACAATACCCGCAACTCTTTTGATCGAGGTAATTTGTGGGCGAAATTATTTTTAAGGGGGTAGAACTGTAATATCCCGGGTTAGGGGCTATTTTGGTGTTGCATGATATTGCATGTTTGTAGTGTGCTATGTGGTCATTTATATGTTTTAGGGACTTAATTATAGCCTAGGTGTATGCCCGAGGTAATGGAAGAATTTTGGTTTTGGGTATTAAGTGTAGGGGTTGAGGAAGTGGGGTTTTAAGTTATTTTTGGTATTTCGTAGCACAAAAGAAGGGTGGCAGAGTGGCAGAGCATGCGCCACATGGAGCTTGGTATGGCGTCAACACCAAGGGGTGGAGGTCCAAGTGTTCGAGCAGCAGGATTCCCCATTTTGGGTTGTTTTTGGGACGGCATGGTGGAGTGGTAGAAGCCAAATCAAACACTACCTTGGACCAAGTCTTACCTTTCAAATGAAAGGTAGGGAGTGAATTTAGGAGTGTGACTTGGTCCACTCAATTCAAAGGAGTGGATGGGAGTTGTTTGTGGGATTTGGCCGATTTTTGGAGAGGTTTGGGGAAGGTGGACGGCTAGGTAGTGTGTTGTGGAGTAGTGCCGAATGTACCTTGGCACTTTGGGTGATTTTCGGCAATGAAACAATTGGTAAGGCCACACACTTTTGTTTTCTTTCTTTTGTCAAAACAAACCGAAACTCTAAGCTTTTCTCTCATTTTCTCTTTGACCGAAATTGTTTATTCCTCTCAACTTTCTTTTCTTGTGTTTGAAACCTTGGTAGCCGAAATCCATCCTCCAAAACTCTTTTCATTTTCTTCTCTCTTCTTGAAAAACACTAGTGCCGAAACTTACCATTCCTCTCCCAACCGATTTCTCCATTCTTCTTGTCCATCTTTTTGTGTGCCGAACTCATATCAACTTGCCAAGCTTTCTTTTGTTCTCCTCAAAACCTGTTGCCGTAATCTCTAATTCTTCTCTTGTTTACACTCCTTTTCTCACCTTTGAAAGCCGTACATAGGTGGGTGTTAAACATCAATACCGAATCTCTTTTTTTTTCTCCCTTGTGGTTCAAGGTCTTTGCCGATTTCCCTCCCCTTGTTTTGTTGGCCGAACATTGGTGGTTGGTTGGGTGCTGGTTTCCAATCGCTTGGAATCAGGTAAGGGCTTGGCCGAATGGCCATTCTGCCTTTCTCTCGTCTTTTTTGTATGGTGGTGAGCAAGGACCGATTCCGTTATTGGTTGTTGAGTGCTAATCTTTTGTGTAAATCGTTTTCATTATAGGACATCGGGATTATTAGAGGAGACAAGTGAAGCCTTCCTTTCTTCGATTGACTGTTTGGTAAGTGATGGTAATGGCTACTATTAGTCCATTCTCTTTGGTCTTGTTAAGCCAAATTATTAAGGTGGGACTTTTATTATTTTAGGGGTGGCCGATTGTCACAAGAGGAACCGGTGGGCTCGGATTTGGTAGGAAACCAAATCATCTTCAAGGTAAAGGATTGGAACTAACCCCTTGGGTTTAGATGTCTTTTGGCCGAATGGTCTTAGTGCCTAACCCCTATGTTTGGCCGATTGTAGGAGTTAGCAATCGAGGGTCATAGATCGTTCGTTGGGATTTTAGACTCGTAGCTATCAGGTGTGTATACTAACACACTTATATTTAGTAATATCGTTAGTAACTGTGCAATGACTAATGAAACGATGGTGACTATTATGATACCCTCATGGGTACGAGTTTGGACTCTGTAAGTCGTTGCTATTATTATGAGTTATTGATGATCTGTATGATACCATGGTTATGGATATGTGACATGGGGTATGAGATTAGCCATATTGGCATGATATGCATGATAGTATGATATGCATGATAGCATGATATTCATGATTACATGAGTTTGGCATGTTGATGGGTGATACGAGAGGAGGAGCAAAGTGATGTATTGTCTTTGACGAGCACCGGTGCTTTGGTAGCACACTTTGTGACTTTGGGTCACAGAGGTTTGGCACCTCCAGAGGTTTGGTACCTCAGCGTCTCGTCCCAGTGTGGCTCAGTACCACGATGGGTTGGCCCCACAGATGATTATACTGGGATTGACTTGATGTTTTGGTAACACACGATGGGTTGGCCCCATCACCGGATTGTGACTACGGTCACCGGTGCTTTGGTAGCACATTGTGTCTTTGGGACACCAGAGGTTTGGCACCTCATTGCGACTTGTCCCTCGTGGTTTAACCACCGTGGGTTGGCCCCACTTGAGTTATGGGATCGTCGCTAGTGTTTTGGTAACACACGATGGGTTGGCCCCATCATCATTGGATTTGTGACTTCGGTCACGGTGCTTTGGTAGCACAACCGTGTCTTTGGGACACCAAAGTGCTTTGGTAGCACATTGACGGATATTGTGTCTTTGGGACACAGTGCTTTGGTAGCACCTTGTGACTATATGTCACGGTGGTTTGGCACCACCGGTGGTTTGGTGGTACACACGGGGTAGAAAAGGCGATATGGATGGCTAGGTTCGGGTTGCATTAATCATGTTGCTATGTATGATGTGTGTTAGCATGTTGATTCGTTGGGGCGGGATTTACACATCGAGTCACTCGACTCACCCTCTCCTTTGACATTTCAGGTGACTCGTAGACGCGGACTTGGAGCCGGGATGGACTCGAGGTGCTTATGCCATGCCGAATAAAGTCTTTACTCAGACTCTATATTTTGGGTACTTTGGTTATTTACTTTTATTTGGGGTTTTTTTTTTATTATTCGGTTTGTAAAAGGCCTTTAAAGTTATGTTTTATGTTGTTTATATTTTAAGCTGATTTTAATAAGCCTTAACAAAATAAGCCGGAATAAATTTTACTAAAACCTGGAAAGATAATGTTTTCAAAATTATAACGCGACGTGTTTTTAAACTATACCATCGGGTATCACACTAAGTCTTTTTGACAAACAAATACAACTGGTTCCCAAACCAAACTTGTAGTTCATTTAAGTCTAGAAGCGTTTTATGTATCACTAAGAAACTAAGGAGGTTTTAAATGGTTTTAACTTGTTTTAACTACAAATTCTAGCTAAGTTTTCAAAATCTCCGGGTTTCAAATACATCAACTGTTTTCCAAACAAGACTACTCAAATTTGTTTCAAACACACTGTGTTTTCACTCCACTTTTAAACGAAAAATCTAGTTTTCCCAAAACGTTTTCCCCGTAGCATACCAGATTCGGACGTGGTGTCTTGTCCGGGTTTGGGGTGTTACATTCGGTTTATCAAATACCCCCACACTTAAGCTTTTGCTTGTCCTCAAGCAAAATTCTCAACTTACAATTAAAATGATCTTTCTATAATTCATAATTCCTATTGACAATGTCTTATCATAATTCATAGGTAATTTATTCATGGATAATTCAACTTAAAGAGTTCTAAAAATTCAAACAGTCTAAGTCATAAATTTTGTATCTCGAAAATATAGGTGTCTCCCCTTATCTAAATAATTACCTTTAATGAGAAATCGACAAGGATTGACATCCTCACAAAAGATCCACTCAAATCACTCAAAGTGTTTAAGGTTCAAAATTTAGGCACTCAAAAGTCGAACATGAAAAGTTAATCCCATAGGCTTACCTGAAAATCAAGTCTCCACCACTATAATATGAGATGATGCACAAATCAAAAGGTCTTTAACAGGGTTTTAACGGGGCTTGGGTTAAAGGTGTGGAATAAGGCTGAATTAGAGGGTTAGAATCGAGACTGAATTGACAAATTACCTAACTAGAAAAAATGAAATGATAAATAAATAATTACATGAATTGAAACTTTGAAACTAATAATACAAGCTTCTTCTTCAATATTTGGAATTCACATGTATAAGCTCACTTAATCACATAACTAATAAAAACTAATAATGAATATACTTCGTTTTTTTTAACGAACAAACTAAGTAATAATAAAGAACTTTAACAACTGAAATATAGAACATAGTTAGGCAACTGCTCAAAATCAAATCTCGACAAAAAGGGAGTCAAGGAATGGTGATACAAATATACAAAGGGTTTTGGGTTAATATTAGTGGGTGAGTCAATAAAAAGGGTTGTTAGGATCAAAGGGGTTCACTAGGGGTTAATTGTGAAGGTAGGCTTTTTAATGGAGTTAGTGGGTTAAAACCTAAATGTTTTAATCATCTCTGTATATCAAATAATAGGTGTGGTCTCGATATGCATAAACGAGGCAAGTTCTAGAATAAAAAATCAATGTTGACACACTCATAATCAATAAAGTGAGCAAGAAAAAGAATATATGCTCTATAAGGCTCAAAATCTCACAAAAATTATGGGTATTTTTGACATCAACCTCATAAATTTCCAACTTCAGGATAATATTCAGATTTAGTTCAACAACCTAGAAAATTTTAATTTTGAAAAATAGACTTATCATGCTTGATTCTTTAGTATCTTAAAATTTAATTATCAATGCACAATTATCAATGACTTAATCTAAAACATATCAATAAAGATCATAAATCATGGAAATTTCATCCTAATTAGTAATATGAGAAATTTACTTAAAAACAAGAGACTAAATTAAGGATTTTGAGAACAATGCAAAAAGTTTGGTACCTAATTTCAGAAATTTGAGAATAATTAAAAAAGTTAGGCACCTTTTTAGATTGTTCACCCCCCACACTTAAGATGTACATTGCCCTCAATGTACAAAGATAGATAATATAAATGTAATGTTCAGATCAAAAGATATGGGGATAAGTGAAACTCCCTGAATTATGGATGAAATCCTTGAGTTGGCAGTGGTCGTAGTGAAAGATAAGTTGGAGGGCCGGTGGTTGCCCACGAGTTCTGCGCTAGATGAAGAAATTGGGAAACTCGTGGAGGATTAGCCAGGATTTATTGAGACAAATTTAAAATAAACTAAATATATAATTAAAGACAAGAAAGGTAAAGAGAAAGAAAATAGAAATTGAATTAAACTAATGCTAAAAGATAAAGGGGCTTGGGAATCCTTATTGGTAGGTGGTTCACAAGGTGGGTGTGATTTCTACGGCTGTGGTGGTGCTGGCGGTGGTTGAGGTGGTGTGATTCCCAAGCAGCCTTTAGGATCTGGCACTAAGAAACTAAGATAAAATAAACTAAATTAAGCAGAAGAGAAGTAAAGATAAGAAAAATAAAGGAGAAGATAAAAATAGAATAACAGATAATTGGTCTCAAAGACCCTTGGCTTGGCGAGTGATTGAAGCGACCGGCATGAACTTATTTGAATCGGTCTCCTTTAAGGAGACTGTGATTGGCCTTTTACGCTTCTTTGCCATGATGTTGTTGTACCTCAAGAGTCTAAGGATTTATTAGGAAAGGGGAAAAGGAAAGAGGGAGGAAAGAAAGAAAGAAAGAGAGGAGAAAGAAGGAGAGTGGGTTGAGAAGAGAAAGGAGAGGGGCATGGTGTTTAAATAAAATTTCAAGTCTGGCAGTTTCCCACGCCCGTGGGTTGAGGGTGTGTCGATTCACACGGCCGCCTCGCACGGCAGTGTTCTAGGGCGTGTTGGTTACCCCACGCTCGTGTCTAGCCTATGTTCGACAAGTCAGTATGTTGGCACGGGTTTAAGGCACGGGCGTGTTTAGCCCGTGGTTGGCAAGTCAGTAGCTTCACACGGTTATGGGGTACGGCCGTGCCACTTTGTCGGTGCCCGTGGGGGGGTGGTTGAGTCCGTGAGTTCTAAATTTAGTTGCTCTGACTTGTACCGTCCTGCCATGTTAGTACCAAGATTCTTGAGGTACACACGGCCACGGCCACGGCCGTGTGCAGGGCCGTGTGGCCTGGAATTCTGCACCCCTTGTTAGTTTAAAGCTAGATATTATAAAGAAAGGATAAGATAGAGTAAAAAATAAAAAGTTAACGGGGTTAGTGCTCGGGTTGCCTCCCGAGAAGCGCTTGTTTATAGTCTTAAGCTAGACTCTCCTCTCATTTGCATTGTCAGGGTGGTTTAAGGAGTTGGAAGTCCTTCCTTAGGCTATCATTTGTATCCTCGTGAAAAAATTTAAGTCGAGATGCGTTTACAGTAAAATTTCCAAAAATAGGGTTGCTTACCTCATTTATTAAAGTATGGGAAAACTCGTTACCCTAAAATATTTCTTTGTTTGTGTTAGGTCCAGGAGGAGATATTCGAGATCCGCTTTATCTAACAAGTATTTGATCTCCTATTTTGAAGTGATTTGTTGTTCCTATGAGCTCTTCCGGAGGCTCTTTCAGTTTTACCTTGTGTGGTTTTGGTTCTTCGTCGTGTAACCCTAATTTTTCCTTGAAGTGTGTCTTCCACTCGTCTAGATCATCGAACCCGAATCCTCGATCTTCTTGAACTACTTCCTTGTTGGCTTGGGGTTTAGGATCGGGTTGGTTGTATTCTTTGGTGGTGCTTTCACGAAAATAGGGGTTAACCGAATGGTTATCGATGAGAATTTACGTTCTCACCTTGATTATTCGATGTTCTAGCCGAGTCGAGAGCCTTGATGGTGACAGTCTCATTACCTACACAAAGTATGAGTTCTCCTGCATCAACATTAATTTTAGTCCTAGCAGTTGCTAAAAAGGGTCTTCTTAAAATTAGTGGGATCGAATTATCCTCATCTATGTCTAAGACAACAAAATCTACTGGGAAAACGAATCTGTCAATTTTTACAAGAACATCTTCGATAATACCCTTAGGAATTCTAACAGTTTTATCAGCTAATTGAATGCTCATCCTAGTTTGTTTGGGTTTCCCTAAACATAATTGTTTAAACAATTTGTAAGGCATGACATTTATGCTTGCCCCTAAATCAGCTAACGAATTATCAATAGTTAGTCTACCAATTAAACATGGAATTGTAAAACTCCCTGGATCTTTTAGCTTTTGTGGTAGTCTATTTGGTAACATTGCTGAGCATACTGCGTTTAATTCCACATGTGGATCCTCGTCTAATTTGCGTTTGTTCATCAAGAGACGCTTTAAAAATTTCCTCGAATCTGGAATCCGTGAAAGGGCTTCAAGTAGCGGTAAGTTAATATGTAATTTCTTTAAAAGTTTAAGAAACTTACCGAACTGTTCCTCTGTGTCGTCTCTCGTTAACGCTTCGGGATATGGTATGTGAGTTTGGTACTTCTTGATTATCGGTTTTGGCTTTTCTTGTGTCACATCAGCCTTACCTTTTTCTACCTCGTTTCCTTGTATTGGACTGGGTTCGTCTACTCCTTCACTTTCTTGAGCTGTTATGGCTTGGATTTGCTCCTTTGGATTAATCTCAGTGTTGCTTGGTAGACGCCCTTGCTATCGTTCAGACATTAGTTTGGCAAGTTGTCCTACTGACTTAGTGACTTCCCCTACTTGATTCTCGATTGCTTTAATCGATGCTTGTTGGTCAATAAGTGTTGTCTCAGTTTTTTGGCAATGGGCTTGATGAGTCGCCATGAATTTTGCTAATATCTCTTCGAGGTTCGGCTTCTTCTCTTGTGGATAAGGCTGATTTTGGAAATTTTGAGGAATTTGTTTTCTTTGATTTCCTTGATTTCCTTGTCCTCCCCACGAAAAATTCGGGTGGTTCCTCCAACTGGATTATAAGTGTTACTATAAGGGTTATTATTTGATCGAATTATTACCTATATAGTTCATTTGTTCGCTCTCTCGTGTGCCGGTTGATAGGGTGGGTACTCGTGATTCGCCACAGTTCCACTTGCGTCGCACTACATGATTTGGATGTACTGCGAAGAACACAAACTATCAAGCTTTTTATTCATCAACTCTACGATTTGATAGCATGGTTCTTTGCGTCGAGGTTGTAAACTCCTATTTGTTTTTGTTGGCCTTGTTCTTGTAACTTGCCAGCGATAGTTGTTCAAATGACATCTCTTCTATAAATTCGTAAGGTCGCCGAGATTTTTATTATTCGAGTTCCACCGGCGGTGAGTCGATTAGTTGCCTCGTTGAGGGGTTTACACCGTTATAGAAAGTTTGGACTTGGAGCCACAAGGGTAAACCATGGTGCGGACACCTTCTCAAGAGATCCTTATATCTCTCCCATGCATCGTATAATGTCTCTAAATCCATCCGCACAAAAGAAGATATATCATTATGCGTAATTTGGCCATTTTGGGCGGTGGGAAATATTTTAATAAGAATTTTTTTGGTCATTTGATCCCATGTAGTGATTGACCCTCACAGAACGAGTTTAACCTTTGTTTGGCTTTATTCCTTAATGAAAAGGGAAATAACCAAGACGTATGGCATCATCGAAACGCCATTTATTTTAAAGGTATCACGAGAACTCTAAAAAGTTGGCTATATGAGTATTTGGATCTTCGATCCCAGTAAACCATCAAATTGAACAAATTGTTGAATCATTTGTATAGTGTTAGGCTTTAATTCAAAATTATTAGCAGCTATAGCGAGCCTAACAATACTAGATTCGACTCTTGTTAAATGCGGTTTAGCATAATCATACATAGTCTGTGAGCATTATTTTTCGCCACATCTTGTGGTGGAAGATTATTTTAAATCCATCCCTTCAGTGAGGATTGGATCTGTCTTCTCGCTCTTCTTCTTTGTAATTTAGGGCTCGCCTAATTTCTCTGCGATTTCTCGAGCGGTAGCTTCAATATCACTGTCGTATTCTAAAGGTCCTCTCGGGTTCCTTCTAGTCATAAACTAGAGGTACTGCTAGGAAAAGAAAGAAAAATTTAGCAAAAATTAAAATTAAAACTAAAAATAAAAATAAATTGCGGAAAATAAAAATTGGCTAAAGTAATAAAAATAGAGCTTTCTTAATATTTTAGTTCCCAAGAATGCGCGCCAAAAACTTGATCGCTGTGAATTAGAGCTTTAAAATTTATAAAAAGAATGATCGAACCTGAAAACTAACTCTGACAACGATTAAAGGCAAGTGTACCTATCGAACAGTAGTATAGCTTAGGCAAGACCGGATTATCGAACCCAAAGGAACTAAAAGTACTAATACTAACTTTCTTTTTATTATTTAACCTAAAATACGTGAAGTTGCTTTTAATCTAAATTTAACGAATTACTAAGCTTGTAACACCCCAAACCCGGCCCAAACATTACGACCGAATTTGGTTTGCTACAGAGAAAAGATTTTGAAAACCATTTTAAAACCGATTTCCAAATTAGTCGAAATGCCTTTCAATTTAAATTTTCTTTGTTAAAAACCAAACTTAATATATATGCTGAGTCGAGTTGTTTACAAATTTCGAATGTACCCGATGGTACTTTAAAAACTTTTTGCGTTTAATTTGAGAAAACATGTGCAACCGTTTTAACATCATCAAGTAGTTTAAACCAAACATTCAAACACGCAGCAATAATGAAATCATACTAGGAGGCCTTATTACAAATAAGCAACATAAACCAAAAAGAAAGATAAATAAAATCCAAAATTCATTTATTAAAAATCTCCACTGCATGGCCACCTCGAGTCCATCCGGCTCCTCATCCGCGGTCTACGAATCACCTGAAAAATTAAAGGAGAAGGTGAGTCACCAAGACTCAATGTGTAACCCTTCCCCAATTTAATGCAATAACATACACAAATTATAGCCAATTAACATGCATAAGTTTAAATGCACCCAACCTAACCATCCATACGCCTTTTTCTACCCCTTGTGGTACCAAACCACTGGTGGTGCCAAACCACTGGTGACGTATAGTCACAAATGTGATACCAAATCACTGGAGATACCAAATCTCACGGTGTCAGAAGACACAATTGTGTTACCAAAACACCGTGACCGAAGTCACAAATAGATGATGGGGCCAACCCATCGTGTGATACCAAATCACCGCGGACAATCCCATATCTCAAGGTGGGGCCAACCCACGGTGGAATTAACCACGGGGACAAGTCGCTATGAGGTGCCAAACCTCTGGAGGTACCAAACCTCTGGTGACCGTAGTCACGATGTGTTACCAAAACACTGGTGTCCGTCGACACGAATATCACTGCCCCCTCCTCTCATCAACCCATAACAATCATTTTTATATGCATGTACCACAAATCATGTTGATAGATTTATTTAACAACATCCAATCGATTTATCATAAGCCATATATCAAATAATACACATACCAAATGTGTCATGCTTCCCAAAAGCATCAAATAATAATCACATAGTAATAAGAACTTACCCAAATCCTTGTTAATACCATGAAGGTATTTCATCCATGTCTACACAAAAGCGTTAGGCATAACATAACACTTAGCATATTAAAAGTTATAAGATGTGTATGTATACACACCTTTCACCAACGCAAGAAATAACTCCCGAATCCGATTTACCACTAGATCCTTGTCCTACAATCGGCCAACACTTAAAATATAAACAAAGGCCATTCGGCCATAACACTAAATCCAAAGAGTTATTGCTTCAAAATACCAATCTTACCTAAAAGCTTACCCAAGACGATCGATGAATATACGAGGCTTAGAAAGATTGTTTCCACGTCCGTAGAGCCTAAAATAAATCGATTCCTAAATGATTAGAACCTTGCAAACCAATGCCCATAGATTCGGCCTTAGTCCACAAGAAAATAACGTAGAGACAAGAAAAGAATTGAAGGAGAAACGACCAAGAACACTTACCCTTTTCCAAAATCAATTGAAGAAAAACTAAGAGAGTTTCCCCTTGAATATTCGGCCAAATATAATACTAAAAAGAAGGATATGAGAGTTTTGGCTATGGTGAAATGAACAAGAAAATAGAAATCGAATGGTAATGGATGTTTAAACTATGAGTGAATGAAAAGAAATGGAGTTTGAGATGGTTAAAGATTCGGCCAAGAGAGAGGATGGGAGAAAATGTGGTTGAACAAAAGTCAAATGAAGAAAAGAGAGATGTGAGAGAGAGAGATTTGGCCAACACCTATATTGCCTAAAAGAAATGTGTACTCAATGCCCAAAATCAAATGTTGTTTTGGTTTCAAAAGAGCAAATGAAAGAAAAGGGAAATGGTATGGTTTGGTTCAACAAAAGATGCTAAAATCAAAAGCAAAAGTGCACCAAAATGCACAATACACATTCGGCCAAAGAGAGTTTTTGGAGAGGGAAAACAAAAATGCCAAAAAGATGATCAAAGGAGAAATTGGCCAACTATTTCTTTCCCCAAGCTACCTATCAAAATTCGGTCACCCCCTAGCCATACATGCCGTCCACATTCATCCACTAAAGGCTTAGGAAACTTTCCAAAACATCCTCCATCCTTCATGCCTTTTGTCCCCTCATCATACCATAACTTCAAGATTCTTATCCCTACTATCAAGCTCTCCTTAATCATATATTCAACTTACCAAAAGAAATAGTCCAACCTATCATAAATAAGTTTGACCGTCCATCAAAGCAAGGATAAAAATAAACCTTCAAATTGCTAAACATGCTACTCGAACCTCTAACCTCAAGCCAAACTCCATGCGCCATTACCAACTTGCCATGCACTCATCTTGTCACTTATTGCTACTTAAATTAACTTAAGTGCTAAGCTCATTTAATCCTCTTCTTTAAAGAAGCCATACTAAGAATTATTCTACTAAACCGAGCTTACTCAAGACCCCTAATTAAGCCTTATATCATCACGAATAATATCACAGAAATTCAAATACAAGAAAAATAATTCAATCACAAATAACCCTATTTTGGGATGTTACAGTTCTACCCCCTTAAAATAATTTCGACCTCGAAATTTACCTGATCAGAAAAGGTGGGGATATTCTTTCGCCGCATCACCTCCTCTCAGTTCCCCGTCGCTTCCTCCGTACCATGGTTTCGCCATAGCACTTTCACTAAGGGTACTGACTTTCTACGCAACACCTTGACATCACGATCTAAAATCTGAACTGGTTCCTCCTCGAATGATAAGTCGGAGTTAACCTCAATCTCTGCTACTGGCACGATGTGCGATGGATCTGACCTATACCGTCTAAGCATCGACACATGGAAGACATCGTGAATCTGACTCAACTCTGCTTTGGCGATTCGGTGATAAGCTACAGGTCCTACTCGCTTCAACACGATATACGGGCCGATGAACCTTGGACTTAATTTCCCTTTTTGCCCAAAGCGCAACACCTTTTCCAAGGCGACACCTTCAGAAAGACTTTATCTCCTACCTCGTATTCCATCTCCTTGCGCTTGAGATCGGCGTAAGACTTTTGCCTATCCGATGCTTCCTTGAGACGAGCCCGAATTACCTTAACTTTGTCCTCGTTTCCGTCACCAAACTGGACCCAAGACATGTCGTTCACCTAGTTCAGTCCAACACGTAGGAGTCACGGCATTTTCGCCCATATCTGATTGCTTCATATGGAGCCATTTGGATACTCGCTTGATAACTATTGTTATAAGCGAATTCCGCCAATGTGTAGATACTCCTCCCAACCGCCATGAAGTCCGAACACAACCTCTCGAGCATATCTTCTAAGATCTGAATCACTCTCTCCGATTGTCCGTCGGATTGTGGATGAAAAGTCTTTGAAGTCCAATCTCGTACCCAAAGCTTGATGCAACGCTCTCCAAAACCTCGATGTAAACCTCGGATCCTATCCGAGATAATCGATCTTGGCACACCATGCAATCTCACTATCTCGGCTACATATAACTTAGCTAACCTCAGGCGAATAATCTACCCTTACGGTATGAAATGCGCTGATTTAGTCGACGATCCACAATCACCCAAACTGAATTCTTCTTGCTAGGCGTAAGAGGTAATCCATCGACAAAGTCCATGGTGATCCTCTCCCACTTCCAGCGAGGAATCTTTCAGGTGAAGTAAACGGATATGGCAACCGATGTTCAGCCTTGACTTGTTGACACGTCGGACACTTTCCCACGAACTCGATTACTTCCCGTTTGGCACTGCCACCAAAATTGCTCTCTCAAATCCCGATACATCTTGCTACCTCCGGGATGCATAGCATATGGCTGCTTTGCTATGTGCGTCGAAGAATCCTTTGTCTCAACTCCACATCCTTCGGCATACAAGCTCTTCCTTTAAAGCACAAAACTCCATCACTGGACGAGACTAAAATCCTCTAATCCACCATTACGGACTTGCAACCTCCGATCATTCAAACCATCATCCTCTAACCGCTTCTCTTTAATCTGATCTAACCAAGTCGGCTTGACTTGCAATTACGCCAAAAGACTCCCATCATCGAGCAGGACTAAGTCGTGCAAACATCGATCTTAAATCCGATACAACCTTACGACTCAACGCATCCGCCACCACGTTAGCCTTACCGGATGATACTCGATCGAACAGTCGTAATCCTTCAATGACTCAATCCATCTACGCTGCCTCAAATTCAAATCCTTACGAGTCAAGAGATACTTAAGACTCTTGTGATCCGTATAAACTATCGACTTCTCTCCGTACAAATAGTGCCTCCATATCTTCAAAGCGAAGACTACGACCGCTAACTCCAAGTCATGAGTCGGATAATTAGCCTCATGTGGTCTCAAGCTGCCGAGATGCATAAGCCACTACCTTCCCTTCTTGCATCAAAGACGCATCCCAAACCAATATGTGATGCATCGCAATAAACCGTGAATTCCTTGCACGCCTCAAAGTTGAATCAAAGCAGGAGCTTGGTCAAAATCTTCTTCAATTTGTCGAAACTTTCTTGCGCTTCTCGGTCCATACAAATGGAACTCCTTTCCTCAACAACTTGGTCATCGGTGCGGCAATCAAAGAAAATCCTTCCACAAATCTTGGTAATACCCGCGGACCTAGAAAACTCGAATTTCAGCCCTGATTTAGGCGGCTTCCAATCTAACATTGCCTCAATCTTTCGAGGATCCACTCTAATCCCTAATTTGAAACAGCGTGACCCAAGAAAGTCACCTCCTTAAAGCGAGTCGCACTTACTAAATTTCGCATGATACATTTGCTTTTCCTCGAGAACCGCAACACCTCTCGCAAATGCGCATCATGCTCCTCTTACGACTTGAATACACCAAAATATCATCTATAAAGACCACAACAAACTGATCCAAAAGCGTTGAAATACCCTATTCATCATGTCCATGAAAAGCTGCTTTGGTGCATTAGTCAAACCAAGCGGCATCACCGGGAACTCGTAGTGTCCATACCGAGTCACGAAATGCCGTCTTATGGATATCGACCTCTTTCACCTTGAGTTGATGATATCCGGACCTTAAATCAATCTTAGAAAACCGCAGCCCTCTTTTTGGTGATCAAACAAGTCATCTATCCTCGGCAAAGGATACTTGTTTTTAATCGTCGACTTATTCAAGCTGGCGGTAGTCTATACACATCCGCATCGTACCATCCTTCTTCTTGACAAAAATGGCGCTCCCCAAGGTGAAACACTTGGTCGAATGAAACCTCGATCCAACAACTCTTGTATCGAGCCTTCAATTCCAACAATTCTTCCGGTGCCATCCTATATGGAGCTATAGACACCGGCGCCGTTCGGTGCTGAGATCTATACCAAATTCGACTTCACGATCCGGAGGCAATCCGGAAGTTCTTCAGAAATACGTCGCCAAATTCCTTTACAGATTTGAACATTTCCCACAGAAGACTCCTTAGCTTCCAAAGCACACACATGAACTACGAGCGCCTCACGGCCCTTCACGACCATCTTTCTTGCTTTCAACGCAGATACCACATTGGATAGATAATCTCTCCTATTACCTATCATGACCACTTCTTCACCTTCAACCGTCTTCAAAACCATGCGCTTTAGCGGCACAATCCAAACTTGCTTGGTACTTGACCAACCAATCCATCCCAAGAATCGGATCGAACTCCTCAAGCGGCGGTTCCATCGGATCGGCTACAAACACTACCCCTTGGAGTTCTAGGGGTATATCTCTATCTGACTTATCTACTTCTACAGAGTGACCTAAAGGACTAAATACAGTCATCCTCTTAGAAGCGGTCTAGGAACTAAACTCATGGTCTCAACTATACTACTAGCAACGTAAGAGTGCGTCGAACCCACATCTATCAAGGCGTTATATGGAACACCAAAAATTAAAAACGTCACGGTTATGACGTCCGGTGCGCGTCTCCTTCCTCACGACGCCGCATGACATACACCAAACTAGGCTGCCTAGCCTCCGTGTTGCCAATACCTCTGCCGGTGCTCCGCGACCTCCACTAGAGCCATAACCACCTCTACCATAACCACGACCTCTCTGCGGTCTGGTCCCTCCTTTACGAGGCCGGGCACGACCTTGACCTTGGGCCCGATTCCTAGTTTGCTTACGCGGACGGTCCCTCACCACGATGTTCTAGCGAACCACACTCGAAACATCCTTTCCCTCGGTCCAACATTCACCCCAATGAGACTTTCCACAGCGGTTGCTTTGGGCGGTCTACGATTAGCGATTGTGGACCTCTCGCGATTTGACCCACTCGCCTAAATCTTTTACGAACATTACCACGACCCGAGACGATCCAAAGCCTCTCTTGACTTGCTCCTATCATAACTTTGCCTTGCGGACTCCTTGATTCCTTCCGGCTACCTTGGCCTTCTCCACCAAGGCGGCAAACTCACGTTCTTCTTTGTGTAGCAATCAGCGATCTTAACTTCGTCTCTAAGTCCGTCTTCAAAGCGAACACAACGATCATGTTCCGATGCCACTATTCACTGAGCATAACGACTCGGCCTTAGGAATTACGCTTCATACTCCGAGACGGACTTATTCCCTTGCACTAACCCGAAAAGCTTTCCTTTGAGCATCAATGTAGCTTGAGCCAACATACTTCTTTACGGTATGCGGCTTTGAAGTACTCCCAAGTGAGATCATCTGCCGTAGCACCATCTCGGACCGTGAGCCACCATCGATATGACTCATCCTTGAGAAGCGACACGCTCCTTTCAGTTTCTCCTCATTTGTCAAATCTATCTCATCCATGATTCTTTTCGGTCGATTCCGCCAATACTCGGTAGTATTGGGCGCTACACGCACACACCTCGGAAAAATTCAGCTCCGTTAGCTCGAAGTCTCTCAGAACCGACTTAGAGCTCCTCCACCTCCACCAATTCCGGCTACCCTTTCCGGAACCCGTAGCATCGCTTGTGACCGCACACGTCGTCGTCGCCGTCGATCTGCTCTTGACTCCAAAGGTTGGGGGTGGTGGTGGCGGTATCTCATTCTCGAGATCCTTGACCCGAACCGATTGAGGTTACGATCACGCCATCCTACCCCTTCCACGTCCACGGCGGCCACGTCCTCTAAAGCTCATTCTAACTATCGCGCTTTAAACTGATTAGGAAATTTTTATGAATTAGTACATGTTTCACTTGATTATCCGTGAAGAAATTTTATGAAAAGAGTTTAATAGAGATTCTTTCGATCAAACAAGGTTTTAAGTCTTCTATCTGGTTTTTACAGAATAATCCATCCATTCCTATACCTTTCATACTTATACACTCTTCGGGCATTACTGTCCGTTTCTAACCCAGAGGTATTTTCGTCATTTTTCCTAAAGGCTATTTTTGTAATTTTGTCAATCAAGAATATTTTGAAAATTTTCGAAGATAAATTTGTCCTACCATCTAAAAATAAATTAATGATTTTAAAACCGAAGTTTTCCTTAAAACATGGCTAATCCCTTTCGGGTTTTATTTAGGATTTCGCCTATGACCGAGTCCTCTTGGTTAGGGTGAACCGAAACTACGCACAGGTAGGAATCCCATGAAGAGGAGGTGAGTCACGAGGGCTGCAAGTACCAAGCTCTTCCGGATCCAATCCTAGACATGCGCACCAAGGTTACCACACCTAACTCGCGACTTGGTCGTAGGTTGGTTTAATTAGGCTCTTAAAGTCTTATGTCTTTGTTTGGAGTAAACTAGTCCTAAAGTTTAAAATACTATCACTATCTACGTCCCATGCTTTCTACCCTTCTACGATAAATAATTCATACAAAAAGTTAGTGGTACTTACAGGCGGATCGGTCTGGGAGACTCGAGTGCCATGCTTATTCAAAACCATAATATTTCAAATAGACCTACCAAAACATTTTTGGGCCTTGGGCCCTACAGTGAGCTTTGAACTGGGCTCGATACCAATTTTTGTAACACCCCAAACCCGGCCCAAACATTACGACCGAATTTGGTTTGCTACTGAGAGAAAAGATTTTGAAAACCATTTTAAAACCGATTTCCAAATTAGTCGAAATGCCTTTCAATTTAAATTTTCTTTGTTAAAACCAAACTTAATATATATCTTTGAGTCGAGTTGTTTACAAATTTGAATGTACCCGATGGTACTTTAAAACTTTTTGCGTTTAATTTGAGAAAACATGTGCAACCGTTTTAACATCATCAAGTAGTTTAAACCAAACATTCAAACACGCACAATAATGAAATCATACTAGGAGGCCTTATTACAAATAAGCAACATAAACCAAAAAGAAAGATAAATAAAATCCAAAATTCATTTATTAAAAATCTCCACGCATGGCCACCTCGAGTCCATCCAGGCTCCTCATCCGCATGGTCTACTGAATCACTGAAAAATTAAAGGAGAAGGTGAGTCACCAAGACTCAATGTGTAACCCTTCCCCAATTTAATGCAATAACATACACAAATTATAGCCAATTAACATGCATAAGTTTAAATGCACCCAACCTAACCATCCATACGCCTTTTTCTACCTTGTGGTACCAAACCACTTTGGTGGTGCCAAACCTTTGGTGACGTATAGTCACAAATGTGATACCAAATCTTTGGAGATACCAAATCTACGGTGTCAGAAGACACAATTGTGTTACCAAAACATGGTGACCGAAGTCACAAATAGATGATGGGGCCAACCCATCGTGTGATACCAAATCAGCTGGCGGACAATCCCATATCTCAAGGTGGGGCCAACCCACGGTGGAATTAACCACGAGGACAAGTCGCTATGAGGTGCCAAACCTGCGGAGGTACCAAACCTCGGTGACCGTAGTCACGATGTGTTACCAAAACAACGGTGTCCGTCGACACGAATATCTTTGCCCCTCCTCTCATCAACCCATAACAATCATTTTTATATGCATGTACCACAAATCATGTTGATAGATTTATTTAACAACATCCAATCGATTTATCATAAGCCATATATCAAATAATACACATACCAAATGTGTCATGCTTCCCAAAAGCATCAAATAATAATCACATAGTAATAAGAACTTACCCAAATCCTTGTTAATACCATGAAGGTATTTCATCCATGTCTACACAAAACGTTAGGCATAACATAACACTTAGCATATTAAAAGTTATAAGATGTGTATGTATACACACCTTTCACCAACGCAAGAAATAACTCCCGAATCCGATTTACCACTAGATCCTTGTCCTACAATCGGCCAACACTTAAAATATAAACAAAGGCCATTCGGCCATAACACTAAATCAAAGAGTTATTGCTTCAAAATACCAATCTTACCTAAAAGCTTACCCAAGACGATCGATGAATATACGAGGCTTAGAAAGATTGTTTCCACATCCAGTAGAGCCTAAAATAAATCGATTCCTAAATGATTAGAACCTTGCAAACCAATGCCCATAGATTCGGCCTTAGTCCACAAGAAAATAACGTAGAGACAAGAAAAGAATTGAAGGAGAAACGACCAAGAACACTTACCCTTTTCCAAAATCAATTGAAGAAAAACTAAGAGAGTTTCCCCTTGAATATTCGGCCAAATATAATACTAAAAAGAAGGATATGAGAGTTTTGGCTATGGTGAAATGAACAAGAAAATAGAAATCGAATGGTAATGGATGTTTAAACTATGAGTGAATGAAAAGAAATGGAGTTTGAGATGGTTAAAGATTCGGCCAAGAGAGAGGATGGGAGAAAATGTGGTTGAACAAAAGTTAAATGAAGAAAAGAGAGATGTGAGAGAGAGAGATTTGGCCAACACCTATATTGCCTAAAAGAAATGTGTACTCAATGCCCAAAATCAAATGTTGTTTTGGTTTCAAAAGAGCAAATGAAAGAAAAGGGAAATGGTATGGTTTGGTTCAACAAAAGATGCTAAAATCAAAAGCAAAAGTGCACCAAAATGCACAATACACATTCGGCCAAAGAGAGTTTTTGGAGAGGGAAAACAAAAATGCCAAAAAGATGATCAAAGGAGAAATTGGCCAACTATTTCTTTCCCCCCAAGCTACCTATCAAAATTCGGTCACCCCTAGCCATACATGCCGTCACATTCATCCACTAAAGGCTTAGGAAACTTTCCAAAACATCCTCCATCCTTCATGCCTTTTGTCCCCTCATCATACCATAACTTCAAGATTCTTATCCCTACTATCAAGCTTTCCTTAATCATATATTCAACTTACCAAAAGAAATAGTCCAACCTATCATAAATAAGTTTGACCGTCCATCAAAGCAAGGATAAAAATAAACCTTCAAATTGCTAAACATGCTACTCGAACCTCTAACCTCAAGCCAAACTCCATGCGCCATTACCAACTTGCCATGCACTCATCTTGTCACTTATTGCTACTTAAATTAACTTAAGTGCTAAGCTCATTTAATCCTCTTCTTTAAAGAAGCCATACTAAGAATTATTCTACTAAACCGAGCTTACTCAAGACCCCTAATTAAGCCTTATATCATCACGAATAATATCACAGAAATTCAAATACAAGAAAAATAATTCAATCACAAATAACCCCTATTTTGGGATGTTACAAAGCTAAGGACACAAAGACGAAAAAGACTAAAATTGGGGAGATAACTTTCAGAAAAACTCAGTTGATTTAGACGATACCCTCAGGAAGAATCCACCTAGACTTCACTTGTTATCTATCAATGAACCATTGTAACACCCTGGTTTAGGGGTTATGCGTTTGGAGCATAACTCGAGCGTTTAGTAGGCTATGGTCATGTTGGGAGAATTTTTAGGGGTTTTGGAGAACCTTAGAAGGCAAGGGATGCCTTAGAAAATTTTTGAATTTTAGTGTAAAAAGGGGAAATAGGGCAAGAAGGCCTTAAAATAATTTTATGGAGTTTATGACACAAGATAGACTTTGGCAAAGTGGCGATTGAGGCGCTGCTTGGGGGCTTTGGAAGGTGGCGCCTATGGGGCTTGGGTTCGAGTCAAGCGGCAGCAATTTCTTGTTTTATTTTTGCGTCAAGGGACTGGGCTAAGTAGGCCTTAAAATTAAATGGGTAGGTTTGATGGACATGGAAGTCGATGGCAGAGTGGCTCTTAGGGCGCTACTTAGGCGCTGGAGGAGAAGAGAGCACGGGTTCGAGGGGTGGAGCTGCATTTGGGCGTTTTTGTTTTGTTATTTGGTGATGGGCGGAAGTAAAAAGGGGTTAAAAGCAATTGTTGCGGGTTTCTAGCATGAAATTCAATGAGGCCGAGTGGCACAGGCGTTAGGAAAGGTCGGCAGCGACATGGTGTCCCGAGTTCGAGCCAAGGAAGCTGCATATTGGAGTTTTTTTATTTATTTCTTTTTGGGCAGCAAATTGAAGATTGACGGCACATGGTTTTTAAATTGAAAGGGATTAAGCTTTTATCCTTTTAATTTAATTTGGAGTAAGGATAATTATTATGTTTTTATTCTTTTTAAATTGAAGGGGATATAGGATAAAAGTGGGTTTTATTTTGTTTTTTTTTAATTTGAATTGATTGGTGGGAGTGAATTAAGAGATTTGATTAATTCAAATCAATTTGAATTAAATGGCCGGGGAAGGTGGTAGCCGAATTTGGGTAGCTTTGTTAGTTTATTATTATAGGATTATTTATTATTATTTATTAATTAAATTAAGTGGGATAATTATTATTATTTATTTGTTTTTTTAATAAGGGGATAATATGAGCATTTTTATTGGAGATAAACAAGAATTATTATTGGATTATTAGTGAAGTGTTTAAGTAGAATTAAATTAGTGAAGTGTTGGCCAAATTTTGGAGACTTCAAGGGGTTGGCCGAATGCTATAAATAGGGGAGGGGGAGTGCTAGTTGTTCATCAAGTCTTTGCCTCTCCCTCTTGGTGTCTTGAAATTCCTTCCCTATTTTGTTGTCACCTTGGTAGAAAGTGTTAAGTGTTTCTTTGTTGCTTGAAGCCAGAAATCTCCTCGGTGTCCTAGTGTGGTCGGCGAGAATCTTGAGCAAGAGTCTTAGAAAGAAGGAAGCATTGAGGAAGTCTCTTGGATTCGATCATCTAAGGGGCAAATCGACAAAGTACAGAGGAGCCTTTGAGATTTTAGATCGTTTGGTAAGTAAGTTAAATTGTAGTTGTTCGCTTGAGATTTTGTATTTTGACGTTTAAACCAAAGGGTTCTAATTAAGTGATTACGATGGGCGTGGGTTCGAGTACCAGTCAAGGTGGGCAAGGAAAGCTCCCATCCCAAAGTTCAAGAAGAGATCCGTTTCATTGTTGAGATTGGCCACCGTGGTGTGGGCGAAGAATGTAAACGTTAGCGTAAAGCCGTAGTTTTCGCTAGCGATAGCGTCGAGGATCGAGTCTAGAACTCCTAGTGATAAGGTGTGTAGTTAGCCATTGTTTCCGGGATTTGCGTGATATTTGCCTATTTTATATGTTTGCTAACAAGTGCGATTAAATATGAAAATGGTACCCTTAAGGGTATGACGATGACGAAGTTAGTGGCAAACTTGTTACTATGTGATCACCGATTTAAATATGATTGTATGCCTATATTTGTGTGAAAGACATGCTCATGCATCACCTTGTTATTATATCACGTTACATGTGCATGGGTGGGTTTTTGAAAGAAGATGCGGGTGTACTTGAGTGCGTGGTTGATGTCGACTTTGTGCTACATCGTGGATTGGCGTTGACCGAGGTCGCGTTGTGGATCTTTGCGATTTAGTTCGCGTGGTTACCTTGATTGATATGAGCTTTATGCCATATCGTGGCTTGATGGATTCTTTGTGTGCTCCATCGTGGTTTGATGTTAGCTATACGCTACATCGTGGATGGCATTGGTTGCCTTTTTGGAGGGAAAGGAGAGGGTGACTCGATAGTCCCGGTGTGTGGTAAATTTGGATAAGGGGGTGTGTAGCGGATGGACCCTAGGTTGGGTTGGGAATCATGTTGCATTATTTTTGTAATAATATGGTAATGGGCCAAGCCCAATATGACATGTGGATAGGTATGTTTTGGGAACATACGTGGAAATGGGCCAAGCCCGGATGATATGTGGTTTATTGAGAAATGGGCCAAGCCCAAGTATGTGATGTGATTTGAATGTGGGCCAAGCCAGTTGTGGAAATTGTTAAAATGAATATATATATATTACTTGTTGCATTTGATAATTGGGATATTTTGTGGCTAGCATGTGGGTGGATTTGGTGGTTAACTTACACCTTTGAGTCATTGTGACTCACCCAATTATTTATCCATCATCGCGGTGAGTCGTGACTAGTGGGACGGGTTGGAGTGGATACAAGGTGGCCCATGCGAACGGATCTTCATGCGAAGTTGACGTTTTGAATATTTTTATTTCAAGCATTTTAAGTACTTGGTTTATTTATTTGATGTAATAAGGGTCACTTTTGATTAAAGTACGCTATTTATAGTTGTTAAAGGTTATAACGTATTTAGCAATATTCTTACAAAAGAGTTATATTATAGTAAATTATAATAAAGTTTTAATTCATCCCAAGCATATATTACTTAATAATTTTAAATGGGCATGACTTTACCGAAGATAATAAACTTTCATGTTTTAAATTCTAAGTAAAGAAACATATTTTCACTAACATAACCAGATTCGGTCGTAGTGAATAGGCCGGGTTTGGGGATGTTCTGATTTAATATCGAGCCGGTTCAAAACTCGGCTTTGAGGTTTTGGGCCCAAAAACGTTTCAAAATGAGCTTTTAAAAAAAAAATATATATATATATATATATATGAATTTTTAGGAAATATTTTGAGTTATTACGGCATGGCACCTGTACCTTCAACCCGAGTCCACAGGTAAGTATTTTGGACTTTTGAAGTGCATTACTATTATGAACTATTATGGGCTTAGTTGGGCTCGTAGATTAGTGAACTAGGATCTATTGAACCCTAGGACTAGTCTACTCAAACATATACATAAGACTTAAGGTTACTAAACAAACACGTGATTAAGTCGCGAGAGTTAAGGTGTGGCAACCATTGTGCGCATGTCAGGAGTGGATCCGGAAGAGCTTGGTACTTAGCAGTCCTCGTGACTCACCTCCTCTTCATTTGGAATCCTACCACAGTGCGTAGCTACGGTTCACCTTAACCAAGAAGGCTTGTTCATAGGCTAAACCCGATAATTAAAACCCGAAAGGGATTAGCCTCACTGTTTTAAAGTCCTTAGTTTTAAAATTTCTAAAAAAATACCCCTGTAGGAAAATGACGAAATTACCCCTGGGTAGGGAAGGAAACTTGATTGCTCGAAAGAACTACTCTCGGAAACTTCATTGCATAAAATTGCTCGTGAATAAAATAGTGAAACAATAATTTCTAATGCATAAAACTTTTTAAACAGATTAAATCACGACGATAGAGATGAGTTCTAGGGGCGTGGTAGAGGTAGAATGGCCGTTTCGGAACCCGTAAGGGTCTGGCCATGAGTCGAAAAGTGAAGTACCGCCAGCAGTGGACGTAGAGAGGCAAGACCAGACAGGAGAAGATGGCCAGCGATATCGCGGGCCATGTTACGAATTTTAGAGCGTGTAGCGAGGAGCTAGTAGAGGAAATGGAACTCGAAAGTCGGTGTCGGAAAGGCTTAGATTGAGCGGAGTGAGATCTTTAGAGGAATATCTGGAGTAGCTCGAACGTAGCGGAGTATTGGCTAGAAGCGATCGAAAGAATCATGGACGATTTGGGTGCACCAATGAAGAAAAGTCGAAAGGTCTTTGTTTTCGTTGCTTAGCGATGAAGCTTATCGTTGGTGGCTCACCGTCAAGCAAAGTGTCTGGCGGATCGATTGGATTGGGATTTCTTTAAGGTTAAGTTTGAAGGAAAGTGCGTAGGAGCCGGTTATTTGGACTCGCAAAGGAAAGCGTTTCTAAATCTAGTACAAGGAAGTAAATCGATAGGTAGTCTGAAGCGGAATTCGTGCGACTTAGTCGATATGCTAAAGGAATTGTGGCCACTGATTATGAGAGGTGCGTCCGGTTTGAAGACGGATTGCGAGATGAACTTGAATGGTGATTGCTCGCAGAGGAGAGAGACTTAGCGGTGCTAGTAGAGAAAGCTCGGATCATTTGAAGAGGTTAAGAAGACTATAAGAGAAAACCGAGAAAAGAATAGGAGCGAGAATACGAGAAATATTGGACCGTCAGTATCGCTTGGTAATGTCCAGAAAAGACCAAGGACCGAGAACCCTGTAAGCGTACTTGTACCAATGGATCGGAATCGTTCTTGTGTTCGATGTGGAAGACCTCACACAGGAGAGTGTTGGGGAAATAGTAAAGAATGCTTTCGGTGCGGATCTAAGGCACATTTAGTTAAGAATTGTCCTCAAGCGACGAGGGGTCGTGGTTCAAGTCATGGAAGGAATGGTTCTAGTCGGAGTCAACCAAGGTTGTGATATTAGGTAAGCTTCTTTGCTTTGGTACATGCTTTAATTACTTGGTTTGATTACGATTTAGCCTTTTACGTGTTGCTAAGAGAGGTGTTTGAATTTTTTTTTAGCATGAACTTAGAGATTGTGTAGGTAATGATAGCCTTAGTAAGATCGAGTGCGCAGCGTAAGCGTAAGGTGGTAAGATAGGTGGTATGGACGTTTGTTAGTAAAGTAATTTCGAGGACGAAATTATTTTTAAGGAGGGTAGAATTGTAACACCTGGTTTAGGGGTTATGCGTTTGGAGCATAACTCGGCGTTTAGTAGGCTATGGTCATGTTGGGAGAATTTTAGGGGTTTTGGAGAACCTTAGAAGGCAAGGGATGCCTTAGAAAATTTTTGAATTTTAGTGTAAAAGGGAAATAGGGCAAGAAGGCCTTAAAATAATTTTATGGAGTTTATGACACAAGATAGACTTTGGCAAAGTGGCGATTGAGGCGCCGCTTGGGGGCTTTGGAAGGTGGCGCCTATGGGGCTTGGGTTCGAGTCCAAGCAAAGCAGCAATTTCTTGTTTTATTTTTGCGTCAAAGGGACTGGGCTAAGTAGGCCTTAAAATTAAATGGGTAGGTTTGATGGACATGGAAGTCCCGGTGTGAGTGGCTCTTAGGCGCTACTTAGGCGCTGGAGGAGAAGAGAGCACAGGTTCGAGAAATTTGGAGCCGCATTTGGGCGTTTTGTTTTGTTATTTGGTGATGGGCGGAAGTAAAAAGGGGTTAAAAGCAATTGTTGCGGGTTTCTAGCATGAAATTCAATGAGGCCGAGTGGCACAGGCGTTAGGGAAAGGTCGGTGACATGGTGTCGAGTTCGAGCCAAGGAAGTGCATATTGGAGTTTTTTTATTTATTTCTTTTTGGGCAGCAAATTGAAGATTGGGCGGCACATGGTTTTTAAATTGAAAGGGATTAAGCTTTTATCCTTTTAATTTTAATGGAGTAAGGATAATTATTATGTTTTTATTCTTTTTAAATTGAAGGGGATATAGGATAAAGGTGGGTTTTATTTTGTTTTTTTTTAATTTGAATTGATTGGTTTGGGAGTGAATTAAGAGATTTGATTAATTCAAATCAATTTGAATTAAATGGCCGAGAAGGTGGTAGTAGCGAATTTGGGTAGCTTTGTTAGTTTATTATTATAGGATTATTTATTATTATTTATTAATTAAATTAAGTGGGATAATTATTATTATTTATTTGTTTTTTTAATAAGGGGATAATATGAGCATTTTTATTGGAGATAAACAAGAATTATTATTGGATTATTAGTGAAGTGTTTAAGTAGAATTAAATTAGTGAAGTGTTGGCCAAATTTTGGAGACTTCAAGGGGTTGGCAGAATGCTATAAATAGGGGAGGGGAGTGCTAGTTGTTCATCAAGTCTTTTGCCTCTCCCTCTTGGTGTCTTAGAAATTCCTTCCCCTATTTTGTTGTCACCTTGGCCAAGAAAGTGTTAAGTGTTTCTTTGTTGCTTGAAGCCAGAAATCTCCTCGGTGTCCTAGTGTGGTCGGCCGAATCTTGAGCAAGAGTGCCAAAGAAAGAAGGAAGCATTGAGGAAGTCTCTTGGATTCGATCATCTAAGGGGCAAATCGACAAAGTCTGAGAGGAGCCTTTGAGATTTTAGATCGTTTCGGTAAGTAAGTTAAATTGTAGTTGTTCGCTTGAGATTTTGTATTTTGACGTTTAAACCAAAGGGTTCTAATTAAGTGATTACGATGGACGTGGGTTCGAGTACCAGTCAAGGTGGGCAAGGGAAAGCTCCCATCCCAAAGTTCAAGAAGAGATCCGTTTCTGCTGTTCGAGATTGGCCACCAGGGTGTGGGCGACAAGAATGAAAACGTTAGGCAGAAAGCCGTAGTTTCGCTAGACGATAGCGTCGAGGATCGAGAGTCTAGAACTCCTAGTGATAAGGTGTGTAGTTAGCCATTGTTTCCGGGATTTGCGTGATATTTGCCTATTTTATATGTTTGCTAACAAGTGCAGTTAAATATGAAAATGGTACCCTTAAGGGGTATGACGATGACCAGGTTAGTGGCAAACTTGTTACTATGTGATCACTGATTTAAATATGATTGTATGCCTATATTTGTGTGAAAGACATGCTCATGCATCACCTTGTTATTATATCACGTTACATGTGCATGGGTGGGTTTTTGAAAGAAGGTACGGGTGTACTTGAGCACGTGGTTGATGTCGACTTTGTGCTACATCGTGGATTGGCGTTGATCGAGGTCGCGTTGTGGATCTTTGCGATTTAGTTCGCGTGGTTACCTTGATTGATATGAGCTTTATGCCATATCGTGGCTTGATGGATTCTTTGTGTGCTCCATCGTGGTTTGATGTTAGCTATACGCTACATCGTGGATGGCATTGGTTGCCTTTTTGGAGGGAAAAGGAGAGGGTGACTCGATAGTCCCCAGTGTGTGTGGTAAATTTGGATAAGGGGTGTGTAGCGGATGGACCCTAGGTTGGGTTGGGAATCATGTTGCATTATTTTTGTAATAATATGGTAATGGGCCAAGCCCAATATGACATGTGGATAGGTATGTTTTGGGAACATACGTGGAAATGGGCCAAGCCCAGATGATATGTGGTTTATTGAGAAATGGGCCAAGCCCAGTATGTGATGTGATTTGAATGTGGGCCAAGCCCAGATTGTGGAAATTGTTAAAATGAATATATATATATTACTTGTTGCATTTGATAATTGGGATATTTTGTGGCTAGCATGTGGGTGGATTTGGTGGTTAACTTACACCTTTGAGTCATTGTGACTCACCCAATTATTTATCCATCATCGCGGTGAGTCGTGACTAGTGGGACGGGTTGGAGTGGATACAAGGTGGCCCATGCGAGCGCAGATCTTCATGCGAAGTTGGCGTTTTGAATATTTTTATTTCAAGCATTTTAAGTACTTGGTTTATTTATTTGATGTAATAAGGGTCACTTTTGATTAAAGTACGCTATTTATAGTTGTTAAAGGTTATAACGTATTTAGCAATATTCTTACAAAAGAGTTATATTATAGTAAATTATAATAAAGTTTTAATTCATCCCAAGCATATATTACTTAATAATTTTAAATGGGCATGACTTTACCGAAGATAATAAACTTTCATGTTTTAAATTCTAAGTAAAGAAACATATTTTCACTAACATAACCAGATTCGGTCGTAGTGAATAGGCCGGGTTTGGGGATGTTACAACCATATGATTTTATTTACTTAGTTTGATCCGTAAGACTCCCTAACGTATATTAAACCCTCTCTCGAGGCGAATAACGTCTAACCCTAGGTTAATTAGTGGAACTCTCGTTCTCTTATAATAACCCCCTAGAATAGCAGTAAATCGATCTATGGACTCCCATATTAGGTTTCACCCTAATCCGACAAAATCTCGTCACCCTATCTCTAGGCGTGCGATCAACTCCGCTTAATTATGCTAGATCTACTCTTAGGTAGGGTCTATTCCTCCTCCACCTAAGCACATTAAATTTGGATAAAGCTCACACAATTAAGTACAAACAAGTATTTATCATATAATTTAGAAAATAATAACAAGATTCATCATAGGTTTCATCCCCTTCAGGTATCTGAAGGGTTTAGTTCATAACTAAATAAGAAAACATCTCAAGAGAAAAGATAAAACAAAACATAAGAAATCCCTAAAACTCCCTGAAGGAATTGAAGGAGATATCCATCATCTTGAGTAGAATCCCGGCTTCTTGAGATGGATCAACTGGCTATCTTCGAGTGATTCCCACAAATCTGACCTTTCCAGCTTGGCTACTTGGCCTAGCTACCCGCCCCCTTTTCAACTGACCCTTAGGGGGCTTATATAGGCTCTTGAAATACGTTTCTTTCTCCCTAAGTATCCAAATCCGAGTGAAATTGCTCTTTTCAGCGACAGGGACACGGCCATGGCACACGCCCGTGTGGGTCGTGGCCAGGCCGTGCTCGGACTTCTTTAATGAGACACGGCTGTGTGAATCGAGGGAAGACCGTGTTCTAGATGATCAGTGAGGCACAACCATGTGGGCTAAGGTTCAGGCCGTGTCGATTTCTTCTTTGGCCCATTTTGGTCCGTTTTGAGCCCGTTTCTCGTTCTTTTTATCCTTGGGTGCTTTCCTGAGTATAAGATATGAAAAGAACGAATTAAGAGCACCTTTTTACATAAATCAAGGGATAAATCATTCAAAAGCATACTAAATGTGGGATTAAAATATGTTACTATTTTGGTTTATCACTGGTCAAAACTCTTCTGACACCTCTCTGACCACTCGAACTTAACATCTTTCTGTAATAGCTTTGTCATCGGAGCTACAATCATAGAAAAGCTTTTCACAAAGCGTCTATAGTACCCGGCAAGCCCCAGAAAACTCCGAACTTCAGAAACATTTCGCGGGGGTTTCCAATCAAGTATAGCCGAGATTTTACTCGAGTCAACCCGAATGCCTGATGCTGAAACAACATTTCCCAGAAAACTGACTTCATTCAACCAAACCTCACATTTGCTGAATTTCGCGTACAATTACTTAACCCGGAAAATCTGTAATACAAGTCTCAAGTGTTCGGCATGTTCGGTTTCATCACGTGAATAGATCAAAATATCATCTATAAATACAACCACAAACCGATCCAGATATGGTCTGAATACCCGATTCATCAAATCCATGAAAACAGCAGGGGCATTAGTGAGTCCGAACGGTATCACTAAAAACTCGTAACGGTCGTATCTCGTATGAAAAGCAGTCTTTGGTACATCCGAGTCTCTAACTCGTAGCTGATAATAACTCGACCTCAGATCGATTTTTGAGAATACCGAAGCTCTCTTAAGCTGATCAAATAAATTGTAGATATGTGGAAATGGATATTTATTCTTTATAGTCACTTTATTGAGTTGTCGGTAATCGATGCACATTCTCAAAGTTCTGTCTTTCTTTTTCACAAATAAGACTGGCGCACCCCAGGGAGAGAAACTCGGTCGGGCAAAACCTTTATCCGTCAATTCTTGCAACTGCGCTTTCAACTCTTTTAATTCGGTCGGTGCCATTCTATATGGAGCCATCGAGATCGGAGTCGTTCCTGGCACTAACTCAATACCAAATTCTACTTCTCGAACAGGTGGCAATCCCGAAAATTCTTCCGGGAATACATCTGGATACTCACAAACAACCGGTACAAATTCAATCTTATTTTTGATTACTTTACTATCAATCACATAAGCAAAGTAAGCTTCGCAACCCTTTCTCAAATATTGTCGAGCCAACATCGTGGATATCACTGTTGATAGCCCATTCAAATCTGCAGATTCAATTCGAATTATCTCATTATTCTGACACCGCAGATCAATAGTCTTTCGTCTGCAATTCACTACCGCATCATGCACTGTTAGTCAATCCATACCAAGGATAATATCGAACTCATCAAATGGTAGCAACATCAAATCGGCCGAAAAACATGAGTCTCGAATCATTAAAGGGCAATTCTTGCACACTCTATCAACTAACACACATCGGCCCAGGGGGTTTGAAACCAGAATCACAAACTCAATAGACTCAACAGGTAGAGTCTTGCTGGATACTAATGTTTCACATACATAAGAATGGGTTGAACCAGGATCAATCAGAGCAATTACACTAGTATCAAAGAGAGTGAATATACCAGTGATGACATCAGGAGATGAAGCCTCCTCTCTGGCACGAATGGCATAAGCTCTAGCTGGCACACGGGCCTCTGATCGAATAGCCGCATCCGAAGTTCCTTTCTGAGTGCCGCTCCTACCGCCCACATTACGAGATGGTCTACCTCTAGCTGCAGTGCTGCTCGGTCTTGCACTCTAAGCATTATCCTTTTTAGCTGTCTCTGGGCAATCCCGAATAAGATGTTCCTGCGAACCACACTTGTATCAAGCTTGGTTATTGGACTTACTCCAACATTCACCAAAATGCTGTCTACCACACTGTTGACACTCAGGTTTATTCGGTCGAACATTGGCGACACTAGCTACCGAGGTGGCTCGTGAACTCACTGATGGTCGTTCTCGTATAGAGATCCCTGCATTAGCTTTAGATCAGCTACCGTCATTTTTAAACTTCTTTGATGACGATTGAGAAAATTTACCCGCCAATCTCTTCCAGAAATCTCTAGCTTCAAACTCAGCTTTTCATTTTTCTTTCCCTAGCTCTTCGGCTTTACAAGCTCGCTCGACAAGTACTACGAACTCATTTATTTCAAGTATGCCAACCAGTAGTTTTATATCTTCATTTAGTCCTTCTTCAAATCTTCGGCACATAGCAGCCTCAGACGAAACACACTCACAGGCATAGCGACTAAGTCTCACAAACTTGCGCTCGTACTCAGATACGGTCATACGACCCTGTTTAAGCTTGAGGAATTCCTTACGTTTCGAATCTATGAATCGCTGGCTGATGTATTTCTTTCGAAACTCCGTTTGAAAGTAGTCCCAAGTAACTCGTTCCTTTGGAACAACCGATACGAGAGTATTCCACTAATAGTAGGCAGAATCCCGTAACAAAGATATGGCGCACTTAAGGCACTCATCCGGTGTCCAAGATAGTTCGTCGAAAACACGAATGGTATTATCGAGCCAAAATTCAACTCGTTCAGCATCATCATCATCTTCGGCTCTAAACTCTTGAGCCCCGTGTTTTCTAATTCTGTCAACTGGAGGCTTGTTTACTCTTTCAGGATTAACAATTGGGGGTACCACCGGTACAACAGGGGGAGTATTCGGATTCAGGGGTTGTTGAACAGCCGGATTGGTCCGAATATATTGGTTGAACCAATCATTCATCATGCTATAGAGGGCTTGTTTAGCCCCCTCATCAAGATTACTCGCAGGTGGTCGAGATTCATCCAGCGCGATCCCTTGCGCGGGAACGGGCGCCAGACTCTTGACATCGTCAGCTATATCTCGTTCGGGATCAGGATCCATTTACTATACGAAAGAAGAAAACACATTTCACTGTCAGAAGTCATCACACTATCACATTATAAAATATGGCATGTATAGCTAGACTCACACGCGCTACATTAGCCCGAGAACCGACTAAACCGTAGCTCTGATACCAATAAAATGTAACACCCCTAACCCGTGTTCGTCGCCGGATTAGGGTTACGTGCATTACTTAACCAAACCCAAGTCAACGCACTTTATAAAAACTATTACTTTGATAAATATGTACCAATTCAATCTATCTCGAATAACGTGTAAATTCCATCTAATATCATAACATTAATTAACATATCATAAATAATATCATTAACATCAACTAAAAACTAATTACATTTAATTAGCAAATCACTATTCATTTGGTCATTTTGCATCTTATAGCCGAGTAAGTATATTAGCTTTATTCATCTTATATTAATCAAATAACTATACTTATACTAATTTAACCACATACACACTATATCTAGTTGTTCACAACAATACTTACCCATTATAAACTTCATATCCGTATGCTTATAAACCTTCCATGAATAATATGTACTCCAAATCAAAACAATACTATGGCCGAATATTTGCAAATGTACATACATCAACTTATTCATTAGTATAATACATTCATTAGTCACATACACAAAATATGACCTAATCTTTTCATGATATGTATTATAAGTACATATAAATTTTAAGCAAAGTATATTCATTATCCATAAGGGTACTATATACCTTATTCAAACCAAGCTTATAATCTCAGTTATCACATACATAACATAATTTGATATAACTACCAAAATAAGGTTATAATGTATCCGATTATACCCAATAATAAACCAAAATCAAGTATAACTAAGCCATATTCAATTAAATAAATTATCATCAATTTGCATATACTTCAATCATAGGACATTCATTCGAAATATATAGATTAAAATACCCTTTTTGAACTTCACAAAGCATACATACCAAAACATGCTTTTATAAAGTTCGAAAATGCACAAACATATACATCACCTCAAGCATAAACAAATCAACCCAAGCATAGATGTGAAGCCATATTCGCATGGCATTTATATACATTATATACAAAGTAACTCCAAAGAGAAAATAGACTATACATGCCATAATTTCCAAAAGTTCGATTTAACAAAAAGGTACCAAAGATAGATGATAGTGTGCTTGACTTTGACAAGGATCCTCGAGCGCGAACTTAAACTTCAAAATCTCTAAAACAGTCAAATAAACACAACACATACAGTAAGCTACATAGCTTAGTAAGATTTTAAGCATTAGTAACATATAAAATTAATCATTATATAAATTAAATCAAACTAACTTGACATCAACGAGTTCATAAATGCAATTACGTATAGCATGTTGATCCTTGTTTTCGCGATGTTAAAGTCTTAAAATTTATAAAAGAATGATGGAACCTGGAAACTAACTAGGACAATGATTTGAGGTAAGCGTACCTATCGAATAGTAGTATAGTTAGTGGCAAGACCGGAATGTCGAACCCAAAGGAACTAAAAGTACTAATACTAACTTTCTTTTTATTATTTAACCTAAAAATTGGATGAATTGTTTATCTAATCTAAAATTAACTAACTAATAAACTAAAGACTTTAAGACAAAGAAGAATGGATTTGGGAAAATAACTTGAGGAAAAACCAATTGATAAGGACAATACCCGAGGAAGAATCCACCTAGACTTCACTTGTTATCAAACTCTGAACCAGACGATTTATTCATTTGACTTGATCCGTAAGATTCCCTAATGTATATTAAACCCCCTCTCAAAGCGAATAACGTCTAACCCTAGGTTGATTAATTGAAATCTCTTTCTAATTAAAACCCCTAGAATCGCATTAACTCGATCTATGGAATCCCATATTAGGTTTCACCCTAATCCGATAAAATCTCATCACCCTATCTCTAGGCGCGCGATCAACTCCGCTTAACTATGCTAGATCTACTCTTAAGTAGGGACTTTTGCTCCTCTACCTAAGCACATCAAACTTGAATTAATATCCGCCAAATATCAACACAATAATTAAGAACACATAATTAAGAACAAGTCAAATATTTATCATATAGTTCAGCAAACGATAACAAGATTCATCTAAGTTTCATCCCCCTCAGGTATCTGAGGGTTTAGTTCATAACAATGAAAGAAAACATCTTAGAAGAAAAGATAAAACAAAACATAAGAAATCCCTAAAACCCCCTAAAGGAATTGAAGAGGACATCCTCCGTCTTGAGTATAATTCTGGCTTCTTGAAATGGATCAACTGGCTATCCTCGAGTGAATCCCCACAAATCTACCTTCTCTGGCCTAGAAAGATGCCCCTTGACAGTAGCCTAGGTATCCTCCTTTTAGGTCATACTTAAGGTGTATATATAGGCTTTTGGAATGTGTTTCTTGGCCCCTAAGTATCCCAATCCGAATGAAACTTCACTTTGCCACGGCAGGGGCACGGCCTTGGCACACGCCCGTATAAATCGTGGCCAGGCCGTGTGGACTCCGTTAATGAGGCACGGTCGTGTGGTCTTGGGCCCAGGCCGTGTCGATTTCGTGCTTTGGCCCAATTGGCCCGTTTTAAGCCTGTTTCTTGTTCTTTTCATACTCTGGTGCTTCCCTGGGTATAAAACATGAAAAGAAAGGATTAAGAGCACCAAATTACATAAAATAAGGGATAATTCATCCAAAATCATGCTAAATGTGGGATTAAAATATGTTACTTTTACGGTTTATCAAATACCCCCACACTTAAGCTTTTGCTTATCCTCAAGCAAAATTCTCAACTCATAATCAAAACAAACTTCCCTCAATTCATAATAATCATTGATAGTGTTTCTTCATAATTCAAGGATAATTTATACATGGATAATTCAACTCAAACAGTTCTAAAGGTTCAAACAACCTAAGTCATACATTTGTAGCACAAAACATAGGTGTTTCCCCTCATCTAAATAATTACCTCTGATTTAAAACCGACAAGGATTAACATCCTCACTAAGGATTCACTCAAATCACTCGAAGTGTTTAAGGTTCAGAATTAAGCACTCAAACGTCAAACATGAAGAGTTAATCCCATAGGCTTGCATGAAAATCAAATCTCCACCACTATAATATGAAATGATGCACAAATCAAAAGGTCTTTGAAAGGGTTATAATGGGGCTCGGGTTGAAGGTGTGGATAAAGGCTGAATTAGAGGGTTAGAATCGAGATTGAATTAACAATTTACCTAACTAGAAAAAAAATGAATTGACAAATAATTACATCAATTGAAAACTAATAATACCAATAATACGAGCTTTTTCTTCAATATTTGGAATTTAGATGTATAAGCTCCTTTAATCACAAAACTAATAATGAATATACTTTGATTTTTTTTTAAGAACAAGTCAAATATAGATAATAAAGGATGGATTTACTACTTGAAATAAAGATCATAGTTAGGTAATTGATCAAATCAAATCTCGACAAAAAGGTAGTCAAAAGGAATGGTGATAACAAATACAAAGGGTTTTGGGTTAATATTAGTGGGTGAGTCAATAAAAAGGGTTGTTAGGATTCAACGGGGTTTACTAAGGGTTAATTATGAAGGTAGGATTTTTAGTGGAGTAAGTGGGTTAAATCCTAGGTGCCTTTATCATTTCTGTATATCAAATCAAAGGTATGGTCTCGACATGTATAATCGATGCAAGTTCTAGAATAACAAATCAATGTTGACACACTCATAATCAATAAAGTGAGCAAGAAAAAGAATATATGCTCTATAAGGCTCAAAATCTCACAAAAATTATGGGTGTTTTGATGTCAACCTTGTAAATTTCAAACTTCAAAGTAATATTCAAATTCAGGTAGACAACCTAGAAAAAATTTTTATTTTCTGAAAATTAGACTTATCATGCTTGATTCTCTAGTATCTTAGAATTTAATTATCAATGCACAATTATCAATGACTTAATCTGAGACACATAAAAAAAATCATAAATCAGGGGAATTTCATTCTAATCATAATATGAGGAAATTACTTTAGAACAGGGCATAATTCAGGGATTTTCAAATAATACTATAGTTAACCCCCCCGCACTTAAGATGTACATTGCCCTCAATGTACAAAGATAGATAATAGCACGATAATAAAATCATAAGATATGGGGAGAAGTGAAACTTCCTGAATTTTGGATGAAGCCAATGAAAAGAAACCGGATAGGATTGGAGGTGATTGTGGGGAAGCATCTCGAACTGTTTGAAATTGAGTCCTCGAAGCAGCCGTCTTGATTTTATTGTATCCTAAGCTAAATCTAAATGGTACAAAGAATAAGAAGAAGATAATAATAAAAATAAAAATAAAAATAAAAGTAAATAAAGGAAAATGAAAAAAGAAAGATAACGGGAAATGGAAGGGAAGAAGGGGGTTAAATAGAAATTATGGATCTGGTAGTTGGCCCCGCCTTTGTACCTTCCTGTGGTGGCCACATGGCCACGGCCACGGCCGTGTGCAAGGCCATGTGGTATGGAAATATGTACTTTGGTTAGTTTATGGTTAGGTGCTAAAAGGAGAAATAAAAGTAAAAAAATAAAAAATGTAAAAATTAATGGGGTTAGTGCTCGGGTTGCCTCCCGAGAAACGCTCGTTTATAGTCTTAAGCTAGACTTTACCTCTCATTCGTATGGTCATGATGGTTTGAGGGGGTGAAAATCCTTTCTCATGCGATCAATTTGGTTATTGATATAAAATTTAAGTCAAGTAATGTTTTCCTCAAAAGTGCCGAAATTAGAATGTGTTATGTCGACCGTTCCATCTGGGAATATTTTGAGTACCTGATCTCCTATCTTAAGCTGGGTTGTCCGATTATTAAGTTCGTCGTGGAGTTGCCTTGTTTTTGCTTTGTGTGTTTTTAGTCTCTCCTTGAAGTGTGTCTTCCATTCGTCTAGTTCATCGATCCAAAGCCGTCGTTCCTTATGAATTTCTTCTTTATCGACACGAGGTCTAGGATCTGGCATCTGCGAAAGAGCTTCTAGAAACGGCAAGTTAATATGAAATTTCTTTGAAAGTTTAAGAGACTTACCGAACTGTTCCTCTGTGTTGTCCTTCTTCATTGCTTCGGGATATGATATACGAGGTTGGTACTCTATAATCATCGGGTTTGGTAAATCATGGCTTACCTCAACCTTACCTTCACTTACCACAGGCTCTTGCCTTGGATCAGATTCCGCTAACCTTTCACTGCCATGAGCTGTTACGGCTTGAATTTGCTCTTTTGGGTTAGTTTCAGTGTTGCTTGGCAAGCTTTCTTGTAGTTGTTCTGAGATCAACTTAGTAAGCTGACCAAACTGATCCTTGATCTCCTGTGTTGATGCCTCAAGTTTCGTTTCTATCTTTTGGAAATGTGTTTCTGTATGTAACACCCTAAACCCGTATCTGTCGCCGGATTAGGGTCACAAGGTATTACCGAACACAAGTGCAGAACCAAACGTTCACACGAGTCATATTCATATATATATAAAGCATATAGCTAATTAAATATTAAACACATATTCTTGCTCATATTATACATATGGATCATACCTCAAAATTCACTTGAAATCATACCATGTATATCATCATATTTCAAACAAATAAACATGCCACAAAGTTATACAATATATACATACTTTACAAAACACATAACTCGAATCATATGCATATTGTCTTAATAATATTCGAATACCTAACATAATTTAAACACTTTACTTCATAATTCTTTACATACTTATACACGACTTATTATCCATAAGCAAATACGACATTAATAACTTCGTATTATGATCAAGCATATCTCATTAATATAAAAAAAAAATCTTATGCGTATTTGATTACATCAAAATGAACCATTCAAGCATGATCATGAATACACTATGCCATTCATTCCATGCTCTATTCAAATACTAATATTATCCATATAAAAACATGCTTATAATGTACGCATGTGAACATATCAAATCATCTTATTTTATAACCGAATGCATACCTAAACATAGAAAATTTTCACTAATAAATAACCGAATTATAATCCAACAAGAACACCTATATGTCTTGACCGAATCTACCAACCCAATCATATTCAACAATCACAAATTTCCACTTCCAAAACACAACTTGAGACCTTTAAGATTACCTCATAACAAATCATATTTATGTCTATATATTTATGCTTATAAAGAACTCACATGGCAACCATGCTTATAATCCAAATAGGATAAACACACATGTCATGATTTAGAACATAAAGCATCAAAACAATTGACATTAATAGTAAGCCATTTTCGCATGGCTATAATATATACAAGGACAAAATTTATAGTTCAAACTTAGTCTAGCCTATACATGCCTTTAATCCAAAATCCAAACTCAAAGTACCCAAAATAAGTTGATAGTGTGGTTGACTTCGTAGACGATCCCCTGAGCTCGTAGCTTGGTCAAAGTCTATAAAACAGAATGATGAACACACAGAGTAAGCTAACTAGCTTAGTAAGTCTTAAGCAATTAAAAACAATTCAATTGAACTCTCAAGCATTTTAGATCAAATACTTAATATCAATTAAACTTTAACAAAACACACATGGTAACTCTTTGCCGAACCCCAATACCTTATTTAACTTAGCATTCTTCGTTATCTTACCTTTAACAAATAAATTACTATCTCGGCTCAAGATTCAAATAGTAAGTATCAACTTTCAACCATATACTCATTTCATATGCACATCATTCAATAAGCCACATACAAGAACATATATACACTTATCCATTCAACATTTCATATAACTAAATATTCAATATCCATGTAAAGATATTATGATCACATAACCAAAGGCCGAATATGCATATATAGTCATTAGTCACATCCTTGCTCAACAAAACTCATATATATGCTTACTTAATTGATCGAATATAGAAACTCAATTAAATAACTCGTAGGCACTTACGTGCATGGCCGAATAATCAATAACTCGTATTATCAACTTACTTGTCCCATAAACACATCATGATGTACTCTCATAAGCCACAAGTTGATATTTTATCACCGGTATAAAACCTGCTAGGCATAAGCCTGAATTTCACACCGGCACTAAGCCTGCTAGACCCAAGGTCTAATATTTATTCACCGGCAATAAGCCTGCTAGGCATAAAGCCCGATATATTCACCAGCCCAAGGCTTGCTAGGCTCAAAGCCTGAATAGTAATACTTAAAGATATCTCACATGAATCATTTCACATGTCAAACTATTTTCTCATTGAAATTTCATCATACAAATATTCAAACACTTCTAACATTCGAATAATTCAACCAAATCACATATTTTTCTTAACCAAATTCGGCAATTTCATGTATAGTCACAATGGTTTCAAGTTTCAGCATTTATTAAATTACGTAAATAATTTACGACACATATTCTCTTAGAGACTTACCTCGGATATCGTTTAACAACAAAGACCGGCTATTCAATTATCTTCGTTTTTTCCCCGATCCAAATCCGTTTTCCTTTGTTCTTGATCTAAACATATTTAAAATACACTCATTCAAACACACTTTTATTCAATTTAATCCCAAAACACATAAATGGTCAAATTACCATTTTGCCTCTAATGTTTCACATTTTCACAATTTAATCCTTATTATACAAAACACAAAATAGGCAAAATTTCACAACAACATAGTTAGGCCGAACCCTCCTTATGATCATATAAGTCCATGCATTTTATTTATTTTGCATTTTAACCCCTCAAAAATTTATTTTCTCAATTTAGCCCTATTTAGCTAAATTCATCGAAAATTTAAAAACAAAATATATTCATCAAATACATATCTTTCATCTAACCTCATAAATCATCATAAATCACATGAGTTCATCAAAAGCTCATCTCAAAAACATCACCAATACTCAAAATTAGTACATGGGTTTGATAGCTCTCGAAGCAACGGTTACAAAAACATAAAAATTATCGAAAACCGACCGAAAACATACCTTGAATTTAACTAAATAAGTGCCGAAACAAAAGCTTGTTTTCTTCTTTTCTTTCTTAGCTACATTCGGCCAAATAGGATGAAAAATGGCCATGTTTTATGATTATTATGTAATAACATATATTATTAATTCATTTACAAAATTAACCTTTCATTAAACAATTAAAACAAACATGGACTAATGACATGATTGTCTTTCATTCATCCACTAACTATGTTTCTTTTATTATAATATATTAATATACAATATAAAATACATATATATTTAACATACATATAAAATAATCATATATAAACATAATGGATTTACACATTGCCGTCCACTATCTAATATTTTGGCCAAATTGCCACTTAAGGCTCTCACTTTTACAAAGCCACATCAAATTAATACTTTAACAAATAACATGTAACTTTCACATTCAATGCAATTTCATCCTTTTGCAAATTAAACACACGAACAGACAAATTAACTTACGGAAATTTAACACATGCTAAACCACATATCAACGGCACAGAATATAATATTAAAATATTGTTCAGACTCGAATTTGTGGTCCCGAAACCACTGTTCCGACTAGGGTATAAACCGGACTGTTACAATTCTCCCCCTTAGGGATTTTCGTCCCCGAAAACTTACCGTTAAACAAAGTCGGATATTGTTGTCTCATTGAATCTTTAGGCTCCCACGTAGCCTCTTCTATTCCATGACGATTCCATAATTCTTTTACTAACGAAATTTTCTTGTTTCTTAACTCTTTCACTTCACGGGCTAAGATACAGATCGGTTCTTCCTCGTACATCATATCAGTTCAGATTTCAATCTCAGACGGGGCAATCACATGCGACGGATCAGATCTATATCTACGAATCATCGAGACATGAAATACATTGTGTATCTTTTCTAGTTCAGAAGGCAACCTTAATCTATAAGCAACAGGCCCGACACGTTCGATGATCTCATACGGTCCGATGAACCTCGGACTTAATTTGCCTTTACGTCCAAATCTGAGTACTTTCTTCCACGGTGAAACTTTCAAGAATACTCGGTCTCCAATCTGAATCTCAATGTCTTTACGTTTCAAATCCGCATGACTTTTGACGATCTGATGCAGCTTTCAAACTATCACGGATCACTGCCACTTTCTGTTCAGTCTCCTTAATCAAGTCAACCCCGTGTATCTTATTTTCACTGAGCTCAGTCCAGTATAGTGGTGTACGACATTTATGTCCGTACAGAGCTTCGTAGGGTGCCATATTGATACTAGATTGAAAGCTATTGTTATAAGCAAATTCAATCAGAGGTAAGTATCGTTCCCACGTACCTTCAAACTCGAGGATGCAACATCTCAACATATCTTCAAGTATTTGAATGGTTCGTTCTGATTGACCATCTGTCTGCGGATGAAAAGCTGTGCTAAAGTGTAGTTTAGAACCTAAAGCATCTTGCAATTTCTTCCAAAACCACGACGTAAATCTCGGGTCTCTGTCCGAAACAATGGAAATCGGCACACCATGCAATCTCACAATTTGAGATACATACAACTCAGCAAGCTTATCGAGCAAAAAGTTCGAACGAACTGGAACAAAGTGAGCTGATTTGGTTAGTCTATCCACTATAACCCAAATTGCATCTTTCTTGCTCGGTGTCATAGGCAAGCCGGATACAAAATCCATAGTAATCCTATCCCATTTCCATTCAGGTATCATGATCGGCTGAAGTAACCCAGAAGGCACCTGATGTTTGGCCTTTACTTGCTGACAAACTAAGTATTTCGAGACAAATTTAGATATGTCCCGTTTCATACCAGACCACCAATAGAACTGTTTCAGATTATTATACATTTTCGTGCTACCCGGGTGAACAGATAATAGGCCACTGTGAGCTTCATTCAATATTGTCTGAATCAAATCCAAATCCCTCGAAACACATATTCGATCTTTGAATCTCAAGCAGTCATTCTCATCAATTCGAAACTCTTATTCAACGTTGCTTTCACACTGAACTCGTCTTGCTAACAAATCTCTGTCAACTTTCTGAGCATCACAAATTTGTTGAATATACAACGGTCTTGCTTTTAATTCGGCTACTAACGAACCATCGTCAGACATAACCATATGTGCATTCAACGCACGAAGAGTAAATAGTGACTTTCGACTTAAAGCATCCACAACAACATTAGCCTTTCCTGGATGATAGTCAATCACTAACTCGTAATCTTTCAACAGCTCTAACCATCTGCGTTGTCTCAGGTTCAAATCTCTCTATGTCATTAAATACTTCAAACTCTTGTGATCTGAATAAACATGACATTTCTTACCAAATAGATAATGACGCCATATCTTTAACGCAAACACAATGGCTGCTAGTTCTAAATCATGCGTCGGATAATTTCTTTCGTGTGGCTTCAATTGTCTCGACGCATAGGCTACGACTTTTCCTTCCTGCATCAAAACGCAACCCAAACCATTCAAAGATGCATCACTATAAACAACAAATTCTTTACCCGATTCAGGCTGGACTAACACTGGAGCTTCGGTCAAAAGAGCTTTTAACTGATCGAAACTTTTCTGACACTTTTCCGACCATTCAAATCTAACATCTTTCTGTAATATCTTTGTCAACGGGGTAGCTATTATAGAAAAACCTTTCACAAAATGTCTGTAGTAACCAGCACGTCCCAGAAAGCTTCGAATTTCAGAAACATTCTTCGGTGGTTTCCAATCGAGTATAGCCGATATATTATTCAGATTAACCCGAATACCTGATGCTGAAACAACGTGGCCCAGAAAATTGACTTCACTTAACCAGAACTCACATTTACTAAACTTTGCATACAACTGTTTATCTCGCAAAGTTTGTAGCACAAGTCTCAGTGCTCTCGCATGCTCGATTTCATCTGGAGTAGATCGAATATCATCTATAAACACTACCACAAACTGGTCCAAATACTGACTGAAAATCTGATTCATCAGATCCATAAAAACAGCAGGTGCATTAGTGAGTCTGAAAGGCATAACCAAAAACACATAGTGTCCGTACCTCGTTCGAAAAGCAGTCTTTGGTACATCGGAATCTCTGACTCACAACTGATAATAATCCGACCTCAAATCTATCTTTGAAAACACTGAAGCCCCTTTCAACTGATCAAATAAGTCGTCAATCCGTGGCAACGGGTATTTATTCTTTATAGTTACCTTATTGAGCTGTCGGTAATCAATGCACATTCACATAGTCCCATCTTTCTTTTTCACAAATAAAACTGGTGCACCCCAGGGAGAGAAACTAGGTCGTGCAAAGCCCCTATCTGTTAAGTCTTGCAACTGTGCTTTCAACTCCTTTAATTCTGTAGGTGCCATCCGATACGGAGCTATCGAAATCGGAGTCGCCCTTGGTACTAATTCAATACCGAACTCTACCTCTCGAATAGGTGGCAAACCCGGTAATTCCTCAGGAAACACATCTGGATACTCGCACACGACTAAAACAGATTCAATATTCCTTTCAGTCACTTTACTGTCAAGCACATAAGCAAAGTAAGCTTCATACCCTTTTCTCATATACTTTAGAGCTAACATTGAAGATATTACCGCTGGTAACCCATTTAGATCATTAGATTCAATCCGAATAATTTCACCGTTCTGACGTCTCAAATCAATGGTCTTCCTTTTGTAATTAACAACAGCATCGTGCAAAGTCAACCAATCCATTCCCAGAATTATATCGAATTCATCGAAAGGCAACAACATCAAATTGGTTGCGAAACATGAATCTCGAATCATCAATGGGCAACCTTTACACACTTTGTCAACCAGGACACACCGACCCAAGGGGTTTGATACTCGAATCACAAACTCAATAGACTCAACAGGCAGAGTCTTACTGGATACTAATGTTTCGCACAGGTAAGAATGAGTCAAACCAGGATCAATCAATGCAACAACAGTAGTATCATAAAGAGTGAAAGTACCGGTAATAACATCTGGGGAAGAAGCATCCTCACGAGCGCGTATAGCATATGCTCTAGCAGGTGCACGAGCCTCTGACCGAACCGCAGTATCCTTTGTTCCTCTCTAAATGCCACCTACATTTTCCGAATGCCTGGGTGGTCTGCCACGCACTGATACATTGCTTGGTCTCGTATTCTGAACAGTATTTTGCTCGACTAACATCGGGCACTCCCGAATAAAATGATCCAATTATCCACATTTAAAACAGGACCGATCATGCAATCTACAACTCTCGGAATGCCATTTTCCACAATGCTTGCACTCAACCCGGTTCTGCTGAACATTACCAACACTGGCCATCGAAGTAGCTCGAGAACCCGCAGGAGGTCGATCTCGATCTCGTCTAGAAATGTCTGAAGTGGCTTTATGTCGACTGGATTCATCTTTGAACTTCTTTGGTATTGAATGAAAGGTCTTACTCGATGATCTTTTACGGATGTCTCTAGCTTTAAATTCGGCTTTTCTTTTCTCTTTCCCAAGCTCTTCGGCTTTACAATCTCGTTCGACAAGTACTACAAACTCTTTAATCTTCAGTTTGCCAACCAGCAGCTTAATGTCTTCATTCAAACCGTCTTCGAATCTTTTACACATAATAGCCTCAGTTGAAACACATTCACGAGCATATCGGCTCAATCTCACAAATTTCCGTTCATATTCAGTCACGGTCATACGACCCTGTTTCAATTCTAAAAATTCTTTACGCTTTTGATCGATGAATCTCTAACTGGTATATTTCTTACGGAACTCCGTCTGAAAGAATCCCCAGGTCACTTTCTCCTTCGGAACCACCGATACTAGTGTATTTCACCAGTGATATGCGGTGTCCCTCAATAGTGATATTACACATTTTAAACACTCCTCCGGAGTACATGATAACTTATCAAACACTCGGATAGTATTATCAAGCCACAGTTCAGCTCGTTCCGTATCATCATCATCATTAGCTTTAAATTCTTTGACCCCGTATTTCCTAATTTTATCTACAGGAGGCCTGCTAAATCTCATCGGATCTATCATCGAAGGTACCATAGGTATCGGAGATGGATTATTCGGGGGTGGAGGTTGTTGCACAGCTGGATTAGTCCGGACATATTGAGTAAACCATTCGTTCATCATCTGGTAGAAGGCTTGCTTAGCCTCCCCCTCATGGCTACTCGAGATAGGCCGAGAGTCTACCGGCGCTGACCCATGTGCGGGATCAGGTGCTACGCTCTCAACATCATTAGCTACGGCTCTGCTGGGATCCATTTACTATATAAAATCACAATTCAGATGTCAGAAGTCATCACACTATCGTATTATAATTTAAGGCATGTATAGCTAGACTCACACGTGCTACAGTAGTCCTAGAATCGACTAAACCGTAAGCTCTAATACTAATAAAATGTAACACCCTAAACCCATATCAGTCGCCGGATTAGGGTCACAAGGTATTACCGAACACAAGTGCAGAACCAAACGTTCACACGAGTCATATTCATATATATATAAAGCATATAGCTAATTAAATATTAAACACATATTCTTGCTCATATTATACATATGGATCATACCTCAAAATTCACTTGAAATCATACCATGTATATCATCATATTTCAAACAAATAAACATGCCACAAAGTTATACAATATATACATACTTTACAAAACACATAACTCGAATCATATGCATATTGTCTTAATAATATTCGAATACCTAACATAATTTAAACACTTTACTTCATAATTCTTTACATACTTATACACGACTTATTATCCATAAGCAAATACGACATTAATAACTTCGTATTATGATCAAGCATATCTCATTAATATAAAAAAAATCTTATGCGTATTTGATTACATCAAAATGAACCATTCAAGCATGATCATGAATACACTTTTCCATTCATTCCATGCTCTATTCAAATACTAATATTATCCATATAAAAACATGCTTATAATGTACGCATGTGAACATATCAAATCATCTTATTTTATAACCGAATGCATACCTAAACATAGAAAATTTTCACTAATAAATAACCGAATTATAATCCAACAAGAACACCTATATGTCTTGACCGAATCTACCAACCCAATCATATTCAACAATCACACATTTCCACTTCCAAAACACAACTTGAGACCTTTAAGATTACCTCATAACAAATCATATTTATGTCTATATATTTATGCTTATAAAGAACTCACATGGCAACCATGCTTATAATCCAAATAGGATAAACACACATGTCATGATTTAGAACATAAAGCATCAAAACAATTGACATTAATAGTAAGCCATTTTCGCATGGCTATAATATATACAAGGACAAAATTTATAGTTCAAACTTAGTCTAGCCTATACATGCCTTTAATCCAAAATCCAAACTCAAAGTACCCAAAATAAGTTGATAGTGTGGTTGACTTCGTAGACGATCCCCTGAGCTCGTAGCTTGGTCAAAGTCTATAAAACAGAATGATGAACACGCAGAGTAAGCTAACTAGCTTAGTAAGTCTTAAGCAATTAAAAACAATTCAATTGAACTCTCAAGCATTTTAGATCAAATACTTAATATCAATTAAGCTTTAACAAAACACACATGGTAACTCATTGCAATACCTTATTTAACTTAGCATTCTTCGTTATCTTACCTTTAACAAATAAATTACTATCTCGGCTCAAGATTCAAATAGTAAGTATCAACTTTCAACCATATACTAATTTCATATGCACATCATTCAATAAGCCACATACAAGAACATACATACACTTATCCATTCAACATTTCATATAACTAAATATTCAATATCCATGTAAAGATATTATGATCACATAACCAAAGGCCGAATATGCATATATAGTCATTGGTCACATCCTTGCTCAACAAAACTCACATATATGCTTACTTAATTGATCAAATATAGAAACTCAATTAAATAACTCGTAGGCACTTACCTGCATGGCCGAATAATCAATAACTCGTATTATCAACTTACTTGTCCCATAAACACGTCATGATGTACTCTCATAAGCCACAAGTTGATATTTTATCACCGGTATAAAACCTGCTAGGCATAAGCCTGAATTTCACACCGGCACTAAGCCTGCTAGACCCAAGGTTTGATATTTATTCACCGGCAATAAGCTTGCTAGGCATAAAGCCCGATATATTCACCAGCCCAAGGCTTGCTAGGCTCTAAACCTGAATAGTAATACTTAAAGATATCTCACATGAATCATTTCACATGTCAAACTATTTTCTCATTGAAATTTCATCATACAAATATTCAAATACTTCTAACATTCGAATAATTCAACCAAATCACATATTTTTCTTAACCAAATTTGGCAATTTCATGTATAGTCACAATGGTTTCAAGTTTCAGCATTTATTAAATTACGTAAATAATTTACGACATATATTCGCTTAGAGACTTACCTCGGATATCGTTTAACAACAAAGACCGGCTATTCAATTATCTTCGTTTTTCCCCGATCCAAATCTGTTTTCCTTTGTTCTTGATCTAAACATATTTAAAATAAACTCATTCAAACACACTTTTATTCAATTTAATCCCAAAACACATAAATGGTCAAATTACCATTTTGCCTCTAATGTTTCACATTTTCACAATTTAATCCCTATTATACAAAACACAAAATAGGCAAAATTTCACAACAACATAGTTAGGCCGAACCCTCCTTATGATCATATAAGTCCATGCATTTTATTTATTTTGCATTTTAACCCCTCAAAAATTTATTTTCTCAATTTAGCCCTATTTAGATAAATTCATCGAAAATTCAAGAACAAAATATATTCATCAAATACATATCTTTCATCTAACCTCATAAATCATATGAGTTCATCAAAAGCTCATCTCAAAAACATCATCAATACTCAAAATTAGTACATGGGTTTGATAGCTCTCGAAGCAACGATTACAAAAATGTAAAAATTATCAAATATCGACCGAAAACATACCTTGAATTTAACTAAATAAGTGCCGAAACCAAAGCTTGTTTTCTTCTTTTCTTTCTTAGCTACATTCGGCCAAATAGGATGAAAAATGGCCATGTTTTAGGATTATTATGTAATAACATATATTATTAATTCATTTACGAAATTAACCTTTCATTAAACAATTAAAACAAACATGGACTAGTGGCATGATTGTCTTTCATTCATCCACTAACTATGTTTCTTTTATTATAATATATTAATATACAATATAAAATACATATATATTTAACAAAACATATAAAATAATCATATATAAACATAATGGATTTACACATTGCCGTCCACTATCTAATATTTTGGCCAAATTGCCACTTAAGGCTCTCACTTTTACAAAGCCACATCAAATTAATACTTTAACAAATAACATGTAACTTTCACATTCAATGCAATTTCATCCTTTTGCAAATCAAACACACGAACAGACAAATTAACTTACGGAAATTTAACACATGCTAAACCACATATCAACGACACAGAATATAATATTAAAATATTGTTCGGACTCAAATTTTTGGTCCCGAAACCACTGTTCTGACTAGGGTATAAACCGGACTGTTACACTGTATCTTGGAAACATTTTTCTGAGGCTGCTATAAATTTTGTCAGCATCTCCTCGAGGTTCGACTCCTCTTCCTGTTGGTGAGGTGGTTGTTGAAAATCTGGAGGAAGTTCCGGTCTTTGGCTGCTTTGATCATCCCACGAGAAATTGGGATGGTACCTCCAACCTGCATTATAAGTGTTATCATAAAAATTATTTTGAGGCCTAGAATAGTTACCCATATAGTGGACTTGTTCGTTCTCCATGCCATATCCGTAGGGTGGGTACTCAGGATTTACCACACCTCCTAGATTCGAGTCATATTTCATTATTGGGTGTACCTGCGAGAGACTATACAAACCATCAAACTTTTTATTCATCATCTCTAGATGGTTAGATAACCTAGTGACCACGTCGAGGTTGAAGACGAAGGCTACTTTAGTAGGAATTGTCCTCATGACTTGCCACTGATAATTATTCAGTGCCATCTTCTCTATAAACTAAAATTATCTGCCAAAAGCAAATAAAAGAATAATTTTTTAAAAAATAAAATTTAATTGCAAAAATAAAATATGGCTAGAGTAATAAAATCGAGCTTTCTTAATATTTTAGTTCCCCGGCAACGGCGCCAAAAACTTGATCGTTGTTTTCACGATGTCAAAGTCTTAAAATTTATAAAAAGAATGATCGAACATGGAAACTAACTATGACAATGATTTGAGGCAAGCGTACCTATCGAACAGTAGTATAGTTAGTGGCAAGACCGGAATGTCGAACCCAAAGGAACTAAAAGTACTAATACTAACTTTCTTTTTATTATTTAACCTAAAAATTGGCTGAATTGTTTATCTAATCTAAAATTAACTAACTAAGAAACTAAATACTCTAAGACAAAGAAGACTGGATTTGGGAAAATAACTTGAGGAAAAACCAATTGATAAGGACAATACCCGAGGAAGAATCCACCTAGACTTCACTTGTTATCTAACTCTGAACCAGACGATTTATTCATTTGACTTGATCCGTAAGATTCCCTAATGTATATTAAACCCCCTCTCGAAGCGAATAACGTCTAACCCTAGGTTGATTAATTGAAATCTCTTTCTAATTAAAACCCCTAGAATCACATTAACTCGATCTATGGAATCCCATATTAGGTTTCACCCTAATCCGGCAAAATCTCGTCACCCTATCTCTAGGTGCACGATCAACTCTGCTTAACTATGCTAGATCTACTCTTAAGTAGGGACTTTTGCTCCTCTACCTAAGCACATCAAACTTGAATTAATATCCGTGAAATATCAACACAATAATTAAGAACACATAATTAAGAACAAGTCAAATATTTATCATATAGTTCAGCAAACGATAACAAGATTCATCTAAGTTTCATCCCCCTCAGGTATCTGAGGGTTTAGTTCATAACAATGAAAGAAAAAATCTTAGAAGAAAAGATAAAACAAAACATAAGAAATCCCTAAAACCCCCTGAAGGAATTGAAGAGGACATCCTCTGTCTTGAGTATAATTCTGGCTTCTTGAGATGGATCAACTGGCTATCCTCGAGTGAATCCCCAGAAATCTGCCTTCTCTGGCCTAGCAAGATGCCCCTTGACAGTAGCCTAGGGATCCTCCTTTTAGGTCATACTTAGGGTGTATATATAGGCTTTTGGAATGTGTTTCTTGGCCCCTAAGTATCGCAATCCGAATGAAACTTCTCTTTGCCACGGCAAGGGCACGACCTTGGCACACGCCCGTGTAAATCGTGGCCAGGCCGTGTGGACTCCGTTAATGAGGCACGGCCGTGTGGTCTTTGGCCCAGGCCGTTTCGATTTCGTGCTTTGGCCCAATTAGCCCGTTTTAAGCCCGTTTCTTGTTCTTTTCATCCTCTGGTGCTTTCCTGGGTATAAAACATGAAAAGAAAGGATTAAGAGCACCAAATTACATAAAATAAGGTATAATTCATCCAAAAGCATGCTAAATGTGGGATTAAAATATGTTACTTTTACGGTTTATCACATGTTACCATTCAACAATTACCCAAATCAATATGTAACATCCTAAAATTTGAGTTTTGTATGAGTTACATTAAATTGGTGATTAAGCTTGTTAGATTATTAATTTTGTTTGTCAAGGAGGTCCTGAGAAGGCTTGGGATCTAATTGGAATTAGTGAAAATTTTTAGCTTTGGTACTTTAAAGAGAGGGAGTCAGTGGATTTATAACATATGGAAATTTTTGAGTAAGAATCTAAGCATAATTGAGCAATTAGTAAAGAGGATATGCGCCACATGTATTGTCTTGAGGGGAGAGGTTCGAATCCCTTGGTATGCATTTTTGTGACTTAAATTTTTGCACTCTCCTATTAAGTGTCGGCCAAGCTTTATTTTTGGTATGTTGGATTTTTAATTTTTATGGTAAGGGGCTAAATGGATTAAGGAAACATTGAAGTTGAGGAAAGGAATCAATAGGATAAGGCAAGTAAGGGAACAAATGGCTTAATTTGTGGAATGTGTTATGGATAGAAAAGTTGGCAAAGGTTGACTCTCTTGGCCATGAACTTGGTCGGTTTTTGGGGCTAGAGGGGTTGGCCGAATATTGATAGGGATTAAGAGCTAGTTGGTCAAATTTCTTTAGCAATTTTGTGCACTATTTTCTTTTTCTCCAAAACTTCTCTCCCTAGCCGATTTTGTCATAAGCAATAGGTAAAGCTTTTGTTTTCTTTTGGCCATTTCATTTTTTTGACCATTTTGGTACCATCCTTTTCTCCTAAACTCTCTCCTTTTTGTGCCAAAATTGTACAACCTTGAGGGACATATTTTTTTCAATACCTTTCTTCCTTGGTCGAATGAACCCCAATCTCAAAACTTCTTCTTTGTTCATTCTCCATCCTTGAAAACCGAAACATAAACATCTTATCTTCTTTACTACTTATAAAAAAAAATTCTTAAACATCTCTCTCCCTAATTCTTCACCATGGCCGAATGTCAATGATCATCTCCTTAGCCGAATCTTTCTCTTCATATATATATATATATATATATATATATTCTTCACAATCATTCTTTCTACTCGCGTTTTGATCGGTCGGTAAGAACCCTCTTCAATTCTTTATTTTCTTTTCCTTTTTGCTGAATCTACATATTGGCTTGGGAGGGTCTTTTTGACCGAAAATATAATCATCTATCCCTCTCTTAGACAAATCTTTTTCGTCTTTATAGTGAAATAGAGAAAGGCCGAATTATCATTTCCTCGAAGTTATCTCGTAATCGCTAGAATTCGGACCAAAAACCTTCAAGGTGAGAGTTCTTCACGGTTTTCACGATCATCCTTTATTTATTAAGATAATTAATAGTATGAAAAGGAATAACCGATTCTTATATATAGGGATTTATTCGTGGATTACTCGAAACTTGTGGTAAGCCTACCTATATGACTTTGTTAAGTCCATACTTTAATAGATTATTGATTTATTAAAGATCTAACGAATGGAGGCTCGTAGTAATGTATTGAAAGGGAAACCTAGTGGTGATCTAAAAAGGAGTGGATTGACGATCCCAACTCCTAGATTCAAGCGTAGGGCTGTTTCGGCAATTCGAGACTTTCCACCGGGTTGTGGACCCTTCTCTGGTGAAAATCAATTATTTGAGGTTATTCGCAGTTCTGAGCCATTAGCTGTTCGGGGTTTTCCAACGGGTTGTGGACCATCAACCGGGGAAAATCGACAAATCGTAGTTATTCGCAATTCCGAGGGTAAATCTTATATCGTTTCTTTAGAGTAGCTTTATTAGATCGCGTTTATTTTTCTAATTGAGCATTAAAAATATTCTAGGTGTTGACGATCAAGAAAGTGTAGTGCTCACCGTAATCAGGTGTGTAATCTTACACCATATCTCGTGGGTTGGATACCTATATCGTATTAATCATTGGATTAAATCACAAGTTAGTGAAATCGGATAAAATAGTATATTTATCACTTTAACGGTAAAAACTATGAAATCGGTATTAAGATCGTGAAAATTACGAAATTTTCCCTTAATGGGTTAAATCGATAAAAGTGACTGAGTGGGCCTTATGTGAATATGTGATAAATGGGCCAAATGTGATATGTGATAAATGGGCCAAATGTGATATTTAAAAAATGGGCCATATGTGATATTTGAAAAATGGGCCATATGTGATATTTGATAAATGGGCCATAAGTTATATTTGATAAATGTGCCATATGTGATATTTGATAAATGGGCCAAGTGTGATATGAAATTATATAGGCCAAAATGTGTAATGGGCCAGATTGCAATAATTTTTATAATAGGCCTTATATTAGAATAATTATATGAATGGATTGTTATGCATATTATATACATGATTGCATGGGTTGGGATATTTGTGAAGAGAAGTTCGGTAGCTTTGCTACAAAATTACAGTGGCTTGTCCACGATTTGATATATGGCTTAATGCCCGATTTGATATATGGCTTAATGCCCGATTTGGTGTGTTGGCGGGGTGGGTGACTAAAGCTCCCCACAGGTGTGTTGGTTGGTACGGGTGGTGTGTAGCGGATGGAAAACTAGGTTTGGTTGGAAAATTGCATAACACATGCATGTTATATATATGATATAATGCTATGATTGTAATGGGCTTTGGCCCAATAAATGCTTAATTGAATTTTGGCCCAGTGAAAGTGGTAAGTGAATTACACACTGAGTTCTAAGTAACTCACCCCTGTTTTCCTTACTCTCCTCAGGTAATGATCAGTGATGGAGACTTGGGCAGGGACGACTCAGTGGAGGCCATACTACGAATAATGGGTTATTTACATTCCGGATTTCTTTTTAAGTACTTTTTATTATTTTTACTATTTAAGTTAAGTTGTAATAAGGCCTCTGGTTAATTTTTTTTATGGATGTTTTACTTGTGGATGGATTTTATAATACGCTTTAAATACTTAAGTGGGGTTTCTTTTCTAAAAATAGAAATAAATGTTTTTTTTTTAAAAATAAACATGCATAAAGGGTTTTTCATTCTTAAATATTTTAACTCGCAAAATTGCCTATTAATAACGTTCTTCAAAATTTGTTTTCAAGATTATTTTCAAACTCTATTAAATTTTCTCGAAATATTATTTTAATTTCTTTTAAGTTTCAATTTATAAATTCTTACGTCTCAAATTGTTTGATTTATCAATCAACCTTAATTTTCATTAAACTTCACGTCAAGATGTTTTGAAAATCCGATTTCTTAAAATCTTTAAAAAGACTAGATGTATATTCCTTTCCGTGTGACATGTCAAATTTGGTCTTAACGCGTAGACCGGGTTTGGGGTGTTACACAATAGGTCTCAAAAACCGAATACTAACATACCATTTATCCATTCGAACAAGCTCAAAGATTAATGATCACATCTCAATACTTTAGTTTCATATACAAGAAAAACTTACCTCATAAGTATTAAATTACTTAATTATCATGCATCACTTGCCTATCTATCACTTTTCGGATATCTCCATTCATTGGTTTATATCTTTGTAAGATCTATAAATCCGCACACACAGTGCAATTAATGTAACGTATCGCACACTTAGTGTCGTTACTTAAGAAAGAGCATACATAGTGCTATGTACTAGTAATGTATCGCACACTTAGTGCCATTACTATTCTACCGCACACATAGTGCCATTTACTAGTAATGTATCGCACACTTAGTGCCATTACTATTTTACCGCACTCACAGTGCTAAATAACTGATTCGCACACACAGTGCTCGGTATATAAGCTTACACACATAGTGCTCAACAATCCTAATTTTCACCTCATTCATATAGACATAAATAATCACATTTTAAACATATAAAACACCCATGAATATACATGTTCGAACCCAACAATCTTTCCTATGAAGCACAATCATATTCGGCCATAGAAAGTAAACATGTACACTCACTCATTCAATATAATCATCCTTCATTATAGTTCTACATTTAACCATATCCCAATTATACTTAATCATTCAACTCAATTAAATTCAAAGCTTATAAAAATACCAACCTTATATTCGGCTAACACTTAAATTTATCCAATATCACATTCAGCATTTAGTAATTTAACATACTTACTCTTACTTAAAAAATGCACCTCGATATAAACAAATTCAATTAAATCCAATTACTTAAAAACTTACGTCGGAAATCGACGGATTAGGGTTTCCCGGCTATTCGTTCAACTTTGCCTTTCCCCGATCCAATCCCGTTTCTTTTTGTTCTTGATCTAAATAATTCCAAATTAAGTTCATTCAAATATATTTTCATTCAATTTAATCCAAAAACACATAATTATGCAAATTACCATTTTACCCCTGACATTTACAATTTTTACAATTTAGTCCCTATTGCACAAAACACAAAATACACAAAATTTGGACATACTCCTTTAGGGGCGAATACTCATAGCTATTATACAAACTCATACATTTCATTTATTTCACATTTTGACCCTTCAAATTATAATTTTCACAATTTAATCCTAATTACTCAAAATCACCAAAATTTCTAATACAAAACATGTTAATCTATAACATAACTTTAATATATACTCATCAAACATCACAAAGCACAAGCTTCCATCCATGGCCGAATATCATATATACATTAATCTAAAAAATTCTAACATGGGTCGGATAGTATTCGAAGCAATGATCTCAAAAACGTAAAAATTATTAAAAAACCGAACAAATTACATACCTAAATCAAGCAAAATCCAAGGCCGAATGTACCAAGCTTTCTTCTTTTATTTCTTTTGTGTTTTTCATTCAAAAAGATGAACAATGCATGGCTTTCTAATTTGTGTTTTATTATCATATATTAACTAATTTATTTTAACATAAAATATAATATAAAATGCCAACACTATTACATGCATAATGATGGCCGGCCACTATCCATACTTTCATGGTCAAATGAAAAGCTGAAAGGTGCTATTTCGCTGCTTCGTGATGAGGCTTACCAGTGGTGGCTCACTGTCAAAGAGGGTACCCCTACAGATCGAGTGGATTGGGGGTATTTTAAGGTTAAGTTTGAGGGAAAATACGTCGGAGCTAGTTACATAGACTCGCAGAGGAAGGCGTTTCTAAATTTAGTGCAAGGAAATAAGTCGGTAGCTGAGTATAAAGCGGAGTTTTTGCGGTTAAGCCGGTATGCCAGAGGGATAGTAGCTACTGATTATGAGCGGTGTGTCAGATTTGAGGATGGTTTGAGGGATGAGCTGCGAGTGCTGATTGCTCTGCATCGAGAGAGAGACTTTGCAGTCTTAGTGGATAAGGCACGGATAATTTGAAGAAGTTGAGCGAGAGAGAGACCAGGATCGAGGTCGAATAAGAATAAGAGGAATTATGGGTCTTCAGGGTCATCCGGGAACTTTTAGAAGAGACCTAGAGTTGATGGGCCGCGAGGTCAGCGGGCTGTTGTGGGAGGACAATACCGTGCTTGTGCTCAGTGTGGAAAAATGCATCCGGGAGAATGTTGGAAAAAGACAGGGCCATGTTTGCACATCTTAACTTGTATGATGATGGAAGTTTGCTAGCGGAGTTGCAGGTCAAGCCGACATGGTTGAGTGAGGTGAAAGAAAGACAGCTGGCAGATGATTATCTAAGTGCTAAGATATGACAGGTGCAGAATGGGGAATTGGAAAACTATGGTGTAAGCAGTGACGGAGTGTTGTGTTTTCAGGGCAAGGTCTGTATGCCGAAGGATAAGGAATTAAGGTAGAGAATTCTTCGGGAATCGCATAGTAGCCCTTATGCTATGCATCCTGGAGGAAGTAAGTTATACAGAGATCTACGGGATCAGTTTTGGTGGCCTGGTCTTAAACGGGAAGGTACAAAATTTGTAGGGAAGTGCTTAACGTGTCAGCAAGTCAAGGCTGAACACCAAGTTCCGTCAGGATTGCTTCAGCCGATAAAAATCCCGCAATGGATGTGGGAAAGAATCACCATGGACTTTGTTAGTGGGCTTCCCCTTATGCCTACTAAGAAAGACTCGGTATGGGTGATAGTGGATCGATTGACGAAGTCTGCACATTTCATACCAGTGCGGGTTGATTACTCCTTGCAGAAGTTGGCGAAGTTGTATGTGGCAGAGATTGTGAGGTTGCATGGAGTGCCAGTGTCGATTATCTCAGATAGGGATCCGAGGTTTACGTCTCAATTTTGGAAAGCATTGCATCAAGCTTTGGGCACTAGATTAGACTTCAGTACGGAATTTCATCCGCAATCGGACGGCCAGTCGGAGCGGGTAATCCAAGTGTTAGAGGATATGTTGAGAGGCCGTGTGATAGACTTCAGAGGAAGCTGGGAAGAATTTTTTCCTTTAGCGGAATTTTGCGTATAACATGATTATCAAGCAAGCATTCGGATGGCACCGTCACGGCATTGTATGGACGGAAGTGTCGCACTCCCACGTGTTGGACAGAATTGGGGGAACGTCAGGTTTTGGGTCCAGAGATTATGGCAGAATCTGAAGAAAAGGTTAAGGTAATTCGGGCACGATTAAAGGAGGCTTCTGACAGGCAAAAGTCGTACGCAGATCTTAAGCGGAAGAAAATAGAGTTTGCTGTGGGAGATCAGGTGTTTCTAAAAATTTCACCGTGGAAGAAGGTGATGAGATTTGGTCGCAAAGGGAAGTTAAGTCGCAGGTTTATAGGACCTTATCGGGTTTGAAGAGGGTTGGACCAGTGGCATATCAGTTAGAGTTGCCTTCAGAATTGAAGCAGATGCACGATGTGTTCCATGTTTCAATGTTACGTCGTTACCGATCGGATCCATCTCATGTAGTGCCAGTTGAGGAGGTGGAGCTAAGACCAGATTTGTCCTACGAGGAAGAGCCGATTCAGATTTTGGAACGGGATGTGAAGGTGTTACGGAGGAAATCAGTTCCTCTCGTCAAAGTGTTATGGCGTAACCATGGATCGGAAGAAGCTTCGTGGGAGCCGGAGGAAGCAATGCGACAGCAATACCCTCACTTATTCTAGCCAGGTAATTTCGAGGTCGAAATTATTTTTAAGGGGGGTAGAACTGTAATATCCGGTATTTAGGGGTTATGCTTTTTAACTCAAATGTATGTGGTAGCATGCCTAGGTGTGGTTTGAATATGTTCTAGGGTTAGGGAACTTTAGAATGTAGGAGAATGCCTTAGAAAAATATTAGATTTTGAGTTTTAAAATGGAGCTAAGCAAGATAGGCCTTAAGAAAAATTTATGAGGATTTAGACACAAGAATTACCTTGGTAAAGTGGCAAAGAGGCGCCACTAAGGTGTCAGGAGAGTGACGCCACAAGCAAAGGAAGGGGGCTTAGGTTCGAGCAGCACAAGCAGCATTTTGGGCTTGCATTTTGCGGCAAAGAGGAGTAGTGATGGACGGCACAAGGACTTTAAGTGGATGAGGATGAGACTTGGTCATATTCTTTTAAAAATTTGGCTAAAGGGAGGAGATATGTGTTGACTCATTCAAATTATTTTGAATGAGTAAAGAAGAGGAAAAATAGGAGAAAAGCAAGGGAAGCTAGTGTTTGAGTGTCAGCCGAATTCAGGAGAGGGGAGTGAGGTGAAGTGCAATCGGTTGGGGGATAGGCTAGTGTGCCGAAAGTTTAAGGCCATCAAAATGCCATTTTTGCCATCTTCTTCTGCCGAAATTCAACTTCATTCTCTCCTGAGCTTTCAACGATTTTTCTTTCATAAGCAAACCGCACCAAAATTCACTCTTTTTCCTCTCTTGTTAGACTTTGGCCGAACTATCCATAGACCATTAGGGTCATTTGCCTTTTCTTTCTCTTCTTACTTGTTTAAGGGTGTCGAATCTACCATCTTCTCTTCTCTTCTTTTCTTTTATTTTGCTTTAGGCCGAATCTCTCTCTCCCAAAGTTCACCATTGCCGCAACCTCTTCAACCAAAATACCACCATTGCCGAATCTCTCTAAACTTCATCTCTTTTCTTCTTATTTGTTAAGGCCGAATCTCCCTTTGGATACCAAAGCTAAATCGCATCAAATCTCAACCTTCTCTCTTCTTATTTTCACGATTTATCAAAAGCCGAAAGCACATTCAAATTTAGCCGAAACTTGTAGCACTCATTCCTTCTTTTCTTTATCGCAAACTCCAAAAGCCGAACCATATCAACTATCTATAATAACCGAATCTCTGTGGGTTTAAACAAGGGGTGCAATCGATCTCAACGATAGGGGTAAGGGTTAACTGCCATTCGTTGTTCTTTCTTTTCTTTTGGATTAGCCGAAAGTTTGGAATCTAATCCCTTTTACTCTCTTTGGCCGAAACCTTGAAGGTGAGTTCGGGATTTGAATATTCAAGGTAAGTGAAGTGTGGTATTAGGCCGAAGGCCATTTACTTTGGTTCATTAAATGTTAGAATCGAATCTAACATAGACCATGTAGGGATTTCGACATCTCCAAGAACAAGTGACATTTTCGGGATCGAGACAATCAAGGTAAGGGGGTCTTGATATTCGGCCAAAGGCCATATTATTTATTAAGGTTGGCCGATTCTGACTATGATCTTTTAGGGCGATCGGCAGGATTAGAAGAAGTCTCGGATTCTCGATCCATTCTAGTAAGGGTGTTTAAGTTGTAGTTATTCAATTAAGATCTCATATGTTAGTTAACCGGGTTTTCTGATTAAGTGTTGATTCAATGGATGCGAGTACCAGTAAAGGGGAGAAAGGGGTAGTGCCTACCCCTAAGTTCAAGAAACGTTCGGTTTCTATTGTTCGTGATTGGCCACCGGGGTGTGGGCAGCGTCGAGAAAGGGATAAGCAATTCATCGTTATCCTCGCGCTAGCGAGAGTGTCGGTATCGATAGTATCGTATTTTACGGTTATCGTGTGTGTAGCCTACACTAAAATTCGATAGATTGATAGTATTAGTGATAGCATGTGTTAATAAGAAATGCGTGTGAATGTGGCTATGGGTACCATCTTTGTGGTACGATACGGTCAGCACGTAAACCCTTAATATACTCGATTAATGATGTTATAACTATGGATATGAGATAAGTATGATTCTGTTATGACTTTGGGGTATATGGCATGATATCCGAATAATATGTTTATTGCATGGGCATATGGGTGATTTTGATAAAGGGAAGTGTTAGGTGGTTTTTACCACATTATCCCGATGACTTATGTCACAATATTATATATCCGGTGACTTTTGTCACATATTATGAATCCGGTGACTCTGTCACATTATCTGGTGGCTATGCCACGATTATAAGGGCGATGTGCAGTTGACTGCAGTGACTGCCTTTGATGGTGTGTAGCGGATGGAGGGTCAATTTAGTAATCCCCACGGTGTGATTGGCAGGTACGGGTGGTGTGTAACGGATGGATATCTAGGTGGGCTCGGGATTGCATTTCATTTTATATGTACATGTGATTTAATCTGCCGTTATTTGATTTGCTATGTTATGGGCTGATGGCTAAATGTGATCCAAATGGGCTTTGCCAAAAATGTTATCGTTAAGACTATGATCAATTGGGTTTTTAGTGTACTGTTACACATTGAGTCTGTTGACTCACCCTTCGTGGGATATCTTTTGCAGGTGATACTTAGAGATGGACCGGGTCAGTGAGGACTAGGTGGTGGCCATGCTCAACTCAGTATTTCGGTTTTCCTTTTAATAGAATTTACAACATTTTCTTTTATTATTCGGGATTTATTTTTGGGTGATGTTTTTGTAATAAGGCCACCATTAGCTATGTTTTTATACGTTTTAAATTATTATTTCTGCTACGAAAGACTTCAACTAAATGTTTCAAATTATTTCGATAAACAACTTAAACTGTTTTAACACCTAAACACCTAAGGTTTCCAACTTAATAATAAGTTCCAAATTGGGTTTTTTCCTTTTGACTTATAAAATTTTCTAAACTCATAAAAATAACATTTTAATGAGACACGAACTTAAATCACCACACGGTTTTCAACATGAACACACTTCAAATCTATTTTTCTTCGAAATCAACCTACTTTTTTAGATAACAAAACGAGTTTTACACCAGGAGCATGCCAGATCCGGTCAGGGCTTGTGGGCCGGGTTTGGGGTGTTTCAGGTACTGTCAGATACAACTGACCCTCGAATAGCCGCTTCAGAACTTAATACAAACGGTGCGACTCCTTCTACGGTACTTAAGGTCTTCCCATACGGAACGATCGAGGTAACACATTCTAATTTCGGCACTTTTGAGGTAAATATTACCCGACTCAAACTATATGTTGATAGAATTGATAGTAAGAAAAAGGAGTTTCGACTCCGTGAACCACCATGGCCATATGAATAACATGTAAGTCTAGCTCAAGACTTTAAACGAGTGCTTCTTGGGAGGCAACCCGAGCACTAACCCTACTAACGTCCATATTTTCGAATTTTAGCATCTAACTAAAAACTAACCAAATTTTTAGGCGTAGGTTTCCATATCACACGGCCTAGCACACGGGCATGGTCATGGCCGTGTGGACACCACGAGTATGCATAGCGGCGTGGTGGAGATCGTGCAAAAACAAGACAAAAATTTTCCCCAAGACACGGGCTCCGACTAAATGCCACGGTCGTGCAACGCGGCCGTGGTCAAAACTGCCTAAAGAACACGGGCTGAGATAAATCCACACGGCCGTGGTCGATATTATCAGCTTTTTCACATATCGCCGCCACCACCACCTCTTGATCACTCCGATGATGAGGACCTTTGAGTCCTTTTATTTTCTTTATTTTTATTTTTATTCTTATTTTTATTTTTATTCTTATTTTTATTTTATTTTTTTTATTTTAGTTCATTTTCCTTTATTATTAAACTCTTTAAATTTTTAAGTATAATTTGATTTCTTTTATCTCTGGCTGTTTAACTCTCGAGTAACTATAAATAAGAACCCCCTAAAAACTTTACTGATGATTTCGCAGTTTAAAAAGGTTCAAGGTGCCACTCAAGGAACGAACACACCACCGGAGTATTCTCCACCACCTCCACCTATGCCTAGTCATCATGTTCATCATTGATCATCCTCCAAGGATTTCATCCATAATTCAGGAAGTTTCACCTCTCACCCTCTCTTATGATTTTTTTTACTAATCATTATCTATCTTTGTACATTGAGGACAATGTACATCTTAAGTGTGGGGGGTTAACTATAGTATTATTTGAAAATCCCTGAATTATGCCTTATTCTTAAGTAATTTTCTCATATTACGATTAGAATAAAATTTCTTTTGATTTATGATTTTTATTGATATGTTTTGGATTAAGTCATAGGTAATTATACATTGATGGTTTAAACTTTAAGATATTAGAGAATAAAACATGATAAGTCTATTTTTAAAATTAAAAATTTGCTAGGTTGTTAACCTAAATTTGAATGTACTTTGAAGTTTGAAATTTGCAAGGTTGACATCAAATACCATACTTTTTGTGAGATTTTGAGCCTTTTAGAGCATATATCTTTTCTTGCTCACTTTATTGATTATGAATGTGTCAACATTGATTTGTTATTCTAGAACTTGCTTCGATTATACATGTCGAGACCACACCTTTGATTTGATATACAGAGATGATAAAGACACTTAGGTTTTAACCCACTTACTCCACTAAAAGCCTACCCTCATAATTAACCCCTAGTGAACCCTTTTGATCCTAACAACCCTTTTATTGACTCACCCACTAACATTAACTCAAAACCCATCTTGTATTTGTTATCACCATTTCTCTTGACCACCCTTATATCGAGTTTTGATTTGATCGGTTGCCTAATTATTTTATTCATTTCAGTAGTTGAATCCATCTTTTATTACTTGATTTGTTCTTAAAAAAAGTTAGAAAATCTATTCATCATTAGTTCTATGCTCTATGAGCTTAAAACAGTTAAATTCACATCGTTAGAAGAAGCTCGTGTTATTAGTATTACAAGTTTTCAATTGATGTAATTATTCATTATCAGTCCATTGTTCTAGTTAGGTAATTTGTCAGGTCAATCTCGATTCTAACCCTCTATTCAGCCTTTATCCACTCCTTTAACCCAAGCCCCGTTACAACCCTTTTAAATACCTTTTGATTTGTGTATCATCTCAAATTATAGTGGTGGAGATTTGATTTTCATGCAAGCCTATGGGATTAACTTTTCATGTTTGACTTATGAGTGCTTTTTCCTGAACCTTAAACACTTCGAGTGATTTGAGTGAATCTTTAGTGAGGATGTCAACCCTTGTCGATTTTGAATCAGAGGTAATTATTTAGATGAGGGGAAACACCTATGTTTTCATGCTAAAAAAATGTATGACTTAGATTGTTTGAATCTTTAGGACTCATTGAGTTGAATTATCCATGTATAAATTATCTATGAATTATGATGAGACATTGTTAATGAGAATCATGAACTGAGGAAAGTTAGTTCTTAATTGTGATTTGAGAATTTTGCTTGAGGACAAGAAAAAGCTTAAGTGTGGGGGTATTTGATAAACCGTAATATATACATATTTTATGTAACACCCCAAACCCGGCCCAAACACCACGACAGGATCTGGTATGTCACTAAAAATTTTGGAAGAACATGTCGTATTTTCAGAAAAATATTTTTCTAAAGTTTATCTTCTTATTCGAGAGAAATTTAATAGTTGATAGTTTAAATAAAATATGCCTTTATAAATTAAAAACCCAAATTTAAATAGATACATTAGTTCAATAAGAATTTAAATAACTAAAAGTAATTAAAGCCCAAAATAAAACAAAACATAAACTAGTGGCCCATAGCCTTATTACAACGAGATTTAAAATCCATTAATTAAAAATATAAAGTATTAACTTGATACTTTTGCTGGATCGATTGGTCTTTTGCATGGCCACCTTGCGTTCCTCTCTCACCGGTTGAAGCACTAGGTATCACCGAAAGGTTAATTAATAGGGTGAGTCGCGAGACTCAGTGTGCAACCCTCATGCACCACTAGATTTTGGCCTTAGGCCCATAAAACAGATTAATAATTCCATTTATAAAAAAAATAACAAATAATATGCAAGGCCCAACCCGTTTGCCTAGGTTTCCATCCGCTACACGCCCCCGTACCAGCCATTCACACCATTGGGGATTTCTACAATCGACCCACACGCTACACGCCAAGATGGCGGTCATCTTTGCTCATCAACATATTATGGCGAAGCCCTTATAATGAATCACGGCATTAGCCGCTACAACATATAACAGATCACGGTATAAACCGCTACACATATAACGTATAACTTCCTCCTTTCATCAACCCAACCCATGCAGTCATAAAATCAATATGCTTTTATCATATAAAGTCAAACATTCACTGACCTGGTGATTTGCTTCACCCTTTTCGGGTTTCCAACATTAAACCGAGATATAGGTATTTATCACAACATATAAACTTATGAGCATACATTAATAATCAGATCTAGATGGTGGGGAAGTATTACACACCTGATATCGCGAAATCCAATATTCTTAGTCGATGTCCTTGCTATCCGGATCTATTATCCTCAATGTAAAGCCTTGAAATCCCGAAATTAGAGACTAACGATTTTCGGCTTTTAGATCTAGACGACCAAGTTTCCTTCAAATCCCGGAATGCCGCCCAACATAGAACCATTAAACTATTAGCTTTTCGGCTTTTGCCTTTTAAAAACCGAAATAGAATGTGAGAGCTTAACAGAAGTTGACGCTTACCTTAACATGGGGATTCGGCTAGCACTAGAGAGAAGATTCGGCAATGCCAAAGGAAAAGATTAAATGCTGGAAGAATAGAACTATTCTCACAAATGGGATGAGTAGAGAAAAACTATGGAGATTTCGGCTTTTTAGAGAAATCGGCTCAAGAGAAAAAAAAATAGAGAAGAGAGACAAAGGAGAGGTTTCGGCTTTTGAAGAAATTGAAGAAAAGAAATTGTAGAGGGAAAGGCTAAGAATTTTGGCACAAAGAATGAAGAGGAAATTAGGGTTTAAATGCCAGAATCAATGAGATATCCCCCCTATTTATAGAAATTTCGGCACTTACCTAACCTTGCAGATAAATCCTATCTTTTCTCCTTTATCTTAATCTACTAGCTCATCTAAAAGAGACTTAATTATCTCTAACTCCTCCCTCCTTTATCAGCATATTATCCACATATTTTAATCATTAAAATCCCTAAATTTTAGCCTTTATCTGCTTATTATCCACATAAAATAAATTCCTAAATAATAGCCTTTATCCGCTTATTATCCACATATTTTAAACATTAAAACCCCTAAATTTTAGCCTTGTTGCCATCCACTCCACCTAATCCTAATGCCCAAAATTTAGCTAACTTAAATTAAAAGAATTGGGCTCCATGAAACTTAAATTTGGGCTCCTTACTCCCTTGTGTGGCGTCACCTCCTAAGATTGGGCCACAAGCCCACTTTGGTATTTTAAACATAGATACTACCTTTTAAACCCTATAATGCCCAAACAGATAATTTTAATCAAGGCCTCTGCCTAAGCCTGAGCCCAATTTGGACCCCTAACACTTAAATTAACACATTAAACATATCCACCCATTAAACACATAGGCCCAAAAATTCAGGATGTTACATTTTAATCCCACATTTAGCGTACTTTTGGATGATTTATCCCTTAACTTGTGGAATTTGATGCTTCTAATCCTTTAATTTCATGATTTATACTTAGGAAAGCATAGGAGGATGAAAAGAACGAGAATGTAACACCCCAAACCCGGCCCAAACACCACGACCGGATCTGGCATGTCACTTAGGGAGATTTTAAAAGATGTCGCAATTTCAAAAAATATTTTTCTTGAGTTTAACACTTTATTCGAGAAAACTAAATGGTTGGATGATTTGTAAAAGATATACATTTTATATTTATGCCTTAGTGGATTAAAAACTGAAATTTGATGCATGCCTTAACTTAATTAAAACGTAAAATGTAAATGTCTAATAATAATAAAAGCCCAAAACAAACGAAAATATGAAGCTAGTGGCCCATGGCCTTATTACAATGAAATTTAAACCCACTGATTAAAAATAAATAAACTAGTAAAGTCTTTTTCGAATCAAAATAATCCCTCGCATGGCCACCTTGCGCTCTCTCCAACCCGGTCCAATGCACTAGGTGCTACGAAAGATGTTAAATAATAGGGTGAGTCGCGAGACTCGAGTGTGCAACCTCGTGCACCATCAGTTGGGCCTTAGCCCCCTGAACAGATAACAGAGTATAATATATCAAAAAATATGCAAAGCCCAACCCAATCCTAGGTTTCCATCCGCTACACACCACCCTTACCTGCCAATCACACCATTGGGGATTTCTACAATCAACCCACACCGCTACACACCATCGATGGCAGTCATGCTGCCGCAGATAATTTGCTCATCATCGCCGATCATGGCAATAGCCACTACAGCGAGATCATGGCATAAGCCACTACAATGAGATCATGGCAAAAGCCACTACAACGAGATCATGGCAAAAGCCACTACAACAAAACACTTCCCCTTTCATCAATCACCCAACCCCATGCATACATAGAAATTGGCATACATATAAAGCATATCTTCTCAGCAGAAACATTCACTTTAGAATGACAGAGATCACTAACCTGGTGATTCGCCTTTACCCTTCTCGGGTTTTCAACAGCCATGCCATGATATATTTCGGCATTTAACAATATCTGAGAATATAACAGTTTGTATGCATACTAATCAAGCAACCTAAATGGTGTGAGAGTGTTACACACACGATTAATGCGTAAGACTACCCTCTATGTCGATACCCCTCGCTAATCGGATCACGCCTCTGTCTACAACTTTGCTCAAAAGCCGGAAAAACGCGAATATAAGGCCTCTCCTATATTCGGCCAAGGGTTAGTGTTTTCCCGCATTTATACTTTTAGATTACCAGATCTCCTTACCTAGATCGATTAAATCCCAGAAGTAGTATGATTTGTGTGCTACTGATTTAGAAACCAAGGCGATTGGATCTCCTTCAAATCCCAAAATGCCGAAAATAAGAGAAAAACTCAAGGTCAGTTTCCCTATAGCCATTCGGTTAGGGTGTCTAAAACCGGAAAAGATTGAATTACGCGAATCGACACTTACCTTCAGTTTTCCTCAAGATTCGATGCAAGTAGACACCACAGAGGAAATTCGGCAATCACAGGAGATGAGATCTAAGGATTTCGGCTTTTAAGAAAATCCCGGAAAGATGAACAAGAGAAATACTGATGCGTTTTCGGCTCTTAAAAGAACAAAGGATTAAAAAGATGGGCAAGGAATAGACAGAGAGATTTGGCTAGAAGAAGAAAGAAAAGAAAAGAAAGTGAAGAGGAAAGGGCGATTTCTTTTGAGGGAGAGAAGATAGGAGAATAAAGAAAAACAAATGGGCATGATGCCTTCAAATTTTGGCACACCCACCTAAAGCCAAAACTGAATGCCCCTTTCTTTTCCAACTCTTTAAAATTTCGGCTAACACTAATCTTCTAAAGATAGCTCCCATCTTTTCCTTATCTTTATCAAAACACCTACCCAAAAGTGTCCTACATCACACTACTTCCTCCCTCCTTTTATCAGCTTATTATCCACAAATTAAAAACATTAAAAATCCCTATTTAATAGCCTTGTGCCATCCCCCTAGCTCTCCTTGGGCTACCGAAATTAGCCTAAAACATGGGCTCCAAGCGGCCAACACTTGGGCCCATCCATCCACTAATGACGCTGAAACACCCCAAACCCGGCCCACGGGATTTGCCCAGATTTGGTATGTTCCTCAAGTAAACCGGTTTCAAAATTCTTTCGTTACCTAGAGAAAACTTGTGCGATTTTGAAAAAAATTGTTTTGGGTTGGGCTTGTGTTGAAAACGAATTCAATTCTTTAAATTAAAAATTTTACTTAAACTTTAATAGGTAAAACTCATAATCATAATAAATAGAAATAAATGGAAAACAATCCAACTATGGCCTTATGGCCTTATTACATCAAATAATTTCCAAGTAATTCAAGTACTTAAATAGAAATAGTAGTTCATAAAATAAAAACTTCATGTTGAGCATGGCCACCACAAGTTCTACCGTCCCGGTCCATCACTGATCATCACCTGAAAAATATTCCCCAACGGGGTGAGTCAAACAGACTCAATGTGTACACAAACACTAAATCAAAATAGAATCAGGCATACAAATGTTACGCATTCATATCATAGCATACAAATTATGATGCATTCCCAAACCCAAACCTAATAAGTCATCCGCTACACTCCCCCATACCAACCTGTACACCGTGGGGACTACTAAGTCGACCCTCCTTCCGCTACACTCCATATCGTGGTCTTAGGTCACCGCATTTGTGGTCTTAGGTCACCACATTCAGATATCGCGGTCTTAGGTCACCGTGATTCAGACATCGTGGTCTTAGGTCACCACATTCAGATACCACGGTCTTAGGTCACCATGTTCGTGGTCTTAGGTCACCACATTCACTTCCCCTTTCAAACAAACCCATATGCCCCATATAATGATGATATGTATAAATATGCCAGAGTTCACATTCTTATCATATTCTCATGTTACTAATGACCTTTTCATATTCTTTGTAGAAGTAGGAAACGTGCACTGAGTACTTAGTACCATAACATGGTACCCTAGCCACTTTCATATTCTTAATATCATATATTTTAATAAAACAGGCCATGAAACATATTAAGAAGTAGTGTAGGGTACACACCGATTTGCTTAACCACTTCATCGAAATCCCGAAATCGATCTCATCGCCTTAGATCTCAAGTTCCTACAATTGATTAATCACTTACTATTTAGCACAAAGCCTATTCGGCTAGAAAACCAAATCCTAGTAGGATTTGTATTCTTAAAGCTTACCTTGGTGTCGATTTGATGATTTAATCAAATCCCGTAAACTCGTATTTTTCCCTTTGAAATCGGCTAGTCACTAAATCCCTTGAATTGGTTAGTTTTCGGCTTAAAACACATAATAATAGATCTACTACTAAAATAGGCCTTGGCGAATTTACCTTTGTTCTTACCTTCCAAATCTTAAATCCCGAATTGGATCCTTGCTTCTTTATTTCTTTCGAAATCCCTATGTACCCATGTTAGATCCAATCTAACATTAAATCATAATAATATAGCTTATGGCGAGAATGGTATTCATAACTTACCTTAGATCTTAGAAGTTCGAAAGATACCTTCTTGTAGTTGACAATTTCTTAAATCCAGAAAACACCCTTCCATAACTCGGGCAAAATCCATAATAGAGATTAGTCCCTAAATTTTAGATAGGTTTAAAATATAAAAGAATTGAAACCAAACTTTGGATCTTACCCTTTTAAGAAATCGGTAGCACCCTTGTTAAAAGCCCCTTAAAGAATCGGCCTTGATGACTAGATGATAAAGTTTCACTTTTGGGATTTAATGGAGAAGTCGACTAGGGGTTCTCTTGGGGTATTTGGTTTCCACGAAAATAAGGAAAAGAAACTTGAGAATTTTGGCAATGGTGGACTATAGATTCGGCTTGACAAAAGAAAAAAAAGAAGAGAAGAGAGGAGAGCACTCAAAAATTCTAAGAGAGAGAGGAGGAGGAAGAAAAATTGATGAGTAGCCCTATTTCCTTCCTTTTATAGCCGAAACTACTCCTCGTAATCCCTTACTTGGCCACCACTCTTCTTTATTTGATAGCTTTATCTCTTAATTTAAAATAATTAGAGAATAATCCTTTATTATCTCTTCAAAAATAATCCAAATTAAATCCCTTATTTATCACCTTATTAATCGAATATTAAAGAGAATAAAACTCCTCCTTTCTAGAAGGCTTGTGCCGTTCACCTCAGAGCTTCTGGAAGCAAAAATAAAACTTCTTTTATTTGCTTCCCAAGTGACTCGAACCCAGGCCCAACACCTTGCATGTGGCGCCATTTCCAGAGGCCCTAAGTGGCATCTTCAGGCCACTTTTCCAAGCCTGTTTGTGTGTCAAAATTCACAAACTTTTTCTTTTAAGGCCACCTTGCCTTAATTTCCTCTTTTAAACTTTAAAACTCGACATTTCTAAGTCATTTCTAAGTTTCCAAAAATTTTCGTTCGACTTTGTAAACTTGACATTTTCTTACATTTCCAAGTTCCCAGAAATGTGCACTTTCCTATTTTGAATCATTTCCAAATCATTTCCATCCATTTCCAAGTTTCCAAAAAAATGTTCACTTTCCATTTTTTTTTACTTAACATTTCCATACATTTTTAGGTTTCCAAAATTGTTCAAAATTTATTCTTAGTACATAAAACATTTTACTTCGTACAATTAAACCGAAAATGCATAGGCCCTTTCCAGGATGTTACAGACGCCACCTTCTGGCTTCTTTGAAGCGCCACCCAAACTTTGGGCCACAAGCCCACTTGCTACTTTTAAACACAGATACCTACCTTTAAACCCTATAATGCCCCAACAGAAAAATTAACCAAGGCCTCAGCCCAAACCTGAGCCCAATTCGCATCTCAAATTCTCAAACCAACACATTAAACCTACACACACCAAAATGCACAGGCCCACTAATTCAGGATGTTACAGTTCTACCCCCCTTAAAGAAATTTCGTCCTCAAAATTTCCAACTAACTATTAATCATACTACCCAAGTCTCACCACTATGCTTCCGCTGTGAACTCTAATTCTAAAGCCAAAAGAAACACGTAGGATAATATGATAGAGTACGCACCGGTATTCGCATCTGGAGCGTCCTCGTCCCCTTGTACTCATTCTTCCGATTGACATTTATCTGATTAGAAATTTTATGAATTAATAGGTTTCTTCCACTGATTAACCACGAACAGTCTTATGATCAGTAGTTTAAGAGTAGTTCTTTCGAATTTGAAATTACATCTACAAGTTTTAGTCCCAAGTTTGTCTCCTCGTTCTAGAACCCACACACATCAACCATCAACATAAAGACGACATCCATGAACCCACATTCAACACGTAGGGGCGTCTTCATCGTTTCACTACCCAGGGGTATTTTCGTAATTTATCCTATAAGGTATTTTTGTAATTTTTTGAAGTAGGGTTCCTTGGTGATTTTGTGAAAGAAGGGTATTTTGGTAATTTTACAAATCAGGGATGTTTTGGTCACTTATAAATCAGGGGTAATTTAGTAGTTTTACAAAATAGAATGGCTGGTCCCTTTCGGGTTTTAGTTATAGATTTTGGCCCGTCAACAAATCCTCGTGGCTAGGGTGAATAGTCACTATGCACCAGGTAGGATTCCAGCAAAGAGGAGGTGAGTCACTAGGACTGCTTAAGTACCAGGCTCTTCCGGATCCAATCCTAGACATGCGCATGCCTGTTGCCACACCCTAGTCTTGTGACTTGTTTACAGGTTTGCTCGGTTGGATTAAGTCTTATGCAATTGAGAGTTGTTTAACTAGGCCTAAGGTCCATCAGGCTCTAATTAAAATAATCTACTTCCCTTAAAGCCCATCAAGCCCACATATATATATAACACATAGCGAGTTCAGAATACTTACCTGGTGGACTTGGGCCGGAGATGCAGGTGCCATGTCGAGAAAACCCTCCTATGTTATTTATAAACATGCATGTTTCCAAAACCCATCTTTAGAAAATGTTTTGAGCCCAAAATCCCCAAAGCCGAGTTTTGAACCGGGCTCTGATACCAATTTGTAACACCCCAAACCTGGCCCAAACACCACGACCGAATCTGGCATGTCACTTAGGGAGATTTTAAAAGATATCGCAATTTCGAAAAATATTTTTCTTGAGTTTAACACTTTATTCGAGAAAACTAAATGGTTGGATGATTTGTAAAAGATATACATTTTATATTTATGCCTTAGTGGATTAAAAATCAAAATTTGATGCATGCCTTAACTTAATTAAAACATAAAATGTAAATGTCTAATAATAATAAAAGCCCAAAACAAACGAAAATATGAAGCTAGTGGCCCATGGCCTTATTACAATGAAATTTAAACCCACTGATTAAAAATATTAAAAATCCCTATTTAATAGCCTTGTGCCATCCCCCCTAGCTCTCCTTGGGCTACCGAAATTAGCCCAAAACAAGGGCTCCAAGCGGCCAACACTTAGGCCTATCCATCCACTAGTGACGCCACCTTCTGGCTTCTTTGAAGCGCCGCCCAAACTTTGGGCCACAAGCCCACTTGCTACTTTTAAACACATATACCTACATTTAAACCTTATAATGCCCCAACAGAAAAATTAACCAAGGCCTCAACCCAAACCTGAGCCCAATTCGCATCTCAAATTCTCAAACCAACACATTAAACCTACACACACTAAAAAGCACAGGCCCACTAATTCAGGATGTTACAGAGAAACAGGCTAAAAATAGACCAAATGGGCCAAAGTAGGAAATCAAAACAGCCTGGGCCCAAGCCACACGGCCGTGCCCCTTTAGCAGGCTCGAACATGGGCCTGGGCTCGATTCACATGGGCATATTGCACGAGCGTGTCCCTGCCATGGAAAAGAGGAATTTTATTCGAATTAGGATACTTTCGGGCCAAGTAAGGCATCTCAAAGCCTATATAAACACCCTAGAGGGCAACCTAAAGGGGGAGTTCGACAGAAGGCCTCTGTCAGGGCTTAGGGGCGTCCAGCTAGGCCAAGGAGCCAAGCCAGAGAGGTCAGAATTGTGGGATCTACTCGAAGAAAGCCAGTTGACCCATCTCAAGAAGCCGAAATCATACTCAAGACAGATGATCTCTCCTTCAATTCCTTCAGGGGGTTTTAGGGTTTTCTTATGTTTTGTTTTATATTTTCTTCTGAGATGTATTCTTTTATGATTATGAACTAAACCCCTTAGATACCTGAGGGGGATGAAACCTAAGACGGATCTTGTTATTGTTTTTTGAACTATATGATATATACTTGATTTGTTCTTAAATATGTGTTCTTAATTCTTGTTTTGATATTTCAGGATATTGATTCAAGTATTGATGTGCTTAGGCAGAGGAGGAATATTCCCTGTTTAAGAGTAGATCTAGCATAGTTAAGCGGAGTTGATCGCAACCCTAGAGATAGGATGACGAAAATTTGCCAGATTAGGGTCAAACCTAATATGGGAGTCCATAAATCGAGTTAATGCAATTCTAGGGGTTTTAATTAGAAAGAGATTTCAATTAATCAACCTGGGGTTAGACGTTAGTAGCCTCGAGAGGGGTATTAATATAAATTAGGGAATCCTACGGATCAAGTCAAGTGAATAAATCGTCTGGTTCAGAGTTAAATAACAAGTGAAGTCTAGGTGGATTCTTCCTTGGGTATTGTCTTAATCAATTGGTTTTTCCCACAAGTATTTTCCCCAATTCATTCTCTGTGTCTTAGCATCTTTAGCTTAGTAGTTACTTAATTTTAGATTAAACAACAATTCCCTTAATTCTTAGGCTAAATAATAAAAAGAAAGCTAGTATTAGTACTTTCGGTTCCTTTGGGTTCGACATTCCGATCTTGCCACTAAGCTATACTACTGCTCGATAGGTGCGCTTGCCTTAATCATGGTGATAGTTAGTTTCTAGACTCGATCATTCGTTATATAAATATTAAGACTCTCGACACACGATCATGTTTTGGGTGTGTGTGAGTTCAAGCCTTACCTTGAGCAAAATTTGTTATTTTTGGAATTAAGCCTTACCCTTAGCGAGTGGGCTTATTTTTAATTGCTTCTATTGGATATCAGAATGAGCCTACTGGTTAGAGTGGAAAGGGAGTTAGTGTGTTGGAGGTTTTGTGTTCGAATCTTTGCGTTAGCAAGGGGGTTATATTTTTGCTCTGTTAACTGATAGAGTTCCGATGGAGTTGGGATTTTGAGTGGTTGCTGGTTAGTGGGTTAGTGGAGATAAATTAGGGATTTTTGCTAGTAGTTTTCCTTTTTCCCAAAAAATTCTTTTCTCTCTGGCATTTTCTCTCTGCTTTTCCACTTCTGATTGTTCGGCTTCCTATTTTTTATTCTCATTAAATTTTTACTTCCTAATTGTGGTACGTCGATGTTTCGTTTTCCTCTATACTGTTGAGTAGGTAAAGGTTTCAATTTTTTTCTTGAGATAATTTTGTTTTTGCGTTAGTTTCTATTAGTAAAATCGTGGGGTTGATTTTTCTGTGACTGTTTTGGGTGTAGGAGAAGGCTGTGAACAGTGAGTCTTCGCACCTGTTGCTCGAATGATTTAAGTGGGTGTTTTTGTCGCCAGTAAGTTTTGAGCGTTACTTCGGGTTCTATACCAATTCGTAAAATTGACTGCTAAAACGGATGTTGGGTGCTCTTTTCTTAGCTTTCAAGGCCTCGGGTGTGATTTCGCATCAAATCGATACCAAGTGTGTACCCGAAATGCAGAAAATGAGTTTTTAGCAAAAGCTGAAAAAGGCCACTGTCGACACCACACGGGCGTGTGGTCACCCGTGTGGTAGGCCGTGTGAGAGGACACGACTGTGTGATCGACGAAGGCATAGTCCTGCGCAGTGCAAGGCCGTGTGGTGGCTCGAGTGTGGCCGTGTGGGCCACACGGGCTAAACCAAGCTGGGCGTGTCGATTATTGGGCCAGGTCGTGTGGGCCACACAGGCAAGGCCAATCTGGGCGTGGTACCCACACGAGCATGTGGGCCCATTATACTGAGATTTCTCGTAGGGTTGCACAGGTCACCCTAAACGACTGTGGGCCTACTGTAGGGTCGGTAAGGTCTATCTAAACCCTGAAAACTGAAGATCTATTGGTTTGTTCTGTGTACATAGGCATGACTGATTTATTTGTTGAATGCATCTGTATATGCATGTTATATCCGTATGTAAGCATGTGAGCATGGTTAATCTGTATGTCTGAAACTGAATATTCTGTATCTGATATTGGGGTTGGGATGATATATATATATATATATGGAGGAAGTGTTATAAAAGGCGTTTATCGACTATATTTTGGTAGCTTGGCTGCACTTAATCTGTTATGTGCCACATCGGTGCAATATGGTGTGTAGGGCTGGGTGGGTGTTTTAAACCCCACATGGTGTGTAGGGATGGTCGGAGATGGTTTGTAGAGGATGGGGGTAGGATTCTGATATCTGATTTGCATATCTATATCTGTATCTATATTTGAAATGGGCTTTGGCCCAAATCTGTATCTGTATCTGACATGGGCCCAGGCCCGAATCTGAATCTGTCTGATTTGTAATATTCTGTGTGTGCATGCTTAATTCTATTGGGTTACACACTGAGTTTACGTAAACTCACCTCTCATCTGTTTGTTCTGTACAGGTAATCCACAGAGTTAGACAGATCGGTGCAGCGGAGGACTCGACGGTGACCACTCGCCATAGAACTGTTTTATTTTACTTTATGATTTTATTTAAGTTTCGGTATTTTTTTAGAGAGTTTGTAATTTCTGGGACTCTCTGGACTGTATGGACTTTAACTGTGGTTTTGGTTTTGTTGCTCGTTTTATGCATGCTTTAACAAAATGATTTCTCTTAAAACGATGGGTTACTTAAACAAGGTTTTCTAAATCACGAACTGTATTGCTTAAACATCACGGTTTTTCACAAGTTTCCACACTAAAATATTTTAAGGCAAAAGAATAAATGTTTTGAAATAAATGAAAGCAAATAAGGGTTTATAAGCTTAAGGTTTTTATTGAGTTAGCTTTGTTTTCAAACCCATTCCATGTGACATCACCAGATTCGGCCATAACGTCTAGGCCGAGTTTGGGGTGTTACAAAATGTTACAAAATCTGTTTAATTAGTAATTTACATTATTGACTGCCAATCATCAGTGTTTAAATCCGTTATTGAGTTTTCCTATATATACACATGCACATACATAAACAAGACTCTAGTTACCTATGTATATGATGTAGGACACTTGGCATGTAAATTTTGCATTCTGTCCGATTTTTGTTCTTAAAGGTGTTGCTTAAAATTGAATAACATAAGCATAAGAAACTTTTAAGCTTTTTATTTTCCTTGACTCGATTATATTGATTGCTTAAAGGTATAATACTTTTTCATTTATGAAGCATTTGTAATGGTTTCTTAGAAAATTTATTTCTTCTTGTGAATGCTGGTTGAGGAGTGTTTGTTATGGTGTTATGGAACTTTCACAGGACTAGTACTCTAAACTACTACTCTGGCTTGGTTCCAAAGTATTTATGTTGCTTATTTAACAAGTATTTGGCTCTTCTAGCAAAACATCTCGTGTTGACAAAAGCAGTGACATTTGCACTTTAGACTTGTGTTGGAGATTTGAATTGCCAAGTAAGTTTCTAAGTTCCATTTAGAATGACAATGTACTATGAGTAATATCCTCCTTTTTCTTGGTTTTCCATCTGGTTTTCTAGTTTCACTTGATTTTATTTTTTTTGTTGAGTAAACACAACAAAACGATTACTTTTCCTTCTTTTTCTTTTTTTTTTCAATTCAAAGTGTCATTTTTTGTTAAAAAAGTGTATTATTGACAAGAAGTGTTAAGAGTATAGTTTTATCCATGCCAGGGTCGTTGTTGAATAAATAGGAAAAATTGGTGATTAGTAAAAAAGAACTTATGCTATTATCTTGCTGGTTGAAAGCAATGGAAATAGTACTTTAATGTATCTTCCCTAGAGAATACGATGGTTGTGTTCATGTGCTTTTGGTTACGATGTAATGAAATAATAGTTTTAACCATTTGATAAGAATTAAAGCTGAAAATTAATTAGAAAGTGGAGGATATAAATAGGATGAGAATGTTTTCTGTCAGTAGCAAAATAGCAAAATTTTGGGTTTTCCTTGTTTTATTTTATCCTTTATTATTAAGGCAGTTGTAGTTTGCTATGTTTGAGATATAGATCTCTCGGTTAAATCATATAGATTATTGTATCTTTTTAATGCAATATTAGGCATGACTAAACATTGAAATTTTTGGTTTCAGCTTGCAATTAATCATGCGCCATCCCTAGACGTGAAAAGGACATTTCTGTTTACACTATTAGGTTTGGTGTTAGTTTGTAACGCCACGAATTTGGGCCTAGTAGAATTGGGCCTATTGGGCCTTGGGCATGGAGCATTTAAAATTCTTGAGAACAAGAGAACAGCACTAATGTAAGTTGGACCTGGTAGGTGAGTGATTTTGGAAGGTTAGGGGGCTTCCATGAAGTCTCGGGTTCAAACCTAGGCTTTAGGAAAATTTTGGTTTTAGGTGAATAAAACCCTGGAAGTTAGTAAGTAGGCTTTAAGAATAAAATATGGAGAAAAATTACACAAAAGGAGTTATGGTCTAGTGGCAAATGGCGCCATATGGGGGACAAGGAAGTGACGCCATGCAGGAAGCAAGGGGTCCAAGGTTCAAGTCTTGGCGCTTGCAATTCATTTTGATTTCTTTTTAAATGAACTTAGACTTTGGCCCATAGGCTTATATTTATTTGCGCATGCTTTAAGTCACAAAAGAAGCTTGTGTTGTGGTGGCTTGTAGCGTCTGGAGCATAGGAGAGGGCAAGGGTTTGAATCCCATTGCAAGCAAAAAGGGATATTTATTTTGCTAAGTTGGGGTGACAGGTGGTTGTGATGGAATTAAACTCTGCTAAAGGATGGATCCCACATCGGGAAGCTAGCATGAGGGAAGGTGAGAAGCTGGCTTTAAATAGAGCAATCTATGAGGAGAGTAAGCATACCTTGGTTGGCGTTTGGGCATAGGAGTGTTCGGAGCGCGGATTAACTCCAGATTCCTATCAGGTGTGTATTTCGCACTACTCTAACTGTAGAGCGGCAAATGCCGAAATGCCGGTCACACGGCGATGGTAGCCAAATGAGCGTGCGAGCGCACGTGTGGAAGCTTCGACGCGATAGTTGAGGCCATCATGAGTGTTCTTGTGGGTTTAGGCTGTTTGGGCCACGATGGGCCGAAAGGGGCCAAGTGGGCCCAATGGGCCCGTGAGCCCATATGAATAAATTGTATAATTGTGTAGTAGATATTGGATTGGTCTATGTGAATCTTATATCTGTGGCTAGATTTGGGCTAAATGGGCCACACGAGCGTGTGGGCCAATTTGGGCCGAGAATGGGCCCTAGGCCCAATCGCATCGTTATCTCGTTTCTTCCTGTTAGGGTGATTGGTTACTTTCTGGTTGTGATTTAAGCATTCGTGTTGACTTCGGTTCTGTAAGGTCATGTTCTTGATGAGCAAAGGGGACTCTAGCCATAGGGGGCGGCAAAAGTGCCAGCCGAGACTGTGCACATAGCCCCTACTCCCAAGTTTAAGCGGCGTAGAGTGTCAGCAGTTCGGGACTTTCTGCCTGGATGCGGAAGGGCGTCGGCATCAAACTTTAGTTTAACTACACAAATCGCAGTTAGTCGTTCTAGTGAAGGTGAAGGCGCTTATGATTATTTAGTACTCTACGTGATAAGGTGTGTAATCTCACACTCTGTTTATTCTGTTAATACGATGTTCTGTGAATCGGCTAAAAGCTGAAATACCGAAAAATTGAAATATCGACATCTGAGATCACTCGAGCGTACGAGTGCCCGTAGAGATAAATCGAGCCACAAGTGTTGGCGATAGACTGTTGGGAGTGTCACGAACTCTCTCGTGGGACTGAGGCTGTAATGGGCTTTGTTGAGCCAAAGTGGGCTAAGTGGGCCCAATGGGCTAACGGGCCCACAGGGGCGAAATCTATGGTAAGTGCCGGATAATAGATGTGGCTGCGAGGTTCACAAAATCGTAGCCGAAAATGGGCTGAATGGGCCACACGAGCGTATGGGCCCGTTTGGGCCGAAATTGGGCTTTAGGCCCAATTACACCGTTTTGACCAAAAAGGGAACCTGTGTCGCTCGAGGTGACAGTAGACCTCCGAAAAGGGCGTTGGATGAATAAATTACCGAAATACCCTTAATGGGTGAAATTACCAAAATACCATTAATGGGTGAAATTACCGAAATACCCTTAGTGGGTAGATTACCGAAATACCCTTGGTGGGTAGATTACCAAAATACCCTTGGTGGGTAGATTACCGAATTATCCTTGGTGGGTAAATTATCGAAATACCCTTGGTGGGTAAATTACCGAAATACCCCTGAGGGGTGAAATTACCATTTTACCCCTAAATGAAAAATGACCGTTATACCCTTAGTGGTAGCTTAAATGATGTTTGTGTGATACTTATATAACTGTATATGATTGTGATACACTGCATACATGAAATATTGCATTGGGTTGGGTTTTTTTTATTTGGAGGAAATACCGTTATAGTGGCATTGCCACGTATTCTGATTCTAGTGGCTCACCACGTATACCAATTATTAGCTTGACTAAAGGTGCACCATTGGAGAGTTTGGCTGGGTGGGTCGACATGGTCCCCACATGGAGAGATTGGTTGGTACAGGTGGAGAGTTTGGTTGGTATGGGTTGGGTTACATATCCATTGCATTGATGTGATTTTGGGGCTTAGGCCCAGACTGTTACCGAATAGGGCTTAAGCCTAGACTGTGACTGTAACAGGGGATTACACATTGAGTTCTTATAACTCACCCTTTTTCCCTAACTGTGCAGGTGATCCACAGCTTTAGAGGATTTGGAGCTGCGAGGGACTCGGAGGTGACCACACGTCCGATTGGCTTTAAAGTTAAACTTGGCAACTCCTATTTTATTTTAGTTTAATTTATTGGGTTATTAATTTTGTATTAAGGCCTTAAGATTTCTGAACTTTAAGTTTTGGGATTTTATTGATTGTTTTATAATTGCTAGAAGTAGAACATGATTTTTCGAAAATAACTACTGTTTTTCAAAATATGACGTTTCGCAACTGTTTTAAATTTAGCCACAACAAACAAGGTTTTAAAGATAATAATGTTTTCCAAAAATGACTTCTAATAAACCACGTTTTGAAAATAAGCAAATGAAATCTGAGGTTCTGAATGGCAGAAAGTTTTAAGTTGTAAGAAGGGTTTCTAATGAAAGTATGGTTTTTGAAAAACTCTTCAATGTGACACGCCATATTTGGGCCTAACTTTTACGCTGGGTTTGGGGTGTTACATAGTTGGTCCTACACTGCACTTATGGTAATTTTCATGATCTATTATTGTTTATTTAAAATGAATCTCTAGTTGAAAACTGAACATGCAGATGAAAGCTGAACATTCGATTTGCTTTCAATGCCTATTTTTCAAATCAAATAATCTAAAAGAAGACTAGTTGAAGTCATCCACTATTTAGCTTTCAATGCCTAGTTGAAATAATTAGAGAAGTGAAAAAATGTTGCAGGCATGGTCTTCTAAATAATTAAAGAAGATATGGTCAACTGCTTGAGATGATTGAGTTAAAACCCCCTTAGGAGGAAGCATAGCTAAGAAGGCAAGGGAAACCAATTTGAGAATTATTTAATTCAAAATAGGTGGACTTCATTTTTAAGTTAGAATATAGCCTTTATACCAAAGCAATTAGTTTTATATTAGAGGCTTATATGGTATTAGAGTTTAGGTTCTATTATGTTAATCTACTTATACATGTTATCTAATATGTTAATTTTGTTTCAAATTCAAAAACGATTGGTGCTCAAAGTGATTCAAACCCAAGAAGTGACTCAAAATGATTCGAAAATGACTCAAAATGATGTTTTAGTTAAGTACATTGTGTTATTATGCTGGTTGGGTGCTTAGAAAATTGTGGTAATAGGAACATAAGTGTTTGATTTACTAATTTTTTTTTAGTAGCACTGTTTCTTTTTCTTTTTTCCCTTTTCCTAGAAATTCCTGATTGATGCCTGAGATATGATGTAATCGAATCTTTGTTTGGTATAGTTGAGTTTTTACATCAGCAAGTTCTTAATATAGAGTATGGTTTTGCAGGGCAGTTACTGAGCTCCAAATTTTCTGTTTCTTTCTCTTTTTTGGTCAGACCGAATTAAGCAGGCCAAAGTTTGTAAAGGTAATAGTAGTGAATTTCAATGGGTTATATTTAAAACTGCTGCTTTGTCTTTTTTGCGTGCTTTGCCATTTCATGAAATTGAAGATTAGCATGAAATTGAAGATTAGTGACAACATTTACATTGAGCATGCTATTGTCTTTCTCTGGATATGCTACTTGGAAACTGTTAAAGCCTTCATTGTCCTATACTTCCAAACTGTTTGCCTGTATGCTAGTGGAGTATGTATGTGATCTCTTTTGCTCCTTAGGTATTAAATCGGTTTTGGTTTCATAATGTTCCATGGTGTTGAAGTTTCCATTTCAGAGGATTTTTTTGTTTCCATTTTAGTAAATAAATGTTCAAGTTTATTACTGTACATATTTTGTGACATTCAAATTAATTCTTACATTTTAATGATTAATTTAACTCAATAATTAGGGTTTAGCATTAGTTGCACTATTTGAACTCGTAATTGTGCTACTTAAACTCTTTTATTTTTCATTTATTTATTATTTTCGCTATTATGGAGTTCAATATTTTATTAAAATATTAACATGATTTTTCAATATTTTGACTAAAAATATTAATTTATTACATGATTAAATACTCTCTTTTTGACTAAAAGTATTATTTAATACTAATTAATGTATATGTTTAATAATATTGAAAATTATAATGTTTGATTTTAATATTTAATGTTTTTAAATGTTTTTAAAACTTAAAAATATTTTTTTATCAATATAATATTATTTAGCATTATTTAAATTTATTTTTATATAAAAATCAAATTACTAATATTTTTTCCAAAAAAATTGATTTAAAAGCTATTTAAAATGAAAATTTATTTTTGTTAACCATCAAATTATAACTCATTCTTATCCTAAATAAAGAAAAAAATAAGCTTATGTAACACCCTGGGTTCAGGGGTTATGCGTTCGTGCAAAAATCGAGTGATAGTAGGCTTGGAGTATGGTTGGACATGTTTTAAGGGTTTCGGGAACTTTAAATTATAAGGGAATGCTTTGGAAAAAAAAATTGGATTTAAGTGTAAAAAGGGGAAACTGGGCAAGAAGGCCTTAAAACAATTTTGTGGAGTTTAGGATACAAGAAAGGAATTGGCAAAGTGGCTTGGGCGCTAATTGCAAAGGGAGTGCCAAGGGGGAAGGGGTTCGAATAACATGGGAAGCAGTTGGGCTTTTATTTTTTTAGCGTTAAAGGAAGGGACTAAGGAAGTAGGGCTTAAAAAAATATTGTGGGCGTTGGTGGACAAGAAAGATGGGCTGGTAAAGTGGCTGGGGCGTTGTAAGGAGGGCTTGGGGCAGGTCGTGAGTTTAAGGCGCAAGGGAAACAGAATTTTGGATATTTATTTTGCAAGCTGGCGTTGGAGATGGAGAGGGCTTAAAAGAAAATGGGGCGAATTTATATCACAAAAAGCGCTTTGGCCGAATGGCCTAGGGCGCTACCTGCAGCATGGGTTCTAGCAGGTCCCATGTTCGAGACCTATGTGCGGCGATGCAGGTGTTTTATTTTGGTTTTATTTTGCAGCAGTTTGGAGAGGCAGTGGACGGCACATGGGAGCTTCAAATGGATAAAGATTAAGCTGCTGTTGTTTAGTTCTTTTAGAATTCGTCTGGAAGGTAAGTGATAAGGGTTGGGTTATTTTAATTATTTTAGATAGTGGTAAGATAATTGTAGGATTATTTTATTTAGTTTAATTAGTAAATAGGAGTTGTTATTGGTTTATTTTGATTGTGATAAGTATGGGATAAAATAAGAATTTTAATAGGGATTAGATGGTGGCAAATTGTAGGACTCTTGGGGGTGTGCCATTCGGCCTTGAAGCTTTTAAGGAGAGAGAGCGCGAAAATTTGGTTTCTTCCTTCCAGGTGTGCCGAATTTTAATAGGAGATAATGGTTGCAATTGATTTGTTTTTTTTTTTGAATAATTTTTAAATTAGTGGCCAAGAGAAATTTTAGGTAGTGGCCGAATTCTTTAAATAGAGGGATGCTCACCTTTGGCCACCCTTTCTACCATTTGTTCTCTTTGCCGAAATTGCATGTATTGTTCTCTCAACCACCTTGTTAGCCGAAACCTTTTTTCTCCAAGCACCTTCTCTTCCTTTTTGCTCCCAAATTTGCTAGGTGGCCAAATCTTCTACTCTCCCTTCTCCTTGTATAGCCGAATATTTCACCCCTAATAGGAAGCCATAGCCGAACCTTTCAGCCTTGCGTCCTCTCTACTAAGTCGCGAATCCTTAAGCCAAGTGATCCTTCTCCAGTGGCCGAATCTAGGAGGGTGACTTCGGGAAGTTTATCGATAAGGGTAAGTGATCTCTTTTGTATATGTTTTGGATTCTCTTCCATATTGTTGCCGAAACAAGAGTCTAGGCCTTGATTTCTTTGGTTGGCCGAATGTCCTTAAGGCTTTAAGTGATGTGTTTTTCTGTGGTAGCCAGCGTGAGGGAGCACTTGGGGGCTGTTTGAATTCGACTACTCATCAAGGTAAGGTGGTGGTAAGTATTCGGCCAAGGGGCTATACTCATATATTTTTAGTAGTAGCCAATTCTAATAAGTTGTGTAGCGAGGGATTACGACGGTTCAAGGGCAAGTGCGCTTTTTGGGATTTCGATAAGTAAAGTTTAGGGGCTAGTCGATGTATAAACAAGCCTTCGGGATTTAAGATCTTTCGGTAAGGATGTTAAGTTATGGTTCTTTTCATTTAAGATCTCGTACTTGTCAATTAACGAAGTATTCTCGATTAAGCGTTTTGATGGAGGCCAATACCGGTCAAGGAGGGCAAGGAAAGTCCCTATCCGAAGTTTAAGAAAAGAGCTGTCTCAGCGGTTCGAGATTGGCCACCGGGGTGTGGGCCAGCGTCTGAGCAGCAGGTAGTCTCGCTTAGCGATAGCGTTGGGATCGAGGGTCTAGAGCTTCAGGTTATAAGGTGTGTAGCTAGCCTACTGTTTTCGGGTTTTATATTTGCATGTGTAATGTGTTTACTAACAAATGCAGTGATAAGTGTGATTTTGATACCCTTAAAGGGTATGACGATGACCAGGTTAGTTCCGAACCTGTTGGGATGTGACTATTGATTTGTATATGTGTGGGTATGCCTTTATTATACATAAACATGTGCATGCATTATCATGACTATATTTTTATGTTGCATGTGCATGGGTGGGCTATGAAAGAAGGTACGGGTGTACTTCGAGTACGTGGTTGATGAGTAGCTATGTGCCTCATCGTGATAGATATAGGCTATGTGCCATATCGTGGATTGATGAGAGACTATGTGTCCCATCGTGATTTTGGTGTTAGCTACGGCTACATCGTGGATTGGCGCTGACTGAGGTCGCGTTGTGGATTTTGTGCTTAATTGCACGTGGATGGCTTGAATGCCTTTGTGGAGTAAAAAGGAGAGGGCGATTTAATAATCCCCTGGTGTGTGGTAGGCTTGATAAGGGGGTGTGTAGAGGATGGACCTTAGGCTTGGGTCGGGATTCATTATTGCAGAATTGTGGTATGTGAATACATGTGATTGTGGACTTGAATAAGAAATGGGCTAAGCCCAGTATGTGGAGGGTATGTGGCTAATTACCCTGGTTACTTGATAAATGTTATGTGTATGGGCCAAGCCTGAATGTGATATGATCCGAATATGACATATTGATATCGATGCATGGGTTATTATGTGGTTAGCATGTGGGTGGATTTGGTGGTTAATTACACACAGTGCGTGTGACTCACCCAACTTTTTAAACATCGCAGGTGAGTCGTGATTAATGGACCGGGTTGGAGTAGATACAAAGGTGGCCATGCAGAAGTAGATTTTCATGCAGAAGTAGATGTTTTACTTGTTTAGTTAATTAATAATGATTTTTATATTATCCGTATTTTGGGAATTTATTTGATGTAATAAGGGCCACTTTTGATTTAAAGTACTCTATTTATGGTTGTTGAAGTTTATGTTTACTTAGAAGTATTTTTACAAATGATTTATATTATAATAACTTATAATAAAGTTTTAATTCGGATATTTTATATCAAGCTTATATTATTTAATAGATTTTAATTGGACATGGTTTCCAAAAGATCACAGATTTTAAAGTTTTATTTTAAGTCAAAACAAATTTTCAACCGTTTTTCCGTAGTGACATACCAGATCCGGTCAGGGCTTGTGGGCCGGGTTTGGGGGATGTTACAGTTTGGTATCAGAGCCCGGTTCAAAACTCGACTTTGAGGGTTTTGGGTTCAAAAATGTTTTCAAAAATGGGCTGTTCAAAATATGGGCTTTTATTTCAGGTTATTCTGGCATGGCACCTGTACCTCCAACCCGAAGTCCACCAGGTAAGTACTTCGGACTTTTGAAGTGATTTGAATATATGAATTGTATGGGCTTATATGGGAACGTAGATTAGTGGACTAGGATCTGTTGAACCCTAGGACTAGTCTACTCAAAAACATGCATAAGACTTAAGGATTATTAAACAAATCTGTGAAGTAAGTCGCCGAGTTAAGGTGTGGCAACCACTGTACGCATGTCTAGGATTGGTTTTCAGTAAGAGCTTGGTACTTAAGCAGTCCTAACGACTCACTTCCTCTTTACTCGAATCCTACCTGGTGCGTAGCTACGGTTCACCTTAACCAAGAGGACTTGTTCATAGGCTAAACCCGATAATTAAAACCCGAAAGGGACTAGCCATGCAGTTTTATAAAATTCCTAGTTTGAAAATCCCTAAATTACCCTTTAAATTGTTGTGAATTTTTTTTCCCCAAAATATCTCCGATTTGCAAAATTTCAAAAAAATGCCCCTGTATTGTAAATTACTAAAATACCCTTATAGGAAAAAAATGACGAAAATGCCCCTGGGATAGAAGCGGACAGCAATGTTCGAATAGTGAGTGTGGGTGGTGGATACCACTGGATGAATATGTTGATGAATGAATGTGCCTTTATCGAGAAATGAATGTGATATTCTGAAGTAGAATAGTGAACTTGAATTGAACCTTTGTGTGATCGAAAGGACTACTTCTAAATATCTTCATTTCATAAATTTATTCGCGGTTAATAAGTGGAACAAAAGTCTGATGCATAAAACTTTTTAATCAGATAAATCGCAACGATAGAGATGAGTTCTAGGGGACGCGGTAGAGGTAGAATGGCAGGATCGGAACCGGTAGGGTCTGGCCATGGGTCAGAAAGTGAAGTGCCGCCACCGCCGGTGGTAGCGGAGGAACAAGATCAGATAGGTGAAGATGACGCAGTATCGCGGGCCATGTTACGAGTGCTAGAACGAGTAGCAGGAGTTAGTAGGGGAAATGGAACTCGGAAGTCAGTATCGGAAAGGCTTAGATCGAACGGAGCTGAGATCTTTAGAGGAGTGTCAGGAGTAGCTCCGAACGTAGCGGAGTATTGGCTAGAAGCAGTCGAAAGAATCATGGACGATTTGGACTGTACCAACGAAGAAAAGCTGAAAGGTGTTGTTTCATTACTTCGCGACGAAGCTTATCGTTGGTGGCTCACTGTCAAACAAGGTGTACCGGCGGATCGATTGGATTGGGATTACTTTAAAGCTAAGTTTGAAGGAAAGTACGTAGGAGCCATTTATTTGGACTGTAACACCCCAAACCCGGTCAATACACCACGCCCGAATCTGGTATGTTACGGGGAAAACGTACTTGAGAGGTTTAGGTTTTTCGTTTAAAAGCAGGATGTAAACACTTCACTATCTAGTGTATTCGAAGAAAATTTCTTACCCAAAAGGTGTAGTTAAAACGAGTTTATTCCATTTCATTATTCAAATAGTTTCTTAGTGATACTTAAGACATTTTAACCTGGTAGAAAATCGAGTTTTGATTTGGAAATCGTTTGAGTTTCTAATGCGAGTCATGGTGAGATACCCGATGGTATAGTTTAAAACACTTTGCGTTATAGTTTTTAAATCATTGTCTTTCCAATTTTTAGTAAAATTCCAACCCACTTATTTTGTTAAGGCATATTAAAGTCTATTTAAAGCATAAACATAGTAAAACCAAATTTAAAGGCCATTTACAACCCCAAATAAAACCAAATAGTAATAGATAAACCCAAGTACCAAATTTTGTAAAGTCTGAGCAAATCTTTATTAAAGCATGGCATGAGCACCCCGAGTCCATCCGGCTCCATGTCCCGTGTTTAAGTGTCACCTGAAATGTCAAAGGAGAGGGAGTCGAATGACTCTCAGTGCATAAATCCCGCTCCCGATAAAACAACATGCTAACACACATCATACATAGCAACATGATCAATGCAACCCGATCCTAACCATCCATAACGCCTTTTCTACCCCGTGTGGTACCAAACCACTGGTGGTGCCAAACCACTGGTGACCCAAAGTCACGATATCCATAAGTGTGGTGCCAAACCACTGGTGACCCAAAGTCACGAATAATCCAATGATGGGGCCAACCCATCGTGTGATACCAAATCACTAGCAGACGATCCCATATCTCAAAGTGGGGCCAACCCACGGTGGTGTTAACCACAGGGACGAGTCGCAATGAGGTGCCAAACCTCCGGTGTCCCAAAGACACAAATGTGATACCAAATCCTTTGGTGACCGAAGTCACAAACCGATGATGGGGCCAACCCATCGTGTGATACCAAATCACTAGCGAGGCGATCCCATATCTCAAAGTGGGGCCAACCCACGGTGGTGTTAACCACGGGGACGCAGTCGCAATGAGGTGCCAAACCTCCGGTGTCCCAAAGACACAAATGTGATACCAAATCACCGTGGACAGAAGTCACAGAATCAATCGTGGTGCCAAACCACCGAGGTGCTAAACCTCTGGTGTCCCAAAGACACAATGTCCAAAGACACAAAGTGTCCCAAAGACACAGATATCATCATTCTCCCTCCACTCATATCACCCATCAACATACCATACTCATGTGATCATGCATATCATACAAGTCATGCATATCATGCTAATATGTTAACATCATATCCCATATCACATACATCCATAATCATGATACTATATAGATCATCAGTAAGCTCATAATAATACTGACTTACCCGAGTCCAAGATCATACCCAATAGGGTATCATATCAATCATCACTGTTTCACTAATTACAACACAGGTTATCAATCATATTACTAAACAGGAGTGTGTTAGTTTACACACTGTTAAAGCACAATCTCAATACCAAAAGAAGCGGTCTAGGCTCCTTGATTACTTGCTCCTACAATCGGTCAAATAGGAGTTATGCATCTATACCATTCGGCCAACATCAATTAACCAAAGAGGTTACTATCAAACCCAAAGGGGTTAATATCAATCCCTTACCTTGAAGATGATTTGGTTTCCTACCAAACCTGAACCAAGCAGTGGTTCCTCTGACAATCGGCCCTCCCCTAAACATAAACAATTAGTCTCACAAACCGAAACTAAAATATAAACCAACATCCAACCTCTTACCACCACCTACCAATTGCTTACCCAAAGATAATTGCTTCACTTGATCGCCACCAAAAATCAGGAGACCCTAACGAAATAATTACCAAATAAGAGATTAATATCCTTCCAAACAAATGCCAAAAAATCCACTCTTACCCTTGTAGATGTCGACGGAGAGAACAGAGGATAGTCCATAGGGCATTCGGCCTTACCTTTACCTTCTCCAACGATTGGAAACAAAGCCCCAAAAGCAATCTACACCCCTCCTAACAATCGGCCAAGGCCAAAACTAAAAGGAAAAGAAGATTCGGCCAACACCTCGGTCACAAGAAAGAGGATTCGGCTTTAGATGCTTAGCATACCCACATTCGGTTTGGATGGAAAGAAAAGAGAAGATAAGGAGTGAAGCAAGGTTTGGCACAAAGAAATGGGGAGATAACAATTGGAGAAATCGGCTAGAGCTTTGGGAGTAGAAGCAAAGAAAATGCCAAAGGGAGAAAGAATAAATTCGGTTAAGAAGCAAATGAGAGATTCGGCACAAATGGTTTAAGAGAAAAGAAATGGAGATATGAGAAGGAAAGGTAACTAGTTTCGGCAACCAAAGAAATAAAAAAACAACACACAAAATCGGCTAGAAGTATATGCTATTGGGGATTTTCGGTTTCAAGAAAACATCAAAGAGGAATTCGGCTTTTTGGTACCAAAACTAGGCTGACCGAAACCTCCAAAATGCCAAAATGAAATTCGGCACTACCCCACACCCACACTACCAAGCCGTCACTCCCCACTCCAAACTCCCTCAAATTCGCCATAATCCCCAATAGCTCCCAACCACACATTTCAAATGTGTTTACCAAGTCTTCCTCCTAAAATCCCTCTCCACCCACCATTCAAATGGGTAGACCAAGTCCAAGGCAGAGTTTGAACTGCCTACAAACTCTTCCTTCCATGCCGTCAAAATGGAAGCCAAAATGTGAGGTCTTTGCGGCTTGAACACAAGACCTCCACCTCATGCAGTTGACGCCACACCTAGCTCCCAAGTAGCGCATGCCTTGCCACTCCACCAGCTCCTCTTTTGTACTCTAAAACACCAAATAAAATATAAAAACCCCAGCTCCCTCAGCTCCTCTCACCTAAGGCTTAAAAACTAAAATTTTCCTACCTGCTCAGGCATAGTCCTAACCTACAATTAAGCCCCTAAGACACCAAAACAGCAACATAGCAAGCTCCTAACATGCAAATGATGCCATAACAAAAATAGCCCCTAACCCGGGATATTACAGTTCTACCCCCCTTAAAATAATTTCGGCCTCGAAATTACCTGATCAAAAGAGTTGCGGGTACTGCTGTTTCATCATATCCTCGGGTTCCCACGTGGCTTCTTCCACGCCATGATTCCGCCAAAGAACCTTAACCAAAGGCACAGACTTCTTACGCAGAACCTTCACATCCCGATCTAGAATCTGCACAGGTTCTTCTTCCAAAGTCAAATCTGGATTTACCTCGATCTCTTCCACTGCTACCACATGCGACGGATCCGAACGATAACGTCGAAGCATCGAAACGTGAAATACGTCGTGAATCTGACTAAGCTCACTGGCAACTCCGGTTGATACGCCATGGTCCCACTCGTCTCAAAACCTTATACGGCCCAATAAACCTCGGACTTAGCTTGCCTTTCTTTCCGAACCTCAAAACCTTCTTCCATGGCGAGACCTTCAGAAACACTTGATCCCCCACAGAAAACTCTATGTCTCTCCGCTTAAGATCGGCATAAGACTTCTGCCGGTCCGAAGCTTCCTTCAACCGAGCCTGAATCAACTTAACCTTGTTTTCGGTTTCAGCAACCAACTCGGGTCCTAACAACTGGCGTTCACCTAACTCCGTCCAACACGTAGGTGATCGACACTTCCTACCATACAACGCCTCATATGGTGCCATCTTGATGCTCGCTTGGTAACTGTTGTTGTAGGCAAACTCAGCTAATGGTAGAAACTCTTCCCAACTACCTCTAAAATCCAGGACACAACCTCTCAAAGATATCCTCTAAGATCTGAATAACTCTTTACGATTGCCCGTCGATCGGGTGAAAAGCCGTGTTGAAATCCAACCGCGCACTGCAGAGCCTGATGCAACGCTTCCGAACCTTGGCGTAAATCGGGATCCCTATCCGAGATGATCGATCATCGCACACCGTGCAACCTCACTATCTCTGAAACATATAGCTTCGCCAACTTCTGCAGTGAGTAGTCAACTCTCACCGGAATGAAATGAGCTGATTTAGTCAGACGATCCACCACTACCCAAATCGAATCCTTCTTGCTTGGCGTAAGCGGTAACCCACCGACGAAATCCATGGTTATCCTTTCCCACTTCCATCGAGGAATCTTCACAGGTGAAGCAACCCGACGGCAATCGATGTTCGGCCTTGACTGCTTGACATGTCAGACACTTCCCAACACACTCTGTCACTTCTTTCTTCAAGCCAAAGCCACCAAAAGCGCTCTCTAAGATCTCTATACATCTTGCTACCTCCGGGATGCATAGCATAAGGATCTGCTATGTGCGTCTGAAGAATCTTCATCTCGACTCAACATCTTTAGGCATACAAGCCTTACCTTGGAAACACAGAACCTCATCACTAGACAAGTCTGTAACCCTCCAAACCACCATCCTGCACTTGCAACCTTCGCGCACTCGAACCTCATCCTCTGCTTGTTTCTCTCGATCCGCTCAACCCAAGTAGGCTTAACTCGCAACTCTGCTAGAATACTCCCGTCGTCATACAAGCTCAAATGGGCAAACATCGCTCTTAAGTCCGAAACAACCTTACGGCTCAACGCGTCGCCACCACGTTAGCCTTGCCGGATGATACTCAATCGACGAGTCGTAATCTTTAAGCAACTCAACCCATCTGTATTTGCCTCAAATTCAAATCCTTACGAGTCAAGAGGTACTTGGACTCTTATGATCGGTGTAGACTATTGATCTCTCTCCGTACAAGTAGTGCCTCCAAATCTTCAACGCAAAGACTACGACCGCTAACTCCGGATCGTGCGTCGGGTAGTTGACCTCATGTGGCCTCGGTGCCGAGATGCGTAAGCCACAACCTTACCTTCCCTGCATCAAGACACAACCCAACCCGTATGTGATGCATCACAAGAGACCGTGAATTCCTTACCACCTCAAAGTTGAATTAAACCGGAGCTTCGTTAGAATCTTCTTAAGCTTGTCGAAACTCTCCTGCTTTGTTTCTCGGTCCAAACAAACGGAACCTCTTTCCTTAACAACTTGGTCATTGGTGCGCAATCAACGAGAAACCCTCAACAAACCGGTAGTATCGGCCAAACCAGAAAACTCGAATCTCACCCATCGACCTAGGCGGCTTCCAATCCAAAAGCGCCTCAATCTTACAAGGATCTACTCGAATCCCCTCAGCCGACACTACATGACCCAAGAAAGTCACTTCTCTAAGCCAAAACTCGCACTTTCGAACTTAGCATAGAGTTGCTTTTCCTCAAAATCTGCAAAGCACAACTCTCAAATGCGCATCATGCTCTTCCTCTGTTTTGGAATACACCAAGATGTCGTCTATGAAAACCACGACGAATCGATCCAGATCATCTTTGAAACACTCTATTCATCATATCCATAAATGCCGCTGCGGTGCGTTAGTCAACCCGAACGGCATTACTAGAAATTGTCGTAGTGCCCATACCGAGGCCGAACGCATTTGTCTTGTGAATATCCGCTTCTTTCACCTTTAAGCTGGTGATACCGGACCTCGAGTCAATCTTAGAAAATACCGCTGCACCCTTTGGTGATCAAACAAGTCATCTATCTCGTGGCAACGGATACTTGTTTTTAATCGTCACTTATTCAATCTGGCGGTAGTCTATGCACATCCGCATCGTACCATCTTTCTTCTTAACAAAGAGTACTTACGCGCACACTACCACGGCGAAACACTTGGCCCTGATAAAACCTCGATCCAATAACTCCACGACCGAGCCTTAAGCTCCACCAATTCCTTTGGCGCCATCCTATACGGAGCAATAGACAGCGGCGCAGTTTCGGGTAAATGATCTATCCCAAACTCTACCTCACGATCCGGCAAACCCTAAGCTCCTCAGAAACACATCAAGCAAATTCCTTAACAAGCACGGACCTTCTCTACACAGCGAGACTCTTTAGCCTCCAAGGCATACACATGAACCACATACGCCTCACACGACCCTTCACGACCATCTTCTGCGCCTTGATGCGAGATACCACATTTGATAAGTAATCTCTCCTATTACCTATCATAGCCACTTCATCACCCTCGATCGTCCTTAGAACCATGCGCTTAGCGCGCGCATCCAACTTCGCTGGTACTTAACCAACCGGTCCATCCCAAGAATCAAATCGAACTCCCAAAGCGGCGGTTCCATCGGATCAGCAGCAAACACTACCCTTGGAGTTCTAGGGGTACATCTCTAAACGACTTATCTACTACCACAGAGTGACCTAAAGGGCTAATTACGGTCATCCGCCTAGAAGATATCTCGAGTCTAAGTCCATGGTCTCTACTATACTACGGCCATGTAAGAATGCGTCGAACCCACATCAATCAAAGCGAGTAAAGGAGAACCAAAGATCAAGAACGCACGGTTATGACGCCGGTGCGTCGCCCTCCTCTCGGCGCCTTCTTGCATACACTAACCCAGCCGTATCGGCGTCAAAACTACTCGCACACCTCGCCGGTGCTCCACGGCCCCGCCAAAACCATTACCACCTCTGCCATTACAACGGCCCCTGCGCGGTGGCGGTCCACTACTCTGAACGGGGTACGGCCACGACTCTCGGGACCGAATCACGGCCAACTTACGCGGGCGGTCCCTCACGCGATGATCCAGAGAACCACACTCAAAACAACCTTTTCCACCGGTCCAGCAGCCTCCCCAATGATATCTCCCACAATGGTTACACCGCGGCGGTCCACGGCTAGCAACAACCCTACCGGCATCGATTCGGCCCACTCTGTCTAGCCCTTTTCTCGAGGATTACCCGACGATCCGTAAGACCCAAAGCTCCTCTTATGCCATTCTGTCTCGCCCATACACGCCCTCACGGACTCCTTAACACCTCGGCTACCTTAGCCTTCTCAACCAGACGGCAAACTCACGCTCCTGGCTGGGAGCAATCAGCAGCCTCAACTGCGTCTCTCGGACCATCCTCAAAACGAACACACCTCTCGTGTTCGGTAGCCACAATACCCTTAGCATACCTACTCGGACTTCAAGAACTCACCTCGACTCGAAGCAGACTTACTCCCTTGGACAAGCCTCGAAATGCCTTCATTTGAGGAGTCAATATAACTAGCCCCAATGTACTTCTTTTGATACGCAGCCACGAAATAATCCCATGTCGGATCTCTCTCTTTGCCACATCGTCCCGAACCGTGAGCCACCACCGATATGACTCATCCGGAGAAGCGATACGATGCCCTTCGGTTTCTCTTGATTAAGTCCAGATCATCCATGATCCGCTCGGTTGCCTCGGCCAATATTCAGCAGTGCTAGGAGCAACACCAGATACACCTCGAAAGAATTCGGCCCCATTTGCCCGAGTCGCTCAGAACAGATTTCTAACTCCTGCACCACCACCTACACGGCTACCCTTTCCAACACTCGCAGCATCGCTCGTGACATCGCTGCGTCATCGATCGATCCTAAAACTCACCACCTCCGGTGGTGGCGATGCCGTATCTCATTTTACGACCCACGACCGGATCCTACGGGTTCGTAAGCAGTCATCCTACCACGACCTGCGCCCACGACCACGTCCACCTCTAGCGCTCATGACTAAATTCTCTACGTATCGATTTAGGAGTTTTATGCATCGATATTTATTCCATCGTTTTAAAGCAAAGTCTTATGAATAGCAAGGAAGCTTTGTTTTCGCGAGTTCACAGAATCCTATCGGTTTCGATTTCTAAAGTAATCCACTATTGCATTCATCCAATCACATCAATAAATCACAAGCAATAGTAAGGGTACTTACCGGGTGGCTCAGCTTAGGAGACTCGGTGCCATGCCTTACAAACCATTTATTTCAAACAAAACACTTAAAAGCAGGACTTTTGAAAGCATTTTGGGCCTCGAGCCCACAGTGAAGCCTTTGAACTTGGCTCGATACCACAATTGTAACACCCCAAACCGGTCAATACACCACGCCCGACCGGTATGTTACGGGAAAACGACTTGAGAGGTTTAGGTTTTTCGTTTAAAAGCGGGATGTAAACACTTCACTATCTAGTGTATTCAAAGAAAATTTCTTACCTAAAAGGTGTAGTTAAAACGAGTTTATTCCATTTCATTATTCAAATAGTTTCTTAGTGATACTTAAGACATTTTAACACAGTAGAAAATCGAGTTTTGATTTGGAAATCGTTTGAGTTTCTAATGCGAGTCATGGTGAGATACAGATGGTATAGTTTAAAACACTTTTATTATAGTTTTTAAATCATTGTCTTTCCAATTTTTAGTAAAATTCCAACCCACTTATTTTGTTAAGGCATATTAAAGTCTATTTAAAGCATAAACATAGTAAAACCAAATTTAAAGGCCATTTACAACCCCAAATAAAACCAAATAGTAATAGATAAACCCAAGTACCAAATTTTGTAAAGTCTGAGCAAATCTTTATTAAAGCATGGCATGAGCACCTCGAGTCCATCCCGGCTCCATGTCCGCATCTAAGTGTCACTGAAATGTCAAAGGAGAGGGTGAGTCGAATGACTCAGTGCATAAATCCCGCTCCCGATAAAACAACATGCTAACACACATCATACATAGCAACATGATCAATGCAACCCGATCCTAACCATCCATAACGCCTTTTCTACCCCGTGTGGTACCAAACCTTTGGTGGTGCCAAACCACCGGTGACCCAAAGTCACGATATCCATAAGTGTGGTGCCAAACCACTTTGGTGACCCAAAGTCACGAATAATCCAATGATGGGGCCAACCCATCGTGATACCAAATCGCTAGCAGACGATCCCATATCTCAAAGTGGGGCCAACCCACGGTGGTGTTAACCACGAGGGACGAGTCGCAATGAGGTGCCAAACCTCTGGTGTCCCAAAGACACAAATGTGATACCAAATCACTGGTGACCGAAGTCACAAATCCGATGATGGGGCCAACCCATCGTGTGATACCAAATCACTAGCAGACGATCCCATATCTCAAAGTGGGGCCAACCCACGGTGGTGTTAACCACGAGGGGACGAGTCGCAATGAGGTGCCAAACCTCCGTGTCCCAAAGACACAAATGTGATACCAAATCTTTGGTGACCGAAGTCACAGAATCAAGTGTGGTGCCAAACCTTTGGAGGTGCCAAACCTCCGGTGTCCCAAAGACACACAGTGTCCCAAAGACACGGATATCATCATTCTCCCTCCACTCATATCACCCATCAACATACCATACTCATGTGATCATGCATATCATACAAGTCATGCATATCATGCTAATATGTTAACATCATATCCCATATCACATACATCCATAATCATGATACTATATAGATCATCAGTAAGCTCATAATAATACTGACTTACCCGAGTCCAAGATCATACCCAATAGGGTATCATATCAATCATCAACTTTGTTTCACTAATTACAACACAAAGTTATCAATCATATTACTAAACAGGAGTGTGTTAGTTTACACACCTGTTAAAGCACAATCTCCAATACCAAAAGAAACGGTCTAGGCTCCTTGATTACTTGCTCCTACAATCGGTCAAATAGGAGTTATGCATCTATACCATTCGGCCAACATCAATTAACCAAAGAGGTTACTATCAAACCCAAAGGGGTTAATATCAATCCCTTACCTTGAAGATGATTTGGTTTCCTACCAAACCTGAACCAAGCAGTGGTTCCTCTGACAATCGGCCCTCCCCTAAACATAAACAATTAGTCTCACAAACCGAAACTAAAATATAAACAAACATCCGACCTCTTACCACCACCTACCAATTGCTTACCCAAAGATAATTGCTTCACTTGATCGCCACCAAAATCCGGAGACCCTAACGAAATAATTACCAAATAAGAGATTAATATCCTTCCAAACAAATGCCAAAAAAATCCACTCTTACCCTTGTAGATGTCGACAGAGAACAGAGGATAGTCCATAGGGCATTCGGCCTTACCTTTTACCTTCTCCAACGATTGGAAACAAAGCCCCAAAAGCAATCTACACCCCTCCTAACAATCGGCCAAGGCCAAAACTAAAAGGGAAAAGAAGATTCGGCCAACACCTCAGTCACAAGAAAGAGGATTCGGCTTTAGATGCTTAGCATACCCACATTCGGTTTGGATGGAAAGAAAAGAGAAGATAAGGAGTGAAGCAAGGTTTCGGCACAAAGAAATGGGGAGATAACAATTGGAGAAATCGGCTAGAGCTTTGGGAGTAGAAGCAAAGAAAATGCCAAAGGGAGAAAGAATAAATTCGGTTAAGAAGCAAATGAGAGATTCGGCACAAATGGTTTAAGAGAAAAGAAATGGAGATATGAGAAGGAAAGGTAACTAGTTTCGGCAACCAAAGAAATAAAAAAAAAACAACACACAAAATCGGCTAGAAGTATATGCTATTGGGGATTTTCGGTTTCAAGAAAACATCAAAGAGGAATTCGGCTTTTTGGTACCAAAACTAGGCTGACCGAAACCTCCAAAATGCCAAAATGAAATTCGGCACTACCCCACACCCACACTACCAAGCCGTCACTCCCCCACTCCAAACTCCCTCAAATTCGGCCATAATCCCCCCAATAGCTCCCAACCACACATTTCAAATGTGTTTACCAAGTCTTCCTCCTAAAATCCCTCTCCACCCACCATTCAAATGGGTAGACCAAGTCCAAGGCAGAGTTTGAACTGCCTACAAACTCTTCCTTCCATGCCGTCAAAATGGAAGCCAAAATGTGAGGTCTTTGCGGCTTGAACACAAGACCTCCACCTCATGCAGTTGACGCCACACCTAGCTCCCAAGTAGCGCATGCCTTGCCACTCCACCAGCTCCTCTTTTGTACTCTAAAACACCAAATAAAATATAAAAACCCAGCTCCTCGGCTCCTCTCACCTAAGGCTTAAAAACTAAAATTTTCCTACCTGCTCAGGCATAGTCCTAACCTACAATTAAGCCCCTAAGACACCAAAACAGCAACATAGCAAGCTCCTAACATGCAAATGATGCCATAACAAAAATAGCCCCTAACCCGGGATATTACATGGACTCGCAAAGGAAAGCGTTTCTAAATCTAGTATAAGGGAATAAGTCGGTAGCGGAGTATGAAGCTGAATTTGTGCGGCTAAGTCAGTACGCCAAAGGAATTGTGGCTACGATTATGAAAGGAGTGTTCGATTCGAAGATGGGTGCGAGATGAGTTATGGAGTTGATCGCTCCGCGAGGGAAAGGGACTTCGCCATTCGGTGGAGAAAGCTCGGATCATTGAAGAGGTTAAGAAGACTATAAGAGAAAAGCGAGAGAAGAATAGGAGCGAGAATAAGAGAAGTTTTGGACCGTCAGCGTCGGTTGGTAATGTTCGAAAAGACCAAGGATCGAGAATCTGTCCATGCACCGTGGATGTGAATCGAGAATCGTTCATGTGTTAAGTGTGGGAGAGCTCATTTAGGAGAATGTTTGGGAAATAGTAAGGAATGTTTAGGTGTGGGTCGAAGGCCCATTTGGTTAAGAAGCGTCCTCGCAACGAGAGGTCGAGGTTGGAGCCATGAAGGAAAAGTGTACCGACAGAGGTGCTAAAGGATCGGATCTTGAGTCGACCAAGGACTTGATATCAGTGCACGTTCTTTGGACCCCTTTATTGCCTTGTTGATGTGAAGTTTAGCTCATTACGGTATGGCTAGCGAAGTATAGGAACTTTGGATGTGAACCTTTAGATAGTGTGTCTAGAAGGCGGGATAGATTTGTTAAGATCAGAGTCTTGCAGCGAGGCGACGAAGTAGCGAGTTATAATAGTAAGAAATTTCGGGGGACGAAATTATTTTTAAGGGTAGAATTGTAACACCCGGGTTCGGGGTTATGCGTTCGTGCAAAAATCGAGTGATAGTAGGCTTGGAGTATGGTTGGACATGTTTTAAGGGTTTGGGATCTTTAAATTATAAGGGAATGCTTTGGAAAAAAAAATTGGATTTAAGTGTAAAAGGGAAAGCGGGCAAGAAGGCCTTAAAACAATTTTGTGGAGTTTAGGACACAAGAAAGGAATTGGCAAAGTGGCTTGGGCGCTAAGTGCAAAGGAGTGCCAAGGGGAAGGGGTTCGAATAACATGGGAAGCGGTTGGGCTTTTATTTTTAGCGTTAAAGGAAGGGACTAAGGAAGTAGGGCTTAAAAAGAATATTGTGGGCGTTGGTGGACAAGAAAGATGGGGTACAGTAAAGTGGTGGTGAGGCGTTGTAAGGAGGGCTTAGGGCAAGTCGTGAGTTCAAGGCGCAAGGGAAGCAGAATTTTGGATATTTATTTTGCAAGTGGCGTTGGAGATGGAAAGGGCTTAAAAGAAAATTGGGCGAATTTATATCACAAAAAGCCCTTTGGCCGAATGGCCTCAGAGCGCTTACTGCGACATGGGTTCTAGCGAGTCCCATGTTTGAGACCTATGGGCAGTGATGCAGGTGTTTTATTTTGGTTTTATTTTGCTGCGAGTTTGGAGAGGCGATGGGCGGCACATGGGAGCTTCAAATGGATAAAGATTAAGTCTTTGTTGTTTAGTTCTTTTAGAATTCGGCTGGAAGGTAAGTGATAAGGGTTGGGTTATTTTAATTATTTTAGATAGTGGTAGGATAATTGTAGGATTATTTTATTTAGTTTAATTAGTAAATAGGAGTTGTTATTGGTTTATTTTGATTGTGATAAGTATGGGATAAAATAAGAATTTTAATAGGGATTAGATGGTGGCAAATTGTAGGACTCTTGGGGGTGTGCCATTCGGCCTTGAAGCTTTTAAAGAGAGAGCTGCCGAAAATTTGGTTTCTTCCTTCCAGGTGTGCCGAATTTTAATAGGAGATAATGGTTGCAATTGATTTGTTTTTTTTGAATAATTTTTAAATTAGTGGCCAAGAGAAATTTTAGGTAGTGGCCGAATTCTTTAAATAGAGGGATGCTCACCTTTGGCCACCCTTTCTACCATTTGTTCTCTTTGCCGAAATTGCATGTATTGTTCTCTCAACCACCTTGTTAGCCGAAACCTTTTTTCTCCAAGCACCTTCTCTTCCTTTTTGCTCCCAAATTTGCTAGGTGGCCAAATCTTCTACTCTCCCTTCTCCTTGTATAGCCAAGAATATTTCACCCCTAATAGGAAGCCATAGCCAGAACCTTTGACCTTGCGTCCTCTCTACTAAGTCGCGAATCCTTAAGCCAAGTGATCCTTCTCCAGTGGCCGAATCTAGGAGGGTGACTTCGGGAAGTTTATCGATAAGGGTAAGTGATCTCTTTCGTATATGTTTTGGATTCTCTTCCATATTGTTGCTGAAACAAGAGTCTAGGCCTTGATTTCTTTGGTTGGCCGAATGTCCTTAAGGCTTTAAGTGATGTGTTTTTCTGTGGTAGCCAGCGTGAGGGAGCACTTGGGGGCTGTTTGAATTCGACTACTCATCAAGGTAAGGTGGTGGTAAGTATTCGGCCAAGGGGGGCTATACTCATATATTTTTAGTAGTAGCCAATTCTAATAAGTTGTGTAGCAGGGATTACGACAGTTCAAGGGCAAGTGCAGTTTTTCGGGATTTCGATAAGTAAAGTTTAGGGGCTAGTCGACAGAAGTAAACAAGCCTTCGGGATTTAAGATCTTTCGGTAAGGATGTTAAGTTATGGTTCTTTTTCATTTAAGATCTCGTACTTGTCAATTACGAAAGTATTCGATTAAGCGTTTTGATGGAGGCCAATACCGGTCAAGGAGGGCAAGGAAAGTCCCTATCCCGAAGTTTAAGAAAAGAGCGTCTCGGTTCGAGATTGGCCACGGGGTGTGGGCGGCTCGAGAAAGCAAGAGTAGTCTCGCTTAGCGATAGCGTTGGGATCGAGGGTCTAGAGCTTGAGGTTATAAGGTGTGTAGCTAGCCCTCACATTTCCGGGTTTTATATTTGCATGTGTAATGTGTTTACTAACAAATGCAGTGATAAGTGTGATTTTGATACCCTTAAAGGGTATGACGATGACCAGGTTAGTTCCGAACCTATTGGGATGTGACTATTGATTTGTATATGTGTGGGTATGCCTTTATTATACATAAACATGTGCATGCATTATCATGACTATATTTTTATGTTGCATGTGCATGGGTGGGCTATGAAAGAAGGTACGGGTGTACTTCGAGTACGTGGTTGATGAGTAGCTATGTGCCTCATCGTGATAGATATAGGCTATGTGCCATATCGTGGATTGATGAGAGACTATGTGTCCCATCGTGATTTTGGTGTTAGCTACGGCTACATCGTGGATTGGCGCTGACTGAGGTCGCGTTGTGGATTTTGTGCTTAATTGCACGTGGATGGCTTGAATGCCTTTGTGGAGTAAAAGGAGAGGCGATTTAATAATCCCCTGGTGTGTGGTAAATTTGGATAAGGGGGTGTAGAGGATGGACCTTAGGCTTGGGTCGGGATTCATTATTACATAATTGTGGTATGTGAATACATGTGATTGTGGACTTGAATAAGAAATGGGCTAAGCCCCAGTATGTGGAGGGTATGTGGCTAATTACCGGTTACTTGATAAATGTTATGTGTATGGGCCAAGCCAGAATGTGATATGATCCGAATATGACATATTGATATCGATGCATGGGTTATTATGTGGTTAGCATGTGGGTGGATTTGGTGGTTAATTACACACTGAGTGCGTGTGACTCACCCAACTTTTTAAACATCGCGTGGTGAGTCGTGATTAATGGACCGGGTTGGAGTAGATACAAAGGTGGCCATGCGATGCGATTTTCATGCAGTAGATGTTTTACTTGTTTAGTTAATTAATAATGATTTTTATATTATCCGTATTTTGGGAATTTATTTGATGTAATAAGGGCCACTTTTGATTTAAAGTACTCTATTTATGGTTGTTGAAGTTTATGTTTACTTAGAAGTATTTTTACAAATGATTTATATTATAATAACTTATAATAAAGTTTTAATTCGGATATTTTATATCAAGCTTATATTATTTAATAGATTTTAATTGGACATGGTTTCCAAAAGATCACAGATTCTAAAGTTTTATTTTAAGTCAAAACAAATTTTCAACCGTTTTTCCGTAGTGACATACCAGATCCGGTCAGGGCTTGTGGGCCGGGTTTGGGGGATGTTACAGCTTATAAGATGGATTTATCGTACTAGTATTTTTTATAAAAAAATTGATCGATGTACTACTAAATCCGACTAGATATTAGATTAGGAACTCACCTAATTAATCCCCAAAATGAGTAACCACAAAACGAGTAATAATGGGTATCATTTTGCGGGGGTTCATATTAATAATCTCACGTTTACACCTATATATCGTTTTCTAGTATTTATTTACTATGTAGTTTTTATTAAATAAAAACGAGCAAATAGTGGCTAAGGTCAAAGACCCTCTTTTAACGGGGAAAGGGAAAGAGAAAGTGATAGTAAACATATAATTATTAATTTAAATATTAACTCAAAATAGATGAAAAATTAACAAATATTAACTTTATTAACATATAATTACTAATTTGTTAATTTTTGTCTTTTTAAGTATAGTAAACATAAAGGTGATAAAAAACACAAATTTATAAATTAAAAGAGTATAATTAAAGGGTCAAAATTTAAAGTTAAAATTTAAAGATGATAATCATAACTTACATAAACATTTAAAGAATATAAAAAAAAAAATTGGATCATAACTTACATAACTTACATAATACATAAATATATATCATATCATAACATACATAACCTACATAACTACATAACTTACATAACTTACATAACTTACATAACTTACATAAATATATATCATATCATAACTTACATAACTTACATAATACATAAATATATATCATATCATAACTTACATAACTTAATTATACTTATAAATAAACAACTTACCTGAATTAGTGTACACCCATTAGATACTCAATAGTTGATATGTATTATCTATTTTAGTACAATGATATGATTTAAATCAATTTAGAACACTTAAGTAACCGTAATTTATTGTCAGTTTTAGACTTCAAGAACTACGAAATAGATAAGAGTTGGATGAATTTGTCAAGGGTAAGCAACGACTATCGAAATGGAGTACAAACTTTTCTAAATTTTGCATTTCAAAATGCAAGCCAAGAGACTATGATTCTTTTCCCATGTAAGAAGTGTGGCAACATCAATTGGCATATTCGTGAAGTTGTCTACGAACATCTAATTGTTGATGGCTTTACTCGGGAAGCTCCTGAGCAGACCATTGGATCTAAAATCTTGTTCATGTTAAAAGATATCAATTTCAGTTATGGGAAGATGAATCAACCACCCAACACGCAAACAAAGAGAAGACCAAGGGAGGCGTATGTTGGTGATGTTGACCGGCAGATTGATGATGAATCTGATGAAGAGGATGATCCTAATGAGGTGGACTTGTGAAAAAAAATAAGTATTTTTTTTAGTTGCCTTAATGGGAGCATCACATTTTGCGACACAATCTTGATGTCATGAATATTGAAAAGAATGTTTGCGAGAACATCATTGGGATAATTCTTAATTGAATTTATAATACTTTGTTTTAAGTTTCATTTATATTTACTTTCTAAACTTGTGTTATTTGTAGGAGAGATTTGCTTTAGAGTTCTCAGATAATTATGTGAAGAAGGCATTAGGAAAAAAATGGAGAGACCATAAAAGTGCTTTAAAGAAGGAATATTTTAAGAAAAATATAAGCCTCAAAGAGAAATTGTGAAATGTCCCGCCAGGAATGATGAGGTACCAATGGGAAGATGCAGTTAGATTTTGGAATTCAAAGAAAGGAGAGATATTACATATGTAACATCCCAAAATTGGGCCTAGTAGAATTGGACCTATTGGGCCCATTGGACCTTGAGCGTAGAAGCATTTTAAATTTTATGGGAATTTGAGAACGAAATTATTTCAAGTTGGACTTATTAGGAAGGTGATTTTGGAAAGTTACGGGGTTCTATGAAGGCTCGGGGTTGAATTGGGCCCTAGTAAAAATTTGGTGTTTAAGCCTATTTAGGAGAAATAGTAAGTGGCATCAATACTTATGAAAATAAGTATTCAATTTGCTAGCATAATTGAGCATATGGCAAAGAGGTTATGGCATTAAGTGAAGAGTATGGAGGGAAGAGGTTCGAATCCCCTTGATGCAAAATTTTGACTATTATTTTTGTATTCTTTCCCTAAGTGTCGGCCAAGCATGTAAATAAGGCAATGTGGACTTTTTATTTTTGGCAAGATGGCTAAGAAAAATAAGAAAGGATGAAGGTGAGGAAAGAAATCAAGAGAAAGGGGAAAGTAAGGGGAACATGTGGCCTTTTTCAAGGGAAGTGTTATGGAAAGTGTGGTTGGCCAATTTGTGACCATTATGGTCATGAATGTGGACGGTTTTGGGTGTAGAGGAAGATAGCCGAATTTCTCTTTTCATTTTAGACCATTTTCTTAGTTTTTGGTGCATGAGAGGTACACTTTTTACTCTTTGACCATTTGTGTTTTCTTTTCAAATCCATCTCCTTTTTGCTTTGGCCGAAATCTTCTAGCCATTCGTGCAAGTTTCTCCTTTGATTTGGTCGGAAGATCAATGCATTTTGGTCATACTCTCTTTGATAGCCGAATTTTCTTGTCCATTTTTCCCTCCATAACCGAACCTTTGAATTCTTCATCTCTTTTACGTTATTTCTTTCTCGTTCGTGTTGGCACTCACTTCTTGAATCGAATCGGGATTTCAACAAGGTGAAGGAGCACAAGTGATTGTATTAACCAAATCGTTATCATCGACTCGTCAAGCAAATGGGGTAAGAACTTTGTTATAAGATTTGTTTTGGCCAAAGGTGGGATAATTACTAATGACTCTTTCGCTCACCAAATATTGTTAGGACGGGATTTCAGTAACCAAAGGGTAGGATCGATTTTTGGTGCACTAAGGGAGATCACATTCGTGGTAAGTGGAATTAGCCTAGTAGAGTGTTTTTGGTTACGATTATCAAAGTAGAGACTAACCCTCTATCAATTATCATTATAGGTGTTGAAACGGTAGAAAGCACAACTCGTAATCAAGGTGTGTAATCTCGTACCCTTCCGAATGCATGTTTGAAATGGTGTGTAATATCATACCTCTCTAAAATTTTGTATGATTTGTTCTGTGATTCGGTCGAAATACCGAAGAAAACCAGAAACCGACATTCGAGACCACTCGGGAGTGCGTATGTTCGTAGTAGTAACCATATTTTTGCAATGAAACAGTTTGGTCAACAGTAGTGACGTGATTTTGAAAAATCACGTAAAATAGGATAAATGTATTTAAAAATTGAATAAGATATCAAATTAAAGCTTACTGTGTCTATTTTCATATGAAAGAAACGGAGTAGGAATACGAATTTTATATTCTGAGATATCTTAATTTTAGTGAGACTGGTTCTGATTGACTTCGCGGTTCTCTGTTCTGTCTTGGAAAAATCGTTTAAAATTGTAAAAAGGGAATTATGAGTTATAATTTATATGTATAGATTCCTTAGTGAGCCTAGTTTTAATAGAAACAAGTGGGAGAAACATAAAAAAACTGTACAGTAAGATATTTGAATTTTGGTTAAGAGAGGTCAGAATCGTTGGACAGTGAAACAAGGGAAACTTTAAGGAATAAACTGTACTAAATGGTTAAGCCAAAAATTTTGAAAAAATAGTAGTAAAAAGATATATGAGTCTAGTTTCAATAAAATTTACGGATTTAGATTTCGAGATTCCTAACTCGAGTTATAGTCAATTTAGTCAATACGATGCAGATGGACAGTTTCGATTTTTATGCCCCACATTAGTAGTTAAGTCTAGGTTGCGGAATTACCATAATACCCTTAGAGGGTAAATTCCCGAAATACCCCTGGATTGCGAGATTACCAAATTACCCTTAGTGGGTAAGATTACTGAATTACAAAAATGCCCCTATGGGCCGAATTACGGAAATGCCCCTAATGGGCCGATTTGTTATATTGCCTTAATGGGCTGATTTGTTATATTGCCTTAATGGGCCGAATTATGGAAATGCCCCTAATGGGCCGATTTGTTATACTGCCTTAACGGGCCGATTTGTTATACTGCCTTAACGGGCCGATTTGTTATATTGCCTTAATGGGCCGAATTACGAAAATGCCCCTAATAGACCGATTTGTTATACTGCCTTAACGGGCCGATTTGTTATACTGTCTTAACGGGCCGATTTGTTATATTGCCTTAATGGGCTGATTTGTTATATTGCCTTAACGGGCCGATTTGATATGTTGCCTTAACGGGCCGATTTGATATGTTGCCTTAACGAGCCGATTTGATATAATGCCCTAATGGGCCAATTTTGTAAAGTGTTAATGGGCCAAATTGTTTGTAATAAATCTCTGAGTTATTAATTATCGTGGTTATATTGTAAATATTATGATTTACGATGTATGTTGCATTTACATAAGTTGCATGGGATTGGGATATTGATGATCGGGAAGTGAAATTTGGTGGCTCGCCACATATTGCAGTGACTCTGTCACATTTTGTCTGGTGGCTAAGCCACGTATATTCTGTTATTCTGGTGGCTTGACCATAATTCGGATATATTATAAATGGCTAAATGCCTGCGATTGGTGTGTTGGCGGGGTGGGTTGACAAAAGATCCCCACAGGTGTGATGGATGGTACGGGTGGTGTGTAGCGGATGGATTATTAGGTTGGTTTGGGATTGCATACATTCATACATTTGCTTCATTTTAAGAACTGTATGTTAAATGGGCTTAAGCCCAAGATATTGCTATATTGGTTCAGGCCAGTGGATGACGGTAAGGGGTTTCACACTGAGTTCTTGTAACTCACCCCCTTTTTTCTTAACCCTTGCAGGTAATGCTCAGTGACGAGGACTTGGGCCCATGGATGACTCGGTGGAGGCCATACTTCAGAAATGGTGTTTTATTTTGAACTTTAAATTTCTATTTCCGTTCACTTTACTATTTTGGGTTTGTTTTATGTTGTAATAAGGCCTCTAGAGTATTTTATTATTTTCTTTATGGTTGTTATACTTATTATTTTGCTTAAATTGTTTAAAATGAGAGTTTTCTAAAAACTTAAATAAAGGTTTTCCAAAATCGATTAACAAATGGATTTCATAATAAACTTTTATAAATATTTTAACACGGAAGTTTTCACTCGAACTTCCAAACGATATTTTCAAAAGACACGGTTTTAAAGTTCACTACCTTGATTGTTGACTCATCAATCAATCTTTCAAAAATACTTGTATTTTATCTACGTTTTATAACGATTTCAAAATGTACGCAACTCTATTTATAAACATCACATTTTTATTTTGTTCATTTCAAATATGCTTTCGCTACTAAAAGGTTTTTAAAGATTATTACGTTTTCAAGTAGTTAACAATTGCTTAAGTGTTTTTGGTTTTAACAAAGAAATTTGTATTTCTCAAGCAAGTTTTTAATAATCGCAAAGATGGTTTTTTTATTTCCATGTGACACACACACATTCGGGCCTAACTTCTAGGCCGGGTTTGGGGTGTTACAAAATACTTCCAAACTCTTATAATTATTTCGGTTTATAGTATTTACTATATACGTAATAATAATTTCATAATGTAGGATCATGAGCGAGTTGGAACTACAAGTAGGCAAAAACAAAAATTCACGCACACAGCTGGGTTGAAAAGTTTTGCTTGTGTAGCTGATGACGAGGTATTTTGAATTTATTAATTGTGTTAAATATTAATTACTTCCTATTAAATAATATTTTTCCTACTATATTGTAGGAACTATCGTCTGGTCAAAAATTTGGACGCCTTCAGGTTTTTGACATTACACATAGAAAGAAAGATGGATCTTCTATGACTACTGAAGCTGTATAAATTATGGTATATTTACTTAATAAAATTTAAATTATTTTAAATATTTATCATGTTTAATTATAATGGTTTAATTCGTCGTTTGTAATGCAAATAATGTTAGGTTATGTTGTATTTGTTTTGATTATATATTTCGTTTCTAACTCTTTGATTGATTTATTAGGAGAAACTAAAGGATAAAAGGGTGGAGTATGAAGCGATTGCTTCGAGTGATAGTTCTGTTAATCTTGACGACATTGATAACCGAATTATTACTGAAGTTTTGGGTCCTGAAAGGTATGGTCGGGTTCGATTTCAAGTATCTTTTGTTAACCCAACCTAATATTTTGGATCCAGCTCGCAGCAATACATGCCTTTGGGGAATCAGACTCAAGATGAAGTTCAGAGGTTAAGAGACCGGATGGCTCAGATGCAAGCGAGCACAGTTGAGAAAATTGCTCAACTTAAAGTGGAGGCAGCAGTGAGGGAAGCAGAGGCAGTAGTGAGGCAAGAAGAGGCAAGCAGAAAATATGACGAACTCCAGCTACAGCTTCAGAATATGATGAAGATGTTTCAGCAGTCGCAGAAATTGCCATCTTAGATGTTTGTTTTCTTATTGTAAGAATACTTTAATATTATAACTTTTGAATATAATAAATTTTGTTATTTCATTTATTAATTTAGATCATATACATATTTCTTTCGTTGGATTTGAAGTACCATTTAGATTTGCAATTTTTGGTTGGATTTGATGTTACAAGAAATTATGTTAACAATTCGGGTTCTATATGAATGAAAATGGGTTGTTAAAAGTCTGCTAAATTTAGTGGTTTTTTTCCACAAATGCCGCTAAAAGCCATGTTCTTTAGCGGCTTTTTTAGGGAAAGCACCGCTAAAGGTCATGTTCTTTAGCGGTGTTTGTGGTAAAAGCGCCACTAAAAGTTATGTTCTTAAGCGGCGTTGTGGTAAAAGCGCCGTTAAAAGTCATGTTCTTTAGCGGCATTTGCAGGGAAAGTGCCGCTAAAGGTCATGTTCTATAGCAGTGTTTGTGGTAAAAGTGTCGCTAAAAGTAATATTCTATAGCGGCATTTGTAGGAAAAGTGCCGCTAAAGGTCATCTTCTATAGTGGCATTTTTTTGAGAAACGCCGCTAAAGGTCATGTTCTATAGTGGCATTTTTCCACATAAACGCTGCAAAATTTAGCGGCGTTATCTATAGCGGCGGTTTTTACGGCGTTTATCAAAACGTCGCAAATAATTTTAACGGCGCTTATAGGCCCAAAAAAGCGACACTAAAAAACCTATTTTTCTGTAGTGTCAAATTGTGCTTATAAAATTTCATTGATTAATTTTTTATACTATTTTTGTTGTGTAGACAATAAACAATTAATTTTGTTATATAAGGAAGTTCTAAAACTTTAATGTTTTAATTTTACTATTTTAATGAAAGTTTTATTTATCTTTTAATAATAATTTTTTATAAATATATTTATTATATAAATATTATACAATTATGCTAAGATTTTCCTTTAAATTAACACTAATTTTTATAAGTTTTTTTTTGTGTGAGGAGATTAGAGTTATTTAAAGCTTGGTGGTGATATATTTTTGTTTAGACATTAGAAGTTAGGTCTGATGTCGACTGCCTTGCTCCGTGTCTATTCGGGTGTTTTATAATTTTGACTAGGAAAGAGGTTGATTTTTCCCAACATGTTTCTAATATCATGTATGCACATTGACTGAGATTTTTGTTTTTTTTTTTGTTTTATTGTTTCTAACTAACACAGACCGTATAAATTTAACAACCAGTCTTTTTCTATATTGTTTGAGTAATGTGGGGAGGAAATATTACGAGGACAATGTTTACTATTTTTCTAGAAAATGAAAATTAAAGCTTACATATAACATGGCATAACCTATAATGATCTCATATTATAATTTATTAATATTTTGTTTGTTTGTTTGTACGGTACAGGTTACACAAGTGAAATCCATATAGAAGTATGCTTACTCTATTTGATATTTATTAGAATAATGTTGATGTGTCTTAAACTAACTATGACCACAATAAAGGCAAGCGCACCTATCGAACAGTAGTATAGTTATGGTAAGACCGAAAATATCGTATCCACAAGGACCAAGAGTACTAGTAATTACTATCTTTTTATTATCTAGCCTAAGAATTGGAGTGATTTCTTTTAAACTAAGACTTAATGAAAAATATGACACAGAATGAATTGGGAAAATACTTTTGAGACAACTATATGAGATAAGCAATACCTAAGGAAGAATCCACCTAGACTTCACTTATTACTTTTGATTCATATGATTTATTCACTTGACTTAATCCGTAGAAATCCCTGATTTATGTTAATATCTCTTTCAAGACTAAAAATAACTTACTCTAGGTTGATTAATTGAAATCTCTTTCTAATTAAAACCCCTATTGTCGCATTAACTCGATCTATGGATTCCCTTATTAGATTTGACTCTAATCCGACAGATTTTCGTCGCCCTATTTCTAGGGTTGCAATCAACTCGCTTAAGTGTGTTGATCTTCTCCTAAATAGGGACTTTTGCTCCACTAAATAAGCACATTCGACTTGAATCAATAACCTGAATGATCAAAACAAGAGTAAAAGCTCACAATTAATAATAAGAACAAGTATTTATCTTATAAATCAAATAATAATAAGATCCGTCTTAGGTTTCATCCTCCCTAGGTATTTAGGGAGTTTAGTTCATACCGATAAAGGGAAACATCATGAAATAAGGAAAATAACAAAACATAAGAAAACCCAATAACTTCTAAAGAACTTGATGGGAGATCTTCAGTCTTGATGAAGATCCTTCTTCCGAGCTGCTCCCAATGGCTATCTTCGAGTATTTTCTGCCTTCTATTCAGCGTCCCCCTTTAGGTCACCCCCTAGGGTGTTTATATAGGCTTTGGAACGCCTTTCTTTGCCCACAAGTAGCCTATTCCGAATAGAATTCATCTTTGCTATGGTAGGGACATGCCCGTGTGACACGTCCGTGTTCGACACCTTAAGTAGTGCCCGCTTCTACTCGCCTCACACGGGCCTGTGGGCTACCCGTGTATGTTGATCCAGGCCGTGTCTTGGTTTTGCTCGAAACACACGGCAGTGTCTGATAGCCCAGGCCGTGTGAGTCTCTAAAGTAGGCCCATTTTGTCCCTATTTGGCCCGTTTCTCGTTCCTTTCAACTCCCTAAGCTCTCTTGAGTATAAAACATGAAATTAATAGATTAGGAGCATCGAATTCATCAAATCTAATGAGAATTCATCGAAAAATAAGCCAAGCATGGGGTTAAAATATGTGTAAATTATGGTTTATCAAATGTGTTTTAACCTTATTGCATTACTTATATTTGATTTTGATTAGAATGATTATATGAACCTATAAATAGACGTAGTCATCTCTCCTCTTGTATATCATTCGAATGCGACATAGTGAATTTTCTTCTCCTCTGCTCGTGGTTTTTTTCCAAAAGGATTTCCACATAAAATCGGTGTATTCTATTTTTTTTCTCTATTTTCTTGCCATTATTGACATCCTTTTTTTACACTGTTATCGTGGATTTGTTCCCTATTTCTCAATTAATTATCTTGATAATGATGGACATCCACTTAATAAGATATTCATAACACTCCCCCTTGGATGTCCATTGGTAGATAATGTGCCTCGTTAAAACCTTATTAGGTAAAACCTTATGGGATAAAAACCTAATGAAAGAAAAAGAGTACACAATCTATAATACTCATAATATGCTGCCTCATTAAAAACCTTACTAGGAAAACCCAATGGGACAAAGCCTCGATTAAGGGAAAAAGAGTGCAACGCATATTTACTCCCCCTCATGAAAACATCACATATTTTTTCATATTCTACGTATTCAATCTTGAATACTAGTTTTTCAAATGACTATTTGAATGCATTTGCTAAGCATTTATATTACCATTCTTTTAAAATTCATGAGGGAGGGAAATTTGGGATCATTTTGGATCATTTTATAAAAACTTTAATCATAATTCTTTTATAAAAACACAAATAGGTATTTTGGATCATTTTATAATCCTCCTTCAACTACTATTCACTAAGTTAAATTTACCACATATGTTCAAATTATTTCAATTCATATAAATGAAAAATTTCTCGAGAGTTTCAATATGCTTCTAACATCCTAAATCCTTCTAGGATTTTAATATAAACTTTACTATATAGTAATTCATAAAAGGTTGTAACAATAATCTTTAGATGCAAGTTAAATCTTTTATGAATAGCCAATTTAATAATACATCTAAAGGTTATTGCATCCACCACAAAAAAAATATTATATCTTTTCATAATCAATGCCAGAACTTAGCGAAAAACTTCATATTTTTATTCCGCTTTTGCAAAACTACTTCAATTGCACCCTTACTGGCTTCATACATTTAGATATTTGGACTACTGGTCCAAAAACTTCACGAATTTAATTGTACTCAAGTTGCGTCTTTCTATTTTGATCAATTTATTCCAAATCTATATTTCTCAATAGATTTATTCAAGATCTTCATTTTATTTCATTATTTCAATAATAATATTGCATACAAAATCATTGTCGACCACTTTTATTATTCGGTTTCACATTTTCTCGAATTGACATAACTTATCGAGATCTCTTATTCAGGTACCTGAATCTCTTCTGAAGTTTTACTTATTAGTTATGTCTTGGATCTCTTCTAGAGCACTCGCCTCCACTATATGATCATCTAGAAGAATTTTCATATTTGGAATCAATTAATCTATTATTTATTACAATTGATTGTCCTACTGGGATTGTGATTCAAATTAAAATATGAGATGGTATATAACACTTGGTTATCCTCATTAAGTTTGTAAATACATCTAACAGTTAACTTGTAATGAGTTATCCTTATTGAACTTCTGGTTCAAATTACCCTCCCCCTAACTCATTACAAGTTATTATTTCTCTCCCCCTAATGTCGGGAAAACTATCGAATCAAAATTGTAATCATAAATCATGTCATAATTGAATCTCCAATGCATTCAAAACATCTAATATTACAAAAAAAAACTTGTAATTAATATATATTCCCAAATTTCTTTGAGGATTCACTCATCTTAATTTGTGCGTTGTGGTGGAGCAATTGGAACATATACGCACATACAAAAATTCAAAGATGAAAATTATTTAGCTCTTGATCAAAAACCAATTGTAATGGGGGAGTATTTATAACTTATTGGCTTGAAGCATACAACACATAAATCAACATAATCTCATGTTGAAATAGTAAGTTTAGTCCTCATAAGTAATGGTTTATGTAACGCCCTAATTTTCTTATTTCTGATTTTGTAAGTTTTTGACACAAATGTGTATCTGCTTCAGTGGCTAAGTGTTTTGGGTGTGTGTGAGAGGTCTTGGGTTCAAGTCTTACCTTTGCTAATTTTGTTTGATCCAAGCCTTACTCTTGTTCAGTGGGCTTATATAAAATTCTCTATTAGATTATATCAGAATGAGCCTACTGGTTAGAGTGGTAAGAGTGTTGGTGTGTTAGAGATCCTGTGTTCAAATCCCTGCGCAAGCGTGGGTATTAGTTTTGCTCAGTTTTGTAATAGTGTTTGGGTGGAGTTAGAATTCTGAAGTGGTTAAGATGTAGTGGGATAGTGGGGTTGTGATTTAGTGGGATGTTGACAAAATATTGTTTATTATTATTATTTTATTTTATTTTGATTTTGTGTTTCTTTCTCCTGCCAAAAATCCCTATGCATTTTTTACGTCTTCTCCAAACTTTCGTCTCTTCCAAACTCTTCTTTCTGAACACCATTCTTTTGATTTCTGTTCGCTTTTCTATTTTGCAAATCATCATGGTTGAGGTACTGTAGGTAAGTCCTCTTGAAGTTTTGGAATAATGGGAAACGATTTTGAGTTTGGTAATGTGCTGATTTCGTGTTTAAGTATTGCTCGAGGGATTCAAAGCGTGTTTTCCAGCGGGTAGGGTGTTCAGGCTTTCGTATCCACTCTAGTAAGTGACCGAACCTTCGATAGAAGTAGTTTCTTGAGTATGTCGTTTGGGGGTATTAATGCTATAAAACATTTTTGGTGTTGACTTAGTGTTGTAATCAATTTTATTAGGTGCTGGCGGTCTCGAGATAGCAAGTGCTCCAAAATTGTAACAGGTGTGTACCCGAAACGTAGAAAAACGAGACTAAGTGAAAGCCAAAAAATTGCACTGTAGACGTCACACGAGCGTGTGGTCATCCGTGTGGTAGGTTGTGTGCGAGTACATGGCTGTGTGGTCGACAAAGGTATGGTCGTGCGCAGCACACGACCGTGTAGTGGCTAGAGTGTGGCCATGTGGGCCACACGGGCCTATGGGCCATACAGCCACACGGGCATGTGGGCCCATAATTCTAAAATTCACTGGAGGGTTACACGGGTCATCCTAATCGACTGTGGGCTAACCGTAAGGACGGTAAAGACTAACTAAACCCTAAAAGTATGCGATCTGATAGACTGCAATACTGTTTTAAGTATGACTATGTTATGCATATATGATATTTGTTTGTATAATCATGTTAAGCATTCATTTATGTTAATTCTGTATCTATATGCTCTGTATCTATTTGGTGTGGGTTTGTATATTCGGAGGAAGTATCTGTTTGGCTTTAATCGTCTATTATCTGGCATCTTGGCTGCACTATATCTGATACGTATCGAAATGGCACAACATGGTGTGTAGGATGGGTCGGTGTTTTTAACCCTACATAGTGTGTTAGAGATGGTGTGTAGAGGATGGCGGTAGGATTCTGATTCTTTTTACTGTATCTGTATCTGAAATGGGCTTGAGACCGACTCTGTATCTGTATCTATTTTTAACTGGGTATGTGATTATGTATGTTTGCATGTCTATTTCTATTGGGTTACACACTGAGTTTACGTAAACTCATCTATGTTTGTCTATTTCTGTTTAGGTAATCCATAAACTTAGGCGGACTAGTGTGGCAGAGACTCAGCGGTGACCACATCTTCATAAAACTGTTTAAAAGTCATTAATTTACGGTTTTATTTATGTTTTGGTAATTATTTTGAGAGTTGTAATTTTGAGGACTCTCTGGACTGTTTGGCTTTTAACTGGTTATCTTTGGAACATTTGACTGTTTAATTACTTTGCTAAAATGTTTTATTAAAAACGACGATTTTTACACAATAGTGGTTTCCCTAAAAACACGACTCTGTTTTCGAACCTAAACAGATAAAAGCTTCCGTTGTAAGTAAGAGTTTTGGCAAATTAACTAATTAGTTAGTGTTTTTAATAATTTTTAAATGTTTTCGAATCATGATATGTTAATGGTTTATTAAGTCGATTTCGTTTTCGAAAAACCCTACCTTGTGACAATTTCAGACATGGCCATAATGTCTAGGCTGGGTTTGGTGTGTTACATTTATTGGTATCAGAGCCAAGTTCCAAAAATCAGGCTCTAAGTTTTAGGTTCCAAAACTATATTCTAAAGAATTGGTTTTCAAATATCTTGAAAATTTTGAAAAATGTGTGGTACACCGAGTCTCCAGCGCCGATCCTGTAAGTATTTTTGTACTTAGATTTAACTGTTCTGAAACACTGTAGTTAGCACTTCTGGAACTATACTGAGTAGTTAGAGACTGAAACTTCTAAAAAACACTTCGGAACTTCTGATAAATTATGCATAAAATATTTGCAAATAAATACTGAAACTGATGTATAAAATTTTTAATGTAGATAAAACTTGAATTAGACAATGAGTACTCGTGGAATTCATGGACGTGGTACTCGTGGCCGTGGAAGAGGCCGTAGGGGGCTCGAGCTGAGTCTTCCTCCCTGGGCAGTATGTCAAATCTAGATACGAGTGAGACACTAGTTTCACCTGCTATTGAGACTGGGTCTCAAAGCCGTTTGACTGAGGACGACGTACTATCCTAGGCCATGTTGAAGATATTGGAAAGGGTCGTTGGACCCAATTCTTGAACTGGGGGTTGAGGGTCGGTAACTAAACGATTCCAATCTAATAGTGCTGAGCTGTTTAGGGGTGTCACTGGAGCCTCCCCTAGTGTGGCTGATTATTGGTTGGAGGCCACCAAGAGGATCATGAATGATCTGGACTACACTCCTGAGCAGAAACTGAAAGGTGCCGTCTCTTTGCTTCGCGATGAGGCTTATCAGTGGTGGTTGACGGTTGAGGAGGGCACTCAGCCTAATCGATTGAGTTGGGATTTCTTTAAGACCATCTTCTAGAGAAAGTAAGTGGAAGCGAGCTATGTGGATGCTCGTAGACGTGAGTTCATAAATCTCATGCAAGGGGACAGATCTATGGCCGAGTATGAGGCCGAATTTCTAAGGTTGAGCCGCTATGCTCGAGGCATAGTGGCGTCTGAGTATGAGAGATGCGTTCGGTTTGAGGATGGATTGAGGGATAATCTGAGGGTACTGATTGCTCCATAAAGAGAGCGTGAGTTTGTGATTTTAGTTGAGAAGGCGAAGATTGCCCAGGATGTTAAGCGTGTGGAGTGCCAGAACAGAGACCGAGAGAGAGGCAAGAATTAGAGGATTTGGAGCCCTCTAGTTCTATTTCGAGGCCTAAGAAAAAGGCCAGATCTAATGGGCCTGTTAGAGTGGGGGCTCCTGGTGCTCTAGTTAGGTTGCAGCCATACGGTGACTATGGTAGGCGTCATCCGGGTGAGTGTTGGAGGAGGATTGGGGCGTGCTTAAGGTGTGGATCTTTAGAGCACTGTATTAGAGATTGTCTACGACAGGCAGATCAGACGCAAGCTTCGGGTTCTACGCAGCCTCATAAAGTAGTTCAGTAGCAACCTAGAGGCCCTGGAGCGGCTAGGGGTGGTAATGGTTTGGGCCGTGGACAGAGAGCACCGGGAAGAGGTGCTGGACAGACTGAGACGAGGCAGCATGCACTTGTCTAGGCTGCTCGACGTCGAGAGGATAGAGATGCTCCATATGTTATCATCAGTACGTTCTTAATTTCTGATGTACCTTATACTGCTCTTATAGATATAGGTTCTGCACACTCTTATGTGGCTAGCACTGTGTCTAAAAACTTGGGGGTTACTGTTAAGACCACTTCTAGTGAGATCACTGTATTAAGTCTGTTCGGGTTAGTAAACACTATAAGGATGTTCCGTCAGAGGTGCAAGGTACTATTTTTCTAGCAGATCTGATGGAGATTCTGTTTGGGGAGTTCAACCTAATTCTGGTATGGACTGGTTAGTCAAGCACTGGGTTAGTTTGGATTACATGACTAAAAGGGTCGTTTTGAGGATGGAGGATGATAAGGAGGTGGTTATGATCGGTGAGCATCAAGATTATCTGTCCAACGTGATCTCCGCTATTGTGGCTGAGAAACTGGTTCAGAAAGGTTGTGAGGCATACTTGGCTCATGTCAGTGTTTCTGATTCTGGGGACTCTTCTGTGGGGAATATCAAAACTGTAAGGGATTTTTTGGATGTCTTTCCTGAGGAGTTACCGGGTTTACCTCCTAGTCGAGAGGTCGATTTTAGGATTGAGCTTTTTCTGGGTACAGCTCCGGTGCCCATCGCTCCTTATCGTATGGCATCGAAAGAGCTTACTGAGCTTAAGGCTCAACTGTAAGAGCTTCTGGACCGTGGTTTCATCTGTCCTAGTGTGTTTCCGTGGGGAGCACCAGTTATGTTTGTTAAGAAGAAGGATGGGACCATGAGGATGTCCATTGATTACCGGCAGCTGAATAAGTTGACCGTGAAGAATAAGTATTCGCTTCCAAGGATCGACTATCTGTTTGATCAATTTTGAGGGGCTTCTATGTTCTCCAAGATTGATCTTCGATCTGGGTATCATCAGTTGAGGGTTAAGGAGGCTAATGTTCATAAGACTTCATTTAAGACTCGTTTTGGGCATTACGAGTTCCTAGTTATGCTTTTTGGATTGACGAATGCTCCAGTCGTATTTATGGATCTGATGAACCGAGTGTTTCAGCCCTATCTAGATCAGTTCGTCGTGGTTTTCATTGACGACATTCCGGTATACTCTAAGACTAAGGATGAGCATGATGAGCATATTAGAGTTGTGCTTCAGATTCTGCGTGAGAAGTAGCTTTACACTAAGTTAAGTAACTGTGAATTCTGGTTGCGTGAAGTGACTTTTCTGGGGCACATGGTTTCTGTTGAGGGGATTCTTGTTGATCCTTGAACGATAGAGGCTGTGCTTGATTGGAAACAGCCTAAGAATGTGTCTGAGATCCGTAGCTTTCTGGGCTTAGTGGGGTACTATCGGCGGTTTGTCAAAGGGTTCTCCCTGATTACAGCTCCTCTTACTAAGCTACTGCGTAAGGGTGTCCCTTTTGTCTAGAATGATGCACAGCAAGAGAGCTTTGAGAAGCTCAAGTATGTTCTGACTCAGGCTTCTATTTTGATATAGCCTAAATCCAGTAAGGAGTTTGTGGTATACAGTGATGCGTCGCACATTGGTTTGGGTTACGTTCTAATGCAGGATGGTAAGGTTGTGGCTTATGCGTCCTGTCAGCTTAAGACACATGAAAGGAACTATCTGACGCATGATCTTGAGTTGGCTGCGGTGGTCTTTGCATTAAAAATTTGGAGGTATTATCTATATGGTGAGAGGTGTATCATCTACACCGATCACAAGAGCCTTAAATATCTCCTTACTCAGAAGGAGTTGAACCTTAGGCAACGGCGATGGATTGAGCTGCTGAAAGATTATGACTGCACCATTGAGTATCATCTTGGTAAGGCCAATATAGTGCCAGATGCTCTAAGTCGGAGGGCGATGTCTGATATGAGGATGACGTTTCCTCGCCTTAGTTTGTTTGATGATGAGAGTCTGTTGGCTGAGTTGTAAGTTAAGCCGTCTTGGATTGATTCGATTCGAGATAGACAGTTAGTGGATAAGACTCTGGGTGTGCGGTTCCGTCAAGTTGAGAGTGGTACTACTTCTGATTTTGGGTTGAATAATGATGGTGAGCTATGCTTTCGAGGTCATATTTGTGTACCGAATGATTCAGATTTGAGACAGTCGATTCTAAAGGAGGCGCATAATAGCCCTTATGCTATGCATCCCAGTGGTAATAAGATATATTGGGATCTCCATGAACTGTACTGGTGGCCGAATTTCAAGCGTGAGGTTACTAATTTTGTTGCTCGGTGTCTGACGTGCCAGCAAGTTAAGGCTGAGCACCAGTTGCCTTCGGGTTTGTTGCAGCTAGTTAAGATCCCCTTATGGAAATAAGAATGTGTGATGATGGACTTCGTTAAAGGGTTGCCCTTGACACCCACTAAGAAGGACTCTATTGGGTCATCATGGATCGATTGACCAAGTCTTCTCACTTCATCCCGGTTCGAACAGACTACTCTCTGCAGAAGTTAGCAAAACTTTACATCTTTGAGATAGTTAGACTGCATGGGCTTCTAGTGTCGATTATTTCTAATAGAGATCCTCGTTTCACTTTTTAATTCTGAAAGAAATTACACGAGGCTCTGGGTTTGAGATTAGACTTCAGTACTATGTTCCATCCTCAGACCGATGGTCAATCTGATAGGGTGATTCAGATACTGGAGGATATGCTTAGGAGTTGTGTGATTGATTTCTGAGGTAGTTGAGAGGATTATCTGCAGCTAGCAGAGTTCGCCTACAATAACAGTTTCCAGGCTAGCATCCAGATGGCACCTTACAAGGCTGTGTACGGTTGTAAGTGTCGTACTCTGCTATGTTGGACTGAGTTGGGTGAGCGACAGGTTTTGGGTCCTGAGTTGGTTTCTGAGACTGAGGATAAGGTTCGACTGATTCGAGATCGTCTGAAGGCATGTTCTGATAGGTAGAAATCTTATGCAGATCTGAAGAGGCGAGATATTGAGTACTCTCTGGGGGACTTCGTCTTTCTCAAGGTTTCTCCGTGGAAGAAGGTTCTGAGATTTGGTCGTAAGGGCAAGTTGAGCCCTAGGTTCATTGGGCCATATCATATTTTGAAGCATATGGGACCGGTTGCTTATCAGTTTGAGCTACCTCTAGAGTTAGACCATATTCACGATGTGTTTCATGTCTCTATGTTGAGGCGGTACCGGTCTTACCCATCTCACGTTGTCTTTGTGGAGGAGATCAAGGTTAGACCGAATTTGACTTTTGAGGAGAAGCCGGTTCAGATTCTGGATCGAGATGTTAAGGTTCTGATAAGGAAGTCCATTCATTTAGTAAAGGTTCTGTGGAAGAATCATGGTACTAAGGAGGCCACATAGGAACTTGAGGACTCGATGGGTCAGCAGAATCCTCATCTGTTCTGATCAGGTAAATTTTGAGGTCGAAATTTTTTTATGGGGTAGAATTGTAATGCCTTGATTTTCTTATTTCTGATTTTGTAAGTTTTTTTAAAAAAAAATGTGTATCTGCTACAGTGGCTAAGTGTTCTGGATGTGTGTGAGAGGTCTTGGGTTCAAGTCTCACCTTTGCTAATTTTGTTATTTTTTAATCTAAGCCTTACTCTTGTTCAGTGGGCTTATATAAAATTCTCTGTTAGATTATATCAAAATGAGCCTGCTGGTTCGAGTGGTAAGGGTGTTGTTGTGTTGGAGGTCCTGTGTTTGAATCTCTGCGCAAGCGTGGGTTATTATTTTTGCTCGATTTTGTAACAGTGTTTGGGTGCAGCCAGAATTCTGAAGTGGTTAAGATGTAGTGTGATAGTGGGGTTGTGATTTAGTGGGATGTTGGCAAAAATTTTTATTATCTTTATTTTATTTTGATTTTGTGTTTCTCTCTCCTGCCAAAAACCCTTGTGCATTTTTTACGTCTTCTCCAAACTTTCATCTCTTCCAAACTTTTCTTTCTAAACGCCATCCTTTTGATTTATGTTCGCTTTTCTATCTTGCGAATCATTGTGGTTGAGGTACTATAGGTAAGTCCTCTTGAAGTTTTGGAATAATGGGAAACGATTTATGGTTTGGTAATGCGCTGATTTCGTGTTTAGGTATTTCTCGAGGGATTCAAAGCGTGTTTTCCAGCGGGTAGGGTGTTCAGGCTTTCGTATCCACTTTGGTAAGTGACCGAACCTTTGTTAAAAATAGTTTCTCGAGTATTTCTTTTGGGGGTATTAGTGCTATGAAACATTTTTGGTGTTGACTTAGTGTTTTAATCGATTTTATTAGGTGCTAGTGGTCTTGGGATATCAAGTGCTCCAAAATCGTAACAGGTGTGTACTTCAAATGTAGAAAAATGAGACTAGGCAAAAGCCAAAAAACCGCACTGTCGACGCCACACGGGAGTGTAATCACCCATATGTGTAACAGTCCGAATTCGACCCTAATCGGAATGATGGTCTCGGGACCATGAATCCGAGTCGGTAGAATATTTTAATATTTCATATTAGGTCTAAAATCTATGATTGAACATGTGTTAAATTTTGGTGATTTAATTTATTTATTTGTGTGAGTAATTTGACTAAAGGACTAACTTGTATAATGGGTAAAAATGACCTTTTAATGGATTTAGTGACAAATGCATATGGCTTTATAAGGTGAAGTCCTTAAAGGACAATTTAGCCAATATTATGATGGTGGACGGCAACATGATGGAATGTGATTTAGAATATAAGTATTATTATAATATGTTGTAGTGGTTGAAGAATAAATAAATAATAGTATAATTTAACACATAAAATAATAAAACATAGTAGAAGGAAATAGAAGGCACCTTGTTCATCTTTTTGACCGAAATTTGAAGAAAGAAAACTCCATTTTGGAGCTTGAAAGTCTGCATTTGAAAGCTCAATTAGGGGTATGTTTATGCTTAGTTTTCAATTGTTTTGCATTTTTGGAATGGGTGTTTTGAATACTATATAACCCATGGTGAAATTTTAGAGTTTATGGCACTTTTATATTCGGCCATTGAAGCATTTTAATAGTAAATAATGGTGTTGATAGATTATTAAGTATAAAGCTTAAACTAGCATGTTTATTATTTGAAGTTTGAGTAAAATTGATTGTAAGGGTTAAATCAAAAAAATGAAAATTTTTGAAGGACTAAATCATGAATTAAATAACATGCAAGGCCTTGTATAAGGTCAAGGATTATTCGGCCTAGGGTATTTGTGATTGAAATTGGTGAATTTTGTGTGGTGTCCAAATTGGACTAATTTGTAAAAGTGTGAAATAATGGGGGGCAAAATCATAAATTTCTTATTTATATGTGTTGGGACCAAAATTGTTATAATATGCTTAATTGAGTTTAATTTAATTCATTTAGATCAAGAAAAAAAGGAGGTAGGATCGGATCGGGGAAAAAGTAAATTGATCGGCTAATCGGAAAGTTGAATTGGTGACTACTTGAGGTAAGATTTTAAGCATTTGAATTTAATTGAACTCAATTTAGTTTCATGTACTTATGTTGGATAATTGTGGCATATAAATCATTATTATGCTGAATGGTTTTGGTATGTATATCTCCTTTAGTGAGTTTAATTGCTATTGATTATTAGAGAATATGTATGTGAATCACATTGAACAATAGCAAATAAACACCGGCACTATGTGTGCGAGTTTATACCGAAACCTTCGTGTGTGCAAGATCGGTCGGTTAGCACTAAGTGTGCGAAAATGGATAAGTAGCGGCACTAAGTGTGTGCGATACGTTACGTTTATAATTAGCACTAAGTGTGCGGAGTTAACTACTAACGACACTATGTGTGCGATATGTGACCAAATTAAATAATATGAGAATATAATGATTTGAGGTTAGTTGGGATGTCTTTGTGTTTATTCAATGTTATTTTTTTATATGTATGGAAATTCGGCAATGGTATTATCTGTGTTACATAGTAACGAATGATTTTGAAAGATCGAAATATACTCAAGGTAAGTAATATTTACTTATGATATAAAGTTGAATAGTGGTTGAATGTGGTTGATTAATTACTTTGCCTTGAGATGTATAAGACTTAATTTATATGATGGTTATGAGCCTAATTATGGGGAATAACAAACAACTTGAGATGAATGTAAAGGAGAAGAGTTATTTCCTTATGAGTTCATACATGCTTATGTGAATGTATTCATTGCTTAAGTCTTACTAAGCTTTGGAAAGCTTATTCTATTTTAGTTAATTCTTGTGTGTATAGGTTACTTTGGAAAGCTCGATTTTGTGCTTGGGATTCGTCTCGAGAAGTTCACCATATTATCATCTCTTTTGGGTATACCTTATTTTGAAGTAGTAAATTATGTTTTTATGGCATGTATAAGCTAAGGTATTTTGGAACAAGGTCAACCATGTATGTACATACTCATGCCATGCTAAAATGGCTAAATTATAGTTATTTGGTCTTGTTTGAAGTCGACCTTGATGTTTGTTAAACTTGCCAATGATATATTATGAATGTGGTAGTTGTTAAGTTAGGTTGTTGGCATATAAATTCTTAGGCATATTTGGTCTTGTAATGCCTTTAATAACTTGATTAAATTAAGGAACTTATAAACTAGTTAATCATATTTTTGTTATGAAACAGTTTTTAGCTGCAGCAGTGATGTGATTTTGAAAAATCACCAAAAAAATAAGAGAAATTTAATTAGAAAGTGAATAAGACATAGAATTAAAGTATATTGTGTCTATTTTGTTATGAAAGAAACAAGTTAGGCAAAGGAATTATATATTATGAGATATTTAAGTTTTAGTGAGACTTGTCCTGAATGAATTCGTGAGTCCCTGTTCTGTCTTGGAAAATTTGTAAAAATTTGTACAAAAATAATTATGGGGCATAGTTTATATGTTTAGAATCCTTAATGAGTCTATTTTTGATTGGAATAAACAATGACATTATTGAAATTTTGTGCAATGAGATAACTGAGTTTTTGTAAAGATAGGTCAGAATTATCAAACAGTGAAATAGGGGTAACTTTGATGAATAAACTGTACTAATTGGCCACATGAAAAATTCTGGAAAAATTATGGTAAAAAGTTATATGAGTCTAGTTTCAAGGAAAATTTACGGATCTAAATTTTCGAGTTTTGTAACTCGAGTTATGGTCAATTTAATCAGCATGATGCAGTTAGGCAGCTTTAAATTTTATGCCCCAATTTAGTAGTCAAGTCTAGTAATGCCACATACTCGACTCCGTCAAAGGTTTGGGTAAGGGTGTTACATTTGATTGGTATCAGAGTTATGGTTTAGTCGATTCTTGGACTAACATAGCATCCGTGAGTCTAGCTATACATGCCGTAAAATATATGAATGATAATATGATGACTTAGCGGTGAAATGTATTTATTTCTTACGTATAGTAATGGATCCGGATCCCGAGCAAGCGTTAGTGCGATGTTGAGAGTGTGGCGCTGTTCCGCACAAGGGACGCGTCGGAAGAATCTCGACTGCTGCAAGTGGCCCGGATGAGAGGGTAAAGCGGGCCTTCCATAATATGATGAAGCGATTGGTTCGGTCATTACTTACGAACCACTCCGAATGTTCAACCACCCCAAATCCGAATGTTCCCCTGTAACACAAATTGTACCTCCGAGTTACTAATCTTGAAAGAGTGACTAAATCTCCGTTGATCGCATTAGGAAGCACGGAGCTCGGGAATTTAGAGCCGAGGATGATGATGACGCCGAAAGCGAGCTGAATTTTGGCTTGATAACACCGTTCGTGTTTTCGATAAATTATCTTGCACACCCGATGAATGTTTGAAGTGTGCTATATCGTTTATTCTGGGATTACGCTTATTATCTTGGTGGAACACGTTGGTGTCGATTGTCCCGAAAGAAAGAGTTACTTGGGACTTCTTTCGATGAATTCCGCAAGAAGTACATAAGTCAGCGTTTCATCGACTCCAAACGTAAAGAATTCCTTGAGCTTAAACAGGGTCGTATGACTGTATCTAAATATGAGCGTAAGTTCGTGCGACTTAGCCGCTACGCTCATGAGTGTGTCTCGACAGAGGCTGCTATGTGCAGAAGATTCGAAGATGGCCTGAATGAAGATATCAAATTGTTGGTTGGTATACTTGAGATTAATGAGTTCGTCGTGTTAGTCGAGCGAGCTTGTAAAGCTGAAGACCTGGGGAAAGAAAAACAGAAAGCAAAGCTAGATTCAAAAGATGTTCGAAAAAGATCTGTGAGTAAATCTTCACGATCGGCATTAAAGAAGTTCAAGAATGATGGTAGCCGGTCGGACCTAATACGGGATTTCTATACGAGAGCGGCCACGGTGAGTTCTCGGGCTACGTCGATGGCTAGTGTGGCGACGCTTCGATCGAACAAACCCGGTATCGCAGTATGGTAGACGACATTTTGGGGAATCTTTGGGGTAAATATATTAATCGCACTTGTTATAGGTGTGGTTCTCGAGATCACTTCATCCGAGACCGCCGGAGGTGATGATAAGAGTAATACTCGAGTGCGAGACCAAGTGGCACTCTGACTAGAGACAGATCTTCCCGAGTTGGTAGGGGTAGAGGTGGTATTGAGAGGGGACTCACGATGCGGCTATTAGATCGAGAGACACGTGTACCGGCGGAGCTTATGCCATCCGTAATAGAGAGGAAACCTCAACTCGGATGTTATTATTGGTAACTTTTCACTCTTTGATACTAGTGTCTTTGCATTAATTGATCCCGGTTCAACTCATTCGTATGTGTGTGAAACTCTAGTGACCGAGAAGACTCTACTGTTGAGTCTCTCGAATTTGTGAATCGGGTTTCAAACCCCACAGGTCATTTCGTATTAGTAGACAAAGTATGTGTAAAATTGCCCCTTAATGATTCGAGACATATGTTTTCCGGTGATTTGATGTTACTACCTTTTGATGAGTTTGATATTATTCTCGGCATGGATTGGTTGTGATTCATAATGCGATAGTTGATTGTAGACGAAAGACTATGGATTTGAAAGGTCAGAATAACGAGAAAATTCGAATTGAGTCGTGATTTGAGTGGATTACTTTGTGGTATCTCCAATGTTGGCTCGACGGTATTTGAAAAAGGGTTGTGAAGCCTACGGCATATGTAATTGATAGCAAGGTTCTTGAAAGGAAGATTGAGTTAGTACCGGTTGTTAGTGAATATCCGGATGTGTTCGGAGGAATTACCGGGATTGCCGCTAGTTCGTGAGGTAGAATTTGGGATTGAGTTAGTGTGGGGACTACCCCAATTTCAATAGCTCCATACCGAATGGCACCAACTGAATTAAAGGAATTAAAGACTCGGTTGCAAGAATTATGAGATAGAGGATTCGCGGACCGAGTTTTTCTCCTTGGGGTGCTCTGTTCTATTTGTGAAAAGAAGGACGGAACTCGAGAATGTTCATTGATTATCGGCGACTTAATAAGGTGACCATAAAGAACAAATACCCACTACGCGTATTGATGATCTATTCGATCGGCTTAAAGAGCCTCTGTGTTCTCGAAAATTGATGCGAGGTCGGGGTATTACCGATTGCGAGTTAGAGAGTTGGATATTCAAAGCTGCGTTCGAGCGAGATATGGTCATTATGAGTTTTTGGTGATGCCATTCGGGCTTACTAATGCCCCTCATTGTATTTTCATGGATTTGATGAACGGGTATTGGACCGTATTTAGATCGGTTTGTAGTTGTGTTTATTGATGATATCTTGATCTATTCGCGAAATAAGACCGAGCATTGAGCATTTGAATTTGGTCTTTTGCAAATTTTACGTGAAAAATGATTATATGCAAAATTCGGTAAGTGCGAGTTTTGGCTAAGTGAAGTTAGCTTCCTGGGACATGTTATATCGGCATCAGGTATTCGAGTTGATCCAAGTAAGATTTCGGCCATACTTGATTGGAAGCCTCCACGAAACATTTCCGAAATTCGCAGCTTTCTGGGACTTGCCGGATACTATAGAAGATTCGTGAAAGGATTTTCTATGATTGCAGCTCCGATGACCAAATTGTTGCAAAAAGATGTGAAATTTGAGTGGTCAGAAAGGTGTCAACAAAGTTTCGAGCAGCTGAAGACCTTGTTAACGGAAGCTCCGATACTTACTCAGCCTGAATCTGGTAAAGAATTTGTCGTTTATAGTGATGCATCTCTAAATGGCCTAGGTTGTGTATTGATGCAAGGGGGTAAAGTTATAGCTTATGCATCGAGACAGTTGAAACCTCACGAGAAGAATTATCCAACTCATGACCTTGAATTGGCCGCTATAGTATATGCTTTGAAAATATGGCGACACTACCTTTTTGGTGAGAAATGCCACATCTTCTCGGACCATAAGAGCTTAAAGTATTTAATGACTCAGAGAGATCTAAATTTGAGACAACGAAGATGGTTGGAGTTGTTAAAAGATTATGAGCTTGTAATTGATTATCATCAGGGAAAGGCTAATGTAGTTCTTTGATGCACTCGATCGAAAATCGTTATTTGCTCTATGTGCCTTTGAATGCTCACCTAGCTATGTCCGATGATGGTATCCTCACAATTTGAAATAAAGGCGAGACCATTGTTTGTGCGGCAAATCGGGAGGCTCAAAGCAGATCGATGATGATCTCAAAGAAAAAGAAGACTTTGTAATGCAAGTGTGAATTGAATTTTCTTTAGATGACGAAGGATGCCTACGGTTTAAGAATCGGTTATGTGTGCCTAAGAACTCGAGTTAATTCGAATGATTTGTGAAGAAGCTCACAATAGCAAACTATCGATTCATCCGGGTAGCACAAAAATGTTTAATGACTTGAAACAACATTCTTTGGTGGCATGGAATGAAAGCGAGACATCTCACGATTTCGTGTCAAAGTGCTTGATATGTCAACAAGTGAAAATTTGAACATCAGTACCGTCGGGACTACTTCAACCAACTTTGATACCGAATGGAAGTGGGATAGAATCATGATGGATTTTGTATCGGGTTTGCCGTTATCACCGAGCAAAAAGGATTGATGCAGGTTATTGTGGATAGATTGACAAAAGCGGCTCATTTCATCCCGGTGCGTGCATTGACTTTTTCTTTGGATAAACTAGTTGAGCTCTACATATCGCAGATTGTGCGGTTGCATGGAGTACCGATATCTATCATTTCAGATCGTGACCCGAGATTTACGTCGCGATTTTGGAAGAAATTATAAGATGCTTTAGGTACTAAACTACATTTTAGTCTGACTTTTCACCCCATGGACCGATGGTCAATCCGAGCGAATCATTCAAATACTAGAGGATATGTTGAGGTGTTGTGTCCTTGAGTTAGAAGAAGTGCGTGGGAGGCGGTACTTACCTTTGGTTGAATTTGCTTATAATAATAGCTTTCAATCTAGTATTAAAATGGCACCTTACGAAGCTTTGTATGGTCGTAAGTGTCGTACACCATTGTTTTGGACCGAGCTCAGTGAAAACAAAATACACGGGGTGGATCTAATTAGAGAGGCTGAACAAAAGGTAGCATTGATCCGGGATAGTTTAAAAGCTGCATCAGACCGTCAAAAATCATATGCCGACTTGAAGCGTAAAGACATTGAGTTTCATGTTGGAGATCGGGTATTTTTGAAAGTTTCACCATGGAAGAAAGTACTCAGATTCGGTCGTAAAGGAAAGTTGAGTCCAAGATTTATTGGACCGTTTGAAGTCACGGGCGTATTGGGCGGTTGCCTACAGACTCTGATTGCCACGAGTTAGAGAGGATACATAATGTCTTTCATGTTTTGATGCTCTCGTAGATATCGGTCGAGATCCTTCGCATGTGATTAGCCCGACGGAAGTTGAGATTCAGCCCGATATGACTTACGAAGAGGAACCGATTCGTATTTTGACTCGGGAGACAAAGGAATTAAGAAACAAGAAAATTCCCTTAGTAAAAGTGCTATGGCAAAAGCACGGGTTTGAAGAAGCAACTTGGGAATTGGAGGAGACTATGAAAGAACGCTACCCGAACCTTTTTATCGGTAAGATTTTCGAGGGCGAAAATTTCTAAGGGGGAGAATTATAATGATCCGAATTTGACCCTAATCGGAATGATGGTCTAGGGACCATGAATCCGAAGTCGGTAGAATATTTTAATATTTCATATTAGGTCTAAAATCTATGATTGAACATGTGTTAAATTTTGGTGATTTAATTTATTTATTTGTGTGAGTAATTTGACTAAAGGACTAACTTGTATAATGGGTAAAAATGACCTTTTAATGGATTTAGTGACAAATGCATATGGCTTTATAAGGTGAAGTCCTTAAAGGACAATTTAGCCAATATTATGATGGTGGGCGGCAACATGATGGAATGTGATTTAGAATATAAGTATTATTATAATATGTTGTAGTGGTTGAAGAATAAATAAATAATAGTATAATTTAACACATAAAATAATAAAACATAGTAGAAGGAAAGAGAAGGCACCTTTGTTCATCTTTTTGACCGAAATTTGAAGAAAGAAAACTCCATTTTGGAGCTTGAAAGTCTGCATTTGAAAGCTCAATTAGGGGTATGTTTATGCTTAGTTTTCAATTGTTTTGCATTTTTGGAATGGGTGTTTTGAATACTATATAACCCATGGTGAAATTTTAGAGTTTATGGCACTTTTATATTCGGCCATTGAAGCATTTTAATAGTAAATAATGGCTGTTGATAGATTATTAAGTATAAAGCTTAAACTAGCATGTTTATTATTTGAAGTTTGAGTAAAATTGATTGTAAGGGTTAAATCAAAAAAATGAAAATTTTTGAAGGACTAAATCATGAATTAAATAACATGCAAGGCCTTGTATAAGGTCAAGGAGTATTCGGCCTAGGGTATTTGTGATTGAAATTGGTGAATTTTGTGTGGTGTCCAAATTGGACTAATTTGTAAAAGTGTGAAATAATGGGGGGCAAAATCATAAATTTCTTATTTATATGTGTTGGGACCAAAATTGTTATAATATGCTTAATTGAGTTTAATTTAATTCATTTAGATCAAGAAAAAAAGGAGGTAGGATCGGATCGGGGAAAAAGTAAATTGATCGGCTAATCGGAAAGTTGAATTGGTGACTACTTGAGGTAAGATTTTAAGCATTTGAATTTAATTGAACTCAATTTAGTTTCATGTACTTATGTTGGATAATTGTGGCATATAAATCATTATTATGCTGAATGGTTTTGGTATGTATATCTCCTTTAGTGAGTTTAATTGCTATTGATTATTAGAGAATATGTATGTGAATCACATTGAACAATAGCAAATAAACACGGCACTATGTGTGCGAGTTTATACCGAAACCTTTGTGTGTGCAAGATCGGTCGGTTAGCACTAAGTGTGCGAAAATGGATAAGTAAGCGGCACTAAGTGTGCGATCACGTTACGTTTATAATTAGCACTAAGTGTGCGGAGTTAACTACTAACAGCACTATGTGTGCGATATGTGACCAAATTAAATAATATGAGAATATAATGATTTGAGGTTAGTTGGGATGTCTTTGTGTTTATTCAATGTTATTTTTTTATATGTATGGAAATTCGGCAATGGTATTATCTGTGTTACATAGTAACGAATGATTTGAAAGATCGAAATATACTCAAGGTAAGTAATATTTACTTATGATATAAAGTTGAATAGTGGTTGAATGTGGTTGATTAATTACTTTGCCTTGAGATGTATAAGACTTAATTTATATGATGGTTATGAGCCTAATTATGGGGAATAACAAACAACTTGAGATGAATGTAAAGGAGAAGAGTTATTTCCTTATGAGTTCATACATGCTTATGTGAATGTATTCATTGCTTAAGTCTTACTAAGCTTTGGAAAGCTTATTCTATTTTGGTTAATTCTTGTGTGTATAGGTTACTTTGGAAAGCTCGATTTTGTGCTTGGGATTCGTCTCGAGAAGTTCACCATATTATCATCTCTTTTGGGTATACCTTATTTTGAAGTAGTAAATTATGTTTTTATGGCATGTATAAGCTAAGGTATTTTGGAACAAGGTCAACCATGTATGTACATACTCATGCCATGCTAAAATGGCTAAATTATAGTTATTTGGTCTTGTTTGAAGTCGACCTTGATGTTTGTTAAACTTGCCAATGATATATTATGAATGTGGTAGTTGTTAAGTTAGGTTGTTGGCATATAAATTCTTAGGCATATTTGGTCTTGTAATGCCTTTAATAACTTGATTAAATTAAGGAACTTATAAACTAGTTAATCATATTTTTGTTATGAAACAGTTTTTAGCTGCAGCAGTGATGTGATTTTGAAAAATCACCAAAAAAATAAGAGAAATTGAATTAGAAAGTGAATAAGACATAGAATTAAAGTATATTGTGTATATTTTGTTATGAAAGAAACAAGTTAGGCAAAGGAATTATATATTATGAGATATTTAAGTTTTAGTGAGACTTGTCCTGAATGAATTCGTGAGTCCCTGTTCTGTCTTGGAAAATTTGTAAAAATTTGTACAAAAATAATTATGGGGCATAGTTTATATGTTTAGAATCCTTAATGAGTCTATTTTTTATTGGAATAAACAATGACATTATTGAAATTTTGTGCAATGAGATAACTGAGTTTTTGTAAAGATAGGTCAGAATTATCAAACAGTGAAATAGGGGTAACTTTGATGAATAAACTGTACTAATTGGCCACATGAAAAATTCTGGAAAAATTATGGTAAAAAGTTATATGAGTCTAGTTTCAAGGAAAATTTACGGATCTAAATTTTCGAGTTTTGTAACTCGAGTTATGGTCAATTTAATCAGCATGATGCAGTTAGGCAGCTTTAAATTTTTATGCCCCAATTTAGTAGTCAAGTCTAGTAATGCCACATACTCGACTCCGTCAAAGGTTTCGGGTAAGGGGTGTTACAATATGGTAGGCCGTGTATGAGTACACGGTCGTGTGGTGGCTCAAGTGTGGCCATGTGCGTAACACGAGCTAGATCAAGTTGGGCGTGTGGGCCTTACGCTTGTGAACTCTGGGCCAAGCTGTGTGGGCCAAACAGGCAAGCCACACGGGCATGTGGGCCCATAATTCTGAAATTAACTATAGGGTTGCACATGTCATCTTAATCGATTGTGGGCCAACTGTAGGGATGGTAAAGGCTAACTGAACCCTAAAACTATGTGATCTGATAGGCTGAAATACTGTTTTAAGTTTGACTGTGTTATGGATATCTACTATCTGTTTGTATAAGCATGTTAAGCATGCTTTGTCTGTTAATTTTGTATCTATATGCTCTGAATCTGTTTGGGGCGAGTTTGTATATGCGGAGGAGGTAGCTGTTCGGCGTTAATCGCCTATTATCTGGCAGCTTGGTTGCACTATATTTGATACGTGTCGTAATGGCACAACATGGTGTGTAGGGATGGGTGGGTGTTTTTAACCCCACATGGTGTGTTAGGATGGATGAAGATGGTGTGTAGAGGATGAGGGTAGGATTCTGATTACATTTCTTGTATCAGATGTCAGATCACGAAATGGTCTTGAGCGACTCAAGATCTCAGATGTCACATTTCGATTGAGTATGTGATTATGTATGTTTGCATGTCTATTTCTGTTGGGTTACATACTAAGTTGACGTAAACTCATCTCTGTTTGTCTGTTTCTGTTCAGGTAATCCACAAACTTAGGCGGACCGGTGTGGCAAAGACTCAGCAGTGACCACATCTTCATAAAACTGTTTAAAAGTCATTAATTTACGGTTTTATTTATGTTTTGGTAATTATTATGAGAGTTGTAATTTTGTGGACTCTCTGGACTGTTTGGCTTTTAACTGGTTATCTTTGGAACATTTGACAGTTTAATTACTTTGCTAAAATGTTTTACTAAAAACGATGGTTTTTACGCAATAGTGGTTTCCCTAAAAACACGACTTTGTTTTCGAACCTAAACGGATAAAAGCTTTCGCTGTAAATAAAGAGTTTTAGAAAATTAACTAATTAGTTAGTGTTTTCAATAATTTTTAAATGTTCGCAAATCGTGATATGTGAATGGTTTATTAAGTCGATTCCGTTTTCGAAAACCCCTACCTTGTAACACTTCCGGACACGGCCATAACGTCTAGGCCGAGTTTGGGGTGTTATAGTTTAGACATTAATTAGAGGTGTTTAATCAATAATTTCTCTAAACCATTATGCACAAAATTTTACTAAAATTTTTCAAACTCAATCAATAAAAGACTGAGATATAAACTCATCAGTATTAGCAAGATGAATTGTCTTTATTGCATGATCTAAAATTAATTATTTAAACAATTAATCTTGCAAACGACAGGTTGCAAGTTGATAATAAATAAGCAATTATTTTGTAGATGCATCTACCAAAATCATATAAAACCATCCACATGGTGGATGAATGAGCCCATATTCATTTCAGAAATGCAAGACATTAAATCTGAACTTTAGCTAGTGAGTTTCTAAAAATCAATTTCCATTGAGAACAAACAACAAATGAGAATTATTTAAATTAAAGAACCAGAAGATTCTTTAATTGAATGTCCATATAAATTCTCCATTAATTTTCGCATCATATATGATCCAGGATGGTCTAACTGGTCACACCAAGTAGTAAATGCATTTGTATCAGTAAACTTCTAGTTTACTTTAACATGCATTTCAATTGTACTAATAATGTCTATAAATTGTGACAAATTGATACTTTTACTGTCATTTTACTTTTTATCCACATATAAGTACTATTGTGGCATTTAATACTGGAAATGTCTAAATCAATGTGAAGTCTATAATGTCACTAAGTCAACAAAATAAATATAATTTCCAAAAAATTATATGCAATATTTGTTTCAAGGAATATGCCAAAATCTTCAAATAATAAAAAAAAAATTGCAACTTCATGTGCATCCAACCATAACGAGCTTTTTATTGCTCATAAATAAATCTTTTGTAGCCAAATATTTTGCTTCCAACCCCTTAATGAGGATGATGACAAAAGAATATCACAAAGATTATAAAATAAATATAAATTAATAACCCAATCCCTTTTTTTATTCATATGAAATATAAGATTTTCCTCATTTACAATCTCAATATGAGATCTATTACAAATAACTTTTAAAAGTAATGCATTAACCATCCCAAATTTTGTACTTTTTAGATAGTGATATATTAGCTCTTTTGGAGCTTTCAACTAATTTTGTACTATCAAATATTGAAATAATATTTGTTTTGTTTCCGTACCAAATAAGTTAAATATTTTCTATCTGTAATTATAGAATTCATTTCTACATTTTCATATCTTCCTCAAAGAATATTAACAGAAACAAAATATTTGGGCATACGCCACATATGTGGCCAATAATCTTTTCATATCACATTGACAACAAAAGTTATCTTTACCCTTTGAAAAGTTATCTTGAGAACTCTCATTGTTCTCTTATTTATTACTATGTTCCCACTTTTAGTGGTCCATGAGTTTATCTTTTATTTTCTTTATATTTACATTCACTTCAGGGAATGCAATGGATTTACTAGGACGAACTTAAAAACATCCCAATAGATTCTTTATTTCATAATCACCATCGCAGACATGCGTGGATTTTAAATTAAAATCTATCTATTCATGTTGTCATGATTAGTCTTAAATTATAATAAACATGATATAATGAATAAAATATAGTAAAATATACCTGAAGATCTTTAACATCATCATCATCACCAAGATCCATTATGAGATTGAATCTTTCAACATCCTGAAGATGAAGTTGTAAGGGTGAAAGTTTAAGATGAAAGAGGAATTGGATTTGGGGGACGACTTTGAAAGATTTTAAAAGCAAAAAAATAGAGAATTATTGTGCTGATAACGTGTTATAAAATATAAAGAGATGGGGAGAATAAAGAAAAAGAAAATATGAAAGCAACAGAGAATGTACTTTATTAATCAAAGGGATGATTACAATGCTTCATCAGAGTCTCTATTTATAGGCATAAGAAGTATAAAAGAAGTAGAGATCTAAATCTAATACCTATTAGAATTTAAAGTATATTAAAACTTTATCTTGATCATGATGGACATCCACTTAATAAGATATTCATAACAATTATATAATTTTTATACAATTATGCTAAGCTTTTCCTTTAAATTAACACTAATTTTTAAAAGTTTTTTTTTTTTTGGGTGAGGAGATTAAAGTTATTTAAAGTTTGGTGGTGATATATTTTTGTTTAGACATTAGGAGTTAGGTCTGATGTCGACTGCCTTGTTCCGTGTCTATTCGAGTGTTTTAAAATTTTGATAAGGAAAGCGGTTGATTTTTCTCAACATCTTTCTAATATCATGTATGCACACTGACTGAGATATTTTTTTTTTTTTGTTTTATTGTTTTTAACTAACACAGACCGTATAAATTTAACAAACAATCTTTTTCTATATTGTTTGAATAATGCGAGGAGGAAACATTATGAGGACAATGTTTACTGTTTTTCTAGAAAATGAAAATTAAAGCTTACATATAACATGACATAACCTATGATGATCTCATATTATAATTTATTAATATTTTGTTTGTTTGTTTGTATGGTACAGGTTACACAAGTGAAATTCATATAGAAGTATGCTTTCTCTATTTGATGTTTATTAGAATTAGGTGTTTTAACCTTACTGCATTACTTATATTTGACTTTGATTAGAATGATTTTATAAACCTATAAATAGACGTAGTTGTCTCTCCTCTTGTATATCACTCGAATGCGACATAGTGAATTTTCTTCTCCTCTGCTCATGATTTTTTTTTCAAAAGGGTTTTCACGTAAAATCGGTGTATTCTATTTTTTCTCTCTTTTCTTGCCATTATCGACATCCTATTTTTTACACTGTTATCGTGGATTTGTTCCTTATTTCTCAATTAATTATTCTTCAATTTACAATAAAAAAATATAATTTAGCTTAAGTAATGAAAAAGAAAATATTAAATTTAAGTTATAAAATATGTTTGGTATACTACTTGAACTTACTTATTGAGAGTATATTTAAATTATTTGATAAAAAATAATATAATCTTAAAATAAATAAAAAAATAAATGAATTTATTCTTTGTTAAGTAAGTGAATCTATTATCATTTTCTATCATTTTTCGTAGAAAAATTATATCCAATACTTTTTAGTATGCGTTGTCAAACATGTTTAAAAAAATAAAATTATTGAAAATATTAATTTTTTTCTCATATATATACATTTTGACTTAGACTGTTTTTACATTAATACAAAATTGGGCAAAATACCTAAATATACAAAAAAAAAAATTATTTACAGAAAAGGGCCGATTTTTTTTAAAATTTACGGAAAAGGGTCATTTCCCCACAAAACGCGTCCATATCAGTAGCGTTTTGTGGGGATGCAAAGAGAGAAAGCGCGCCCTTGGGAGCGCTTTTGCCACATCGACCAAAAAGCGCGTCCTTGAGGGGCGCTTTGTCGACGTGGCAAAAACGCGCTCCCAAGGACGCGTTTTAGCCCGTGTTTTTAAAAAAAAACTATTCTTGAATTTTTTAAAAATTTACGAGAATAAACCTTTATAAAGGCTCAAAATGACAACACTATTTTTTTAAGGTGTCATCAATTAATAAGGAAATATAACTTACAAAGGAAATCTTTATATAGACCCAAAGTCTCATTTCCCTTGTTTTCTTGAGCAAAGTGAGATATGAGATATGTGTATATATAGACTTATGAATAGTTTTGCAGCTTGTTCCTAAACAATGTGGAATTCCTTCCTCTTTTAACTAACAACATGAGATTAAAGGCTACACTATATTTGATATTTTTTTTACAAAACAATTTCTTTTTTTTTATATTTTGTTAACATTTTCTTATATTATAAAATTATCTTTTGAGATCTTTAATCTTGTTGCATTTTAGAATTGTTAACATATACAAAAGAACTATTAAAAAAAAAGAGAACAAATTGCACATATGAAACTTGTACATGCAATAATCTTCTATTCAATTTTAAATGTTTGAAGTTAATATTGATTGTTTTATACTTTATTATTACTATATTGTTGCACTAATCTAATGCTGACTATGAGATGCAATTTATTTGGACCTTTAGCTATCGACACTGATATTTTTTTAATCTTTTACCCAAGTAATGGCAAAAGGAAAATCTTTTCAACAACTCATCACGAGGATTTGTGGAATGGGGTTGTCTATATTTGTATGGAGGAGAGGAATAAGCTGCTGAATGTTTGTCACATTGCAGCGAAAGATTTGAAATTCAATTGTATGGATTCTATTAACACAGGGATCATCATGTTTTCTTAATTTGCTTTGGGTTTGATGGGAGTTTTAAGGAAGTGATGACAAATATTTGAGGGATTAGCTTAGCTACTTATTCTCAAACATGGAATTGCATATTCGTTCAATCTGAAAGTAGTGTCCTAGCTATGGAAAGTAAAAAGGAATATTGTATTTTATATGAGAAAGATAATGTGTAATTGTTGGAGTGTAGCTTTGGAATGGCCACAATGTTGCTTTTGAAAACGGGACCAAAGACGAGAGGAGGGGAAGCTCCAATACTCACCGCTGAAAAATATAAAAGAAAATATTTTTTTGATTAGTTTAATTTATGATAAAGTTTGATTAATTTTGAAAAGTAATTGAGAGAATGAAGTTATATTTTAAAAGTCGTCAAAATAAAGTATAAAATAATCAATATTAACTTCAAACATTTAAAATTAAATAGAAGATTATTGCATGTACAAGTTTCATATGTGCAATTTGTTCTCTTTTTTTTAATAGTTCTTTTGTATATGTTAACAATTCTAAAATGCAACAAGATTAAATATCTCAAAAGATAATTTTATAATATAAGAAAATGTTAACAAAATATATATAAAAAAAAAGAAATTGTTTTGTAAAAAAATATCAAATATAGTGTAGCTTTTAATCTCATGTTGTTAGTTAAAAGAGGAAGGAATCCCACATTGTTTAGGAACAAGCTGCAAAACTATTCATGAGTCTATATATACACATATCTCATATCCCACTTTGCTCAAGAAAACAAGAGAAATGAGACTTTGGGTCTATATAAATATTTCCTTTGTAAGTTATATTTCCTTATTAATTGATGACACCTTAAAAAAAAATGGTGTTGTCATTTTGAGCCTTTATAAAGGTTTATTCTCGTAAATTTTTAAAAAATCGAGAATAGTTTTTTTAAAAAAACGGGCTAAAAGCGCGTCCTTGGGGAGCGTTTTTGCCACGTCAGCAAAGCGCGCCCTCAAGGTCGCGTTTTTGGCTGATGTGGCAAAAACGCTCCCCCAAGGGCGCGCTCTGCTGCCCCACAAAACGCTATTTGGCGTGGATGCGTTTTGTGGGGAAATGGCCATTTTCCGTAAATTTAAAAAAACCGACCCTTTTCCGTAAATAATTTTTTTTTTAGTATATTTCGATATTTTACCCTACAAAATTAGTATATATTTTATATATTTGTTCAAGGATTTATATATAACGTACTTTCAGTTAACCATACAATATAGTGACATTTTATTCAAAACATTAACACCTAATAAAATTTCTCACTAGTAAATTCAATTAATCAATTTTTTAATTGTAGAAAATATATTTGCAGTAAATTAAATATAAATCATATGTTTTATGTATACAGTGGTATACATCAAATTTTGACTGAATAAAAATAATTTTTATAGACAAAAATAAAATAAAAAGACTGTTGAATTTCATACTTTATGAGTACTATGCTTGCAGCTTATACACTTTTATAAATAATTATTTTCTTTTATATAATATTAAAAATAGAAGTACAGAATTCACATAATTTAAATCCACGATAAATGAATGTTTAACAAAAAATTTAATTATTGCTTCATACAAATTAACAATTATTATATATAAATATCATATTTTGTTTGCATCTAATATTTCACTTAAGTGTCAATTTCTGATTCATTTGTTCTATTCCATTTTTATTAAAAGTATATCTAATTCCGAAAAGTAAAATATAATTTCTTAGAAATTATTAGGTAGACCTTTTCCACCACATGATAATGGCCACATGTAAGATTTTTTTTACATGTCATTGTTGACTAAAAAAACAACAAAAGTTGTCCAAAAAATTATGCTTTCTCCTACCTTCAACCATTCTGCATCAAATTCTAGAGAATCATCAAAGTTATTTGATCTTTTGTCCAAATAAAACATTTTACTTTCGCTTCATCTTCACTTATCATTGTCCTATTTCATTTCAAAATGATTCTCCTTGCTTTGATTTCCCCTTTGATATAAAGGATTAGAGAAAGGAAGTTCGGGATATTAAGCAAATTACGAAAAATAAGGATTTTGTTTAAGGTTAATAGGGGTTTGATTTGAGGCTTGGGGTTAGGAAATAACTAGGGATTTTAGATTTAATAATTTCCATAAATTAGGGATTAGGGATTTCAAAAATTTGAGATTGGCTTCAATATAAGCAAATAACGAAATGGGATTCTATTTTTTTTCTCAATTTCGATCACAAATTAAAAAATATTTTCTATCAAAATTTCATTATAATAAAAAAGATAGTAATTAAATGATGCATGGATGAAACTTTCTTTTTGTTTGATATTATTGAAAACAAGGTTTTAAGTCTCTTTTCTCCATTTTCATTGTCTAGAGATAAGAATGGTTGAAGGAGAAAACAAAAATTTTGAATTTATTTTGAATTTCTTAGTCATCAAATAACATGCAAAAATAGTCTTACGCACTGATTATGTAGTGGAAAAGGCCAACCTAACAATTTTTCTAAAATCTAAGATTTAAATTCCATACAAGAAAATCCAAGTTCAAAATACCTATCAAATAAGAAAAGTAAATTTAAGTACTAAAAAAAATAAAGATCTTCAATTTATTTCATTATTTCAATAATAATATTGCAAACAAAATAATTGTCAACCACTGTTATTATTCAGTTCCACATTTTCTCGAATTGACATAACTTATCGAGATCTCTTATTTAGGTACCTGAATCTCGTCTAAAGTTTTACTTATTAGTTATGTCTTGGATCTCTTCTGGAGCACTCACCTCCACTATATGACCATCTAGAAGAATTTTCATATTTGGAATCGATCAATCTATTACTTATTCCAACTGATTGTCCTACTGGGTTATTATTTTTGCTCGGTTTTGTAACAGTATTTGGGTGCAGTCAGAATTCTGAATGTAACACCCCAAACCCGGCCCAAACGCTACGACCAGATCTGGTATGCTACGGGTTGAACTTTAAAAACTTTGCTTTGAAGGGACTTGATATCTTGGTTTGTTTATTTAGGTATTCATTCAGAAAAACGATATTTGATGAAAACCTTTGTTTTTTTTTATTGAACATGTTTGAAAATCCCATTTTATTACTCCTTATGACTTAAGTCCATGATCATAAATTTATAAATTGTAAACATTAACAAATAGAAAATCGAAACCTAAGCCATGGGCCTTATTACATAAATAATCCAAAAATTTAAACTTAAAAAAAACCGAAAATAGTTTATGAAAATAAAAGACTTGATGGCCCCTCGAGTCCGCTTCGGCTCCCATGTCCACGATCTACTGCTCATTTGAAAATTCAGGAAAATAAAAGGGTGAGTCACCAAGACTCAGTGTGCAAATCCAAAAAACACATGAAAGGCTTTAGGCCCACAAACACATTATGGGCCTTGGCCCATACATAACGGCAACAACATATTTACATGCAACATGGCCCAACCCAACCTAAAAGTCCGTCCTCTACACACCAGCCGTGCATCACCAACACACCTCGGGGATTTCTACAATCAACCCGCCAACCGCTACACACCATATCGGCGGTCATGCTTTGTCAATTATAATGCCGATCACCATGTAACCTTATAATCCATCGTGGCGAGAGCCACCGATCAACTGTGTGACCTCATAATCAAGTGTGGCAGAGCCACCGATCACTAATGTGACCTAAGCTGTACATATCGTGGTTTTACCACCGATCACCGAGTGACCTATTAGCATGCTCTTCCCCTTCATCACATTAACCTATCCCATGCATACATCCATGCAAAATCACACAATATACTACCTAAATGATCTCGTGTTTTTACATACATCGATACACACATAGAGAAGTTTCTATGGTTACGCACTGGCATCCTTTGCCTACCTGTTTGGGTAAAACGAGTATCCCACACAGCCTTTTCCGGCTTTTAGCCCATAACATACATATTACAGTTTTAATTAGTGTGTTATAGATCTACACACACGGACATAGTCAAGACGAGACCTTCTATGTCGACACTATCAGAAGCCGATACGACCATTAACTGTCTAAGATTTTGCTCCGAAGTCGGTCCATAACCCAGTGGCCAATCCCAAACTGCTGACACCGCTCGTTTCTTAAACTTAGGGATTGGGTTTACAGATCCAATCCCCTCATTCGCCTGAACGACATGTGATTCCATCACAAGACCTTATCAGTTGCTACCATCACAACATACAGTTAAGATCACAACTACGATAACGAATCTTAACGAGAATCTAAAGAGAACCCTTACCTTGAAGTCCAAAAATAATAATATGGTTCGTACGTTAACGATTTCTGGCTTAGGAACCTAGGCGATTAGATCTCCTTCAAATCCCGTAATGCCGCCCAAAAAGAAAACGCGAGATTAGTGAAAACGTCAAACTAAAGATGGCCTAACAACCATCTAGCCATTCGGCTATGGTCTTAAAAACCGAAAAAGATCACCATTAATAATAGCACAAGTCGACACTTACCTCTACATAGAATTCGGCAACTCCTTGAAGTTTTCGGCTTTTGAGAAGATCAAGGAGAGAAGATGATAAGAAGGAATCTATGTAGATTCGGCTTTTAGTTGAAGAGTTCGGCAAAAAGGGAATAGGAGGTATTCGGCTATGGAGATGAGAAGAAGGTTCAAAGTTTCAACTTTTGAAGAAATCGGGAAAAAGGTATAGAGAGAGCTATGAGGTTTTCGGCTTTGTAGAAGAAAAGAGAAAAAGAATAATGGACTTTTGGCTTTTGCGTAGAAGCGCAGATGAGAGAATAGGCTTAGAGATTTTGACTTTTGCAGAGAATGAGAGAATAGAGAAACCCTATTGTCGAAATTGAAGAGGAGAGAGTGGGAGAATAAGACCCTAATGCCGAAAAATAAAAAGGTATTCCCCTCACTTGAATACAAAATTTCGGCACCTACTTCCTAAATCCAGAAAATGCCCCTTTTTAAAACTAATCTAAGCTACTAATCAAGGGAAATTTCGGCACCCCTTGAGTATACCAAAACCGATTCCCCCTCCCCCTTAGTGTTGGAATTTCGGCCACCACTGTGACCAGCAGATAAAACCTAAATTTTCTCCCTTATCTTCATCTGATCACTCATCCAAAAGAAACCTAGATCACACCACCTCTTCCTCCCTTTATCTGTCACATTATCCACATTATTCATTCAATTAATCTCCCTATTTTTAAGCATGCTAGCCGTCCCCCTCTATCCATTTAAATGCCAAAAATTAGCTAAAATTTAACTAACATAATTGGACTTCATGCGACTTGAACTTGAGCCTCCTCAGCTGACGCCACCTCCCTGCTCCCTAAGTGGCGCCATTTTGCCACTGGGCCACAAGCCCATCTGTGTTTTAAAACACAGATAACATCTTTTAAGCCCTATCTTATCAGGCTTTCCACTAGAGTGTCCAAACAGAAAATTTTAACTAAGGCCTCGGCCCAACCCTGAGCCCATTCTTGACCCCTTAAACACCCTATCTAGCACATCAAGCATAACATAAACATCACAGCACATTAAACGCAAAGGCCCATTAATTTAGGATGTTACAGTTCTACCCCCTTAAAGAAATTTCGTCCTCGAAATTACCTGATTCAAATAAATGCAGATATTGCTGCCGCATCGTCTCCTCTGGTTCCCAAGTAGCCTCCTCAGAACTGTGATTCCGCCATAGAACCTTAACCAACGAAACCGTCTTCCTTCGCAATACTTTGACATCACGATCTAGAATTTCCACTGGTTCCTCTTCAAAGGATAAATCGGGTCTTACTTCGATTTCTTCCACAGACACCACATGGGATGGATCCGAACGGTAACGTCTTAGCATAGAGACGTGGAATACATTGTGAATCTGGCTTATCTCAGAAGGTAACTCTAGCTGATAAGCTACCGGTCCCACTCGTTTCAACACCCGATAAGGTCCGATAAATCTGAGACTTAATTTACCTTTCCGTCCGAACCTCAGTACTTTCTTCCATGGCGACACTTTCAAGAACACTTTGTCACCCACTGCAAATTCTATCACCCACTGCAAATTCTATGTCCTTACGCTTCAGGTCAGCATAGAACTTCTGTCGGTCTGACGCTTCCTTTAATCGAGCCTGAATTAACTCTACCTTCTCCTCTGTCTTGGTAACCAATTCCGGACCCAAAATCTGACGTTACCCTAATTCCGTCCAACAGGTAGGTGTACGACACCTCCGCCCGTACAATGCTTCATAGGGCGCCATCTGAATACTTGACTGGTAACTATTGTTGTACGCAAACTCCGCCAACGGTAAGAACTCTTCCCAACTACCTCTGAAGTCAATGACACATCCTCTTAACATGTCCTCTAAGATCTGAATTACCCGCTCAGACTGTCCATCGATCTGAGGATGAAATGCCGTACTGAAATCCAACTTCGTACCCAACGCTTGATGCAACGCCTTCCAAAATCGTGAGGTGAACCTAGGGTCCCTGTCCGATATGATTGATACTGGTACCTCATGCAACCTCAGTACCTCCGCTATGTATAGCTTAGCTAATTTCTGCAAAGAGTAATCAACACGTACTGGTATGAAATGAGCAGACTTTGTCAAGCGGTCAACAATCACCCAGACCAAATCTTTCTTAGTAGGCATGAGGGGTAGCCCACTAACAAAGTCAATTGTGATTCTTTCCCACTTCCACTGTGGAATCTTCACCGGCTGCAACAACCCTGATGGTAACTGATGTTCCGCCTTTACCTGCTGACAGGTCAAACACTTCCCCACAAATTCGATCACCTCTCGTTTCAAACCCGGCCACCAGAACTGATCTCGTAAATCTCGATACATCTTACTTCCCCCAGGGTGCATAGCGTATGGACTACCATGCGCTTCTTGCAAAATCCTATGCCTCAACTCAGGATCTTTCGGCATACACACTCTCCCTTGAAAACATAATAGCCCTTCCTCATTCACACTAAATTGCGTTGATCCTTCACTTGATCCTACGGAAACTTCTCCTTTAGCAACTCGTCGATCTGCTTTGTTTCTCCTTAACTGACCGACCCAAGAGGGTTTCACTTGAAGTTCAAAGCTAATAAACTCCCATCATCATATAGACTAAGGTGAGCAAACATTGCTCTAAAGTCAGAGATTACTTTACGACTTAGAGCATCCGCCACCACGTTGGCTTTTCCCGGATGGTACTCGATCGAGCAGTCATAATCCTTTAAAAACTCGATCCACCTCATTTGCCTTAAATTCAACTCCTTCTGGGTCAACAGGTATTTTAAGCTCTTATGATCGGTATAAATGACGGATTTCTCCCCATAAAGATAGTGCCTCCAGATCTTCAAAGCGAAAACCACCGCCGCCAACTCCAAATCATGGGTGGGATAATTTGCTTCGTGCGGTCTTAACTGCTGAGATGCGTACGCAACAACCTTTTTACCTTGCATCAACACGCATCCTAGCCCCGTGTGTGAAGCATTACAGTAAATCACGAACTCCTTCCTAGCCTCCGGCTGAATCAATACCGGAGCCTCCATTAAAATCCTTTTTAACTTCTCGAAACTCTCTTGCTGCTTATTAGACCAAACGAACGGAACCCCTTTTCGTAACAACTTAGTCAATGGTGCCGCAATTAGCGAAAATCCTTCAACAAACCTTCGGTAGTACCCAGCCAGACCAAGAAAACTCTGAATTTCTGCTACCGACTTAGGCGGCTTCCAATCTTCAATTTTCCGAGGGTCAACCCTAATCCCCACTGCTGACACAACGTGACCTAGAAAAGTAACTTCCCTTAGCCAAAATTCGCACTTACTGAATTTGGCGTACAACTGCTTTCTCCTTCAGAATCTGCAGAACCACCCGAAGATGTGAATCATGCTCCTCCTCCGATTTTGAATAAACCAGAATATCATCTATAAATACAACGACAAACTGATCTAAGTAGGGTTGAAATACTCGGTTCATCATATCCATAAATGCTGCTGGTGTGTTAGTCAACCCAAATGGCATCACCATGAATTCGTAGTGACCATAGCGAGTCCTAAAAGCCGTCTTATGAATATCCGCCTCTTTGACCTTAAGCTGATGGTACCCTGACCTCAGATCTATCTTTGAAAAGATCGAGGCTCCTTCAACTGATCGAACAAGTTATCGATCATCGGCAACAGGTATTTGTTCTTGATTGTTAACTTATTCAACTGATAATAGTCAATGCACATACGCATTGATCCATCCTTCTTCTTAACAAATAACACCGGCGCTCCCCAAGGCGACACACTCGGTCGGATAAACCCTCTATCCAACAACTCCCGAACTGCGCTTTTAATTCCACACGGCTCCTTTGGCGCCATCCTATACTGAGCAATAGATATGGCGTTGTTCGGGAAGAAGATCGATACCAAACTCCACTTCACGATCCGGGGTAATCCGGGAGCTCTTCTGGGAAAACATCCGGAAATTCCTTCACCGTCCTAACATCTCCGACAGTTAGTTCCTTGGCTTCCAGAGCCCGAACAAACATTAGAATTGCCTCCAACCAGTACTCAGTTGTACTCGGGGCTATTCCAGAAATTCCCCTAAACACTTCTGCCCCATTAGCTCTAAGTCGCTCCGACACAGATTTCCGGGCTCCTGTGCCCATGCCTGCCCCATCAACCCTCTCTAAAACCCTTAACATCGCCTGGGATACCGCATCATCTCCGGCCGTCTGGTCCTGAAATTCCACCTCCGCAGCTGGTGGTACTGGCATCTCAAGCCGGACCTATAACCAAATCCTACTGGTTCAGACACAGCCATCCTACCCCTACCACGGCCACGCGCAGGACGTCCACGACCCCTTGTACTCATTCTACCGATTCACGTTTATCTGATTAGAAATTTTATAAATTATTAATTTCTTCTACTGGTTAACCACGAACAATCTTATTGACAGTAGTTTTAAGAGTAGTTCTTTCGATTTCGAAATTATATCTATGGGTTTCAGTCTCAAGTTTATATCTCCTAGTTCCACATACATTCAACCATCATACATCAACATACAAGTAGCATCCATGAACCCACATTTATCACATAAGGGTATTTTCGTCATTTCACTACCCAGGGGTATTTTCGTAGTTCTTTCCTATAGGGTATTTTTCGTAATTACACAAAATAGGGTATCTTGGTGATTTTTTTCGAAATTGAGATATTTTGGTATTTTTTTTTGTAAAGCAGGGGTATTTCGGGAGATTTAATTTTGGCAAACCGGGTACCTTTTGTAGATCTAGGGGTTTTCGGGTAAATTTATAAAACATGGGTATTTTTGGTATTTTTGCCAACCGGGGGTGTTTCGGTGATTTCACAAATTTTGGTAGTTTTACAAATCTGGGGTATTCCGGGAAATTTTCACAAATCAAGGGTATTTCGGAAATTTTACAAACTTAGGGGATATTTTTAGTAATTTGTGAAATAGGGTGACTGGTCCCTTCCGGGTTTTAATTATAAATTTTGGCCCGTCAACAAGTCCTTGTGGCTAAAGTGAACAGTCACTACGCACCAGGTAGGATTCCAGCGAAGAGGAGGTGAGTCACTAGGACCGCTTAAATACCAAGCTCTCCCTGAATCTAATCCTAGACATGCGCATGCCTGTTGCCACACCCTAACCCAGCGACTGGTTTACGGACATGTTTAGTTAGATTAAGTTTTATAAATTTAAGGAATTGTTTAAACTAGGCCTAAAGTCCATTAATTCCTATCATACTAGTCTACGTCCATGAAGCCCATCAAACACAACATGCATATCAAATCAAGAGTTAGAATACTTACCTGCGTGGATCGGGTGCCGGTAGACTCGAAGGCCATATCTCAACCACCGCATTTTACCAATTTATAAACTACTACTGGACCCATTTCACAGCCCGAGTTTTACAACCTGGCTCTAATACCAAAATGTAACACCCCAAACCCGGCCCAAACGCTACGACCAGATCTGGTATGCTACGGGTTAAACTTTAAAAACTTTGCTTTGAAGGGACTTGATATCTTGGTTTGTTTATTTAGGTATTCATTCAGAAAAACGATATTTGATGAAAACCTTTGTTTTTTTTTATTGAACATGTTTGAAAATCCCATTTTATTACTCCTTATGACTTAAGTCCATGATCATAAATTTATAAATTGTAAACATTAACAAATAGAAAATCGAAACCTAAGCCATGGGCCTTATTACATAAATAATCCAAAAATTTAAACTAAAAAAAAATCGAAAATAGTTTATGAAAATAAAAGACTTGATGGCCCCTCGAGTCCGATTTGGCTCCCATGTCCACGATCTACTGCTCATCTGAAAAGTCAGGAAAATAAAAGGGTGAGTCACCAAGACTCAGTGTGCAAATCCCAAAAACACATGAAAGGCTTTAGGCCCACAAACACATTATGGGCCTTGGCCCATACATAACGGCAACAACATATTTACATGCAACATGGCCCAACCCAACCTAAAAGTCTGTCCTCTACACACCGGCCTGCATCATACCCAACACACCTCGGGATTTCTACAATCAACCCGCCAACCGCTACACTCCATATCGCGATCATCATGCCATCGGTTATAATGCCGATCACCATGTAACCTTATAATCCACTGTGGCAGAGCCACCGATCACTGTGTGACCTCATAATCAAGTGTGGCAGAGCCACCGATCACTAATGTGACCTAACTGTACATATCATAGTTTTACCACCGATCACTGAGTGACCTATTAACATGCTCTTCCCCTTCATCACATTAACCCTATCCCATGCATACATCCATGCAAAATCACACAATATGCTACCTAAATGATCTCAGGTTTTTACATACATAGATACACACATAGAGAAGTTTCTATGGTTACGTACCTGGCATCCTTTGCCTACCCTGTTTGGGTAAAACGACTGTCCACACAGCCCTTTTCCGACTTTTAGCCCATAACATACATATTACAGTTTTAATTAGTGTGTTAGAGATCTACACACCTGATTACAGTCAAGACGAGACCTTCTATGTCGACACTATCAGAAGCCGATACGACCACTAACTGTCTAAGATTTTACTCCGAAGCCGGTCCACAACCCGGTGGCCAATCCCAAACTGCTGACACCACTCGTTTCTTAAACTTAGGGATTGGGTTTACAGATCCAATCCCCTCATTTGCCTGAACGACATGTGATTCCATCACAAGACCTTATCAGTTGCTACCATCACAACAAGCAGTTAAGATCACAACTACGATAACGAATCTTAACGAGAATCTAAAGAGAACCCTTACCTTGAAGTCTAAAAATAATAATATGGTTCGTACGTTAACAATTTCTGGCTTAGGAACCTAGGCGATTAGATCTCCTTCATATCCCGGAATACCGCCCAAAAAGAAAACGCAAGATTAGTGAAAACGTCAAACTAAAGATGGCCTAACAACCATCTAGCCATTCGACTATGGTCTTAAAAACCAAAAAAGATCACCATTAATAATAGCACAAGTTGACACTTACCTCTACATAGGATTCGGCAATTCCTTGAAGGTTTCAGCTTTTGAGAAGATCAAGGAGAGAAGATGATAAGAAGGAATCTATGTAGATTCAGCTTTTAGTTGAAGAGTTCGGCAGAAAGGGAATAGGAAGTATTCAGCTATGGAGATGAGAAGAAGGTTCAAAGTTTTGGCTTTTGAAGAAATCGGGCAAAAGGTATTGAGAGAGCTATGAGGTTTCAGCTTTGTAGAAGAAAAGAGAAAAAGAATAATGGACTTTCGGCTTTTGCGTAGAAGTGCAGATGAGAGAATAGGCTTAGAGATTTCGACTTTTGCAGAGAATGAGAGAATAGAGAAACCCTATTGTCGAAATTGAAGAAGAGAGAGTGGGAGAATAAGACCCTAATGCCAAAAAATAAAAAGGTATTCCCCTCACTTGAATACAAAATTTCGGCACCTACTTCCTAAATTCTGAAAATGCCCCTTTTTAAAACTAAACTAAGCTACTAATCAAGGGAAATTTTGGCACCCCTTGAGTATACCAAAACCGATTCCCCCTCCCTCCTAGTGTTGGAATTTCGGCCACCATTGTGACCAGCAGATAAAACCTAAATTTTCTCCATTATCTTCATCTGATCACTCATCCAAAAGAAACCTAGATCACACAACCTCTTCCTCCCTTTATCTGTCACATTATCCACATTATCCATTCAATTAATCTCCCTATTTTAAGCGTGCTAGCCGCCCCCCTCTATCCATTTAAATGTAAAAAATTAGCTAAAATTTAACTAACATAATTAGACTTCATACGACTCGAACTTGAGCCTCCTCAGCTGACGCCACCTCCCTGCTCCCTAAGTGGTGCCATTTTGCCACTGGGCCACAAGCCCATCTGTGTCTTAAAACACAGATAACATCTTTTAAGCCCTATCTTATCAGGCTTTCCATTAGAGTGTCCAAACAGAAAATTTTAACTAAGGCCTCGGCCCAACCCTGAGCCCATTCTTGACCCCTTAAACACCCTATCTAGCACATCAAGCATAACATAAACATCACAGCACATTAAACGCAAAGGCCCATTAATTTAGGATGTTACACTGAAGTTGCTAAGATGTAGTGGGATAGTGGGGTTGTCATATAGTGGGATGTTGGCAAAAAATTTTATTATCATTATTTTATTTTGATTTTGTGTTTCTCTTTCCTGCCGAAAACCCCTATGCATTTTTTACGTCTTCTCCAAACTTTCGTTTCTTCCAAACTCTTCTTTCAGAATGCCATCCTTTTGATTTCTGTTCGCTTTTCTATCTGCAAATCATCGTGGTTGAGGTACTGTAGGTAAGTCCTTTTGAAGTTTTTGAATAATGCGAAATGATTTATGGTTTGGTAATGTGCTGATTTCATGTTTAGGTATTTCTTGAGGGATTCAAAGCATGTTTTCCAGCGGGTAGGGTGTTCAGGCTTTCGTATCCATTCTGGTGAGTGACAGAACCTTTGTTAGAAGTAGTTTCTCGAGTATTTCTTTTGGGGGTATTAGTGCTATGAAACATTTTTTGTGTTAACTTAGTGTTGTAATCGATTTTATTAGGTGCTGGTGGTCTTGGGATATCAAGTGCTCCAAAATCGTAACAGGTGTGTACTTGAAATGCAAAAAAACGAGACTAGGCGAAAGCCAAAAAACTACACTGTCGATGCCACACGGGCGTGTGGTCACCCATGTGGTAGGCCGTGTGTGAGTACACGACCGTGTGGTGGCTCGAGTGTGGCCGTGTGCGCAACACGAGCTAGATCAAGTTGGGCGTGTAGGCCTTACGCTTGTGAACTCTGGGCCAAGCTGTGTGGGCCAAACAGGCAAGCCACACGGGCATGTGGGACCACAATTCTGAAATTCACTGTAGGGTTGCACAGGTCATCCTAATCGACTGTGGGCTAACTGTAGGGATGTTAAAGGCTAACTGAACCCTAAAACTATGTGATCTGATAGTTTGAAATACTGTTTTAAGTTTGACTGTGTTATGCATATCTACTATCTATTTGTATAAGCATGTTAAGCATGCTTTGTCTGTTAATTCTGTATCTATATGTTCTGTATCTGTTTGCGGTGGGTTTGTATATGCGGAGGAAGTATCTGCTCAGTGTTAATCGCCTATTATCTTCAAGCTTGGTTGCACTATATTTGATACGTGTCGTAATGGCACAACATGGTGTGTAGGGATGGGTGGGTGTTTTTAACCCCACATGGTGTGTTAGGATTGTAACATCCTAGATTAGGGGTTATGCGTTGGATGCATAATTCAGGTGTTAGTAGGCTTTGGGGTATGCTTGGATATGTTTTAAGGGTTTTGAGAACCCTAGGATGTAGGAAAGTTCATTGGAAAAATTTTGGATTTTTAGTTAGTAAGGGGGAGCAAGGCCAGGGAGGCCTTAAGGGAAAATTGTAGGCGCTTTTGGACAAGAATTGGGGCTTGGTAAAGTGGCTGCAAGGCGCCACTTAGGGCCTTGGTGAATGGCGCCATGAGCAGGGGAGAAGGGCCTGGGTTCGAGTCTTAATGGCAGCATAAGTGTGTTTTTATTTTGCTCTTTGCGTCAAGAAGGGAAACTGGGCTAAAGAGGCTTTAAAAGAAATTATGGGGAGTTGATGACACAAAAGAACCAGCAGCAAGGTGGCTTGGGGCGTTTGCGTCAAAGGGGCTTCAGGAGGGAAGAGGTTCGAATCTTGTTGGATGTGAGGAGTGTGTTTTATTTTGGGCCTTTAACGTCAAGAGTGGAGAGAAGTGGGACGGCATATGGACTCCAACAAGATGAGATAAGGCTTGTTTTTTTATTTATTCGGCTAGAGGGGTAGGATAATTGTAGATTTATTTATTTTTAAATGGGAAGATAAGGGATAATGTGATGGATTATTTTTATTTTTATTTGAGAGATAAATGTTGGGTTTATTTAATTTATTTTGAATGAGAGGTATGGAGAGAAAATAGGAAAAGAAAGGGGATTTTGATAAAAGAAGAAGCTAGTGGCCGGCCAAGGGACTCTCTTGGGGTTTAGTTTCGGTTTTGAAGTGTGTTTAGGGGTAGGTGTGCCGAATTGAGTAGTATAAGTAGGGGTGATCACCTTTTGGCCATTCTTTTCTTCTTTTTATTTGCTTTTTCCGAAAGTTGCTCCTCTCATTCTCTCTTGGTGCCGAATTCCTTCTCACCTTCCATTCTTAGTCTTTTCTTTCTTCCAACTCTAACTCCCTATCTTTTCTCATATGGCCGAATACCCCATTTGCCATTAGTAACATAGCCGAATCTAGTAGCTGCTCTTTGTTTGGAACTCTAAAGAAACACCATCACTACCTTGGTTCTCAAAAGCCGAATATTGCACTACCATTTGAAAAGCCGAAGCTGTGAATCTATTTCTAGTCTTGGCCGAACCCTCTAAGCACTAAACCCCTCCACTTTTGCGTTTTCTCCCCTCATTTGTAAAGTGCCGAAACTGTGCTCTTTAGTTTTCAAGGCCGATTCCCTGAGGGTGGTACCATCGATCTCTTGCTTTTGGTGTTGTTTTAAGCGTTAGTGGTAAGTAATCTCTCCTTTAGTATTCGGGTTCTCTTTGTCATCATTTGTTATGCCGAAAGCAATGGATGGGCTTTGTTATTAGGAATGGCCGAATCTTCAAGGGCCATAATGGTGTGTTCTTTTGTGTGTAGCTAAAGGAAGGAAACTTTAAGGGTTCTCTCGGGATCTGATCCATCCAGGTAAGATGTTTAGTATTCGGCCAAGGGGTCATCTTCATAGTATTCTCGTGTTAAGCCGTTTCTAACTATTGTTTAGTAGGGTTTTCGACACAACAAGAGTAGGTGGCAGTTTCGGGACTTAGTCGAGCAAGGTAAGTGGCTAATAGCATTCAGCCTTAGGCATTTTTGGTATTTAAGTGGCTAACCGATTTTGTCCATGATGGATTAGGGGCTAATCGACAGGCATAAGGGCAAGTTTGAGATTTTAGATTGTGTTAGATTCAATAGATCGGGATCTCGCTAGATAATCAGGTGCGTAGTTATCGCACTGTTTTCTGATTGATTTAAATATGTTAGTATGTATATGTGACATGTTGTGAATGAAAGCCGACATAATGGCTAATATGGTGGATACCCGTAGCGGGTAATCGATTAATCAGGTCAGTGCTCTATTTTGCCTATGATATATGTGTGATATTTATGGTGAGCATGTGATGAATATTTACTCTAAGTGTTAATCTGACATGATACACATATATGCATGGGACATGGGATGTGAAAATCGAAGGAAAGGGTGTACATGTTTATGTACGTGGTCTAATGTTAGCCTTGTGCTACATTAGCGCTTGATGTTAGCTATGTGCTTCATCAAGGGAGGTGTTGGCTAGGTGCCCATCTCGGCGGTTGATAGCTGTGTGCATCACCGTGGACTGAATGATATGTGGGATCACTTAGGTGATCGGTGGCTCAGCCACGGCCTTGAGCAGCAAGTCTGCCAAGGTAAGATATGTGGATCACTATGTGATCGGTGGTGGATTAGCCACGGCCTTGGGCAGAGAGTCTGCTAAGGTAGGAGTAACGGATGGACCCTAGGTTGGGTTGGGCTTCATAATTGCATATTTATGTGTATGGACTGTGTGGATGTGGGCCAAGCCCATATGTGGAGACATGTGAATTGACTATGCACTGAGTCGGTTTGACTCACCCAATATTTTATTAAACCTTTCAGGTGATGCGTAAAGCTTGGACCGGGTTGGAGCGGATACAAAGGTGGCCATGTAAAGCGATTTCCATGCGAGAAAGATATTTTAATTAATTAAGTAGTTATATTTTGTATTTTGATTAAGTGTTTATTGTAATAAGGCCCATTAAAGTGATTGAACATTTTTATTATGTTTAAGCTAGACGACCATTAAATTATTATTGGGAAGTGCTTTTAATTTTGGCAACTTATATTTTAAAAGCTTATAATAAAGTTTTAATTTGGATATTTTTATCAAGCTTATATTATTTAGAATTTTTAATTGGACATGGTTTTCAAATGACAAAATTTTTAATGTTTTTCCCAAAAGTGAAATCAGTCTTCAAACTTTTTTCGCAGTGGCATTTCAAATTCGGTCGTAACGAATGGGCCGGGTTTGGGGTGTTACAAGGATGGTCGAAGATCGTGTGTAGAGGATGGGGGTAGGATTCTGATTCTGTTTACTGCATCTGTATCTGAAATGGGCTTGAGCCCGACTCTGTATCTGTATCTATTTCTGAATAAGTATGTGATTATGTATGTTTGCATGTCTATTTCTATTGGGTTACATGCTAAGTTGACGTAAACTCATCTCTGTTTGTCTGTTTCTGTTCAAGTAATCCACAGACTTAGGCGGGTCGGTGTGGCAAAGACTCAGCGGTGACCACATCTTCATAAAACTGTTTAAAAGTCATTAATTTACGGTTTTATTTATGTTTTGGTAATTATTTTGAGAGTTGTAATTTTGTGGACTCTCTGGACTATTTGGCTTTTAACTGGTTATCTTTGGAACATTTGACTGTTTAATTACTTTGCTAAAATGTTTTACTAAAAATGATGGTTTTTACGCAATAGTGGTTTCCCTAAAACCACGACTCTGTTTTCGAACCTAAACGAATAAAAACTTCCGCTGTAAATAAGAGTTTTGGAAAATTAACTTATTAGTTAGTGTTTTCAATAATTTTTAAATGTTTGCGAATCGTGATATGTGAATGGTTTATTAAGTCGATTCTGTTTTTGAAAACCCCTACGTTGTAACACTTTCGGACACGGCCATAACGTCTAGGCCGAGTTTGGGGTGTTATAGTTTAGACATTAATTAGAGGTGTTTAATCAATAATTTCTCTAAACCATTATGCGCAAACTTTTACAAAAAAATTTCAAACTCAATCAATAAAAGACTGAGATATAAACTCATCAGTATTAGCAAGATGAATTGTCTTTATTGCATGATCTAAAATTAATTATTTAAACAAGTAATATTGCAAACGACAGGTTGCAAGTTGATAATACATAAGCGATTATTTTGTACATGCATCTACCAAAATCATATAAAACCATCCACATGGTGGATGAATGAGCCCATATTCATTTCAGAAATGCAAGACATTAAATCTCAACTTTAGCTAGTGAGTTTCTAAAAATAAATTTTCATTGAGAACAAACAACAAATGAGAATTATTTAAATTAAAGAATCTTCTGGTTCTTTAATTGAATGTCCATATAAATTCTCCATTAATTTTTGCATCATATATGATCCAGGATGGTCTAACTGGTCACACCAAGTAGTAAATGTATTTGTATCAGTAAACTTCTGGTTTACTTTAACACGCATTTCAATTGTACTAATAATGTCTATAAATTGTGACAAATTGATACTTTTACTACCATTCCTTTTACTTTGTATCCACATATAAGTACTATTGTGACATTTACTACTAGAAATGTCTAAATCAATGTGAAGTCTATAATTGTAACGCCCTGAATATTATATTTCTGTTTCTGTGAAAATGTGACACAAATGTGTTTCTGCTTCAGTGGTTAAGTGTTTTGGGAGTGTCTGAGAGGTCCTAAGTTCAAGCCCTACCTTTAGCAAATTATGTTATTTTTGGAATTAAGCCCCATCTTTGTTCAGTGGGCTTATATTAATTTATCTATAATTTCATATCAGAATGAGCTTGCTGGTTCGAGTGGCAAGGGTGTTGGTGGGTTGGAGGTCCTATGTTCGAGTCCTTACACAAGCATGGGTATTTATTTTTGATCGCATCTGCGCAAGTGTTTCAGTGCAGTTGGAATTCTGAGTAGTGGGTTAGTGGAGATAATTAGGGGATTGTGGTATATATCTGTTATTTTATTTTATTTTTTAATTTTCTTTTTCAAAATACTTTCAACTTTTTTTGACGTTCTGTTTTCCTCATCCCCTCTACTGAAATTTCGCCTCTCCTTTTCGGTTTTCAATTATCTCTTTTCGTCCAACGGTTGATTGCGTTCGCTCGATAAATACTGTTCTGCCACTATCTTGTTGTTTCATGGTTGGGTTTTGATGGGGGTTTGTATTTTATTTTTCTATTAGGGGAAGGTCAAGATTCTGCTGGTACTCCTGCAGCGATTTAAGCTTTAGGGAGGATCCTTTTCGTTACAGATAAGTATTCGAACGTGTTGTTGGATATTGTGAGTTTTCGTTGTGGAAATTTCCGTTAGAGTTTCAAGGGTGTAACTGAAATCGGGCATTTGGATACGCTGTTTTTAGGTTTCGAAAGGCTTGGGAGTGGTTTCGTATCAAATTGATACCAGGTGTGTACCCGAAACGCAGAAAAATGAGACTCGGTAAAAGCTAAAAAACTGCACTGTCGATGCCACACAGACATGTTGTAACACCCCAAAATTCTTTTGTTGCTTCCGTAAAATTTTGACATAAATGTGTATCTTCTTCAGTGGTTATGTGTTCTGGGTGTGTGTGAGAGGTCCCAAGTTCAAGCTTTATCTTTGTTAAATTTTGGTATTTTTCTGACTTAAGCCCTATTCTTGCTCAGTGGGCTTATATTAAATTATTTGTAAAACCATATCAGAATAAGCCTGCTGGTTTAAGTGGTAAGGGATTAATGTATTGGAGGTTAGGTGTTCAAATCCCTACACGAGCAAGGAAGTTTATTTTTGCTCTATTATCTGATAGAGTTTCAATAGAGTTGGGATTCTGAGTAGTGGATGGTTTGATGGAGAAAATATTGGGGAGTTGAGATATGGGGGTTATTTGAATTATTTTCTGGCTCCTTTTGTTATTTTTTTTTTTAAATTTTGGCTTTTTTCCTCTTCCAAAAATCTGACGTCCACTTGGCTCCCTCCTCGTTTTCTTTCCTTCTGTTATTCTCTCCTCTTTTGATTTTCCCATTTTTGATTCTTCCAAATTGTGGTTTTGCGATTAGCAGGGTTCGTGCACGTTGGTAAGTTTTAGCGGTATTTTTGTCGAGTAGGGAGTTTTTCCTCTTTAATCGGTTAGAGCGTGGTCACCTTTTTCGTTAGCATTGAATCTGTGTTTCGATAACAGAAAATCGTGAAGAACGTGGTCCCTCTTCTACAGAATCCTAGTCGATTTTCCTTAAGGCTTCGGGGTAAGTGTTGAATTTTGGTTTGAGACATTGTCGGTTTCGTGATTTTGGTTTAATCACGAATCAAGACTGATTTAGGAGTTTGGTTTGTCAATGTTAGGTGTTGAAAGGCTCAGAGGTGGTTTTGCAGCGTATCGATACCAGGTGTGAACCCGAAAATATAGAAAGCGGGATTCAATGAAAGCCGAAATTGCAAACTGTTGACACCATACGGGCAGGTCGTGTGCGATAACACGGTCATGTGATTGACGAAGGCCATGCCGTGCTCAACACACGACCGTGTGATGGCGGGGTGTGGCCATGTGGGCCACAAGGCTAAACCAAACTGGGCGTGTGGGCTACAAGGCTAAACCAAACTGGGCGTGTGGGCCCACAAGGACACGTCACACGGGCGTGTAATGTTTGGGCCAGGCTGTATGATCCACACGGGCAAGGCCAATCTGGACGTGTAGGTCCACACGGGCAAACTAGATGGGCGTGTGGGCCCATTTAGCTAAAGTGTTTTCTAGGGTTGCACGGGTCGCCCAAGTCGACTGTAAACCGACTGTAGTGTCGGTAAGCGCTACTTAGGCCCTGAATCGTGTAACTTGACTATATACTGTATGTATTGAGCATGTTAAATTTATGCATGTTTACTGATCCGTATGTATGACTGATAACTGAATTGTAGCACGTAAGCATGTAATTATGTATGTCTGCATAGAGTTTCAACAGAGTTGGGATTTTGAGTAGTGGGTGGTTTGATGGAGAAAATATTGGGGAGTTGAGATATGGGGGTTATCTGAATTTTTTTCTGGTTCTTTTTTTTTTCAAAATTTCGGCTTTCTTCCTCTTCCAAAAATCTGACGTCCACTTGGCTTCCTCCTCGTTTTCTTCCCTTCTGTTATTCTCTCCTCTTTCGATTTTTCCCCTTTTTGATTCTTCAAATTATGGTTTTGCGACTCGTGGGGTTCGTGCACGTTGGTAAGTTTTAGCAGTATTTTTGTCGAGTAGGGAGTTTTTCCTCTTTAATCGATTAAAGCGTGGTCACCTTTTCTGTTAGTATTGAATCTGTGTTTTGATAACAGAGAATCGTGAAGAACGTGATCCCTCTTCTACAGAATCTTAGTCGATTTTCCTTAAGGCTTCGGGGTAAGTGTTGAATGTTCGATTTGATACATTGTCGGTTTCTTGATTTTGGTTTAATCATGAATCAAGACTGATTTTGGAGTTTGGTTTGTCAATGTTAGGTCCTGAAAGGCTCAGGGGTGGTTTTGCAGCGTACCGATACCAGTGTGTACCCGAAAACATAGAAAATAAGATTCAGTGAAAGCTAAAATTACAAACTGTCGATGCCACACAGGTGTGTGGCCACCCATGTGGTAGGCTGTATGCGATAACATGGCCATGTAATCGACGAAGGCCAGGCCGTGCGCAAGACACGATCGTGTGATGGCTGGGGTGTGGCCGTGTGGCCCACACAGGCTAAACCAAACTGGGCATGTGGGCCTACACGGACACGCCACACCGACGTGTGATGTTTGGGCTAGGCCGTGTGATCCACATGGGAAAGGCCAATCTGGGCGTGTAGGCCACATGGGCAAACCACATGGGCGTGTGGGCCCATTTAGCTAAAGTGTTTTTTAGGGTTGCACGGGTCGCCCAAGTCAACTATGAACCTACTGTAGGGTCAGTAAACACTACTTAGACCCTCAATCGTGTGACCTGACTATATACTGTATGTATTGAGCATGTTAAATTTATGCATGTTTACTGATCTGTATATATGTCTGATAACTGAATTGTAGCATGTAAGCATGTAATTCTATATGTCTACATTGAGCATGTTTAGTTGCATCTGCATTGGGGTGGGATGATTGATTATCAGAGGAAGTTTACTGAAAGGCTTTCATGCCTATTATCTGGTAGCTCAGCTGCAATATTACTGACATGTGCTGCATTCGGTACTACCTGGTGTGTAAGGCTGGGTCGGTGTTTTAAACCCCACATGGTGTGTAGGGATGGTCGGAGATGGTATGTAGAGGCTGGTAGGTAGGACACTGATTTTTGTTATGTATGCATACTGTATCTGAGATAGGTTAAGGCCCTAGTAAATATCTGAGACTGTATTTGAATGGGCTAAGGCCTAAACTGAATCTGAATCTGTAATTGGGTTTAGGCCCCAGACTGCGTTTGAATGATAACTGTTGTTTGACTGAATGCATGTCTTCTGTAGGGATTACACACTGAGTTTATGAAAACTCACCCCTTTTCGTTTTAACTGTACAGGTAATCCTCAGAGTTAGACGGATCGGTGCGGTGGAGGACTCAACGGTGACCACATGTTTATTGAACAACTTTAATAATCATTAAGGTTTTTATCTCTTATTTTGTTTGAGGTATTTTTGTTGTAATTTGGGACTTTTGGACAGTTTGCCTTGATTTTGGGATTTTAATTGATTTCATGAATTTTTAAACTGCAAAACTCAACAAAAACTCGGTTTAATTAAAAATAACATTTTCCCTAAACGCGAACGATTTTCTTAAAATATCACGGTTTTAAAAGCTTCCATTACAAAATATGTTTTTAAATAGATTGAATTAATGAGAAAATACTTTTGAATTTGACGAGGGATAAATAGAAGATAATAAACGAAAATGGTCTTAACTTGATAAACTCGATTTCAAATTCCATTCCAGGTGACATCGCCAAATTTGGCCATAACGTCTAGGCCGGGTTTGGGGTGTTACACGTGTGGTCACCCGTGTGGTAGGCCGTGTGTGAGTACACGGTCGTGTAGTCGACGAAGGCATGGCCGTGCACAGCACGCGGCCGTGTGATGGCTCGACTGTCACCGTGTGGGCCACACGGGCTAGACCAAGTTGGACTTGTGGGCCCACATGGGCATGTCACACAGGCGTGTGAACTCTGGGCCAGGCCGTGTGGGCCACACGGGCAAGGCCAACCTGGGCGTGTAGGCCCACACGAGTATGTGGGCTTATTTTACTAAAATTTTCCTAGGGTAGCACGGGTCGTCCTAAACGACTATGGGCCTACCATAGCGTCGCTAAAGGCTAAACCCTAAAAATTTATGATATGTTAGACTGAATTACTGTTCTGAGCATGTTTATGTTATGTATATCTGTCATCTATTTATATAAGCATGTTAAGCATGGTTTACCTGTTAATTCTGTATGTATGCTCTGTATCTGTTTTGGGGTGGGATTTGTATATGCGGAGGAAGTATTCTGAACGGCGTTAAACGCCTAAATTCTGGCAGCTTGGTTGTATATTCTATCTGATATGTATCTTAATGACACGCCGTGGTGTGTAGAGATGGGTGGGTGTTCTTAGCCCCACATGGTGTGATGGGATGGTCAGAGATGGTGTGTAGAGGATGGGGGTAGGATTTTGCATATTTTTATTTGATTCTGTATCTGTATTTGAAAAGGACACGAGTCCATATCTGTATCTGCTTCTGGTTATGTATATGATTCTGTATGATTGCATGCTTAATTCTGCTGGGTTACACACTGTGTTTACATAAACTCACCTCTATTTGTCTGTTTCTATTCAGGTAATCCACAGACTTAGGTGGGCCGGTGTGGCAGAGACTCAGCGGTGACCACCTTATCGTAAAACTGATTAAACTTAGTACTTTTGGTTTATTTTAAATTTTGGATTTATTTGAGAGTTGTAATTTTTGGGAACTCTCTAGACTGGTTGGTTTTAACTTGATTTTGGACTTACTTGCTTGATATATTTTGCATGTTCGATAAAATGTTTTAAGGAAATGAATTTTACACCAAAAGAGGTTTTTCCAAAATATAAATCGGATTTCTAAAATGAACTAGTTTTGTATAGCTTCCGTTGCAGTAAGCAATTTGGAAAATAAACTGTTCAAATAATGTTTTCTGTAATAAACATGAAGGAATGTGAGTTCTTAAAGCGATTAGTTATTTAATCAACTTGTCTTCAAAACCATTCCATGTGACATCACCAAATTCAGCCATAACGTCTATGCCGGTTTGGGGTGTTACAATAATGTCACTGAGTCAACAAAATAAATATAATTTTCAAACAATTATATGCAATATTTGCTTCAAGGAATATGCCAAAATCTTCAAATATCTAAAAAAATAATTGCAACTTTAGGTGCATCCAACCATAACGAGCTTTAGATAGAATTATCATATTTTATTGCTCATAAATAAATCTTTTACAGTCAAATATTTTGCTTCCAACCCCTTAACGAGGATGATGACAAAAGAATATCACAAAGATTATAAAATAAATATAAATTAATAACCCAATCCCTTTTTTTTATTCATATGAAATATAATATTTTTCTCATTCACAATCTCAATATGAGATCCATTACAAATAACTTTTAAAAGTAATGCATTAACCATCACAAATTTTGTACTTTTTAGATAGTGATATATTAGCTCTTCTAGAGCTTTCAACTAATTTTGTACTATCAAATATTGGAATAATATTTGTTTGTTTCAGTACCAAATAAGTTAAATATTTTCTATCTGTAATTATAGAATTCATTTCTACATTTTCATATCTTCCTAAAAGAATATTAACAGAAACAAAATATTTGGGCATAGGCCACATATGTGGCCAATAATATTTTCATATCACATTGATAACAGAAGTTATTTTTACCCTTTGAAAAGTTATATTGAGAACTCTCATTGTTCTCTTATCTATTATTATGTTCCCACTTTTAATGGTCTATGAATATATCTTTTATTTTCTTTATGTTTACATTCACTTCAGGGAATGCAATAGATTTACTAGGATGAACTTATAAATGTCCCAATAGATTCTTTATTTCATAATCACCATTGCAAACATGCGTGGATTTTAAATTAAAATCTATCTATTCATGTTGTCATGATTAGTCTCAATTTATAATAAACACTATATAATAAATAAAATATAGTAAAATATACCTGAAGATCTCTAACATCATTGTCATCACCATGATCCATTGTGAGATTGAATCTTTCAACATCCTGAAGATGAAGTTGTAAGGGTGAAAGTTTAAGATGAAAGAGGAATTGGATATGGGGGACAACTTTGAAAGATTTTAAAAGAAAAAAAATAGAGAATCATTGTGCTAATAACGTGTTATAAAATATAGAGAGATGGAGAGAATAAAAAACAAAGAAAATATGAAAGAAATAGAGAATGTACTTTTTTAATCAAAGGGATTATTACAATGCTTCATCAGGGTCTCTATTTATAGGCATAAGAAGTATAAAAGAAGTAGAGATCTAATTCTAATAACTATTAGAATTTAAAGTACATTAAAACTTTATCTTGATCATGATGGGCATCCACTTAATAAGATATTCATAACAATTTTGTAATTTTTATACAATTATGCTAAGCTTTTCCTTTAAATTAACACTAATTTTTATAAGTTTTTTTTTTTTGGGGGGGTGAGGAGATTAGAGTTATTTAAAGCTTGGTGGAGATATATTTTTGTTTAGACATTAGAAGTTAGGTCTGATGTCGACTGCCTTGTTCCGTGTCTATTCGAGTGTTTTATAATTTTGATTAGGAAAGCGGTTGATTTTTCCCGACATTTTTCTAATATCATGTATGCACATTGACTGATTTTTTTTTTGTTTTATTGTTTTTAACTAACACAAGCAGTCTAAATTTAACAACCAATCTTTTTCTATATTGTTTGAGTAATGCGAGGAGGAAACATTATGAGGACAATGTTTACTATTTTTCTAGAAAATGAAAATTAAAGCTTACATATAACATGACATAACCTATGATGATCTCATATTATAATTTATTAATATTTTGTTTGTTTGTTTGTATGGTACAGGTTACACAAGTGAAATCCGTATAGAAGTATGCTTCCTCTATTTGATGTTTATTAGTGTAACGCCCCAAAATTTTTATTTTTGTTTCTGTTAAAATGTGACACAATTGTGTATCTGCTTCAGTGGTTAAGTATTTTGGGTGTGTGTGAGAGGTCCCAAGTTCGAGCTTTATCTTGGGTGAATTTTTCTCTTTTTCTAAATAAAGCCTTAATCTTGCTCGAAGGGTTTAGGTTTAATTAATTGTAGAAACGTATCAGAATGGGTCTACTGGTCTAGTAGTTAAGTTGAGTGTTAGTTTGCTGAATGTCTTGTGTTCAAATCCTTGCGCGAGCGTGGGTGTTTTTTTTTTTTGTTCGATTGACCAAGAGAGTTTTGGTCAAACAAGAATTCTGAGTAGTGGGTTAGTGGAGAGATTTGAGGGATATGGGGAGTTGGGAAATTATCCTCATTATTTTTCTTTTCTTTTCTTTTTCAAAATTTCGGTGGCTTTTCCCAAAATTTCTGACGTGGTTCTCTACTTCTGCGCCAAATTCTGTCTCCCTTTTTCCTCATTGTTTTTGAAGTCTGTTTCAATTCATTTTCTTTTCTCACACCATCTGATTTCACTAATTCAGTAAGTGGAGTTAAATGCTTTTGTAAGCTTTTTTTTCAAATTATCGTTTGGAGACTTATTTCTGGTTTTGACAGTGGCAAGTCTTGAAGTTCAGGGTTCTCCTTTCGCGGATTTGTAGTCAAATCGCACGGAGTGTTGGGGTAAGCATTAAACACTTGTTTTGGACTTATGTCGGTATCGATTTTCTAGTTTAATCGTGTTTTAAGACTAATTTCACTGTTATTATGTCGATTATAGGCTTTGGAAGGCTTAGGAGTGGTTTCTACATCGAACCGATACCAGGTGTGTACCGAAAAATGTAAAAAAATAGGGTTTTAGCGAAAGCCAAAAACCTCACTATCGAAACCACAAGGGCGTGTGGTCGCCCGTGTGGTAGGCCGTGTGCCATAACACAGGCGCTTGATCGACAAGGCCAGGCCGTGTGCGCAAGACACGATCGTGTGCGACACACGGGCTAGACTGATTTGGGTCGTGTGGGCCACACGGACGTGTGGGTCTACACGGGTAGTCCACACGAGCGTGTGGGATTCTAGGCCAGGCCGTGTAATCCACACGGCCAAAGCTAAATTGGGTCGTATGGGCCACACGGGAGTGTGGGCTCACACGGGCAGGCCACATGGGCGTGTGAGCCCATTTAAATGAAATGTATTCTAAGGTTGCACGAGTCGCTTAGGTTGACTGTGAACCTACTGTAGGGTCGGTAAGCACTAGTTAGACCCTTAAATGCGTGACCTGTATGTATGATGTATGTACTGAGCATGATGATTATATGAATGAATACTGAACTATATGTATAAATGATAATCATGTATTAGCATGTCATATGTTGTATGTTGCATTGCATTGGGTTGGGATGTTGATATTTGGACGAAGTGTACTGAAAGGCTCTTAAGCCTATTATCTAGCAGCTCAGCTGCAATTTACTGATTATGTGTCCCATTCGGTACTACTTGGAGTGTAGGGATGGGTGGGTGTTTTAAACCCCATATGGAGTGTAGTGATAGACAGAGATGGTGTGTAGAGGCTGGTTGGGTAGGACTCTGTTTACTGATTAATGTATATCTAAAACTGTTACTGTGATGGGCTTAGGCCCTAATGCATATGTGACATGAAACTGAAATGGGCTAAGGCACGAACCGACATCATTCTTTGGAATGGGCTTAGGCTGATCGCATTTGGATTGTTTGTTGTTGTTTGACTATATGCATGTCTTCTGTGGGGATTACACACTGAGTTTACGTAAACTCACCCCTTTCTGTTTTATCTGTACAGAAAATCCCCAGACTTAGACGGATTGGTGCGGCGGAGGACTCCACGGTGACCACATAACTGTTAAACTGTTTTAATTCCATCTAAGGTTTTGTTTTCCCTATTATTTTTGGAGTATTTTTTATGTAATTTGGACTGTTTGTCTTTATTTTGGGATTTTAACTGTTCTATGGATTTTAAACTGCAAAACTCAACGAAAACTCAGTTTAATCAAAAATAATGTTTTTCCTAAACGCGAACGATTTCCTAAAATATCACGGTTTTAAAAGCTTCCGCCATAGAATATGTCTTTAAACGAATCAAATTAACGAGAAAATGATTTTTGAAACCAACGAGAGATTGATAGAAGATAATAAACGGAAACGGATTTAACTTGTTAATTTCGCTTTCAAATTCCATTCCATGTGATATCGTCAAATTTGGTCATAATGTCTAGGCTGGGTTTGGGGTGTTACATTTAGTGGTATTAGAGCCAAGTTGCAAAACTCAGCTTTAGATTTTGGGTTTTAAAACTTGGTTTTAAAGAACTGATTTTTCAAATGATTTGAAATGATTTGACTGAGAATATGGTACACCAAGTCTCCGGCGCCGATCCTGTAAGTATTCTGATAAACTTTTATAGATAGTCTTTTTTGAAATACTCTAGTTAGTGTATACTGAAACTTTAGTGAAATTGAAACTGATAGAGACCGTGCTTGCGAACAATAAACTCTGAAATTATGATACTACTTTACATAAAACATCTGTTAATAAATATTAAAACTGTAACTGATTCATAAAATTTGTAATACAGATAAATCTGAATAGACATGAGCGCACGAGGTATTCGTGAACATGGTACTAGAGGCCGAGGTAGAGGTCGAAGGGAGGCTCGAGCTGAGTCCTCTTCTCTGGGCAGCATGCTGAACCTAGATACAAGTGAGACGCTGGTGTCACCTGCTACTGAGACTGGGTCTCAAGATCGCATGGCTGGGGACGACGCATTGTCCCAGGCTATGTTAAGCATACTGGAGAGGGTCACTGGGCCCAACACTGGATATAGGGGCTGAGGGTCGGTTACGGAACGACTCCAATCCAATGGAGTTGAACTTTTTAGGGGTTTCTCAGGAGTGGCCCCTAATGTGGTTGAGTATTGGTTAGAGTCCACGGAGAGGATTATGAACGATCTAGACTGCACCCCGAAGCAGAAATTGAAGGGTGCAGTCTCCTTGCTTCCCAATAAGGCTTACCAGTGGTGGTTGACTGTTAAGGAGGGCACTCATCATGACCGTCTGACTTGGGAGTCCTTTAAGACTATGTTTTAGAGTAAATATGTGGGAGCCAGTTATGTTGATGCTAGGAGACGTGAGTTCTTGAACCTCACGCAAGGTGACCGATCTGTGGCCGAGTATGAGGCTGAATTCCTAAGGCTGAGCCACTATGCTCAAGGTATCATGGCGGATGAGTATGAGAGATGTGCCCTTTTTTAGGATGGCCTTATGGATAATCTGAGGGTACTGATAGCTCCGCAGAGGGAGCATGAGTTCTCCATTCTGGTAGAGAATGCGAAGATTGCCGAAGAGGTTAAGCACGTTGAGCGCCAAAATAGAGACCGTGAAAGGGGTAAGAACAAGAGGGATTCGGAGCCCTCGAGTTCGGTACTGAGGCCTTAGAAAAAGGCCAGGACTGATGGGCCGATAAGAGTTGAGCCCCTGTTGCTCCTACTGGATTGCAGCTGTGTGGAGATTGTGGTAGACGCCATCAGGGCGAGTGTTGGAGGAGGACTGGGGCATGTTTGAGGTGTGGATTATTAGAGCACTGTATTCGGGAGTGTCTGCTGAGGGCCGATCAGATGCAAGCTCCGGGTTCAGGTACTGCGCAGCCACAGAGGGTAGTATATATGGCATGTATAGCTAGACTCTCACACATACTACGTTAGTCCTAGAATCGACTAAACCTTAGCTCTGATACCAATAAATGTAATACCCATAACTTGTATCCATCGCCGGAATAAGGTTACGAGGTATTACCTATCAAATCACAGCATACAACATACATTTATGTATCCACTCTCAAACACCATTCAATCATAATCACATTGTCCCTTATAAGGGCCTACGAGGCCTTAAACATGCTCTAGAAATGGTTCGGGACTAAACCGATAACATACAAAAATTCTTGAAAACTTAGAAATTTTTCAAACATACCAGAGTCACACGCTCGTGTGAACAGTCCGTATGCCTCACACGACTCCAGACACGCCCGTGTCCCAGGCCGTGTGAAAACAGGGCATACATACTAACTTGGGTCACACAGCTGACCACACGCCCGTGTGTCTAGCATGTGTGCCCTTCGAAATGGCCACACATGCCCGTGTACCAGGCCGTGTGCTAGGTCGTGCCAATCCTGTAGGGTATACTGACTTATGCAACACGGCCAAGTCACACGCCCGTGTGCTAGGCCGTGTGCCATTTAAGGGGGTATAGTGACTTGTGCCACACGGCCAGTCACACGCCCGTGTGTGTGGCCGTGTGGAGCATATTGACTTCAATTCAATTTCAACACCAGAGGACACACAGCCGTGTGGCATGACTGTGTGTCACACACGGCTAAGACAGACGCCCGTGTCTCTACCCGTGTGGACAAAAAATTGGCCATTTGCAGAGCCAATTTGCCACCCTTTTTGTAAATACCTACACAAGCTTAAATAACATCAATTTAAGGCACAAATATGCAGCCAAAGTTCATCAACCAATTCATAATCATACCATATTCATTTCAACTATTTCAATACTCAATTCCATGTCATTTACCTATTCAAATACTTACATCATTAAACATCAACTCACAAGCACTTAACTCATCAACTAACAACTTCAATCACACCTTATAGATCAATTCCAAATTCAAATATAACCATAACCACATTCTTGCCAAACATAACAAAATTAGCCATTACTCATGACTATATATACAAACTAAAACATATACCATTTACAAGCCAAATCTCATGGCCATTATCACAACCAAAACATATCATCATATCACTAGCCTATACATGCCATATACCATATTTACATAGCATCAAAAGTACCAACAAGTTGATCGATAGTGTGACGATGTTCCTGATGATCCCCGAGTCAGAGCTAGCTTCGATTATCTATAAAATAGGGAAAAAACACACAAAGTAAGCTTTAAAAGCTTAGTAAGCCATATACAAATAAAATTACCACATGAATCAACATCATTTTCTTCAATAGGCAAACTATGAATAAGCACATAAAAGTTCACAAACCTTTCCCAATGTATTCATATTCAATAACACAAGTGAATTCATCAAATATTTCCCTTTTCAATACTTGTATGAATCTCGTACGTACCTGAGTCACTTAACTAATTCACACATTCTTTCTTGACTTGACTTTGCCCGTTGAACTATTTAGAATCGTTAAGGATACTCAAAAATCACATATAGCTCGTACAAGGCCATATCGCGGATATGGTCTTACATGCTATCACATATCGGTGCTACTGTCCCAGATAGGGTCTTATACGAAATCATATAACGATGCCAATGTCCCAGACATTGTCTTACACGTAATCACATAGTGATGCCAATGTCCTAGACATGGTTTTACACATAATCACATCTCGTTAATCCTAATGTCATGACATTCGTATCCTATACTATTCCTAAGGTTCGTACGAGACTTTTGAAAAATGTAAGTCGATTCTTGCTCGTATTTAATCATTCAACATTCATATTATTTTAATGACAATTAAAATATATAATTCAATTTAAAGACATTTATTTGCATATGAACTTACCTTGTATTCGGGATAAACGGACTGGATCGAATATTCGATAATCTTTGATTTTTCCCGATCTAAATCCGATTTCTTTTGATTTTGATCTATATACATTCAAAATTAACTGATTTATTCATCAAATAATACAATTCAGTCCACAAACACATATTTGGGCATTTTTACACTTCAGCCCCTAAAGTTCCACATTTTTACAATTTAGTCCCTATTTTATAAAAACATAAATTACACAAAATTTAACAAAACACATGCTTAGCAAAATTACCATAGTACCCCTAGCAGCCCATATTTCACATTTATTTCACATTTCAACCCCTTAATTTACACTTTTCACAATTAAATCCCTTTTTGACATTTTTGTCAAAAATTACTTTACAAAACTATTAAATCTATCAACAAATAATCATTTTCCATTATCAAACATTCAAAAGCTCAAGTATTCATCAATGGCACTTCACTCAATCATTTATGAATTCAAAAATTAAGGCACGGGCTAGCTAGAATACGAAGCAATGACCTTAAAAACATAAAAATCATCAAAAACCGATTCAAAATAGACTTATATGCTTGAACAACAATGGCCGAACCTTCAAAGCTTTAAAACCTTTATTTTCTTCCTTAAATTTAGCTATTCAAGAAGATGATAGCATGAAAATGGCTTTTGTTTTGTTTAATTAAACTTAATTCACAATTTACTAAATTAACCTTAATTAAATAACATTTAAAACATCAAATACATGCCCATTTATGTCAAATTCCACTATCAATGGTCTAATATCATCATAAAGACTTTCCATTTAATGAATCATAGCAATTAAACACTTTTAACAATTAGAATGTAACTTTTACATTTTACGCGATTCAGTCCTTTTATCAAATTAAGAATTCAAATGCTAAATTTATTTCAAGAAACTTTCACACATATATAATCACATGCTATAAACACAAAAAATAATGTTAAAATAATTTTTTAACCTCAGATTTATTGTTCCAAAACCACTGTTCTGATTTAGCCAAAATTGGGCTGTTACACTGGTGGGTGAGAAACTGGTTCGTAAGGGGTGTGAGGCGTTCTTGGCCTATGTTAGTGTTTCCATTTTTGGGTACTCTACTACAAAGGACATCAGAAATGTAAGGAATTTTCCAGACGTCTTTCCTGAGGAGCTACTGGGTTTACCTCTGAATCGGGAAGTGGAATTTGGGATTGAGCTTCTTTCTGGTACAGCTCCGGTGTCTATCGCTCCCTATCGAATCGCACTGAAGGAGCTTACAGAGCTTAAGGATCAACTGCAGGAACTTTTGGACCGTGGTTTCATCCGTCCTAGTGTGTCTCCGTGTGGAGCACTGATTTTTTTTGTTAAGAAGAAGGATGGGACCATGAGGATGTGCATTGACTATCGACAGTTGAATAAGCTAACCATTAAGAACAAGTATCCACTTCCGAGGATCGATGACTTATTTGATCAATTTCGAGGGGCTTCGGTATTTTCTAAGATAGATCTTCGTTCTGGGTACCATTAGCTCAGAGTTAAGGATGTGGATATTCACAAGACTTCTTTTAGGACTCGTTATGGGCATTACGAGTTCCTAGTTATGCCTTTCGGGTTGACGAATGCACCAGCTGCATTTATGGATCTAATGAATCGAGTGTTCCAGCCCTATCTTGATCAGTTCGTTGTACTTTTTATTGACAACATTTTGGTTTACTTTAAGACTGAAGATGAGCATGATGAACATCTTAGAGTAGTGCTTCAGATTCTGTGTGAGAAGCAGCTCTATGCTAAATTCAGTAAGTGTGAGTTTTGGCTTCGTGAAGTCACTTTTTTTGGGCACGTAGTGTCTGCTGAGGGAATCCAAGTCGATCCTAGAAAGATTGAGGTTGTATTGGATTAGAAACAGCCTAAGAATGTGTCTGTGATCCGTTGTTTTCTGGGTCTGGTGGGTTATTATCTACGGTTTGTGGAAGGTTTCTCACTGATTGCAGCACCTTTAACTAAGCTGCTACGTAAGGGTGTATCGTTTGTCTAGACTGATACACAGTAATCAAGCTTTGAGAAGCTCAAAATTGTTTTGAATCAGGCTCTTGTTCTGATACAGCCTGAGCCTAGAAAGGAGTTTGTTGTTTACAGCGATGCATCGCATGTGGGTCTGGGTTGTGTTCTGATAAAAGATGGTAAGGTTGTGGCATATGCTTCCCATCAGCTTACGATACACTAGGGGAATTATCCGACACATGATCTTGAGTTGGCTGCAGTGGTCTTTGCATTGAAAATCTAGAGACATTATCTGTATGGTGAGAGGTGCATCATCTACATCGATCACAAGAGTCTCAAGTATCTCCTTACTCAGAAGGAGTTGAACCTTAGACAACGTAGATGGATTGAGCTACTCAAGGATTATGATTGTACCATTGAGTACCATCCTGGTAAGGCCAATATGGTGGCCGACACTCTAAGCCGAAGAGCGATGGCTGATCTGAGAGTGATGTTCGTGCGCCTTAGTTTGTTTGATGATGGGAGTCTATTGGTTGAGTTGCAAGTTAAGTTGACTTGGATTGAGAAGATTCGAGATAAACAGTTAGGGGATGAGTCTCTGAGTTTACGGTTCCGTCAGGTTAAGAGTGGCAGCACTACGGACTTTGGGCTGAATAATAATGGGGTACTCTGTTTTCGTGGTCGGATTTGTGTACCGAATGATACTGATCTGAAATAGTCTATGCTGAGAGAGGCGTATAGTAGCCCTTATGTTATGCATCCCAGTGGGAATAACATGTATCGAGATCTCCGAGAACTGTACTGGTGGCCGGGATTGAAATGGGAGGTTACTGATTTTGTAGCACGATGTCTGACGTGTCAGCAGGTTAAGGCTGAGCATCAGTTACCTTCGGGTTAGCTACAGCCGGTTAAGATTCCACTATGGAAGTGGGAGAGAGTGACGATGGACTTTGTTAGTGGGTTGCCCTTGACACCCATTAAGAAGGATTCTGTCTAGATCATCGTGGATCAATTGACCAAGTCTACACACTTTATTCTGATTAGATACGACTATTCTCTTCAGAAGTTGGCGAAGCTCTACATTTCTGAGACAGTGAGACTGCATGGGGTACCAGTCTCAATCATTTCTGATAGGGATCCTCGCTTTACGTATCGATTTTGGAAAAAGTTACACGAGGCTCTGGGTTCAAGGTTGGACTTCAGTACTGCGTTCCATCCTCAGACTGATGGTCAGTCTGATAGGGTGATTCAGATACTGGAGGATATGTTGAGGAGCTGCGTTATCGATTTTCGAGGCAGTTGGGAGGAGTATCTGCTGTTAGCAGAGTTCGCCTATAATAATAGCTTTCAGTCTAGCATTCAGATGGCACCTTACAAAGCCCTGTATGGTTGTAAGTGTCGCACTCCCATATGTTGGACTGAGTTGGGTGAACGACGGGTTCTGGGTCCTGAGTTGGTTTCCGAGACTGAGGATAAGGTTCGACTGATTAGGGATCGTCTGAAGGCGAGTTCTGATAGACAAAAGTCCTATGCAAATTTAAAGAGGTGTGAGATTGAGTATTCAGTGGGGGACTTCGTGTTTCTTAAGGTCTCCCCGTGGAAAAAGGTTCTGAGGTTTGGTCGTAAAGGCAGGCTGAGCCCTAGGTTTATTGGGCCTTACCGAATTCTGAAGCTAGTGGGACCGGTCGCTTATCAGTTGGAGTTACCTCCAGAGCTAGACCATATTCATGACGTATTCCACGTCTCGATGTTGAGGCGTTACCGCTCTGATCCTACTCATGTTGTCTCTATTGAAGAGATCGAGGTAAGGCCAAATTTGACTTTTGAGGAGGAGCCGGTTCAGATCCTAGATCGAGATGTTCAGGTTCTACGAAGGAAGTCTATCCCATTAGTGAAGGTGCTGTGGTGGAATCATAGCACTGAGGAGGCCACGTGAGAGCCTGAGGATGCGATGCGTCAGCAGTATCCTCATCTGTTCTGATCAGGTAAATTTCGAGGCTGAAATTTTCTTTTAGGGGGTAGAGTTGTAACGCCTCAAAATTTTTATTTTTGTTTCTGTTGAAATGTGACACAATTGTGTATCTGTTTCAGTGGTTAAGTGTTCTGGTGTGCGTGAAAGGTCCCAAGTTCGAGCATTATCTTGGGTGAATTTTTGTCTTTTTCTGAATAAAGCCTCAACCTTGCTCGAAAGGTTTAAGTTTAAATAATTGTAGAAACATATCAGAATGGGCCTGCTGGTCTGGTGGTTAAGTTGAGTGTTAGTTTGCTGAAGGTCTTGTGTTCGAATCCCTGCGCGAGCGTGGGTGTTTAGTTTTGATCAATTGACCGAGAGAGTTTCGGTCAAACAGGAATTCTGAGTAGTGGGTTAGTGGAGAGATTTGAGGGATATGGGGAGTTGGGAAATTATCCTCGTTATTTTTATTTTCTTTCCTTTTTCAAAATCTCGATGGGTTTTCCCAAAATTTCTGACATGGTCCACTACTTCTCTGCCGAATTCTGTCTCTCTTTTTCCTCATCGTTTTTTAACTTTGTTTCAATTCATTTTCTTTTCGCACACCGTCTGATTTCGCTGATAAGTGGAGTTAAATGCTTTTGTAAGCTTGTTTTTCAAATTTATGTTTGGAGACATATTTCCGGTTTTGGCAGCGACAAGTCATGAAGATTAGGGTTTTCCTCTCACATATATGTAGTCAAGTCGCACGGAGTGTTGGGGTAAGCGTTGAACACTTGTTTTGGACTTATGTTGGTATCGAGTTTCAGGTTCTGTAACACCCTTAACCCGAAACCTTCGCCGGAATAGGGTTAAGAGGCATTACCAAACAATCGGAACAATTCACATCCATTTCACAACACAAAGTCTTTCCTCAATCAAACATATTCAATTATAATCATATAATCCCTTATTGAGGTCTACGAAACCTTAAACACGATTTAGAAGAGGGTTGGGACTGAACCGAACACTTAAAAAATTTTCCAAAATTTTAAACATTCTTCAATACTGTAGAGGTTACACGCCCGTGCGGTCAGGCCGTGTGCCTCACACGGCTACCAGACATGCCCATGTGTCCAGGCCGTGCCAAAACAGGACATACATACTGACTTGTCCACACAGCCACCAGACACGCCCGTGCTCTATGGCCGTGTGAAATTAAGCTAGCTGCTGACTTGGTCACACGACCACCAGACACGCCCGTGTGCCATGGCCGTGTAACCTGCCTAGGCACACTTCGAAATGGCCCTTGAGCCACACGGTAGAGACACACGCCCGTGTCCCTTGGCCGTGTATGCAAAATAGTCCATTTGCAAGGCCAATTTGCCACCCACACAAGGGTCATCCCTACAAACACAATAAAGCATCTTTCCATGTATCAACAACAACCAAAAACACATCAAAATATTCATCATACCAACCCAATTCAATCTCATTTCTAGCATATCATCTTATATGCTAAATAGCTCAATCAATTCACATGTAAAACCAAGCATGATTCATCCACAATTTCACTAAATCACTATGGCATCAATCCATCAATAAATTTGCCATTCTTAAGACCATTTCATTACCATCAAGCCATACCAAAACATACTTAATATACTATAATAATTCATGCATATTACCAACATTTATCTAGCCACCTCTCATGGCTATTTACACATCTCAAACATGTTTCAAAACAACTAGCCTATACATGCCATATTCAAATATACACATCTTCAAAAGTACCAAAATAGATTGCCGATAGTGTGATAGAGATGCTGACAATCCCTGGATCTGAGCTAGCTTTACTGACACTGTAAAAAAGAGAAACAAATCACACAGTAAGCTTTCAAAAGCTTAGTAAGTTCAAAATACAATACTTACTACTCAATAATACCACATCAATATATATTTATACCATCACATAGATAAAGGCACAACTAGGCACATTATTAATCTCAACCACATACTCAAATATCTATTCATTCAACTCTTAAATCTATCATCAACCACATAGGTTTAAATGTACCTTGATCAACACATAGTTACTTACCATTCATGCTACTCAATTACTCGATATTACCTCTCGTTCAACCTTTGCTATTCCTTTGATTTATTCGCACACTTAGTGCCAATTTCATAACCGAAACATAACCATCATCGCACACTTAGTACCAATATGTTAAACCGAACTTATCGGTATCGCACACACAGTGCCAAATCAATAAGCCGAAGCTTTTATCTTTTCGCACACACAGTGCTAATCATCTCTGTCCCGTTTCTAATTTCGCACACTTAGTGCCCTCTAATTCAATTCCGCACATAGCATTTCTAATCTCATAGTTATATATAATTTCATTCTATTCACATCACATAGACATAATTTAACAACTAGTATTATATCCGAACTAACCTCGGACGTCGAAATACCGAAACGGTCGATTAATCGAGCACTTTGTCTTTGCCTCGATCTCAGTCCGAACTTCTCCTTTCTTGGTCTATACATATTCAAATTTAAATCATTCAATAACCAATTCATTCAATTTAGTCCTCACATACATATTTAGGGCATTTTACAAACTAGCCCTCACATTTTCACATTTAGACACTTTAGTCCCTAATTCACAAAATCACAAAATACACCAAATTTCTACTCACACAAACTTAGCCGAATTCTTCCCATGCTAATACAAGCCCACACATTTCATTTATTTCACATTTTAGTATTCCAATTTACACTTTTTTTCTCAATTTGGCCCAAATTACTTAATTTCACCAAAAATCCAAATACAAACTATGTTAACCCAACACTAAGCTTTTATATTTCATCAACTAACAACACAAAGCTCACATATTCATCAATGGCATATCTCAAAATCACCATCAATTTCTAAAATTTAAGCATGGGTTTGATAGTACACTAAGCAACGATCATAAAAAAGTAAAAATTATCAAAAATCGAGTCAAAATCATACCTTAATCTAGCCCAAGTATGTGTCAAATATAAAAAGAGCTCAAACCCTTCTTCTTTCTTCTTATTTTCGGTGATGAAGCATAAAGATGATAGAATTAACTTTTGTTTTAGTTTAATAATCTTTGATTTATCAATTTACCCATTTAGCCTTTTAATAAACATATAATAACATATAAACATAAGGCCACTAATGTCTTTTAACCATCCACTAACTAAATATTGGCTTAATTGCCTCATAAGGCCTCCACATTAAAAAGACAACAACACTTAGGTACTTATAAATCAGCACACAGCTTGTACAATTTATGCGATTAAGTCCTTTTTGCTAATTAAGCACTCAAACAATAAAATTTTCACACAGAAATTTCACACAGACTTAATCACATATTCTGAACATAGAAAATAATATTAAAATATTTTTTTGACCTTGGATTTGTGGTCTCGAAACCACTGTTTCGACTAGGGTCTAAGCCGGGCTGTTACAACTCTCCCCCCTTAGGGATTTTTGTCCCCGAAAATCTTACAGTTAAACAGATTGGATATTGCTGTCTCATTACATCCTCAGGTTCCCACGTAGCCTCTTCAACTCCGTGTTTGTTCTACAACACTTTCACTAAGAAAATTCTTTTGTTTCTAAACTCTTTGGTCTCTCGTGCCAAAATTCGAATCGGTTCTTCACTATACGACAAGTCTGGCTGAATTTCAACCTCAGTAGGAGCGATCACATGAGACGGATCAGATCTGTACCGTCGAAGCATCGACACATGAAACAAATTATGAATCATTTCTAACTCGGGTGGCAACATCAATCTATAAGCAACCGACCCAACTCGTTCAATGATCTCATACTGCCCGATGAACCTCGGGCTCAGCTTGTCCTTTCGGCCAAATCGAAGTATTTTCTTCCACGGAGATACTTTCAAAAACACTTTGTCACCAACCTCAAATTCAATGTCTTTTCGTTTCAAGTCTGCATAAGACTTTTGACGATCTGAGACCGCTTTCAAACTGTCACGAATCACTTTCACTTTCTGCTCAATCTCTTTTATTAGATCAACCCTGTGAATCTTATTCTCACTCAGCTCAGTCCATTGCAATAGAGTTCGGCATTTTCGACCGTAAAGAGCCTCATATGGTGCCATTTTGATAATAGATTGAAAAATGTTATTGTACGCAAACTCCATCAACGACAAATGTTTTTCCCACGTACTTTCAAACTAAAGTATACAGCATCTCAACATATCTTCAAGAATCTGAATAATCCGCTCGGACTGACCATCTGTTTGCAGATGAAATGCAGTACTGAAATGCAATTTTGTGCCTGAAGCCTTTTGCAATTTCTTCCAAAATCGCGAGGTAAATCTCAGATCTCTATCAGATACAATAGATAGTGGCACCCCGTGCAGTCTTACAATCTCAGCAATATACAATTCAGCCAATCTATCGAGTGAATAATCTATTCTTACCGAAACAAAATGAGCTAATTTCGTTAATCTGTCAACTATCACCCAAATTGTATCTTTCTTTCCCGGAGATAAAGGCAAACCCGACACAAAGTCCATTGTGATTCTCTCCCATTTCCACTCAGGAATCATAATCGGTTGTAACAATCCGGACGGAACCTGATGTTCAGGTTTAACTTGTTGACAAATTAAACATTTCAACACAAATTCAGAGATGTCCCGTTTCATACCATGCCACAAATAAATTTGTTTCAAATTGTTATACATTTTCATACTCCCCGGATGCACAGTCAAACGACTATTATGAACTTCGTTCAAAATTAACTGAATCAACTTTGAATTCTTCGGAACACAAATCTGATCTCTAAATCTCAAACAATCATTACTATCAACTCAAAATTCCGAATTGACATTCAATCCACACTAATTTCGTTTAGCCATCACTTCAATATCACTTTTCTAGGCATTACAAATCTGTCGTATGAACACCGGTCTCACTTTCAACTCAGCCAAAACTAAATCTTCATCACATAGATCTATCTGAGTACTCATAACTCGCAAAGCACATAGAGACTTTCGACTTAAGGCATCCGCAACAACATTAGCTTTGCCCGGATGATAATCAATCACAAGTTCGTAATCTTTCAACAATTCTAACCATCTTCTCTGTCGCAAATTCAATACTTTCTGAGTCATCAAGTACTTCAAAATCTTATGATCGGTATAAATATGACATTTCTCACCAAATAAATAGTGACGTCAAATCTTCAATGCAAACACAATTGCAGCTAATTCAAGGTCGTGCGTTGGATAGTTCTTTTCATGCGGCTTTAACTGCCTCGAAGCATAAGCAATGACTTTGCCTTCTTGCATCAAAGACACTGACCCAAACCATTCAACGATGCATCACTATAAACTATGAATTCTTTACGATTTGAGTTGAACTAACACTGGTGCTTCCGTTAACAACGCTTTCAACTGCTCAAAACTATAATGGCACTTTTCTGACCACTCGAACTTAATATCTTTTTGTAGCAACTTCATCAACGGAGCTGCAATCATCGAGAAGCCTTTCACAAACCGTCTATAATATCCCGCTAGTCCCAGAAAACTACGGACTTCAGACACATTTCTCTGAGGCTTCCATTCTAAAATAGCTGAGATTTTACTTGGATCAACACGGATTCCCGCGGCTGACACAATATGCCCCAGAAAACCAACCTCACGTAGCCAAAACTCACATTTGCTGAATTTTGCATACAATTGTTTCTCACGCAGAGTCTGTAGCACAATTCTCAAATGCTAGGCATGTTGCGTCTCATCACATGAATAAATCAAAATGTCATCAATAAACACTACAACAAAGTGATCCAAATACAGTCTGAATATCTGATTCATCAAATCCATAAACACTGCAAGAGCATTCGTTAGTCCGAAAGGCATAACTAAAAATTCATAGTGTCCTTACCTCATTCCGAAAGCAGTCTTTGGCACATCTGATTCTTTAACCCTCAACTGATAATAACCTGATCTCAAATCTATTTTAGAAAATATTGTAGCTCCTTTCAATTGATTAAACAAATCATCAATATGGGGTAACGGATATTTATTCTTTACCGTTACTTTGTTCAACTGCCTATAATCGATACACATCCTCATAGTACCGTCTTTCTTTTTCATGAACAACACAGGAGCACCTCAGGGTGAGAAACTGGGTCGTGCAAATCCTCTATCAGTCAACTCTTGCAACTGAGATTTTAACTCTTTCAATTCCCTTGGTGCCATTCTATACGGAGCTATTGAGATAGGAGTAGTCCCTGGCACTAATTCAATTCTAAATTCAACTTCTCATATTGGAGGTAATCTCGGTAACTCTTCGGGAAACACATCTGGAAACTCACAAACCACAGGTACCGATTCAACTTTCTTTTCTGACACCTTTGTATCAATCACATATGCCAGATAAGCTTTGCAGCCCTTTTTCACATAGTTCAGAGCTTTCATCGCAGATATAACAGCTAGTAACCCTTTCATATCACTAGATTCAATTCAAACTATCTCACCGTTCTGACTTCTCAATTTAACACTATTTCTTTTACAATTCACAATGGCATTATGCAAAGTGAGCCAATCCATACCCATAATTATATCGAATTCATTGAATGGTAGTAACACCAAATTAGCCAAAAAACAAACATCCCGAAACATTAATGGACAGTTTTTGCACACTTTATCCACCAAGACACACTTTCCTAAGGGGTTTGATACTCTAACCACAAATTCAGTAGACTCAACAGGTAGAGTCTTACTTGATACTAGATTCACACACACATAGGAATGAGTAGAACCTAGATCTATCAATGCAATCACATCAGTATCAAATAAAGTGAAAGTACCAGTGATGACGTCTGGAGATGATGCTTCCTCTCGCGCACATATAGCATAGGCTCGAGCAGGTGCTCTCGCCTCTGATCTTGCAGCTGTATCTGTAGTCCCTCTTTGACTTCCACTCACATTCCCAGTATTTCTCGGTGGTCTACCCCTAGCTGTCGTGTTACTCGGCCTCACACTCTGAACATTTTCTTCTTCAGCTAACTTTGGACAATCTCTAATGAAGTGATCCCGTGATCTACACTTATAACAAGTTCGATTATTATACTTGCCCCAGCATTCTCCCACATGTCGTCTTCCGCACTGTCTACACTCAGGCTTGTTGCTTTTAACACTACCAACGCTTGATTTGATTGAAACTTGAGTTCGTGGACCACCACTTAGTCTTGCACGGTCTCTATTCGAAGGTCCAAACGAAGCATTTGATCGGTTGCTTGCATCTCTAAATCTCTTCATCGAAGGTTGAGACGTCTTACTCATCGATCTTTTTCTTTCATCTCTAGCCTCAGAATCGGCTTTCTTCTTTTCTTTGCTAAGCTCCTCGGCTTTGCAAGCTCTTTCAATCAACACGACAAATTCATTTATGTCAAGTATTCCAACCAACAATTTGATGTCCTCATTTAGCCCTTCAATGAAGCATTTACACATAGTAGTTTCAGTTGAAACGCATTCCCATGCATACTGACTCAATCTCACAAACTCTCGTTCATACTCAGTAACGGACATACATCCCTGTTTGAGTTCTAAAATTTTTTTACGTTTCTGATCAATGAATCGCTAACTGATATACTTCTTTATGAATTCAACTTGAAAGAAGTCCCAGGTAATTCTCTCTCAAAAACACTGAAATCAACGTTTTCAACCAGTTATAGGCCGTATCTCTCAACAAAGAAACTGCACACTTAATGCATTCATCAGAGGTCAACGACATCTCATCGAATACTTGGATTGTATTCTCGAGCCAAAACTCGGCTCACTCAGCATCATCATCAGCTGTGGCCCTAAACTCTTCGGCCCCGTACTTACGAATCTTATCCACAAAAGGTTTATTCAATCGAATCGGATCTATCACTTGTGGCATTACAGGTACTTGTGGGTGTGGAGGATGTGGAGCAGCCGGATTCATTCGAACGAACTCCAAAAACCACTCACTCATCATTCAGAAGAAGGCTTGCTTAGTCTCTCCTCCCTCACCACTATCATTCGGCCTAGATGTGGCCGACGCTGTCCCTTGAGCAGGAGTAGGCGCATTACTCTCTACGTCATTAGCAACTACTTGATCGGGATCCATTACTATATGAAAACACATTTTCAACTGTCAGGATTCATCATACTATCGCAATTATATATATGGCATGTATAGCTAGACTCACACGCACTACGTTAGCCCAAGAATCGACTAAACTGTAGCTCTGATACCAATAAAATGTAACACCCTAACCCAAAACTATTGCCAAAATAGGGTTAAAAGGCATTACCGAACAATCAAAACAATTCACATCCATTTCACAACACAAAGTCTTTCCTCAATCAAACATATTCAATTATGATCATATAGTCCCTTATTGAAGTCTACAAAACCTTAAACACGATTTAGAAGAGGGTCAGGACCGAACCGAACACTTAGAAAATTTTCTAAAATTTTAAACATTCTTCAATACTGCAGAGGTCACACGCCTGTGCAGTCAGGCCGTGTGCCTCACACGACTACCAGACACGCCCATGTGTCTATACCGTGCCAAAACAGGGTATACATACTGACTTGTCCACACGGCCACCAGACACGCCTATGCTCTATTGCTGTGTGAAATTAAGCTAGCTACTGACTTGGTCACACGGCCACTAGACACGCCCGTATGCCACGGCGGTGTAACTTGTACAGGCACACTTCGAAATGGCCCTTGAGCCACACGGCAGGGACACACGCCCGTGTCCCTTGGCCGTGTATGCAAAATAGGCCATTTGCAAGGCCAATTTGCCACCCACATAAGGGTCATCCCTACAAACACAATAAAGCATCTTTCCATGTATCAACAGCAACCAAAAACACATCAAAATATTCATCATATCAACCCAATTCAATCTCATTTCTAGCATATCATCTTATATGCTAAATAGCTCAATCAATTCACATGTAAAACCAAGCATGATTCATCCACAATTTCTCTAAATCACTATGTCATCAATCCATCAATATATTTGCCATTCTTAAGACCATTTCATTACCATCAAGCCATACCAAAACATACTTAATATACTATAATCATTCATGCATATTACCAACATTTATCTAGCCACCTCTCATGGGTATTTACACATCTCAAACATGTTTCAAAACAACTAGCCTATACATGCCATATTCAAATATACACATCTTTAAAAGTACCAAAATAGATTACCGATAGTGTGATAGAGATGCTGACAATCCCCGGATCTGAGCTAGCTTTACTGACACTGTAAAACAGAGAAATAAATTACACAGTAAGCTTTCAAAACCTTAGTAAGTTCGAAATACAATACTTACTACTCAATAATACCACATCAATATATATTTATACCATCACATAGATAAAAGCACAACTAGGCACATTATTAATCTCAACCACATACTCAAATATCTATTCATTCAACTCTTAAATCTATCATCAACCACATAGGTTTAAACGTACCTTGATCAACACATAGTTACTTACCATTCATGCCATTTAATTGTTCGATATTACCTCTCGTTCAACCTTTGCTATTCCTTTGATTTATCCGCACACTTAGTGCCAATTTCATAACCGAAACATAATCATCACCGCACACTTAGTACCAATATGTTAAGCCGAACTATATCGGTATCGCACACACAGTGCCAAATCAATAAGCCGAAGCTTCTATCTTTTTGCACACACAGTGCTAATCATCTCTGTCCCGTTTCTAATCTCGCACACTTAGTGCCCTCTAATTCAATTCTGCACATAGCATTTCTAATCTCATAGTTATAAATAATTTCATTCAATTCACATCACATACACATAATATAACAACTAGTATTATATCTGAACTTACCTCGGACGTCGAAATACCGAAATGGTCGATTAATCGAGCACTTTGTCTTTGCCTCGATCTCGGTCTGAACTTATCCTTTCTTGGTCTATACATATTTAAATTTAAATCATTCAATAACCAATTCATTCAATTTAGTCCTCACACATATTTAGGGCATTTTACAAACTAGCCCTCACATTTTCACATTTCGACACTTTAGTCCCTAATTCACAAAATCACAAAATACACCAAATTTCTACTCACACAAGCTTAGCCGAATTCTTCCCATGCTAATACAAGCCCACACATTTCATTTATTTCACATTTTAGTCCTCCAATTTACACTTTTTCTCAATTTGGCCCAAATTACTTAATTTCACCAAAAATCCAAATACAAACTATGTTAACCCAACACTAAGCTTTTATATTTCATCAATTAACAACACAAAGCTCACATATTCGTCAATGGCATATCTCAAAATCACCATCAATTTCTAAAATTTAAGCATGGGTTTGATAGTACACTAAGCAACGATCACAAAAACATAGAAATTATCAAAAACTGAGTCAAAATCATACCTTAATCTAGCCCAAGTATGTGCCGAATATAAAAAGAGCTCAAACCCTTCTTCTTTCTTCTTATTTTTGGTGATGAAGCATAAAGATGATAGAATTAACTTTTGTTTTAGTTTCATAATCTTTGATTTATCAATTTACCCATTTAACCTTTTAATAAACATATAATAACATATAAACATAAGGCCACTAATGTCTTTAACCATCCACTAACTAAATATTGGCTTAATTGCCTCATAAGGTGTAACAGCCCTATTTTAGCCTAATCGGAACAGTGGTTTTGGGACCACGAAACCGAGTCAGAAAAATTTTAAAATATTATTTTTCAAGTCGTATATGTGTGAATTTCAATGTGTGAAATTTTCGTGATTTAATTTTATTGATTGAGTGCCGAATTATTAAAATGGGTCTAATCGCGTAAAGTTTAAACTTGATGGTTTAATGTGCTAGAACCAAAGTGTGCATGTCTTTTAAATTGGAAGCATTTAAAAGGCAAAAAGACCATTTTAAAATGGTAGTGGCCGGCCATGTACTATAGTAGCCTTATAATATAATGTTTGTTAATTTATGATGAAAGGTTATAATAGTATTTTAATAATAAGTTAATATATATGTAAATAAAACACAAAAGAAACCATGTTTTTGTTCATCTTTCTTTGACCGAATACATGCACAAGAGAAAAGAAAAAATAACAAGATTGGTTCGGCCATCTTTAAGCCAAATTAAGGTATGTGGTTAGTTTAGTTTTTGTTAATTTTTACGTTTTTGAGATCGTTGCTTCGAATACAAGTCGACCCATGTTAGAATTTTTGAATTTGAGCATGTTTGATATTCAGCCATTGATGGTTGTTTATGCTTTGTAATGCTTGATGGAAAAATATTAAAGGTATGTTTTGAATTAACATGTTTTGATTGGAAATTTTGGTGAATTTGAGTATTTTGGGCTAAATTGTAAAAATAAATTTTTGAGGGGCTAAATTTCAAAACAAATGAAATGTGTGGACTTATATGGTTATGTGGAAGATTCGGCCTAGCTATGTTGTGGTGAGATTTTACATATTTTGTGTTTTGGGCAAATAGGACTAAAATGTAAAAGTGTGAAATGTTAGGGACAAAATGGTAATTTGTCCATTTAGGTGTTTTTGGACTAAATTGAAATGAAATGTGTTTGAATGAGCTTAATTTGAATATGTTTAGATCAAGAACAAAGAAAAACGGACTTGGATCGGGGAAAAGCGAAAGTTATCGAATAGCCGGTTTTTATTGTCCGACGATATCCGAGGTAAGTCTTTAAGCAAGTTAATAATGTAAATATTGATTTTAACCTAGTTTACATGCTGAATTTTGAAGTTATGGATTGAAATTTTGACAAAGCCGAATGTGATATAGTGATTTAACAATGAAAGGTAGTTAAATTTAATTGAGTTCAATATGTAAAAGTGATATGAATTATGTGTAACATATGTGATATTGGTAACATGTAATGTGTATGAGATGGTTTAACAATATCGATATTCGAGCTTCGAGCCTAGCAGGCCTTGTACCGGTGAAGTGTATCGGGCTTATTGCCTAGCAGGCTAAATGCCGGTGATTAAATTTCAGACCTCGGGTCTAGCAGGCTTAGTGCCAGTGTGTGTTTCAGGCTTTGTGCCTAGCAGGCTTAATGCCGGTGACTTATTATAAGGAAAAAGAGTTCATGGATCATTAACGATGTGGAATTTAATTACAGTAAATAAGCTAAATGTTCAGGTATGTATAAGCCTCATAGTTGCAGGGAATAAGGTAAGTTGTTATATTTCTTTTCAATGCTAGTAATGTGTGATATAGTTGAGGTATTTTTGTAAGATTTTAATATGTGCATTCGGCCTTACAAATAATGAGTATAAGATATTGGAATTGATCTTGGTTGTGTCTTTGAAAATATGGCCATAAGTGTAAATGCAATATGTGAGGATAAATGGATATTTTTACAAATGTGTATAATTGCTTATATGTGGTTGTTATGTATATTGTATTTACTTGATTTGGTGATATGTGGAAACATATTAAATTTATGAGTATTCGGTGAGTTTACATATTTAAGGTAAGATAGGGATAAATTGAGGTTGTCAAAGAAAAGGTATTAGCATTCGGCATTAGTAGACCACATAAGTACTAAGCTTAAAATTTTTTATGATATTAGTTATGGTTTTGAAAATGCTTGAATGATCATTTGAGTTAATACTTTTGCTTAAGACTTACAAAGCTAGTTAGCTTACTTTGTGTGTTATGTTTTCACTCTGGTTTATAGATTTTGGTCAAGCTACGAGCTCCGGGGATCGTCATCGAAGTCATCCATGCTATCGACTTATTTTGGTACCTAAAAAGTTGAATTTTTGAACTTAAGGCATGTATAGGCTAGCTTAATGTTCGAATGACATTTTTGTTTATGTATATAAGCCATGTGAAAATGGCTTAATCATGATGCTAGTGTGGTATATACATATTCGGTCATGTTATAAGCTCATTTTGGTAACTATGTTATATAGCATGTGAGTATAATATTTTGATTATATGGCTTGCTTGGGAAATGATGTGAATAGCTTATGACTAGCTCATTTTGATAATCTTGATGCTTGGTATGTTTTGTCTTTGAGTATAGTTATAAATTCACTTAGTAATTGGACAAAAAAATGAACATCATATATTCGATTTTTTTTTGGTTATTTTGATTCAGTTGTAAAGGAAATGTATGCACTTATAATATGCTTAAATAGTTTGCTGATTAGGAACGGTTGGTGAATGTAACTAATGAATAAGTTATATGATTATTTTGGTTTGATTATGTGCATGCAAATGAATTCAGATGTATATTGGTTTGATTGAGTGTATTGGATCTATTTGAATTCGGTAAGAGCAGTGTAACATGTGATCTCATATGTGTTTATTTAAAAGCCATGATTGTTATCTAGTTTAAGAACTAATTATGGATACGTGTATATTCGGTTAAGGTGGCTTTAATTACTAAATGAATAGAACCATTCGTCAATTGTTGTAATGATCCATTTGAAGTATATATGTGAATAAACTTGTAATAGTTAGTCGAATGTGTTTTGGTCTTACTGAATGATATGACATTGTCTTTTAAATGAACTTAAATTTAGTAAATAACATACATGATATACTTGGGTAATGTTAGTCAATTGAAAGAAGTATGTTTTACATTATCTTTTATAGATATCATTGGTTTAATTGTTTGAGTACTTAGTAAATAAATAAGGAAGAATAAGAATTTAGCCTAAAATTGATTGATGATTTGATTATGTATTCACAATAAAGATACGATAAATGAGGCTTATGGTATTTGCATTGTCATGTGGTTTGAATAAAATGTATATAGCATATTCGGCTTATGTTCTTGATGATTATGTCGCGTACAACTTAGGTTTAGTAAGGTAAGTATGTTTTATGAAATTTAATGTAATATTCATATATATGCACATGTGATCGTTTTTAATCTATTTGTATTTTTATATAAGTAAGTTTATTTATGACTTAAATGATTGAATAAAAGTTGTGACTTAGCTAGTAATGCCCTGTGACCCTAATTCGGCGACGGATGCGGGTTAGAGGTGTTACATTTGATTGGTATCAGAGCTTACGGTTTAGTCAATTCTAGGACTACCGTAGCGCGTGTGAGTCTAGCTATACATGCCTTAACTTATAATGCGATAGTGTGATGACTTCTGACATTTAAATTTTGTTTTTATATAGTAAATGGATCCCGATAGAGTAGTAGCTGATGATGTTGAGAGCGTAGCGTCTGATCCCGCGCATGGGTCAGTGCAGGCTGACTCTCGACCTATTTCGAGTAGCCATGAGGGGGAGGCTAAGCAAGCCTTCTACCAGATGATGAACGAATGGTTTACTCAATATATCCGGACTAATCCGGCTGTGCAACAACCTCCACCCCCGAATAATCCATCTCCGATACCTATGGTACCTCCGATAGTAGATCCGATGAGATTTGACAGGCCTCCTGTAGATAAAATTAGGAAACACGGGGCCGAAGAGTTTAAGGCTAATGACGATGATGATGCAGAACGAGCTGAGCTGTGGCTTGAAAATACTATCCGAGTGTTTGATGAGTTATCATGTACTTCGGAGGAATGTTTAAAATGTGCAATATCACTGTTGAGGGACACCGCATATCACTGCTGGAATACACTAGTATCGGTGGTTCCGAAGGAGAAAGTGACCGGGGAATTCTTTCAGACTGAATTTCGTAAAAAGTATATCAGTCAGAGATTCATCGATCAAAAGCGTAAAGAATTTCTAGAATTGAAACAGGGTCGTATGGCCGTGACTGAATACGAACAGAAATTTGTGAGATTGAGCCGATATGCTCATGAATGTGTTTCAACCGAGGCTATTATGTGTAAAATATTCGAAGACAGTTTGAATGAAGACATTAAGCTACTGGTCGGCATACTGGAGATTAAAGAGTTCGTGGTACTTGTTGAACGAGCTTGTAAAGTTGAAGAGCTTGGAAAAGAGAAAAGAAAAGCTGAGTTTGAAGCTAGAGATGTTCGGAAAAGATCATCGAGTAAGACTTTTCATCCAGCACCAAAGAAGTTTAGAGATGAATCCAGTCGACACAAAACCACTTCAGACTTTCCTAGACGGGACCGAAACCGACCACCTGCGGGTTCTCGAGCCACTTCAATGGCTAGTGTTGGTAATGATCAGCAGAATCGGGTTGAGTGTAAACATTGTGGAAAATGGCATTCTGGGAGTTGTAGATTTCATGATCGGTCCTGTTTTAAGTGTGGATTGATGGATCACTTTATTAGAGAGTGCCCGATGTTAGCCGAGCAAAACACTGTTCAGAATGTGAGACAGAGCAACGTGTCAGCACGAGGCAGACTACCCAGACATTTGGGTAATGTAGGTGGCAGCCAGAGGGGAACAAAAGATACAGCGGTTCGATCAGAGGCTCGTGCACCTGCTAGAGCATATGCTATACGCACTCGTGAGGATGCTTCTTCCCCAGATGTCATTACCGGTACTTTCACTCTTTATGATACTAGAGTTATTGCGTTGATTGATCCTGGTTCAACTCATTCTTATGTGTGTGAAACATTAGTATCCAGTAAGACTCTACCTATTGAGTCTACTAAGTTTGTAATTCGAGTATCCAACCCCCTGGGCCGGTGTGTTCTGGTTAACAAAGTGTGTAAAAGTTGCCCGTTAATGATTCGGGATTCATGTTTTCCAGCCGATTTGATGTTGTTGCCTTTCGATGAATTCGATATAATTCTGGGAATAGACTGGTTAACTTTGCACGATGCTGTTGTTAATTTCAAAAGAAAGACCATTGATTTGAGATGTCAGAATGGTAAAATTATTCGGATTGAATCTAATGATCTTAATGGGTTACCAGCGGTTATATCTTCGATGTTAGCTCAGAAATATATGAGAAAAGGGTATGAAGCTTACTTGGCTTATGTGCTGGATAGTAAAGTGACTGAGAAGCAGATTGAATCCGTACCAGTTGTGTGCGAATACCCAGATGTGTTTCCTGAAGAATTACCGGGTTTACCACCAGTTCGAGAAATAGAGTTTGGCATTGAATTAGTACCGGGGACGACTCCGATTTCAATAACTCCGTATCAGATGGCACCTACAGAATTAAAAGAGTTGAAAGCACAGTTGCAAGAGTTAACAGATAGGGGCTTTGCACGACCGAGTTTTTCTCCTTGGGGAGCACCAGTTCTATTTGTGAAAAAGAAAGACGGGACTATGCGAATGTGCATTGATTATCGACAGCTAAATAAGGTAACCATAAAGAATAAATATTCGTTGCCTCGGATTGACGACTTGTTTGATCAGTTGAAAGGGGCTTCAGTGTTCTCAAAGATAGATTTGAGGTCGGGTTATTATCGCCATCTGAGTCGAGATTCGGATGTGCCAAAGCGCTTTTGGACGAGGTACGGACATCGCGAAGTTTTTGGTTATGCCTTTCGGACTCACTAATGCACCTGCTGTTTTTATGGATCTCATGAATCGAATTTTCAGTCAGTATTTGGATCGATTTGTGGTAGTGTTCATAGATGATATTCTGATCTACTCCAGAAATGAAACCGAGCATGCCGAGCATCTGAGGCTTGTGCTACAAACTTTGTGAGATAAATAGTTGTATGCAAAGTTTTGTAAATGCGAGTTTTGGCTAAGTGAAGTCAGTTTTCTGGGTCATGTTGTTTCAGCATTAGGTATTCGAGTTGATCCGAATAAAATATCGGCTATACTCGATTGGAAACCACCGAAAAATGTTTCTGAAATTCGAAGCTTTCTGGGACTTGCTGGTTACTACAGACATTTTGTGAAAGGTTTTTCTATGATAGCTACCCCGTTGACAAAGCTATTACAGAAAGATGTTAAGTTTAAATGGTCGGAAAACTGTCAGAAAAGTTTCGATCAGTTGAAAGCTCTTTTGACCAAAGCTCTAGTGTTGGTCCAACCTGAATCGGGTAAAGAATTTGTTGTTTATAGTGATGCATCTTTGAATGGTTTGGGTTGCGTTTTGATGTAGGAAGGCAAAGTCATAGCTTATGCTTCGAGACAATTGAAGCCACACGAAAGAAATTACCCGACACATGATTTAAAGTTAGCAGCCATTGTGTTCGCATTAAAGATATGGCGTCATTATCTTTTCAGTGAGAAATGTCATGTTTATTCAGATCACAAGAGTTTGAAGTATTTGATGATTCAGAGAGATTTGAACTTGAGACAACGCAGATGGTTAGAGATGTTGAAAGATTACGAATTGGTGATTGACTATCATTCGTGAAAAGCAAATGTTGTTGCGGATGCTTTAAGTCGAAAGTCATTAATTACTCTTCGTGCGTTGAACGTGCATGTGGCTATGTCTGATGATGGTTCAATAGTAGCCGAACAAAAAGCAAGGCCGTTGTTTATTCAACAAGTTAGCGATGCTCAGAAAGTTGACAAAGATTTGTTGGCAAGACGAGTTCAGTGTGAAAGCAATGTTGAGTCAAAGTTTTGAATTGATGAGAATGACTGCTTGAAGTTCAAAGGCCGAATATGTGTTTCGAGGAATTCAGATTTGATTCAGACTATATTGAATGAAGCTCACTGTAGCCGATTGTCTGTACATCCGGATAGCACGAAAATGTATAATGATCTGAAACAGTTCTATTGGTGGTCTAGTATGAAACGGGACATATCTGAATTTGTCTCGAAATGCTTAGTTTGTCAACAAGTAAAAGCCGAACATCAGGTGCCTTCTGGGTTACTTCAGCCGATTATGATACCTGAATGGAAATGGGACAGAATTACTATGGATTTTGTATCCGGCTTGCCTACGACACCAAGCAAGAAAGATGCAATTTGGGTTATAGTGGATAGACTAACCAAATCAGCTCACTTTGTTCCAGTTCGTACGAACTGTTCGCTCGATAAGCTTGCTGAGTTGTATGTATCTCAAATTGTGAGATTACATGGTGTGCCGATTTCCATTATTTCGGACAGAGACCCGAGATTCATGTCGCAGTTTTGGAAGAAATTGCAAGATGCGTTAGGTACCAAACTACACTTTAGCATAGCTTTTCATCCGCATACAGATGGTCAATCTGAACGAATCCTTCAGATACTTGAGGATATGCTGAGATGTTGCATCCTCGAGTTTGAAGGTACCTGGGAATGATATTTACCTCTGATTGAATTTGCTTATAATAATAGCTTTCAATCTAGTATCAAAATGGCACCTTACGAAGCTTTGTACGGCCGTAAGTGTCGTACACCATTGTACTGAACCGAGCTCAGTGAAAACAAGATACACGGGGTTGACTTGATTAAAGAGACTGAACAGAAAGTGACTGTGATCCGAGATAGTTTGAAAGTTGCATCAGATCGCCAAAAGTCATACGCGGATTTGAAACGTAAAGACATTGAGTTTCAGGTTGGAGATCGGGTATTTTTGAAAGTTTCTCCGTGGAAAAAAAGTACTTCGATTTGGACGTAAAGGCAAATTAAGTCCGAGATTCATCGGGCCGTACGAGATCATCGAACGTGTCGGGCCTGTTGCTTATCGATTAAGACTACCTTCTGAACTAGAAAAGATACACAATGTATTTCATGTTTCGATGCTTCGTAGATATAGATCTGATCCGTCACATGTGATTGCCCCGTCTGAGATTGAAATCTGATCTGATATAACGTACGAGGAGGAACCGACTCGTATCTTAGCTCGTGAAGTAAAAGAGTTGAGAAACAAGAAAATACCGTTAGTAAAAGTATTATGGAATCGACATGGAGTAGAAGAGGCTACGTGGGAACCTGAAGATTCAATGAGACAACAATATTCGACTCTGTTTAACGGTAAGATTTTTGGGGACGAAAATCCCTAAGGGGGGAGAGTTGTAACAGCCCTATTTTAGCCTAATCGGAACAGTGGTTTCGAGATCACGAAACCGAGTCAGAAAAATTTTAAAATATTATTTTTCAAGTCGTATATGTGTGAATTTCAATGTGTGAAATTTTCGTGATTTAATTTTATTGATTGAGTGTCGAATTATTAAAATGGGTCTAATCGCGTAAAGTTAAAACTTGATGGTTTAATGTGCTAGAACCAAAGTGTGCATGTCTTTTAAATTGGAAGCATTTAAAAGGAAAAAAGACCATTTTAAAATGGTAGTGGCCGGCCATGTACTATAGTACCCTTATAATATAATGTTTGTTAATTTATGATGAAAGGTTATAGTAGTATTTTAATAATAAGTTAATATATATGTAAATAAAACACAAAAGGAACCATGTTTTTGTTCATCTTTCTTTGACCGAATACATGCACAAGAGAAAAGAAAAAATAACAAGCTTGGTTCGGCCATCTTTAAGCCAAATTAAGGTATGTGGTTAGTTTAGTTTTTGTTAATTTTTACGTTTTTTGAGATTGTTGCTTCGAATACAAGTCGACCCATGTTAGAATTTTTGAATTTGAGCATGTTTGATATTCGGCCATTGATGGTTGTTTATGCTTTGTAATGCTTGATGGAAAAATATTAAAGGTATGTTTTGAATTAACATGTTTTGATTGGAAATTTTGGTGAATTTGAGTATTTTGGGCTAAATTGTAAAAATAAATTTTTGAGGGGCTAAATTTCAAAACAAATGAAATGTGTGGACTTATATGGTTATGTGGAAGATTCGGCCTAGCTATGTTGTGGTGAGATTTTACATATTTTGTGTTTTGGGCAAATAGGACTAAAATGTAAAAGTGTGAAATGTTAGGGACAAAATGGTAATTTGTCCATTTAGGTGTTTTTGGACTAAATTGAAATGAAATGTGTTTGAATGAGCTTAATTTGAATATGTTTAGATCACGAACAAAGAAAAACGGACTTGGTTCGGGGAAAAGCGAAAGTTATCGAATAGCCGATTTTTGTTGTCCGACGATATCCGAGGTAAGTCTTTAAGCAAGTTAATACTGTAAATATTGATTGTAACCTAGTTTACATGCTGAATTTTGAAGTTATGGATTGAAATTTTGACAAAGCCGAATGTGATATAGTCATTTAACAATGAAAGGTAGTTAAATTTAATTGAGTTCAATATGTAAAAGTGATATGAATTATGTGTCACATATGTGATATTGGTAACATGTAATGTGTATGAGATGGTTTAACAATATCGATATTCGGGCTTTGAGCCTAGCAGGCCTTGTGCCGGTGAAGTGTATCGGGTTTATTGCCTAGCAGGCTAAATGCCTGGTGATTAAATTTGCACTCTCGGGTCTAGCAAAGCTTAGTGCCTGTGCAGGTGTGTTCGAAGCTTTGTGCCTAGCAGCTTAATGCCGGTGACTTATTATAAGGAAAAAGAGTTCATGGATCATTAACGATGTGGAATTTAATTCTGAGAAATAAGCTAAATGTTCAGTGCGTATAAGCCTCATAGTTGCGTGGAATAAGGTAAGTTGTTATATTACTTTTCAATGCTAGTAATGTGTGATATAGTTGAGGTATTTTTGTAAGATTTTAATATGTGCATTCGGCCTTACAAATAATGAGTATAAGATATTGGAATTGATCTTGGTTGTGTCTTTGAAAATTCGGCCATAAGTGTAAATGCAATATGTGAGGATAAATGGATATTTTTACAAATGTGTATAATTGCTTATATGTGGTTGTTATGTATATTGTATTTACTTGATTTGGTGATATGTGGAAACATATTAAATTTATGAGTATACGGTGAGTTTACATATTTAAGGTAAGATAGGGATAAATTGAGGTTGTCAAAGAAAAGGTATTAGCATTCGGCATTAGTAGACCACATAAGTACTAAGCTTAAAATTTTTTATGATATTAGTTATGGTTTTGAAAATGCTTGAATGATCATTTGAGTTAATACTTTTGCTTAAGACTTACTAAGCTAGTTAGCTTACTTTGTGTGTTATGTTTTCACTCTGTTTTATAGATTTTGGTCAAGCTACGAGCTCCGAGGATCGTCATCGAAGTCATCCACGCTATCGACTTATTTTGGTACCTAAAAATTTGAATTTTTGAACTTAAGGCATGTATAGGCTAGCTTAATGTTCGAACGACATTTTTGTTGATGTATATAAGCCATGTGAAAATGGCTTAATCATGATGCTAGTGTGGTATATACATATTCGGTCATGTTATAAGCTCATTTTGGTAACTATGTTATATAGAATGTGAGTATAATATTTTGATTATATGGCTTGCTTGGGAAATGATTTGAATAGCTTATGACTAGCTCATTTTGATAATCTTGATGCTTGGTATGTTTTGTCTTTGAGTATAGCTATAAATTCACTTAGTAATTGGATAAAAAAAATGAACATCATATATTCGATTTTTTTTTGGTTATTTTGATTCAGTTGTAAATGAAATGTATGCACTTATAATATGCTTAAATAGTTTGCTAATTAGGAACGGTTGGTGAATGTAACTAATGAATAAGTTATATGGTTATTTTGGTTTGATTATGTGCATGCAAATGAATTAAGATGTATATTGGTTTGATTGAGTGTATTGGATCTATTTGAATTTGGTAAGAGCAGTGTAACATGTGATCTCATATGTGTTTATTTAAAAGCCATGATTGTTACCTAGTTTAAGAACTAATTATGGATACGTGTATATTCGGTTAAGGTGGCTTTAATTACTAAATGAATAGAACCATTCGTCAATTGCTGTAATGATCCATTTGAAGTATATATGTGAATAAACTTGTAATAGTTAGTCAAATGTGTTTTGGTCTTACTGAATGATATGACATTGTCTTTTAAATGAACTTAAATTTAGTAAATAACATACACGATATACTTGGGTAATGTTAGTCAATTGAAAGAAGTATGTTTTACATTATCTTTTATAGATATCGTTGGTTTAATTGTTTGAGTACTTCGTAAATAAATAGGGAAGAATAAGAATTTTGCCTAAAGTTGATTGATGATTTGATTATGTATTCACAATAAAGATACGGTAAATGAGGCTTATGGTATTTGCATTGTCATGTGGTTTGAATAAAATGTATATAGCATATTAGGCTTATGTTCTTGATGATTATGTCGCGTACAACTTAGGTTTAGTAAGGTAAGTATGTTTTATGAAATTTAATGTAATATTCATATATATGCATATGTGATCGTTTTTAATCTATTTGTATTATTATATAAGTAAGTTTATTTATGACTTAAATGATTGAATAAAAGTTGTGACTTAGCTAGTAATGCCCTGTGACCCAAATCCGGCGACGGATACGGGTTAGGGGTGTTACATAAGGCCTCCACATTAAAAAGACAACAACACTTAAGTACTTATAAATCAGCACACAGCTTGTACACTTTATGCGATTAAGTCCTTTTTGCTAATTAAGCACTCAAACAATAAAATTTTCACACAGAAATTTCACACAGACTTAATCACATATTATGAACACAGAAAATAATATTAAAATATTTTTTTGACCTTGTATTTGTGGTCTTGAAACCACTATTCTGACTAGGGTTTAAACCGGGCTGTTATAGGTTTAATCGTGTTTTAGGACTAATTTCAAGTGTTATTATGTCGATTATAGGCTTTGGAAGGCTTAGGAGTGGTTTCTACATCGAATCGATACCAGGTGTGTACCCAAAAATACAGAAAATGGGGTTTCAGTGAAAGCTGAAAACCCCACTGTTGACGCTACATGGGCGTGTGGTAGCCCGTGTGCCATAACATGGGCGTGTGATCGACGAGGCCAGGCCGTGCGTGCAAGACACGGCCGTGTGATGGCCCGATAGGCCGTGTGCAACACACGGGCTATATTGATTTGGGTCGTGTGGGCCACAAAGGCGTGTGGGTCCACACGGGTAGTCCACACGGACGTGTGAGATTCTGGGCCAGGCCGTGTAATCCACACGGCCAAGGCCAAATCGGGCCGTATGGGACACATGGGTGTGTGGGCCCACACGGGCAGGCCATATGGGCGTGTGAGCCCATTTAACTGAAATGTATTCTAAGGTTGCACGGGTCGCCCAAGTCGACTGTGAACCTACTGTAGGTTCGGTAAGCACTACTTAGACCCTTAAATGCGTGAACTGTATGTATGATGTATGTACTGAGCATGATGATTATATGAATGAATATCGAATCGTATGTATAATCGATATTCATGTATTAGCATGTCATATACTGTATGTTGCATTGCAGGGTTGGGATGTTGATATTTGGAGGAAGTGTACTGAAAGGCTTTTAAGCCTATTATCTGGTAGTTCAGTTGCAATTTACTGATAATGTGCCGCATTTGGTACTACTTAGAATGTAGGGATGGGTGGGTGTTTTAAAACCCACATGGAGTGTAAGGATGGACGAAGATGGTGTGTAGAAGCTGGTTGGGTAGGACTCTGTTTACTGATTAATGTATATCTGATACTGTCACTATGATGGGCTTAGGCCCTAATGCATATGTGATACTGAAACTGAAATGGGCTAAGGCCCGAACTGATACTGTTACTGAAATGGGCTTAGGCCAAACTGCATTTGACTGTTTGTTGTTGTTTGACTGTATGCATGTCTTCTATGGGGATTACACACTGAGTTTACGTAAACTCACCCCTTTCTGTTTTATCTGTACAGGAAATCCCCAGACTTAGATGGATTGGTGTGGTAGAGGACTCCACGGTGACCACATAACTGTTAAACTATTTTAATTCCATCTAAGGTTTTGTTTTCCCTATTATTTTTGGAGTATTTTTGATGTAATTTGGAATGTTTGTCTTTATTTTTGGATTTTAACTGTTCCATGGATTTTTAACTGCAAAACTCAACGAAAACTCGGTTTAATCAAAAACAACGTTTTTCCTAAACGCGAACGGTTTCCTAAAATATCACGGTTTTGAAAGCTTCCGCCATAGAATATGTCTTTAAACGAATCAAATTAACGAGAAAATGATTTTTGAAACCAATGAGAGATTGATAGAAGATAATAAACGGAAACGATTTTAACTTGTTAATTTCGCTTTCAAATTCCATTCAATGTGACATTGTTAGATTCGATCATAACGTCTAAGCCGAGTTTGGGGTGTTGCATTTAGAATAAGGTGTTTTAACCTTACTGCATTACTTATATTTGACTTTGATTAGAATGATTTTATAAACCTATAAATAGACGTAGTCGTCTCTCCTCTTGTATATCGTTCGAATGCGACATAGTGAATTTTCTTCTCATCTGCTCATGGTTTTTTTCCAAAAGGATTTTCACGTAAAATCGGTGTATTCTATTTTTTCTCTCTTTTCTTGCCATTATCGACATCCTATTTTTTACACTGTTATCGTGGATTTGTTCCCTATTTCTCAATTAATTATTCTTCAATTTACAATAAAAAATATGATTTAGCAGTTTGATAAATTGAAAGCTTAAGTAATGAAAAAAAAAAGTATTGAATTTAAGTTATAAAATATGTTTGGTATATTACTTAAACTTACTTATTGAGTATATTTAAATTATTTGATAAATAATAATATAATCTTAAAAGAAATAAAAATAAATAAATGAATTTATTCTTTGTTAAGTAAGTGAATCTATTATCATTTTCTATCATTTTTTGTAGAAAAATTATATCCAATACTTTTTAGTATGTGTTGTCAAACATGTTTAAAAAAATTAAATTATTGGAAATATTAATTTTTTTTCTCAAATATATACATTTTGACTTAGACTGATTTTACATTAATACAAAATTTGTATATATTTTATATATTTGTTCAAGGATTTATATATAACCTACTTTCAGTTAACCATACAATATAGGTACATTTTATTCAAAACATTAACACCTAATAAAATTTCTCACAAATAAATTCAATTATTCAATTTTTTAATTGTAGAAACATATATTTGCAGTAAATTAAATATAAATCATATGTTTTATGTATACAGTGGTATACATATCAAATTTCGACAGAATAAAAATAATTTTTATAGACAAAAATAAAATAAAAAAACTGCTGAATTTCATACTTTACTGGTACTATGCTTGCAATTATATTGTGCCAGTGTTCTTCCTATACACTTTTATAAATAATTATCTTCTTTTATATAATATTAAAATTAGAGTACAGAATTCACACAATTTAAACCCACGATATATATGGTTGTTTATATAATAATTATCTTCTTTTATATAATATTAACAAAAATTTTAATTATTGCTTCATAAAAATTAACAATTATGTAAATATCATATTTTGTTTGCATCTAATATTTCACTTAAGTGTCAATTTCTGATTCATTTGTTCTATTTTTTTTTTTAAAGTATATCTAATTCCGAAAAGTAAAATATGATTTCTTCTCTTGGTTTCTTCTAGGTTTAATATCAATTTTTTATTTTCTACTTTGATTCTAGATTATATATAACCTAAAATTCAGATAAATTATTAGGTAGACCTTTCCCATCACATGAATAATGGTCCTATCTAATTATATAATGCCATGTAAGATTATTTTTACATGTCATTGTTAACTAAAAAAATAACAAAAATGTCCAAAAAATTATGTTTCGATTGTTAATTGGTTTAGTAGTCGAATTTGATAAAATTGCCCTGAACTGAAGAAAGTATTTGTCCTTGCTCTAACTAAATATTCTTTCGTATCAAGAATCAAGAATGAAAATGCGGATATAGTCGAATGGTAAAATTTCTCTTTGCCAAGGAGAAGACGGGGGTTTGATTCCTGCTATCTTCCCAAGGCAATGTATTTAAGATAAGAGGATAAAAGATTCGTTATAGTTGACTGGAATTGGAATATAATACACCCCCTAAAAGAAAAAAAAAAGACTAGTTAATAGGGTCAAGTCTAATTTTTTTGTCAAAAAAAATGTAATGTTGCGGGAACAAGATTTGAACCAATGACCTCAAGGTTATAAGCCTTGTGAGCACTCTAGAGAATCACCAAAGTTATTTGATCTTTCATCCAAATAACATTCTACTTTCACTTCATCTTCACTTATCATTGTCCTATTCCATTTCAAAATGATTCTCCTTGCTTTGATTTCCCCTTTGATATAAAGGATTGGAGAATGGAAGTTCGGGATATTAAGCAAATTACGAAAATTAAGGAATTGGTTTAAGGTTAATAGGGGTTTAATTTGAGGCCTAGGGTTAGGAAATAACCAGGGATTTTAGATTTGACAATTTACATAAATTAGGGATTAGGGATTTCAAAAATTTGAGATTTGGCTTCAATATAAGCAAATAACGAAATGGGATTTTGTTTCTTTCTCAATTTCGATTACAAATTTAAAAATAATTTCTATCAAAATTTCATTATAATAAAAAAGATTGTAACTAAAGGATGCATGGATGAAACTTTCTTTTCATTTAATATTATTAAAAACAAGGTTTTTACTCTCTTTTCTCTATTTTCGTTGTCTATAGATAAGAATGGTTGAAGGAGAAAACAAAAAATTTAAATTTATTTTTAATTTCTTAATCATCAAATGACATGTAAAAATAGTCTTACGTGGCATCCACTGCTTATGTGGTGGGAAAGGCCTACCTAACAATTTTTCTAAATCTAAGAATTAAATTTCATACAAGAAAATCCAAGTTCAAAATAGCTATCAAATAAAAAAAATTAAATTTAAGTACTAAAAAAATAAAGAGTTAAAATTAAAAAAAATTAAAAAAAATGAAATTGGATATATGTAAATGTATGTATATATATATTGCCAGGGAAATCTAATATGGGTATCTTCCTTGGTCTTCATTTTCAAATTGCCATGGAAATCTGTTACTCTATGTTCATCGCTCCTTTTAAAACAATGCTAAGCTTCTCCACCTTACTTGTTTTCATCACTTTTGCTTTGTGTTACCTCTTTAAGCTTCAATGGCAGCGCAATGCCCAAAAGCCTAAGCAGCCCTCTCTTCCGCCAGGCCCTAAACCTTGGCCTATTGTGGGAAACCTCCCTGAATTCATCATAAACAAGAACAAAACTTCGGTGTCTCATTGGATACACAGTTTCATGAAAGAAATGAACACCGAAATTGCTTGTATTCGTCTCGGAAACGTTCATGTGATTCCCGTCACTTGTACTGAAATCAGTCTCCAATTCTTGAGAAAACAGGATGCTAGTTTTGCTTCAAGACCCCTTACCATGGCCACTGGTGTCCTCTCAAAAGGGCACTTAACCGCTATTTTTTCACCCTTAGGAGATCAGTGGATAAAAATGAAGAGAGTTATGGTCAGCGAGATGCTTTCAAAGGACAGACATCGATGGCTTCACGAGAAAAGAGTTGAAGAAGCTGATAACCTCGTGCGTTACGTTCTTAACCAATGCAAAAATGGTGATGAAGGCGGCCTTGTAGACATAAGACTGGTTGCCCAACACTATTGTTGCAATGTGACGAGGAAGTTGATCTTTAATAGAAGATACTTCGGAGAAGGGAAAGCAGATGGTGGACCTGGTTTTGAGGAAAAAGAATACGTCGACGCCATTTTCACTTTAGTCCTTCATCTTTATTCCTTTTGTATATCCGATTACTTTCCATTTTTGAGAGGCCTCGACCTGGAGGGACATAAGAAAATCGTGGAGGACGCAACTAGTGTTCTAGAGAAATATAACAATCCCATTATTGAAGACAGGATTCAACAATGGAGAGATGGCAAGAAACATGAACTTCAAGACTTGCTTGATGTTTTGGTTTCTTTGACTGATGACAATGGTATCCCACTACTGTCAGCGGACGAGATCAAAGCTCAAGTTAATGTACGTCTTTCCTTCTCTCTAATTGTTTTGAACAAAATATAAGTCACCAACATGTTAAACTTTATTAAAAATGGATTACTAAGACATGAAAATAACATAAATATGATATAACATACACGTGTTATCATAGAAAATCACCCCTATATATTGATAATCTTTTTTTTTTCAACTTAATTTTCAGGAAATTATGATTGCAGCAGTGGATAATCCATCAAATAACTTAGAATGGGCACTTGCGGAGATGTTAAATAAACCAGAGACCCTACAGAAAGCCAGAAACGAATTAGATAATGTGGTTGGAAAAGATAGGTTAGTACAAGAATCTGATTTCCCACAACTTAACTATATTAAGGCATGCGCCAGAGAAGCCTTTAGACTCCATCCCATTGCACCATTTAGCCCTCCTCACGTGTCCGTGACTGATACAACAGTGGGCGACTACTTCATCCCTAAGGGTAGCCATGTGATAGTTAGTCGGGTTGGGCTTGGTCGAAACCCTAAAGTTTGGAACGAGCCAGGCGAGTTCAAGCCAGAACGTCACCTCCAGGATTGTAATAAAGGCGAAGAAGTGGTGCTTGAAGAGCCAGATTTGCGGTTGTTTACATTCGGTAGTGGAAGGAGAGGGTGCCCCGGAGTGCTGCTTGGAAGCTCGATGACTACCATGATGTTTGCGAGGCTATTGCAAGGATTCGATTGGAGCATCCTGACTAACCAGGGAACCATTGATCTTTGTCCAGGAAGGGGAGTTCCCTTTCTGGCTAAACCACTGCTTGCTGTTGCAAAGCCACGATTGCCACCCCATGTCTACTCTTTTTCAACTGAAAGTGAAATACAGTAATTAACTCCGTGACGAAGATGGGGGTTGACAAGGGAGACCTGTTTGTGGCTTGGTTCTAATGAAATTGTTTTTATCCATAATATGTATTTCCTGTTGTAGCTTATTTCGATGTTTATCCATAATATGTACTCATTTACGTACCTTCTTATGTATGGTTTTCTCATTAATAAAAATTCTCACGGAAAATTAAATAGTCATTGGACTGTTTGTAAGTCTTAAGTTATTTGGCTGTAAAAATTAATTTTTTATGACTTAAAATTAAATAACTTTCTTTTTTGATTTTCAAACTTGATCATAGATCGACATTGATTTAAGATATATTTTTCTACTCATCGATGTGTATTGATCTATTGTACTAATTGTTGGATCACTGTCTGGAGATTGCTAGTAAGACTTTTTTAAAAAAAAAAATCAAGTGAGTTAAATAAAAACTTTCGAATAGTTATGTGACTTAAATAAAACTTTCAAATAGTTCAATGACTATTTTTTAACTTTTTAAAGTTGAGTAACTAGAACATAAACTTACTAATAGTTTAGTGAAATTAGGTGCAGTTTACTTGATAATATGCCTAATTTATATGTTTATTGTATTTATAGGTGTAGTTATCACACTATCACATGTTATATAATGACATGTATTTTTAGACTCACATAAGCTACGTTCAGTCCGAGAATTGGCTAAACCGTAGCTCTGATACCAATACATGTAACACCCCTAACCCGTATCTGTCGCCAGATTAGGCTACGGAGCATTATAGGAAGATAACATCATACAACAAACATTTATTCACCATATATAAAACACAACATGAAACATAGAAATGCTATTCAAACTCATATAAATAGTCCCTTTTACGAGCCCTCGAGGCCCTAAAAAGACATTAGAAACGAGTCGGTACTAAATCAAACATTTAGAATTTTTTAGGAAAAGATGAAAATTTTGAAACTGCAGGGGTCACACGGCTGAGAGACACGCCCGTGTCTCAGGCCGTGTGGACATTCGAAGTAGGGACACACGGCCGTGTCCCAGCCCGTGTCTGTGCCCGTGTAACTCTCTGACTTGGGTCACACGGCCAAGCCACACGCCCGTGTGCCGGGCCATGTATCCCTTTAAATGTCCTCACATGCCCGTGTGCCAGGCTGTGTGCTAGGCCGTGTAACTGCCTGACTTGCAACCTTTAATAAGCTACAGGGGACACACGGCCGTGTGTCTCAGCCGTATGGACAAAAAATAGGCCATTTTCAAGCCATTTTTCTCACCCAAAAACTAGCCACTTGCACAAACCAAATGTACCTATTTCCATGCATTCAAATGGCACTTAATATATACATATACAAGCTAGAACATCATAGAAACTAACCATTCAACCAATATGCCAAAATGGCACCTCAAACTCAACAATCAAACTTGACTAAACACCAACCAAATTCATTCATAATTCAAACCACCAATTGAACAACTTCAATTCCACATTTGCCATAATGTTCATATACCAATTACATGCACAACAAATACCATTATGACCATTTCCACATATACCATTAATCTTAATAACTATACCAAATGCCAATATACATCCAAGGCTACAAAAACTAACCATTAACACTTCAAGGCAATATCTATATCATACCAAACAGCATCTCATAGCATACCTTAATGTTCATTCATTCAACTACAATTACTAAGTACTTAGATGCCAAAATGACAACCACTTTAAATACTATATATACACATGATATCATATCAACTATATCATTAACCAAAATAACATATATACAAGCCACACATAACGGCTAATTTCATCAAACAAAGACACCTATACATGCCATTATAACTTTGACTTAAAATCATCAAAATCTATCGATATAGCCGATGGATAGTGTGATGGATCTCCGACAAGCTTCCAAACCGAATGAGCTTCCGATTATCTAAAAAGAAACATAAGAGAAATAACACGAAGTAAGAATATAATGCTTTGTAACAGTCTGATTTCGACCTTAATCGGAACGGTGGTTTCGGGACCACGAATCTGAGTCGGAAAAATATTTTAATATTATTTTCTATGCTCATTATGTGTGAATTTATGTGTGTGAAATTTTCGTATAAAAATTTGATTGTTTTTGGTGCTTAATTGTGAAAAAGGGCTTAATTGCATAAAAAGAAAATTTGGTGGTTAAATGTGTAAGTATCAAATTGATGATGGTTTTATAAATTGAAGTGTTGATAGTGTAATTTAGCCATAAATTAACATAGTGGCTGGTTTTGGTATGCATGTAATAGTAAATAGATTATTAAATTATTTTAGTAATGGCAATTTTGTAATTTTGTTAACTTATAATAATAATAAAACATAAACAAAAGTGGATGTTCATTTTTTTTATTCACTTTCATTCCTTTACTGCCGAAATGAGAGAAGGAAGAAATGGTTTTAGCTTTTGAAACTTTCAGCACTTGCATGCTTGATTAAGATCAAGACCCAAAGAAATCGGACTTGGATCAGGAAAAAGTGAAAATAGTTGAATAGCCGATTTTTGTCGTCCGTCGATATCTGAGGTAAGTCTTTAAGCGATTAAACATTGTAAATTATATATTTTAATTATTAATATGCTGATTTGGAAATTGGGAAATTAGTATTGAGTTAGCCGAATGTGATTAATTATAAAATTAATATGTTTAAGTTTGGTTTGATTGAGTTCTAATATTTGAAAGTTCGAACAAAGATTATGAAGTACAAGAAAAGTTCGATATATGAATTGGTTGTGAGACAACATTAAAAATATGATATTCGGGCTTTAAGCCTAGCAGGCTTTGTGCAGGTGAGAAATATCGGGCTTTATGCCTAGCAGGCTTTGTGCCGGTGAGAAATATCGGGCTTTATGCCTAGCAGGCTTTGTGGTGAATTATTATAAGTGTATGCTTAAAAAGATTCTTGCTGATGTGGAATTTAAATTCGGTAAATGAGCTCAATGTTCAGGTATGTGTAAGCTTATTGGTTGTTTGAGATAAGGTAAATTAGTAACTTGATATTTGTTACTAATTATATGCGATACAATTGAAGATTTTATGTGAATTTTAGTAAGTGTATTCAGCCTTGTAAATAAATAGTATGAATTTTGTGGAATTGATTTTTGGGTATGGGCATATACGTGTTCATGTAAAATCGGCCATTTAAGTGGTATATGTACAAGATGTGGTATTATAGTTCTTAGGTTTATATAAATGCGTTTGTGTATGTTTGATCATATAAAGACATTTTAGTCTTGAAAGTTGATTAATATTAGATCATATTGATTAAATGAGCATTCGGCCAAGGTAAATTTTGTGTGTAAAAAAATGTATTATTTATCTCATTTGTAGATTTGAGGTTAAGATTGATAATGATAATGAAATTTGGATTGGCTTAAAATGAGTTGATTATATAATTAGGTTGTTTAAATTGCTTAAAGCTTACTAAGCTAAGTTAGCTTACTTCGTGCGTTTTTGTTACTTTGTTTCATAGATTTTGGAAGTTAGCTACGAGCTCGGGGATCGTTTTGGAACATCGTCACATTATCGATCGCTATATCGGTATTTTTAAAAGTTTTAAATGATGAACATATATGGCATGTATAGGCTAGTAATATTATGTTTGGTTTTGAAGTTCTATATATTTGTATAAGCCATGCGAAAATGGCTTGTCCATCTTGTTAATCTTGGAATTTATATTTTGACTTGATGATTATGTTTGGTTGTGGTTTTGGTTGATTTGGTTTTGGTATATATAAGTATGATTAATGTATAGAGTTTAAATGAAATGGAGTAAAGATGTTATAAACTTGTTAACCATATTTTGCAATGAAACAGTTTTTGGTTAGCAGCAGTGACGTGATTTTGAAAAATCACCAAAAATAGGAGAAATGGAATTAGAAAGTGAATAAGATATAGAATTAATCTTATTGTGTTTATTTTTATATGAAAGAAACAGAGTAGGCAAGGGAATTTTATAATATGATATATTTAAATTTTAGTAAGACTGGTTCTGAAAGACTTCGTGATCCCCTGTTCTGTCTTGGAAAAATTATTAAAAATTGTAAAAAACCAATCATGGAGCATAGTTTATATGCTTAGAATCCTTAATGAGTCTATTTTTTATTGGAATAAATTATAACATTAATTGAATTCTGTACAATGAGATAACTTAGTTTTTGTAAAGATAGGTCAGAACCATCGAACAGTGAAACAAGGGAAACTTTAATGAATAAACTGTACTAATTGGACACAAGAAAAATTCTGGAAAAATTATAGTAAGAATATATATGAGTCTAGTTTCAAGGAAAATTTACGGATCTAAATTTCGAGTTTTTTAACTCTAGTTATAGTTAATTTAGTCAACATGACGCAGATGGACAGTTTAAATTTTTATGCCCTGAATTAGTAGTTAAGTTTAGTAATGCCTCGAGCTCGACTCCGGCAACGGTCTCGGGTAAGGGGTGTTACATGCTTAGTAAGTTTGTAATTCATAAACTAAGCTTACCATTTCAATATACATAAGCTTAAAAGCAATTTATGAGATAATCCAACATAGCTTGGCACAAGCCTAAGCAACAACAACCTTTCAAGTTAGATAACCACATAACTCAGCAACTCATTGCAAAACATAATAGCTTTTATGCACATAACTTATGAGCATTCATACTTTTATGAATATGGCTAAGCATATTTAAAGCATCATCATTTCATACATGTGTCATACTTTCATAGTATTACTTATCGAAATATCTATCGATCTTTCCCTTTTGTACACCCATTGAACCACTAGAATAATATCAGATACGCGGGAATCTCGCACACTATGTGCTAACATATGGTCGAAACCATTACTTTCTCTTATCTCATATAAATGCTCTCTCTCGAGCCATAAGTGGGTTTGCTCACACAAGCTGTCAGTCAGAACGTAGTTACGCGGTGCTGCTCATACAAGCTGTCAAGTAACTACAACACATGCCGAAAACTCAGCCACCGGTAGGACGTACAAGACCAGCACCCGAAACACGATAACCCCTAATGACATGTCATTTGTATCCTATATATTCCTAAGGTTCAAATAGGATCCAAAAGTCACCGAAACTTCGTTGGATTTTTTCGTAGAGACGTAATACCATAATAACATAAAAGCATGTAAATCGAGCATAATACAACTTTAATTAAATGTAGGAACTTACCTCGATCATAATTGAAGAAATACGATCGACTAATCCAATACTTTTTCTTTTCCCCGATCTAATTCCATACGTTGCTTTTCTTGATCTAAATAATTAATTTTAATTCATTCAAATTTCATTCTATTCAATTAAATCCAAAAATCATATTTTGGAAAAATTATGCTTTTGCCCATATAATTTTGAATTCATTACAATTTAGTCATTAAGCTTATAAAATGAAATTCATGCAATTTGGTACCAACCCACTATATCCAAATCTTATTTAGGCCCCTCACCATCCCTACATTTCATTTATTTCACAATTTCATCATGAATAATTTTCTAATTTTCAATTTAATCCCTAATTGACAAATTCATCAAAATTCCCTTTACAAAAGTTATTCAACTATCATCAAACATTCATTTTCATCCATCAAACATAAAAAAAACTAATATAAATTCATGGTAAAACCCTATACTTTTGACAGTTTTACAAATTAGTCATCGGGCTAGCTAGATTAAGCTACAACGACCCCAAAAACATAAAAATCATTAAAAACAGAACAAAAATACACTTACATGCATAGAAGGACTATGGCCAAACCTTGGAAGGTCTTTAATGGCTTCCATAGGTGCTAATTTCGGTTGAAGAAGAAAGAAAGAAAGATGATATCTTTCTTTCACTTATTTTATTTGATGATATTTTATTAATTTACCAAATTAACCTTAAGTAAAAACCTTTAAAACCATTAAAAAGATGTCCATCTTTGCCCACTAATTATATTAATAGTCTAATTACCATTTAAGGCCACTCATATTCCAATTTCATAGCAATTTGACACTTTTTACTTATAGAACTCAAATTTGCACCTTATGCAATTTAGTCCTTTTTATTAATTTCTTAACAAATTTTTTATACAACACCACTAACATGCTACAGACATTAAAATATTAATAAAATAATTATTTCGACATTGAATTTGTGGTCTCGAAACTACTGTTCTGATTTTACTGAAAACAAGCTGTTATACAACAACCCCCCGAATATGTTCAACATGATGCCAATGGGCAACCTCTTGTTTGTCGATTGATGAAGGCGTTGTATGGGCTACAACAAGCTCTAAGAGCATGGTTTGATAAGTTGAAATCCTATCTTCTTTCTGTAAGTTTTGTGGGGTCGAAATCTGATGCTTCCTTGTTTATACTTGCTATTGATATGGCTCATATGTATGTGTTAGTATATGTTGATGATATCATCATTAAAGGGAACTCAACTCAAGAGATTGATGTGTTTTTTGAATAACTTCACTCTGAATATTTGCTCAAAGACATGAGGGGATCTTCATTATTTTTCGGGTGTTGAGGTCACTCGCCTGGTTGATAGAACTCTTCACCTGTGTCAACGTAAGTACATTCTTGACATTCTTGATCATGGTCATATAGTTCCTGCTAAGACTGTCCCTACACCTATGGTTAGTTTTTCCCTTTTGTCTAAGACTATGGGTACTCCGATTTAAGATCCTAGCGAATATCGTAGTCTTGCCGGTGCGTTATAGTATGTCATGCTTACTCGACCTGATATTGTATATGTTGTAAATCGTATCTTCCAGTTCATGCATGCTTCAACAAATGTTCATTTTGTGGCACTCAAACGAATTTTACGCTATTTATGTGGTACAGTTGATTATGGCTTGTTTGTAAAACCGTCTGAGAGATTGTCATTAGTTGGATATGCTGACGCTAATTGGGGATTAGACTTTGATGATCGACGATCAACTACAGGGTATTGTATCTATTTTGGTGCTTTAAAAAGTAACAAGTTGTGTCTCGATCCATAACTAAGGCAAAGTACTGAGGATTGGCGGCTGGGACTGCAGATGTTACTTTGCTAATGTCTTTGTTATGTGAACTTCAATATCAATTTGTTGATACACTAACAATATGGTGTGATAATTCAAGTGCCGTGGTAGTTGCAGCTAATCCGGCTTTACATTCAAAATTTAAACATGTCAAACTTGATTTGTTTTTTGTTCATGAGAAAGTTGTCGATGAGTCTCTTATCATCTGAGAAGTTCCTGCCTGTGACCAAGTAGCAGACGTTCTTACTAAATCGTTGTTTGTTTTGCAGTTTTGTAAACTTCGACAACTTCTACGGGTTTCAAAAGTTGAGTAGATGGGTGAGTAATGGCCCATTTTTGCCCGGGCCCATACAATAAAACCAAATAAATTAAACAGTCCAAGGTTTTTTTACAAGCCCAAACACATTGACCTAACCCATTACAGCAACCCAAATACAAACCTAAATTAACCCAATACAACCTAGCCCAAACTAAAATAAGCCCGAGTGGCCCAAGGGATTAAGCAAGTCAGTGACCTAGGGTTTTTGGAACCCTAGGCGCCGCAAGCTCCATACCAGCCCCTCACCGTCGGACACCACGCCGCCATCAGCGCGTGGATCCCACCTCATCGTCGCCGTAGATTTCGCCAGTCACCTGCAAAACAAGGAAAGAAAATAGACAGTGATTTTGTATTTATTTTTCGATTTTTGGGTTATAAATAACCTTAAGACAATCTGTAAAAGGAGGAGAGGGGGGATATACACAAAACAATACAGAGACATATTTTTACACGGAATATATACAGTCCATAAAGCACCAAAGGTTTTTATTTTTTTTTTCCTTTTCATTTTTCGAATATTGTTTTTTTTTATTTTTTTATTTTCTTACTCATATATAAGATATATTTATTAAAATACAAAAAAAAAGGAAAAAATTACCTATTTTGGGAGTTCCGGCCACCGTGCGTTGTGGCCGGCGACGGCGGCGCCGGAGCTTCACCGGACCTATGGTCGGAAATCGCTAGGGATAGAGAGGGGGAGAGAAGACTTTCTGTTTTTTGAAGAAAAAGAAGGAAAATGATTTTTTTTTTAAAAAAAAAAATTAACTTATATAAAAGGAGTGAAACGGCGTCGTTTCACCCTGGGGCATTTAACGCCAAAACGACGTCGTTTTGAGATGTGTCGGATTGACCCGACCCAAACCGCCTGGGATCCGCGTGTTTTTTGACTGAGGGGCTATTTGTGCCCTCAGTCCTTCTGCTTTCGAGGCGGTTTTCAATTGGGTCCCTTTTTAAGTTTTCCCTTTCTTTTCGAATTTACCCCACGGATTTTACCTCCATTTCAATTGGGTCCTCTCCAAACGGCGCGTTTTGGTGAACGGGAATATTTTCCCATTTAATCCCTCTCTTTTTGCGCGCGTTGCATTTGGGTCCCTAATTCATTTATTTCTTTTAAAATTTGGATTTTAAATTTTATTTCTCTCTTAATTTAGTCCCTTTACTGTTTTTATTTATATTTTGGGGGCCCCAATTTTATTTTTAATTTCAATTTAATACAGTATTCATTTTTATCATTTCATTTATATATTCATGTGTATCATTTTCATTTATTTAATTGTTTGCATATACATATATTTTTATCATTATTATGTATATTTTCTTGTTTATTCATTTTATTTTATTTTTGTAATTTACTTTATTCCTGCTTTATTATTATTATTATTATTACTATTATTATTATATTATTATTATTATTATTATTAAACTAATATATTTAATATTTATTTTTATTTTTATTTACTACTTTTAAATAGGCTCTACTTATTTCTTATTTTATCATTTTCATTGCGTTTATTTATTTATTATTTATTATTTTTCATCCTTATATGCATATACTTTCAAATATTAGAATATTTATTTTATTATTTTCACTACTATCATTATTTTCATTATGATTATTATTATTATTTATTTATTTCTATTATGGTTATTCGATTATTAACGTGTTTTCCTTATAATTTATTATTATTGTATAATTGTTATTATTATCATCATTATTATTATTTTAATTTTGTTTTTTTAATATTTTTATTCTTTTTAATTATTATTTAAACTTTCATCAATATTCACTTATTTATTGTTTATTAGCTTGTTATTTTATTCATATTGTTGATTCTTTGTGCTCTCGATATTATTATTTGTATTATAGCAATTATTACCCAATTATGCATATTAGCATTATAATTCATTTCATGTTTTACTAAAAATCTTACTCCATTTTATTCAAAAAAGTTCTTAAAATGAAGCAAGACTCGGTATTTGGGAGCTTTGAAAGAATTGTGCCCTAACTTACTGGGCTTCGATCTTTTTCATCGAATTTAAGCAATCGAGTACCCTTTTGAAATCAGAACTTATAAGTTTCAAATAAAAGCTTATTCTCAGAAAATCGAGATGTTGTGTCCTAACTTATTGGATATGATATTTTGTTATCTCGAGGTAAGGATTTTCTACAAATAAAAACAAACTTTGTTTCGAAAACTTGAAATGTCGCATCCTAACTCATTGGGTATGACATTTTATTTTTTATTTTTGAAATAAGATTCTTAACATCCGATTTAATTTATTCAAGTTTTCTTTCAAATAAAAAGAATCGTATTTTAAATTTTTCAAATTTTCGATATTAAGACATTAGTTAATCAATTAGGTACCAATTTTGGGTGTTACAAGGGTGCTAATCTTTCCTCGTGCGTAACCGACTTCCGAACCCATTTTCTTGAATTTCGAAGACCAAAATCATTGTTTTAATAAATCAAAATATTTTTTTATTTAAATGATTAATTTCAAGGTGACCCGATCACACCTCTAAAAAAATAAAAGGTTGGTGGCGACTCCATTTTCGTTTTTAAAGTCGATCCCCGTTTTTTTTCAAACAACAAAAAAATGGTTTCGACAGGGTGAATATTAGAGTGCATGAATTAAGTAGTTAAAGTAGTTACATTCTAGATTTTTGTTATTAACAAATGTAACACCCCAAAACTCGGCCTAGAAGTTTACACCGAATTTCAGAGGTCACATTGATCACCGAAATGATCGAAGGAAAAATTTTAGTTGCGTAAAAATTCTGAGTTATCAAATTTCTGTTATTGTAAAAAAAATAAAAAATCAATCCAAATAATGCTTACATGCGTAAAACCCAAAATTTATACCATAGTATTTAAAACAAATCTTATAGTCCAAAATAGATTATTAAGATTTCAAATTTACAGAAAACAACTTAAAAGCCTGTTTTTATTTTTAAAAGAAAACGTGACGTTTTCGAGACCTCCACATACCGAGTCCAGCTACCGAAATCGAGCGTACCTGCAAGGGGAAACACTAAGGGGGTGAGCTACACGAGCTCAGTGTAAATTTAAAAGGGTGACAAACAACGGACTTATAGACCAAAAATCCGAATAGCAGTTTATCGGCATAGTGTATTTGCAGAGATGCACCAACACAGAGGGTAAACTCAAAACCAACTTCCCAAACGAACGTAACAGTTACGCATACCAGATCACACACAAAATATCCAACAGATAAACCCGTCAACAGTCGATTCAAACACACTTTTCATCACAATCCGAAATGTCATGATGCTATCACCATAATGCACGCAAGATCAAACATAATTGTTATAACGTACAGATAGATCACAGACAAGGAACTTACATCCAGATGTGTATGAATGCAGTCAAATATTAAAACCCACCCATCCAGCCAAAACACCTCTCCATCCCCCAATCACACCCCAAAAGAGCTGTTTAAGCTCATCAAACCAAACACACCACATAGGACCTCGTAAGGCCCATCCAACCTTACACACCATGTATGTAGACTAAGCCACTCAGATAATAATAATAAGCAGCAGGGCTGGCGTATATGCAGTACAGTACAATGTGGTAATCCGCTATACAGACATGTAGTTTAAACTGCCAGATTAGATAATAGTCAACAACAAATATGACGTACACACAGTATAGTGCGGTAAACCGTTGTAAGAATAAGTTGCAGTAAAACTGCCATATCAGATCAGATTCAGTCCTTCTTCTCTTCATAACCAACCTCAAAATTACTTTATGCAAGTGCATGTATGCTTACAACCTCACAGAAATAATGAACACATCGACAGACAGTCAGACTGAAACAAATATATACATACAGTGCTACCCGGGCTCAGAATTAGACATCTCACACAACAGTCACAAATAACACATAAGCCAAGCCCATATCAGAGTCTTAACTACCCCCACTAAATCCTAGCCACAGATCGAAACACCCAGACGTATTTTCAAATAAAAAACATACACAGAACTAAAATAGGTGACTTAGGACCACACGACCGTATGCTCTGGCTGTGTGGAAAAACCTAGGCCGTGCGGGTGTCAAAATGCCTGTGTGGAAGAAGGCACATTGTAACATCCCAAAATTATGGGTTGTGACATTTGTGTAATTGCATGGTATGCTGGTTCTGTGGGTTGTTTAAGGGTGTTTAGGGGCTCTAGGGGGGCCTGGGGTCAAGTGTGAGCTCTGGAAAAATTTTGATTTTTGGGCACTTTAGAGGGGAGGACTGTTGGGAGCAGGACTTATAATTAATAGAGTGTGTTTGTTCAACACAAGGGAGCTTGTGGTGGAGTGGTGGTGGCGTCACTTGTGAGGCAATGAGAGAGGGGTTCGAATCCCACAGTTGGCAAATCAAGGCTTCTATTTTTGTGTCAAGTGAGTGAAAGAAGTAGAGTTCAGTTAGAACTCTGCAAGGGAGAGTGGAGACTTAGTCAAATCGGTTTGAATGGGAGGTGGAGAGCATTGTGGGGAGGAAATTAAGGAGTGAATCAAGAGATTGAAGTGAGAGGTGGTAGTGGCCGAATGTGGGAGTGTTGGGGGGAAGAGAAATTTGGCTAAGGGGGAGGTGTTTAGGCACGTTCGGCTAGTGTAGAGTTGGTGTCGAATTTCTTTAGTCTCTCTAAGCATTCTTTTACATTTTTGGCATTTTCTACTCAAGCATTTTCGGGTTCTTCCCTTTTGGCACATTCATTTTCTTCTCTTCGTAAATTTTCTCTCTTCTTGCTTTTCTCTCCTTAGAACTTGGCCGAATCTGTTGGAAATGGACCACTCGCGCAACTTCTTTTCAGCCTTCCATCTCTTGTCAATTGTTCTTTTTCTACTCCATAGCCGAAACCCCTATCCCTTTTCTTCTAGTTTTCAATTGGCTTACTCTGTTCATTCTCATCTTGGGTTCTTCATTTCGGCTAACCTCATAGTCGAATCTTGGTTCTTGTGTTTGCCGAATCTTCTTTGCCTACTCGATTTTTCTGTGATTGTAAGGTAGTGTTTTTCTCTTCTTATATTTCATTTCTGTTTCTCTTTTTCTCTTTTGTAAAGCCGAATCTCTCACTTTACTTCTTCTTATCTAAGGCCGAATTCTTGGGTCTCGTTTACACTTTCCTTTGTGTGGAAGCCAAAATCCTTGTTGTACAACTACCGTTTTTGGGGCACTTTGGTAAGTGCATCTATGGCCGATTAGGGGGTGGATAATTTTGGTATTATTTTGTGAGTTCTTAGGGCCGAATGGCCATTACTTTGTTGTCTTGGAACGACATTGCTAACCTATGCTTTTCATTAGGGACTCAATTGCGTAATCGATGGGAGTAGACCAGTTATTCTAGCATAGCAATGAGTTACCGTTGTATTGGTGTTTTGAAAGGTGCTGAGTATCGCAACTCGTAAACAGGTGTGTAATCTCACACCAACTTTGATGAATGCATGTGATGTTTGTGAATCGGCCAAAAGCCGAAAAGCTGAAAAGCCAAAAAGCTGAAAAGTCGGCAACTGTGACCACTCGAGCACGCGAACGCTCGTGGTGGTAAATCGAGACACGAATGACGACGATGGATCGTTAAGAGTTTCACGAGCACTCTCGCAAAACTAAGGCCGAAACGGGCTTGATCGAACTGAAACAGGCTAAAAGGGCCCAATGGGCTTACGGGCCCACGAGGGTAAAATCAATGGAAAATAATGAATGATAGATGCGATTGCGAAATCTGCAAAACTGAGAGCAAAACCACGTTTAATGGGCCACAAGAGCGTGTGGGCCCATTTGGGCCTGAAATGGATTTTAGGCCCAATGGTACCGTAGAGACTCAAAAAGGGTCCCGAGTCGCTCGAGGTGACAGTGGGTCTTTGAAAAGGCCGTTAAATGCAAAATTACCAAAATACCCTTAGAGGGTAAATTACCAAAATACCCCTGGGTTGCGAAATTACCAAAATACCCTTGGAGGGTAAATTACTGAAATACCCCTAGGTTGTAAAATTATCGAAATACCCCCAAAAGGATAAAAATGACTATTATACCCTTGATTATGGTTGAATATCGTGTGTATGATTTTATTTACACTTTTATACGTTGATACATTGCATGTTATCATGTTGCATGGGGCGGGTTTAATGACTGAAGAGAAGTGTAGCCTAGTGGCTCTGCCACATACTGTTTTAGTGGCTATGCCACATATTTATATACTAATACTCTGGTGGCTCAGCCACAAATATTGTGATTAGCAGCTTGACTGCGATATTGGTGTGATTGGCGGGATGGGTTGACTTATCCCCACAGGTAACGATTGGTTGGTACGGGGGTGTGATTGGTTGGATTGGGTTGGGTTGCATTACATTATCTTCATTTTCATGGTTATAGGGCTTAGGCCCAGATTTATGTCTTATGGGCTCAAGCCCAGTCAGTGACCGATTAGGGGATTACACACTGAGTTCTCGTAACTCACCCCTTTTCCTTTAACCTCGCAGGTTATCCCCAGCGATAGAGGATTTAGAGCCGCGGAGGACTCGGTGGTGGCCATACATCGGAGATATTTCCCTTGAACTCTAGTAAATTTAGTTTTTACTTTATTTTCAAGATTATTTATTTTGGGTTAATATGTTGTAATAAGGCCTTTGGGATTTTATTTTTCTTTTAACTTTCAATTCAGTTTTTTTTTTTAAATTGTTAAATATTTGAATACTGAGTTTTCTAAAAACGTTAATAACCATTTTTAAAATATCACGTTTCCTCTACTAATCAAGTTCAATTTTTTCACAACGAAAACAATCTTTCAAAATAATAGCAACTTTATAAGAATGGACATTAAGTAAATCGGGTTTTTATAAACAAACAACGAAACTCAGAGTTTTTAAAAGAGATGCAACATTTTCAACGAACGCTTAGCTTTTCAACTATTTTTTCAATGTGACATGCTAGATCCGGCCATAACGTCTAGGCCGAGTTTGGGGTGTTACATTTAATGGTATCAGAGCTCGGGTTGTAAAACTCAGCTGTGGAATAGGTTTGAAAATTTTTCCAAAACAGTTTAAAGTGTGGTTTAGAAAAAAAAGTGATAGTGGAAGTATGGCACACTGAGTCTCCGGCACCACATTCAGTAAGTCTTCTTACTTTATATCTGGTTATACGATGAAATGGTTGTAGGGAGAAAACTACTAGAAGTAGTGGTAGTACACTGAAACTGTTAGTTATAGGAACTAAGACGATAGAGACTGAAACGGTAGGAAATTCGATCCGCGAAAACGACTCTTATAACTGTTTTCCATAAAACACTTGTTAATAAACATTGGAACTATAGACTGATTCATAAAATTCTTAATTAGATTAACTCGATTCAGTAATATGAGTACAAGAGGACGTGGACGAGGAACATGCAGCCGTGTTAGAGGCTGAGGTCCTAGGGCTGGATCCTCAGCATCGGGGCATATGCCAAAAAGAGAGGCACCGGCATCGCCAGTGACTAAAACAGGGTCTCATGATCGAACTGGAGGGGACGATACTTTGTCCCAAGCAATGCTGCGGGTTTTAGAACGGGTTGCTAGAGCGAGTACTGGATCGGCAGCTCGAGGGTCTGTTTCTGAGCGACTCCGGTCGAACATGGCCGAAGTGTTTAGGGGCGTCTCTGGTATAGCCTCGAATGTAGCAGAATACTAGTTAGAGGCTGTTGAGCGCATCATGGATGATATGGACTGCACAGTAGAACATAAATTAAGAGGAGCAGTGTCTCTACTGTGAGATGAGGCGTATCAGTGGTGGCTTACTGTAAGGGAAGGAACACCAGCTGACCGGGTGACGTGGGAGTTCTTCAAAATGGCCTTCCAGGGGAAGTATGTCGGGGCAAGTTATGTGGATGCCCGGAGAAAAGAATTCTTAAATCTAGTCCAGGGGAATAAGTCCGTAGCAGAATATGAGGCAGAGTTTCTGCGCTTGAGCCGGTATGCTCGGGGTATAGTTACGACCGATTATGAGCGTTGTGTACGATTTGAGGATGGATTACGGGATAAGTTACGGGTATTGATAGCCCCGCAGAGAGAAAGAAACTTCGCTGCCCTAGTGGAAAAGGCAAAGATTGCCAAGGAAGTGAAACGTTCTGAGAGACAAAATCGTGACAAGGAAAGGGGCTAGAACAAGAGAGATTCTGGGTTTTCAGGTTCTTTAGGGGGAATTCATAAGAGGCCTAGGTTTGATGGGCTAGTTCGAGTTGGAGTTCCAGTTACTGTGGGTCAACCGCAACCTTGTGTGGAATGTGGGAAATTTCATTCAGGAGAGTGCTGGAGAAGAACTGGTGGGTGTTTTAGATGTGGGTCTAGGGATCATCGGTTCAAAGACTGTCCTCGGGAGCCTGTTTGGACGCAGGTTGTAGGTCAGAGATTTGTGCAGCCAGTGAGAGGTGGTCAGCAGCCACCGAGAGGTCGTGGTCCACCTAGAGGGGGAAATGGGTTAGGTCGTGGAGCACCGGGCAGAGGTGCTGGTAATGTAGGTAACACAGAGGCGAGGCAGCCGGGTCTGTTTATACTGCTCGACGTCAAGAGGATGGCGATGCACCGGACGTCATAACCGATATGTTTCTTATATATGATGTGCCATTTACAGCCTTAATTGATATTGGGTCTACATACTCATATGTTGCTTGTACTGTGTCTAGAACTCTGGGTATACAATTTGAGTTTGCTGATAGAGAAATGTCGGTAATTAGTCCCTTAGGACAATCTGTGGTAGTGAATAAGCTGTTTAGAAATGTGCCTCTAGAATTTCAAGGAGTGGTATTTCTGGCAAATTTGATGGAACTACCGTTCAGCGAGTTTGGTCTTATACTAGGCATGGACTGGCTAGTTAAACACCGTGCGAACTTGGATTGCGCTGCTAAGCGTATGGTATTAAAGACCTCAGATGATGAGGAAGTGATTGTTATAGGAGAAAGAAGGGATTATCTGTCCAATGTAATCTCAGCGTTAAGGGCTGAGAAGTTGGTGCGTAAAGGTTGTGAGGCGTTCATAGCTTATATCAACACAACTGATGCTGGGAGTGTGTCTGTTGAGAAGGTCAGGACAGTAAATAAATTCTCGGACGTATTTCTTGAAGAGCTTCCTGGGTTGCCTCCGAATCGCGACGTCGAGTTTGGCACTGAGCTATTACCAAGAACGGCTCCGGTGTCTATCGCCCCTTATAGGATAGCACCGAAGGAGCTGGTAGAACTAAAGGCTCAGATCCAAGAGTTGTTGAATCGAGGATTTATCAGACCAAGTGTATCACCATGGGGGCACCAGTTTTATTCGTGAAGAAGAAGGATGGGTCAATACGTATGTGTATTGACTATCGTTAGTTGAACAAGTTAACGATTAAGAACAAATACCTGCTACCAAGGATAGACGATCTGTTTGATTAGTTGTGAGGAGCTTCAGTTTTCTCAAAAATAGATTTAAGATCGGGATATCATCAGCTAAGGGTCAAAGAGGCAGATATACACAAGACTGCATTCCGAACTCGTTATGGGCATTACGAATTTTTGGTTATGCCGTTCGAATTAACGAATGCACCAGCCGCTTTCATGGATATGATGAACCGGGTCTTCCAACCCTATCTAGATCGGTTCATGGTGGTATTCATAGATGACATTTTGGTGTATTCAAGAACTGAGGAGGAGCATGATTCACATCTTCGGGTTGTACTGCAGATACTGAGGGAAAAGTAACTTTATGCCAAATTCAGTAAGTGCGAGTTTTGGCTGAAAGAAGTGACATTTTTGGGGCATGTCGTGTCTGCCGAGGGGATTAGGGTTGATCCTCGGAAGGTTGAAGCCGTATTGGATTGGAAGTCACCGAAGTCAGTGTCAAAGATCCAAAGTTTTCTGGGTTTGGCTGGGTACTACAGGCGGTTCGTTGAGGGGTTTTCTTTGATTGATGCACCTTAACTAAGTTATTGCGTAAGGGGGTACCGTTTGTTTGGTCTGATAAGTAGCAAGAGAGTTTTGAGAGACTGAAGAAGATTTTGATGGAAGCACCGGTGTTGATACAGCCTGAGGCTGGGAAAGAATTCGTTGTTTATTGTGATGTGTCACACACTAGTTTAGGTTGTATGCTGATGCAAGAAGGGAAGGTGGTGGCGTATGCATCCCGTCAACTTAGGCCACATGAGTTAAACTACCCCACTCATGACTTAGAACTAGCTGCAGTAGTGTTCGCCCTAAAGGTATGGAGACATTACCTGTATGGGGAAAAGTTGATCATCTACACCGACCATAAGAGTTTGAAGTATCTCCTTACTCAAAAGGAGTTGAATCTAAGGCAACAGAGATGGATAGAGTTGCTGAAGGACTATGATTGCTAGATTGAGTACCATCCGGGAAAGGCCAACGTGGTGGCAGATGCACTAAGTCGTAAGGTGGTATCTGATTTGAGAGCAATGTTTGCTCGTCTTAGTCTTTTCGAGGATAGTACTTTGTTGGAAGAACTTCAGGTGAAACCGACTTGGGTTGATCAGATTAAAGAAAAGCAGTTATTGGATGAGTCGTTGGGTTCTCATTTTTAGCAGGTGAAAAGTGGGGAGACGGTGGATTTTGGACTGAATAGTGAAGGGGTGTTATGTTTTCGTGGAAGAATTTGTGTGCCGAAGGACGCTGAGTTAAGATAGATGATTCTATGGGAGGCGCATAGTAGCCCATACGCTATGCACCCCGGTAGAAACAAGTTGTACCAGGACCTACGTGAACTGTATAGGTGGCCAGGACTAAGGCGGGAAGTTACCGACTTTGTAAGTAAGTGTTTGACATGTCAGTAGGTGAAGGCTAAGCATCAACTGCCTTCGGAATTATTGCAACCTGTAAAGATTCCACTCTGGAAGTGGGAGAGGATAACAATGGATTTTGTTAGTGGGCTACCCCTGACGCCTACTAAGAAAGATTCAGTATGGGTAATTGTTGACCGGTTGACTAAGTCCGCACACTTCATACAGGTTCGTACTGACTACTCGCTACAGAAGTTGGCCAAGTTATACGTTATAAAAATTGTGAGGCTACATAGGGTACCAGTGTCTATCATCTCAAACAGGGACCCTAGATTCACATCTCGGTTCTGGAAAGTGTTACATGAAGCTTTGGGTACAAGACTAGACTTCAGCACAGCGTTCCATCCACAGACTGATGGTCAGTCGGAGAGGGTAATCCAGATTTTGGAAGACATGTTAAGGGGCTGTGTGATTGACTTCAGGGGCAGTTGGGAAGACTATTTACCCTTGGTGGAATTTGCGTATAACAACAGCTACCAATCCAGCATTCAGATGGCACCCCACGAGGCGTTATATGGTCGTAGGTGTCGTACCCCTACTTGTTGGACAGAATTGGGTGAGCGACGGTTATTGGGTCTAGAAATGATTTTGGAAACTGATGAGAAGGTAAAGTTGATTCGGGGATGGTTAAAAGAAGCTTCTGATAGACAGAAGTCGTATGCAGATCTTAAGCGTAAAGAAATCGAGTGCTCGAATGGAGATTATGTTTTCTTGAAGGTCTCACCGTGGAAAAAGATCCTGAGATTTGAACGGAAGGGTAAGTTAAGCCCTAGGTTCATTGGACCTTACCGGGTGTCGAAACGTGTAGGACCGGTCGCCTATCAGCTAGAGTTTCCTCCTGAGTTACGTCGGATACATAACGTATTCCACGTCTCTATGCTGAGACGCTATCGCTCGGATCCATCTCATATAGTGCCGGTGGAATAAATCAAGGTTAGATCTAATCTGTCATTTGAAGAAGAACCCGTGCAGATTTTGGATCATGATGTTAAAGTGTTGAGGAGGAAATTTGTTCTGTTAGTCAAAGTGTTTTGGCGTAATCATGGTTCAGAGGAAGCCACGTGGGAGCCTGAGGAGGCAATGCGACATCAATACCTCTAACTCTTTTGATCAGGTAAATTTCAAGGCCAAAATTTCTTTAAGGGGGCAGAGTTGTAACATCCCAAAATTAGGGGTTGTGACATTTGTGTAATTGCATGGTATGTTGGTTTTGTTGGTTGTTTAAGGGTGTTTAGGGGCTCTAGGGGGCCTGGGGTCAAGTGTGAGCTCTGGAAAAATTTTGATTTATGGGCACTTTAGGGGGAGAGGACTGTTGGGAGCAGGACTTATAGTTAATAGAGTGTGTTTGTTCAACACAAGGGAGATTGTGGTGGAGTGGTGGTGGTGTCACTTGTGAGGCAAGGAGAGAGGGGTTCGAATCCCACAGTTGGCAAATCAAGGCTTCTATTTTTGTGTCAAGTGAGTGAAAGAAGTAGAGTTCAGTTAGAACTCTGCAAGGGAGAGTGGAGACTTAGTTAAATCGGTTTGAATGGGAGGTGGAGAGCATTTTAAGGAGTGAATCAAGGGATTGGAGTGAGAGGTGGTAGTGGCCAAATGTGGGAGTGTTGGGGGGGAAGAGAAATTCGGCTAAGGGGGGAGGTGTTTAGGCACGTTCGGCTAGTGTAGAGTTGGTGCCGAATTTCTTTAGTCTCTCTAAGCATTCTTTTACATTTTTGGCATTTTCTACTCAAGCGTTTTCGGGTTCTTTCCTTTTGGCACATTCCTTTTCTTCTTTTCGTACATTTTCTCTCTTCTTGCTTTTCTCTCCTTGGGACTTGGCCGAATCTGTTGGAAATTGACCACTCGCGCAACTTCTTTTCAGCCTTCTATCTCTTGTCAATTGTTCTTTTTCTTCTCCATAGCCGAAACCCCTATCCCCTTTCTTTTAGTTTTCAATTGGCTTACTCCGTTCCTTCTCATCTTGGGTTCTTCATTTCGGCTAACCTCATAGCCGAATCTTGGTTCTTGTGTTTGCTGAATCTTTTTTGCCTACTCTGTTTTTCTGTGATTGTAAGGTAGTGTTTTTCTCTTCTTATATTTCGTTTCTGTTTCTCTTTTTCTCTTCTGTATAGCCGAATCTCTCACTTTACTTCTTCTTATCTAAGGCCGAATCTGAGTTTTCTTCTCCATCTTGGGTCTCGTTTACCCTTTCCTTTGTGTGGAAGCCGAAATCCTTGTTGTACAACTACCATTTTTGGGGCACTTTGGTAAGTGTATCTATGGCCGATTAGGGGGTGGATAATTTTGGTATTATTTTGTGAGTTGTTAGGGCCGAACGGCCATTACTTTGTTGTCTTGGAACGACATTGCTAACCTATGCTTTTCATTAGGGACTAAATTGTGTAATCGAGGGGAGTAGACCAGTTATTCTAGCATAGCAAGGAGTTGCCGTTGTATTGGTGTTTTGAAAAGTGTTGAGTACCGCAACTCATAAACAGGTGTGTAATCTCACACCCACTTTGATGAATGCATGTGATGTTTGTGAATCGGCCAAAAATCGAAAAGCCGAAAAGCCGAAAAGTCAGCAACTGTGACCACTCGAGCACGCGAATGCTCGTGGTGGTAAATCGAGACACGAATGACGATGATGGATCGTTGAGAGTGCCGCGAGCACTCTCGGGAAACTAAGGTCGAAATGGGCCTGATCAAACTGAAACGGGCTAAAAGGGCCCAATGGGCTTACGGGCCGACGGGGGCAAAATTGATGGAAAATACTGAATGATAGATGCGATTGCGAAATCTGCAAAACTGAGAGCGAAACCACGTGTAATGGGCCACACGAGCGTGTGGGCCCATTTGGGCCTGAAATGGATTTTAGGCCCAATGGTACCGTAGAGACCCAAAAAGGGTCCCAAGTCGCTCGAGGCGACAGTGGGTCTTCGAAAAGGCCGTTAAATGTGAAATTACCAAAATACCCTTAGAGGGTAAATTACTGAAATACCCTTGGGTTGCGAAATTACCAATATTCCCTTGGAGGGTAAATTACCGAAATACCCTTGAGTTGTAAAATTACCAAAATACCCTTAGAGGATAAATTACCGAAATACCCCTGGGTTGCAAAATTACTAAAATACCCCCAAAAGGATGAAAATGACTGTTATACCCTTGATTGTGGTTGAATATCGTGTGTATGATTTTATTTATACTTTTATACGTTGATACCTTGCATGTTATCATGTTGCATGGGGTGGGTTTAATGACTGAAGGGAAGTGTAGCCTGGTGGCTCTGCCACATACTGTTTTAGTGGCTATGCCACATATTTATATACTAATACTCTGGTGGCTCAGCCACAAATATTGTGATTAGTAGCTTGACTGCGATATTGGTGTGATTGGCGGGGTGGGTTGACTTGATCCCCACAGGTAACGATTGGTTGGTACGGGGGTGTGATTGGTTAGATTAGGTTGGGTTGCATTACATTATCTGCATTTTCATGGTTATAGGGCTTAGGCCCAGATTTATGTCTTATGGGCTCGAGCCCAGTCAGTGACCGATTAGGGGATTACACACTGAGTTCTCGTAACTCACCCCTTTTCCTTTAACCTCGTAGGTAATCCCCAGTGATAGAGGATTTGGAGCCGCGGAGGACTCGGTGGTGGCCATACATCGGAGATATTTCCCTCGAACTCTAGTAAATTCAGTTTTTACTTTATTTTCATGATTATTTATTTTGGGTTAATATGTTGTAATAAGGCCTTTGGGATTTTATTTTTCTTTTAACTTTCAATTCGGTTTTTTTTTTAAATTGTTAAATATTTGAATACTGAGTTTTCCAAAAATGTTAATAACCGTTTTTAAAATATCATGTTTCCGCTACTAATCAAGTTCAATTTTTTTCACAACGAAAATAAACTTTCGAAATAATAACAACTTTATAAGAATGTACATTAACTAAATCGGGTTTTTATAAACAAACAACGAAACTCAGAGTTTTCAAAAGAGATGCAACATTTTCAACGAACGCTTAGCTTTTCAACTATTTTTTCAATGTGACATGCTAGATCCGGCCATAACGTCTAGGCTGGGTTTGGGGTGTTACACACATGGCCGTGTGAGCCAGGGGCACGGCCGTGCAAACAGGCCGTGTAACTCTCTATCCATTGTGCTAAAATAGAGTACAGGGTATACACGGTCATATGGTGGTCTTATACGCCCGTGTGCCCACTAGACACGGCCGTGTGTCTAAAACACACGCCCGTGTGGGACCCCTAAATCCTCAAATTAGCCACACGGCCATGCGGCACCAAATCACTAAATCCCTAATTCCAAAACACACACGCCCGTGTGCCCCAGGGTCACGGTCGTGTGGAAATCGACCAAAATCTCCAAATTGGCCACACGGTCGTGTGACACCAAAATTTGCCCAAAAACCCTAATGCCTAAGTGTTCACAGCCGGGGCACACGCCTGTGTGGTCAAGAAACCACCCACAAACAACTGAAAATCGAATTTTTCGGTCACTAAGACGACCCTCAATCGATGGGATTTAGAAACACACCAACCATAACAGATTTCCATGCCATTCAACAGTACTACCGAACTTCGACAACCAATTTTCGAAAGGCACAAAGATTACCGCATTCCACTAAAATCAAAATTACAATTCACAAAAAAAATAGGAAAGTTTCGAAACCCACACCTGATTTGCGACCAAAGACGTCCAGACACTGACTTGACGACAGAGGAACGAAATTCTCCAATGTCCGCCAGCAAAATCGTTTTCAAAGAGAAAAGAAGCAAGAATCCCAAAAAGAAAAGAAACCAAGAAAACAAAGAAGAAGAGAACGTCCAGCCAAAAAAGAAAAAGAAAAATAACTAAAAATAATAATAATAAATATAAATATAAAATGCTAAATATTTTAACTTAAAACAAAACCACTATTTAACTAAACAAAACAAAATATAAATATTTCTCCAAAATGCACACACAGAGACTCAAACCCAGAACCTAGGGGTACACTAACACTCACTCAATCACTAGACCAATAGGCCCATTCTGCCACTTAATCGCCCAACACAACACAATAGCACACCCTTCTCTTTGACCCTAACCACAAAACTCAAAACTTCTAACCCCAAAATTTAGGGTGTTACAACAAATTTGCAGTTAAGCTGTTATACAACAGTTAAGAAATAAAGTGTATAAATACACGTTCATCTGCAGATATGAAAACAAGAATGAATTCCAATTTCTTCGGTAGTTGCAAAATTGTTTAATGCTTTCTTTACCTTCATTGAGTCTTTACCACAAATCCTTTCATCATTAAAAGATCGTGGTATAAGTTTAGCCTTAAGGCAATAAGGAAGGTGATGGGCTATTATTTCCAGAATGTGGTAAAGTTGGATGAATCCCTAAATCAAATTGGTACAATCATTAAGAATAATGTTAATCTTTTTTGGCTTGCCGAAGGTAACATTCATGCCTCTTCTTTGTCTACAACTTATGTTGCTTTCTATGTCATTGCCCCTAGAAATTGGCTTCCCAATAGTCAGAGAGATGCAATAAGCAAGAAGGTTGTTGCTTTGCTTAGAAAGGTAGTTGAAATGGTAGAATTTGACCTAAGACCCATGGTTTATGAAGAAAATTTAAAACATGCTGAAAGAGTCCACAAAAGGTGTCTTTTGTCATTTCATTCCCTCATCTACCAAGTTCTCCTAAAGTATATTCCCGAGTTGGTTTGAGCCATTGAGCAAGGTGAGAGAATAGTTGTTCAATTGAAATTCTCTCACAAATTGCTTGAGAGAAAACATGATAAGCCTAGGGAGCAATTTGATGATGTGGAGGAGGAATATCTTGAAGAAGAACCTATTCAAGAAATCGATGAAATGCCCACTTTTACAAGAACCAAGATCATCCCTGTAGGTTTTAGGCAACAAATGGTTGATGACCTCACTTCCTGCATTAAATCACACAAGCACATCATTTATGAGACACGAACTAAAGTTAAAAGTGATTCAAAAGATCAAATTTTAGAAAACATTCAATTCCAATGAAAAAATAAAAGATGTCATTTAATAAATATGTGCATCTTTTAATAAGGGGAATTTTATCTAGAATTAAGTTGTTATTTTGGTCTTAATTTATATAGAGTAATGGTTGAAGCTTTAGTTAAATATTGGTTAGATATTAGTTCAAATCATGTGATCCCATCCTTTACATTAATATTATATAAAAAAAATTGTTACAAATAAAATGACAAATATATGATAAATACAAGTGTTTAATAAATATCAAGTTGTCAAGTTGTTGTTTATAAAATTTTATTGACTAGTTTCAAACTTTTTACGAAATTACAACTATCAATTTGTTTGCAAATTAAGAAGACAAAGTCAGTTTCATATATGTTAAGAAAAGAAGACATAGTCCAAAAGTAGATGTTACAGATATTAAAATTTGAATTATTGCTTCCTTTTAAGAATGTGAACAGAACAATTATTAGTAAATTCTTGAACTGTGAAATTATTATTAAAATTTGAATTTTTTTTTTGTTAAGAATCAAATATTTTATTGGTAAAAAAAATTATCAACTACAACTTCATTTAACAATAAACATTACTATGTGAGTTGATGTATTTGATTTATTTTATAGAGTAATAAATATTATTTTAGATATTAATAAAAAAAATTTTTTTGGTAAACTTAATATATATCATGAATTTCACTATTTCAATTTTATAATTTTAATTAAAATCGCATTTAATTTTCATATAATCTTTCTATAAGTTTATTATATTTTTTTCACACTACACCAAAACAGACTTTTAGCGGCGTTTTTAGTGGCGTTTTAATGAAAAACGCCGTAAATATTATACATTAGCAGCGTTTGAAAGAAAACACCGCAAAAATTTTAGCAATAGCGGCGTTTATTTCCAAAACGTCGCTAAAAAGGATAAATAGCGGCGTTTTTTTCCCAAACGCCGCTAAAGATATGAGCATTAGCGGCGCTTCTAAAAAAACGCCGCTAAAGATCTGAGCATTAGCGGCGCTTTTAAAAAAAGGCGCTAAAAGTCATGAGCATTAGCGGCGCTTTTAAAAAAACGCCGCTAAAGATCTGAGCATTAGCGGTGCTTCTAAAAAAACGCCGCTAAAGATCTGAGCATTAGCGGCGCTTTAAAAAAAACGCCGCTAAAGATGTGAGCATTAGCGGCGCTTTAGAAAAAACGCCGCTAAAGATCTGAGCATTAGCGGTGCTTTTAAAAAGCGCCTCTAAAGATCTGAGCATTAGCGGCGCTTTTAATAAAACGCCGCTAAAGATCTCAGCATTATTTAAAAGAAATAATTTAAGGGTTATGATTGTAGGGGTTGGCTATTAGGTTTTAGGGGTTAGGGTTATGAATAAAAAAATAATTTATTTTAGGGTCTATGTGAGCATTAACATTCTATTTTAATTACTTTTGTCCCTTATAAAATTTATATTTAGGGTTTAGCCACTATAAGAAAACAGACTTTATATATATATTATAGTTTAAATTATTTAATTTCTTATATATATGTTAAAATTATAATTATAGTTTAAATTATTTTAGAGATAATAGATAAGCTTAATATATATTAAAATTAAAAAAATTGGTAACCCATGCATCTGTAGAGAAACAAAATTAATTAGTAAATTGAAAATATTATTTAAATTAATTTCCTAAAATATTGAAAGAATATATAATATTCAAAATTTATCTAAATAATTTAGGGTTTAAGGTTATAATTTGTAACATCCTAAAATTTGGAATTTTATGTGTTGCATTGTTTTTGGTGTTAAGCTAGTTAAATTATTAATTGTGTATGTTTAGGAGGTCCTGAGAAGACTCGGGGTTCATTTGGACCTAGTGAAAATTTTTGGCATTTAGTACTTTAAGGAGATGGAGTAAGTGACCTTAAAGCATATGGAAATAATTGAGTAAATAGCTAGCATAAATGAGCTATTGGTAAGAAGGTTAAGGCGCCACATGTGGTACCTTGAGGGAAGAGGTTCGAATCCCTTTGTGTGCAATTTTTGACTTATATTTTTGCACTCTTTCCTTAGGTGTTGGCCAAGAGGTATTTATGGCAAGTTTGACTTCTTTATTTTTGGTAAGCTGGCTAAGGAATTAAGGAAAGGTTGAGGTTGGGGAAAGGAATCAAAAGGAAAAGGCAAGTAAGGGGAACAAGTGGCTTATTTCATGGAGAATGCTATGGAAAGTATGGTTGGCAAAATTTTGACCCTTATGGCAATGCATGTGGACGGTTTTGGGGGTAGATAGGTGGCTGAAATTTTACTTTGGCTTTTGGTAGGGTCTTGGTATTGTTTTGGGTCAAAAATCTCATTTGCAACTTTAGTGTCATCTTCTCCCAATTTGCTATTCTCTTTGCCGAAATCTTCTAGCACAATAGTGCATTTTTCTTCTCTTTGGATTGGTCACATATTAACCTTTTGTCCATCTTCCTTGATAGCCGAAACTTCAAGTTGATTATTAGCAAATTCTTCTTCTTTCTTTTTGATTGCCGAATGCACCAAAACCATTGAGACAAAATTGTTCACTCTTTATTCCTTGGAAGAACCAAAACCCCAAAAATACACCTTTTTCATCTTTCTATTCCTTTTTACAAAAGTTTACAAACCTTTCTTTTTCTTCTCAAAATCTATACCTCCATAGCCGAATATCATTGTTCATTTCCTTCATAACCGAAACCTTTTCATCATTCTTTTTTTCTTTCTCATTCGAACTATCACTTATTCCTTAATCCATCGGTAAGTGTTATTTCCAATATTTTATTTTATTTCTCTTAATGCTGAAATATTGTTTTGGTTTGGATGATCATTTTTGACCGAGATCACCACCTTATTTCTTTCATTTGAAATCATTTTCTTCCTCGTAGAGATATGGTGGAAGGCCGAAACTTGGATTTTTTCTGAAGTCATCATATCATCGCTAGAAGTCGGTTCTAAAATCTTTCAGGTAAGTGTTATTCAAGGATTCTATAAATTATTCTTTATTCGATAAGATGGTGATGATTAACTGATATTATTCATAGGGGTTAAATTGCTCAATCTACCAAATCATTGGTCACTCAGAAATTAGTGGTAAGCCGATCTTCACCATTTTGATAATCCATATTTTATTGTAATACCGATTGTGTAAGATCTAACTGAATGGAGACTTGTGGTACCGATTCGAATGGGAAGTCGAGTGGAGATCTAAAAAGGAGCGGATTAACGATCCTTACTCCTAAATTCAAGCGAAGGGCTGTATCGGCGATTCGAGATTTTCCACCGGGTTGTGGACCCTCATCCGGTGAGAATCGACTATTCGAGGTCGTTCGCAATTCTGAGGCATCAGCGATTCGGGATTTTCCACTGGGTTGTGGACCGTCAACCAGGGAGAACCGATAAATCGTAGTTGTTCACGATCCCGAGGGTAAATTTTAGATCATTTGTTTTAAAGTAGATTTATTAAATCGCGTACGTTGACTAATCGAGCGTTATAATATTTTAGGTGTCGACGATCAAGAAAGCGTAGTGCTTACCGTAATCAGGTGCGTAATTTCACACCGTATTCTGTGGGTTAAAGATTAATATCGTATTGGTAGTAAATCGCTTGATTAAATCGAATTTTTGTGAAATCGGAAAAATTGGCTTAGATCTCTTTATTTTGATAAAATTGACAAAATCAGTATTAGCACCGTGAAAAATTACAAAAATACCCCTAATGGGCCAAATCGATAAAATTTGCTATATGGGCCAATGTGAAAATATGATATATGGGCTGATGTGATAATTTGATATATGGGCCGATTTGAAAATATGATATATGGGCCGATGTGATGATATGATATATGGGCCGATGTGATGATATGATATATGGGCCGATGTGATAATTTGATATATGGGCCGATTTGAAAATTTGCTATATGGGCCGATGTGATATTTTGATATATGGGCCGATATGATATTTGCTAAATGGGCCAATTTGATATTTTGTTACTTGGGCCATAATTTTTGTAGTTAATATCCAAATAAATTATTGTTATTATATTATGATTTGTTCTGCATTATATACATGATTTGCATGGGATGGGATAATGATGAAGAGAAGTTTTGGTAGCTCTGCTACATAATTTTGGTGGCTCGACCACAAATCTGAATGGTGGCAATGCCACGTAAATTCTGTTATTTTGGTGGCTTGTCCACAATTATATTTGATATAAATGGCTTAATGCCTGCGATTGGTGTGTTGGCGGGGTGGGTTGATGATGATCACCACTGTGTGTGTTGGTTGGTACGGGTGGTGTGTAGCGGATGGAATACTAGGCTTGGTTTGGGAATTGCATTACATATTCATGTTATATTCATTGCATTATTATTATTGTAAATGGGCTTAGGCCCAAATATTTGCTTAATGGATTTTGGCCCAGTGGATAACGGTAAGTGGGTTACACATTAAGTTCTAGTAACTCACCCCCGTTTTCGTTATCCCTTCAGGTAATGATCAATGATGGAGACTTGGGTCGTGGATGTCTTGGTGGAGGCCATACTTAAAAACGGTTAAATTTGGAATTTGGATTCCTTTTAATATTTTTAATTACTTTGCTATTTTGAATTAAGGTTGTAATAAGGCCTCTGGATTAATTTTTGTTTTGTTTATTGTTGGAAGAATTCATAAACTGCTTTAAGTATTTCAAATTTGGGATTATATTTTTCTAAAAACTTAAATAAACGTTTTATTCAAAAATGAATATATAAAAAGGATTTCATAATAATTTCATATTTTTAACTCGAAAAATTACTCTTAAGATTTTCATCAATTCTTTTCAAAAAATATTTTTAATTTCTTTTAAAATTTTCTCGAACGGTTAACGATATTTTCAAAATTTCGATTTATAAGATCTTACATCTCAAATTGCCGATTTATCAATCAAATCTTTTACTCAAAAAATACTTCGTCAAAATTTTGAAATCTGTTTTACTTAAGGAATCAAAGTATATTCATTTTGTGTGACATGTCAAATCTGGCCTTAACGCATAGGCCGGGTTTGGGGTGTTTCATAATTAAGGGTTTAGTGGTTTGTATGGGCTAACTAGGGTTTCGAGTTCAGTATTTCAAGATTTAGTGTTTAGAGTTTATGGTTTATGGTTAGTCTTAGGATTAGGGTTATGGCTTGAGTTTATGAGTTTATGGGTTTGTGGGTGTATGGTTTAAGGTTCACGGGTTTAGGGTTTAGGGTTTATCGAATGAAGACAGAATATCAAATTTGATTTAATCATTAAAAAATTATAAAAATATATGCTATAAAAATGGTGAGATTGCATTTTTTACTTACAAATTAATTTTATTTTGCGATTTGAAACTGACTTAATTATGAAAAGTTACAAATTGATAACTAAACTATTTAAAAGTTTTGTTTTATCGAAACCCCTAAACCCTAACTATTTATATTAATTAAAATACAATTATTTTTAATTGAATATTTATATTCTTCAAAAAAAATAATGACACGTAGAAAAAAATTGAAAGTAAAAACATAGAAAAATATATGTTAAAAATTGGGCCTAGTAGGATTGGGCCCATTAGGCCTTGAGCGTAGAAGCATTTTAAAATTTATGGGAATTTGAGAACGACATTATTTCAAGTTGGACTTATTAGGAAGGTGATTTTGGAAAGTTACGGGGTTCTATGAAGGCTCGGGGTTGAATTGGGCCCTAGTAAAAATTTGGTGTTTAAGCCTATTTAGGAGAAATAGTAAGTGGCATCAATACTTATGAAAATAAGTATTCAATTTGCTAGCATAATTGAGCATATGGCAAAGAGGTTATGGCATTAAGTGAAGAGTATGGAGGGAAGAGGTTCAAATCCCATTGTGTGCAAATTTTGACTATTATTTTTGCATTCTTTCCCTAAGTGTCGGCCAAGCATGTAAATAAGGCAAGGTGGACTTTTTATTTTTGGCAAGATGGCTAAGGAAAATAGGAAAGGATGAAGGTGAGGAAAGAAATCAAGAGAAAGGGGAAAGTAAGGGGAACATGTGGCCTTTTTCAAGGGAAGTGTTATAGAAAGTGTGGTTGGCCAATTGTTGACCATTGTGGTCATGTATGTGGACGGTTTTGTGGTAAAAGGGAGGTAGCCGAATTTTACTTAGTGTTTTGGTAAGACTATAGTGTTTGTTTTGGTCAAAAATACCTTTGGCTTCAATAGTGTCATTTTCTCCAAATTGCTACTCTTTGTGAGTTTTAGTTTTTCTTCTTTCTTTCTTCTTTGCCGAAACCTCCTAGCACATTTGTGCAACATGTTCATCTCCCTTTGATAGCCGAATCACCTAGCATCCATCCAACCTTCCATCCTTTTCTTTTAACCATTCCTCTAATCTTTTCTCTTCTCTAAATCGACACCACCATAAAATCACATTTTCTTGTTTGATTATCCTCCATAGCCGAATATCAATATTCATTTTCTTCTATAACCGAACCTTCATCTCTTTTCTATCTTTTCTTCTCTTCCGTATTTACACTCAATCCTTGATTAATCAGTAAGTGTTCATCTCAACATTTCTTATTTTTTTTTCTCTTAATACCGAATCTATGTTTTGGTTTGGGATGGTCATTTTGACCGAGACCATCACCTTATTCTCTCTCAAACGAGATTATTTTCCTTCTTCGTAGTGATATAGTGGAAGGCCGAAACTTTGAATCTTCCAAAGTTATCGTACAATCGTTGGGAATCGGTCCTAAAAATATTCAAGGTAAAGGAGCACAAGTGATTTGTATTAACCAAATCGTTATCGTCGACTTGTCAAGCAAGTGGGGTAAGAACGTTGTTATAAGATTTTTTTTGATCAAAGGTGGGATAATTGCTAACGACTCTTTCGCTCACCAAATATTGTTAGGACGGGATTTCAGTAGCCAAAGGGTAGGATCGATTTTCGGTGCACTGAGGGAGATCACATTCGTGGTGTTGAAACGGTAGAAAGCACAACTTGTAATCAAGGTGTGTAATTACGTACCCTTCCGAATATATGCTTGAAATGGTGTATAATCTCATACCTCTTTGGATGTTTGTATGAAAAGTTCTATGATTCTGTCGAAATACCGAAGAAAATCGGAAACCGGCATCCGAGACCACTCGGGAGTGCGTATGTTCATAGTAGTAACCATATTTTGCAAAGAAACAGTTTGGTCAGCAGCAGTGACGTGATTTTAGAAAAATCACGAAAAATAGGATAAAAGAAATTAGAAAGTGAAAAAGATATCAATTAAAGCTTACTGTGTCTATTTTTATATGGAAGAAGCGGAGATGGAAAAGGAATTTTAAAGTCTATGATATTTTAAATTTTAGTGAGACTGGTTCTGAATGACTTTGTGGTTCCCTGATCTATCTTGGAAAAATCGTATAAAATTGTACAAAGTGAATTATGAGTTATAGTTTATATGTATAGATTCCTTAGTGATCCTATTTTCAATAGAAGCAAGTGGGAGCAGTATATGAAAACCATACAATAAGATATTTGAAATTAAGGTAAGAGAGGTCAGAATCGTTGGAAAGTAAAACAAGGGAAACTTTAAGGAATAAACTGTACTAATTGGTTAAGCCAAAAATTTTAAAAAAATAGTAGTAAGAAGATATATGAGTCTAGTTTCAAGGAAAATTTACGGATTTAGATTTCGAGATTCCTAACTTGAGTTATAGTCAATTTAGTTAGTACGACGCAGATGGACAGTTTCGATTTTTATGCCCCACATTAGTAGTTAAGTCTAGGTTGCGGAATTACCATAATACCCTTAGAGGGTAAATTACCGAAATATCCCTGGATTGCGAGATTACCAAATTACCCTTAGTGGGTAAGATTACCGAATTACGAAAATGCCCTAATGGGCCGATCTGATGTATTGTTAATGGGCTGATTTGTTATACTGCCTTAACGGGCCGATTTGTTATATTGCCTTAACGGGCCGATTTGATATATTGCCTTAATGGGCCGAATTGTTATATTGCCTTAATGGACCAATTTGTTATATTGCTTTAATGGGCTGATTTGTTATATTGCCTTAACGGGCCGATTTGATATATTGCCTTAACGGGCCGATTTGATATATAGCCATAATGGGCCGATTTGATATATTACCTTAGCGGGCCGATTTGATATATTGCCTTAACGGGCCGATTTGATATAATTCCCTAATGGGCCGATTTTGTAAAGTGTTAATGGGCCAAATTGTTTGTAATAAATCTCTGAGTTATTAATTATCGTGGTTATATTGTAAATATTATGATTTACTATGTATGTTGCATTTACATAAGTTGCATGGGATTGGGATATTGATGATCGGGGAAGTGAATTTTGGTGGCTCAGCCACAAATATTATGAAATGGCATCTTGCCTGCGAATTAAATGGCATCTTGCCTGCGAATTATATAAATGGCTAAATGCCTGTGATTGGTATATTGGCGGGGTGGGTTGACAAAAGATCCCCACAGGTGTGTTGGTTGGTACGGGTGGTGTGTAGCGGATGGATTATTAGGTTGGTTTGGGATTGCATTACATTCATATGAATTATTTGATACATTATTATGCATAAAAGGGCTTAGGCCCAAGATATTGCTTTATGGGCTCAGGCCCAAATTTTTGCTAAATGGGTTGAGACCCGGTGGATGACTGGTAAAGGGATTATACTCGAGTTCTTGTAACTCACTCCCCATTTTCTTAACCCTTGTAGGTAATGCTCAGTGATGTGGACTTGGGCCATGGATGACTCGGTGGAAGCCATACTTCAGCAATGGTGCTAATGAAATTTTAAATTTCTATTTCCGTTTATTTTATTATTTTGCTATTTTGGTTTAAGTTGTAATAAGGCCTCTGGAGTGTTTTATTATTTGCTTGATGGTTGATATACTTATTATTTTGCTTAAATTGTTTAAAACGAGAATTTTCTAAAAACTTAAATAAAGGTTTTCCAAAAACGATTAATAAATGGATTTCATAATAAATTTTATAAATATCTTAACACGAAAGTTTTCACTCGAACTATCAAACGATATTTTCAAAAGTCACGATTTTAAAGTTCACTACCTTGATTGTTTACTCATCAATCAATCTTTCAAAAAAATACTTGTATTTTATCTAAGTTTCCGCAACGATTTCAAAATGCTTCTGCAACTCTATTTCTAAACATCACATTTTTGTAAATTGTTCATTTCAAATATGTTTCCGCTACTAAAAAGATTTTTAAAGATTATTACGTTTTCAAGTAGTTAACAATTGCTTAAGTGTTTTTGGTTTTAACAAAGAGGCTGTAATTCTCAAGCAAGTTTTTAATAATTGCAAAGATGGTTTTCACTTCCATGTGACACGCCAGATTCGGGCCTAACTTCTAGGCCGGGTTTGGGGTATTACATTTTATGGTATCAGAGCCTAGGTTGCAAAACTCGGCTGTGATTTGGGTTCAAAAGTGTTTTCAAAGCTGATTAAAAATTTTAATTTATAAATACATGTTTTAAAGGAAGTATGGCACCACGGGTATCCGGCACCAAGTCAAGTAAGTATGTGTTTTTATTTTATGATTATTGTGTTAGTACTGTGGTAAGAAAATTCCACAAAATAGAATACTCTAGAACTTTTAGTTTTGGGAGCTGAAACTATAGAGATTGAGACTTTAGGATGCGTATTGCGAAAACAACTTTACTTCCTATACTCCATAAACATTGTTTAATAAACACTGAAATAGCATAATGATTCATAAAACTCGTAATAAGATTAAGTCGACATTAGTGAACATGAGCGTTAAAGGACATAGACGCGATAGATGTAGACGTGGTAGAGGCCAAGGTGCTAAGGCTAGATCTTCAGCATCGGGGCATGTTTCTGAAAGGGAGGCGCTGGCATCGCCAGTGGTTGAGACGAGATCTCATATCGAGCTGGGGCGGATGAGCTGACTCAAATAGTTAAGGAGGTATTGAAGGAGGTTAAAGGAATCGGTGAAGCATTTCGAGTTGGGTCTGTGGACTGTAAGAAGAAATTAGATCGCGATTCTTTTGGGTCGCAGTCTCGTTCCGTAAAGCGTGTTAAGGCACGTCCAAACTTTCCAGCTTGCGATTATTGCAGAAGGTGTCATCTGGGAGAATGCTGGAGGAGGTCAGGAGCATGCTTGAGATGCGGGTCTAAGGAGCATAAGGCTCGAGATTGTTTCATCACCATCAAGTCAGGTATGTTATGGTTGGACGTGATGATTGAATGTAGAAAACTTTAGGTATAAGTGGTCGATAACGGCTTACTTAGGTGGTTAGATGTTTGGATTTGAGTGAAAGAGGATTCAAAATTATGTTAAAAGTATATTGGTGTTATTAAGATCAAAGTGCGCAGCGAAAGCATAGTGGTGTGATTTGAGCGATGCGTTTAGTAGTTAGTTGGAAATTTCGAGGACGAAATTTCTTTAAGGAGGGTAGAATTGTAACGACCCGAAATTGGGCCTAGTAGGATTGGGCCCATTGGGCCTTGAGCGTAGAAGCGTTTTAAAATTAATGGGAATTTGAGAATGACATTATTTCAAGTTGGACTTATTAGGAAGGTGATTTTGGAAAGTTACGGGGTTTTATGAAGGCTCGGGGTTGAATTGGGCCCTAGTAAAAATTTGGTGTTTAAGCCTATTTAGGAGAAATAGTAAGTGGCATCAATACTTATGAAAATAAGTATTCAATTTGCTAGCATAATTGAGCATATGGCAAAGAGGTTATGGCATTAAGTGAAGAGTATGGGAGGAAGAGGTTCAAATCCCATTGTGTGCAAATTTTGACTATTATTTTTGCATTCTTTCCTAAGTGTCGGCCAAGCATGTAAATAAGGCAAGGTGGACTTTTATTTTTGGCAAGATGGCTAAGGAAAATAGGAAAGGATGAAGGTGAGGAAAGAAATCAAGAGAAAGGGGAAAGTAAGGGGAACATGTGGCCTTTTTCAAGGGAAGTGTTATGGAAAGTGTGGTTGGCCAATTTTTGACCATTATGGTCATGTATGTGGGCGGTTTTGTGGTAAAAGGGAGGTAGCCGAATTTTACTTAGTGTTTTGGTAAAACTATAGTGTTTGTTTTGGTCAAAAATACCTTTGGCTTCAATAGTGTCATTTTCTCCAAATTGCTACTCTTTGTGAGTTTTAGTTTTTCTTCTTTCTTTCTTCTTTTCCGAAACCTCCTAGCACATTTGTGCAACATGTTCATCTCCCTTTGATAGCCGAATCACCTAGCATCCATCCAACCTTCCATCCTTTTCTTTTAACCATTCCTCTAATCTTTTCTCTTCTCTAAATCGACACCACCATAAAATCACATTTTCTTGTTTGATTATCCTCCATAGCCGAATATCAATATTCATTTTCTTCTATAACTGAACCTTCATCTCTTTTCTATCTTTTCTTCTCATCCGTATTTACACTCAATCCTTGATTAATCGGTAAGTGTTCATCTCAACATATTTTATTTTTTTTCTCTTAATACCGAATCTATGTTTTGGTTTGGGATGGTCATTTTGACCGAGACTATCACCTTATTCTCTCTCAAACAAGATTATTTTCCTTCTTCGTAGTGATATAGTGGAAGGCCAAAACTTTGAATCTTCTGAAGTTATCGTACAATCGTTGGGAATCGGTCCTAAAAATCTTCAAGGTAAAGGAGCACAAGTGATTTGTATTAACCAAATCGTTATCGTCGACTTGTCAAGCAAGTGGGGTAAGAACGTTGTTATAAGATTTGTTTTGATCAAAGGTGGGATAATTGCTAACGACTCTTTCGCTCACTAAATATTGTTAGGACGGGATTTCTGTAGCCAAAGGGTAGGATCGATTTTTGGTGCAATCGAGGAGATCACATTCATGGTGTTGAAAGCGGTAGAAAGCACAACTTGTAATCAAGGTGTGTAATTCCGCACCCTTCCGAATATATGCTTGAAATGGTGTGTAATCTCATACCTCTCTCGGATGTTTGTATGAAATGTTCTATGATTGGTCGAAATCAGAAGAAAATCAGAAACCAGAGCATCACGAGACCACTCGGGAGTGTGTATGTTCATAGTAGTAACCATATTTTGCAAAGAAACAGTTTGGTCAGTGAAAGGTGATGTGATTTTGGAAAAATCATGAAAAATAGGATAAAGGAAATTAGAAAGCGAAAAAAGATATCGAATTAAAGCTTACTGTGTCTATTTTTATATGGAAGAAGCGGAGAAGGAAAAGGTGTAACACCCCAAACCCGACCCATAAGTTTCGACCAGATCTGGTATGCTACAGGTTGTACGTTGAAAACTTTTGCTAAGTTGGTTTTAGTAAATCATAAGTTATTAGGCAAAATTCGAATAAACAAGTGACTTTTGAAAAGAAAACCTTGTATTATTATTTTTTGAATAATAAAACCTTTGACAAAGTTCCATAAGTTGCAAATATTAAAAACTAAGTAGTGAGTATAAACTATGGGGCCTTATTACATAAATGTTTCCAAAATTAAAAACTTAAGGAAAAACCGAAATAATCTATAGGAATAAAAACTTGATGGCCCCTCGAGTCCGCCTTTGCTCCCATGTCCACGATCTACTGCTTATCTGCAAAGTTAGGGAAAAATAATAGGGTGAGTCACCAAGACTCAGTGTGTAAATCCCAAAAACACATCAAAGGCTAGGCCCACAAGCACATTATGGCCTTGGCCCGTATACAAGGGTAACTATATATGCATCATGGCCCATCCTAGCCTAGAAATCCATCCTCTACACACCAACCCGTACCAACCATCACACCTTGGGGATTTCTACAATAAACCCTCCAACCGCTACACACCATATCGACAGCTGTGCTGCCTGTCTTAAAGACCGATAACTGTGTGACCTATGTGGCAAAGCCACCGATCGCCATGCGACCTTAATAATGCATCGTAGCATTTCGACAGCTGAGCTGCCTGTCATAAAGACCGATCACTATGTGACCTATGTGGCAAAGCCACCGATCGCTATGCAACCTTCTTCCTCTTCATCATATCAATCCCATCCCATGCATACATACATGCAGAATCAAAACAATATACTACCTAAAAGTTCACAGTCTATCACATACATCGATACACATAGAGAAGTTTCTATGATTACGTACCTAGCATCCCTTGCCTACCCTTTTTGGGTAATCCGACTGTCTATCTGAATTTTTTTTGACTTTTAGCCCATAACATATATTTAGTATAGATTACTATACTGACCTTTTCCGACTTTTAGCCCATAACATATATTTAGTACTGATTACTATCTGACCTTTTTCGGCTTTTAGCCCATAACATATATTTAGTGCAGTTAATTAGTGTGTTAGAGATCTACACACTTGATTCTTTGTTAGAACGACACTCTCTATGTCGACACTATCGTAAGTCGATACAAGCTGCTACTTGCCTAAGGTGTTGTTGAAGCCGGTCCACAACACGGTGGCCAATCCCGTCTTTAGCGACACATTTCGTTTCTTAAACTTAGGATTTCTCTCCTTTGCCCGATCCATATTTGTTTCCATCACAAGTCCTTGTCGAACTACTACCACAACATATGATCGTTAATCCACATCATAAAGTTAAGATCTCGCATGCGATGAATGAATCTAGTGAAAATCTAGGGAAAATCACCTTACCTTAAAATCCCGAAATTGGAGACTAGCAATTTTGGCTTTTAAATCTAGATGATCGAGTTTCCTTCAAATCCGGAATGCCGCCCAAACGCAAAAAGAGAGGAAATATTAGCTTCATTCGGCAAAAGCCTTAACAACCAAGTGGCCATTCGGTCATGTCTCTTAAAACCAAAAGAGAGATTGAAGAGATAGGAAAATTGGCACTCACCTACTTGAGAGAATTCGACTACCCCTTAGAGATTTCGGCTTTTGAGAAGATCGAAGAGAAGATGATTCAAGAAATCTATAGAGATTCGGCTTTTAGAAGAAAGAAGAGAAGAGAATAATGGAGTTTTCGGCTTTTAGAAGAAAGAAGAGAATAATGGAGTTTTCGGCTTTTAGGAGAAAGAAGAGAAAAGAATAATGGGGTTTTCGGCTTTTAGAAGAAAGAAGAGAAAAAATAATGGGGTTTTTGACTTTCGGCTTTTAGAAGAAAGAAGAGAAGAGAATAATGGAGATTTCGGCTTTTAGAAGAAAGAAGAGAATAATGGAGTATAGATTACTATACAGCCTTTTTCCGACTTTTAGCCCATAACATATATTTAGTACAGATTACTATACAGCCTTTTTTCGGCTTTTAGCCCATAACATATATTTAGTACAGATTAATTAGTGTGTTAGAGATCTACACACCTGATTACTGTTAGAACGACACTCTCTATGTTGACACTATCAGAAGTCGATACAACTGCTACTTGCCTAAGGTGTTGTTCAGAAGCCGGTCCACAACCTGGTGGCCAATCCCGTACTGCTGACACAACTCGTTTCTTAAACTTAGGGATTCTCTCCTTTGCCTGATCCATATTTGTTTCCATCACAAGTCCTTGTCAGAACTACTACCACAACATATGATCGTTAATCCACATCATAAAGTTAAGATCTCGCATGCGATGAATGAATCTAGTGAAAATCTAGGGAAAATCACCTTACCTTAAAATCCCGAAATTGGAGACTAGCAATTTTCGGCTTTTAAATCTAGATGATCAGGTTTCCTTCAAATCCCGGAATGCCACCCAAACGCAAAAGAGAGGAAATATTAGATTCATTCGGCAGCCTTAACAACCAAGTGGCCATTCGGTCGTGTCTCTTAAAAACTAAAAGAGAGATTGAAGAGATAGGAAAATTGGCACTCACCTTAATGCAGAGAATTCGACTACCCCTTAGAGATTTCGGCTTTTTGAGAAGATCAGAAGAGAAGATGATTCGAAGAAATCTATAGAGATTCGGCTTTTAGAAGAAAGAAGAGAAGAGAATAATGGAGTTTTCGGCTTTTAGAAGAAAGAAGAGAATAATGGAGTTTTCGGCTTTTAGGAGAAAGAAGAGAAAAGAATAATGGGGTTTTCGGCTTTTAGAAGAAAGAAGAGAAAAAATAATGGGGTTTTTGACTTTCGGCTTTTAGAAGAAAGAAGAGAAGAGAATAATGGAGTTTTCGGCTTTTAGAAGAAAGAAGAGAATAATGGAGTTTTTGGCTTTTAGAAGAAAGAAGAGAAAGGAATAATGGAGTTTTCGGCTTTTAGGAGAAAGAAGAGAAAAGAATAATGGGGTTTTCGGCTTTTAGAAGAAAGAAGAGAAAGAAAAGGTGGAAACCCTAAATGCCGAAAAATAAAGAAGAGAACCCTCCCTATTTATAGAAATTTTGGCACTTACCTATGAAAAACCGAAAGTGCCCTTCCTGATAACTAAAAATTAATCAAATAAAAAGGGAAAATTCGGCACCCCCTTTGCCATAAAGAAACCGATTTCTTCACTTCTCTAGGTGATGGAATTCCGGCCAACTCCTAGCCTTGTAGATAGCTCCTATCTTTTCTCCTTTTTTTTTTCTTCCATATTATCAACTATATTATCTACATTATCCCATTCACATAAATCCTCCTATTTTTGAGCCTTATTGCCGTCCACTCTACCTAACCCTAATGCTGAAATTTAGCTAACTTAAATTAAAAGAGTTGGGCTCCATGTAACTTAAACTTGGGCCCCTTACTCCCTTGTGTGGCGTCACCTCCTTGCTCCCTAAGTGGCGCCACTGACCATTGGGCCACAAGCCCATTTTGATATTTTAAACTCAGATACCACCTTTTAAACCCTATAGTGCCCAAACAAAAATTTAACTAAGGTTTCAGCCCAATCCTGAGCCCAATTTGGACCTCTAATGCTCAAATTAACTCATTACACATATTCACCCATTAAATGCATAGGCCCAAAAATTTAGGATGTTACAGTTCTACCCCTTAGAGTAATTTTGTCCTCGAAATTTCCAACTAACTACTAATCGTACTACCCAAGTCTCACCACTATGCTTTCACTATGCACTCTAATTTAATAATATATAACTATTGCACGCATACAGTTTCTATACCCAAAAATATAGCATCCACACAAAACATACCCGACTTAATGGTGATTGAACAATCCCGAGCCTTATGCTCCTCAGACCCGCATCTTAAACACGTTCTGACTTCCTCCAACATTCACCCGGATGGCGTATACGCAATATTCGCAAACCCGAAAGTTTGGGCGTACCTTAACATGCTTCACGAGCGAGGCGCAACCCTAGAAATCTACGATCTCTTTTTTTCTTGATCCACGCACCCAACCGAAATGTTTCACCAATTTCTTTAACCTCCTTGAGTACCTCCTAACTAGTGAGTGAGTCAGCACATCGGGTCCTAATACTTCCACGGCCTCGGCCGCGGCCTCTTCTTCCTCTCCTAGCACGCATCGTCGATTCTCGTAGTATCTGAATTAGAAATTTTATGAACTATTAATTTCTTTCAGCGATTAACCACGAACAATCTTATGGAAATTAGTTTTAAGAGTGGTTCTTTCGAATTCGAACCTATCTACGATTTAGTCTCAAGTTTATCTCTAATTCTAGAAACCACATACATCAACCCGCATACATCAATCACACAAGTAGCATCCATGCACACACATTCATCGCATAAGGTTTTTTTTTTCCGTCATTCCTCTACCCAGGGGTATTTCTGTAGTTTTGCCCTACAGGGTATTTTCCAAAATAAAGTGTCTTGGTGATTTTCTCAAAATAGGGTATCTTGGTGTTATTGTTGTTTTCGGTTTTTTTTAGCAGGGGTATTTTGGAAAATTTAATTTTTCAAACCGGGTCACATTTGTAAATCTAGGGGTTTTCGGGTAAATTTGCAAAACGTGGGTATTTTATAAAATCACGGTTGTTTGGAAATTTTCACAAATCAAGTGTATTTTGGAAATTTTACAAAACTTGGGGGTATTTTGGTTGCGAAATAGGGTGGCTGGTCCCTTTCGAGTTTTAATTATAGATTTTGGCCCGTCAAGAAATCCTCATGGCTAAGGTGAATAGTCACTGCGCGCACGGTAGGATTCAATGAAGAGGAGGTGAGTCATTAGGAATGCTTAAGTACCAAGCTCTCCTGAATCCAATCCTAGACATGCGCGTATGCTGTTGCCACACCCTAACCCATCGACTCGTTCACGGGTTTGTTTGGATAGATTAAGTCTTATGAATTTAAAAGTTGTTTTAACTAAGCCTATAGTCCATCAATGCCTAACATACTAGTCTCACGTCCATCAAGCCCATCAAGCCCACATACATATCACATCCAAAAGTTTAGAATACTTACTGCGTGGATCGGGTGCCGGTAGACTCAAGGCCATTTCTCAACCCAAACTTTTCCAAATTCTCATCAACTTTAAAGCGAGATACTAGACCCATTTCACGGCTGAGTTTTGAGCTGGGGGCTCGATACAAAATGTAACACCCCAAACCCAAACCCATAAGTTTCGACTAGATCCGGTATGCTACGGGTTGTACGTTGGAAACTTTTGCTAAGTTGGTTTTAGTAAATCATAAGTTATTAGGCAAAATTCGAATAAACAAGTGACTTTTGAAAAGAAAACCTGTATTATTATTATTTTGAATAATAAAACCTTTGACAAAGTTCCATAAGTTGCAAATATTAAAAACTAAGTAGTGAGTATAAACTATGGGGCCTTATTACATAAATGTTTCCAAAATTAAAAACTTAAGGAAAAATCGAAATAATCTATAGGAATAAAAACTTGATGGCCTCGAGTCCGCCTTTGCTCCCATGTCCACGATCTCTTGCTCATCTGCAAAGTTAGGGAAAAATAATAGGGTGAGTCACCAAAACTCGAGTGTGTAAATCCCGAAAACACATCAAAGGCTTGGCCCACAAATACATTATGGCCTTGGCCGTATACAAGGGTAACTATATATGCATCATGGCCCATCCCGACCTAGAAATCCATCCTCTACACACCAACCCGCGTACCAACCATCACACCTTGGGATTTCTACAATCAACCCTCCAACCGCTACACACCATATCGGCAATTTGTCTTTGCTTTGTCTTAAAGACCGATCATCGTGTGTGACCTATGTGGCAAAGCCACCGATCGCCATGCGACCTTAATAATACATCGTAGCATTTTCGATAGGTGATTTGCTGTCATAAAGACCGATCACTATGTGACCTATGTGGCAAAGCCACTGATCGCTATGCGACCTTCTTCCCCTTCATCATATCAATCCCATCCCATGCATACATACATGCAGAATCAAAACAATATACTACCTAAAAGTTCATAGTCTATCACATACATCGATACACATAGAGAAGTTTCTATGAATACGTACCTAGCATCCCTTGCCCACCCTTTTTGGGTAATCTGACTGTCTATACAGCCTTTTATCGGCTTTTAGCCCATAACATATATTTAGTATAGATTACTATACAGCCTTTTTCCGGCTTTTAGCCCATAACATATATTTAGTACAGATTACTATACAGGCTTTTTCCGGCTTTTAGCCCATAACATATATTTAGTACAGATTAATTAGTGTGTTAGAGATCTACACACCTGATCACCGTTAGAACGACACTCTCGATGTCGACACTATCAGAAGTCGATACAACTGCTACTTGCTAAAGGTGTTGTTCAGAAGCCAGTCCACGACCTGGTGGCCAATCCCATACTGCTGACACAGCTCGTTTCTTAAACTTAGGGATTCTCTCCTTTGCCTAATCCATATTTATTTCCATCACAAGTCCTTGTCAGAACTACTACCACAACATATGATCGTTAATCCACATCATAAAGTTAAGATCTCGCATGCGATGAACGAATCTAGTGAAAATCTAGGGAAAATCACCTTACCTTAAAATCCCAAAATTGGAGACTAGCGATTTTCGGCTTTTAAATCTAGATGATCAGAGTTTCCTTCAAATCCGGAATGCCGCCCAAACGCAAAAGAGAGGAAATATTAGCTTCATTCGGCAGCCTTAACAACCAAGTGGCCATTCGGCCTTGTCTCTTAAAAATCGAAAGAGAGATTTAAGAGATAGGAAAATCGGCACTCACCTTAAAGTAGAGAATTCGACTACCCCTTAGAGATTCCGGCTTTTGAGAAGATCAAAAGAGAAGATGATTCAAGAAATCTATAGAGATCCGACTTTTAGAAGAAAGAAGAGAAGAGAATAATGGAGTTTTCGGCTTTTAGAAGAAAGAAGAGAATAATGGAGTTTTTGGCTTTTAGGAGAAAGAAGAGAAAAGAATAATGGGGTTTTCGGCTTTTAGAAGAAAGAAGAGAAAAGAATAATGGGGTTTTCGGCTTTCGGCTTTTAGAAGAAAGAAGATAAGAGAATAATGGAGTTTTTGGCGTTTAGAAGAAAGAAGAGAATAATGGAGTTTTCGGCTTTTAGAAGAAAGAAGAGAAAAGAATAATGGAGTTTTCGGCTTTTAGAAGAAAGAAGAGAAAGGAATAATGGAGTTTTCGGCTTTTAGGAGAAAGAAGAGAAAAGAATAATGGGGTTTTCGACTTTTAGAAGAAAGAAGAGAAAGAAAAGGTGGAAACCCTAAATGCCAAAAAATAAAGAAGAGAACCCTCCCTATTTATAGAAGTTTCGGCACTTACCTATGAAAAACCGAAAGTGCCCTTCACGATAACTAAAAATTAATCAAATAAAAGGAAAATTCAGCCCCTTTGCCATAAAGAAACCGATTTCTTCACTTCTCTAGGTGATGGAATTTGGCCAACTCCTAGCCTTGTAGATAGCTTCTATCTTTTCTCCTTTTTTTTTTCTTCCATATTATCAACTATATTATCTACATTATCCCATTCACATAAATCCTCCTATTTTTGAGCCTTGTTGCCGTCCACTCTACCTAACCTTAATGCCGAAATTTAGCTAACTTAAATTAAAAGAGTTGGGCTCCATGTAACTTAAATTTGGCCCCTTACTCCCTTGTGTGGCGTCACCTCCTTGCTCCCTAAGTGGCGCCACGACCACTTTGGGCCACAAGCCCATTTTGATATTTTAAACTCGGATACCACCTTTTAAACCCTATAGTGCCCAAACAAAAATTTAACTAAGGCTTCAGCCCAATCCTGAGCCCAATTTGGACCCCTAATGCTCAAATTAACTCATTACACATATTCACCCATTAAATGCATAGGCCCAAAAATTTAGGATGTTACAAAAGGAATTTTAAAGTCTGTGATATTTTAAATTTTAGTGAGACTGATTCTGAATGACTTCGTGGTTCCCTGATCTGTCTTGGAAAAATCGTATAAAATTGTACAAAGTGAATTATGAGTTATAGTTTATATGTATAGATTCTTTAATGATCCTATTTTCAATAGAAGCAAGTGGGAGCAGTATATGAAAACCGTATAGTAAGATATTTGAAATTAAGGTAAGAGAGGTCAGAATCGTTGGATAGTGAAACAAGGGAAATTTTAAGGAATAAACTGTACTAATTGGTTAAGCCAAAAATTTTGGAAAAATAGTAGTAAGAAGATATATGAGTCTAGTTTCAAGGAAAATTTACGGATTTAGATTTCGAGATTCCTAACTCGAGTTATAGTCAATTTAGTCAGTACGACGCAGATGGACAGTTTAGATTTTTATGCCCCACATTAGTAGTTAAGTCTAGGTTGCGGAATTACCATAATACCCTTAGAGGGTAAATTACCGAAATATCCCTGGATTGCGAGATTACCAAATTACCCTTAGTGGGTAAGATTACCAGATACGAAAATGCCTAATGGGCGATCGATGTATTGTTAATGGGTCGATTTGTTATACTGCCTTAACGGGCCGATTTGTTATATTGCCTTAACGGGCCGATTTGATATATTTCCTTAATGGGCCGAATTGTTATATTACCTTAATGGGCCGATTTGTTATATTGCTTTAATGGGCTGATTTGTTATATTGCCTTAACGGGCCGATTTGATATATTGCCTTAACGGGCCGATTTGATATATTGCCTTAACGGGCCGATTTGATATAATTCCCTAATGGGCCGATTTTGTAAAGTGTTAATGGGCCAAATTGTTTGTAATAAATCTCTGAGTTATTAATTATCGTGGTTATATTGTAAATATTATGATTTATGATGTATGTTGCATTTACATAAGTTGCAAGGGATTGGGATATTGATGATCGGGGAAGTGAAATTTGGTGGCTCAGCCACAAATATTATGAAATGGCATCTTGCCTGCGAATTAAATGGCATCTTGCCTGCGAATTATATAAATGGCTAAATGCCTGCGATTGGTGTGTTGGCGGGGTGGGTTGACAAAAGATCCCCACAGGTGTGTTGGTTGGTACGGGTGGTGTGTAGCGGATAGATTACTAGGTTGGTTTGGGATTGCATTACATTCATATGAATTATTTTATACATTATTATGCATAAAAGGGCTTAGGCCCATGATATTGCTTTATGGGCTCAGGCCCAAATTTTTGCTAAATGGGTTCAGACCCAGTGGATGGCGGTAAGGGGATTATACACTGAGTTCTTGTAACTCACTCCCCCTTTTCTTAACCCTTGTAGGTAATGCTCAGTGATGTGGACTTGGGCCATGGATGACTCGGTGGAAGCCATACTTCAGCAATGGTGCTAATCAAATTTTAAATTTCTATTTCCGTTTATTTTATTATTTTGCTATTTTGGTTTAAGTTGTAATAAGGCCTCTGGAGTGTTTTATTATTTGCTTGATGGTTGATATACTTATTATTTTGCTTAAATTGTTTAAAACGAGAATTTTCTAAAAACTTAAATAAAGGTTTTCCAAAAACGATTAACAAATGGATTTCATAATAAATTTTATAAATATCTTAACACGAAAGTTTTCACTCGAACTATCAAAGCGATATTTTCAAAAGTCACGGTTTTAAAGTTTACTACCTTGATTGTTGACTCATCAATCAATCTTTCAAAAAATACTTGTATTTTATCTACGTTTCATAACGATTTCAAAATGTACGCAACTCTATTTCTAAACATCACATTTTTGTAAATTGTTCATTTCAAATATGTTTCCGCTACTAAAAAGGTTTTTAAAGATTATTACATTTTCAAGTAGTTAACAATTGCTTAAGTGTTTTTGGTTTTAACAAAGAGGCTGTAATTCTCAAGCAAGTTTTTAATAATCGCAAAGATGGTTTTTACTTCCATGTGACACATGATTTGGGCCTAACTTCTATTTGGGTTTGGGGTGTTACATTTTATAGTATCGAGCCTAGGTTGCAAAACTTGGCTGTGGTTTGGGTTCAAAAGTTTTTTCAAAGCTGATTAAAAATTTTAATTTATAAATGCATGTTCTAAAGGAAGTATGGCACCACGGGTATCCGGCACCAAGTCAAGTAAGTATGTGTTTTTATTTTATGATTATTGTGTTAGTCTTTGTGGTAAAAAAATTCATAAAATAGAATACTCTAGAACTTTTAGTTTTGGGAGTGAAACTATAGAGATTGAGACTTTAGGATGCGTATTGCGAAAACAACTTTACTTCCTATACTCCATAAAACATTGTTTAATAAACACTGAAATAGCATAATGATTCATAAAACTCGTAATAAGATTAAGTCGACATTAGTGAACATGAGCGTTAAAGGACGTAGACGCGATAGATGTGGATGTGGTAGAGGCCAATGTGCTAAAGCTAGATCTTCAGCATCGGGGCATGTTTCCGAAAGGGATGTGCTGGCATCGCCAGTGGTTGAGACGGGATCTCATGATCGAGCTGGGGTGGATGAGCTGACTCAAATAGTTAAGGAGGTATTGAAGGAGGTTAAAGGAATCGGTGAAGCTTTTCGAGTTGAGTCTGTGGACTGTAAGAAGAAATTAGATCGCGGTTCTTTTGGGTCGCAGTCTCATTCCGTAAAGCGTGTTAAGGCACGTCCAAACTTTTCGGCTTGCGATTATTGCAGAAGGTGTCATCCGGGAGAATGCTGGAGGAGCTTAAGAGCATGCTTGAGATGCGGGTCTAAGGAGCATAAGGCTCGGGATTGTTTCATCACCATCAAGTCAGGTATGTTATGGTTGGGCGTGATGATTGAATGTAGAAAATATTAGGTATAAGTGGTCGATAACGGCTTACTTAGGTGGTTAGATGTTTGGATTTGCGTGAAAGAGGATTCAAGATTATGTTAAAAGTACATTGGTGTTATTAAGATCAGAGTGCGCAGCGAAAGCATAGTGGTGTGATTTGAGTGATGCGTTTAGTAGTTGGTTAGAAATTTCGAGGTCGAAATTTCTTTAAGGAGGGTAGAATTGTAACGACCCGAAATTGGGCCTAGTAGGATTGGGCCCATTGGGCCTTGAGCGTAGAAGTATTTTAAAATTTATGGGAATTTGAGAACGACATTATTTCAAGTTGGACTTATTAGGAAGGTGATTTTAGAAAGTTACGGGGTTCTATGAAGGCTCGGGGTTGAATTGGGCCCTAGTAAAAATTTGGTGTTTAAGCCTATTTAGGAGAAATAGTAAGTGGCATCAATACTTATGAAAATAAGTATTCAATTTGCTAGCATAATTGAGCATATGGCAAAGAGGTTATGGCATTAAGTGAAGAGTATGGAGGGAAGAGGTTCAAATCCTATTGTGTGCAAATTTTGACTATTATTTTTGCATTCTTTCCCTAAGTGTCGGCCAAGCATGTAAATAAGGCAAGGTGGACTTTTTATTTTTGGCAAGATGGCTAAGGAAAATAGGAAAGGATGAAGGTGAGGAAAGAAATCAAGAGAAAGGGGAAAGTAAGGGGAACATGTGGCCTTTTTCAAGGGAAGTGTTATGGAAAGTGTGGTTGGCCAATTTTTGACCATTATGGTCATGTATGTGGACGGTTTTGTGGTAAAAGGGAGGTAGCCGAATTTTACTTAGTGTTTTGGTAAAACTATAGTGTTTGTTTTGGTCAAAAATACCTTTGGCTTCAATAGTGTCATTTTCTCCAAATTGCTACTCTTTGTGAGTTTTAGTTTTTCTTCTTTCTTTCTTCTTTGCCGAAACCTCCTAGCACATTTGTGCAACATGTTCATCTCCCTTTGATAGCCGAATCACCTAGCATCCATCCAACCTTCCATCCTTTTCTTTTAACCATTCCTCTAATCTTTTCTCTTCTCTAAATCGACACCACCATAAAATCACATTTTCTTGTTTGATTATCCTCCATAGCCGAATATCAATATTCATTTTCTTCTATAACCGAACCTTCATCTCTTTTCTATCTTTTCTTCTCTTCCGTATTTACACTCAATCCTTGATTAATCAGTAAGTGTTCATCTCAACATTTCTTATTTTTTTTTCTCTTAATACCGAATCTATGTTTTGGTTTGGGATGGTCATTTTGACCGAGACCATCACCTTATTCTCTCTCAAAGCGAGATTATTTTCCTTCTTCATAGTGATATAGTGGAAGGCGAAACTTTGAATCTTCCAAAGTTATCATTACAATCGTTGGGAATCGGTCTAAAAATATTCAAGGTAAAGGAGCACAAGTGATTTGTATTAACCAAATCGTTATCGTCGACTTGTCAAGCAAGTGGGGTAAAACGTTGTTATAAGATTTTTTGATCAAAGGTGGGATAATTGCTAACGACTCTTTCGCTCACCAAATATTGTTAGGACGGGATTTCAGTAGCCAAAGGGTAGGATCGATTTCGGTGCATCGAGGAGATCACATTCGTGGTGTTGAAGCGGTAGAAAGCACAACTTGTAATCAAGGTGTGTAATTCCGTACCCTTCCGAATATATGCTTGAAATGGTGTGTAATCTCATACCTCTCTGGATGTTTGTATGAAATGTTCTATGATTCGGTTGAAATATCGAAGAAAATCAGAAACCGGCATCCGAGACCACTCCGGAGTGCGTATGTTCATAGTAGTAACCATATTTTGCAAAGAAACAGTTTGGTCAGCAGCAGTGACGTGATTTTGGAAAAATCACGAAAAATAGGATAAAGGAAATTAGCAAGCAAAAAAGATATCGAATTAAAGCTTACTGTGTCTATTTTTATATGGAAGAAGCAAAGAAGGAAAAAGAATTTTAAAGTCTGTGATATTTTAAATTTTAGTGAGACTGGCTCTGAATGACTTTGTGGTTCCCTGATCTGTCTTGGAAAAATCGTATAAAATTGTACAAAGTGAATTATGAGTTATAGTTTATATGTATAGATTCCTTAGTGATCCTATTTTCAATAGAAGCAAGTGAGAGCAGTATATGAAAACCGTACAGTAAGATATTTGAAATTAAGGTAAGAGAGGGCAGAATCATTGGATAGTGAAACAAGGGAAACTTTAAGGAATAAACTGTACTAATTGGTTAAGCCAAAAATTTTGGAAAAATATTAGTAAGAAGATATGTGAGTCTAGTTTCAAGGAAAATTTACGGATTTAGATTTCAAGATTTCTAACTCGAGTTATAGTCAATTTAGTCAGTACGATGCAGATGGACAGTTTCGATTTTTATGCCCCACATTAGTAGTTAAGTCTAGGTTGCGGAATTACCATAATACCCTTAGAGGGTAAATTACCGAAATATCCCTGGATTGCGAGATTACCAAATTACCCTTAGTGGGTAAGATTACCGAATTACGAAAATGCCCTAATGGGCTGATCTGATGTATTGTTAATGGGCCGATTTGTTATACTGCCTTAACGGGCCGATTTGTTATATTGCCTTAACGGGCCGATTTGATATATTGCCTTAATGGGCCGAATTGTTATATTGCCTTAATGGGCCGATTTGTTATATTGCTTTAATGGGCTGATTTGTTATATTGCCTTAACGGGCCGATTTGATATATTGCCTTAACGGGCCGATTTGATATATAGCCATAATAGGCCGATTTGATATATTGCCTTAACGGGCCGATTTGATATATTGCCTTAACGGGCCGATTTGATATAATTCCCTAATGGGCTGATTTTGTAAAGTGTTAATGGGCCAAATTGTTTGTAATACTCTGAGTTATTAATTATCGTGGTTATATTGTAAATATTATGATTTACGATGTATGTTGCATTTACATAAGTTGCATGGGATTGGGATATTGATGATCGGGGAAGTGAAATTTGGTGGCTCAGCCACAAATATTATGAAATGGCATCTTGCCTGCGAATTAAATGGCATCTTGCCTACGAATTAAATGGCATCTTGCCTGCGAATTATATAAATGGCTAAATGCCTGCGATTGGTGTGTTGGCGGGGTGGGTTGACAAAAGATCCCCACAGGTGTGTTGGTTGGTAAGGGTGGTGTGTAGCGGATGGATTATTAGGTTGGTTTGGGATTGCATTACATTCATATGAATTATTTGATACATTATTATGCATAAAAAGGCTTAGGCCCAAGATATTGCTTTATGGGCTCAGGCCCAAATTTTTGCTAAATGGGTTCGGACCAGTGGATAAGTAGTGAGGATTATACACTGAGTTCTTGTAACTCACTCCCCCTTTTCTTAACCCTTGTAGGTAATGCTCAGTGATGTGGACTTGGGCCATGGATGACTCGGTGGAAGCCATACTTCAGCAATGGTGCTAATCAAATTTTAAATTTCTATTTCCGTTTATTTTATTATTTTGCTATTTTGGTTTAAGTTGTAATAAGGCCTCTGGAGTGTTTTATTATTTGCTTGATGGTTGATATACTTATTATTTTGCTTAAATTGTTTAAAACGAGAATTTTCTAAAAACTTAAATAAAGGTTTTCCAAAAACGATTAACAAATGGATTTCATAATAAATTTTATAAATATCTTAACACGAAAGTTTTCACTCGAACTATCAAACGATATTTTCAAAAGTCACGGTTTTAAAGTTCACTACCTTGATTGTTGACTCATTAATCAATCTTTCAAAAAAATACTTGTATTTTATCTACGTTTCCACAACGATTTCAGAATGCTTCTGCAACTCTATTTCTAAACATCACATTTTTGTAAATTGTTCATTTCAAATATGTTTCCGCTACTAAAAAGGTTTTTAAAGATTATTACGTTTTCAAGTAGTTAACAATTGCTTAAGTGTTTTTGGTTTTAACAAAGAGGCTGTAATTCTCAAGCAAGTTTTTAATAATAGCAAAGATAGTTTTTACTTCCATGTGACTCGCCAGATTCGGGCCCAACTTCTAGGCCGGGTTTGGGGTGTTACACTAGGTCCCCAGATATCAACGACATGAGCGACGTTGTTACTAACTCCCTTTTTGAATGAGATATGGGTCTAGGGGATCTAAGGACTTTGAAGATAACAAATATTGTAACATACCTTCTGATTTGTTTAGAATGGTCCAACAATATGAAAAACAGACTTTATTCAACAAAGGGTCAACGGATATTATGAGCCTAGAAAAAAGGATGAAGATCGAAGCCTAGCTCACCATAGAAATAATGCGAGACATCATTGAGTTATTTTCAAGAATTCAAATATGTTTTGCACAATCATATCTGGACATGCCTGGGCTACTAAGATGCGGGCTACACATTGTTGATCTACATAAAAAGGGATGTTATCAGTTATGCTGTATTAAAGGAGACAATTCATAGGCCCACTCCAGTTCTTCACAAATTTTTCATATGTGGGGCATGGGTGCGATAGGGCCAATCTCGTCAAAAGCTTTTATTGATTCATCGGCATAGTCGTCGTTTACTTCACTAAGAGGGTGGAAGCAGCTTCATATGTCAATGTTACACAGTCGAAAGTCATCAAATTCGTAAAAAAAAAGGATCAGATGCCATAAATGATCATGTTTAATAATGCATAACTGTATAAAGTCAAAGTTTACATTTTGTTCAAAGATCAGGCAGTATATCATAGTGCAGCAAAAGCTGCCCCAAAAAAAAACAAAAAAAAAAGAAAAAAAGATGAAAGGTGACCAAGACTTGTAAAGATTGGCATAAGAAGCTACCATTTACTCTCTATCTTATCGAACGTCGGCTAAAACCTTTGTTGGGGCAACGCATTGGAATAGAAACAGTTTTGCCAATTAAACCTAATTGAAGGAAAGGTTAAAAGCCATTCGTCACAGCCAGATGATGCGAGCTTACGACAAAAAGGTTCATCCTAGAGAATTCCACAAGGGGAACCTGATGTTGAAACATATCTTTCTTCTACAAAACGATTTCAGAGGAAAGCATATGCTAAACTGGGAAAGACCTTATGAAGGCCTATTTTGAAGGAGCATTGATATTGACCGAGACAGATGGTGAAGACTTGCCTAATCCGGTAAATTCAGAGTCAATCAAGAAAGATTTTACCAGAAAGAGGAAGGACCAAGGTGAAAACCCGCAAAGGGCGCCTTGAGTTCAAATCCAAATTTAAAAAAAAAGGAAAGAAAGAAAGAAAAAAGAGAGGCCAAGGCGAAAACCCGTAAAGGGTACTTTGAGACCAAAGGGGATTTGAGTTGAAAACCCGTAAAGGGCAGCTCAAATTTTGATCAAAAGTGGGGCATACAGTAGTCTTGCTACATTTTAATTAACAATGAGGAAATATGTTATGTCTTGGGGAATCGACAAAGTACTCCGGATCCCCTAAACACATATTGAGTTTGAAATGGTCCTCAAGAAATCGGAACAGAGAAGCTCAGACTGCGATATCTGGGGCACCTAGTTTCCCATTTTACCCATTTTAAATTTTCTATCTTTGATTACTTTATTCTTTTCAGAGAAACACCCCAATCAATGTTCTTTTATAGCCTTCGCTATCTTTGTTTACTTTATTCTTTTTAGGATATACCAATCAATTTTCATTTATTGCCTTGGTTATCTTTGATTAGCTTATTTGCTTCGAGCTATACTCCTGATTAATTTCTTTCGTGTTCATTATTGTAATATTTTTCAAGCATTTTATTGAAATAAAAATTTATGGACTAAAAACATCTTCATAAAAGGAGTTTCGTATATTACTCTAGAAGCTTCTAAATAATATAAGGAATCTGAAAATGGCTATTATTCAGAACTCACTAAACCTAAGGGCTAGAAACATTGAAAAATGATTATCTCTTCAAATTTTTATTGGATACGATAATTTCGTTGGTGGCACCATATCGGAAAATGACGAACAAGGTCATTCCGAGTGTAAAAGGGGATCATTGTCGGAATACCCTGCACCCATTCAGACACATACATCTGGTCATTACACTCAGGGAATGATGTAACAGATTGAAAGTGATACAAGTTCTGTATCTCTGAGTGGTAACAGAAAGATGAAAGAAACCGATTGTTATTCCCATGAAGTTGCAGTGGGAAGTACCAACTTCATGACTCAAGATCCAAACAGGGTTGATTCAGAAATTACATTGGGGCAAGCTGGTTAAGCAGAATATGATTGATGAACAAGAATGAAAAACAAATGAGTGATAACACCTAGAATAGGAATCATACTCATAACATTTTTTGTATCATAGCAAATTTCATTAGGAGCATTTGATTCATGTCGGTCATTGCATCCTAATCCTTCAAAAGGAGTCATCTTCATGACATGTTATATGTAGCTAAAAGCATTTGATTCATTTTTTTATCATAGCATCTTAGTCATGTAACATAAACATACTAAACCGAGTCTACAGGACATGTCCCTCAGTGGATGGTGTAGCAATATCGATGAGTTTTCAGATAAAGGATAGCTAATCTCATCTTCTTGAAGTTGCAAGAAGAAGATCAAGATAACAGATCTCATCTTCCTGAAGTTGTAGGGAGCAGATCGAAAAGAATTTCAGCCTTATCTCCCTGAAGTTGTAGGGAGTAGACTAAGACAGAAGATCTCATCTTCCTGAAGTTGTAGGGAGCAGATCGAAAAGAATTTCAGCCTTATCTCCCTGAACTTGTAGGGAGTAGACTGAAGACAGAAGATCTCATCTTCCTGAAGTTGTAGGAAGCAGATCGAAAATAATTTCAGCCTTATCTCCTTGAAGTTGTAGGGAGTAGACTGAAGACAAAAGATCTCATCTTCCTGAAGTTGTAGGAAGCGGATCGAAAAGAATTTCAGCCTTATCTCCCACGAAGTTGTAGGGAGTAGATCAAGATAGAAGATCTCATCTTCCGAAGTTGTAGGAAGCAGATCAAAAGAATTTCAGCCTTATCTTCCGAAGTTGTAGGGAGTAGATCAAGACAGAAGATCTCATCTTCTGAAGTTGTAGGAAGCGGATCGAAAGAATTTGGTCTTATCTCCCGAAGTTGTAGGGAGTAGATCAAGACAGTAAGATCTCATCTTCCGAAGTTGTAGAAACAGATCGAAAAGAATTTCAGCCTTATCTCCCCGAAGTTGTAGGGAGTAGGCGAGAAGAGCAGAAGATCTTATTTTCTGAAGTTGTAGGAAGCGGATCGAAAATAATTTTCACCTTATCTCCCGAAGTTGTAGGGAGTAGATCGAAGACAGAAGATCTTATCTTCCCCTGAAGTTGTAGGAAGCAGATCGAAAATAATTTTAGCCTTATCTCCCTGAAGTTGTAGGGAGTAGACTGAAGACAGAAGATCTTATCTTCCTGAAGTTGTAGGAAGCAGATCGAAAAGAATTTCAGTCTTATCTCCCTGAAGTTGTAGGGAGTAGACTGAAGACAGAAGATCTCATCTTCCTGAAGTTGTAGGAAGCAGGTCGAAAAGAATTTCAGCCTTATCTCCCTGAAGTTGTAGGGAGTAGACTGAAGACAGAAGATCTCATCTTTCTGAAGTTGTAGGAAGCAGATCAAAGACATCAATTTGGCATTCTTGAAATTGCAAGAAGCAGAATAAAGCTAGCAGACTTACTGAAATCGAGATGAAGTTCTGATACCTGAAAAGACAGTTGGGATTGGAAGTCGTTTGAAGAGGCGAGGATCAAGAAGGCGAGGCTTGGCCAAGACCAGGCAAAATTGGTCCTTCTATTGTCTTTGCTCTATTCTCGTTACACGACAATGAGCAAAGAGGGGCAGCTATTATAGGCCCAATTTGCCCGGGCCCTTGAAAACCAAAATATAAAAACAAAACCAAAAAATAATAAATCCTTTTACAGTCCTGTTCCAGAAACAAAATTAAAACAGGCCCAAATACAAGCCTAATACCCGTTACCCCAAACAGACTACCCATCAGCCCACTTACACCCCAGTCCTAGACCCAAACACAAATGGCCCAAAAGGCCCAAGACCAAACAGAACCAGTAGTGGCCTAGGGTTTCGAAAACCCTAGGCGCCGCCTCAGCAGAAGCCCAAGTGTCCCGCATCAATCTGCTCCTCGCACCTCATCAGCCCTTGTCCACGCCGCCTTCAACGCGCATGTCGCCCCCATCGCCAGATCCGCGCATTTCACCTGCATAAAAAAAGAAGGAACGCAGCAACAATGGCAAAACAGTGGCAAAAATCTTTTGTTTCCTTTTATTTTGTTATTTCGAAGGCTATAAAAGCCTTCCAAAATTTGTAAACAAAGGGGGGTGGATATACAATATTACACACGAATACAGAATACGCAAGCAATAAAAACAGAGGTTATTTCAAAAGATTGTTTTTTTCATTTTTTATTTTTTCTCTATATCCGAATACTATTTCTTTTTTTTTTCTTTTTATCCTTTTTAGCTATATATTATATATTTATATATTAAAATACAAAAAAAGCAGAGAAATACCTTTTTTAAAATTTCCGGCCGCCGTGTATGGCGGCCGGCGATGGCGACGGACAGCGGTCGGAGTCTCGCAGGAGTGACGCCAGAAATCGTCCAGAAGAAACAAGGAGAGGATTTTTTTTAGGAGATCTGATTTTTTAAAAAAAAACAGAGAACTAATGTTTTTTTTTCTAAAAATTTGGCTTTAAATAGAGAATGAAAACGATGTCGTTTTGCCTCAGGGGTTTAAAAGCCAAAACGACGCCGTTTCACCCAGGATCTGCGCACAGTTGATCCGACCCGAAGGGATCCGCGCGTTTTGTTTAAAAATGGGTTAATTTCCATTTTGGCCCTTTCGCAATTTTATTTTTTTAATTAAGTTTAATTTGAATTATTTATTTTTTAATTGAGCCCTAAAATTTTCTCTCTGCTTCGATTTAGTCCCTCGGACTGCTTTAAAGGTCAAAATCATAACGACGCCGTTTTAAAACTTGGCAAAATTTCCATTTTGATCCCTGTTTCTTTGTTTTAATTTCCTTTTTATCCTTTTATTTTATTATTTTAATATTGTATTAAATTATTTTACTATATTAGATAATCTATATTATTTTCTTATTTATTTATATACTAATACATTAATAGTATAAATTTATATATATATTTTTTATATAATATCTTTATATATTAAACTATTATCATTTATTTTTTATTTAAATTAAAATTATTTTCATTATATATTATTATTTTATATTATTATTATATGTTTTCAAGATCTTTATATTACATAATATTATATTATATCATATATTATTTATATTATATTTTGAAAATACCTTTATTCAAAATTATTATATATATTATTATGTATTATCTTTTATGTGTATTAAATTATATATTTTTATGATATTTATTTAGTATTTTAAATTGTTTTATATATATTGCTTTATATATTTGTACATGCAATGCCATTTTATTTATTTATTATTTCATGATTACTTGTAGTTATTTTAGTTGTATCATATATTGTCTATATTAAATGTTAATATATTTGCTTTTAATATTTATGTATAAATGCAATGTTGTCACATGGATTATTGTTTAAAATAAAAAATACATTTTTACAAAATTAATATTTTGTTTAAAGGTTTTTTAAAATAAGGCAATGTTTTGGTATTTAGAAATTCGGGAAATAGTGCCCTAACGTGTTGGATGCGATTTTCCGTTTGGCTAAATAACTAAATATCCTTTTAACAAGTTTTGTAAATCGTAAGATGATTTTGATTACAAAGGTTTTAAAATATCATGTCCTAACGTGTTGGATGTGATATTTATATTCCTTCGGAACAAGAAAGTCTCAAATTTTTAAATTGCTCGAAATTTCTTTAAAGAAATCATATTTTTAAATACTTTTAAATTTCAAACATTTGGACATGATTTTATCGATTAGGTACCAATTTTTGGGCGTTATGAGGGTGCTAACCCTTCCTCATACGTAACCGACTCCCGAACCCGTTTTTTTTGTTTTTCGTAGACCAAAATTAAATGTTTTAAAATAAAATATTTTGCAAGGTGATCCAATCACACCTAAGTAAAAAAAGGATTGGTGGCGACTCCCATATTTGTTTTTAAAGTCGATCCCCATTTTTTAAAACCGATTTTTAAAATGGTTTCGACAGCGCCGTAAATTTTTAAACTAATATTTTAAACGTTGTCGTTTTATCTTGGTTATTACTGGCGTTTTGTCCTAAACGCCGCAAGATGTTTATACTTTACCGGCGTTTTTAGCTTAAACGCCACAAATGTTGATAACTTTTCGCCATACGGTGTCATTTTAATTCTTTGTTTTTACATTTCATTTGCCCTCTTTCCTCCAGTTCAAAGATCCCGATTTCTTTCCCCTAATTTCCTAACTTCCTAAATTCCCAATTCCAAAATCCCCAATTACTTCCCCAATCTCCCAAATTTGAGTACCTTCTTCCTCAATCTCTACAAATTAAAGTAAGTTCTTCGCCTCTGCTCTCCGTGTGTCTGGAAACTGTTCGACTCATCTCTCCACAGCTTCAAAAGGAAGTTCTTTGCCTCTGCTCTCTGTCGGTGCATCTTCTCTCTGCCGCCGCCGTTGGATATTCGGGTCGTGGAGGTATTTTTAAAGCATTTGCATGTAACCATTTTTTAACCATTTGTATGTTCGACCCATTCAACATTTTCTTTTTCATGTTCTAATTTTTGCTAAAGCCATATTTTTTTCAAATTCTTTTCTCCCCCCACTTTTTCTTCTCATGTTAAAGCCATGGCCTCCTCAAATGCTATAATCTCCATTGTTGTTTCAGCATCCCTCCCTCCCAAACTCAAATTCCGTCAAATCCAACTGCTTTTCCTCTAAAAATCCCGACTTCAAAAAACAAAAAACCCCAAGTCCTTGATTCAGCCAAACCCTTTCTTTCTTGTATTTTTATTTTTTTTTGCAAATCCAAGCTTTCATTTGGTTGATCAAATTTTGATGGGTTTTTCTGAACCTCAATTTGCACAGTAGATTTAAACGTATTTTCCCTGAAAAATGATATCAATTCTGCATTTGCATTAGACTAAATGGTTTGCTGGAAATGAAGAAGTGAACACGAAAATGGCTTTTGGATTGAAGAAGAAGAGGGGGCAAGAGAGAGAACCAGTGTAGGGGAAGAGAGAATAGAAAAATAAATTAATTTAACTTAAGTTTAATATATAATATATTTATTCCATATGGATGATGATGATGTATATAAAAATGACATGGCGCATACTTCGGTTGGCTCCACATGTTGAACGGTTTTTTTAACGATGTTAAATAGGCTGCAATACAAGTTTATTTTTGTTGTCCTTTGACACAATTGCTTTTTTCCTAGTTAGCAAGAAAAGGTGCAAACACTTTTCCTGGGGCTTCCACACGCCATCTTTCTTCTGTAGGTACAATCTATTTCACTCTCTACTTGTCTACTTAATTGTTTATTTATAAGTTTGTTATATAATCTTTGGTGTACCTTAGTATTTGATGGTTCAAAGGTCGAACAAGGTGCTAATGCAGGCTTTCTACTGTTATATAAATTTTTATTTTTGTTTGGGTAAATGAAGTTGCAATCTGAGTACTTATTTTATACATTTTTGTACTTATTTCATACTGTTATACTTGGTTATTCAGATATTTCATGTTTCAGATTTTATACATTTTTGTACTTATTTTCTCTCTATGTTTGTGTTTCCTTGTATTGGTCTGCTTAGATTTTGCAACTAAAATGTGTCCTAAAGTAGGAAAAATATGTTTAGCATGTTTTGGGGCCTTGAGTATATATTTAGTTTGGATCGATTCAAGTAAAACTATATCTGTTATATGTGCTGGATTATTGTTTTTCTATTCATTCTAGACCACTTGTAAACAGACGACATGAGGATTAATTTTATTTTCACCATATTTTAATTTCCCTTAAGCCTTTAACTTATCTTTTATCTACATACTTATTACAAACACAATAATGGTTACATCATTCATCAGGAAACAGAATGTTTACAGCAAACCATTAATGGGTTGCCGACTTGCTACACTGGCATGCTAATATGGAACAAGGCTTAGGCATGAAAGATAACATCGAAATTAGTGCTTGAAATGTAGCAATATACCATATATTTGAATGTATGTTTATAATGTTGTTCAGAATTCTTGTGAAATCCTTAAATTGAGAATATGTGAAATATTAAATCTAGAAATGCTTTCTTTTCCTCTTATCTCTCTTAAGATTCATTTCTTATAACAGGTTTTTTTCCCCTTTGCCCCCTGTGATCAATTCTTTTGTCTTAAGATTTGTTTCATATTATATTTATATTCTATTTTTTTATTTATAAAGTAATCAAGTAACCAAGTAACCATTTGCTTTAAATTGCTTAATGAATCGACTTTTCGACTCCAGCCTCTATTTGCTATTGAAAGTAGCCTTCAATCATTTGTTGGCGCCCTCTGTTGCATCTCCATCGGCAACCCTCTGTTGCTACTCCATTTTGTGCCATCCACTTATCTGTTATCTGCCATAGTGTGAGTTATTTATTTAAAAAAGTCAGTGAATTAATGTTCATTAGTCAATTATGAGGTTTTATTTAATTAATTGAACTGTTCAAATGTTATGTGCTGTTGTTTATTGACTTAACTGCAAATATGTTGATTTTCCTTTTGGGGCTCCGATTTTGTATAGTTTTGATTGCTGATTTTGTCTTTCATTTTGTCATGTTTGCCATGATTTATTTTTATTAAATTTTATTACCATGTACTTTTTTTAATCCTTGAAAATATTTTGTCTACTTTTGTATAGTTTTGATTGCTGATTTTGTTTATTGACCTTTTAAATTGCTGATTTTGTATAATTTTGATTGCTGATTTTGTTTATTGACTTTTTAAATTTAACAACATCACAGCAAATTTCAATTATAAAAAACATATAATAACATAGAGACTTGTTTATTTTGTTTATTGACTTTTTAAATTTAACAACACCCCTAGAGACTTGTTTGACATGGGCAATGGAAGTAGAGATGACATAGTCGAAAGATCAGAAACTTTGCCTTTTCCAGAACAAAACTTAAATGAAAATATCCCTAGTACTAGTCAACAATTTCAATGGGTTCGTCAGGATGTGGACGAAGATATTTACGAAATATGATGTAGTAAGATTTTACGATTTATTATTTATATGTAATATTATAATTTTAATGTTGGTCATGTTATATAATTTAACTATTTTAAATGTACTATTATTGTCGTTATTTGTTACTAAAATTTTGAACTATTTTATGTGTATTGCAGGAAAAATGCCTAGAAGACGATTACGAGATTTAAGTATTGTCCACAATACTCCAAATTCAGAAGAAGCAAATAGTGAACAGTAAACAGTTGTTGGATCTTTTAGTCTGCCGGACATAGATGACGAGCCTGCAGAATTTCAAAGTAATGTTAAGTTTATTTTACATGCATGTTGAATTTTATTATTGATTCATTTTTCAATTTTAATATAATAATATATCATTTTTCAGCTGAAGGTGGTGGGACGCGCAGAGGTCAGGGATGTACATTGCTTAAAGATTTATACGACTTAGAGCCTGTCGAGCGTGTTAAAGTAAGGAGAAACAATCATGGCCAGCCTGTTGGATCTGAAGCTCGACTGTTAGCAGGCTATTTGGGCATTATAGCACGAAATGCCAATATGTTGCCCATTAACTACGAATCATGGCATCGCATGCCTGATGCCAACAAAAATCAGGCACGTGAATGTAATTTATAATACTTTGATTTAACTTTCATTTATATTAACTTTTTAAACTTTTTTTGTTCAGGAGAGATTTGCTTTAGAGGTCTCCGATGACTATGTTAAGAAGACATTGGGTAAAAAATGGAGAGACAATAAAAGCACGCTGAAAAAACAATATTTTAATAAAGACATAAGCCTCGATGAAAAATTAAGAAATGTCCCACCGGGAATGTTGAGGTACCATTGGGAAGATCAAGTTAGATTCTGGAATTCAAAGAAATGAGAGGTATTGCGTACTTCTAAAGTCTTATAAATTTTTCGGTTATGTCAAATACGTATTTACTATATACGTAATATAAATTTCATTATGTAGGACCGTGAGCGAGTTGGAACAAGCAGCAGACAGAAACAAAAATTCACGCACACGGCAGGGTCCAGAAGTTTTGCTTGTGTAGCTGAGGCTGAGGTATTATAATTTATTAATTCTGTTAAATATTAATAACTTTATACTATTAAAATATATTTTTACTGCTACAATGTAGGAAGTCTCGTCTGGTCAAAAAGTTGGACGCCTTCAACTTTTTGACATTACGCATAAGAAGAAGGATGGATCTCCGATGACATTCGAAGCTGCAGAAATTTTGGTATATTTACTTAATAAAATTTGATTTATTATAAATATTTATAATGTTTAATTATAATAGTTTAATTCATCATTTATAGTTTTAAATTTATAATGTTAAGTTATGTTGCATTCCTTCTTATTATATATTTCGTTTCTAACTCTTTCATTAATTTATTAGGATAAACTAAAGGAGAAGAAGGCGGAGTATGAAGTGGTGGTTCGATTCGATAGTTCTCGTTAATCTCGAGGATATTGATAACGTAATTATTCTGCGATGTTTTGGGTCCCGAAAGGTACGACTACTTTCGATCGATAGTTACGTTAATCTTGAGTATATTTATAATGAATTATCACCGATGTTTTAGGTCTTAAAAGGTATGGTCGGGTTCGATGTCAAGGATGCGTGTTACCTCGACCCAATATTTTGGATCCGGCTCGAGAATACATGCCTTCCGGAGTCAATCTCGTCTTTGAAGTTCGGAGAGATTAAAAGACCAGATAGCTCAGATGCAAGCGAGCACGGTTGAGCAAATTTGTAACATCCTGAATAATTGGGTCTGTGCATTTTATGTGTTTGGATGCTTAAAATATTAATTTGAGAATTTGAGGTACAATTGGGGCTCAAATTGGGCTGAGGCCTTGTTTTAAATATTTTGTTTAGACACTCTAAGGGCTTAAATTGAAGTTGTAGTAGTTTAATTGACATATTGGGCTCGTGGCCCCCGACTAGGGGCACATTAAGGTGAGCTATAAGTGGCGTCACTAGTGCATGAGGAAGGCCCAAATTTTTGGTTGCTTGAAGCCCAAGTTATAGGGCTAGATTTTTTGACTTAATTGAGTAAGAGGGGGGACGACACAAGGCTATTTTTTTGGGGAATCTTATTATATTTATTTCATGTGGATAATAAGCGGATAAAGGCTATTATTTAGGGATTTAGTCTTTAAGGATAATAAGCGAGATAAAGGCTATTTTTGAGAGATAACATGATTAAGATAAGGGAAAAGGGATAGGAGCTATCATGTGTGTGAGTGTTGGCCGAAAATCAATCTCTGCTAAAGGGAGGAATCGGTTTTCTATATAAAAAGGGTGTCTAAAAGAAATTTTAAAGCCTCTCTTTTATTTTATTTTCTCATCTTCTTCCTCTCAAAAGCCGAAAATCACCATCTTCTTCACCATTTCTTCCTCTCTAAAATTTCCTGGTTGGTCGAATCTTTTAACCTCTATTTTTATTCTTCTTTTAATCCCTAAAAGCCGAAATCACATCTCTATTATTCTATTCTTCTCCTTAATACTCATTGGCAGAATCTCTCTTAGCCATCTCTTCAATTCGTACATCTTCTAAAAGCTGAAATTCTTAGATCTCACTTCCTGAAGTTGCCGAATTCTCTTCAAAGGAGTTTGCTTATGCCAAATCTTGAAGGAAACAATAGGTAAGTATTGATTTTGGGATTTCAATGTTCTTCCGGCTTTTCAAAAGTCCTTAGTCGAATGGCTATTAGAAACTAATCTCTTATTTCACTCTTCTTTCGGCGATTCGGGATTTGAAGAAGGAGGCCAATCGCATAGATCTCTAAGTTATAGAATCGTGTTACTTTTGGGATTTCAAGGTAAGAGGATTTGTTTATTTATATATATAAAATCGGGTAGAATACTAACCATGGCCGAATATAGGAGAGGCCTATTTTCGCAATTGTTCCGGCTTTTAAGCAAGGCTATAGATTGAGGATAATAGATCCAGATAGCAAGGACATCGACTAAGAATATTGGATTTCGCAATATCAGGTGTGTAATTCTCCACACCATCTAGATCTGTTTGATTAGTATATAATTATAAGTCTTATATGTTTTGATAAATGCCGAAATCCCGACATAATGACGGAAACCCAAAGAGGGTAAAAGCAAATCACCAGGTTAGTGAATGCTCTGATTAAATGATTTAAGAATATTGATTATATGTGATTGCATGGGTTGGGTTGATGAAAGGAGGAAGTTATATGTTGTAGCGGTTTTTACCGTGATCATTTATAGTGATTCCTTCACCGTGATCTATTGTAGCGGCCTGCCAGTGATCTGTTGTAGTGGCTACGGCCATGATCGATGATGAGCAAAGACACGATCGCCATCAAGGCGTGTAGCGGTGTGGGTTGATTGTAGAAATCCCTAATGGTGTGAATGGCTAGTATGCGGGCGTGTAGCGGATGGACACCTAGGATATGGGTTGGGCTTTGCATATTATTTTTGTTACTTATATTTTGATTATTCATTTTATGGGGCTAAAGCCCAAATCTAATGGTGCATGAGGGTTGCACACCGAGTCTCGCGACTCACCCTTTAATTTTAACCATCTCGGGTGACACTTAGGGCATTGGACCGGGTGGAGAGGAGAGCAAGGTGGCCATGCGATGAGCTTTGAGAATTCAAGCAAAAGACTTAGTCTAATTTTTTTATTTTCATTTAATTAATGGGTTCAAATTTCCTTGTAATAAGGCCATGGGCCACTAGACTACCATTTATGTCTTGTGATTTTGTTGGGCTTTTATTACTGGGTTTTAAGTTTTACGTTTTCAATTAAGTTAAGACCTGCATGAAATTTCGGTTTTTATTTAAAATCTACTAAGATAATTGGTTACTTAATATTTTATACTTTAATGAATTATTAAGCTTTCGAAATAAAGATGTAAACCTAGTAATTATTTTCCAAAATGCGACATGTTATGTAAAATCTCTTAAGTAACATACCAGATCCGGTTGTAGCGTTTGGGGCGGGTTTGGGGTGTTACAAAATTTCTCAACTTAGAGCGGAGGCAAAGAAATGAGGAGGCGAGCATATTTCTCAACTTAAAGCTTGAGGCAGCAAATGAGGGAGGCTGAGAGGCGGCGAGGAGGAGGTAGCGAGCAGAAAGTATGAAGAACTCCAGCTCTGACTTGGACTATGATGAAGATGTTCCAACGATCATGAGGCCGCCATCTTAGACATTTGTTTTCTTGTTGTAAGATGATTTTTAACATTATTACATTTAACATTATTGTAAGAATATTTTCAGTTATAATTCATTCATTAATTTATATCATATATCTTTTATTCATTTTCAAATATCATTTAGAATTAATGCATTTGGTGTGATTTTTATGCTACATTTCTTTGTTTTGGGTTACAATTATATACTATATTTCTTTGTTATTGGTTGGTTTTTAGTGCGGGAGGGGTATGATATTGAACAAATTGTACATTGCAAATCTTTAAAATTAGAGGCGTTTTTGAAAAAAGCGCCACTAAAAGTCGTGACCTTTAGCGGCATTTGTGGGAGAAGCGCCGCTAAAAGTCGTGACCTTTAGCGGTGTTTGTGGGAAAAGCGCTGCCAAAAGTCGTGACCTTTAGCGGCGTTTGTGGTAAAAGCGCCGCTAAAAGTCATGACCTTTAGCGGCGTTTGTGGTAAAAGTGCCGCTAAAAGTCATGACTTTTAGCGTCGTTTGTGGGGAAAGCGCCGCTAAAAGTCATGACCTTTAGTGGCATTTTTTTCTCATAAACGCCGCTAAAGTTTGCGGCGTTTGATTTAGCGGCGTTTTTTGCGGCGCTTTTAAAAGCGCTTTTAGTGGCGCTTATAAACGCCGCTAAAGGAAAAAAAAACGCCGCTAAAAATTTATTTTGCTGTAGTGTCACCAATAACATAAGCAGGCGACACTAGAGGGGGGCAAAGAAGGGCGTTGTGCTTATAAAATTTCATTGATTAAATTGTCTATACTATTTTTGTTGTGTAGACAACAAACAACTAATTTTGTTCTATAAGGAACTTATGGATTTAAATCTATACTAATTCTTTAAGTGTTTGATTAATTTTATATGAAAGTTAAGCCGAGCAGTCATTCATTATATATAATTTCATAGTTGTTTTATTTTGCCTGTCTTTGTTTACTAAGAAGGGGTTGGAAACATTATGAGGATAGTGTTTACTATTTTTCAAGAAAAGGAAAAATTAAAGCTTACATATAACATGACATAACCTATGATGATCTCATATTGTGGATTTGTTCTAATTACTTATTTCTCAATTAATTATTCTTCAAGTCATAATAAAAAATTATTCCTTTAAATTAAGACCTAAGATCTTTAATGTTCTGTTTTGTCAACTGAAAAATTATATATTGAAAAGAATAAGTATTGGATTTAAGTTATAAAACATATTTGTACAATTTAAAATTATTTATTAAATATATTTAGATTATTTGATAAAGAATAATATAATATTAATTTTTAATTATTTTTTTCAACCAACAATGTCTAAATCTAACTCATATATGAAGAACTTATATATACATTAGTATATATTTTGTATCTTTTATTCAAAGGTTTATATATAACGTACTTTTAATTAACCATAAAATATAATGGCGTTTTATTAAAAAACATTAACACCTTATTAAAATATCTCACAAATAAATTCAATTAATCAATTTTTTATTTGTAAAAACATACATTTGAAGTAACTTAAATATAAATCATATGTTTATGTGGACAATGTACACATCAAATTTCAACTAAATAAAAATAATTTTTGTAGACAAAAATAAAATAAAAAGACTGGTGAATTTCATGCTTTACGAGTACAATGCTTGCGTCCTATACACTTTTATGAATAATTATTATATAAGCTTTTTTTTTATATACAATATTAAGGGTAAAGATAAAATTAACATGATTTGAATTTCCATTAAATGAGTGTTTAATAAAAGTTTTAATCATGTTAAGACAATTATATCCATATATGTATATATATTGCGAGGGAAATCTAATATGGGTATCCTCCTTGGTCTTTATTTTCAAATTACCATGGAAATTTGTTACTCTATGTTCATCGGCTCCTTTTACAACAATGCTAAGCTTCTCCACCTTACTTGTTTTCATCACTGTTGCTTTGTGTTACCTCTTTAAGCTTCAATGGCAGCGCAATGCCCAAAAACCTAAGCAGCCCGATCTTCCGCCAGGCCCTAAACCTTGGCCTGTTGTTGGAAACCTCCCTGAATTAATCATAAACAAGAAGAAAACTTCGGTGTCTCATTAGATACAGTGTCATGAAAGAAATGAACACCGAAATTGCTTGTATTCGTCTAGGAAACATTCTTGTGATTCCCGTCACTTGTACTGAAATCAGTCTCAAATTCTTGAGAAAACAGGATGCTAGTTTTGCTTCAAGACCCCTTACCATGGCCACTGATGTCCTCTCAAAAGGGCACTTAACTACTATTTTTTCACCCTTAGGAGATCAGTGCAGAAAAATGAAGAGAGTTATGGTTAGGGAGATGCTTTCACAGGAAAGACATCAATGGCTTCATGAGAAAAGAGTTGAAGAAGTTGATAACCTCGTGCGTTACTGTTGGAACTTTGATCAACAAACAGCAACAAGCTGCTAAAGCTTGAGCAACAAGGCTCGAGACGTGAAGTAGAAGAAACAAAGAAAAGAACAGAAATTTGCTAGGGAAAATGTGAAAACAAGAAAGATGGAGAAAAGATTGAATGAAATCTAGTGTTTTCATCACAAAAATAACATTGGCTTACAGCCATTACATATACAAGCAAAAAGATAATTCAAATCTTAGCTAATCATCACCTAATGTTTACCTAATACCACTAAGTTTCATGGAAACTTGAAAACCTAGCTTGCACACATTGTATAGCTGATATAATCAGCTCAATCAACATCAAATCTACATAAAATATCAACCTAACCTAGTTTGAAAGTAACTAAATTACATTACATCAACTAAGGATTACAAAATGAACAAAAGGAAGCTTGTTGTGCATGAAATAATGGTTCCAGTATAGCTCGACTGCATAACTGCTTCTGGATGTTGCATGGGATGCATGGGAGGCCAAATTCTAACACTCCTCCTTGGTCTTCATGCTGCAAACTCCTAGCTCCTTTCTCAACTTAATGAACCTTGTTGCATTTAGGGCCTTAGTGAAAATATTAGCAATTTGATCTTCAGAATTGAAATGAATCAGCTCAATCTCTCGAGCTTGTTCCATCTCCCTTATCATATGAAGTTTGATGCTGAAGTGTTTAGTTCTACCATGGAAGACAGGATTCTTTGCAATTGCAACAGCCGACTTGTTGTCACATAGGATCTCTGTTGCTCCCTCTTGTTGTAGGTTCAAATCAGCTAGAATTTTTCTTAGCCATATGGCTTGATTTACAGCAGCAGCAGTTGCAACATACTCAGCTTCTGCTGTTGATTGAGCCACCAGGTTTTGCTTCTTTGAGCACTAGCAAAACATTGCTGAACCAAGGGTAAATGCATAACCAGAGGTGCTCTTCATATCATCCTTCGATCCAGCCCAGTCACTGTCTGTATAGCCTACTAGCTTCATGTTTTCTGCTTTGTTGAAAAACACTTCATAGCTGAGAGTCCCTTTGATTTACCTAAGCACCCTTTTTGCTGCTTGAAGGTGCTGCTCATTGCAGCAATGCATAAACCTTGAAAACATACTAACAGCAAACATAATGTCAGGCCTGGTGGCTGTTAAGTACAATAAGTAACCAACCAAACTCCTATAGAAAGACTCATCAACTTGCTCATAAGCCCCTTGGCTCAATAGTTTCACTCCAACAGCCATAGGTGTGCTTGTTGGCTTGCAATTCTCCATGGAGAATTTGTTTAAGATCTTATTAGCAAAAGTTTGTTGGCTCAAGAAGATCTCTCCTTTTGTTTGACTCACTTCCATTCCAAAGAAATAGTTCATGTGGCCCAAGTCTGACATCTCGAACACTTCCTTCATCTTGACTTTGAAATCATTCAAAACATTGTTGTCTCCTCCTGTTACCAAGAGATCATCTACATAAAGGGACACTATGAGCTGTGTTTCACCTTCATTCTTCATTGCATACAATGTTGGTTCACTGGCACTTCTTTCAAACCCCAAACTCAGCAGATGGTTGTCGATTCTGGCATACCAAGCTCTAGGGGCTTGTTTTAGGCCATAAAGAGCCTTCTTTAGCCTATAGACCATATGCTCCTTATCAGGAATAATGAAACCTTGAGGTTGGTCTATGTAAATTTCTTCCTCGAGGAGAGCATTTAGGAAAGTCGACTTTACATCCAGTTGATGGATCATCCACTCCTTTTGTGCAGCCAAAGCTACCAGCATTCTTATGGTGTCAAGTCTGGCTACTAGAGCAAAGGTCTCCATATAGTCTAGGCCATACTTTTGATTGAAGCCCTTGACAACTAGCCTTGTATTTAGCTTATTCAGACTCCCATCAGCATTCTACTTGGCTTGATAGACCCACTTGACTCTAATGATCTTTCTGTTTGTAGGCCTCTCAACCAGCTCCCATGTCTTATTCTTCTCGATCATGTGCATTTCATCAGCCATGGCTTGCTGCCAGCCTTGGTGTGTTTGAGCTTCTTCAAAGCAGGTTGGCTCAACTATGGCCACTTGTGCCCTTTCATAAACTTCTGCTAGAGACCTTGTTCCCCTAACTGGCACATCATCAAAGTCCATTTTTGGACCACCTTGATCAGGCTCAATTTGGCCTATTGTGAGTTCTTCAGAAGCAGCCACTGGCACATTCTTTTCCCAGTCCCAGCATGCCTTTTTATTAAAGATCACATCTCTGCTCACTAGGACCTTATTTGATGAGAGAACAAGAATTCTATAGCTCTTTTTGATCGAGCTGTAGCTCACCAGTATGCCTGCTTGAGATCTTTCATCTAGTTTGCTTCTTCTAACGGCTGGAACCTATGCATAGCATAGACAACCAAAGGTTCTAAGGTGAGCCAGTGATGGCTTGAACCCAAACCATGCTTCAAATGGAGTCTTGTGAGCCAGGGCTTTGGTTGGAAGCCTGTTTTGAAGATAAACAGAGTGTTAAGCTGCTCAACCCACATAGCCTTTGACATGTTCTTCTCAAACAACAAGCACCTTGCCATATCCATGAGGCTTCTGTTCTTTCTTTCACTGACTCCATTCTGCTGAGGAGTATAGATATTGGTCAGCTGATGCTTAATACCTGCATTCTCACAATAAGTTTGAAACTGAGCTGAAGTACACTCAGTCCCATTGTCTGACCTTATGGTCTTGAGCTTGCAGCCAGCTTCATTTTCAACAGCTGCTTTGAACTTCACAAACACCTGAGCCACTTCTGATTTGTGCTTCAAGAAGTAAATCCAGCAAAATCTTGAATAATCATCAATGAACAAGATAAAATACCTGTTACCACTGAGTGATTCAGTCTTCATAGGACCACACACATCAGTGTGCACAAGTTGGAGTTTGTCTGATGCTCTCCAAGCTTGATTCAAATGAAATAGATGCCTGGCTTGTTTTCCTAGCTGGCATACTTCACAAACACCTTCATTGATCACTGAGTTGGTGAAGTTTTCAACTAGACCTTCACTGATCATCTTGGACAATGACCTGAAGGTGACATGCACAAGTCTTTGATGCCAAAGTTTAAAGTCATTAGTTGAAGCTGTATAGGCTAAGTTTAAGCCACTTGACCAGTTCACTTCAAAACACTTATCAGTCATGGTTACTGTTATGAAGCTTGATCCACTTGAATCAGCAATTTGGCATTCATTGCCCTTGAACACTACTGAATAGCCCTTGTCTAGTAGCTGAGCTATGCTGAGCAAGTTTCTATCGATTTCAGGTACAAGGAACACATTAGAGATGAGCTTGTTTCCTGTGGGAGTGCTTATCAACACATCTCCTTTGCCTTCAGCCTTGATGAACTGTCCATTTCCAACCTTAACCTTGGTTTGAAAGCTCCTGTCCAAGGTCTTGAAGATTGTTGCATCAGGTGACATGTGGTTGGTGCAGCCATTGTCTAGGAGCCATCCTTCTGAGCCTTTCTTCTGGCTGCTTGAGCATGACACAGCAAAAACATGCTCTTCATGATCACTACCTTCTTCAGCTACTCGAGCCTCAGCTTTTGGCTATTAAGGTTGAGTCTGTCTTGGTCTGCCTTTATTCTTGCAAACCTTTTCAACATGACCCTTCTTCTTGCAATGCTGGCATATTGCATCTGGCCTGAACCAGCATTTATCCTCAGGATGACCTGGTCTTTTGCAAAACTTGCAAAGTTGTCCACCACCCCTTGCAATATCAGGCTTAGGCCTGTTCTTCCAGATCTTTTTGCCTTTGTAGGCAGTATTGCTCGAGGATGGCTTTATTTTGGCTTGAAAGGCACCTTCTTGGTGTACTTCTTGTCTACTGGCTCTCCTTTGTTCCTGAGCATACAAAGCATTAATAAGCTCAGTCAAGGAGATGGTAGCCAGGTCTCTCGAATCCTCAAGAGATGAGATCAGTGTTGAGAGCACCTTCTCCACGATTCTTGCCTCACTAAACTCTTCTCCTAGCAACCTTATGCTGTTAACCATAGCTGTTATTCTGTCTGAGTACTACTTTACTGTCTCCTCTTCCTTCATTTTGAGATTCTCAAAGTCCATTCTCAAGTTTAAGAGCTGCTGTTGTCTGGTTCTTTCAGTGCCTTGAAACTCCTCCTTGAGTTTATCCCAGGCCTGCTTTGGTGTTTGACAGGCCATAATCCTAGTAAAAATAACATCAGACACACAGTTCTATATGCATGACATAGCCTTGTGCCTTTTGGTCCTTTCTTCAGCATGCTGCCTCATCTGAGCCACAGTTGGATTGGCTCGAAGAGGAGCTGGCTCAGCATCAGTGTTAATCACCTCCCATAAGTCAAATGCTTGCAGATAAGTCTTCATCTTCACAGACCATATGTGGAACCCTTCACCACTGAAAACTGGTGGTGCTACTGGTGAAAAGTTTGTAGCCATTCGAGTTGAGCTTTTAACAACACAAGGTCCTCTAAGATAGAAGATCTAGATACCAATTGTTGGAACTTTGATCAAAAAACAGCAACAAGCTGCTAAAGCTTGTGCAACAAGGCTCGAGACTTGAAGCAGAAGAAACAAAGAAAAGAACAGAAATTTGCTAGGGAAAACGTGAAAACAAGAAAGATGGAGAAAAGATTGAATGAAATCTAGTGTTTTCATTACAAAAATAACATTGGCTTACAGCCATTACATATACAAGAAAAAAGATAATTCAAATCTTAGCTAATCATCACCTAATGTTTACCTAATACCACTAAGTTTCATGGAAACTTGAAAACTTAGCTTGCACACATTGTATAGCTGATATAATCAACTCAATCAACATCAAATCTACATAAAATGTTAACCTAACCTAGTTTGAAAGTAACTAAATTACATTACATCAACTAAGGATTACAAAATGAACAAAAGGAAGCTTGTTGTGCATGAAATAATAGTTCCAGTATAGCTCGACTGCATGAATTGCTTCTGGACGTTGCATGGGATGCATGGGAGGCCAAATTCTAACAGTTACGTACTTAACCAATAGAAAGATGGTGATGAAGGCGGCCTTGTAGACTTAAGACTGGTTGCCCAACACTATTGTTGCAATCTGACGAGGAAGTTAATCTTTAATCGAAGATACTTGGGAGAAGGGAAAGCAGATGGTGGACCCGATTTTGAGGAAGAAGAATACGTCGATGCCATTTTCGCTTGTGTCATTCATCTTTATTCCTTTGGTATATCAGGTTAGTTGCCATTTTTGAGAGGCCTCGACCTGGAGGGGCATGAGAAAATCGTGGAGGACGCAACTAGTGTTCTAGAGAAATATAACAATCCCATTATTGAAGGCAGGATTCAACAATGGAGAGATGGCAAGAAACATGAACCTCAAGACTTGCTTGATGTTTTGGTTTCTTTGACTGATGATGATGATGCCCCACTACTGTCAGCGGACGAGATCAAAGCTCAAGTTAATGTACGTCTTTCCTGTTGCGAAATGACGATAGATGCATTGGGGAACTCAATTTGCACAATTGCGAGCTTATCAAGATTATGAGCTCAAGACTGTGAATCCATCAAATGTGGGAACTTTACAAAATTGCAAGCTCACCAAAAATTACGAGCGAGCTCTAATAGTGAGATCTCACCAAACCTGTGAGATCAGGTGCGAGCTCTGTCAGGGTAACCCACACCTGTGAGCTTCTTATTTTGTAAGTTGCGAACTTACAGTGAAATAATAATAATTATTTATAAAATATTTTTGATTGTTGGTTAGATTGAAATTAACTAATGAAGAAATAAGTTTAATTAATCAAGTTCTAAGATTTGTCAAGTTATAATATTTTATTATTATTTTCAGCTTATTTAAATATAGATCTTCATGTAAACTGATATAAGACAATAAAAAATTAAAATTTTATAATCCATATACTTCTATGTTCTACTACTTTCTATCTCAATACATTCCTTCATCAAATATCCAACATTTCCTTTTCTCTAATTTTTTTGAACAAAATATAAGCCACCATCATGTTAAACTTTTATTAAAAATGGATTACTAAGACATGAAAATAACATAAATATGATATAATATACACGTGTTATAATAGAAAATCACCCCTATATATTGATAATCTTTTTTTTTTCAACTTAATTTTCAGGAAATTATGATTGCAGCAGTGGATAATCCATCAAATGCCTTAGAATGGGCATTTGCAGAGATGTCAAATAATCCAAAAATGCTAAAAAAGGCTAAAGAAGAATTAGATAATGTTGTTGGAAAAGATAGGTTAGTACAAGAATCTGATTTCCCACAACTTAACTATACCAAGGCATGCGCCAGAGAAGCCTTTAGACTCCATCCCATTGTACCATTTAGCCCTCCTCACGTGTCCGTGATTGATACGACAGTGAGCGACTACTTCATCCCTAAGGGTAACCATGTGATAGTTAGGGTTTTTTTTTTAATTATTTTTACTTGAAAAACACTTTAAAATAAGTTGTTTTTTACTGAAAATTTTTATTCTTTAAAAGTACTTTTGAAAAATATTTTTGAAAAAGAGAAATTAAAATTTTTAACTTTTCCTCCCAAAAGCACTTTTGATAAAATACTTTCGATTTTTTTTCTTGGTGCTTAATTACAAATGTGTTAAAATCATTAATTAAAAATAAAAAAAAATATTTTTTTAAAATAATACAATTTTGTTAATATCTAATTACAAATATTTAATGGTTTTATTTAAATATTTAAAATATAGTTTATATATTCTAATTAAATTTATATTTCATATATTAAAATATTAAAACAAGTTATAATAAATTATTTTTTATATTCTTACTAAAATATAATAATATTAATTAATTTGAACATTATTTAAATGCATATTGTCGAAACCATTTATTTAAAAAAAACCTTAAAAATGAAAATGGAGTCGCCACCAATCCTTTTTTCGAGGTGTGATCGGATCACCTTGAGATTGATCATTAAAACATTTTGATTTATTAAAACAACTATTTTGGCCTACAAAATTCTAAAAAACGGGTTCGGGAGTCAGTTACGCACGAGGAAGGATTAGCAGCCTCGTAGCGCCCAAAATTGGTACCTAATTGATTAATTTATGTCTTAACGTCGAAATCTTGAAAAGATTTTAAAATACGATCCTCTTTATTTAAAAGAAAACTTGAATAAATCGAATTGGATGCTAAGACCCTTATATTTCGAAGAAGTAAAATGTCACGCCCAGTGAGTTAGGATATGACATTTCAAATCCTCGAAACTGAGATTGTCTTTTGACTTTTAAAACTCATACACTTAAGTTTAAGAAGGATATTCGGTTATTTAGGTTGAATGAAAAATCGGAACCCAGTAAGTTAAGGCACAATTTCTCAAAATTCCAAATACAGAATATTGCCTTTATTTTTAGAAATTCTTACCTCGAGATAACAAAATGTCACATCCAGTGAGTTAGGACATAACATTTTTGAATTCCCGAGAATAAGCTTTTATTTAACTTATATGCTTTGATTTTAAAAATAATTGGTTTTTTAGACTCGACGAGAAGAATTGAAACCCAGCAAGTTAGGGTACCATTTCTCGAATCTTGAATTACGAAAAATTGCTTAATAAAAAATTTATGGGACAAAGATTAATGTAACACGATTTTATAGTAAAATCCAAAAAATGAATTACGGTACTAATATGCATAACAGGCTAATAATAAACACAATAATATAAATGACAATAATAAGGGCGGAATTAAAATAAAAATAAAATAAATAAAACAAACGAACAAGCTAATTAAAAAAGGAAGAAAAAAAACTAAAGAAAATTTAAAACTAAAAACTATAGTAACAAACCAGTAAATAAATATTATGTACATCAATTCAAAAAATAATAACGATAATAATGATAATAATGATAATAATAGCATTAATAATGATACGAACAATAAATAGTATAGAGTTTGAAAGTATATAGAAAAATATAAATAGAGAATAAATAATAGATAAAATGATAAAAGTCAAGGATTTTTTTAAAAATGATAATAAATAAATGATAATAATGAAAGAAATGATAAAATAAATAAATAAGTTAATAACAAAATAATAATAATAACAAGTAAAAAGGAATATAATAATAGTAATAATAATATCAAATTAGTTAATTTAATAGTAAAATAGCAAAAATAACAAAAGGGACTAAATTGAGCTAAAAACAAAAGTTTGGGGACAAAAATAAAAGAAGAACGGGACTAATTGACAAGCGCGAAAACACGCGACGACCAAATGGGCAAAAAACTCAATCCCTGACCACGTGTCCCTAGCGCATTAATAGGCCAGGGGCTAATTTGAAACACGCAACAAATTCTGCGGTCAAATTTAAAAACTAGAAAAAATAGTAAAAGGACTAAATTAAAACAAATAAAAAATGCGGAAGGACTGAAAGAGTAAATAACCCAATTGTTAAAAACACGTGGATCCTCCTTCCGGGTCGGGTCGCGCTCGCGGGCTGAAGCCTAAACAGCGCCGTTTTGGTGTTTATGGCCCTGGTGCAAAACGACACCATTTCGATGTAGTATTTAAGTTCATTCTTCATTTTCTTCCTCAAAAAAAGAAAAAAAAAACCTCTCAAAACCCATCTCTCCTTCCGATTTCAAGCCATAGGTCCGGTCATCGTGATCATGATCATGCTGCCTCAAAAAAGGTAATTTTTCTCTTTTTTTTTTATATACTATATTTTAAAACATATGTATAGTAAAAAAAAAAAGAAAATCATTTTATATAGACACAAACCGTTTCGAAAAGAATGAAATAAAGAAAGCAAAAGAAAAAAGGGAGAATATTTGCTCTTTGATATGCTTTTTGATTTTTTTTTTGCTCTGTATTCTATTGATATTTCGTATCTCTGTGTGTAAAAAAAAGGGAGAACCATTTTTTTCTTTTTTGTTGTTCTTTATTTGCTGCCCATATGTCCTTTTTTTGCAGGTACGAAGCGAATGTGGCGGTGTAAGGAGGCGTGTGGACGTGGCGGTGTATGGAGGCGCGGCGGCGGCGACTAAGGCTTCCTAGGGTTTTCTTTTTTTCTGCATTGTTTTAATTTTTGGGCTGATTCGGGCTAGGGTTTGAATTAGGCTTGTATTGGGTCTGTTTGTGTTTATTTTGGATTGTTAAATTCGGACTATTATTAATTGGGTATTTTTTATTTGGTTTTAATTTTTGGGTTAATCGGGCCAGGCCAAAATTGGCCTATTACAGCTGCCCCTCTTTGCTCGTTGTCGTTTAACGGGAATGGAGCAAAGACCTTAAAAGGGCCAATTTTGCTTGGTCTTGCCGAATCTTGACTTCTTTTGGTGCTTCTCTTCTTCGAGTAGCTGCATTCCATCTCACTGCATCTTCAGGGGCATAGGAATTAGTGTTTCGATCCACTTCAGGTAGATTAGACTTGTAGCTTTCATCTGCTCCACTGCAACTTCAGGGAGATAAGATTTGCTATCTTTATTCTACTCCGGTGCAACTTTAGGGAGATAAGGTTTGGTTTTGGTAAATTTGATCCGACTTACTGCAATTTCAGAGGTATAGGATTTGTAGGTTTAATCTGTTCCACTGCAACTTCAGGGGATTAAGATATTTAACTTCAATATACTTCCCTACGACTTCAAGGAGATAAGATTGTTATTTTTAACTTGCTCCACTGCAACTCCAGGGAGATAAGATTTGCTATCTTCAGTCTGCTCCACTGCAACTTCAGGGGCATGAGATTTGTGGCTTCAATCTGCTCCACTGCAACTTTAGGGAGATGAGATTCGCTATCTTCAGTCTGCTCCACTGTAACTTCAGGGAGATAAGGTTAATGGCTTCAATCTGCTCCACTGCAACTTTAGGGAGATAAGATTTTCCATAATAGATTTGATTCGACCTACTGCAACTTTAGAGGTATAGGACTTGTAACTCGTAGCTTTAATCTGGTCCACTGCAACTTCAGGGGAATAAGATTCACTATTTTCAGCTGGCTCCACTACAACTTCAAGGAGATAAGGTTAATGGCTTCAATATGATCTATTGCAACTTCAGGGAGATAAGATTCACGATAATAGATTTGATCCGACCTACTGCAACTTCAGAGGTATAGGACTTGTGGATTCACTGATCTTGCTACACTTTCCTCTGGGGGACATAACCTATAGAATCGATTTTATGGACCTATGCCTATGCATAATGATTAGGATGCAATGATTAGGATGAATCGAATGCTCTTAACTAGATGTGTAATGGATGATATTTGCAGAATGTCATGAGAATGATCCCTTTTTTAATGTTTGCGTTGTCATTGCTCATTGTTCATCAGGGTTGTATTACTGACGCAATATCATGTCTTCTTGTTCAGCTGATATCCTTGACAAAAAATCCGAAGATAGTCACAATTTAGACTTTTCTTTCTCAAATATTTCTAACCCTTAGGTTTGGTGAGTTCTAAATAATAGTCATGTTTCAGGTTCTTGTACTATTTAGAAGCTTCCAGAGTAATATGCAAAACTCCTTTTGTGAAAGTATTATTGGTCCATTAATCGTTATTTTAATGCAAAATGCTTGAAAATGATCATAATGATGGACAAAACTAAAATTTATCAGGAGCAAAATTTGAAAAGAATGGGTTAATTAAAGAAAGCAAACATTGTTGGAATTCAAAATGGTGAGGGAAAAATAGGTGCCCCAGATATCGCAGCCTGAGCTTCTCTGTACGAATTTTCTGAAGACCATTTTAAGTTCAATATGTGTTTAGGAGATCTAGAGTACTTTTTCGATGCCTCAAGATGTTGCATACCCTCTCTTCGTTAATTCAGGTATAGCAAGGTCACCGCATGCCCCATCTTTGATCATAATTTGAGCCACCCTTTTCAAGTTTTCGACTCAAAACCCCTTTGGTTTCAAGGCGCCCTTTGTGGGTTTCACCTTGGCCTCTCCGTTTTTTTAAAGAAGGTCTCAAAGCGCCCTTTGCGGGTTTTCACTTTGGCTTCTTTTCTTCTTTAAGTATAGCACTTCTTAACTGAATCTAAATTTACAGGATTGGGCAAGTTTTTCCCATCCATTTTGGTTAAAATTAGTGCTCCTCCAGGGAAAGCCTTTTTTACCACATAAGGCCCTTCCCAATTTGGCATCCATTTCTCTCTGAAATCCTTTTGTATGGGGAGGATCTTTTTCAATACCAGGCCCCCCTCGTGAAATTCTATTGGGCAAACCTTTTTTTCATAAGCTCGCATCATTCGTTTTTGGTACATCTGACCCTGACGAATAGCCCTTAGCTTCTTTTCCTCAATCAAGTTCAACTGATCATATCAAGACAGGATCCATTCTGCTTCATCTAACTTTAGCTCTGACAAAAATCAAAGGGAAGGTATCACTACTTTGATGGGTAAAACCGCCTCAATTTTATAAACCAATGAGAAATGTGTTGCCCCGGTGGAAGTTCTGATAGACGTTTGATAAGCATAGAGAGAAAATGGTAATTCTCCTGCCAATCTTTATAAGTTTTAGCCATTTTCCCCACGATCTTCTTAATGTTCTTATTGGCTGCTTCCACTGCACCATTCATTTTTGGACGATATGGTAATGAATTGTGGTGTCTGATTTTGAATTGACTGCAGACCTCCGCTATCATGTTGTTGTTCAAGTTTAATGCATTGTCAGATATGATCCTCTCAGGCATTCCATATCAACATATGATTTCCTTTTTTAGGAATCTCCTGACTGCCGACTTAGTAACACTGGCATATGAAGCAGCCTCTACCCACTTGGTGAAATAGTCAATGACTACAAAGATGAATCGATGCCCATTTGAAGCTTTTGGAGAGATCAGCCCGATGACATCCATGCCCTATATAGAGAAAGGCCATGGGGAAGTCATAACATGCCAAGGCGAATGAGGTACATGAATTTTATCTCCATAAATTTGGCATTTGTGACATCTCTTAGCATAATTGATGCAGTCTCCCTCTATGGTAGACCAATAGTACCCGAATCTCATAATTTGTCTAGCCATTGTGAAACCATTAGCATGTGTTCCACAAACACCCTCATGGACTTCTTCCAGAATTTTCTTAGCTCCAACAGCGTCCACACATCTCAATAGTACTTGATCCTTTCTTCTTTTGTACAGAATCTCCCAGTCTAAGACATAGTCACAGGCTAGTCTTCTTAACGTCCTTTTATCGTTCTCGGTTACCTAATCAGGGTATTCACAATTTCTCACGTATTTTAATATATTGTGGTACCAGGGGTGATAATCTCTTTCTTCTTCCTCCACATTGTAACAATGAGCAGGGGCCTCGTAAATACTCATTTGAATGGGTTTTACATCCTCTTGTTTGCTCATTTTGATCATGGAAGCCAAAGTAGCCAAAGCATCTGCCATCTAGTTTTCGTCTCGCAGGAGATAATTGAAAGTAATATCATCAAAATCCTCAATTAAACCCAGAACTATCATTTGATAATTGATCAATTTAGGGTCTCTTGTCTCCCATTCATCTTTTAGTTGGTAGATCACTAGTGCAAAATCTTCATATACTTCTAGTGCTCTAATTTTGCGTTCTATGGTGGCACGGAGTCCCATGATACATGCTTCATATTCTGCCATATTATTTGTACAATCAAAGTCCAATTTGCATGTGAACAGATAATGATCTCCATTTGGGGATACCAAGATTGCCCCAATTCTATTACCTACAGCATTTGATGCTCCGTCGAAGTTTAATTTCCAAAGGTCATCTTTTGTAGCGTCTTCTTCAGTAGCTGCCATATACATTAGTTCTTCATTGGGGAAGTCAAAGGTCAGAGGCTCATACTCTTCTAGAGCTCTGCTGGCCAGAAAATATGCTAGTGCGCTTCCTATCATGGCTTTTTTGGCTCACATAAACTATGTCAAATTCAGAGAGCAGAATTTGCCAACTAGCCATCCTTCCATTCAAAGCAGTTGACTCCATCATATATTTTAGAGGGTCCAACTTCGAGATTAGCCAGGTCGTATGGTACAGCATGTATTGCCTCAACCTCCAAGTTGTCCAAATCAAGGCACAACACAATTTCTCAATTGGCGAATATCTCATTTCACACTCAGTGAGTTTCTTACTGAGGTAGTATATCGCCTTTTCTCTTCTTCCCAAATCATCGTGTTGACCCAGCACACATCCCATAAAGTTATTAAACACTGTCAAGTACAGTATTAATGGCCTATCTAGGCATTGAGGTGACAATACTGGAGGACTTGACAAGTACTGTTTATCCTTATCAAAAGCTTTCTGGCACTCATCATCCCACACGCCCGGATTGTATTTTTTAAGAAGACGAAATATGGGATCACATTTCTCAGTTAATTGTGAAATGAACGGAGCAATGTAATTTAGCCTTCAAAGGAAACCTCGACCTTCTTTTTGAGTGCGCGGTGGAGGCAATTCTTGTATAGCCCGGACCTTGTCTGAGTCAATCTCAATTCCCCTCTCGCTGACTACGAAGCCCAACAATTTTCCCAATCTAGCTCCAAAAGTACATTTTGTTGGATTGAGCTTTAATTGAAATTTCCTTAGTCTCAAGAATAACTTCCTCAAAACTTGTATATGTTCCATTTCTATTTGGGACCTTGCGATCATATCATCGACATAAACTTCGATTTCTTTATGCATCATATCATGGAACAAGGTCACTATGGCCCTTTGATACGTCGCTCCTACATTTTTCAGCCCAAATAGCATTACCTTATAACAAAATGTACCCCACAAGGTTATGAAGGTAGTCTTTTCCATGTCTTCAGGATGCATTTTTATCTGATTGTATCCCTCGAAGCCATCCATGAAGGAAAACAGTGAATAGCCTACCGTATTGTCTACACCTTCCCATCTTTTTTAGGAACAGGCATAATGTTGGCTACCCATTCTGAGTATTTGACCTCTTGTAAGAATCCGACATCGAATTGCTTTTTGACTTCCTCTTTTATTTTTAGCACAATGTCAGGCCTCATTCTCCGGAGCTTCTGCTGAACCAGCTTGCAATCCTCTTTTATGGGGAGGCGGTGTACAACAATGTTAGTGCTTAACCCAGGCATATCTTGGTATGACCACGCGAAGACATCTTTGAATTCTTAAAGTAACTCTACGAGGTCTCGCTTCGTTTCTTCAATTATGCACGTTCCAATTTTCACTACCCTTCCTTCTTCCAATGTCACAATCTTTATTGTCTCTTCATGATGTAGAATTTGTTTTTCCTCTTGTTTTACCATTCTTAACAAGTCCAGAGATAAGCCACAGTTTATGTCATCTTTAAAGTCCTGGGATCCCTCTAAACACATGTCTTGCTCACAATGAGGTTCTAATTCTCTAGCAGCATTACTCATGTCGTTGATAACCGAGAAGAACGAATAAATTTAAGAATAATTATTTGTATGGTATGCTTATGAATGAAATGAAAGAAGGATTCAGAAAAAAAAGTCCTAGGAATGAAAGAATCTAACATAGTTACTTGTATAGAAACAATGAAAGAATCTAAAAGAATGGAAGAATATTTACTCAAAAAGATATCAAATATGTATTTCATAACGATGTTTGGACATAAGCCTATTTCACAAAGGAATTCTTATTGCTTCTAGGCTTAAAGCAACAAGTGTGTTTTGAACATTACTCTGAGTAAGCTCTAAAAACTACAAGAATTTCTTCTGCAGTCCAATTGCTCAGAACACTCCCAGGTTCATAAGGGCGGATATCTGACAAGGTCCCTCCTTCAGTTGTTTCTTCACATATGGCATTGATGTGAACATTTCCCAACATTTCTTCAACGCTTTCTTTCCTTGGTGTCTTTGACTCGGGATGAATAATCCCTCTCGATACGAAAGTTTTGGATATGTGGGGGAATATCATTGGTTCCCATTTGATTTCTTTCCCACTCACGCGTGCCCTTCTCCTTTCTTGCCTTTTTCCAGTTCCTTCATTCTTTGTCTCACATCTGGCTTGTACCCTAAGCCAAAGCGGTCATGCTTGTCCTTCAGCATTGGAGCCTCAAATCTTCCCTGAAGATGTCTCCCTAGTCTTCTTCCCGATAGAGCTCCCCTTCCTACCATCAGTTGTAATCCCATCTTGGTAGCCTTGGATATTTTTGGCACTAGAATCTTGTTTCTTCAGTAATGAATGTTGCATTCACAAACTCCAAAGACTAGAAAGAGCATTCAATTGCCTCCTTATTTGCCTTCAAGTACGACACATCACTAGTTACGGCCACGATAATATCTTCTTTAGCATTTATCGTCACTAGCCGACCTTCTGATACTAGCTTTAACTTCTGATGTAGTGACGAAGGCACTGCCCCTGCCGAATGTATCCAAGGTATTCCCAATAAGCAATTGTAAGAGGGCTTGATATCCATTACTAGGAAGTCCACCTCATAGGTAGTTGGGCCAATCAACAGAGGTATTTCGATTCTTCCCATTACCCTCCTTTTTGTGCCATCAAATGCCCTTACTATATTCTGGCATACCTTCATGTGTGAGCTATCCACAGGTAACATATTAAGTGTGGATAGGGGTAATACGTTTAGTGTCGATCCATTGTCAATCAGAACCCCTGGCAATGTTTACCCTTTGCATCTGGTAGTAATGTGCAGAGCTTTAGTGGATCCCATATCCCCTGGTGGTATTTCATCATCATTGAAGAAGATGAAGTTATCGGCACTTATGTTATTAACCAGCCGATCCATTTTATTAATAGAGATATCATGGGCCACGTATGTCTCATTCAGCACTTTCATCAATGTGCTTCAGTGTACCTCTGAACTCAAGAGTAAAGCCAGTATAGATATACGAGCTGGTTGTTTATGCAACTGTTTCACAACACTATACTTGCTATGCTTCAAAAACTTCAGGAATTCCTTGACCTCCTCCTCTTTTACTGGCTTGTTAACAAGTGGCTCAGGTCTGACTACTCTTTCTTTCTTTTGCTCCACCATTAGGGTCTTTCCTTTTACAGGTTTTGCTCAGGCATTTATCAAATCATAATGCCTTCCACTATGCGTATGAAAACCTACATCTTGATCCTCTTTTGAAGCGCTGGTCATAATTCCACGGGACTCTTTTGCTATCTTTATAAGAGAAGACCGCCAATTTTTAAATTATGACCTTTGGTGTCATCTGTACTCCAGCTTCGTTATTTTTAGGTCGCGAAATGATGATCACAGGATGGTTGACTTTTGGGACCTTTATTGTTGATTCTGACGCACATATGCTTCCTTCTTCTTTAACTTCTTCACAGAACTCTATATCTTTATTGTCCATCAGACCTAGCACCAAGGCTCTGAATTCTACGCATTCTTGTATCTTGTGCCCCTCTTCATGATGGAACTTACAGTAGTTCCTCGTGTTTTCATAACTCCCTTTAGGATCCGAAATGCTCAACCTCCTTTTTACCATCTCTATCCATATCCATCTCAAGGGAGTTTTTATTTTTGAAATATCATTCTTGATTCTTTTCCCCACCTTTCCATCTATCACATTTACCCCATTATCAATGTGATTGGGTAGTGGATTTTCGACACTAGGTGCGTCATTAAATTTCACAATGCCCATTTTAATAAGTCTTTCAACTACTTTCTTAAAGGCAATGCAATTTTCTATTGAATGCCCCAAAATTCCTACATGGTAGTCACATTGAGCATTTGCATCGTACCATTTAGGGTATGGAGGCTGTAATGATTTTAGGTAAAAATGGGATACCATGTGTGCGTCAAATAAGCTTTGATACAACTCCCTGTATGTCATTAGAATTGGTGTAAATTGGAACTTCTCAGTGTTTTGCTTTGTGTCGGACTCCTGCCTTGATAAACCTTGTGGACCGGTAGCCATCATTCTTGGCTGATTTACCGTAATCGATTTTGAGTAACCCTTTTTGTATGTACTAGTGTTGTTCACCTTGTTTTCCTTTTTCCTCGAGGTTGACCTTTTGTTACTCTCTCCTGCATCTATCTTTCCACTCATTATCGCATTCTCGATCATTTCGTCGGTCATCACTATGTCTGAAAAAACTTTTTGTAATGCTTCCTATCATGTGAGTGATGAACGGGGCTTTTAGGATGTTGATAAAGAGCATCGTAGTTTCTTTTTCTAAGAGCAGCGGCTGAACATGTATGGCAATTTCCCTCCATCTCTGTGCATATTACTCAAAACTCTCACTCGGTTTCTTCTCCATGTTTTTTAAAGTAATTCTATCAGGAGTCATATCTGTTACATGACTATACTGTTTCATGAATGCTTGAGCTAAGTCTCTCTAGGAACCAATCCTAGTATGGCTCAATTGGTTGTACCATTTGGATGCTGCTCCCACTAGACTGTCTTGGAAGCAATATATTAGTAGTTGATCATTATTAACATACCCGGTCATCTATATGCAAAACATGGTGATGTGAGCTTCGGGACAATTAGTCCCATTGTACTTTTCGAATTCTTGCATTTTGAACTTGTGGGGAAGCACTAGATCTGGGACCAAACTCAGATCCTTAGTATTGATTCCATGCTGACTATCAGCATCTTCCATGGCCCTAAATTTTTCCTCCAGCCATTTACATCGGTCCTCTAACTGCTTTGACAATTCTATCATTGCCCTTTCCTTTTCTACCACTTCATCCAGGTCAGGGATAACATGATTAGTTAGGTTATCCCCTAGGTTAAAACCTGATCCAGCTTGAAAGTTCATTGGTACCGAAACACCATCCTGAAATTGTTGAGGCTTAATCATGACGAATGTTCTTCGAGGGTACACCTCAGGTTGTGTCTGTGTATTTGTTGGAGTAAAACCCGGAGGATAGAGAGGTTCCTCATTATCTTCTCCAGCATTAACCATGGGACCCTTTCCTTTATCTCTGTTTCTTCCAATCAAGTGATTGGGTCAACTGAGTCATCATATTTCTTTGGGACTCCAACATTCGGTCCATCATGTCTTGCTGGATTTTAGCCATTTGCTCTTGCATTTGTAATTGTAGTTGATCTTGCATCTCTTTTTAGAGTTGTTCAAGTCTTTCCAATCTTTGATCCATGTCTTTTGTCTTTGCTCGAGTACCGTAATTATGTTTGGTTGGTAAGTTTTTGTTGGTTTCCAGATTAACTCTAAAATGATTTTAATGAATTAGGGTCTTTCCATAAAATTTGATGCACATAATGTGATGAAATGCGAATGCATGAAATGAATGCAAAAAGGCGTCGATTCTGATTCAATTTCATTTAGAAAACTTTACTAGAAAACAAAATTCTTTACATAAAACGGATTACAAATATGGCTTTGCCCTAATGCTTAAAGTTCTAACTTTCTTATGCAACGAAGCCAACTCTTGACCCTGATTTGATTCTAGCTCATACTTCACGCTTAGCATGTCAGCTTGAATCGCCAAAGTCTGTAGATGATTAGCTACCTCCCGAATCTGAGCTACGGCCTCGCTCATAATGTAATCTCTGTTCCTAACTTGATTATGAGAATGGTGAAGCTGTTCCTTCCGACGTTCCTCACTTAACTCAAGAAGCTCTACCCGCAGCTTACAGTTTTGTAATGCAGACTCTAGTTCTTCTATCTTTCTTTTCATTTCTTAAATCTTGTTCAAACTTGCCATCAATTCAACTGCAGAATTATGATTTCTATGCTGATGAAGTGATTTTTCAAGTTCTACCACTCTAGCCTTTAATTCTCTTTTGTCACTTTGGGTTTCTAACAAACTCCTTTCTAGGGCCTCTTTCTGTGTATGAGCCTCTTGGAATTTTCTCTCCCACCGATTGGCTTTGGTTCCTTTTTCTCGGATCTCTTATCGCCATTGTTCTGATGTTTTTCCCAATCTGGCGGTTCTCATCGATAGACGCAATTTCTTGTAATTCGTCTTCAAACTATCCAAATATTCCTCGGCTTTATTCTTTTCTTTCCTTAATTTCTCGACCTCTAGATTTTGAACATCAACATCTAACCTTAAATGCATCTTTTCTTCCTCCAATTGTTCTATATTCTTTTCAAGTTCCAAATTCCTCCTCTCAAAGTCTTGCTTTATGATTTCTAGTTCTGACGGGATCACTTATAAGTACTCTTCCATCGGTCGAACGCCTTCTAAATTCGGCCCGGGGATATCATCATTAATTCTTTTACTTCACCATCCACTATACTCTGGAGTCGTCATTGAACCTACGGCCAGCCTTTTCATTCGACGAGTTTGATTCCAAGCATTAGAAATCTCTTTTACCCTTTTCTTGTAGTTATCTTCCCTATACGAAAACTCACATTGAGCTAGCCTATGGGTTGTCGGTATGAATTGTCTTAATCTGTATTGCCTCAACACGAGCAAATGAGCATACCCAATGGCTCCCCAAATCCCAAGCAAAGGGACCCAGTCAAAACTCCCACATTGGTAAAGAATTTCGTCAGGAATCAACCAAGAAGCTCTCCACTCGATGTCGTCTTCCTGGAGATTTTGGAGGAGCGCTATCCAATTTTCCTCTGATATGTCATCCCTTCTTGGTGTGGTCACTATCTCCTTTAATGGGGAGTAATTCCCAGAGAAAACCCGATAAGAAACCTTATCCACTTTCCAGAAATGACTGTGGAACCAAGCTAACAACAACTGTGCGTACCCTATAAATCTGCCTTCACCAGCCCTCCTACATGCGTTCAAAGATCTAAATGTCTCGGCCAAGATTGCAGGAACAAGTGTGACCCCTTTATCAAGTCAATCAAAAAGATCTGAGACTGCCTCATCTGCATACCCTAATGCCCTAGGGAAGATCATCAGCCTGTAGATGCTCAAAGCAAATACATCGACTATCTTTTTCGTATAAGGATGCGCTAAAATCAAATCTCTCAAATTCTTCCATGGGATGCACTAACACTCACCTTTCTGCTTGATCCTAGCTATAATCCACTATTCGCTCATTCCTGTAATGTTCATCAATTTCTTCTAAAAGGTCGGGACATAAGCGGCTCTGGAATAAGCTTTATCAACTTTAACCTTTGGACAACGCAGTAGGGCTGTATATTCTTCCACAGTGGGCACTAAATCGACCCTCCCAAAGGTAAAGCAACTGTATGCAGGGTTTCAATACTGAGCGAGGGCCCAGAACAAATGCTCGTCTACCTTGATGTCGAGTAGATATGGCAAATCCCCATAATTATAGTAGAACAACTGCTTAGTTTCGTCATTCCACTGATCCTATATCTCTTTTAATTCCTGAAGGCTATTTTGCGTCACATTGATGTGGGTGTAGTTTCATAATTCTAACGTGTACCCCTCGTCTAGACTATCTCCTTTCTCTAATTATGTTTTCTCTGACCATATACGGACAGTAGCATTATCTTCCACTTTATCAAGAAATTCGTTCTCCATTACAAGCTCTCTAATTTAGTAATTGAAATCGAATCGACACTCTTTCGAATATGAAATGACATGCAAATATAGCAAAAACACAATAAGTCAATACAATATGCAAAAACAAAACTCAAAGTATATAAATGAGAATCAAACACCTATCTGGGTAACCGCTAGGGTTTCTCATAGTACTATCTAGGGTGGGCTCCTAGGGTCTTCTACATGCAGTTTGGTTCTAAAGTTGAGGTAGCCGAACCAGAAAATTCATCGATCCTCACCCATTATAGGCTCATACGGATCGAGTTCAGTTCAGGGGAATACATTTCCCTATGGCTGCACGGAAATGAAAATCTCACGAAGACATAGGTAAGGATGTATGCCGAAAGCGATCCACTATCCTGCACGGAGGTGAAAACCTCACGAAGGAGTAGCTTCTCACTCCCACTTAAAAGAGGTAAGACCGAACGGTCATTATGCAATATGATGCGAAAATACTATACGAGACTCAAACCACAACAATCATATGAAATAACATAAACAAATACAATAAAAGGATCGTAGTTTTTCAAATTAGATTTTCAATTTTCGACAACAGGACAGAAAATAATCAATTTTACGGCTTGACTCTCCTTAAATTCCCCAGTGGAGTCGCCAAGCTGTCGAAACTATTTTTTTTGAAAAAAAAAGGGGTCGACTTTAAAAATGAAAATGGAGTCGCCACCAATCCTTTTTTCAAGGTGTGATTGGATCACCTTGAGATTGATCATTAAAACATTTTGATTTATCAAAATAATTATTTTGGCCTACAAAATTCGAGAAAATGGGTTTGAGAGTCGGTTACGCACGAGAAAGGATTAACACCCTCGTAGTGCCCAAAATTAGTGCCTAATTGATTAATTTATGTCTTAACGTCGAAATCTTGAAAAGATTTTAAAATACGATGCTCTTTATTTAAAAGAAAACTTGAATAAATTGAATTGGATGCTAAGACCCTCTTATTTCGAAGAAGTAAAATGTCACGCCCAGTGAGTTAGGATACGACATTTCAAATCCTCGAAACTGAGCTTGTCTTTTGACTTTTAAAACTCATACACATAAGTTTAAGAAGGATATTCGGTTATTTGGGTTAAATGAAAAATCGGAACCCAGTAAGTTAGGGCACAATTTCTCAAAATTCCAAATACAGAATATTGCCTTTATTTTTAGAAATTCTTTCCTCGAGATAACAAAATGTCACATCCAGTGAGTTAAGACACAACATTTTTGAATTCCCGAGAATAAGCTTTTATTTAACTTATATGCTTTGATTTTAAAAATAATTAGTTCTTTAGACTCAACGAGAAAAATCGAAACCCAGTAAGTTAGGGTACAATTTCTCGAATATCGAATTACGAAAAATTTCTTAATAAAAAATTTATGGGACAAAGATTAATGTAACACGATTTTATAGTAAAATGCAAAAAATGAATTACGGTACTAATATGCATAATAGGCTAATGAGAAACGCAATAATATAAATGACAATAATAAAGGTGAAATTAAAATAAAAATAAAATAAATAAAACAAACAAACAAAAAAACGAACAAGCTAATTAAAAAGGAAGAAAAAAACTAAAGAAAATTTAAAACTAAAAACTATAGTAACAAACCAGTAAATAAATATTATGTACATCAATTCAAATAATAATAATAATAATAATAATAATGGTAATAATAATAATAGCATTAATAATGATACGAAAAATAAATAGTATAGAGTTTGAAAGTATATAGAAAAATATAAATAGAGAATAAATAATAGATAAAATGATAAAAGTAATGATAAAAATAAAATAAGTAATTTTTAAAAAATGATAATAAATAAACGATAATAATGAAAAAAATGATAAAATAAATAAATAAGTTAATAACAAAATAATAATAATAATAACAAGTAAAAAGGAATACAATAATAGTAATAATAATATCAAATTAGTTAATTTAATAGTAAAATAGCAAAAATAACAAAAGGGACTAAATTGAGCTAAAAACAAAAGTTTGGGGACAAAAATAAAAAAATAAAAGAAGAACAGGACTAATATGACAAGCGCGAAAACACGCGAGAACCAAATGGGTAAAAAACCCAATCCCTGGCCACATGTCCCCAACGCATTAATAGGCCAGGGGCTAATTTGAAACATGCAACAAATTCTGCAGTCAAATTTATAAATAAGAAAAAAAATAGTAAAAGGACTAAATTAAAACAAATAAAAAATGCGGAAAGACTGAAAAAGTAAATAACCTAATTGTTAAAAACACGCGGATCCTCCTTGCGGGTCGGGTCGCGCGCGCGGGCTGAAGCCTAAACGGCGTCGTTTTGGCGCTTTATGGCCCTGGTGCAAAACGACACTGTTTCGATGTAGTATTTAAGTCAGTTTTGTTTTTTAAAAAAAAACTTCATTTTTCATTTCCTTCCTCAAAAAAAAAATATAATAAAAAAAACCTCTTAAAACCCATCTCTCCTTCCGATTTCCAGCCATAGGTCCGGTCATCGGCCGCCGCAGTCTGCCGCCGTCTGTCGCCGTCGGTGCCTCCATGCACGGCAGCCGAAGCTCAAAAAAAGGTATTTTTTTCTTTTTTTTTTATATACTATATTTTAAAACATATGTATAGTAAAAAAAAAGAAAATCATTTTATGTAGACACAAACCGTTTCGAAAAGAATGAAATAAAGGAAAAAAAAAGAAAAGAATGGAGAACCTTTGCTCTTTGATATGCTTTTTGATTATTTTTTTTTGCTCTGTATTCTATTGATATTTCGTATCTGTGTGTGTAAAAAAAATACAGTGATTCCCTTCGGTTTTTTCAGCCGAAATCGAAAAAAATGAAATAAAATACAACGGTTTTTATTTTTTGTTGTTCTCTATTTGCTGTCCATATGTCCTTTTTTTGCAGGTACGGAGCGAACGTGGCAGTGTACGGAGGCGTGTGGACGTGGTGGTGTATGGAGGCACGGCGGCAGCGACTAGGGCTTCCTAGGGTTTTCTTTTTTTCTGCTTTGTTTTAATTTTTGGGTTGATTTGGGCTAGGGTTTGAATTGGTCTTGTATTGGGTCTATTTCTGTTTATTTTGGACTGTTAAATTTGGACTATTATTAATTGGGTTTTTTTATTTATTTGGTTTTAATTTTTGGGTTAATCGGGCCAGGCCAAAATTGGCCTATTACACATATTTGTTACTTGATAATAAAATGTTTAAAATAGACATTTTATTTCTCAAAAGCACTTTTTGACAGCAATGCTAAACACTTCAATCTTAAACCAAACTTTTCAAAAGCATTTTTCTACAGCACTTTTTTTACTTTTCAAACACATTGCTAAACTAACCTTTAGTCGGGTTGGGCTTGGTCGAAACCCTAAAGTTTGGGATGATCCTTGCGAGATCAAGTTAGAACGTTACCTCTAGGACTGTAATAAAGGTGAAGTGGTGCTTGCAAAGCTAGATTTGCGGTTGTTTACATTCAGTAGAGGAAGGATAGGGTGCCCTGGAGTGTTGCTTGGAAGCTCGATGACTATCATGATGTTTGCGAGGCTATTGCAAGGATTCGGTTGGATCATCCCGACTAACTTGGAAACTATTTATCTATGTCATAGAAGGGGAGTTCCCTTTCTACCTAAACCATTGCTTGCTGTTGCAAAGCCACGATTGCCACCCCATGTCCACTCTTTTCAAACTGAAAGTGAAATACAATGATTAACTCCTTGACGAAGATGGGGGTTGACAAGGGAGACCTGCTTGTGGCTTGGTTCTAATGAAATTGTTTTTATCCATAATATGCATTTCCTGTTGTAGCTTATTTCGGTGTTGGTATGGGGTGTACTCACTTACGCACCTTTTTATGTATTGTTTTCTCATTAATAAAAATGGGTAAACTATGCTGAAAGTCATTAAGATATGAATAAGTAGAAGTTTTGGTAATTGGTTCTAAAACATTATAAAATAATCACTAAACTAATTGAAAGGTTCAAGTCACTGGGTTGTTAAAATCATTTTTGTATGACCTTCTCTATTCACGCTTGCATCAATTGAAAGCTCTTTTTCCCCTTCTCTTCTACAATTCAATTTTTTTTTCATGAAATAGCTTTAACGTCACGAATTTGAAAATCAAAATCCAAACAACTTTCTTTTTTGATTCCAAGAACTGATCATAGATTGATATGGATTTAAAGTATGTTCTTCTACTCATTGATAGGTACTGATCCATTGTCCCAATCGTCATTTGAAGATTGCTAGTAGGACCATTTTTTTTAATAAACAAGTGACTTAAATAAATACTTCTGAATAGTTACGTGACTTAAATAAAAACTTTCAAATAGTTGAGTGATCATTTTACAACTTTTTGAAATTGAGTGACTAAAATATAAACTTACTAATAGTTTAGGTGTAGTTTACCCAATAATATGCCCAATTTACATGTTTATTGGGCTTAAATTTTAATAATTCACTACAGCAAAACAGGTTTTTAGTGGCATTTTTTGGCCCTTATAAGTGCGGCTAAAACAATTTGCAACGTTTTGATAAATGCCACAAAAAAACATTGTTATAGATAACGCCACTAAATTTTGCGGCGTTTATGTGGGAAAACGCCACTATAGAACATGACATTTAGCGGTGCTTCTCATAAAAAAAAAGCCGCTATAGAGCATGACCTTTAGCGGCATTTCCCATAAAACGCCGCTAAAGAACATGACCTTTAACGGCATTTTTAGTAAAAGCGTCACTAAAGGTCATGTTCTTTAGTGGCGTTTGTGGGAAAACGCCACTAACTTTAATAGATTTTACCAAACCATTTTAATTCATAAAGAACCCAAATTTTCAACATAATTTCCTGTAACATCAAATCCAACCAAAAACTTTAAATCTAAATGATACTGTCATGAAAGAAATATGTATATGATCTAAATTTATAAATGAAATAACAAAATATATTATATTCAAAAGTTATATTGTTAAGATATTCTCACAATAAGAAAACAAAAGTCTAAGATGGTGGATTCTACGACTGCTGAAACATCTTCATCATATTCTGAAGCTGTAGTTGTAGTTTGAGTTCATCATATTTTCTTATTGCCTCTGCTTCCCTCGCTGTTGCCTCCGCTTTAAATTGTAGCAGGAGTTCATCATAATTTCTTTGAGCCTCTACTTCTCTCGATGTTGCTTTAAGTTGAGCAATTTTCTTAATTGTGTTCTTTTGCATCTGAGCCATCTAGTCTCTTAACCTCTGAACTTCAGCTTGAGCCTAATTCGCCAAAGGCATGTATTGCTGCGAACTGGATCCAAAATATTGAGTTGGGTTAACAAAATATCCTTGAAATCGAACCCGACCATACCTTTCAGAACCCAAAACTTCAGTAATAATTCTGTTATCAATGTCATCCAGATTAACAGAACTATCACTTGAAGCGATCGCTTCATACTTCGCCCTTTTATCCATTAGTTTCTCCTAATAAATCAATCAAGGAGTTAGCAACGAAATATATAATCAAACAAATGCAACATAGCTTGGCATTATTTGCATTACAAACGACAAATTAAACAACTATAATTAAACATGATAAATATTTAAAGTAATTCAAATTTTATTAAGTAAATATACCATAATTTTTACAGCATCAGTAGTCATAGGAGATCTATCTTTCTTTCTATGTGTAATGTCAAAAAGTTGAAGGCGTCCAACTTTTTGACCAGACGAAAGTTCCTACAATATAGTAGGAAAAATATTATTTAGTAGAAAGTAATTAATATTTGACACAATTAATAAATTCAAAATACCTCGTCATCAGCTACACAAGCAAAACTTTTCGACCTAGCTGTGTGCGTGAATTTTTATTTTTCCTACTTGTAGTTCCAACTGCTCACGATCCTACATTATGAAATTATTATTACGTATATAGTAAATACTATAAATTGAAATAATTATAAGAGTTTGGAAGTACGTAATACCTCTTATTTCTTTGAATTCCAAAATCTAACTATATCTTCCCATTGGTATCTCAGCATTCCCGGCGGGACATCTTGCAATTTCTCTTTGAGGCTTATATTTTTCTTCAAATATTCCTTCTTTAAAGTACTTTTATGGTCTCTCCATTTCTTTCCTAATGCCTTCTTCACATAATTATCTGAGACCACTAAAGCAAATCTCTCCTGCAAATAACACAAGTTTAGAAAGTAAATATAAATGAAACTTATGTAACATCCTGAAATTAAGGGTTCTGCATTTTATGCTATTCTATGTGTTTGGCTTGTTTAGCATGTTATTTTGGTGTGCTTGGGGGTCCTGGGGAAGCTCGGGTTCAAGCCAGAGCCTTGGTTAAATTTTTGTTTTAGGGCACTTTGGGGGGAGAGCTTGTAGAGGTAGGCCTTATGAATATTTGTGTGTGGTTGATGAAAAAAAGAGGAGTGTGGAAGAGTGGCAATTGACGCCTTAGGGAGCAAGGGGGATGACGCCACAAGGATAGCAGAGAGGGTGAAGGTTCGAATCCCGCAGGCCACATTAAGGAGCTTTATTTTTTTGGCGTCAGGATGGAGAGGTGGTAGCCTTCGGCTGGGACTCTTCTAGGAGGAGTTTGAACAAGTCAACAAGTTCAAATGGGTGGTGGAGAGGTGCTTGAGGAGTTTTAATGGGTCAACCAGTTTGAATTGGTGGATGGAGAGTGAAGGGTGGAGAAATTCGTGGGATGTGGAGAGAGGGTTGGTAGTTGACCGAATGTTGGAGAGTTGGGGAGGAATTTCGGCTATGTGTGGGGTTGGCTAGGAAAAATTAGCATTTGGGGAAAAGGAAGCATAACCGAAGCTTTAGTGTGCTTTGTACCGAAACTCTATAGGAGCCCTAGTGACCTCTTTTGCATTTTCGACACTTTCTATCCACAATACCAAAGCGGTTCTCTCTTCTCTCCCTATTTCCTCTTCATAGTTTTCTTCTATTAGGTTCTTTTGCTCAACAATCGAAGGTGCTTTTCCCTTTCTTTTTTCACCATAGGCTGAACTTCAGTGAGTGATTGCTCCTTGTTCATGCGTTATCTCTGTTTGTCAAGAGCCGAAACTCTCATTGATCTCTCTTTATCTACTCTCATTTAAGCTACTCTCATACCATTTCTTTCTTTCTCAAAGTTCACCATAGTCGAATTCCAAGGTCTTTTTCTTCTTCTAGTTCTAGTGATTGTTTTTGTTCTTAATCTTTTGGTCTACCATTGGAACCTTATCTTCTTTTAGACTTCATAGCCGAATTTGCAACTCTTGTTATTGTTGCTGCAATCGCTGAATCTAGCCTTTCCAATCGTCATTTTCTTGTTATTTCGGTAAGGGTTCTTCTTCCTCTATCTCTTTTCATTCTTTTCTCTTCTCTCGTTGTCTTGTTAAACCGAAGATTTTGACTCACTTCTTTTGGGCATTGGGCGATTGTAGAGGGGATTATTCTCATCTTCTCTTCTTCGTTTAGCCTACATTCGGGAGGTTTTTAGGACTCATCCGGTTTCGTAAGTCAAATCTTCTGGTGTTCGGTTTTCCTTTGACCAAGGTAAGAAGCTTCTCTTGACTTTGGTACCTATTCCCTCTTTCTCTTTCGTTGCCTTAACCCAGTTTCCTGATCAAGACTCTTATTATGGATATGAGTGCCAGCCGATCCAAGGAGGGTGCGTCGAAGGAGCACGGGGGAACAGACCATGATCTCTGCTCCTAAGTTTAAAGAGGCGTACAATGTCATGGTTCGAGATTTTCCGCCCAGTCGTGGTAGGGAGCCGACATCTGCACTGGGTTGGACAAATAGTTGTTATCCTCGCTAGAGAGCGTCGACGTAGAGAGTCTAGTTTTACGCGTAACTGTGTGTGTAATATTCACACTACCTTCATTTGATTATTAATTATTTTGGCGAATTTCTTAAAAGCCGAATCGTTGGGAATGGTTATTGAGTTACCCTTGGGAGGGTAAAGATCAAGGATACCAAAGTTAGTTGATTATGGTATGTAAATATTTTATCATGATTATATGTATGCTTTGGGTCATGTGATTGACATAGACGTATGTTGCGCTCACTATATTATGGCTGCATAACGCATGGGGATTTGGGTTACGATATTGGAAGGGGAAGTGTGTTTCAGCGACTGTTAGAGTGGTTTGGTACCACAGTGGGTTGGCCCCACGTGTATTTTTCTCAGTGACTATGTCGCAGTGGTTTGGTACCACAGTGGTTTGGCACCACATACATGTATTTTGTCAGTGTCTGTCAGAGTGGTTTGGTACCACAGTGGGTTGGCCCCACATATATTTATCAGTGACCGTCAGAGTAGTTTGGTACCACAGTGGGTTGGCCCCACATATATTTATCAGTGACTTTGTCACAAGTGGTTTGGAACCACAAGTGGTTTGGCACCACAGTGGCTTGGTGCCACAGGCGTTCGGATGGTTCAGGTGATGTAGAGGATGGAAAACTAGGTTGGGCTGGGTTGCATTGCATACACTCTTTGATATGCCATGTTGATAGGGCTTAGGCCCAAATTGCTTTCATAAGGGGAATTACACACTGAGTCTCGATGACTCACCCCTCTGCTTCATATTACAGGTAACTCCTAGATGCGGATTTGGAGCCGAGGTGGACTTCGAGGTGGCCATGCATCACCTCTTACGTAAACTCGTTTTCTTTATTTAAACTTATTTTAGTTTGGGATTTTGTCATGTAATAAGGCCTCCGTAACTTTAATTTGGGTTTTAATTTTATACTGTTATTACATCTTTTATGAGATGTCAAATATGGAGCTTTTCTAAAATAAAAATATAAACAATCATTTCTTTCAAGTGTTAACAAAAGATGACAAGCGATTAAATAATTAAAATCGGAATTTTTTTCCTAAAACCGTAAACACTATTTTTGAAATATCACGTTTCAGAATACCACTAGTTTTCGGTTTTCGTATCATAAAACCTGTTTTCGACTGTTAGTATTATTAATGAAAAATTTTGCAAGGCAACCTTAAAACTCACTTGAGTTTCAAAATGTTAACACAACGCGAAGAATGTTTTTCTTTTAAAATTTCAAGTTCTTTAAAACAACCTTTCCATGTGACATGCCATATCCGGTCGTAACGTCTAGGCCGGGTTTGGGGTGTTACAACTTAAACCAAAGTATTATAAATTACATTCACGTTATTACCTTAATATTATCGAGAGCTTGATTTTTATTACTATCAGGCATATGATGCCATGACTCGTAGTTGATTGGCAACAGATTGACATTTCGTGCTATAATGCCCAAGTATCCTGCTAAAAGTCGAGCTTCTGATCCAATAGGACCATGATTGTTTCTAGCTACTTTGACACGCTCGACAAAATTTAGATCGTATAAATCTTTTAATAGCGTATGTCCTTGAGTTTTGCGCCTCCCACCACTTTCAACTAAAAAAATGGTATATGATAATATAAGAATTTGAAACAAAAATAAATAATAAAAGTCAACATGCATGTTAATTAAAGTTAACATTACTTTGAATTTCTACAGGTTCGTCAGCTGTAATCGGAACATTCGAAGATCCAATATTAGTCTTTTCTTCACTATTTCTTTCTTCCGAATTTGGAGGATTTTGAATAATACTTAGATCTCGCAATCTTCTTCTAAGCATATTATCTAAAATACACATAAAATAGTTGAAATATTAGTAACTAATTACAACAATAATAGTACATATAAAATAGTTAAAATATTTAACAAGATCAAGATTTAAATTATAATATTACATATAATTAAAAAATCATAAAATCTTACTACATCATGATTCGTAAATATCTTCATCCACATCCTAGTGAACCCATTGAAATTGTGTACTAGTACTAGGGATAGTTTCATTTAAGTTTTGTTCTGGAAAAGGCAATGTTTCTGATCTTTCGTCAATGTCATCTCTACTTCCATTGCCCATGTCAAACAAGTCTTTAGGGGTGTTACGGAGGACAACGTACCAACCCTCATCAGTTGGATCATTTGAGTAAAAAACTTGTTTGACTTGAGAAGAAAATAAATATGGCTCGTCTATCAATTGTTTTCCAGTGTGAACTAATCGAGAGAAGGTCACCATTGTAAAACCAAATTGATATTTTTTAATTCCGCGAGCAGTATTAACATCAGCCCAATCACATCAAAATAAAACAACCTTCCACTTGCCATAGTAATCCAACTCAATAATTTCCGTAAGAAGTCTGTAATACTCCACATTTCCCTCAACATGATTACTGTACCTAGCAATAGTATAACTTGTAATTGAAGAATTAACAACTATTCCACAATTTTGAGTCCTCCTCAATCTTTCACGAGATTGTGCATGAAACCTGAATTCATTAATGAGGAAGGTATTATATCTTTTTACTACTCTATTCGGACCTTAGGAAAGCCATTTAACTTCTTCATCGACGTCCTTTCCACTCCAAACCTATTGAATTGAAAGTAAATTAATTAATTATAATGTTATACGAAAACATTATTATTTTTCATTGAAAGCTTCAGTTGCATACCGTCTACCCTAACCATTCATGAAAAGATTCTATGAACAACTTATGAATTTCTCGATGTTGTAATATTCTGGAACGTGAATGAAATCTTAAGACTTGTTTGTACTCACTCTGTTAAAAAGTGGATTACTTTATTAGAAGATAAACAAATGAAAAAGATGAAAATTTATCAAATTCTAAAACTTACTTGCGTAATGATTCAATTGAATCGTGGTGAAACAGAATATATCGATGTGCTTGTACCCAAGATCTATAATCTAAGTGTGCAATTTCAACTTTGCCGATTGGTTGTCCATAACTTCGAAATAAATAAGTTTCAGGAAGTTATGATTAGTGAGCCCAACATTTCTACTTGGTCTATTCAGTCTTATTTCAACATCTTCTAAATATCTAGAGTAGAAAGTCATACACTTCTCTGCTAAGTAACCTTCAGCAATTGATCCTTTCAGATAACGCTTATTATGACATTAAGACTTCAATTTGCATAGGAACCTAAACACGATATACAACATTATCAAAAGTTGTAATTAAAGGTATATTCATGAATGAATGAAAACTTTACAAATAAATTAGCACCTCTCTATAGGATACATCCATTGATAGAAAACCAGTCCACCAAGTGTTGTTTTATGAGGGAGACGGATTAGCAAGTGCACCATAATAGTGAAGAACGAAGGTTGAAAGATCTTCTCCAAGTTGCATAAATTCAAGGCAGCTCGATCTTGTACTTTCTCAAGTTCTTCAACAATCAAAACTTTGCCATAAATAGCTTTCTTTATACTGGATAGTTCAATTATACAAGATGTCACCTTTTTTGACATACAACACCGTAAAGCAACTAGCAGTAAATCTTGCATCAGGATGTGATAATCATGTGATTTTAGGGAATATAGTCTTCGATCTTTAAGACTCACACATTGAGATATATTTGATGCATACGCATCTAGGACCTTTATATCCTTCAACATCGTGCAGAACACTTCTTTTTCTTTCTTCAACGTTGCTAAAATAGAAGGCGACAATCGAGATTTTCCATTCGGAAGTAATTGGGGATGAAGATCATGCCGAATTCCTATGTCAACTAGATCAAGTCGACTTTGAAGATTGTTTTTTGATTTTCTATCGACACTCAGAATTGTCCCAATGATGTTATCGCAAACATTCTTTTCAATATGCATGACATCAAGATTGTGTCGCAAAATGTGACGCTCCCAATAAGGCAACTCAAAAAAATACTTCTTTTTTTCTACAAGTCCACCTCATTAGGATCATCCTCTTCATTAGATTCATCATCACTCTGCCGGTCAACATCACCAACATACGCCTCCCTTGGTCTTCTCTTTGTTTGGGTGTTGGGTGGTTCATTCATATTCCCATAACTAAAATTGATATCTTTTAACATGAATAAGATTTCAGATCCAATGGTCTATTCAGGAGATTTTTTAAACTCTTCAGTACCATCAAATAAAGTCCTTTGAAATCTAAATCTATGATTTTCATCTAACCACCGACGATGCCCCATATAAGAGAACTTTTTCCCATTATATAACCACTTCGAACATGTTTGTGCAACACAATAAGGACAAGCATAACGTCCTTTCGTACTCCAACTAGATAAATTGACATAAGCTGGGAAATCATTAATAGTCCACAACAAAGCTGCACATAAATAAAATTTCTCTTTTCTCAAGACATCATATGTTTCAACACCCGCCCATAACTGCTTCAACTATTCAATAAGTGGCTGCATATAAATGTCAATATCATTCCCAGGATCTTTCTCTCCAGGGATAATCATAGATAAGATAAAAGAAGATTACTTCATACAAATCCACGAAGGCAAATTGTAACGAACAAGCATTACAGACCAAGTACTGTATGAAGTACTCATGATTTTAAAAGGATTAAATCCATCAGATGCTAGCTCGAGCCTCACATTTCGAGGATCACTTGCAAAGCTTAGAAATTTACTGTCAAATGATTTCCAAGCTAAAGAATCTGCAGGATGCCTTATAATCCATCATTGGTTCATTGATCATGATGCCACCTTATAGACTCGGTAATTTTTGACGACATGAAGAGCCTTTAAAGCCTTGGTATTAGTGAAAAATATCGCAAAATCTTTACTGGCTTCTTTCTTGACTATGCCTCACCTTCATCCTCATTCACATATTCTTCATTCCTATTCATCCAACGAGATTTACCGCAAACATGACAAGACTATTGGTTTTTTCAATCACCTCAATAAAACACGCAGTCATTTGGGCAACTATGAATTTTGTCGTACCCAATGCCTAAATCCTTTATCAGTTCCTTCATATCTTTACATGAATCAGGGATTTTTGTAAATAGAAACATATCTCTCAAAAACTCTAACAGTAGTGTAAAAGAGCTTTTTGTTCCACCCTCCCAAACATTTTAAGTGAAAAAGAAGAATGTAGAAGGACAATTTTGAAAATTTCGATCCCTCATAAAGTTTTTCATTCATTTCATTAAGTAACTTGTAGAACTTCGCCTCTTCTCCCTTTTTTATTTCTTTTGTTTATTTCTTTTGTTATTTCTTTTGTTTATTTCTTTTCATTTTTTTTATTTTGTCAATACTAAAATTAACCATATAAATAACATTTAAATTGATTATTTTGTTTTATTTGGATCATTCATTTATTTACTTCGTAATTTGAAACGATATGTGATAAGTGCAAAACAAATTATAATGTTTCTGAAATACATTTATAATAAAAATTACATAAATAATAGCCCGCAATAAGGGAAAGAATTAAATTCATGGACAAAAAAAGGATCATCTATATAGAGATGAGCCAAGCAATATCCTTTTTTTTATAATTTACAAGTACAAAATAGTAGCCCGCAGATGACATAGACAGGGACTAAGAAAAGACTCTTTATATTATCTAGCCAAGAGGAAGCCCTAGTTAAAAGCAATCAATATGAAATAGCATGCCATTGCAATCCTAAGAAGCAAAAGAGATCACATACATACTCCACGAGCATACAGGTTAAACAAATAAAAACCTATTATAAGTTTACTTGAAATGGTACCCAAAACATTCAAGCAAACAATTTGCAAGTATAGGACAATGAAGGCTTTAACAGTTTGAAAGTAGCATATCCAGAGAAAGACAATAGAATGCTCAATGTAAATGGTGTCACTCATCTTCAATTTCATTAAATGGCAAAGCATGCAAAAAGGTTTACAACTAAACAGGCTATTGAAATTCAACTTCATTCTCAAAGTATAACATATCGTAATATTTTCAAGCATCAACTGTAACGACCCGAAGTTGGGCCTAGTAGGATTGGGCCCATTGGGCCTTGGGCAGGGGAGCGTTTAAAATTTTTGAGAACATGAGAATGACATTATTGCAAGTTGGACCTATTAGGTAAGTGATTTTGGAAGGTTACGGGGTTTCTATGAAGTCCCGGGAACAAACCTAGGCTTTAGGAAAAATTTTGGTTTTAGGTGAATAAAACCCTGGGAGTTAGTAAGTAGGCTTTAAGAATAAAATGTGGGAAAAGATGACAAAAAAGGGGTTGTGGTCTAGTGGCAAATGACACCACATAAGAGACAAGGGAATGATGCCACAAGGAAGCAAGGGGTCCAAGGTTCAAGTCTTGGTGCTTGCAATTCATTTTGATTTATTTTTAAGAGAACTTAGACTTTGGCCCATAGATTTATATTTAGCTGCGCATGATTTTAGACACAAGAGGAGCTTGTGGCCTAGTGGCTAGCGGCATGGATTAAGTTACAGGGGAGCCTGAGTTCGAATCCCATCACAAGCAAAAAGGGATATTTATTTTGCTAAGTTGGGACGGCCAGAGTTTGTGTTGGAATTAAACTCTCCTGAAGGAGGGATCCCACATCGGAAAGATAGCAAGAGGAAATGTGAGAAGCTGGCTTTAAATAGAGCTACCTATGAGGAGAGGAAACATACCTTGGTGGGAGTTTGGGCATATGAGCATTCGGAGCGCAGTGTAACATCCTGAATTAATGGGCCTTTGCGTTTAATGTGCTGTGATGTTTATGTTATCTCTAAGGTGTTGATTAGAATGCTTAAGGGGTCTGGACTGGCTCAAGGCTCTGGGCGAGCCCTTAGTCTAATTTGTTTTTTGGGCACTCTAGTGGAAAGCCTGACAAGATAGGGCTTAAAGATATTATCTATGTTTTAGGTCACAAATGGGCTTCTGGCCCAGTGGCAAAGTGACGCCACATAGAGAGCAGGGAGGTGGCGACAACTGGGGAGGCCCAAATTTAAGTTGCATGAAGCCCAATTCTTTTAATTAAATTTTAGCTAATTTTCGGTATTTAAATGAATAGAGAGGGACGGTAATAAGGCTTAAAAATAGGAAGATTTACTCGAGTGGATAATGCTGATAATATGGCAGATAAAGGGAGGAAGAGGTGGTGTGATCTAGGCTTCTTTTGGAGATGTGATCAGATAAAGATAAGGGAGGAAATTTAGGATGTATCTGCTGGTCACAGTGGTGGCCGAAATTCCAACACTGAGGGGGAGGAGAAATCGGTTTTGTTATACTATAGGGGGTGCCGAAATTTCCCTTATTAGTTGATCAATTTTAAGTTGTCAAAAGGGGCATTTTCGGTTTTTAGGAAGTAGGTGCCGAAAGTTTGTGTTTAAGTGGGGGATATCTTTTTATTTTCGGTATTAGGGTTTTATTCTTCCATTCTCTTCTTCAATTCTGGCATTTGGGTTTTCTCTCATTCTCTGCTTAAGCCGAAATCCCTAATCCTATTCTCTCATCTCCACTTTTATGCAAAAGCCGAAATTTCATTGTGTTCATCTCCATAAGCCGAATACCCTTGTCCATTCTTTTCTTTTCGCCGATTTCTTCATCAAAGCCGAATTCTCTGTAAAGGTAGGTGCCAATTTCTTCTGCTCTATTCTTTTTCTCTTTTGGTTTTTGGAAGACAAAGCCGAAAGGCTAATGGATCGTTGGTTTATTGTGTTTATGTGTTGGGCGACACATCGGGAATCGAAGTAGATCGTCTAGATCTAAAAGCCGGAAATTGCTAGGCTCTAAACTCCATCTCTTTCGGGATTTCAAGGTAAGGGGTTCTCTGTAGATTCTCGTTAGATTCGCTATTGTATTTATGATCTTAACCATATGTTATGATGGTAGCAACTAAAAAGGTATTTTGGATGGAATCAAATATCGATCAGGTGAAGGAGCGGATTGGATCTGTTAAACCAATCCCTAAGTTTAAGAAACGAGCGGTGTTAGGAGTTGGGATTGGCCACCGGGTTGTGGACCGGCGTCAGAACAAAATCTTAGACAGTTAGCAGTCGTATCGATTTCTGATAGTGTCGACATAGAAAGTATCATCTTGACTGTAATCAGGTGTGTAGATCTCTATCACACTAATTAATCTGTATATATATACTATGGGCTAAAAGCCGGAAAAAGGTTGTATGGACAGTTGTGTTACCCAAAAAGGGTAGGCAAAGGATGCCAGGTACGTAACCATAGAAACTTCTCTATGTGTGTATCGATGTATGTAAAAAAAACCGGTGATCTTTTAGGTAGTATACTGTTTTGAATTTGCTTGGATGTATGCATGGGATAGGGTTAATACGATGAAGGGGAAGAGCATGTTAATAGGTCACTTAGTGATCGATGGTTAAACCACGAACTGTAAAATTAGGTCACAATAGTGATCGGTGGCTAAGCCACATTAAATTGACTCCTGATTGTTAGGAATAGGCCGCATGAATGTCGATATGGTGTATAGCGGTTGGTGGGTTGATTGTAGAAATCCCCAAGGTGTGTTGCCTGGTACGGGCTGGTGTGTAGAGGATGGATTTTTAGGTTGGGTTGGGCCATGTTGCATGTAAATATTCTGTTGCCATTGTGTATGGGCCAAGACCTATAATGTGTTTTCAGGCCTAAAGCCTTTTATGTGTTTTTGGGATTTGCACACTGAGTCTTGGTGACTCACCCCTTTATTTTTCCCTGACTTTTTAGATGAGCAGTAGATCGTGAACATGGGAGCCAAGGCGGACTCGAGGGGCCATCAAGTTTTATTTTATTTATTTTCATGAACTATTTTGGGTTTTCCTTTAAGTTTTAATTTCGGGACTATTTATGTAATAAGGCCTCATGGCTTAGGTTATCGTTTTATATTTGTTAATGTTTACAGTTTAAAAATTTATGTTCAAGGACTTAAGTCGTAAAAAGTAATAAAATGGGTTTTCCAAACACGTTCAAAGAAAAAACAAAGGTTTTCATCAAATATCTTATTTTTAACAAGTTCCTAAATAACAAAACTGAGATTTCCAAAAACCATCAAAGCAAAGTTTTCAACAATAAACCCCGTAGCATACCAGATCTGGTCATAGCATTTGGGCCGGGTTTGGGGTGTTACATTTTATATCGAGCCCGGTTGCAAAACTCGAGGGCCGTGAAATGGGTCGATAGTAGTTTATAAATTGGTAAAAATGTCTGTGGTTGAGATATGGCCTTCGAGTCTAGGCACCCGATCCACGCAGTAAGTATTCTAACTCTTGATTTGATATGCATGTTGGGTTTGATGGGCTTCCTGGACGTAGACTAGTATGATAGGAATTAATGGACTTTAGGCCTAGTTTAAACAATTCTTTAAATTCATAAAACTTAATCTAACTAAACATGTCCGTAAACCAGTCGCTAGGTTAGGGTGTGGCAACAGGCATGCGCATGTCTAGGATTGGATTCAGGGAGAGCTTGGTATTTAAGCAGTCCTAGTGACTCACCTCCTCTTCGCTGGAATTCTACCTGGTGCGTAGTCACTGTTCACTTTAGCCACGAAGACTTGTTGACGGGCCAAAATTTATAACTAAAACCCGGAAGGGACCAGCCACCCTATTTTGCAAAATTACTAAAAATACCCCCTAGTTTTGTAAAATTTCTGAAATACCCTTGATTTGTGATAATTTCCCAGAATACCCCAAATTTGTAAAATTACCAAAATCTGTGAAATTACCGAAAAACCCTCGATTGGCAAAAACACCAAAAATACCCATGTTTTGTAAATTTACTCGAAAACCCCTAGATCTACAAAAGGTACCCGGTTTGCCAAAATTAAATCTCCCGAAATACCCCTGCTTTATGAAAAAAATACCAAAATATCTCTATTTCGAAAAATCACCAAGATACCCTATTTTGTGTAATTACGAAAAATACCCTGTAGGAAAGAACTACGAAAATACCCTTGCATAGTGAAATGACGAAAATACCCTTATGTGATGAATGTGGGTTCATGGATGCTACTTTTATGTTGATGTATGATGGTTGAATGTATGTGGAACTAGGAGATATAAACTTGTGACTGAAACCCATAGAGATAATTTTGAATTCGAAAGAACTACTCTTAAAACTACTGTCCATAAGATTGTTCGTGGTTAATCAGTGGAAGAAATTAATAATTCATAAAATTTCTAACCAGATAAATGCGAATCGGTAGAATGAGTACAAGGGGTCGTGGACGTCCTGCGCGTGGCCGTGGTAGGGGTAGGATGGTCGTGTCCAACGAAGAGGATCCGGTTATGGGTCTCGAAACGAGATGCCAGTACCACCAGCTGCGGAGGTGGAATTTCAGGACCAGACGACCGGAGATGATACGGTATCCTAGGCGATGTTAAGGGTTTTAGAGAGGGTTGTTGGGGCAAGCATGGGCACAAGAGCCCGAAAATCTGTGTCGGAGCGACTTAGAGCTAATGGGGCAGAAGTATTTAGGGGAATTTCTGGAATAGCCCCGTACACACCGAAGTAATGGTTGGAGGCGGTTGAACGTATAATGGATGATCTGGATTTCACGGAAGAGGAAAAACTGAAAGGGGTTGTATCTCTCCTGCAGGACGAAGCTTATCAATGGTGGCTTACGGTCAAGGATGGTACGATGGCTAACCGTATCACCTGGGATTCCTTCAAAATGGCGTTTCAGAGTAAATACATTGGGACAAGTTATGTGGATGCGCAGCGTAGAGCATTTCTAAATTTGGTGCAAGGAAGTTGGTCGGTGGCTGCGTACGAAGCGGAATTCTTATGCCTTAGCCGTTATGCTCGAGGAATGGTGGCCACAGACCATGAACGTTGTGTTCGATTTGAAGATGGTCTGAGGGATGATTTACGTGTATTGATAGCTCCACAGCGGGAGAGGGAATTTGCTGTACTTGTGGAAAAAGCTAAGATAGCTGAGGAGGTGAAACGGACAGAGAAACTAAATCGGGATAGAGATAGGGGTGGAAGTAAGAGGAATTTTAGATCGTCAGGGGCAGCTGGGCGTACTCAAAAAAGGCCTAGGTCAGACGGGCTGAGGCGGGAGGAGAGACCTGCTGCTGCTAGTCAGACACAGAAGTGTGCTCGATGTGGTAAATTCCATATAGGTGAATGTTGGGCGGGCAGTGGGAAGTACTTTAGGTGTGGATCTACGGACCACCAAGTTAGAAACTGTCCGCAGCAACAGAGCAGTGACGGGCCTACGGGCCAAGGGAATGCACAGCCGGAAAGAGGTGGTCAGCAGCCACAGAGAAGTCGTGGTCCAGCCAGAGGTGGTAACGATTCCGGTCGGGGCCGTGGAGCACCAGGCCAAGGGGTAGGAAACACTGAGGCGAGACAGCCGGGGTTAGTCTATGCTGCAAGACGTCGAGAGGAGGCTGACGCACCAGATGTTATAACCGGTACGTTTTTAATTTTTGGTTTGCCTTATACTGCCTTGATTGATATTGGTTCGACGTACTCTTATGTTGCTAGTGCTATAGCGGGAACTTTGAACTTAGATTATGAGAATTCTTCTAGGGAGATGACCGTAGTGAGCCCTTTAGGACAAGCTGTAGTGGTGAACAAACTGTATAAGGATATACCCCTGGAAGTTCAAGGGGTAGCTTTTTGGGCTGATCTGATGGAACTGCTATTTGGGGAGTTCGATTTGATCTTAGGAATGGATTGGTTAGTGAAGTATCAAGCAAATTTGGACTATGCAGCCAAGCGTATGGTGTTAAAAACTCCCAAGGGTGGTGAAGTGTTGGTGATAGGTGAAAGGGGGAACTGTTTGTCAAATGTGGTGTCTGCCTTAAGGGCAGAAAGGATGGTAAGGAAAGGATGCGAGGCAATTCTAATCTTTGTTCGGGCTCTGAAAGCCAAAGAACTAACTGTCGGAGATGTTAGGACGGTGAAGGAATTTCTGGATGTTTTCCCAGAAAAGCTCCCGGGATTACCCCCGAATCGTGAAGTAAAGTTTGATATCGATCTTCTTCCGGGAACAGAGCCAGTACCTATTGCTCCCTATAGGATGGCGCCAAAGGAGTTGGTGGAATTGAAAGTGCAGATTCAGGAGTTGCTGGATAGGGGGTTTATTCGACCAAGTGTGTCGCCTCGGGGAGCGCCGGTGTTATTCGTTAAGAAGAAGGATGGATCAATGCGTATGTGCATTTACTATCGCCAGCTGAATAAGTTGACCATCAAGAATAAATACCAGTTGCCGAGGATCGATGACTTGTTCGATCAGTCGAAGGGAGCCTCAGTATTTTCAAAGATAGATCTGAGGTCAGGGTACCATCAGCTTAAGGTCAAAGAGGCGGATATTCATAAGACGGCTTTTAGGACTCGCTATGGTCACTACGAATTCATGGTGATGCCATTTGGGTTGACTAACACACCAGCAGCGTTTATGGATATGATGAACCGAGTATTTCAACCCTACTTGGATCGATTTGTCGTGGTATTTATAGATGATATTCTGGTTTATTCAAAATCGGAGGAGGAGCATGATTCATATCTTCGGGTGGTTCTGCAGATTCTGAGGGAGAAACAGTTATATGCCAAATTCAATAAGTGCGAATTTTGGCTAAGGAAAGTTACGTTTCTGGGTCACGTTGTGTCGGCAGAGCGGTTTGTCGTGGTATTTATAGATGATATTCTGGTTTATTCAAAATCGAAGGAGGAGCATGATTCATATCTTCGAGTGGTTCTGCAGATTCTGAGGGAGAAACAGTTATTTGCCAAATTCAATAAGTGCAAATTTTGGCTAAGGGAAGTTACGTTTCTGGGTCACGTTGTGTCGGCAGAGGGGATTAGGGTTGACCCTCGAAAAATTGAAGCAGTGTTGGATTGGAAGCCGCCTAGGTCTGTGGCAGAAATTCAGAGTTTTCTTGGTCTGGCCGGGTACTACCGAAGGTTTGTTGAAGGATTTTCTTTAATTGCGGCACCATTGACTAAGTTGTTATGGAAAGGGGTTCCGTTCGTTTGGTCTAATAAGCAGCAAGAGAGTTTTGAGAAGTTAAAAAGGATTTTGACGGAGGCTTCGGTGTTGATTCAGCCGGAGGCTGGAAAGGAGTTCGTGATTTACTGTGATGCTTCACACACGGGACTAGGATGCGTGTTGATGCAAGGTGGAAAGGTTATTGCGTACGCATCTCGACAGTTAAGACCGCACGAATCAAATTATCCCACACATGATATGGAATTAGCGACAGTGGTTTTTGCCCTGAAAATCTAGAGGCATTATCTGTACGGGGAAAAATCTGTTATTTACACCTATCATAAGAGCTTAAAATACCTTTTGACCCAGAAGGATTTGAATTTAAGGCAAAGGAGGTGGATCGAGTTGCTAAAGGACTATGACTGCTCGATCGAGTACCATCCGGGTAAAGCTAACGTGGTGGCGGATGCCTTGAGTCGTAAAGTAATCTCTGACTTGAGAGCAATGTTTGCTCACCTTAGTTTATACGATGATGGGAGTTTATTAGCTGAACTTCAAGTGAAACCCTCTTGGGTCAGTCAAGTTAAGGAGAAACAGCAGACTGACGAGTTGCTAAAGGAGAAGTTTCCGGTAGGATCAAGTGAAGGATCAACAGAATTTAGTGTGAATGAGGAAGGGCTATTATGTTTTCAAGGGAGAGTGTGTATGCCGAAAGATCCTGAGTTGAGGCATAAGATTTTGCAAAAAGCGCATGGTAGTCCATATGCTATGCACCCTGGAGGAAGTAAGATGTATCGAGATTTGCGAGATCAGTTCTGGTGGCCGGGGTTGAAACGGGAGGTGACCGAATTTGTGGGGAAGTGTTTGACCTGTCAGCAGGTAAAGGCGGAACATCAGTTTCCATCAGGGTTGTTGCAGCCGGTGAAGATTCCACAATGGAAGTGGGAAAGGATCACGATGGACTTTGTTAGTGGGCTACCCCTCACGCCTACTAAGAAAGATTCGGTCTGGGTGATTGTTGATCGCTTGACGAACTCTACACATTTCATACCAGTACGTGTCGATTACTCTCTGCAAAAATTGGCTAAGCTATACATAGCGGAGGTAGTGAGGTTGCATGGGGTACCAGTATCAATCATATCGGACAGGGACCCTAGGTTTACCTCACGATTTTGGAAGGCGTTGCATCAAGCGTTGGGTACGAAGTTGGATTTCAGTACGGCGTTTCATCCTCAGACCGACGGACAGTCTGAGCGGGTAATTCAGATCTTGGAGGACATGTTGAGAGGATGTGTCATTGACTTCAGGGGTAGTTGGGAAGAGTTCTTACCGTTGGCGGAGTTTGCGTACAACAATAGCTACCAGTCAAGTATTCAGATGGCGCCCTATGAAGCATTGTACGGGCGGAGGTGTCGTACACCTACCTGTTGGAAGGAATTAGGGGAACGTTGGATTTTGGGTCTGGAGTTGATTACCGAGACAGAGGAGAAGGTTGAAGTAATTCAGGCTCGACTGAAGGAAGCGTCAGACCGGCGAAGTCCTATGTCGACAAGCGTAAGGACATAGAATTTGCGATGGGTGACAAGGTGTTCTTGAAGGTGTCGCCATGGAAGAAAGTACTGAGGTTCGGACGGAAAGGTAAATTAAGTCCCAGATTTATCGGACCTTATCGGGTGTTGAAACGAGTGGGACCAGTAGCTTATCAGCTAGAGTTACCTTCTGAGCTAAGCCAGATTCATGATGTATTCCACGTCTCTATGTTAAGACGTTACCGTTCGGATCCATCTCATGTGGTGTCTGTGGAAGAAATCGAAGTAAGACCCGATTTATCCTTTAAAGAGGAGCCAGTGGAAATCCTGGATCGTAATGTCAAAGTATTGTGGAGAAAGATGGTTCCGTTGGTTAAGGTTCTGTGGCGGAATCACGGTTCTGAGGAGGCTACTTGGGAACCAGAGGAAGCGATGCGGCAGCAATACCCGCATCTATTCTGGTCAGGTAATTTCGAGGCCGAAATTTCTTTAAGGGGGTAGAACTGTAACATCCTGAATTAATGGGCCTTTGCGTTTAATGTGCTGTGATGTTTATGTTATCTCTAAGGTGTTGATTAGAATGCTTTAGGGGTTGGTGTGCTGGCTCAAAGCTTGGGCGAGCCCTTAGTCTAATTTGCTATTTAGGCACTCTAGTGGAAAGCCCGACAAGATAGGGCTTAAAGATATTATCTGTTTTAGGTCACAAATGGGCTTGTGGCCCGATGGCAAAGTGGCGCCACACATAGAGAGCGAGGAGGTGGCGTCAACTGGGAAGGCCCAAATTTAAGTTGCATGAAGCCCAATTCTTTTAATTAAATTTTAGCTAATTTTCGGCATTTAAATGAATAGAGAGGGATGACAATAAGGCTTAAAAATAGGAAGATTTACTCAAGTGGATAATGCTGATAATATGACAGATAAAGGGAGGAAGAGGTGGTGTGATCTAGGCTTCTTTTGGAGATGTGATCAGATAAAGATAAGGGAGGAAATTTAGGATGTATCTGCTGGTCACAGTGGTGGCCGAAATTCCAACACTGAGGGGGTGGAGAAATCAGTTTTGTTATACTATAGGGGGTGCCGAAATTTCCCTTATTAGTTGATCAATTTTAAGTTGTCAAAAGGGGCATTTTCGGGTTTTAGGAAGTAGGTGCCGAAAGTTTGTGTTTAAGTGGGGGGATATCTTTTTATTTTCGACATTAGGGTTTTATTCTTCCATTCTCTTCTTCAATTCCGGCATTTGGGTTTTCTCTCATTCTCTGCTTAAGCCGAAATCCCTAATCCTATTCTCTCATATCCACTTTTATGCAAAAGCCGAAATTTCATTGTGTTCATCTCCATAAGCCGAATACCCTTGTCCATTCTTTTCTTTTCGCCGATTTCTTCATCAAAGCCGAATTCTCTGTAAAGGTAGGTGTCGATTTCTTCTGCTCTATTCTTTTTCTCTTTCGGTTTTTGAAGGACAAAGCCGAAAGGCTAATGGATTGTTGGTTTATTGTGTTTATGTGTTGGGTGACACATCGGGAATCGAAGTAGATCGTCTAGATCTAAAAGCCGGAAATTGCTAGGCTCTAAACTCCATCTGTTTCGGGATTTCAAGGTAAGGGTTTCTCTGTGGATTCTTGTTAGATTCGCTATTGTATTTATGATCTTAACCATATGTTATGATGGTAGCAACTGAAAAGGTCTTTTGGATGGAATCAAATATCAATCAGGTGAAGGAGCGGATTGGATCTGTTAAACCAATCCCTAAGTTTAAGAAACGAGCGGTGTCAGCAGTTCGGGATTGGCACCGGGTTGTGGACCGACGTCAGAACAAAATCTTAGACAGTTAGCAGTCGTATCGGTTTCTGATAGTGTCGACATAGAAAGTATCATCTTGATCAGTAATCAGTGTGTAGATCTCTATCACACTAATTAATCTATATATATATGCTATGGGCTAAAAGCAGGAAAAGGTTTGTATGGACGATCGTGTTACCCAAAAAGGGTAGGCAAAGGATGCAGTGCGTAACCATAGAAACTTCTCTATGTGTGTATCGATGTATGTAAAAACCGGTGATCTTTTAGGTAGTATACTGTTTTGAATTTGCTTGGATGTATGCATGGGATAGGGTTAATACGATGAAGGGGAAGAGCATGTTAATAGGTCACTTGGTGATCGGTGGTTAAACCACGAACTGTAAAATTAGGTCACAATAGTGATCGGTGGCTAAGCCACGTTAAATTGATTCCTGATTGTTAGGAATAGGCAGCATGACTGTCGATATGGTGTGTAGCGGTTGGTGGGTTGATTGTAGAAATCCCCAAGGTGTGTTGGCTGGTACGGGCTGGTGTGTAGAGGATGGATTTTTAGGTTGGGTTGGGCCATGTTGCATGTAAATATTCTGTTGCCATTGTGTATGGGCCAAGGCCCATAATGTGTTTGTGGGCCTAAAGCCTTTTATGTGTTTTCGGGATTTGCACACTGAGTCTTGGTGACTCACCCTTTATTTTTCCCTGACTTTTCAGATGAGCAGTAGATCGTGGACATGGGAGCCGAGGCGGACTCGAGGGGCCATCAAGTTTTATTTTATTTATTTTCATGAACTATTTTGGGTTTTCCTTTAAGTTTTAATTTCGGGACTATTTATGTAATAAGGCCTCATGGCTTAGGTTATCGCTTTATATTTGTTAATGTTTACAGTTTAAAAATTTATGTTCAAGGACTTAAGTCGTAAAAAGTAATAAAATGGGTTTTCCAAACACGTTCAAAGAAAAAGCAAAGGTTTTCATCAAATATCTTATTTTTAACAAGTGCCTAAATAACAAAATTGAGATTTCCAAAAACCATCAAAGCAAAGTTTTCAACAATAAACCTCGTAGCATACCAGATCTGGTCGTAGCGTTTGGGCCGGGTTTGGGGTGTTACACGCAGATTAGCTTCAGACTCCTATCAGGTGTGTATTTCGCACTACTCTAGCTGTAGAGCGGCAAATGCCGAAGTGCCGGTCACTCGAAGATGGTAGCCACACGAGCTTGCAAGCGCACGTGTGGGAGCTTCGACACGATAGTCGAGGCCACCATGAGTATTCTTGTAGGTTGATGCTGTTTGGGCCATGACGGGTCGAACGAGGCCAAGTGGGCCCAATGGGCCCGTGGGCCCATATGAGTAAATTGTATGATTGTGTAGTAGATATTGTATTGGACTAGGTGAATCTCATATCTATGGCTAGATTTGGGCTAAATGGGCCACACGAGCGTGTGGGCCCATTTGGGCCGAGAATGGGCCCTAGGCCCCTTCGTATCGTTATCTCTGTTTAGAATTCCTTAGTTTGCAAAATTATCGAAATACCCTCAATTTGCCAAATTACCAAAATACCCTTGAGTTGCGAAATTACCAAAATACCCCTGGGTGTGAAATTACTGAATTACCCTTGATGGGTAAATTACCGGAATACCCCTAGAAGGGTAAATTATCGAAATAGGGTAAATGATTGTTATACCCTTAAGGGTTGATTAGTTTGATTGTGTGTATTCTGTTTAACTGGTTATGATGGTAATTCATTTCATACATCATTTTTGATTTATGCTTTGCATACATGACATTCTGCATGGGATTGTGATATTGATGATCGGAGGAAGTGTTATTCTGGTGGCTCTGCCACATTTCTGTCTGGTGGCTATGCCACGTATATTCTGTTATTCTGGTGGCTCCGCCATAAATTCTGTGATGAGCAGCTTGTCTGCCATATTGGTGTGTTGGGCTGGGTGGGTTGACTTGGTCCCCACAGGTGTGTTGGGCTGGTATGGGGTTGTGTAGCGGATGGATTATTAGGTTGGGCTGCATTGCATTGTTTGCACTATCATGTTTATAGGGCTAAGGCCCAGTCTATTTCTGTATGGGCTTCGGCCCAGTCTGCTTCTGTATGGGCTCGGGCCCAGCTAATGACCGTTTAGGGGATTACACACTGAGTTCTCGTAACTCACCCCTCTGCTTTAACCTTGCTGGTGATCCCCAGCATTAGAGGGTTTAGAGCTGCGGAGGACTCTGTGGTGGCCATACATCAGAATACTTCGCATAAACTTTAGTAAATTTCCGTTTTGCTTCATTTTAAGCTTATTTTAATTTGGGTTTAATTTTATGTAATAAGGCCATTGAATTTTATTTTTCTTTTAACTTTCAATTCGATTACTTTTAAATTGTTAAATGATTGAATACTGAGTTTTCTTAAAACGACAATAACTGTTTTCAAAATATCACATCCTCGCAATTCACTGAATCTGATTTCTGTTATAAACAAAGTTTTTGGAAATAATAATAATAATAATGTTTTCCAAGAATGATTTCTAATAAACCACGTTTTGAAAATAAGTAAACGAAATTTGAGGTTTTGAATAGCAGGAAGTTTTAAGTTCTTTAAGAAGGGTTTCTAATGAAAGCATGGTTTTCGAAAAACTCTTCAATGTGACACGCTAGATCCGGTCATAATGTCTAGGCCGGGTTTGGGGTGTTCCATTTTATGATATCGTGAGAGATGATATAGAGCAAAGAAAAAGGTTATCGAATAAAGAAAGCAGGCTGAGAAAGAAAGAAAAGGGATCAATAGACTGAGATAGAAAGCAGGTAACTCGTGGGAGATGATATCGAAGAAGAAAAAAGATCTTTGATTTCTTTGTGAAAACGGCGCCATTTCAATAAAAAGTAAATAAATTCGTGGCGTTTATGGGAAAAATGCCACTATTGCCTTACCTTTTGAGGCGTTTATAGGAAAACGCCACTAATGATATATCTTTGCGGCGTTTTCGGTTCAAACGCCGCTAAAAGCTTAATTTACTATAGTGATTCTTGAATCAAATTTCACTAATTTTAAATTTTTTATTTAATTTTTTATTAGGTGCAAAATTAAATCTGGAAAGTCAAATTGTGGTAAAAAATTTGTTTAAAAAAAACTATCGAAAGCTTTGAGATTTATTTATAACAAAAATACTTTTAATTTTTCATTACGAAAATATTTTATTTTTTAATATTTTATCTTTTGATATTTTTAAATATCACTAGATTAAAGAGTTTAAATTTTTTATATTTTAATATTTGATCTAAACATAATAAATTAGTTCAATTAACTAATTCAACACCATACATTACTTAAATTCAAACCTTTCACTCTTAAAATTTAATTTTTTTCTCATTTACCCCCAACAATTAACTTTTATGCAATTTAATCCTTTCCTCAAAATTTAATCAATTAACATCCATAAGCAAAATTCTCATCTAACCAAAAATTCCTATAATTCTATATCAACTCATAATTTTCACAGTTTGACAAAATTCCATGAACTTTTACAATTTTAACATTTAAATCTCTAATCATCAAAATCACCGACAACTACTTCACAAATTAATATTGTTTAAATATCAAGCTCGCAAAACCATTATACAACTTCAAAAGTCTCATAAATTCAATAATAACACAAGTCAAAACATTTTATAATTTAATGAATTAACACCCGGGTTAGCAGGACATAGATACACGTAAAATTTACTAAAAACAGAATTAAAAATCACTTATATGCAAGCCCTCCAAGTGGCTGAATGTTGAAGCTCAAAATATGGATGTTTTTCTTCTTTAATTTTCGGCAAACTAACAAAGATGATGATAATTGCCTTTTTTCTTCATTTGTTATATTTTCATTATTTGTTTACTTATTACCCTTACCAAGTAACATCAATTTTAACCATTTCAAGCCCATAACCGTCCATTAACTATCTTCATGGTATAATTACCATTTAAGTCCATAGATTCTAATTACTTTAACCATTTAATACTTTTAACTAATAAACATTAATTTTTACAACTTTTACACTTTAGTCTGTTTTACTTAATTACCTAATTAAATGCTAAAATTTCTGAATCAAACTATAATACAACATTTTAGATTTCCTATAAATATTAAATAAAAAACACTGACTTACTAGTCAGAATTGTGGTCCCAAAACCACTATCCCCGACACCACTAAAAAAAGGGGATGTTACAGAAAACATCATGAAAATCAACTCCCTCAACTTGGCTATACCCCTTTGCAACCAATCTTGTCTTGTACCTAGTGTCGTTAGGACATGAACCTTCCTCATTTCTAAACATCCATTTGCAACGAATGATTCTTTTACCGATAGGTGGTTTAACTAGACTCCAAGTTTACTTTTTTGAAGTGATTCCATCTCTTCTTCCATTGCAACGAGCCATTTGCTAGAATCAGAAGCTTGAACTGCCTCATAATAACATGAATGATCGGTTGAATCAATGCTCTCGGCAACACTTAGAGCATAAGCCATTAGGTTTCCTTTACAATATTTCTGTGGTGGTCGGATTTCTCACATTTTCCTGTCACGAGCCAACTTATAATTATTTAACTAAGATGGTGAGGATACCTGAGGGTCAAATAGAGCCTCAAACAGATCTGAAACAACTTCAAGCATGCAAGAATCAAAATTTTATCGTGTTGTCGCGATGTCGTGTGACTCTTAGTCGGGACGAGACCTCTATTCGTCGCGTTGTTGCGAAGTTGGGCATTTTCTTATCTAGACGTCGCCCCCTATTTTAGCTTTTGACTCTACCTTACTCGCGACACTTTGATTTGTTGTGTCTTTAAAAGTAAAAGTCCCCTTTTCTAATCAAAACATGATAGATTCATCAAACATAACATCTCTGCTAATAATTATATTTTTGGATTCCGAACACCACAACTTAAAACCTTTTGTACCGGTAGAGTATCCTAGAAAGATGCATTTAACGACCCTTGGTTCGATCTTTCCCTGGCTAACTTTAGCATAAGCAGGACAACCAAAAATTCTAAGATTAGAATAATTAGGAAGATTACCTGACTATATCTCCTCTAGAACTTTATCGCTCAATGCTCGATGAGGAGATCGATTTACCAATTAACTTGCCAGGTTACAACTTCAACCCAAAATTCCTTCCCTAAGCCTACATTAGAAAGCATGCATCAAGCCTTTTCCAGCAAGGTTTGTTCATTTTTTTTGACACTCCATTCTGCTATGAAGTTCCAACAATCGTTTGATGTCTTTTGATTCATTTCTCATTCGTAAAAAGCATTAAACTCTGACGAACAGAACTCAAGATTGTTATCCATTCTTAACCGCTTCACTAATTTTCTGGTTTGGTTTTTTAACAGTGTTTTCCACTGTTTGAAGATTCCAAAGACTTCGCTTTTTTGTTTAAAGAAATAAACCTAAACTTTTTGGAAGTGATCATCAATAAAACTTAGGAAATATTTATTATCTCCTTTTGAGATGTCAAAAGAAGGACCCCATAAATCAAAATGAATGTAATATAAAATCCCTTTTGTTCTATGCAATGTTGCATCGAAACTGACTTGAGTTTGTTTGTTTCCCGAAAACTTAATGCTCGCAGAAACCTAACTTACCAACTCTAGTGTCTTTGAGAAGACCTCTATTGCACAAGACTATCTTGCCTTTCTTACTTATATGACCTAGTCGCATGTGCCAAAGTTTGGTTAAATCGAAATCGGTGGAGAAAGTGTCTCGCTGTGTTGTCGCGACGTCAGGTTGATTCTTATTATGACGTGGTGGCGATTTCAGCTTTTCTTTGGTAATCACAGTTGCACTAGTAACCGTTGACCTTTGTAGAACATATAGGTTGCTCTTTTTCTGTCCTCTTATCATAACAAAAGCCCCATGAGAAACTTTTAAACCATTTGACTAAATGAAAATCTTGCAACCGTTATAATTCAAAATTCTCAATGAGATAAGATATTTCTTTAAATCAAGAACATACTTGACATTTAACAGTGTCCGAATAATTTTGTTGTGCATCTTAATTTGTATTGTTCTAATTCCATATATTTTACATGGAGAGTTATTCCCCATTAGCACAACTTCAACTGAACTGTATGTAGAGAACCAGTTCATATTGGGTCAAATGTGATAGGAGCACCCTGCATCTAAGATCGATTTGGAAGTTTGATGAGAGCTTTCGCTCGCTGACACCAACAAAAAATCATCACCTCTTTCCTCGGCTGCACTAGCATAAAAAACTTTAGCTTTCTACTTATCTTTCTCGTCGTTTTTGGCATCCCTTTTGATTTTATTTTGACGTTTCCAACATTCTACCTTAATGTAGCCCACCTTTTTATAATAACCACAATATTTGTCACGATTTCTGAATTTGGACCTTGCTTTAGACTTGTTTCGATATGTCTTTCCTGTTTGTTGTCTGCCTCTTGCAACTAGAATTGAGGCTTGCCCATTTGATTTTTTATTTGGGCCTAATTCATTGTCGAGTTTAGCCTTACTTGAACAAGAGATGATCTCTTCGATAAATCAGAGTTTCCATGAAAGTTTTATAAGAAAAGAGTAAAGAGCATGACAACAACAAAGCTTGATCCTCGTCACTAATCTTGCTTCAAGTTCTTTAAGTCATTAAGAAGGGTAAAAAACTCACTAATATGAGTTCTAATAGACTCACCTTCAGTCATTCTGAACGTGTAGAGATGTTGTTTTAATACTAACTTATTGGCCAGAGATTTCGTCATATATAAAACGTCCAATTTCCTCCATAACACAGGCACTTTTTTCTCCTTCAAAACCTCTTGTAACACATTATTTGTAAGGCATAATAGAATAGCGGATAGAGCCTTTTCATCGAGCTCTTCCCATTCTGACTGATCCATATCTGTGGGCTTTTTCCCTGTAACGACCTTTTTTAGACCGATTTGAACAGTATTGTGGTCATCTGAACATGCCACAAACTGAAATTTTACAATTCCATCGAACTTCTCAATATCGAACCTTGACGCTGCCATCTTTGAACAGGTTGATTGCGGAAATCGAGTTAGCTCTGATACCAATTTGTTGGGGGAATTACCTGTTTAAACAACGAACAAAGTGAAAAAATAATAAGAATTGTAAAGATCGAACACACAAATTTTACGTAAAAAACTCCTCAAAAGAGGATAAAAAACAATAGGCAAAAAGGGATTTTCTATAATAAAGGAGAGTACAAAAGATCGAAAGAATTAAAGAAAAAACCCGACGCCCCACAAGAAAAACCCATCGAAACAAATAACAAAAATCTCTCAATCTAAATATTTTGTTATGTAAAACCTAGAGTAAATAAGGTCTATTTATAGGCTGGAATTCGTAGCATATATGACTACAACAACTCTAGGTTAGTTAGAGTTTAAGTGAAAAGCTAAAAATAGAGTTTAACTAGGAGAAGAAAAACCAAAATAAATTTTGGAAAAAATAAAAGGAATTCTCCCATACCAAAAATAATTAATAATTAATTAATAATAAATAATAAATAAAATTTAAAGTAAAAAAATACTTATAATAAATATATATAATTTAATAATTAAAGACATATATAAATAAAAAAATTTAAAGAAAAAAGTACTTATAATAAATATATATAATTTAATAATTTAATACATATATAAATGATTACATATAAAAATAATTAGTAAAAAGTATATAGTATTTTTAAATAAAAACATATATATATTATATTAATCATAAAAATACATATATAATGGACAATATAAATAAAATATATTATATAATATATATAGATTTATACAAAATAAAATTTTAAAATAATATATGATATAATATAATATCATATAATATAGAAATTTTAAAATATAATATAATAACTAATATATAAAAAAATAATATGTAATAAAAATAATATTAAGCCAAATAAAATAATAAATTATAATTTAATATTTATAAGAATAATACATAAAAATATGAATTATATACTATTAATAAATTAATATATAAATAATAAAGAAAATAATATAGAATATTTAATATGAGAAAATAATTTAATACAATGTTAAAATAATTTGAAATAAAATAAAAATAAAAATATTTTAAAAATAAACAAAGAAATGGGGATTAAATAGCAATAAAAATAGATAAAAAGGACTAAATCAAAACGCGCGTTACACCACAGGGACTAATATGGCAATTATGCCTCCTTTCTAAAACGGCGCTGTTCTGGTTTAGGCTCTTTAAGTAGCCCGAGGACTTAATTGAAACAAAGTGTAAATTTAGGGCCAATTTAATAAAAAATAAAAATTCTAATTGGGTTGAATTGAGACTAGTAAAATTGCAAAGGGGCTAAAGTGGCAAATTGCCCATTTATAAAAAATGCGCGGATCCTCCCCGGGTTTTCGGGTCAACGCGCGGATCCCCAGCCCTGAACGATGTCGTTTTGTGCTTATTAGATTAAGCAAAAACGGTGTCATTTCCACATTGTTATATAAGTTAAAAAGTTTAATAAAAAATTATTTTTACATTTCAGAAGAAAAAAACTGAGTTTTTTTTAAAAAAAGGCTCTCTCTGTTCTTTGGCCTTCTGCCAGGACTCCGATGGAGGGCCGTTGCACGCGCCTCCGTACGCACCACCGTATACGGTGGTCGGAAGCCAGCGACTTCGTTTTTTAGCGCCAATCGAAAGGTAAAACCCCTTTTCATTTATTTTATTACACATGTATTCTGTATTTGCATGAATCGAAACAAAAATAAAGAATAACGCGAAAAAAAATTGGAAAATCACCTCTGTTTGTTGGGTTTTCTATTTCAGTGTATTTTTTTTATTCTCCGTGTCCCCTTGTTTTACAGGTTTTTGGGGTTTATATAAACCCGATAATTTGTGAAATAAATAAAATATATATTATTTTACTATTTTATCGCCATTTTGCTGTGCTTTTCTTTCCTTTTGCAGGTTGATGACGATGATCTCACGACGGAGATGGGGCGCGCTAACTGCGGCGCGAATGGTGGCGGCGTGACCAAAGGGTTGCTGGGGCACTTGCGGCATGAAGGCTGGGCGAGGCTTACGGCGCGAAGGCTTGCGGCGCCTAGGGTTTCAGAAACCCTAGGCTTCTGAATCTGTTTAACATTTGGGCCCTTTTGGGCTTTGTAAGTTTTTGGGTCTAAGTGTTGGGTTAGCTTAGGTATTGGTTCTGGGTTAGTTTAGGTATTGGTTTGGGTTGCTGGGTAATATTTGGGTTTGGGCTTTATGGTTGTAAATGGACTGTTAAAAAATCGGGACTTTATTTATTATTTTATTTTGGTTTTTGTCTGAATGGAGTGGGCCATAGCTAAATTGGGTTCCTACAGGTTATTTAGTCATTTAACACCCACTAACTATATAATGGCTTAATTGCTACATAAGGCCTTCACATTATAAAGACAACCACAATTAAACACTTCACAATCAGCACACAGCATTTTACACTTTACGCGATTAAGTCCTTTCTCTTAATTCGGCACACAGTCGATAAAATTACCACACAAAATTTTCACACAGACTATATCACATATAATAAACACCAAAAATAACACTAAAATATTATTCTGACCTCGAATTTGTGGTCTCAAAATCACTATTCTGACTAGGGTCTAAATCGGGCTGTTACACCATCACACTATCTGGCTAATAATTTCGGTATTTATATACATTGTGACATGGTTATATGGCATGTATAGGCTATGGTTATTTTGATTTACTATGGAAAGTGTATTTGGCCATATGGTTTGGCATGTTTTAAGTATGTATTTGGTTATTTCGTATGGCTTATTAATGATTTATGTTTGAGGTACAAATTGCCTTGTGAGTTGGCATATTTTGGTATGGATTTGAGATACACAAATGGTTAATGTTAGGTGGTGTATATATGCTTGATATGCTTGTATATGTTTAATACACTTTTGTCTTGATGGTTGGTTAAATGCTTGATTAAGGCATGTGCCATCTATGTGTTCTAAGATGTTTACAAATGGTGAATTTGGATGAACATTGAATTGGATTTTATATGTGAATTATAGCTAATGAATCAAGCTAGTTTTGGTATGTGTTTTGTATAAGAAATGGCTATGTTTTGTGTAGCAAAATTATTTGGATTGTTATGGTATAAAATGTGCATGAAATGGTCATTTTTGGTTGCCTATTGTATGTGAAATTGATTCCATTTGAATGCTTTTAAGTACATGAAAGTTAGGTGGGAAAAGTGGCTTAAAACAAGCCTATTTTCGTGCCATACGGCTGAGCATACGGCTGAGCATACGGCCTCCTTCACTTTCAGTTGATGATACCCCGACCTTAAGTCGATCTTTGAGAACACAGCTGCCCCTTTCAGTTGGTCGAATAAGTCATCTATCCTTGGCAAAGGATACTTGTTCTTGATGGTCAGTTTGTTCAACTGACGATAATCTATGCACATCCGCATAGTTCCATCCTTCTTCTTCACAAAGAGAACCGGTGCTCCCCACGGAGACACACTGGGTCGAATGAACCCACGATCCAACAACTCTTGGATTTGAGCCTTGAGCTCCACTAACTCCTTTGGTGCCATTCGGTAGGGAGCGATTGACACAGAGTCGCATTCTGGTAGCAAATCTATTCCAAATTCCACTTCTATCTCAGGGGTATTAGGGCAACTCCTCCGGAAATACATCCTCAAAATCCCTATCTTGTTCTAACTCCCTTGACACCTTCCTCTTCTCCTCTTAACGCACTCACGAAGGCTAAGAATGCCTTACGTCCTTTCTTAACCATTTTCTCGGCCTTCAAGGGCGAAACTACGTTAGACAAGTAGTTCCTCCTTTCTCCGATCATCACTACTACCTCATCTTCGGGGTTCATAGTTCCATACGTTTAGCCGCACAATCCAACACGGCTCGATGCTCTACTAGCCAATCCATTCCAAGTATAAGCTCAAACTCTCAGAAGGGTAATTCCATTAAGTCGGCCCGAAAGTTCGCTCCCCGAATCTCTAGGGGTACATTCGAAAGATCCTATCTATCCTCACCGTTTGGCCTAAAGGGCTTACTACGATTATCGCCTATCGAAAGTTCGAGTCTAGGCCTAGTGTTTCAACCACACTACATGCAACATAGGAATGAGTTGAGCCCACATTAATAAGAGCAAAATAGGGTTTGTCATGAATAAAGAACGCATCAGGTTATAACATCCGCGCGTCTCTCTCTTCCCTCCGGCGAACCGCGTAAACCAAACCCGGTTGCCTTGCTTGGCGTTAGTTGCACCTCGGCCCGAGCTCCACGGCCTCGCCACTACCTCTGTTGGCGACCCACGACCTCTTTGAGGTCAGCCTGTCCGCCTCTACCACCTGGTTAGCATTACGAGTCTGCTGGTTGGCTCTCATCTAATAGCTTGGGGCAATCCTTAATCATATGGTCCTTGGACCCACACTTGAGACATCGTCCCGCCTTTTTCCAACACTCTCTCCCGTGCTTCCTTCCACAATGTTCACAAGGGCGAAATTGCCACCCCGTACCAAAAACTGTTGACTTTGTGGCTCTGTCAACTCTAGGCCTCTTGTGGCCTTTTCGGATGGCCCAAAACCTCTTTTGGGCTTATTTCATCCCACACCGCTTGGTGGCGTCCTTAATTCCCTCACCACTTTAGCCTTTTCCACCAAGGCGAGAGAATTCCCGCTCCCGATGCGGTGCTATCAAAAGTCTCAAATCGTCCCTAAGTCCGTCCTCAAAACGAACACTGCGTTCATGCTCGATCGCCACTACTCCCGGGCATATCGGCTCAACCTCAAGAATTCCGCTTCATATTCTGTGTGATGACTTACTTCCTTGTACCAACCCCGTAAAAGCCTTCCTTTGCTCATCTATATACCGGTTCCCACATACTTCTTCCGAAATGCTTCCTTAGCATATTCCCGTGTCGATCTTCCGCCGTGGCACCGTCCCGAACAGTTAACCACCATTGATACGCTTCATCGCGTGCAATGCTGCCGTCATCCCTTTCAACTTCTCCTCGGGGTCAAGTCGAGCTCATCCATGATGCGCTCGGTTGCTTCCAACCGATCACCAGATCTTGGGTGCCACTCCCGATACTCCTCTAAACATTTCGGCTCCATTAGCACGGAGCCGCTCAGCACGGACTTACGATTTCTGAATTGTTTTCTGCACCGACCACCAATTCCAAAACTCGCAAAGATACCGCTGCGACGCATCTTCCTCATGCGAGCTCTTTGCTCAACATTGACAAACCGGGGGGTGATGGTGGTGGTGGTATCTCATTGTCGAACCTTGTCCCGATCTAACGGTCATCCTTCCTCTACCTCTTCCACGACGACCACGTCCTCTTGAGCTCATTATCGATTTAGATCCGATTAAGGAATTTTATGTATTAGTATTCTTGTTTCACTTATTACCCGCGATGATATCTTATGAAGAAGAGTTTAAGAGTGGTTCTTTCAGTATTCATACATGCATACTGAGTCTTGCATTCATTCATTCATCCATCAACAAATATGAACTTTCGTTCATTCAAAGAAACGTTGTAATTCTTGTTGTTGTTTTCGTTATTTTGCTTTTCCACTACCCAGGGGCATTTTCGTAATTTTATCCTACAGAGGTATTTTCGTAAATTTTCAAAAATAAAAAGTTCCCTGGTGATTTTGACGAAAGTATTTTGGTACTTCTAAAGTTCCGGGGAAATTTTGGAAGAATTTTGAAATCCAGGGGTATTTCGGTAATTTTTTATCTCAGGGGTATTTTGATAATTTTTCCAAAAATCAGGGTAAATTTGTAAAATTTATTAAGTTAGGGATATTTTCCAAGATTGTAAAACATTGAGGGTTCCTTTGAGAGTTACACTTTTCAAAGCAATGATATTGTAAAAATTTTGGAAATCAGGGTCGTTTTGGTAATTTTGTAAGTTAGGAGCAATTTTGTAATTTTCCAAAATCAAGATAGTTTGATATTTTACAAATTAGGGTTTTTTGAACATTTGATAAAGTAATGAAATTTTGTTAAAACTATGGGTGGTTTGGTCATTTTATAAACCAAGGGTATTTTTTTTTTTTTATAAAAGAAAAACGGCTAAGTCCCTTTCGGGTTTTATTCTTTGTGTTTAGCCTATGACCGAGCCCTCTTGGTCGAGGTGAACCAAAGCTACGCACGAGGCGAGGATTCGAATGAAGAGGAGGTGAGTCACGCGGATCTGCTTAAATACCAAGCTCTCACCGACCTTTCTAGACATGCGCATGAGAGGTTGCCACACCACCTGAGCCTTACGAGTTAGAGGCGAACCGAAGCTACGCACTGTAGGATACCTCACGAAGAGGAGGTGAGTCACTAGGACCGCTTAAATACCGTGCTCTTAGGATCCAATCCTGACATGCGCATGTGGGTTGCCACACCCTAGCTTAATAACTTAGTCATAGGTTTGTTAAGTTCATTAAGTCTTATGAGTTTCAAGTGTTTGAGTAGTCTAATCCTAGGGTTCAAGTTCCTATCACACTATTCTACGTTCCATGCCTTTTCTACCCTTTTACAATTCATAATTCACATAATCATCACACAGATGGTTAAAGGTACTTACCTGGTGGAGTGTGGGTCGGAGACTTAGGTGCCATGCCATAAAACCTGCTTATTTCAAAGAAATTCATTTGGGCTCGAATTGAAAACGTTTTGGGCCTGAGCCCACAGGCCGAGAGTTTTAAAACTAGGCTCGATACCAATCTGAAACACCCCACACCCGCCCACGAGCTTGGATGATCGGTATGTTCCTTAAATAAATCGGTTTTCAATGTTCTAAATGACTTAGAGAAAATTTGTGTAATTTTAAAAAAATTGTTTTAGGTTGGGCTTAATTTGAAACCTATTTAATAAATTCTCCGAAATCCAACTTAAATAAGGTGGCAAAATAATTTTTGGGTTTATTATTTTAAAAGAAATAAATTTACTTATCTTTAATCAAACATAATTTGTATCATATTTAAATAAAAATAAACAGGAATAAAGAAAATCCAACTGGGCCTTATGGCCTTATTACATCATTCAAACCCAAAATAATGTACTAAAATTTCATAAAGTCCAAATTCCAAATAATTTCTTCAAGCGATGCATGGCCACCTTTAGCTCCTGCCGACCGGTCCATTATCGCTCATCACACGAAAAATAATTCCCCAACGGGGTGAGTCAACAGACTCAATGTGTACATAGTACTAATTTCCAACAAATCGAGCATACAAGTCATATCAATATCATGTTCATACAAAATAAAGGATGATGCAACCCAAATCCAAACCTATTTGTCCATCCGCTACACACCACCCGTACCAACCTGTACACCGGGGACTACTAAGTCGACCCTCCATCCGCTACACACCATCGAAGGCGATCATTTGCGATCGGCGTGCTCATCGCCCACTTATGTTGTGTCATTAGACACTTGTATTCACTGGATGTAACCGAAGTTACCACTTTTCACTTTATGTGACCGTAGTCACCACTTTACGTTGGTGAGAGACCAGTAGTCATCACCTTCACTTTCTTCCTCCACAAATATCCCGAATGCCCCAATTATTTCATAACATATTTCACATACTTAATTTTCATTCATGTTACTAATCACATGTTCAAAATATATCACATTCACAATCCTATCAAAAGTAGGAAACGTGCACAGGTACTCCTTACCACATTGTGTGTGCTTAGCCACATTCACATACTGTTACATATTTATATATTTAATGATTGCCATGCAATTTATTGAAAGTTAGTAAGAGTACACACCTTTTTCGCTTAATAGTTTCCGTGAATTCCGTAGAGCGATCTACCGATCTAGATCTTTCACTCCTATATTCGGCCATTAATTAAAACATATAAATAAACCTATTTGGTCTTAAAACCAAATCCTACTAGAAGTAGAATTACTTACCTAGTTGCCGAATTGATTTAATCAAGTCCCAACAGATTGCTAGAATTCCTCTTCCTTGAAATCGGCTAATACTAGGTATGTAACCATGTCGGTTTTCGGTTTTTGAAATAATGGAAAACACTTAAACAAATTATGCCTTGGCCGAATATCCCTTACCTTATGATGGGATTCCAAATCGAAGAGGATTCCTTTATAAGCTGTTGAAATCCTATAACTCCGTGTTAGATTAGATCTAACTTTGAAAACGTGAATCATAATCTTTAACCACATATTTATATTTATAATCCTTACCTTAGATCCTTAGATTTCCGAAAGATCCCCTTTTGATGTTGTGGATGATTGCCCTCTTTCTTAGAATCCACAAAGATTCGACTTAACGATAGAAGGAGAAGAAAATAGAAGAAAAAGAGAGGATTTTTGCTTAATGAAAATTCGGCAGAGAGGGGTTTTGCCTAGGAGAATTTCTGAGAGAGGAAGAGGAGCAAATGTTGATGAGTAGCCCTCTGTCCTCCTTTTATAGCCAAAGTTATCGACCTAGGAGTCCTTTACTTGGCCACCACTCCTCTTTTTGATAATATTATCTCTTTTATTTAAAAGATAAAAGCCTTTAATCCATCAATTATCTCCTCAATTATCTCATTAGAAAATAATCCTTTATTTATCTCTTATTATTCACATATTTATGTGAATAAAACTCCTTTATTTATCTCTTATTATTCACATATTTATGTGAATAAAACTCCTTTATTTATCTCTTATTATTCACATATTTATGTGAATAAAGCTCCTTTATTTCTCTCTTATTATTCACATATTTATGTGAATAAAACTCCTTTATTTCTCTCATATATCCAAGTTTCCCGAAATGTTCAAGTTTCCATTTTTGGATCATTTCCAAAAATGTTTAGGTTTCCAAAAATGTCTAAGTTTCCAAAATGTCCATTTCCATTTCCATTTTCATTTCCATCTCCATTTTCATTTCCATTTTCATTTTCATTTCCATTTTCATTCATTTCTAGGTTTCCAAAAGTATCAAAAATTTATTCATAATACTTAAGACTTGTCATTTCATACAATTGATCTGAAAAATGCATAGGCCCTTCCTAGGATGTTCTGAGTTCTACCCCTTAAATAAAATTTCGTCCTCGAAATTTCCTAACTAAACAGATTGAGGGTATTCTTTGTCGCATTGTCTCTTCGGCTCCCCGAAGCTTCTTCCGATCCATGATTGCGCCATAACACCTTGACTAAAGGCACCGACTTCTTTTCGTAGTGCTTTCACGTCACGTTCCAAGATCTGAATCGGCTCCTCCTCGTAGGATAGATCCGCCTTAACTCCACTTCTTCAACGGTACCACATGAGACGGATCCGATCGATAGCGACGTAGCATGGACACATGAAATACGTCGTGCATTTGATGCAACTCGGTGGCAACTCCAATTGGTATGCCAGCGGCCCAACTCGCTTGAGACTTGATAGGGCCCTATAAACCTTGGGCTTAGCTTCCGCTGCGATCGAACCGCATAACCTTCTTCCAAGGTGAGACCTTTAGAAACACTTGGTCTCCTACTTCAAACTCAATTTCTTTCCTCTTAAGGTCTGCGTCGACTTACATCTCATCGAAGCTTCTTTCAACCGTGCCGAATTAATTCCACCTTCTCCTCGGTTTCGCCACTAACTCTGGACCCAAAACGCGGCGTTCTCTAACTCGGTCCAACAAGTTGGTGTTCTACATTTCCTTCCATACAATGCTTCGTATGGTGCCATCCGAATGCTTGCACGATGATAGTTGTTGTTGTAGGCGAACTCGGCTAGAGGCAAGTAATCTTCCCAACTTCCTCGGAAATCCATCACCTGACCTCTTAGCATATCTTCCAACACTTGTATAACCCGTTCGGTGCGCCGTCGATTGTGGATGAAAAGTCGCGTAGTGAAGTCTAGCTTAGTGCCTAATGCTTGATGAAGTGCTTTCCAAAATCGAGACGTAAACCTTGGGTCTCTATCGGAGATGATCGACATCGGTACCGTGTAGCCTCACGATCTCGCCACATATAACTTGGCTAACTTTTGAAGGGAATAGTCGATCCTCACGGGGATAAAATGTGCGGACTTGGTCAAACGGTCCACTATCACCCATACCGAGTCCTTCTTAGTGGGCGCGTGGGGAAGCCCACTAACTAAGTCCATGGTAATTCTTTCCCACTTCCATTGGGAATCTCAATTGGTTGAAGCAATCTGATGGGACTTGGTGTTCAGCCTTTACTTCTGCGACATGTCAAACATTTCCCCACAAATTCGGTCACCTCTGCGTTCAGTCGACCACCAAAATTGTTCCCTTAGATCTCTATCTGACTTGATGCCTCGGGATGCATAGCATAAGGACTACCATGCGCTTCCCGAAGAATCCTTTGTCTCAACTCCTTATCCTCGGCATACAAACCTTTTCCTTGTAGTACAGATACTCCTTCATCATTGGCGCCATAATCCTTTAATCCTCCTTGCCGTATTTTGCGTAACTTAGTACTTAAGTCCTTATCCGCCAACTGTCCCTCTTTCACCTCCTTCACCGGGTTGGCTTGACTTGTAACTCGCCAACAAAGCTTCCGTCTTCATACAAACTTAAGTGAGCGAACAAAGCCCTTAAATCCGACACAACCTTCCTACTTAGAGGCGTCGGCTACCACATTCGCCTTGCCGGATGGTATTCTATCGAACAGTCATAATCTTTCAATAACTCCACCCACCTTCGTTGCCTCAAGTTCAACTCCTTACGAGTCAACAAATACTTAAGGCTTTTGTGGTCCGTGTAAATTACCGACCTTTCTCCATAAAGGTAGTGCCTCCAAACTTTGAGGCGAAAACCAGCTGCCGCGAGTTCCAAGTCATGAGTTGGGTAGTTCACCTCATGCGGCCTTAAGCTGTCGAGAATGCATAAGCGACTACCTTTCCTTCTTGCATTAGCACATACCTAACCACGTGTGTGCGAAGCATCACAATATACTACTGAAGTCCTTACCGCCTCCCGGCTGAATTAACACCGGAGCTTACAGCCGACACCTTTTAAGCTTTTCAAAGCTCTCCTGTTGCTTATCCGTCCACACAAGCGGTACTTCCTTCCTTAGTAACTTTGTCAAAGGTGCGGCTATTGACGAGAATCCTTCCACGAACCTTCAGTAATGCTTTGCCAAGCCTAAGAAACTTACGATTTCAGCCACCGACCTAGGTGATTTCTAATCCAACCTTTGCTCGATCTTCCTAGGATCCACTCTTATTCCTTCTGCGGATACCACATGTCCTAGGAGCGCCACTTCCTTGAGCCAAAATTCGCACTTGCTGAATTTGGCATAAAGCTTCTTTTCCTTAACACTTCTAACACAACTCGGAGATGCTCATCGTGCTCCTCCTCCGTCTTGGAATACACCAAAATGTCGTCGATGAACACCACGACGAATCTATCCAAGTAGGGTTGGAAAACCCTATTCATCATATCTATGAGCGCGGCGGATGCGTTCGTCAACCCAAACGGCATCACCACAAATTCAAAATGACCGTACCTTGTCCTAAAAGCGGTCTTATGAATATCGACCTCCTTCACTTTCAGTTGATGATACCCCGACCTTAAGTCGATCTTTGAGAACACAATTTGCCCCTTTCGGTTGGTCGAATAAGTCATCTATCCTTGGCAAAGGATACTTGTTCTTGATGGTCGGTTTGTTCAAGCGGCGATAATCTATGCACATCCGCATAGTTCCATCCTTCTTCTTCACAAAGAGAACCGGTGCTCCCCACGGAGACACACATCGGGTCGAATGAACCCACGATCCAACAACTCTTGGATTTGAGCCTTGAGCTCCACTAACTCCTTTGGTGCCATTCGGTAGGGAGCGATTGACACGGGAGCTGTTCACGGTAGCAAATCTATTCCAAATTCCACTTCTCTATCGGGGTATTAAGACGCAACTCCTCGGAAATACATCCTCAAAATCCCTTCTTGTTCTAACTCCTTGACACCTTCCTCTTCTCCTCTTAACGCACTCACGAAGGCTAAGAATGCCTTACGTCCTTTCTTAACCATTTTCTCGGCCTTGGTGCGAAACTACGTTAGACAAGTAGTTCCTCCTTTCTCCGATCATCACTACTACCTCATCTTAGGGTTCTTAGTTCCATACGTTTAGCCGCACAATCCAACACGACTCGATGCTCTACTAGCCAATCCATTCCAAGTATAAGCTCAAACTCTCCGAAGGGTAATTCCATTAAGTCGGCCCGAAAGTTCGCTCCTGAATCTCTAGGGTACATTCAGAAAGATCCTATCTATCCTCACCATTTGGCCTAAAGGGCTTACTACGATTATCCGCCTATCGAGAAAGTTCGAGTCTAGGCCTAGTGTTTCAACCACACTACATGCAACATAGGAATGAGTTGAGCCCACATTAATAAGAGCAAAATAGGGTTTGTCATGAATAAAGAACGTCACAGGTTATAACATCGGCGCGTCTCCTCTTCCCTCCGTGAACCGCGTAAACCAAACCCGGTTGCCTTTGCGGCGTGCTAGCGCACCTCGGCCACGAGCTCCACGGCCTCTGCCACTACCTCTGTTGGCCGACCCCGACCCTCTTTGAGGTGCTTTGTCCGCCTCTACTACCGGCTGGTTAGCATTCAGAGTTTTTGGTTGGCTCTCATCTAATAGCTTGGGGCAATCCTTAATCATATGGTCCTTGGACCCACACTTGAGACATCGTCCCGCCTTTTTCCAACACTCTCCCCGTGCTTCCTTCCACAATGTTCACAAGGGCGAAATTGCCGGCCCGTACCCTCACTGTTGACTTTGTGGCTCATCAACTCTAGGCCTCTTGTGGCCTTTTCGGATGGACCAAAACCTCTTTTGGGCTTATTTTACATCCACGACACTGCTTGGTGGCGTCCTTAATTCCCTCGACCACTTTAGCCTTTTCCACCAAGGAGAGAATTCCCGCTCGATGCGGTGCTATCAAAAGTCTCAAATCGTCCCTAAGTCCGTCCTCAAAAGCGAACACAGTGTTCATGCTCGATCGCCACTACTCCTCGGGCATATCGGCTCAACCTCAAGAATTCCGCTTCATATTCGGTGTGGACTTACTTCCTTGTACCAACCCCGAAAAGCCTTCCTTTGCTCATCTATATACTGGTTCCCACATACTTCTTACGAAATGCTTCCTTAGCATATTCCCGAGTCGAGATCTTCCGCCGTGGCACCGTCCCGAACGGTTAACCACCATTGATACGCTTCATCGCGTAACGATGCCGTCATCCCTTTCAACTTCTCCTCGGGGTCAAGTCGAGCTCATCCATGATGCGCTCGATTGCTTCCAACCGATCACTCGGTATCGGGTGCCACTCCCGATACTCCTCTAAACATTTCGGCTCCATTAGCACGGAGCCGCTCGAGCCGCACGGACTTACGATTTCTGAATTGTTTCTGCACCACCACCAATTCCAAAACTCGCGGACACGACTGCGACACGGCATCTTCCTCCTGCGAGCCTCTTTGCTCAACATTGACATTTGGGGTGATGGTGGTGGTGGTATCTCATTGTCGAGAACCTTGTCCCGATCTAACGATCATCCTTCCTCTACCTCTTCCACGGCGACCACGTCCTCTTGAGCTCATTATCGGCGAGATCGATTAAGGAATTTTATGTATTAGTATTCTTGTTTCACTTATTACCCGCGATGATATCTTATGAAGAAGAGTTTAAGAGTGGTTCTTTTCGTATTCATACATGCATCTGATCTTGCATTCATTCATTCATCCATCAACAAATATGAACTTTCGTTCATTCAAAGAAACGTTGTAATTCTTGTTGTTGTTTTCGTTATTTTGCTTTTCCACTACCCAGGGCATTTTCGTAATTTTATCCCACTGAGGGTATTTTCAGTAAATTTTCAAAAATAAAAAGTTCCTGGTGATTTTGTGAAAGTATTTTGGTACTTCTAAAGTTCCGGGAAATTTTGGAAGAATTTTGAAATCGGGGTATTTGGTAATTTTTATCTCGGGGTATTTTGATAATTTTCCAAAAATCGGAGGTAAATTTGTAAAATTTATTAAGTTAGGGATATTTTCCAAGATTGTAAAACATTGAGGGTTCCTTTGAGAGTTACACTTTTCAAAGCAATGATATTGTAAAAATTTTGGAAATCAGGGTCGTTTTGGTAATTTTGTAAGTTAGGAGCAATTTTGTAATTTTCCAAAATCAAGATAGTTTGATATTTTACAAATTAGGGTTTTTGAACATTTGATAAAGTAATGAAATTTTGTTAAAACTATGGGTGGTTTGGTCATTTTATAAACCAAGGGTATTTTTTTTTATAAAAGAAAAAGCGGCTAAGTCCCTTTCGGGTTTTATTCTTTGTGTTTAGCCTATGACCGAGAGCCCTCTTGGTCGGGGTGAACCAAAGCTACGCACCAGGCAGGATTCGAATGAAGAGGAGGTGAGTCACGCGGACTGCTTAAATACCAAGCTCTCACCGACCTTTCTAGACATGCGCACAGAGGTTGCCACACCACTGAGCCTTCTGAGTTAGGGCGAACCGAAGCTACGCACCAGGTAGGATACCTACGAAGAGGAGGTGAGTCACTAGGATTTGCTTAAATACCGAGGCTCTTCCGGATCCAATCCTAGACATGCGTCTGGGGGTTGCCACACCCTAGCTTAATAACTTAGTCATAGGATTGTTAAGTTCATTAAGTCTTATGAGTTTCAAGTGTTTGAGTAGTCTAATCCTAGGGTTCAAGTTCCTATCACACTATTCTACGTTCCATGCCTTTTCTACCCTTTTACAATTCATAATTCACATAATCACACAGATGGTTAAAGGTACTTACCTGGTGGGTGGGGGTCGGAGACTTAGGTGCCATGCCATAAAACTGCTTATTTCAAAGAAATTCATTTGGGCTCGAATTGAAAACGTTTTGGGCACTGAGCCCACAGTAGAGAGTTTTAAAACTAGGCTCGATACCAATGAAACACCCCACACCCGGCCCACGAGCTTGAACCGGATCTGGTATGTTCCTTAAATAAATCGGTTTTCAATGTTCTAAATGACTTAGAGAAAATTTGTGTAATTTTAAAAAAATTGTTTTGGGTTGGGCTTAATTTGAAACCTATTTAATAAATTCGAAATCCAACTTAAATAAGGTGGCAAAATAATTTTTGGGTTTATTATTTTAAAAGAAATAAATTTACTTATCTTTAATCAAACATAATTTGTATCATATTTAAATAAAAATAAACAGAATAAAGAAAATCCAACTGGGCCTTATGGCCTTATTACATCATTCAAACCCAAAATAAAGTACTAAAATTTCATAAAGTCCAAATTCCAAATAATTTCTTCAAGCGATGCATGGCCACCTTTAGCTCCTGCCGACCCGGTCCATTCTTGCTCATCACACGAAAAATAATTCCCCAACAGGGTGAGTCAACAGACTCAATGTGTACATAGTACTAATTTCCAACAAATCGGGCATACAAGTCATATCAATATCATGTTCATACAAAATAAAGGATGATGCAACCCAAATCCAAACCTATTTGTCCATCCGCTACACACCACCCGTACCAACTTTGTACCTGCGCGGGGACTACTAAGTCGACCCTCCATCCGCTACACACCATCGAAAAGCGATCATTTGCGATCGGCGTGCTCATCGCCCACTTATGTTGTGTCATTAGACATTGTATTCTTTGGATGTAACCGAAGTTACCACTTTTCACTTTATGTGACCGTAGTCACCACTTTACGTTAGTGAGACCGTAGTCATCACCTTCACTTTCTTCCTCCACAAATATCCCGAATGCCCCAATTATTTCATAACATATTTCACATACTTAATTTTCATTCATGTTACTAATCACATGTTCAAAATATATCACATTCACAATCCTATCAAAAGTAGGAAACTTACAGGTACTCCTTACCACATTTGTGGTGCTTAGCCACATTCACATCTTGTTACATATTTATATATTTAATGATTGCCATGCAATTTATTGAAAGTTAGTAAGAGTACACACCTTTTTCGCTTAATAGTTTTCGTGAATTCCGTAGAAGCGATCTACCGATCTAGATCTTTCACTCCTATATTCGGCCATTAATTAAAACATATAAATAAACCTATTTGGTCTTAAAACCAAATCCTACTAGAAGTAGAATTACTTACCTAGTTGCCGAATTGATTTAATCAAGTCCCAACGATTTGCTAGAATTCCTCTTCCTTGAAATCGGCTAATACTAGGTATGTAACCATGTCGGTTTTTCGGTTTTTGAAATAATGGAAAACACTTAAACAAATTATGCCTTGGCCGAATATCCCTTACCTTATGATGGGATTCCAAATGCGAAGAGGATTCCTTTATAAAGCTGTTGAAATCCTATAACTCCGTGTTAGATTAGATCTAACTTTGAAAACGTGAATCATAATCTTTAACCACATATTTATATTTATAATCCTTACCTTAGATCCTTAGATTTCCCGAAAGATCCCCTTTTGATGTTGTGGATGATTGCCTCTTTCTTAGAATCCACAAAGATTCAAATTTTAACAAAGAGAACGGAGAAGAAAATAGAAGAAAAGAGAGGATTTTTGCTTAATGAAAATTCGGCAGAGAGAGGGTTTTGCCTAGGGAGAATTTCGGTGAGAGAGGAAGAGGAGCAAATGTTGATGACTAGCCCTCCTGTCCTCCTTTTATAGCCAAAGTTATCACGCCTAGGAGTCCTTTACTTGGCCACCACTCCTCTTTTTGATAATATTATCTCTTTTATTTAAAAGATAAAAGCCTTTAATCCATCAATTATCTCCTCAATTATCTCATTAGAAAATAATCCTTTATTTATCTCTTATTATTCACATATTTATGTGAATAAAACTCCTTTATTTATCTCTTATTATTCACATATTTATGTGAATAAAACTCCTTTATTTATCTCTTATTATTCACATATTTATGTGAATAAAACTCCTTTATTTCTCTCTTATTATTCACATATTTATGTGAATAAAACTCCTTTATTTCTCTCATATATCCAAGTTTCCCGAAATGTTCAAGTTTCCATTTTTGGATCATTTCAAAAATGTTTAGGTTTCCAAAATGTCTAAGTTTCCAAAAATGTCCATTTCCATTTCCATTTTCATTTCCATCTCCATTTTCATTTCCATTTTCATTTTCATTTCCATTTTCATTCATTTCTAGGTTTCCAAAAGTATCAAAAATTTATTCATAATACTTAAGACTTGTCATTTCATACAATTGATCTGAAAAATGCATAGGCCCTTCCTAGGATGTTACATGACCTCTGTTACTTAAAAAAATTTTAAAGTTTCGAAAAAAATTATACGAGACCAGTTTAGTCTTGAACCCTCTCTAAAGCATGTTTAAGGTCTCGTAGACCTTCTTATGGGACTATATGCTTGTGAATGATTATAAGATGATGATATATGAGCTATGTATGTGTGTTATGATTGTATAAAGTTGTGTATTGTTCGGTAATTGCTCTTGACCCTAGTCCGGCGACGAATAGGGGTTAAGGTGTTACAGTAATCGACTGTTGGTTGGACTTTTGAACATTATGTTTTAGGTTTGGAAGGCTTCAATAGTGGTTTCGCAGCATAATCATACCAGGTGTGTACTCGAAACGCAAAAACTGAAAAAGGCCACTGTCGATGCCACACGGGCGTGTGGTCACCCGTGTGGCAAGCCGTGTACTATAACACGGTCGTGTGATCGATGAAGGCCAGGCCACGCGCAAGACACAGCCATGTGATGACCTGCTACATGGGCTAAACGCCGCACGGGCGTGTGATATCTAGGCCAGGCCATGTGATCCACATGGGCAAGGTCAATCTGGGCGTGTGGGGCCACACGCACAAACCACATGGGCTTGTGGGCTCATTTAGCTAAAATGTTTCCTAGGGTTGCACGGGTTGCCCAAGTCGACTGTGAACCTACTATAGGGTCGGTAAGCGCTACTTAGACCCTAAATCGTGTGACCTGAATATATAATGTATGTATTGAGCATGTTAAATTTATGCATGTTTACTGATCCGTATGTATGACTGATAACTGGATTTTAGCATGTAAGCATGTATTTCTATATGTCTGCATTGAGCATGTTTAGTTGCACCTGCATTGGGGTGGGATGATTGATTATTGGAGGAAGTGTACTGAAAGGCTTTCATGCCTATTATCTAGCAGCTCAGCTGTAATATTACTGACATTTGCCGAATTCGGTACAACTTGGTGTGTAGGGCTGGATGGGTGTTTTAAACCCCAGATGGTGTGTAGGGATGGTCGAAGATGGTGTGTAGAGGCTGGTGGCTAGGATATCGATTTACATTCTTGTGTGCATATCAGATTCGAGATGGGCTAAGGCCCTAAATTATATCTGAAACTGTATCTGAATGGGCTAAGGCCTAAACTGTATCTGAATCTGTAATGGGCTTAGGCCCCAAACTGCATTTGACTGATAACTATTGTTTGACTGTATGCATGTCTTCTGTGGGGATTACACATTGAGTTTACGTAAACTCACCCCTTTCTGTTTTATTTGTACAAGTAATCTCCAGACTTAGATAGATCGGTGTGGTGGAGGACTCAGCGATGACCACATGACTATTGAACCGCTTTAAAATTCATTTATAGTTTTTATTTCCTACTTTGTTTGAGGTCTTTTGATGTAATTTGGGACGGATTTTAACTGTTTTCATGGGCTTTTAAACTACAAAATTCAACGAAAACTCGGTTCAATTAAAAACAAAGTTTTTCCTAAACGCGAACGATTTTCTTTAAATATCACAGTTTTAAAAGCTTCTGCTACAAAATATGTTTTTAAAAGAATCAAATTAACGAGAAAATAATTTTGAAATTGACGAGGGATAAATGGAAGCTAATAAACAGAAACGGTCTTAACTTGATAAATTCGATTTCAAATCTCATTCCATGTGACATCGCCAGATTCGGCCATAACGTCTAGGCCGAGGTTGGGGTGTTACAATTGGGATCAATATATATGTAGAGATTAGAGTCACAACAACTAAAGAAAGTTATATAATACAATAATTTATTCATATCGGAGAAAGGTACATGAATTAATGGTAATGAAAAAAAAAGTAGAAAGGAAACCCAACAAAAACCTAGAATACGATGAGGCAAAAGGTAGGTCCATTGATAGTTCTATTTTTTGCATCAGACATGTGATTTGAATGAACCATGAAAGCCCTCCACACAACTCATAATGAAACAAAAAACAAACCAAAACCTTCCACATTCACACACACACATATACACTCAACAACTAGTGATGTTTTTTTTTTTTAGCCATGTTGAACTATGTATGAAATGTACAACAAAACAACCTAAGCTCTTTGTCTTCAATATGTGAACTTTCTTATTAATTAGTTCTTTTGTTTATTTTTAATCAAGAAACTTGGGGTTATGATTTTCTAAATATTGTGAATAAAATTTAAGAACAACTTATTATTCATGAGACAAATATGCATGAGAGAAAATGTGTTCAAAACCCATGAGTTCTTTAGAAGTTTTAGTCTCAAATGATGGATTTAATTCCACTGATGCTTCAGAGTTCACAATGGTGCTTGGAAAACTACAATATTTGTCATTCACAAGGTCGTATATTTGTTACTTTGTCAATAAATTATCACAATTCATACACAATCCATTTGGATTACACTAGAGAATAGACAAACGATTATTGTGTTACTTGCAACAAACAAAAAATCTTAGTATTTGAATATTTGATTGTTGTGACTCTAATCTCTACATATATAATGATGGCGATTGTGCTGGTGATCTCGATGATTGTGTATCCACATTAGACTATATTCTATTTTATAGTTTCACTCTAATTAGTTGGACACAAAAAAAAAAGTTACTATTGCACAATCTTCAACTGAAGCTGAGTGTCGTGCTTTGTGGCTACTTTTGAAACTCTTTGGGTCAAACATCTACTCAAATAGCTTTAGATTCCTTTTGAATCCACCTAAAATATTCTGTGACAATTTGAGCGACACTCTACCTTGTCATCATCATTTGTTGCATAGCAAGATTAAACATTTCGAAATTGATGTTCACTTTTTTAGTTTCTATGTTGATTGTAAGGAACTTGATGTTCATCATATCTATGCCACGGCCTAGTTGCCAATATACTCACCAAGGCTCCTAAAACAACCTTTCATTGTATCTATTGACTAAGTCTTTTAATTAGGGGATAAATCTTATTTCCAAAACCATGTTACGTCCTTGTATTGCAACATGGACAAAAAAGAACATTAAAATCAAAATTAAGAATTAAAGTAAAAACAAAATCTCTCTCTGGTTTTAGCTGTGTCTTATGTTTTTTCCTCTCTCTCTCGTTTTAGCTTTGTCTTATGTTTTTTCCTCTCTTCTTTTGTTTTGACTTTGGTGGATCAGCCACTTGGTCTTTTCTTTGGCCTTTTATAATTTAAATTCATAAAACTTGACTTACGGTGCTAAATTATATTTAATTTGATGCATTTATTTCTCTTAGATACTATTAACTAATGTTCATTTTAAAACTTTGTCAGTGTTGCTTCCTCGCCTTACATTCTATCTTGATGCAAATAAGATACAAATTATTATAAATAGTTACAAGAGAAGTCTCTTTATTTTTCACAAAGAATAACTATATTTACAAAATTACAAGAGAAGTACCCATATTTTTCGAATTTAATGTTCATGCATTTTCCAACTATGATTCATGATTAATTTAATAATATTTTTATTTTTAAATTTAAATTTAAAAGCAACATATTTACTCTCTTTTTTTTTTCAATTATCTAGTCTTAAATTTATTCAAAATAATTTTGAATGAATTACCTTTTAAGCTCACAATCAATTATATGAATTACAACTTTTTTTTTTACATTTTTTAAAAATTTCCTTTCAATATTTTTTAAAAACCTTCCAAAAACACAGTCGAAACTCTTACCACTAACGGATAGCAATCACATGAAATTAGGATGCTAGAGGATCACAAATCATCTCACGAATTTTCCCTAAAACTAATCAAATTAATTAGATAACCCAAAATATGAATCTTTACACCACAATCTCGAAATTTTAGCAAGGCCAAATGCCCAACGAACAATTGTAACAAAGGAATGGAGAAAAAAAAAAAAAAACCTTACTGTAATGGCCCATTTTTGCCCGGGCTTTGAAATAAATCAAAAATAAATAAAACCAGTGTTTATTTTAAACAGTCCAGTTACAATATTAAGCCCAAAACCAAAAACAATAAAACAGACCAAAAATGAGCCCAATGCCCATGGCCCAATACCCAAAACTCAACAGCCTACCCGAATAAACCCCGACCAAAACATTAGCCCAACTAACTATCCTACCCTGACCCAGTTTCAAACGGCCTAAAATGGCCCAAACATTAAACAGAAGCAGTAATGGCCTAGGGTTTCTGAAACCCTAGGCGTTGCCTCAGCAGAAGCTTGATCGGCGCGCCTTCAGTCCGCCCCTCGTCAGGTCGCGATTCGCGCGCAAATCACGCCGCCATCAACGCGCCAGATTCTCCGCCGCTCTTCACCTGCACAAAAGAGGAAGCAGGTCACAGCAAGCATGGCAGTATTTTGTTTCCTTGTTTATTTGTTTATTTCAAAGGCTATAAAACGCCTTACAAAACTTGTAAATGGGGGGGATACGGTCTCAAATATACGGGTATACTCAGACATATATAGAGAGAGATATACACAGAGAGAAGCAAAAATACGAGAAATATAAAACAGATTTTTGTAATACCAAGGTGATTTTTTTATTTTACGCGCTCTTTTATTTTGTTTTTATTTATTTGTGTATACATATTTAAAAAATAAAAAAGGAAAAAGGCAGTACCTCTTTGATTCGCACCAAGGAGGTGAGGTTTCGACGACCTCCGACCATCGGCTGTGAGGCGCGTGGCGCGCGTAGAAACGACATCCTCCAAAAGACCCGGCGATCGGACTTCACGAGAGGAGGAATTTTCAGAGGATCCTTTAAGTTTTTTTTTAAATTGTTCTAAAATGATTTTAAACCACATTTTTTTTACTTATATAAGCAGATGAAAACGATGTCGTTTCTGGCTAAATAGATCCGCGTGTTGACCCGACCCGGCCCTCAGGATCCGCGTGTTTTATGAAAAAGGGGAATTTGCAGTTTTAATCCTTCTATAATTTCATTTATTTTAATTTAATCCTATTTAAATTCCTATTTTTATTAAATTAACCCTAAAAGTTTATTTTTATTTTAATTTAACCCCCGGGATGCTTTAAAGGCTAAAAGAAATAGAATGACGTCTTATTGGAAAAAGGCTTAATTGCCATTTTAACCCCTGGGATTTAATGCGCATTTTAATTCAATCCTTTTAATCTGTTTTAATTGATGTTTAACCCCTGTTTCTTTATTTATTTTTAATTTTCTTATTTTATTTTATTTTAAATTATTTTAATTGTTTTATCATGTTAAATGTTTTATATTATTTTCCTACATTTATTAATTTATTAATAATTTATATATATATATTGTATATGTATTATTTATATATTTAATTATTATTTTAATTATATCTTACTTGTTTAATAATTTATATTTTATTATATATTTTTATTATTTATTATATTATATTTTGTATATTATATAGTATTTTATTATATATATTATTTCTAAAGCTTTATTTTATATAAAATTTATTTATATTATCTAATTTATTTATATTGTTTATATTAGGTATATAATTTTATAATTAATGTACTACATATATACATATATTTTCATTATTTATTATTTTATTTAGCTCAAAATTATTTTCATTACATATTATTTTTTATATATTATATTATATGTTTTTTTATATTACATAGTATTATATTATATCGTATATTATTTTCTAAAAAATTTATTTTTGTATAAAGTTTATTTATATTTTATAACATGTTTCGCATATATTATTTATATTATATTTTTAAAAAATATCTTTATTCAAAATTATTATATATATATATTATTATGTATTATCTTTTATATGTATTAAATTATATTTATTATAATATTTATTTGGTATTTTTTATTGTTTTACATATATTGCTTTATATATTTTATTTATCTATGTAACGCCCTTTTGTTTATTTATTATTTTATGATTACCCTAGTGTAGTTATTTTAGTTGTATTTTACATTGTCTATATTAAATGTTAGTGTATTGTAATTGCTTTTAATATTTATGTTCGATAAATGCAATGTTGTTACATGGTTATTGTTTAAAATAAAAATCCATTTTTTTGCAAAGCATTATATTTTTAAAAGTTTTTAAAATAAGGCAATGTTTTGGTATTTAGAAATTCGGGAAATAGTGCCCTAACGTACTGGGTTGCGATTTTTCGTTTGGCTAAATAACTAAATACCCTTTTTCAAGTTTTTTAAATCTTGAGATGATTTTGATTACGAAGGTTCTTAAATATCGTGTCCTAACGTACTGGATGTGATATCTATATTCCTTCGGAACAAGAAAGTCTCAAATTTTAACTTAAATTGCTCGAAGTTTCTTTAAGAAATCATATTTTTAAATACTTTTAAACTTCAAACATTTGGACATGATTCTATCGATTAGGTACCAATTTGTGGGCGTTATGAGGGTGCTAACCCTTCCTCATACGTAACCGACTCCCGAACCCGTTTTTGTTTTTCGTGGTCCAAAATCAAATGTTTTAAATAAAACGTTTTACAAGGTGATCCAATCACACCTAAAAGGATTGGTGGCGACTCCCATTTTTGTTTTTAAAGTCGATCCCCATTTTCAAAATCTGATTTTAAAATGGTTTCGACAGCTTGGCGACTCCGCTGGGGACCAAGAGAGTCAGGCCGTAAAATTGATAATTTCATGTCCTTTTGTTTGAATTTAAAATTCTGATTTTAAAAATATGATCCTTTTATTGCTTGTTGTTCTGCATTGCACTGCATGACCGTCGTGGTCACACCCTTAAGTGGGAGTGAGAAGCTACTCCTTCGTGAGGTTTTCACCTCCGTGCAGGATAGTGAACCGCTTTCGGGATACATCCGTACCTATGTCTTCGTGAGATTTTCATCTCCGTGCAGCCATAGGGAAATGTATTCCCCTGAACTGAACTCGGTCCGTATGAGCCTATGATGGGTGAGGATCGAGGAATCTGCTGGTTCAGGTACCTCAACTTTAGAGCTAAACCACATATAGAAAACCTAAGGGCTTACCCTAGGTAAAACTATGTCAAACCCTATGGTCACCCTGATAGGTGTTCTATGTTATTTATTTTTCCTATGCTAATGGGTTTTCTTTTGTTTTGATTGCATTGCATTCATATCATAGAAAATAGGTGTTGATTTCAAATTCGATTGCTAAATAGAAAAGTTTGTCATAAGAAAACGGGTTTTTTGATAAAGTGGATTATAATACAGTCTCGTCTGAATATAGTCTAAGTGAACACAACAAGAGAAAACTGATAGCTGGCGAAGGAATACATTACCCAAGGATTCAAGTTGACAAAGCCAAATCGAGAATCACCACGTCTTGACTTTCTTGAAGAAGCTAACAAGTATTATGGAGCAGTGAGTCGCGTCCCAGATCAAGCAAAAAGGAGCTAGAGGAGGCATCTATTAGAAGTTTGCAAGACTTGACTTTTGCGAAGAAGGGATTCATGTTTTCACTTGGACTATGAGGATAAGGTCGTGTATGCGATCTGTTTTATGTAAAGAAATTTACTTTCTAGAAAAGTTTTTCTAATGTAACTGAATTCAGAATCAACGCCTCTCTTTCTTTGCATTCATGCATTTGCATTACATAACATCATATGCATTCAAATTTATAGAGAGAGTCTAATTACTTTAAATTATAGGAGAGAAGGGAAATCTGGAAGCTGAACACCACTACGGTACACGTGCAAAGACAAGGAAAATGGATCAAAGACTTGAACAATTCCAGAGGGATATGCAAGACCAGATGCAGGAGCAAATGGCAAAGCTCCAGCAAGAAATGAGGGACCAAATGTTGGCAGGAGCAAATGGAAAAGCTCCAGCAAGAAATGAGGGACCAGATGTTGGAGGCCCAAAGGAACATGATGGCCCAAATGGCCCAGATGCTGAGTGGGGCAATGGACAAGGGAAAGGGTCCCATAGTCAATGCTGAGGACAATGAAGATTTCCCTAGGGGTTTCACCCCACTGTATGTACAACCGGAGGAGTATCCCCAAAGGCCACCTGTCACGATTAGGCCTCAACAGGGGCAAGCTGATAATAGACCACCCATGAACTTCCAAATGGGCTCAGGATCTAACCCAGGAGACAACCCTGCTAACCCCGTTATCCCTGACTTAGACACGATAGACGGAGAGGGAATTAGAGCTGAATCTGCAAGACAATTGGAGGATCGCTATAGGTGGTTGGAGGAAAAATTCAAAGCTTTGGAGAATACTGACCATCATCACGGTATTGACGCCAAGGACTTGAATCTGGTCCCGGATCTGGTACTTTCTCATAAATTTAAGATGCCGGAATTTGAGAAATACAATGGAACTACTTGCCCTGAAGCCCACATCACTATGTTCTGTAGGCGCATGACTGGTTATGTGAACAATGATCAACTCTTGATTCATTGTTTTCAAGATAGTTTGACGGGAGCAGTATCTAGGTGGTACAACCAACTCATCCGCGCTAACATTAGCTCCTGGAGGGACTTAGCTCAAGCCTTCATGAAGCAATACAACCATGTTACGGACATGAAACCTGATAGAATAACTTTGCAAAATATGGAGAAGAAACCAGGCGAAAGTTTCAGGCAGTATGCGCAAAGATGGAGAGAGGTCGCCATGCAAGTTTAGCCACCATTCCTAGAAAAGGAGACCACAATGCTCTTTATTAATACCTTGAAGGCTCCATTCATCACTCATATGATAGGAAGTACTACTGAAACACCCCAAACCCGGCCCACGAGCTTTGACCAGATTTGGTATGTTCCTCAAGTAAACCGGTTCAAAATTCTTTTGTTACTTAGGAAAAACTTGTATGATTTTTAAAAAATATTGTTTTGGTTGGGCTTGAGTTGAAAACAAATTTATCTTATGTTAAAACCCATTTATTTAAGGTGACAAAACATTTAGAGTTAATTTTAAAAAGGAATTTACTTAAACTTTAATTGATAAAAATCCATAAACATAATAAATAAAAGAAAAATAAAGTAAACCACAATGGCCTTATTATATCAATGATCCCAAAGTAAAACTTAAAATACTTAAAATAAATTGAAAGTCCAAATCATAAATTTCTTACTATGCATGGCCACCTTTAAGCTCCCGCAGACTTGGTCCATTACTTGCTCATCACCGAAAAATATTCCCCAAACGGGGTGAGTCAACAGACTCAATGTGTACACAACACTAAGTCATAATAGAATCAGGCATGCAAATGATACACATTCAAATCATAGAATACAATTAATGATGCATTCCCAAACCCAAACCTAATTAACCATCCGCTACACACCACCGTGCACGCCGGTCCACACCGTGGGACTACTAAGTCAACCCTCCATCCGCTACACACCATCGAAGGCGATCGCTGCGATCGGCGTGCTCATCGCCCATATAATTTGTGTCATTAGACACCATATTCAAATAATGTAACCGAAGTTACCAAATTCGGATAATGTAACGAAGTTACCATATTCAAATTTTGTGACCGTAGTCACCATATTCCGTTGGTGAGACCGAAGTCAACACCTTCTTCCCCTTTCACATAGATCCCGAATGCCCCATAAATTTTATATCATGCATAACATACTTAATTCTCATTCATGTTACTATTCATATGTTCAAAATATATCATATTCATAATCCTATCGTAGTAGGAAACGTGCACTGGTACTTTTACCACATTTGTGGTACTTAGCCACATTCACATTCTTATGCATATTCATATATTAAAATAATTGCCATATGATATATCGAAGGTTAGTATGAGTACACACATTCTTAATAATACATTTAATTTAAACATAGCCATGAACCTATCAAAACTTAGGGTAGGGTACACACCTGATTTGCTTAACGAATTCCTTGAAATCCCGAAATCTGATCTACTGCCTTAGATCTCAAATTCCTACATTTGATTAATCACTTACTAATTTAATAAAAAGTCATTCGGCCATAAATCCAAATCCTAGTAGGATTAGTATTCTTAAAACTTACCTTGAAATTCTCAAATCCCAAAATCCTTGTATCCCTCTGTCGAAATCCCTATAACTACATGTTAGATCAATTTCTAACATTTATTCACAACAAATAACCCTTAGCCGTATGTTAAATATGACTTACCTTAGATTCTTAAATCCCGAAATTCACCGAATAACTAGGAACACGCGGCTTATGGTGTACCTTCTGGGAAAAGAACTTCTCCTTCCTTGTAGTCGACACTTAGTAAATCCCGAAAGATCTCTTGACAACAGATATTAAGGGTATTAGAATCTTAATTTCGATGACCTTAAAAGAAATAGAATGAGAATCTAACCTAATCTTACCCTCATCTGAAGAATTTGATGGAACTCTTGCTTGAACCCTTAGCAGTATTCGGCTATGGCTTTGATGTGGATAACAATTTCGGCTCTTGAGGCTTAGTGAGAAATCGACTAGGGCTATTGGTATCTTCGGCTTTTGATTGTGTTTGTAATAGAAGAAGAAAAGAAAAGAGAAAAAGAGAATAATGGCAGAGAAAATTTAGAGAGAGAAGAGGAGAAACTTTAGAGAATTTCGGCAGAGAATGAATGAAGAATAGCCTTACTCTTCCTTTTATAGCCAAAATTACTAGCTAGAGTCCTTTACTTGGCCACCACTCTTCTATTTTGATAGCTTTATCCCTTGATTTATCACTTTAATAAAACTTAATCCAATAATTATCTCTATCTCTTAATAAAAATAATACTAATAATAATCCTCTTTTATCTCTTCCTTATCTATCAAAATAAAAGAAATAATATCCACATTTATCTCTTGAAAATAATCTAAAATAAATCCATTATTTATCCCTTATTTATCCACCCTTTATCTCTTAAAAATAAAAGAATAAAAGCTCCTAATTTATAGCCATGTGCCGTCCACCTCATTTTCTTACGGAAGCAAAATAAAATTTCTTTTATTTGCTTCCCATGTGACTTTCGAACTCGGGCCCAACACCTTGCATGTGGCGCCATTTCCAGAGGCCCTAAGTGGCATCTCGTGCCACTTTTCCAAGCCTGTTTGTGTGTCAAATTCCTCATATTATTTTTCTTAAGGCCACCTTGCCTTAGTTTTCTCTTTTAAGCCTTAAAACTTGACATTTCTTTACATTTCCAAGTTTCCAAAAATTTTCGTTTGGCTCTTTAAACTTGACATTTCTTACATTTCCAAGTTTCAGAAATGTTTACTTTCCTCTTTTGAATCATTTCCACATCATTTCCTTACATCCCCTAGTTTCCAAAAATGTTCACTTTCCTCTTTTAAACTTAACGTTTCTAAAGCATTTCCTTACATTTCCTTACATTTCCATACATTGCCTTACATTTCCATACATTTCCATGCACCTTAGGGTTCCTAGAACTCCTCGAACACCTCCAACACACCCACTGAGCCCACTATCTCATGAATTACACACGAACGCATAACCCATAATCTAGGATGTTACAGTTCTACCCTCCTTAAAAATAATTTCGTCCTCGAAATTACTTATTGCTTTGTACAATCCTTCTCACCGCACTATGCTTTATTGCGCACTCTGATTTTAATAGAACCATCATACTTTCTAGGCACAATCCCTAAGTTCACGTCCCCTAGAACTTATTTCTAACGTCGCGATTTAATCCGAGTAAAAAGTTTTATGAATTAGTCCTTGTTTCACTTGATTATTCGCGAAGAATTTTTATGGAAAAATTTTAGGAGTGGTTCTTTCGTATCCATACATGCACACAGTCTTTACATTCATACATCCATCAATCAATTATGAACTTTCGTTCATTTAGAGAAATGTTGTAGTTTTTTCATTGTTGTTGTTTTTCCACTACCCAGGGTATTTTAAGTAATTTGCCCTACTGAGGGTATTTTGTAATTTGTCAAAATGAGGTTCCTTGGGGATTTTGTCAAAAGTATTTTGGAATTTTAAATTCTCACAGGGTATTTTGAAAAAATTTTAAAATTCAGGGGTATTTTGGAAATTTTGGAACTCGGGGGTATTTTGGTAATTAACCATGGTAAATTTGTAGAGTTTAATATTTTTGGGGTATTTCCAAATTTTGCAAAACTTTGAGGGTTCTTTTTGAGAATTGTACTTTCCAAAAGCGGTGATGTTGCAAAAATTTGGAAATTAGGGTCATTTTGGTAATTTTGTAAGTTAGGGCGGCTTTTGTAATTTTCCAAAATCAAGGTATTTTGATATTTTGCAAATTAGGGTTTTGGACACTTTATAAAGTAATGAATTTTTGATAAGAACTGTGGGTATTTTGGAAATTTCATAAACCAAGGGCAATTTAGTAATTTTGCAAATAGGGTATTTTAGTAATTTTTATAAATCAAGAATACTTGAGAAAATTTTATAGAATCATGTCCGCAATTCAAAAGGATAATTTTAAGAGTTTTAAAACTAGGTTTTTTTTTTTTTTTGAAAATACGGCTAGTTCCTTTCGGGTTTTAGTTAGGGGTTTAGCCTATGAATAAGTCCTCTTGGTTAGGGTGAACAGAAGCTACGCACAGGTAGGATTCTGCGAAGAGGAGGTGAGTCACTAGGACTCGCTTAAATACTGTGCTCTTCCGGATCCAATCCTAGACATGCGCACAATGGTTGCCACACCCACTAACTTCGCGACTTAGTCATAGGTTTGTTTAATGATCCTTAAGTCTTATGCACTTATGTTTGAATAGACTAGTCCTATGGTTCAATAGATTCTAGTTCACTAATCTACGTTCCATTCCATTTCTACCCTTCTACAAATCATAATATAAATCACACAAGAGATCGAAGTACTTACAGTGGTGGATCATGGTCGGAGACTTAGGTGCCATGCCGGAAAACACGCTTATTTTAAAAAATATTTTCATAAAACTCATTTGGGCTCGATTTGAAAATGTTTTGGGCTTTAGACCACAGGCCGAGAGTTTAAAACCTGGCTCTGATAGCAAGCTGAAACACCCCAAACCCGGCCCACGAGCTTTGACCAGATTTGGTATGTTCCTCAAGTAAACCGGTTCAAAATTCTTTTGTTACTTAGGAAAAACTTGTATGATTTTTAAAAATATTGTTTGGGTTGGGCTTGAGTTGAAAACAAATTTATCTTATGTTAAAACCCATTTATTTAAGGTGACAAAACATTTAGAGTTAATTTTAAAAGGAATTTACTTAAACTTTAATTGATAAAAATCCATAAACATAATAAATAAAAGAAAAATAAAGTAAACCACAATGGCCTTATTATATCAATGATCCCAAAGTAAAACTTAAAATACTTAAAATAAATTGAAAGTCCAAATCATAAATTTCTTACTATGCATGGCCACCTTTAAGCTCCTGCCGACCCGGTCCATTCTTCGCTCATCACACGAAAAATATTCCCCAAACGGGGTGAGTCAACAGACTCAATGTGTACACAACACTAAGTCATAATAGAATCGGGCATGCAAATGATACACATTCAAATCATAGAATACAATTAATGATGCATTCCCAAACCCAAACCTAATTAACCATCCGCTACACACCACCCGTACTGCCATGGTCCACAAGTGGGACTACTAAGTCAACCCTCCATCCGCTACACACCATCGGCGATCATTTGCGATCGACGTGCTCATCGCCCATATAATTTGTGTCATTAGACACCATATTCAAATAATGTAACCGGTTACCAAATTCGGATAATGTAACCGAAGTTACCATATTCAAATTTTGTGACCGTAGTCACCATATTCCGTTGGTGAGGCCGAAGTCAACACCTTCTTCCCCTTTCACATAGATCCCGAATGCCCCATAAATTTTATATCATGCATAACATACTTAATTCTCATTCATGTTACTATTCATATGTTCAAAATATATCATATTCATAATCCTATCGTAAGTAGAAGCGTGCACTGGTACTTTTACCACATTTGTGGTACTTAGCCACATTCACATTCTTATGCATATTCATATATTAAAATAATTGCCATATGATATATCGAAGGTTAGTATGAGTACACACATTCTTAATAATACATTTAATTTAAACATAGCCATGAACCTATCAAAACTTAGGGTAGGGTACACACTGATTTGCTTAACGAATTCCTTGAAATCCCGAAATCGATCATCGCCTTAGATCTCAAATTCCTACATTTGATTAATCACTTACTAATTTAATAAAAAGCCATTCGCCATAAATCCAAATCCTAGTAGGATTAGTATTCTTAAAACTTACCTTGAAATTCTCAAATCCCAAAATCTTGTATATCCTCTGTGAAATCCCTATAACTACATGTTAGATCAATTTCTAACATTTATTCACAACAAATAACCCTTAGCCGTATGTTAAATATGACTTACCTTAGATTCTTAAATCTCGAAATTCATCGAATAACTAGGGAACACGCGGCTTATGGTGTACCTTCGGGAAAAGAACTTCTCCTTCCTTGTAGTCGACACTTAGTAAATCCCGAAAGATCTCTTGACATGAGATATTAAGGGTATTAGAATCTTAATTTCGACATCCTTAAAAGAAATAGAATGAGAATCTAACCTAATCTTACCCTTATGAAGAATTTGATAGAACTCTTGCTTGAACCCTTAGCGATTTCGGCTAAGGCTTTGATGTGGATAACAATTTCGGCTCTTGAGGCTTAGTGAGAAATCGACTAGAGGGCTGTTGGTATCTTCGGCTTTTGATTGTGTTTGTAATAGAAGAAGAAAAGAAAAGAGAAAAAGAGAATAATGGCAGAGAAAATTCGGCAGAGAGAAGAGGAGAAACTTTAGAGAATTTCGGCAGAGAATGAATGAAGAATAGCCTTACTCTTCCTTTTATAGCCAAAATTACTAGCTAGAGTCCTTTACTTGGCCACCACTCTTCTATTTTGATAGCTTTATCCCTTGATTTATCACTTTAATAAAACTTAATCCAATAATTATCTCTTATCTCTTAATAAAAATATTACTAATAATAATCCTCTTTTATCTCTTCCTTATCTATCAAAATAAAAGAAATAATATCCACATTTATCTCTTGAAAATAATCTAAAATAAATCCATTATTTATCCCTTATTTATCCACCCTTTATCTCTTAAAAATAAAAGAATAAAAGCTCCTAATTTATAGTCATGTGCCGTCCACCTCATTTTCTTACGGGAAGCAAAATAAAATTTCTTTTATTTGCTTCCCATGTGATTTCGAACTCAGGCCCAACACCTTGCATGTGGCGCCATTTCCAGAGGCCCTAAGTGGCATCTCAGGCCACTTTTCCAAGCCTGTTTGTGTGTCAAATTCCTCATATTATTTTTCTTAAGGCCACCTTGCCTTAGTTTTCTCTTTTAAGCCTTAAAACTTGACATTTCTTTACATTTCCAAGTTTCCAAAAATTTTCGTTTGGCTCTTTAAACTTGACATTTCCTTACATTTCCAAGTTTCCAGAAATGTTTACTTTCCTCTTTTGAATCATTTCCACATCATTTCCTTATATCCCCTAGTTTCCAAAAATGTTCACTTTCCTCTTTTAAACTTAACGTTTCCAAAGCATTTCCTTACATTTCCTTACATTTCCATACATTGCCTTACATTTCCATACATTTCCATGCACCTTAGGGTTCCTAGAACTCCTCAGAACACCTCCAACACACCCACTGAGCCCACTATCTCATGAATTACACACGAACGCATAACCCCTAATCTAGGATGTTACAACTACTAAGAGCTTTGCGGATATAGTGATGGCGGGAGAGATGATTGAAAATGCCATAAGGGGTAGCAAGATTGAGGCAGGAGAAACCACTAGAAAGTCTACTCCTAGGAAAAAGGATAACGAGGTGAATAATGCGAGCACATACAACAAAAGGTACTCAAAGGTAGTCACTGTTAGCCAACCGAAAGTGGTTACGACTGGGCAACAAGGGTCGACGAGACAAGAATCAGGCCCTAGAAAAAATTCTGAAAAGCTCCAATTTACGCCAATTCCAATGACATATAAGGAGCTATATCAGACTTTATTAGAGGCACGTGTAGTGTCCCCATATTATCTGCAGCCGTTACAACCCCCATAGCCTAAATGGTATGACTCCAACGTTCAATGTGATTACCACGCAGTAACGGGGCATTCAATAGAAAATTGCGCTGCCTTCAAAAAGGTAGTTGAGAGACTTCTTAAGATAGGAGTTTTCAAGATTGATGATACACCCAGTGTGGAAAACCCATTACCCAATCATGGAGACAAGAAAGTTGTGATCCCTTGAAGAAATCGAAAGCGAAAAGGGAATCAGAGAATGAAGTTTACAAGCCCTTGTGTACTTGGGAGTGTTTTGAATAATGATACTTGTGAAGAAATCCCTGTACATTTAGGGCTAATCTAGATTAATGTGCAAAACATGCTTATTGCCTTAAGCCTAGAGGCAATAAGACCCCTTTTGTGAAATAGGCTTGTCTCCTAAATTATTATTTCAATAAAATGCATCTTTTGAGTACATATTCTTTTATTCTTTCTACTGTACTTTTTTTTATTCTTTCATTCTTTATTCATTACCATACAAGTAACCATCCTTAGAATCATTTATTCTTTGGATTTCTTGCCTTCATACTTAGGTACCCCGATATCAACGTCATGAGCGACATTGTTACTGACTCCATTTTTAAACAAGATATGTGTATTGGAGATCTCAGGATTTTGAAGATGATAGAGATTGTGACATATCTTCTGACTTGTTATGAATGGTTTAACAAGATGAAAAACAGACCTTACCTTACATAAGGTCAATGGATATTGCGAGCCTAGGAAAGGAATGAAGATCGAAGCCTAGCTCACCACAGAAATAAAGTGAGATATTATTCAAAGATATTTTCGCACGATCATATCAGGACATGCCTGCACTGATAAGACGCGGGCTAAACAAGAGGATGAGGCACTGTTGGTCTACCACAAAAGGGAGATTACTTCAATTATACCGCAAATGCTATATTTAAGAAGACAAGATTCATGCGCTTTCTTCACTTCTTCCCAAAATTTTCATATGTGGGGGCATGGATATTATGAGGCCAATCTCGTCAAATACTTTTAGTTGACATCGATTCATCGTTATGGTCATCGTCTACTTCACTAAGAGGGTGAATGCTGCTTCATATGCCAATATTGCAAAGTCGATAGTCATTGAATTCAAAAAAAAAAGAAAAAAGAAAAAAGAAAAAAGGGTCAGATGCCAACACAAAATGCATAACTGTACAAAGTCAAACTTTACAGTTTGTCCAAAGATCAGGCAGCATGTCACAGAGTAACAAAGGTTGCCAAAAAAAAAAGGGGAGGTGGCTAAGACTTGTAATGATTCGCATAAGAAGCTACCATTTACCCTTTGTCTTATTGAGCGTCGGCCAGGACTTCGTTGGGGCAACATATTACCCATGGGTTTATGGAATTGAAGCATTTTGCCAATTGAACCTAGTTGAAGAAAAGGTTAAAGTTATCCATCATGACCAGATGATGCAAGCTTATGAAAAAGAAGTTCATTTCAGGGAATTCCATGAAAAAACCTGATGTTGAAACATATTTTTCTTCTACAAAACAATTTTAGAGGAAAGCATATGCCAAACTAGGAAGGTCTTATGTAGTGCCTGTTCTAGAGGAGCATTGATATTGACCGAAACAAATGGCGAAGACTTGCCTAATTCGGCGAATTCAGGTTCAAACAAGAAGTATTTCACCTGAAAGGGGAAGGTCCAAGGTGAAAACTCGTAAAGGGTACCTTGAGTAAAAAAAATGAAGGAGAGGCCAAGGCGAAAACCCGCAAAGGGCGCTTTGAGACCAAAGGGGTTTTGAGTTGAAAACCCAGAAAGGGCGGCTCAAATTTTGAATAAAAGTGGGGCATACAGTAGTCTTGCTATGTCCGAATTAGCAATGAGGAAGTATATTACGCCTTGAGGCATCGACAGAGTACTCCGGATCCCCTAAACACACATTGAGCTTAAAATGGTCCTCAAGAAGTTCGAATAAAGAAGTTCAGGCTGCAATATCTGGGGCACCTAGCTTCTATCCTACCCATTTTGGATTCCTTATCTTTGATTGCTTCATTCTTTTGAGATACGCCCAAATCAATTTTCTTTTATTTCCTGGGTTATCTTTGATTAAATTATTTTTTCTGAGCTATGCTTCTGAACAATTTCTTTCATGTTCATTGTTGTGATCTTTTTCAAGAATTTTATTGAAACAACGATTAATGGACTAATAACACTTTCATAAAAGGAGTTTCGCATATTACTCTGGAAGCTTCTAAATAATATAGGAATCTGAAACATGACTATTGTTCAAAACTCACCAAGCCTAAGGGTTAGGAACATTGAAAAATGATTATCTCTTCAAATTCTTATTGGATAAGACAATTTCATTGGTGACACCATATCGGCAAATGACGAACAAGGTCAATCCAAGTGTAAGAGGGGATCATTGTCGGGATACCCTGCATCCATTCAGACACATACATCTGGTCATTACACCCAGAGAATGGTGTAACAGATTGAAAGTGATACAAGTTCTGTACCTCTGAGTGGTAACAAAAATATGGAAAAAACCAAATGTCATTCCCCTGAAGTTGCAGTGGGAGATACCAACTTCATGTCTCAAGGTTCAAGCGGGGCTGACTCAGAAATTACATTGGGGCAAGATGGTTGAGCAGAACATGATTGATGAACAAGAATGAAAACAAATGAGTGATAACACCTAGAATAGGAATCATACTCATAACATTTTTGTATCATAGCAAATTTCATTAGGAGCATTTGTTTCATTCCGGTCATTGCATCCTAATCCTTGAAATAGGAATCATTTTCATAACATTTTTACATTCATATATCATAACATGTCTAATTAGGGGCATTTGATGCATTTCGACCAAAGCATCCTAATTATTAGACATAAGCATATACCTATTCTACAGGTTATGTCCTTTAAAAGACAATGTAGTAAGGTCGAAGATAGCCAATCTGGCATTCCTGAGCTTTCCAGGAAGCAGATTGAAGATGGCAGATCTGGCATTCCTGAGCTTTGCAGGAAACAGATTGAAGATAGCAAATCAAGCATTCCTGAGCTTTACAGGAAGCAGATTGAAGATAGCAAATCTAGCATTCCTGAGCTTTCCAGGAAGCAGATTGAAGATAGCAAATCTGGCATTCGTGAGCTTTGCAGGAAGTAGATTGAAGATAGCAAATCTGGCATTCCTGAGCTTTGCAGGAAGTAGATTGAAGATAGCAAATCTGGCATTCCTGAGCTTTACAGAAGCAGATTGAAGATAGCCAACTCGGCATTCCCGAGCTTTGCAGAAGCGATTGAAGATAGCCAATCGGCATTCCCGAGCTTTGCAGAAGCAGATTGAAGATAGCCAATCTGGCATTCCTGAGCATTGTAGGAAACAGATTGAAGATAGCAAATCTGGCATTCTTGAGCTTTGCAGGAAGCAGGTTGAAGATAGCAAATCTGGCATTCTTGAGCTTTGCAGGAAGCAGATTGAAGGTAGCAAATCTGGCATTCCTGAGCTTTGCAGGAAGCAGATTGAAGATAGCAAATCTGGCATTCCTGAGTTTTGCAAGAAGCAGATTGAAGATAGCAAATCTGGCTTTCCTGAGCTTTGCAGGAAGCAGATTGAAGATAGCAGATCTGGCTTTCCTAAGCTTTGCAGGAAGCAGATTGAAGATAGCAAATCTGGCATTCCTGAGCTTTGCAGGAAGCGATTGAAGGTAGCAAATCGGCATTCCACGAGCTTTGCAGAAGTGGATTGAAGATAGCAAACATGGCATTCTGAGCTTTGCAAGAAGCAGATTGAAGATAGCAAATCGGCTTTCCGAGCTTTGCGAAGCGATTGAAGATAGCGATCTGGCATTCTTGAAATTGCAAGAAGCAGGTTGAAGATACCAATCTGGCATTCTTGAGCTTTGCAGGAAGCAGATTAAAGGCATCAGTCTGGTGATCCCTGAGTTTGCAGGGATCAGATTGAAAATATCAGATCTGGTCTCCCTGAGTTTGCAGTGGAGAAGATCAAAAAATAGTGGATATTGCTTTCATGAGTTGAAGCTATCAAACTTACTGAAATCAAGATGAAGTTCCAGTTGCAGTGGAGTTGGAGTCATTTGAAGAAGACGAGGATCAAGAAGTCAAGGCTCGGTCAAGACCGGGCAAAATTGGTCCTTATATAATGTTTGCTCTATTCTCGTTACACGACAATGAGCAAAGAGGGGCAGCTGTAATGTCCCATTTTTGCCCAGGCTTTGAAATAAATCAAAAATAAATAAAACCAGTGTTTATTTTAAACAGTCCAGTTACAACATTAAGCCCAAAACCAAAAACAATAAAACAGACCAAAAATGAGCCCAATGCCCATGGCCCAATACCCAAAACTCAACAGCCTACCCGAATAAACCCAGACCAAAACATTAGCCCAACTAACTATCCTACCCTGACAAAGTCTCAAACGGCCTAAAATGGCCCAAACATTAAACAGAAGCAGTAATGGCCTAGGGTTTCTGAAACCCTAGGCGCTGCCTCAGCAGAAGCTTGATCGGTGCGCCTTCAGTCCGCCCCTCGTCAGGCCGCGATTCGCGCGCAAATCGTACCGCCATCAACGCGCCAGATTCTCCGCCGCTCTTCACCTACACAAAAGAGGAAGCAGGTCACAGCAAGCATGGCAGTATTTTGTTTCCTTGTTTATTTGTTTATTTCAAAGGCTATAAAATGCCTTACAAAACTTGTAAATGGGGGGATACGGTCTCAAATATACGGGTATACTCAGACATATACAGAGAGAGATATACACAGAGAGAAGCAAAAAATACAGAAATATAAAAACAGATTTTTTGTAATACCAAGGTGATTTTTTTTATTTTACGCACTCTTTTATTTTGTTTTTATTTATTTGTGTATACATATTTAAAAAAATAAAAAAGGAGAAAAGGAACGGTACCTCTTTGATTCGCACCAAGGAGGTGAGGTTTCGACCTCCCGGCGGCTGGCCGAGGCGCGTGGCGTGGCGTGAGAGAACGACATCCTCCAGAAGACTGACGATAAGACTTCACCAGAGGAGGGGAATTTTCAGAGGATCCTTTAAGTTTTTTTTTTTTTAAATTGTTCTAAAATGATTTTAAACCACATTTTTTTACTTATATAAGCAAATGAAAACGACGCCGTTTCTGGCTAAATAGATTCGCGTGTTGACCCGACCCGGCCCTTAGGATCCGCGCGTTTTATGAAAAAGGGGAATTTGCAGTTTTAATCCTTCTATAATTTCATTTATTTTAATTTAATCCTATTTAAATTCCTATTTTTATTAAATTAACCCTAAAAGTTTATTTTTATTTTAATTTAACCCCCGGGATGCTTTAAAGGCTAAAAAAAATAGAACGACGTCGTATTGGAAAAAGGCTTAATTGCCATTTTAACTCCTGGGATTTAATGCGCATTTTAATTCAATCCTTTTAATCTGTTTTAATTGATGTTTAACCCCTGTTTCTTTATTTATTTTTAATTTTCTTATTTTATTTTATTTTAAATTATTTTAATTGTTTTATCATGTTAAATGTTTTATATTATTTTCCTACATTTATTATTTTATTAATAATTTATATATATATTGTATATGTATTATTTATATATTTAATTATTATTTTAATTATATTTTACTTGTTTAATAATTTATATTTTATTATTATTTATTATATTATATTTTGTATATTATATAGTATTATATTATATATATTATTTCTAAAGCTTTATTTTATATAAAATTTATTTATATTATCTAATTTATTTATATTGTTTATATTAGGTATATAATTTTATAATTAATGTACTACATATATACATATATTTTCATTATTTATTATTTTTATTTAGCTCAAAATTATTTTCATTACATATTATTTTTATATATTATATTATATTTTTTTATATTACATAGTATTATATTATATCGTATATTATTTTCTAAAAAATTTATTTTTGTATAAAGTTTATTTATATTTTATAACATGTTTCGTATATATTATTTATATTATATTTTTAAAAATATCTTTATTCAAAATTATTATATATATTATTATGTATTATCTTTTATATGTATTAAATTATATTTATTATAATATTTATTTGGTATTTTTTATTGTTTTATATATATTGTTTTATATATATTATTTATCTATGTAATGCCCTTTTGTTTATTTATTATTTTATGATTACCCTAGTGTAGTTATTTTAGTTGTATTTTACATTGTCTATATTAAATGTTAGTGTATTGTAATTGCTTTTAATATTTATATTCGATAAATGCAATGTTGTTACATGGTTATTGTTTAAAATAAAAATCCATTTTTTGCAAAACATTATATTTTTAAAAGTTTTTAAAATAAGGCAATGTTTTGGTAATTAGAAATTCGGAAAATAGTGCCCTAACGTACTGGGTTGCGATTTTTCGTTTGGCTAAATAACTAAATACCCTTTTTCAAGTTTTGTAAATCTTGAGATGATTTTGATTACGAAGGTTCTTAAATATCGTGTCCTAACGTACTGGATGTGATATCTATATTCCTTCAGAACAAGAAAGTCTCAAATTTTAACTTAAATTGCTCGAAGTTTCTTTAAGAAATCATATTTTTAAATACTTTTAAATTTCAAACATTTGGACATGATTCTATCGATTAGGTACCAATTTGTGGGCGTTATGAGGGTGCTAACCCTTCCTCATACGTAACCGACTCCCGAACCCGTTTTTGTTTTTCGTGGACCAAAATCAAATATTTTAAATAAAACGTTTTACAAGGTGATCCAATCACACCTAAAAGGATTGGTGGCGACTCCAATTTTTATTTTTAAAATCGATCCCCATTTTCAAAATCTGATTTTAAAATGGTTTCGACACTTACCTCTACGAATTGAACCCGACTAAACAAAGACAAAACAACCAAAACTAATTGAAAGTGATGGTAACAGGAGAAAGAACTCAAAACAAAAGAAAAAAAAAAGAAACGAAAAGGAGCAAAACGTGGGAAGGGAGAAAGAAAATGAATAAAAGCAATTAATGAAACGTGAGAAATAGGGAAAGAAAATGAATAAAAATAAAATAAAATAAAAACAAAATGGATTTGAAACAGGGAAAACATGGGATATTTTGAAAAAAGAAATTTAATTAATTTATTAACAATCAATTTATCTTCAAAAGAAATCAAATCCTATCCCACTAACTAATCCTCTACGAATTGAACCCGACTCAATAAAGACAAAACAACCAAACCTAATTGAAAGTGATGGCAACAGGAGAAAGAACACAAAACAAAAGAACAAAAAAGAAACGAAGAGGAGCAAAACGTGGGAAGGGAGAAAGAAAGAATAAAAACAATTAATGAAACGTGAGAAATATGGAAAGAAAATGAATAAAAATAAAATAAAAACAAAATGAACTTGAAACAGGGAAAACATGGGACATTCTGAAAAAAAGAAATTTAATTAATTTATTAACAATCAATTTAGCTTCAAAAGAAATCAAATCCTATCCCACTGACTAATCATATTTTTTAATTTATTCAAATCAGAAAAAAGTGCATGAATGAGTGGTAATGAAAAAAAGTAGAAAGAGGACCCAACAAAAATATAGAATACGATGAGGCAAAAGGTAGGTCCATTGATAGTTTTATTTTTGCATCAAACATGTGATTTGAATGAACCATGAAAACCCTCCACACAACTCAATAATGAAACAAACAACAAACCAAAACCTTCCACATTCACACACATATACACTCAACAACTAGTGATGTTTTTATTTAACCATGTTGAAATATGCATGAAATGTACAACAAAACAACCTAAGCTCTTTGTCTTCAATATGTGAACTTTCTTATTCATTAGTTTTTTTTTTTTTTTTTAGTTTTAACCAAGAAACTTGGGGTTATGATTTTTTAATTATTGTGAATAAAATTTAAGAACAACTTATTATTCATGAGACAAGTATGCATGAGAGAAAATGTGTTCAAAGCCCATGAGTTCTTAGAAGTTTTAGTCTCAAATGATGGATTTAATACCACTGATGCTTCAGGGTTCACAATGGTGCTTGGAAAACTACAATATTTGTCATTCACAAGGTCGTATATTTGTTACTTTTTCAATAAATTATCACAATTCATACACAATCCATTTGGAATACACTAGAGAATATACAAACGATTATTGCGTTACTTGCAACAACCAAAAAATCTTAGTCTTTGAATATTTGATTTTTGTGACTCTAATCTCTACATATATAATGATGGCGATTGTGCTGGTGATCTTGATGAATGTGTATCCACATTAGACTATATTTTATTTTGTAGTTTCACTCCAATCAGTTGGACATAAAAAAATTTTACTATTGCACAATCTTCAACCGAAGCTGAGTTTCGTGCTCTTGTGGCTGCTTTTGAAACTCTCCGGGTTAAACATCTGCTCAAATAGCTTTAGATACCTTTTGAATCCACCTAAAATATTATGTGATAATTTGAGCGACACTCTACCTTGTCATCGTCATTTGTTGCATAGCAAGATTAAGCATTTTGAAATTGATGTTCACTTTTTTAGTTTTATATGTTGATCATAAGGAACTTGATATTCATCATATCTATGCCATTATCTAGTTGCCAATATACTCACCAAGGCTCCTAAAACAACCTTTCATTGTATCTATTGACTAAGTCTTTTAATTAACGGATAAATCTTATTTTGAATTGATTTTTAAACTTTATTTTTCACAAAGTATAACTATATTTCCAAAGTTACAAGAGAAATTCCCATATTTTTCAAATTTAATGTTCATGCATTTTCCAACTATGCTTCATGATTAATTTAATAATCTTATTATTTTTTAATTTAAAAGCAACATATTTACTTTTTTTTTCAATTATCTATATTACTCAAAGTCTTAAATTTATTCACATTTTGAATAAATTACCTTTTAAGCTCGCAATCAATTATACGAATTACAACTTAATTTTTTTTTACATTTTAAAAAAATTTCCTTTTCAATATTTTTTCAAAGAACACGTTTTTTCAATATTAATATAATGCATAAATAATTTTATTAACCAATCTATTCTTAAAAAATTACATCTTCCTTCATGAAAAGTCAATTACTTTCAAATAGTAATCAAACCATTCATCACAAAGACAAACGACCTGTTGCCACATTTACTTTTCATCAACCATGTAATGCTAATGAGAGGATATCATTTACCCATGTCTCGGGCTATGAAATCCACTATTGTGAATGATGCTACATACTACAAAAGTTATATACCCAACACAATAGCTTTCGGTTCCATGTCTATTTGAACTCAGGATTTTACTTACATTTAAGTATACGAGTCACGCATACATAGTCTGTCATCCACTCAGGATTTAGGTATGTCACACTATGAATGTCATAAGTGAATAAATCAATAAACGGATTCAGGATCTATTCTTTTTGGGTCCAGTTCGATGTACTGTCAGATTAGTCAGTCACATCTATGTTCTATCTTTTGGGAGTCGTCCGCTCCGATGCCCAAGACAAAGCATCTCCCCAATTGGAGTTGATAGATGACATATTAATCTTTTAATCAGTATGCTCATTTCCAATTAGACTAAGGATATGTTTATGTTCGTATACTAATATAAGATGTCTTTTTCATATTACAATATGATTACGTAATACCTCTTAGTATTAGTTTAAACATTAGACAACCAGTGAGAAACATTCTTCTACTTTGCTTTACATGCAAAAACCACATAAGGACAATTGTAAAAAAGTATTAATGTAATTCATAAATAATTTTATTAACCAATCTATTCTTAAAAAATTACAAGTGTACTTAGACGAAAATACTACACTTAGGGCACCAAAGCCAACAAACACTACAACTTCCATTAAGGATTTCAAAGGATCATACTCAATCGGATTTCTTCCACATGAACCTTCATCATCGATCCCCACATTGATGGACTCAATTACTTTTTGGGTCCTCCTATTGTAGATTCTATAGGCTCTATTATTTGTGGCATACCCCAGAAACACACCTTATCAGACTTGGAATCAAACTTCTCTTGATGCTCTCGATTCTTCAAGATAAAGCAGGTACTTCCAAAGACGTGAAAGTATTTCACAGTTGGTTTTCTACCCTTCCACAACTTATAGAAGGTGAATTGAGTCTTTGGCCTTAAGTCTACCTTGTTCTTTCTTTCTACGATTCCGTTCTGTTGAGGAGTATTTGGAGTAGAAAACTTGTCCTGCCACAAATTGTAGTGGCAGTTTAGGTACTTTTCGACACTTAACAAGTTTGGTTCCAGCTATTTTAGTATCTTTTATAGCATTTTAAGTTTTCTCAGCTTAGAGTTAAATTATTGCAAAATAAGGGTTTTTCCACAATATTTTGAGTTAGTTGTCCCATTGGGCCAATATGGGCCTTAAGATAGTTTTAATGCTTTAATTGAGTGTACATGACACCTAATTTTAAGTCAAAAAGCATCAGGAATGATAGTCGAGTCTCAACACAAGCTTTCGCGGTTACAACACAACCAAGCCAATTCAAGAATTTACATTCGAAGTCGTGTGTTGCGACACAAGTCTGATGTGGGGAAAAGAATTCATAAAGGGTGTTTCTGTCTGCACAACCCACATTTGGCTTAATTAAGGCTTGTAATTAACCTTATGAAGCAACTAACTTTGCCTATAAATAGCAAGCTTATGCTAAGTATTTTATATTTTAGTTTTAATTAGATTTTAAACTAGGTTTTATTTTCTTTTCAAAATAATTTATTTTTTTGTTCTTCAACTTCGATTTGATTTGATTCCAAGACTTTGTTTTTAAGTATTTTTATAATTTTCTTTCCCTTCTTGATTGTCAACGATGATATCTCGCTAATTGTTAAAGGATTTCGAGAAACCGAGCACATCCAGTTTATATAATGGAGCAATTTTTATCTCACTCTCATTTTAATTTATTTGTGTGTTGTGCGTGATTGAATTGATTCTAGGGAATTTGGAAATGGGATTCATGAGTAGTTAAGTCCTTTAGAGAGATTAACGGGTTTCCCATACGAATTAGCTAGTATAAATTTATGTGTGCTTAAACCCTAGGATTGACTATCGTAGGAAGTAATCTATGTTAAACGAGGTCGAGAGATAAGTTTGTCGAGTAAATCGTGAGTTAATCCCAATCAGGAAAGTGAGGTTGAGAGATAGGTGAGTACTAGTTAGTTAATTAATTAGTAGAGGTCGAGAGGTAATACTAGTTAGTTAATAACTAATTCATTAATAAAACCTGAATTCTGAAATTAATTGCAACCACTGAAACAAGTTAATATTCTTCTTGTTCTTCGAGAGTTATTCATTTTTCAACTTTGTTTTAGTAATTTAATTTTTACTTTATGACCTTAATTGTTAGTATTAATCATTGTAATATAATTTTTAGTGATTACTGTTTAGACCTGCTATTATAGACGATATTTTTAGATTTAATCCAGCCTCTCTTGGGTATAATCCTGGGAATACTTACTAGTGTTTCATTGTAACAGAAAACTATATTACAATTTGACCTATTCATTTGGAGATATCACACTGTAATTATATATATTTTATTTGCAGAATTTTTACTCTAAATGCTCGCACGTTTGGAGGCGGTCAAAACTCATGCTTGATCCCTTCATCCTCATAGTAAACATCAAAATCTTTATTTTTGAATTCCCTTCCATGATCACTTCTTATTCTTCTGGTCATTCCAATGACACAACCCTTTTCATTCATCAAGGTCTTGCACAACTTGACACAACCCTTTTCATTCATCAAGGTCTTGCACAACTTCCTGAAGTCTTCAAAGGTGTCTGATTTGTCTCTCAGAAATTTCACCCATGTGAACCTTGAATAGTCATCCACAAAGACTAGCACATATCTTTTGCCACTGATTTTCTGTATCTACATAGGACTAATCAAATCTATATAAAGCAGCTCTAGTGGCTCGAATGTTTGGTCCTGATGTTTATCCCTATGTTGCTTACCCTTCAAGCAACTGTTAAAAACTTTATGCACATCACCAATTAATATAGGAATACCCTTGACAACCTCGAACTAGATCAACATTTGAAGTCCTTTGTAATGCATGCAACCAAGTTTCTCATGCCACAATCCTAACTTAGAGACAGTTGCCTTATTACACTTCACATACTGTAGAACTTTATAACAATTATCAAAGGTCCTGGCCCTTTTCATAATCTTATCCTTTATCTTGAAAAAGACTTCACCTTTTCATAATCTTGTCTTTTATCTTGAAAGAGGCTTCACAACTATCTTTTGTAAAATTGATTTAACATCCTTTGTTCACAAAACTTTTTTATACTAGTTAATCACAATAATTTTTTTATAAAAGATATTTTCTAAAATTATATGATATAAAATATCAATTTAATTCCGATGTACAATAGGTGGAATTATTTTATTAAGTCGTACATATAATTTGTTAAAATATCATTAGGATAAAAATTATAAAAGTCCACATCAAAAATTACGAAGAGAGAATTCTTCTTCTAGCTTAGGGTACTATGATTAATATATAATTGTTATTATTTCATAAAAAAAATTATAAGGGTAATAATTATATCGGTGTAAGTTTTCTCTTGTATATTTTACTTCACTTAAATTCGTCGAAGCCTCCATATGAAAAAATGGATATATGTATATGTGTGTATATATATATTACCAGGGAAATCTAATATGAGTATCTTCCTTGGTCTTCATTTTCAAATTGCCATGGAAATCTGTTACTCCATGTTCATCGCTCCTTTTACAACAATGCTAAGCTTCTCCACCTTACTTTTTTTAATCACTTTTGCTTTGTGTCACCTCTTTAAGCTTCAATGGCAGCGCAATGCCCAAAAGACTAAACAGCCCTCTCTTCCTCCAGGCCCTAAACCTTGGCCTATTGTGGGAAACCTCCCTGAATTAATCATAAACAAGAAGAAAACTTCGGTGTCTCATTGGATACACAGTTTCATGAAAGAAATGAACACCGAAATTGCTTGTATTCGTCTAGGAAATGTTCATGTGATTCCCGTTACTTGTCCTGAAATCAGTCTCCAATTCATGAGAAAACAGGATGCTATTTTTTCTTCAAGACCCCTTACCATGGCCACTGATGTCCTCTCAAAAGGGCACTTAACCACTATTTTTTCACCCTTAGGAGATCAGTGGAGAAAAATGAAGAGAGTTATGGTTAGCGAGATGCTTTCACATAAAAGACATCGATGGCTTCACGAGAAAAGAGTTGAAGAAGCTGATAACCTCGTGCGTTACGTACTTAACCAATGCAAAAATGGTGATGAAGGCGGCCTAGTGGACTTAAGACTGGTTGCCCGACGCTATTGTTGCAATGTGATGAAGAAGTTGATCTTTAATCGAAGATACTTGGGAGAAGGGAAAGCAGATGGTGGACCTGGTTTTGAGGAAGAAGAATACGTCGACGCCATTCTCGCTTTAGTCATTCATCTTTATTCCTTTTGTATATCCGATTACTGGCCATTTTTGAGAGGCTTCGACGTGGAGGGGCATGAGAAAATCGTGGAGGACGCAACTAGGATTCTAGAGAAATATAACAATCCCATTATTGAAGACAGGATTCAACAATGGAGAGATGGCAAGAAACATGAACCTCAAGACTTGCTTGATGTTTTGGTTTCTTTAACGGATGACAATGGTACCCCACTACTGTCCACGGACGAGATCAAAGCTCAAGTTAATGTACGTCTTTCCTTCTCTTTAATTGTTTTTGAACAAAATATAAGCCACCAACATGTTAATGTTTATTAAAAATGGATTACTAAGACATGACAATAACATAAATATGATATAATATACACGTGTTATCATAGAAAATCAACCCTGTATATTGATAGTCTCTTTTTCAACTTAATTTTCAGGAAATTATGATTGCTGCAGTGGATAATCCATCAAATAACTTAGAATGGGCACTTGCGGAGATGTTAAATAAACCAGAGACGCTACAAAAGGCCAGAGACGAATTAGATAATGTGGTTGGAAAACATAGGTTAATACAAGAATCTGATGTCCCACAACTTTACTATATTAAGGCATGCGCCAGAGAAGCCTTTAGACTTCATCCTGTTGCACCATTTAGCCCTCCTCACGTGTCCGTGACTGATACAACAGTGGGCGACTACTTCATCCCTAAGGGTAGCCATGTGATAGTTAGTCGGGTTGGGCTTGGTCGAAACCCTAAAGTTTGGGACGAGCCAGGCGAGTTCAAGCCAGAACGTCACCTCCAGGATTGTAATAAAGGCGAAGAAGTGGTGCTTGAAGAGCCAGATTTGCGGTTGTTTACATTCGGTAGAGGAAGGAGAGGGTGCCCTGGAGTGGTGCTTGGAAGCTTGATGACTACCACGCTGTTTGCGAGGCTATTGCAAGGATTCGATTGGAGCATCCCGACTAACCAGGGAACCATTGATCTTTGTTCAGGAAGGGGAGTTCCCTTTCTGGCTAAACCACTGCTTGCTGTTGCAAAGCCACGACTGCCACCGCATGTCTACTCTGTTTCAACTGAAAGTGAAATACAGTGATTAACTCCTTGACGAAGATGGGGGTTGACAAGGGAGACCTGCTTGTGGCTTGGTTCGAATGAAATTGTTTTTATCCCTAGTATGTATTTCCTGTTGTAGCTTATTTCGGTGTTTGTATGGGGTGTACTCACTTCAGCAACTTCTTATGTATTGTTTTCTCATTAATAAAAATGGATAAGCAGTTAGTAGCTTATGTATTGCTTTCCATGCAACTTCATCAATGCACATGATAAAGTTTTTCATTCGAGCTTTCCAATAGGCATGGTTCGAAGAGCCAACGAGAATAGATGCTCGCATGATAGAACTTCCTTCTTTCATAACTTCCACTGTAGAAAACTGTAGTAGGATCATATTCAACCAACTCTTGAAGCTTGCTTTGGTACCATTTGGAAAAAAAAAAAAAAAAAAACAAGTCAGTTTGTTGTAATTTTAACCAGACTACTCAAGTATGTGTTTTGTCACAGGATTCAACATACAATGAAACAAAAACCAAAATAGAGAAAGTAATAAGAGATTTGTACGTAATAATTTGTTAACGCAGTTCGGAAACAATTCTACTCTGCCAAGACTTGTTTAGTGAATGATTCTTATTCAACAATCTTTCATATTACCTATTGGTTTAAACCCAATCTACCCGTACACAAAGAAATAATTGCAACCCCAACACCAACCCCAATTATTACAAATCACTCACCCCAACAAACCTCACTTATACATCATCAAGTATAAAGTCCAACAAAACCTAACACAAGAGTGCAAAAATACCAAATAGTCTATTTATAGGCTAAACTTGACATCTTTTGCAAATAGTCTTGATAAAGTAAATCCCTCAATTTTAATTTGAATATATCTTCTTGAATTATCTCTAATAATTATCCCAAAATAAAGTACAATTAATCTCTTTAAAATCAACCCATAAATCTGTCAAGATACGTACGAAGGATAAACACAAGTCTTATCCACAAAGTTAAGTAAATCTCAACTTCTTTAAAATTCTAAATTCAACCATGACTCTGATTCACAATAAACCCCATCCATAAATCACGTTCTAAAAGTTCATTTTCTTATAAAAATATCACATAAAAAAGGCTCAAGTCAAGTGATATAAGTCAATAAAACACTCAGGTTATCCCAATGTCTTGACTGATCAGATCTTAACTGATCAAGTGACTGGTCTCAACCATCAAATTTTCAATGCTTAGACAACCTTGGTCTTAATATTTTTTGCTAAACCATTTCTTCCTATTGCAAGGCCACGGTTGCCACCTTATGTCTACTTTTTTGAGGAGTAAATGCCACAGAGAGAGAGAGAAACTCTGTGATGTTACAAGAAATAAAATAAAGTATTAATTTTATTACCCACATTTGTTAGTGAAAAATAAAATCTCAGTTCGTAAGGTTAGTTTGATCATTTGTACTCTATTTTTTATAGCCACAAAATATTATGTTAGTTAAAATGTATTTTAAATATTTTAAAAAAAAAGGATATTAATTATTATATTGTACCAGTTGATACTATTTGCATTGGCCCCTATGTATATCCATTTTGGAAAGTGTTTTCAATCATAAGGAATTGTTGTGGAAGCAAAAGGCTTGTTGTGACTAGCTCCATTTTGGTGATCGTAATACTAAATTTTTCATATTCATACGATTCAGGGGAGAAAGTGAAAACACGAAAATTTACGTGTTTTTACATGCACTTTTTAACTTAAAATCATGTTATGTCGGTTAAATTCTTGTCGAAAAATAATTAAATATTATAAAATAATTAAATTGTGTTAAAAATATGAACATTATGAATTTTAATTAATTTTATAGTTAATTTTGAGTTATTTTGACTATTTTCGACAGATTCGCACAAAGGGCGAAAATTGGCTCAGCAGACACTGCTCGAAGAACAAAACCGATAAGCAATTCGAAGTAATAAGGCGAAATAATTTCCAGCCTAAGACGGTCCAAATATGTGTATTAAATCATAAATTAATTAATTTTAATTTATTCCCAATTTAATTTGGGCTAAATAAATTAATCTTAATTAATTATGGAAAAAGGGCCCAGTTGAACCAAACCGATTGAACTGAACCGATCAAAGAATTGGGCAGCCCAAACCGTCCATATGTTGATCCAAATCATCTTATTAGCTGATTAATTAAGCTTGCAAAGAGGCCCTTGAAGACTTGTCAAAGTTGCATTCAACCCCCTCCACAATTAGTGGCTTTGTAGATTTGCCCCAAGCCATATTTAGCAAAGTTGAAGCCATCAACTTTGCCACATAGGTGGCCGGCCCAGGTGTGGCTCTTTGGCTGCTATTTTTAGCAAATTTCAGCTGCCACATTCAACTATAAAAACCCCCCTTGGCTGATCATTCAAAGCATCCCTCATCCCTCATCTCTCATTCACATCTCATTCTCTCTTCTCCTCTCTCACTTTCTCTCAACTTTTCATTTTCCTATTTCCTTGCTCATGTGCCGATTTCTCCCCTTGGGAAAGGGGTCTTCTTCAGCCATAATTGAGCAGCAATTAGAGTGTTCATAAGCCACCTTGATAGCCGAGGACAACGGAGGACAAAGAACGGAGCAATCAGTCAAGCCACGGAGAAACACCGGATTTGCTTCTTGTTCCCTATCTCTTTAAATTTCGTTGTTGTTTTGACAAACATGTTTATGAATATTTATGCTATTGGAATGGTTAATTTAATCAGCTTAGCTTGAATTTAATTTTTGTTGGGTTGATTGCATGCCGTCCTTTTAAATTATTAAAACTGTGTTTATGTTGTTATAGGTCTCGCTAAAATACTTGATTAAGTAAAATCATGCTTAAGTTATTCTGGCATTTTAATTATTTAGATAACTAAATAATTAATTATTTAAATGCATTGAAATTGTAATTAATGGACATAGTACTTAATCAGTGCATGTTTAATTCTTTTAAGGTAGCTGAAGATTAGATTAGCATTGTATTTGGCGATACATATGCCTTGCATAACTTGCAAGATTTTTGTGATTAAACTGTTTCAAGGTAAGGATACTTTGTTACCTCACATAGTCTTTTATATGCTTATTAGGTTGAATTAGTCGTTTGAATCGACATAGGAATATGCGAGAGATTGTTTAATTTAATAAGTATGTATGTGCAATAACATGTTTACTTTTATAAATATGTTTTATCGGTCGAATTAACATAGGAATATGTACAAGAGATGAATGGATTTTTGATTTGTAAATATGTTCATAAGTTAGAAAATTACCGAGTTGCCGTGATTTATTCGTAACAAGCATAAGCATAAGTTTAATAATTCTAAGGTAAGAAATGTAATTAATCACAATTATATCATCTTGATTAAAATCAGCTTTTGAAATCGTGCATTAGAACTTTATTTTATTTTATTTTACTTTGTTTTTTTTAGTTTTTAAATATTTCTTAAATCCAAATATTTTCCCTTTACCAAAGTGTTTGAAATCATTTTTATAAATAATTCTTTTACAGTCCCTGTGGGTACAATAACTTGACATTTACTTGTCACTTTATTACTTGTTGCGATTGTGTACACTTGCACATTTCCACCGTTCCAAGTTTTTGCGCGCGTTGTTAAGTGACAGCTTTTTCAAAGCCATTATTTGTGAATCTGTTTTACATTTTGGTTTATTTATTTTCCTATTGAAATTTTTACTTACTTAATTTTTCTGTGATTATTGCAGGTGTTTATGAGTATTGACCAAATTATTGATTTACTCCTTGTGGACCCTGAAATAGAACGAACCTTTCGACAGCGAAGAAGACAAGCGAACCAGAGAAGGACCGAAGAGATGAACTTCAAGAACATGAATCAAGGAAAGGGAGCAAACCCTGCTCAGAATCCTATCCTTATTGCTGATGATAGGGATAGAGCCTTAAGACAATATGCCGTGCCAGTGTTCAATGATCTTAATCCGGGTATTAGAAGACCCAAAATCGAGGCACAACAATTCGAGCTGAAGCCAGTCATGTTCCATATGCTTTAGACAGTGGGCCAATTCAGTGGAATGCCTACTAAAGATCCTCATCTTCACTTAAGACTATTTATGGAAGTGAGCGATTCTTTCAAGTTAGACGGAGTTCCCAAAGATGCCTTACGATTGAAGTTGTTCCCATATTCTTTAAGGGACAGAGCTCGTGCCTGGTTGAACTCATTGCCACCAAACTCCATTTCTACATGGCAAGAATTAGCCGAGAGATTCCTCATGAAGTATTTCCTGCCAAGCAAGAATGCTAAGCTGGGGAACGAGATCACTGCCTTCCATCAAATGGATGATGAGTCCTTGTATGAGGAGGCATGGGAAAGATTTAAAGAATTATTACAAAATTACCCTCATCATGGAATCCCACATTGCATTCAACTTGAAACATTCTATAATGGTCTCAACGCTCACACAAGGATGGTAGTGGACGCCTCTGCTAATGGTGCTCTCCTTTCTAAGTCTTATAACGAGGCTTATGAAATTATTGAGAGGATTGCTAGCAACAATTATCAATGGCCAACCAGTCGAGCAACGTCAGGAAGACGAGTCACTGGAATACATGAAGTAGACGCTCTTACTTCACTCACATCTCAGGTATCATCAATATCCTCAATGCTTAAAAATCTTACTACTAATGGGTCTAATAGTTTTGCAGCACAGCCGCCTAATCAATTTGAGAATATAGTCTGTGTCTATTATGGGGAGGGACACTTGTTTGAAGAATGTCCGTCGAATCCAGAATCTATACACTACATGGGTAATCAGAACCAAAACCGAGGAAGGCAAGGGCTACAATCAAATTTTTATAACCCATCGTGGAGAAACCACCTGAATTGCTAAAAGCATGTTAATAATTTTTTTTTATTTACATACTTACTAAGCTTTGTATCTTACTCCCCTTCCTTTCCCATATCTTATAGGGTTGTATGCTAGCTCGAGTTGGAGATCACCGGAGATGTTATCACACTATCAAGCTATCATCGTGGGGTAAAAGTGAATACAAACCTCTTAAGTTTATGGCATGTATAGGGGACTTAGTCATTTGTATGTGTCATAATTGGTTTGGCCTAAAATGTTGGCATTTAATATTTAGTAGTTCATTTTGTATAAGGCCATTGATGTTGGCTAGTATTATTCAAGTTATATGTTTGTGATGATGCAATTTATGAGATGCATGATTTGGGTGAATGAGTGTGTGATGATTAAATAAGAAAAGTGTGGCATGTGAATGGTTGTGAGAAGGACACGACTTTGGACATGGGCGTGTGCCCCTATTTTCAATAAATTTTTCAATGTTTTCCAAAGTTCTCGGTTTAGTCCTGGGCTACTTCCAAAGTATGTTTTGAGCCTCGTAGGTCCATATTAGGGACTTTGTGATGAAAATTGAAAACTTTTAATTTGGATGCAAATTTTATGTCTCGATTTTATACGATTGCATGTGTTTATGTTCCAGTAATGTCTCGTACCCTGTTCCGGCGCCGAACACGGGTAAGGGGTGTTACATCAAGGGACATTTCTTGCATACCTTATCAACTAAAACATGCTTGCCTAATAGGTTTGACACTTTAATCATAAATTCCGTAGACTCAATAGGTATATTCATGCTAGATACCAAATTCATGCACACATATGAATGAGTAGAACCAGGGTCAATCAAGGCAATAACAGTAGTATCATAAAGAGAAAAAGTACCAATGATCACATCGAGAGAAGATGCGTCTTCACACACACGTATGGCATAGGCCCTAACCAGAGCTCTAGCTTCAGATCTCTCCGTTGTATCCCTCGCTACATTTTTGCTACTAGCTCCATTACCGGCATTTCTTGAGGGTCTCCCTTTTGTAGCTGTACTACTCGGCTTTAGAATCTGAAATTTTTCTTTCTCGATCATCTTGGGACAGTCCTTGATATAGTGGTCTTGAGAAACACACTTGAAACAAGATCCGTCATTCATCCTACACACACCAAAACGATGTCTACCGCAATGTTGACACTCGGGTTTGAAAGGTTTAGCATTACCCACACTAGCCACAGATGTAGCATGAGATTTAAAACCCTAATTTTGCTTCTTACAATTTCCATATGAATGCCCCGCTGAAACATGAGAATGAGAATGCATATCTCTTGATTTCTTAGACTGAGATGGGAATGACTTGCTCATCAATCTCTTTCTTGTATCTCTAGCCTCAGTCTCGATTTTTCTCTTTTCCTTGATCAGTTCCTCAGCTTTACAAGCCCGGTCAACGAGCACAACAAATTCCTCCAACTCAAGAATACCCACTAACACTCTAATATCCTCATTAAGCCCGTCTTCAAACCTTCTACACATTTTAGCCTCGGAGGATACACACTCCCGAGCATATTTGCTAAGCTGGACAAACTCTCTTTTGTACTCAGTAACTGACATGCGGTTTTGTTTCAAGTCAAGAAATTCCTTACGCTTTTGATTGATGAATCGCTCACTGATGTACTTCTTTCAGAACTCTTTTTGAAAGAATTCCCATGTGACCCTTTCTTTCAGAACCATAAAAACTAGGGTCTTCAACCAATGATATGTCACATCTCTCAACAAGGAAATGGCACACTTCAAACATTCTTTAGATGTGCAAGATAGCTCATCGAATACCCGAATAGAGTTCTCAAGACAAAATTCTGCTTTCTCAGAGTCATCATCGGCATTGGCCCTAAATTCCTTAGCTCATTGTTTTTGAATTTTATCAATTGAGGTTCTTTGAAATCTTATAAAATCCATACCTTGAGGCACTAGGGTTACGGGTTGAGGATTTTAAGGGGGTGGAGGGGGTTGAGCATTCGGGTTCGTTCGAACGAACTTCGTATACCATGCGTTCATCATATGGAGAAAGGCTTCCCTAGCATTTTCTCCTCCTCCCTGACTCACGGTCACGGGTCTACTCTCAACTGGCGCTGCCCCTTAAGTAGGAGTTGGCGCATTACTTTCTACATCATCAGCTTCAGCTTGGTTGGGATCCATTACTATATGAAACACAATTTAAAAAGGTCAGGAGTCGTCACACTATTATAGTATACTTATGGCATGTATAGCAAGACTCGTACACATGCTACGTTAGTCCGAGAATCGACTAAACCATAGCTCTGATACCACTAAATGTAACACCCTATACCCGTATTCGACGCTGGAATAGGGTACGAGGTGTTACCGGACATAGCACAATCATTCATACCAAAATCGAGTCATAAATTTTCACTCAAATTTAAAACTTTTCATAAACATGCATATCGTCCCTTATATGGGCCCACAATGCCCAAAACATACAATGGAGATGGTTCGGGACTAAACCGAAAACTTTCGGAACTTTTACAACACTTAGAAAATTTTCATGCTTTGGAGAGTCACACGCCCGTGTGGGTAGGCCGTGAGGTCACACACGCCCGTATGGCTCTATTTTGTCTTGAAACAGACTTGACAACCATCTTTTGTGAAGTTGATTAACAACCCTTAATCACATAACTTACTTATATAGGTTAATCACATTAATTATTTATAAAAGATGTATTCTAAAATAATATGATATAAAGTATTAAATTAATTCTACTGTACAATAGGTGGAATTATTTTATTAAATTGTACATATAAGTTGTTGAAAAAAATTCCTACTTATAATTTGTTAAAATATCATTAGGATAAATGATTATAAAGATACTAATTATATCGGTGTATATTTAACTTTACTTAAATTCGTGCGAGCTTCCATATGAAAAATTGGATATATGTATATGAGAAGAGATTGTATGAAACTGTGATTCCACGTCATCCTTAATCCCTTTCCAATAGGAGAAGCTGAAAATAAGGAGGAAAAATCTAATTTGTTGTTCTCCTATTGAAAAGGGATATGGATGACGTGAAATTACAGTTTCATATAATCTTTTCTCACATGTATATGTATATGTATATGCATATATATATATATGTGTGTGTATATATAGAGAGAGGGAAATCTAATATAGGTGTCTTACTTGGTCGTCATTTTCAAATTGCCATGGAAATCTGTTACTCTATGTTCATCGCTCCTTTTACAACAATGCTAAACTTCTCTACCTTACTTGTTTTCATAACTTTTATTTTGTGTTACCTCTTTAAGCTTCAATGGCAACGCAATGCCCAAAAGCCTAAGCAACCCTCTCTTCCTCCAGGCCCTAAACCTTGGCCTATTGTGGGAAGCCTCCTTGAATTAATCATAAACAAGAAGAAAACTTCGGTGTCTCATTGGATACACGGTTTCATGAAAGAAATAAACACCGAAATTGCTTGTATTCGTCTAGGAAACGTTCATGTGATTCCCGTCACTTGTCCTGAAATCAGTCTCCAATTCTTGAGAAAACAGGATGCTATTTTTGCTTCAAGACCCCTTACCATGGCCACTGATGTCCTCTCAAAAGGGCACTTAACCACTGGTTTTTCACCCTTAGGAGATCAGTGGAGAAAAATGAGGAGAGTTATGGTCAGGGAGATGCTTTCACAGGAAAGACATCGATGGCTTCATGAGAAAAGAGTTGAAGAAGCTGATAACCTCGTGCATTACGTACTTAACCAATGCAAAATTGGTGATGAAGGCGGCCTTGTAGACTTAAGACTGGTTGCCCAACACTATTGTTGTAATGTGACGAGGAAGTTGATCTTTAATAGAAGATTCTTGGGAAAAGTGAAAGCAGATGGTGGACCTGGTTTTAAGGAAGAAGAATACGTCGACGCCATTTTCACTTTTTTCATTCATCTTTATTCCTTTTGTATATCCGATTACTTGCCGTTTTTGAGAGGCCTCGACCTGGAGGGGCATGAGAAAATCGTGGAGGACGCAACTAGTGTTCTAGAGAAATATAACTGTAGGAGCCCAATTTTGCACGGGCCCGTGTGAAATAAAAACAAAACCAAAAAAAAAAAAATAAAGTCCAGTTTGTTTACAAACCAAAACAGATTAGACCCACTACCCTTGGCCCAAAAAAAATTACCCGTGGACCCACTTATACCCAAACAGATACTGCCTAAGCCCAACACCCCAAAACCCGATTAGCCCAAAAGCTAAGGAGCCCAAGAGGTCCAAAACCTAAATCAAGGTTCTGAAACCCTAAGTACCCTCGCGCCGCAAGCCAGCAGAACACCAATCGTCGCGCCACAATGGCCGGCCAACAGTCGCGCCGTATTCCTTGCACCCGAGCCAAGCCTTCGGTCGCGCCACGATCTGTGCCCGAATCACGCCGTCATCACCGTGTATCTACCTTAGTCCTGCACAGAAAAGGAAGGAACCCAAAGCAGAAGGGACAAAACAGTAGCAAAGATGGAAATTTTTTGTTTCCTTTTTCTTTCATTTTTTTCGGGTTATAAGTACCCTAGAACAAAACTCTGTAAGGGGGGAAAAATAGTGTACACATACACAAAATATTAAAGTTCTACAGAAATAAAACACAACAGCGGTGATTTTTCTTTTATTATTTTTGATTTTTTTTTTGTTATTTACGTGTAAATACACTTTTGTTTTTAAAAAAAGAAATATAAAGAAAATGAGTTTACCTTTTAATCGGCATTGAAAGCGGAGGCTTTTGGACTTTCTGACCGTCTTCGGAGAAGGCGTGCATGGCAGCGCGTGTGGCGGTCGAATACCGGAATCAGGCCAGGGCCAAACCTCAAGCCCAGAGAGAGGGAGAGCTCCTCAGAGCTCTCTGTTGTATTTTTTTTTAAAAGTATTAAAAATGATTTTTTTTAGGTTTCTGACTTATATAAGGATTTAAAAACGACACCGTTTTTTGCTTACCCCATCAGTATCAAAGCGGCGCGCAGTGTAGCGGCCCCAGGATCTGTAGCGTTGACTGACCGGGAAGGGTCCGCGCGTTTTTATTAAATGGCTTAATTTCCATTTCAGTCCTCTCGCATTTTTATTATTTTTAATTTCGTTTAATTTAATTTTTTATTTTTAATTTGGCCTTAAATTTGTATTCTGTTTTAATTAAGTCCCCTAAACTGTTTTAAAGGTTAAAATTAGAACGGCACCGTTTTAGAATTTGGCATAATATCTATTTTAGCCCCTGTCATTTAACGCGTGTTTTATTTTAATCCTTTCAATTCTTTTTAATTGCTATTTAACCCCTGTTTTCTTTATTTTTATTTTTATCCTTTTATTTTATTTTATTATTTTATAATTAATAATTTTATCATATTAAAATATTCTATATTATTTTCTTATATTTATTAGTTTATTAATAATACATAATTATATATATATTTTTTATATGTATTATTTATATATTTAATTATTATTTTATATATTATTTTATTTGTTTAATAATTTATATATTATCACATATATTATTTATATTATTTATTATATTATATTTTGTATATTATATATATTATGTTACATTTATATATATTATTGCTAAAACTTTATTTTTATAAAATTTATTTATATTACACTGATCTATTTATATAGTTTATATTATGTATAAAAATTTATGATTAGTGTATTATATATTTTATTTATTTATTATTTTATTTTGTTTAATATTATTTGAGTTATATATTATTTTCATAAATTAGTTATTATATTATATATTTTTTTAAATAGTCATTTTTCTACATTATTGTAAATATGAAATGTTAGTATGTCTCAATTGCTTTTAATATTTATGTTAGATAGTGTATAAATGCAATATTGTCACATGGATTATTGTTTAAAATAAATAAAAAATACATTTTTACAAAATTAATATTTTATTTAAAGGTTTTTAAAGTAAGGCAATGTTTTGGTATTTAGAAATTCAGGAAATAATGCCCAATCGTCTTTGGTGTCTTTGATTTTACATTTGGATAAATAACTAAATATCCTTTTAACAAGTTTTATAAATTATGAGATAATCTTAGTTACGAGGGTTTGAAAATATCATGTCCAATCGTGCTGGATGTAATGTTTATATTCTCTCGGATCGAAGAATTCTCAATTTTAAATCAAATTGTTCAAGTTTTTTAGAAATCATATTTTTAAATACTTTTAAGTTTCAAACATTTGGACATGATTTTATCGATTAGGTACCAATTTTTGGGCGTTATGAGGTGCTAACCCTTCCTCATACGTGTCGACTCAGAGCCACATTTTACGTTTTTTGTAGACCAAAATTAAATGTTTTAAATAAAATGTTTTAAAAGGTGGTCCAATCACACCTATGTAAAAAGGATTGGTGGCGACTCCCATTTTCATTTTTAAAAGTCGATCCCCATTTTTTAAACTCGATTTTAAAATGGTTTCGACAACTTGGCGACTCCACTGGGGACCAATAAGAGAGTCAAGCCGAAAAATTGATTAGTTATTGTCCAAATGTCAGAAATTTGAAAGTCGGATTTGAAAAGTCATGATTTTATTCTTTTATTGCATGTGATTCTATTTTCTAAAATGTTTCTGCATTGCACTGCATGACCGTCGTGGTCGTACCTTTAAGTGGGAGCGAGAAGCTATGCCTTCGTGAGGTTTTCACCTCCACATGGGCTAGTGGATTGCTTTCGGGATACATCTGTACCTATGTCTTCGTGAAGTTTTCACTTCCGCATGGCCATAGGGAAATGTATTCCCCTGAACCGAACTCGGTCCGTATGAGCCTATAATGGGTGAGGATCGAGGAATCTGCTTTGGTTCGGGTACCTCAACTTTAAATTTGAACCACACGTAGAAAACCTAAGTTATTACCCTAGGTAGAACTATGCTAAACCTTAGTAGTCACCCAAATAGGTGTTCTATGTTGTTTATTTCTTCTGTACTAACGTGTTTTCTTGTGTTTTGATTGCATTGCATCATAGAAAAGAGGTGTTGGTTTCAAATTTGATTACTAAATAGGAAAGTTGGTCATAAGAAAATGGATTTTTTGATTAAGTGGATTATAATATGGTCGTCCGAATATGGTCCAAGTGAACACAACGAGAGAAGACTGATAGTCCATGAAGGAATACAAGACCTTGTCACCCAAGGATTCAAGTTGACAAAGACTATTCGAAAATTACCACGTCTCGGCTTTCTTGAAGAGGCTAACAAGTGAACAGGAGTCGTGATCCAGATCAAGCAAAAGGAGCTAGAGGAGGCATCTATTAGAAGTTTGCAAGACTTGACTTTTGTGAAGAAGGGATTCATGTTTTCACTTGGACTATGAGGACAAGGCCGTGTATGCGATCCGTTTTGTGTAAAGAAATCTATTTTCTAGTAAAGTTTTTCTAATGTAACTGAATTCAGAGTCAACGCCTCTCTTTCTTTGCATTCATGCATTTGCATTACATCACATCATATGCATTTAAGTTTATAGAAAGAGTCTAATTAGTTTAAAATATAATAGAGAGAGAGAGAGAAGGGAAATCTGGAAGCTGAACACCACTACGGTACACGGGCAAATATAAGGAAAATGGATCAAAGACTTGAACAGTTTTAGAGGGATATGCAAGACCAGATGCAGGAAAAAATGACAAAGCTCCAGCAAGAGATGAGGGACCAGATGATGGAAGCCCAAAAGAACATGATGGCTCAAATGGCCCAGATAATGAATAAAGGAAAGGGTCCCCTAGTTAACGCTGAAGACAATGAGGACTTTCCTAGGGGTTTCACCCCACCACAAGTACAACCTGAGGAGTATCCCAAAAGGCCACCTGTCACAATTAGGCCTCAACAGGGGCAAGCTGATAATAGACCGCCTATGAACTTCCAAGTGGGCTCAGGATCTAATCCAGGAGACAACCCTGATAATCCCGTCATCCCTGATTTGGATATGGCAGAGAGGGAAGGGATAAGAACTGAATCCTCAAGGCAATTAGAGGATCGCTGCAAATGGTTGGAAGAAAAATTCAAGACTTTGGAAAATGCCGACCATTATCATGGTATAGACGCAAAGGACTTGAGTTTGGTCCCGGATCTGCTACTTCCTCATAAATTCAAGATGCCCGAATTTGAGAAGTATAATGGGACTAGTTGCCCTGAAGCCCACATCACTATGTTTTGCAGATGCATGACTGGCTACGTGAACAATGATCAACTCTTGATTCATTGCTTCCAAGACAGTTTAGTGGGGGCAGCGTCCAGATGGTACAATCAACTCAACCGCCCTAACATTAGCTCTTGGAGAGACTTAGCTCAAGCCTTCATGAAGCAATACAACCATGTCACAGACATGACGCCTGACAAAATTACTTTGCAAAACATGGAGAAGAAACTAAATGAAAGCTTCAGGCAGTATGCGCAAAGATGGAGAAAGATTGCTATGCAAGTTCAGCCACCACTCCTAGAAAAGGAGACTACAATGCTCTTCATTAATACCTTGAAGGCTCCATTCATTACTCATACGATAGGAAATACCACCAAGAGCTTTGCAGATATAGTGATGGCAGGAGAGATGATTGAAAATGCCATAAAAAGTGGAAAGATCGAGGTGGGAGAAAGTAACAAAAGAATGGCCACAAGGAAGAGAGAAAATGAAGTGGATAATACAAGCATGGGGTGCTCAAAGTCGATTGCTGTTAAACAGCCAAAAACAGTGACTACTGGGTATCAAGGTTCATCAAGGAAAGAATCTGGCACAAGACAAAGTAATGAGCAACTCCAGTTTACACCAATTCTAATGACATATAGGGAGTTGTCTCAAAGTCTATTTGAGGAACATGTGGTGGCTCCTCATTACATGGAACCAATACAACCCCCGTACCCCAAATGGTATGATTTGAATGCTCAATATGAGTATCACACAGGAATAACGGGTCACTCAATTGATAACTGCATGGCATTTAAGAAATTGGTCGAAAGGCTTATTAAAATAGGGGTTGTAAAGTTCGATGAGTCGAACGGAGCAGTGATAATTGAAGGTGGGGGTAGGAGAGTTGTGATTCCTTGAAGAAGTCATCAGAAACCTAACAATCGGGGAATCAAAACACCAATGACATATCAGAAGAGGGAATCAGGGAATAAAAATTTTTAGGTCCTTATATACTTGGGAAGTTTTTGAACAATGGAACTGTGGAAAGGATAATTGTATTTTTAGAGTGGATTTAGAGTAATATTTGAAACATACTTGTTGTCTTGAGCTTAGAGGCAACAAGAACTCTTTTGTGAAATAGGCTCATGTTCAAATTTTATTTCAATAAGATGCATCTGTTTGAGCACATATTCTTTTATATTGTATATTCTTTTGTTTTTAGAATATTTTTTCATTCTTTATTCATGACCATACCAATAATCATCCTTAGAATCATTTATTCTTTAGATTTGTTCGCCATTGCACCTAGGTACCCTGGATATCAACGACGTGAGCGATGTTGTTTCGACTCCTTTTAAATGAGATATGGGTCTAGGGGATCTAAGGACTTGAAGATGACAAAGATTGTAACCTACATTCTGATTTGTTAAAGATGGTAGAACAAGATGAAAAACTGACCTTACTCTACAAAGGGTCATTAGACATTGCGAGCCTAGGAAAGGAGTGAAGATTGTAGCCTAGCTCACCACAGAAATAAGGCGAGACATTATTGAGTTATCTTCGAGAATTCAAAGATATTTTCGCACGATCATTTCAGGACATGCCTGGGCGGGCTAAATAAGAGGATCGGGCACTACTAATCCACCATGGAAATGGATTGCATCAGTCATACCGCATATATTGAATTTAAGGAGACAGGATTCATATGCCTACTCCGGTTCTTAACAAATTTTCCATATGTGGGGCATGGATGTGATGGGACCAATCTCGTCAAAAGCTTTTAGTCAATATCGACTCATCGACATAGTTATCATTTACTTCATTAAGAGAGTGGAAGTAGCTTCATATGCCAATATCGCAAAGTCGAAGTCATCAAGTTCATAAAAAAAAACAAAAAATGGAATAAAGGAAAAGATCAAATGCCAGCACAGAATGTATAACTGTACTAAGTCAAACTTACAGTTTGTCCAAAGATCAGGCAACGTATAGCAAACAGTTTGGCAAAAAAAAATGATTTAGACTTGTAAGGATTGGCATAAGAAGTTATCTTTTACCCTCTGTCTCATTGAACGTCGGCCAGAACCTTCACTGGGGCAATATCTTGCCCATTATGGAATTGAAGCGTTTTTGCCAATTGAACCTAATCGAAGAAGAGGTTAAAAGTTATCCATCACGGTCGGATGATGTGAGCTTACGACAAAAAGGTTCATCCAAGAGAATTCCACAAGGGGAACCTGATGTTGAAAAAGATTTTTCCTCTGCAAAATGATTTTAGAGGAAAGCATATGCCAAACTGGGAAGGACTTATGTAGGGCCTGTTCTAGAAGAGCATTGATATTGACCAAGATAAATGGCAAAGACTTGCCCAATCCGGCGAATTCAGGTTTAGTCAAGAAGGATTTTACCTGAAAAGGGAAGGGTCAAGGTGAAAACCCGCAAAGGGCGCATTGAGCTCAAATTCATCCAAAAAAAAATAAAAAAAAAAAGAAGAAAAATGAGAGGCCAAGGCGAAAACCCGCAAAGGGCGCTTTGAGACCAAAAGGGATTTAAATTGAAAACCCAAAAAGGGCGGCTCAAATTTTGACCAAAAGTGGGGCATACAATAGTCTTGCTACGTCTGAATTAGCAAGGAGGAAGTATGGTATGTCTTGGGGCATTGACAAAGTACTTCTGATCCCCTAAACACATATTGATTTTAGAATGGTCCTCAAGAAGTTGGAACAAAGAAGCTCAGGCTGCGATATCTGGGGAACCTAACTTCTATCTTACCCATTTTTGAATTCCTTATCTTTGATTGCTTTATTCTTTTTTGAGATACACCCAAATCAATTTTCTTTTATTGCATGGGTTATCTTTGATTAAATTTTTTTTCTGAGCTATGCTCCTGACTAATTTCTTTCTCGTCCATTTTTGTGTTCTTTTTCAAGCATTTATATTGAAATAACGATCAGTGGACTAAAAACACTTTCATAAAAGGATTTTCGTATATTACTCTGGAAGCTTCTAAATAATATGAGGAATTTGAAACAAGACTATTGTTCAGAACTCACCAAGCCTAAGGGATTGGAAACATTGGAAAATGATTATCTCTTGGATGCTTATTGGCTAAGACAATTACTGTTGGTAATACCACATCGAAAAATGATGAACAAGGTCAATCCAAGTGTAAAAGGGATCATTGTCGGGATACCCCGCATCCATTCGCATACACACATATCCGGTCATTACACCCGAGGAATGGTGTAATGATTGAAAGTGATACAAGTTACGTACCCTGAGTGGTAAATGAAATATGAAAGAAACCAAATGTCATTCCCCCCAAGGCTGCAGTGGGAGATACCAACTTCATGTCCCAAGGTTCAAGCGGGGCTGACTTAGAGATTACATTAGGGCAAATTATTTGAGCAGATCATGAATGAAAAACAAATGAGTAATAACACCTAGGATAGGAATCATACTCATAACATTTTTGTAAATTTCATTAGGATCATTTGATTCATTTCGGGCATTGCATCCTAATCCTTGAAACATGAATCATCTTCATAACATTTTCATAGCATGTCTAAATAGGAGCATCTGATGCATTTCGATCAAAGCATCCTAAATATTGGACATAAACATATACCCATTCTACAGGTTATGTAGCAAGGTAGAAGACATTAGTCTGGTATCCCTGAGTTTGCAAAGTGAGCATATTAAAATAGCAGATCGACAATCCACGAGGTTGCGGGAGAGCGATCAGAGACATCGATCCTATCTCCCACGACCCGGCATTGGAATAGGTCGAAGATTGTAGATCTTGTCACCCTAAGCAGTAGGGAACCAAGATCGAACGGCAAGTCTTGTCTCCCTAAGCAGTAGTGGAACGGATTTAAGCCACTAGCCCTATCTCCCTGACCAGCAGTGGAATAGGTCAAAGATTGTAGATCTTGTCACCCTAAGCAGGAGAGGACCAAGATCGAACGGAAAATCTTGTCTCCCTAAGCAAAGAGTGGAACAGATTTAAGCCACCAGCCCTATCTCCCGACCCGGCAAAGTGGAATAGGTCAAAAATTGTAGATCTTGTCACCCTAAGTAGTAGGGAACCAAGATCGAACGACAAATCTTGTCTCCTAAGCGGTGAGTGGAACAGATTTAAGCCACAGACCCTATTTCACGACCAAAGAAGTGGAATAGGTCAAAGATTGTAGATCTTGTCACCCTAAGCAGTAGATGACCAAGATCGAACGACAAATCTTGTCTCCCTAAGTAGTAGTGGAACAGATTTAAGCCACCAGCCCTATCTCCCTGACCAGCAATGGAATAGGTCAAAGATTGTAAATCTTGTCGCCCTAGCGAGAGGACCAAGATCGAACGGCAAATCTTGTCTCCCTAAGCAGTAGTGGAACAAATTTAAGCCACCAGCCCTATCTCCCTGACCAGCAGTGGAATAGGTCAAAGATTGTAGATCTTGTCAGTAGTGGACCAAGATCGAACGACAAATCTTGTCTCCCTAAGCAGTAGTGGAACAGATTTAAACCACCAGTCTGGCATCCCTGAGTTTGCAGTGGAGCAGACCGAAGATAGCAGATCTGGCATTCCTGAAGTTGCAGAAACAGATAGAATACATCAAATCTTGCCTCCCTGAGTTTGCAGGAGCAGATTGAGGATAGCAAATCTGGCAATCCTGAAGTTGCAGGAGCAGATCAAAAACATCAGATCTTGTCTCCCTGAGTTTACAGTGGAGCAGATCAAAAGATAGTGGATACTGCCTTCATGAAGTTGAAGCTATCAAACTTACTGAAATCAAGATGAAGTTCCAATACCGGTGAAGTTGCAGTGGATTTGGAGTCATGAGGATCAAAGAAGTCGAAGCTTGGCCAAAACCGGGCAAAATTGGCCTTTTTAGAGTCTTTGCTCTATTCTCGTTACACGATAATGAGCAAAGAGGGGTAGCTGTAGGAGCCCAATTTTGCCCGGGCCCGTATGAAATAAAAACAAAACCAAAAAATAAAAAAAAAGTCCAGTTTGTTTACAAATCAAAACAGATTAGACCACTACCCTTGGCCCAAAAAAAATTACCCGTGGACCCACTTACACCCAAACAGATACTGCCTAAGCCTAACACCCCAAAACCCGATTAGCCCAAAAGCTAAGGAGCCCAAGAGGTTCAAAACCTAAATCAGGGTTCTGAAACCCTAAGTACCCTCGCGCCGCAAGCCAGTAGAACACCAATCGTCGCGCTACAATGGCAGGCCAACAGTCACGCCATATTCCTCGCACCCGAGCCAAGCCTTCGGTCGTGCCACGATCTGCGCCTAAATCACGCCGTCATCGCCGTGTATCCACCTTAGTCCTGCACAGAAAAGGAAGGAACCCAAAGCAGAAGGGACAAAACAGTAGCAAAGATGGAAATTTTTTGTTTCCTTTTTCTTTCATTTTTTTCGGGTTATAAGTACCCTAGAACAAAACTCTGTAAGGGGGGAAAAATAGTGTACACATACACAAAATATTAAAGTTCTATAGAAATAAAACACAACAGAGGTAATTTTTCTTTTATTATTTTCGATTTTTTTTTTGTTATTTACGTGTAAATACACTTTTTTTAAAAAAAAGAAATATAAAGAAAAGGAGTTTACCTTTTAATCGGCGTTGAAAGCGGAGGCTTTTGGACTTTTCGATCGTCGTCGGAGAAGGCGTGCATAGCGGTGCATGTGGCGGTCGAATACCGGAATCAGGCCAGGGCCAAACCTCAAGCCCAGAGAAAGGGAGAGCTCCTCAGAGCTCTCTGTTGTTTTTTTTTTTAAAAAGTATTAAAAATGATTTTTTTTAGGTTTCTGACTTATATAAGGATTTAAAAACGACACTGTTTTTTGCTTACCCCATCAGTATCAAAACGACGTGTAATGTGACCCGGGATCAGAGCGTTGACCCGACCCGGGGAAGGGTCCGCGCGTTTTTATTAAATGGCTTAATTTCCATTTCAGTCCTCTCGCATTTTTTATTATTTTTAATTCCGTTTAATTGAATTTTTTTAATTTGGCCTTAAAATTGCATTCTATTTTAATTAAGTCCCCTAAACTGTTTTAAAGGTTAAAATTAGAATGGCACCGTTTTAGAATTTGGCATAATCTCTATTTTAGCCCCTGTCATTTAACGCGTGTTTTATTTTAATCCTTTCAAATCTTTTTAATTGCTATTTAACCCCTGTTTTCTTTATTTTTATTTTTATCCTTTTATTTTATTTTATTATTTTATAATTAATAATTTTATCATATTAAAATATTCTAGATTATTTTCTTATATTTATTAGTTTATTAATAATACAAAATTATATATATATTTTTATATGTATTATTTATATATTTAATTATTATTTTATATATTATTTTATTTGTTTAATAATTTATATATTATCACATATATTTTTATATTATTTATTATATTATATTTTGTATATTATATATATTATGTTACATTTATATATATTATTGCTAAAACTTTATTTTTATAAAATTTATGTATATTACCCGATCTATTTATATAGTTTATATTATGTATGAAAATTTATGATTAGTGTATTATATATTTTATTTATTTATTATTTTATTTTGTTTAATATTATTTCAGATTATATATTATTTTCATAAATTAGTTATTAGATTATATATATTTTTTAAATAGTCATTTTTCTACATTATTGTAAAATGAAATGTTAGTATGTCTCAATTGCTTTTAATATTTATGTTAGATAGTGTATAAATGCAATATTGTCACATGGATTATTGTTTAAAATAAAAAAATACATTTTTACAAAATTAATATTTTATTTAAAGGTTTTTAAAGTAAGGCAATGTTTTGGTATTTAGAAATTCGGGAAATAATTCCCAATCGTGCTGGGTGTTGATTTTCTGTTTGGATAAATAACTAAATATCCTTTTAACAAGTTTTATAAATTATGAGATAATCTTAGTTACGAGGGTTTAAAAATATCATGTCCAATCGTGCTGGATGTAATGTTTATATTCTCTCGGATCGAAGAATTCTCAAATTTTAAATCAAATTGTTCGAAGTTTTTTTAGAAATCATATTTTTAAATACTTTTAAGTTTCAAACATTTGGACATGATTTTATCGATTAGGTACCAATTTTTGGGCGTTATGAGGGTTCTAACCCTTCCTCATACGTAACCGACTCCCGAGCCTGTTTTCTGGTTTTTTGTAAACCAAAATTAAATGTTTTAAATAAAACGTTTTAAAAGGTGATCCAATCACACCTATGTAAAAAGGATTGGTGGCGACTCCCATTTTTGTTTTTAAAAGTCGATCCCCATTTTTTAAACTCGATTTTAAAATGGTTTCGACAATAACAATCCCATTATTGAAGACAGGATTCAACAATGGAGATATGGCAAGAAACATGAACCTCTAGACTTGCTTGATGTTTTGGTTTCTTTGGCTGATGACAATGGTACCCCACTACTGTCCGCGGACGAGATCAAAGCTCAAGTTAATGTACGCCTTTGCTTCTGTCTAATTGTTTTAAACAAAATATAAGCCACCAACATGTTAAACTTTATTAAAAATGGATTACTAAGACATGAAAATAACATAAATATGATATAATATACACGTGTTATCATAGAAAATCACCCCTATATATTGATAATCTCCTCTTCTTTTTTTCAACTTAATTTTCAGGAAATTATGATTGCATCAGTGGACAATCCATCAAATTCCTTAGAATGGGCATTTTCAGATATGTTGAATAATCCAAAAATGCTAAAAAAGGCTAAAGAAGAATTAGATAATGTGGTTGGGAAAGATAGATTAGTACAAGAATCTGATTTCCCACAACTGAACTACGTTAAGGCATGCGCAAGAGAAGCCTTTAGACTCCATCCCGTTGCACCATTTAACCCTCCTCACGTGTCCGTGACTGATACAATAGTGGGCGACTACTTCATTCCTAAGGGTAGCCATGTGATAGTTAGTCGGGTTGGGCTTGGTCGAAACCCTAAAGTTTGGGACGAGCCATGCGAGTTCAAGCCAGAACGTCACCTCCAGGATTGTAATAAAGGCGAAGAAGTGGTGCTTGCAGAGCCAGATTTGCGGTTGCCTACATTCAGTGGAGGAATGAGAGGGTGCCCCGGAGTGGTGCTTAGAAGCTCGATGACTACCATGATGTTTGCGAGGCTATTGCAAGGATTCGATTGGAGCATCCCGACTAACCAGGGAACCATTGATCTTTGTCGAGGAAGGGAGTTCCCTTTTCGGCTAAAACCAACGCTTCTTTTGCAAAGCCACGATTGCCACCCCATGTCTACTCTTTTTCAACTGAAAGTGAAATACAGTGATTAACTCCTTGTCGAAGATGGGGGTTGACAAGGGAGATCTGTTTGTGGCTTGGTTCTAATGAAATTCACTACACCAAAACAGACTTTTAGCGGTGTTTTTTTGGGCTTTTAGCGGCGTTTTTAAGCGCCACTAATAGTCTTTGCGGCTCTTTCGAAAGCGCCGCAAAAAACGCCGCTAAAGAAAACGCCACAAAATTTAGTGTGAAAAAACGCCGCTAAAAGTCAAGACTTTTAGCGGCGCTTATAAAAAACGCCGCTAAAGGTATGGGCTTTTTAGCGCGCTTTTAAAAAAATCCGCAAAGGTATGGACTTTTAGCGTAGCGCGAGAAAAAACGCCGCTAAAGGTATGGGCTTTTAGCGGCGCTTTTAAAAAAAATGCTGCAAAAGGTATGGACTTTTAGCGGCGCTTTTCAGAAAAACGCCGCTAAAGGTAGGGGCTTTTAGCGGCGCTTTTCAAAAAACCGCCGCTAAAGGTAGGGGCTTTTAGCGGCGCTTTTAACAAAAAATGCCGCAAAAGGTATGGACTTTTAGCGGCGCTTTTCAAAAAAACGCCGCTAAAGGTAGGGGCTTTTAGCGGCGCTTTTCAAAAAACCGCCGCTAAAGGTAGGGGCTTTTAGCGGCGCTTTTCAAAAAAATGCCGCAAAAGGTGTGGGCTTTTAGCGGCGCTTCTTGAAAAAACACCGCTAAAGGTAAGGACTTTTAGCGGCGCTTTTAACACAAACGCCGCTAATTTGCACAGATTTGCAATGCTCATTTTCTCTAATATCCTATCCTCTCTACATTAAAACAAACCAAAAACAGCAGCAATTGCATATAATTTCAACTCAATACAACAAATAAAACATTTAAATCTCACTAAAAGCATTAAATCTAAATAATACTTCAAATTTAATAAAAGATATATGATATACATTAATAAATGAAGTATAATTCAAACAATTTTACAATAATGTTAAATGTCATAATGTTAAAAATCATCTTACAACAAGAAAACAAATGTCTAAGAAGGCGGCCTCTGATTTCTTTGGAACATCTTCATCATAACTCAAGTTGTATGTTGGAGTTCTTCATACTTTATGTTCTATTTTGCCTCCTGCTGCTTTGCCTCCACTCTAAGTTGAGCAATATGCTCGCCTCCTCATTTCTTGCCTCCGCTCTAAGTTGAGAAATTTGCTCAACTGTGCTCGCTTCCATCCGAGCTATCTGGTCTTTTAGTCTCTCGAACTTGAAGACGAGATTGACTCGGAAGGCATGTATCTGGGAGCGGATCAAAATATTGGGTGGGGTAACCCCGGATCCTTGACATCGAACCCGACCATACCTTTTAAGACCCAAAACATTAGTGATAATTTAGTTATAAATATACTCAAGATTAACAGAACTATCAATCAAGCGATCTGCATTACTCTCGGGACCCAAAACATCGTAATAATCCTGTTATAAATCTCCTCAAGATTAACAGAACTATCACTCAAGCAACCGTTTCATACTCCGCCTTCTTCTCTTTTTAGTTTATCCTAATAAATCAATGAAAGAGTTAGAAACGAAATATATAATAAAAAGGAATGCAACATAACTTAAAATTATAAAATTAAAACTACAAACGATGAATTAAAGTACTATAATTAAACATTATAAATATTTATAATAAATCAATTATTAAGTAAATATACCAAAATTTCTGCAGCTTCGGATGTCATCGGAGATCCGTCCTTCTTCCCATGCGTAATGTCAAAAAGTTGAAGGCGTCCAACTTTTTGACCAGACGAAGCTTCCTACATTATAGTAGAAAAATATAATTTAGTAGTATAAAGTCATTAATATTTGAAAGAAATAATAAATTATAATACCTCGGCCTCAGCTACACAAGCAAAACTTCTGGAACCTGCCGTGTGCGTAAATTTTTGTTTCTGTCTACTGCTTGTTCCAACTCGCTCACGGTGAAACACCCCACACCCGGCCCACGAGCTTGAACCGGATCTGGTATGTTCCTTAAATAAATCGGTTTTCAATGTTCTAAATGACTTAGAGAAAATTTGTGTAATTTTAAAAAAAATTGTTTTGGGTTGGGCTTAATTTGAAACCTATTTAATAAATTCTGGAAATCCAACTTAAATAAGGTGACAAAATAATTTTTGGGTTTATTATTTTAAAAGGAATAAATTTACTTATCTTTAATCAAACATAATTTGTATCATATTTAAATAAAAATAAACAGGAATTAAAGAAAATCCAACTGGGCCTTATGGCCTTATTACATCATTCAAACCCAAAATAAAGTACTAAAATTTCATAAAGTCCAAATTCCAAATAATTTCTTCAAACGATGCATGGCCACCTTTAGCTCCCCGCCGACCCGGTCCATTACCGCTCATCACTGAAAAATAATTCCCCAACGGGTGAGTCAACAGACTCAATGTGTACATAGTACTAATTTCCAACAAATCAGGCATACAAGTCATATCAATATCATGTTCATACAAAATAAAGGATGATGCAACCCAAATCCAAACCTATTTGTCCATCCGCTACACACCACCCGTACCAACTTTGTACATCGCGGGGACTACTAAGTCGACCCTCCATCCGCTACACACCATCGAAGGCGATCATTTGCGATCGACGTGCTCATCGCCCACTTATGTTGTGTCATTAGACACTTTGTATTCCTTTGGATGTAACCGAAGTTACCACTTTTCACTTTATGTGACCGTAGTCACCACTTTACGTTGGTGAGACCGTAGTCATCACCTTCACTTTCTTCCTCCACAAATATCCCGAATGCCCCAATTATTTCATAACATATTTCACATACTTAATTTTCATTCATGTTACTAATCACATGTTCAAAATATATCACATTCACAATCCTATCAAAAGTAGGAAACGTGCACTGGTACTCCTTACCACATTTGTGGTGCTTAGCCACATTCACATACTTTGTTACATATTTATATATTTAATGATTGCCATGCAATTTATTGAAAGTTAGTAAGAGTACACACCTTTTTCGCTTAATAGTTCCGTGAATTTCAGTAGAGCGATCTACCGATCTAGATCTTTCACTCCTATATTCGGCCATTAATTAAAACATATAAATAAACCTATTTGGTCTTAAAACCAAATCCTACTAGAAGTAGAATTACTTACCTAGTTGCCGAATTGATTTAATCAAGTCCCAACAGGTTGCTAGAATTCCTCTTCCTTGAAATCGGCTAATACTAGGTATGTAACCATGTCGCTTTTAGGTTTTGAAATAATGGAAAACACTTAAACAAATTATGCCTTGGCCGAATATCCCTTACCTTATGATGGGATTCCAAATCAAGAGGATTCCTTTATAAACTGTTGAAATCCTATAACTCCGTGTTAGATTAGATCTAACTTTGAAAACGTGAATCATAATCTTTAACCACATATTTATATTTATAATCCTTACCTTAGATCCTTAGATTTCCGAAAGATCCCTTTTGATGTTGTGGATGATTGCCCTCTTTCTTAGAATCCACAAAGATTCAAACTTAATGAAGAGAACGGAGAAGAAAATAGAAGAAAAAGAGAGGATTTTTGCTTAATGAAAATTCGCGAGAGAGGGGTTTTGCCTAGGAGAATTTCGGTGAGAGAGGAAGAGGAGCAAATGTTGATGAGTAGCCCTCCTGTCCTCCTTTTATAGCCAAAGTTATCACCTAGGAGTCCTTTACTTGGCCACCACTCCTCTTTTGATAATATTATCTCTTTTATTTAAAAGATAAAAGCCTTTAATCCATCAATTATCTCCTCAATTATCTCATTAGAAAATAATCCTTTATTTATCTCTTATTATTCACATATTTATGTGAATAAAACTCCTTTATTTATCTCTTATTATTCACATATTTATGTGAATAAAACTCCTTTATTTCTCTCTTATATCCAAGTTTCCGAAATGTTCAAGTTTCCATTTTTGGATCATTTCCAAAAATGTTTAGGTTTCCAAAATGTCTAAGTTTCCAAAAATGTCCATTTCCATTTCCATTTTCATTTCCATCTCCATTTTCATTTCTAGGTTTCCAAAAGTATCAAAAATTTATTCATAATACTTAAGACTTGTCATTTCATACAATTGATCTGAAAAATGCATAGGCCCTTCCTAGGATGTTACGATTCTAATTTCTTAAATAAAATTTCGTCCTCGAAATTTCCTAACTAAACAGTTGAGGGTATTCTTTGTCGCATTGTCTCTTTCCGCTCCCACGAAGCTTCTTCCGATCCATGATTGCGCCATAACACCTTGACTAAAGGCACCGACTTCTTTCGTAGTGCTTTCACATCACGTTCCAAGATCCGAATGGCTCCTCCTCGTAGGATAGATCCGGCCTTAACTCCACTTCTTCAACGGTACCACATGAGACGGATCCGATCGATAGCGACGTAGCATGGACACATGAAATACGTCGTGCATTTGATGCAACTCTCGTGGCAACTCCAATTGGTATGCCACCGCCCAACTCGCTTGATGCTTGATAGGGCCCTATAAACCTTGGGCTTAGCTTCCCTTTGCGACCGAACCGCATAACCTTCTTCCAAGGTGAGACCTTTAGAAACACTTGGTCTCCTACTTCAAACTCAATTTCTTTCCTCTTAAGGTCTGCGTGACGACTTACATCTCATCGAAGCTTCTTTCAACCGTGCCCGAATTAATTCCACCTTCTCCTCGATTTCCGCCACTAACTCTGGACCCAAAACGCGGCGTTCTCCTAACTCGGTCCAACAAGTTGGTGTTCTACATTTCCTTCCATACAATGCTTCGTATGGTGCCATCCGAATGCTTGCACGATGATAGCTGTTGTTGTAGGCGAACTCGGCTAGAGGCAAGTAATCTTCCCAACTTCCTCTGAAATCCATCACACGACCTCTTAGCATATCTTCCAACACTTGTATAACCTGTTCGCATCGCGATCGATTGTGGATGAAAAGCCGAGTGAAGTCTAGCTTAGTGCCTAATGCTTGATGAAGTGCTTTCCAAAATCGAGACGTAAACCTTGGGTCTCTATCGAGAGATGATCGACATCGGTACCCCGTGTAGCCTCACGATCTCCGCCACATATAACTTGGCTAACTTTTGAAGGGAATAGTCGATCCTCACGGGGATAAAATGTGCGGACTTGGTCAAACGGTCCACTATCACCCATACCTGAGTCCTTCTTAGTGGGCGTAAGGGAAGCCCACTAACTAAGTCCATGGTAATTCTTTCCCACTTCCATTGGGGAATCTCAATTGGTTGAAGCAATCCGATGGGACTTGGTGTTCAGCCTTTACTTGCGACATGTCAAACATTTCCCCACAAATTCGGATCACCTCTCGTTTGTGTCGACCACCAAAATTGTTCCTTAGATCTCTATACTGACTTGATGCCTCGGGATGCATAGCATAAGGACTACCATGCGCTTTCGAAGAATCCTTTGTCTCAACTCCTTATCCCTCGGCATACAAACCTTTTCCTTGTAGCACAAGACTCCTTCATCATTGACACCATAATCCTTTAATCCTCCTTGCTTTGTACTTGCTGTAACTTAGTACTTAAGTCCTTATCCGCCAACCTGTCCCTCTTTCACCTCCTTGACCAAGGTTGGCTTGACTTGTAACTCGCCAACAAAGCTTAGTCATCATACAAACTTAAGTGAGCGAACAAAGCCCTTAAATCCGACACAACCTTCCTACTTAGGGCGTCGGCTACCACATTCGCCTTGCCGGATGGTATTCTATCGAGCAGTCATAATCTTTCAATAACTCCACCCACCTTCATTGCCTCAAGTTCAACTCCTTACGAGTCAACAAATACTTAAGGCTTTTGTGGTCCGTGTAAATTATCGACCTTTCTCCATAAAGGTAGTGCCTCCAAACTTTGAGGGCGAAAACCGCCGCGCCGAGTTCCAAGTCATGAGTTGGGTAGTTCACCTCATGCGGCCTTAACTCGCCGAGATGCATAAGCGACTACCTTTCCTTCTTGCATTAGCACACACAGCCTAACCCCGTGTGCGAAGCATCACAATATACTACGAAGTCCTTACGCGCCTCGGTGAATTAACACCGAGCTTCACAAGACACCTTTTAAGCTTTTCAAAGCTCTCTGTTGCTTATCCGTCCACACAAGCGGTACTTCCTTCCTTAGTAACTTTGTCAAAGGTGCGGCTATTGACGAGAATCCTTCCACGAACCTTCGTAATAGCCTTTGCCAAGCCTAAGAAACTTCTCGATTTCAGCCACCGACCTAGGTGATTTCCAATCCAACAACGCTTCGATCTTCCTAGGATCCACTCTTATTCCTTCTGCGGATACCACATGTCCTAGGAACGCCACTTCCTTGAGCCAAAATTCGCACTTGCTGAATTTGGCATAAAGCTTCTTTTCCTTAACACTTCTAACACAACTCGGAGATGCTCATCGTGCTCCTCCTCCGTCTTGGAATACACCAAAATGTCGTTGATGAACACCACGACGAATCTATCCAAGTAGGGTTGGAAAACCCTATTCATCATATCCATGAACGCGCGGCGGTGCGTTCGTCAACCCAAACGGCATCACCACAAATTCAAAATGACCGTACCTTGTCCTAAAAGCGGTCTTATGAATATCAGCCTCCTTCACTTTCGAGTTGATGATGCCCCGACCTTAAGTCGATCTTTGAGAACACAAATGCCTTTTCGGTTGGTCGAACAAGTCATCTATCCTTGGCAAAGGATACTTGTTCTTGATGGTCGATTTGTTCAATCCGGCGATAATCTATGCACATCCGCATAGTTCCATCCTTCTTCTTCACAAAGAGAACAGGTGCTCCCCCACGGAGACACACCGGGTCGAATGAACCCACGATCCAACAACTCTTGGATTTGAGCCTTGAGCTCCACTAACTCCTTTGGTGCCATTCGGTAGGGAGCGATTGACACAGGAGCTGTTCTGGTAGCAAATCTATTCCAAATTCCACTTCTCTATCCGGGGTATTAGGGCAACTCCTCAGGAAATACATCCTCAAAATCCCTTACTGTTTCTAACTCCCTTAACACCTTCCTCTTCTCCTCTTAACGCACTCACGAAGGCTAAGAATGCCTTACATCCTTTCTTAACCATTTTCTCGGCCTTGAGTCTGCGAAACTACGTTAGACAAGTAGTTCCTCCTTTCTCCGATCATCACTACTACCTCATCTTCCGGGTTCTTAGTTCCATACGTTTAGCCGCACAATCCAACACGGCTCGATGCTCTACTAGCCAATCTATTCCAAGTATAAGCTCAAACTCTCCAGAAGGGTAATTCCATTAAGTCACCAGAAAGTTCGCTCCTGAATCTCTAGGGGTACATTAGAAAGATCCTATCTATCCTCACCGTTTGGCCTAAAGGGCTTACTACGATTATCCGCCTATCGAAAGTTCGAGTCTAGGCCTAGTGTTTCAACCACACTACATGCAACATAGGAATGAGTTGAGCCCACATCAATAAGAGCAAAATAGGGTTTGTCATGAATAAAGAACGCACTCTGGTTATAACATCGCGTCTCCCTCTTCCCTCCGGCGAACCGCGTAAACCAAACCCGGTTGCCTTGCTTTGGCGTTAGTTGCACCTCGGCCCCGAGCTCCACGGCCTCTCGCCACTACCTCTGTTGGTCGACCCACGACCTCTTTGAGGTCTGCTGTCCGCCTCTACCGGCTGGTTAGCATTACGAGTTTCTTGGTTGGCTCTCATCTAATAGCTTGGGGCAATCCTTAATCATATGGTCCTTGGACCCACACTTGAGACATCGTCCCGCCTTTTCCAACACTCTCCCCGTGCTTCCTTCCACAATGTTCACAAGGGCAAAATTGCCAACCCGTACCCGGCACTGTTGACTTTGTGGCTGTCAACTCTAGGCCTCTTGTGGCCTTTTCCGGATGGCCCAAAACCTCTTTTGGGCTTATTTGCCCCACACCGCTTGGTGGCGTCCTTAATTCCCTCACCACTTTAGCCTTTTCCACCAAGGCAGAGAATTCCCGCTCCCGATGCGGTGCTATCAAAAGTCTCAAATCGTCCCTAAGTCCGTCTCAAAACGAACACAGCTGTTCATGCTCATCGCCACTACTCCTCGGGCATATCGGCTCAACCTCAAGAATTCCGCTTCATATTCGGTGACAGACTTACTTCCTTGTACCAACCCGGAAAAGCCTTCCTTTGCTCATCTATATATACGGTTCCCACATACTTCTTCCGAAATGCTTCCTTAGCATATTCCTGTGTCGAGATCTTCCGCCGTGGTGCACCGTCGACGGTTAACCACCATTGATACGCTTCATCGCAGCGTAAAGGTGCCGTCATCCCTTTCAACTTCTCCTCGGGGTCAAGTCGAGCTCATCCATGATGCGCTCGGTTGCTTCCAACCAAGACTCTGGTTGCTTCGGGTGCCACTCCGATACTCCTCTAAACATTTCAGCTCCATTAGCACGGAGCCGCCAGAGCCTGACTTACGATTTCCTAAATTGTTTCTGCACGACCACCAATTCCAAAACTCGCAAAGATGACTGCGACATCGGCATCTTCCCATGCGTTCGAGCCTCGCCGCTCAATATTGACAAATTGGGGTGATGGTGGTGGTGGTATCTCATTGTCGAACCTTGTCCCGATCTAACGGTCATCCTTCCTCTACCTCTTCCACGGCGACCACGTCCTCTTGAGCTCATTATCGGCGAGATCCGATTAAGGAATTTTATGTGTTAGTATTCTTGTTTCACTTATTACCCGCGATGATATCTTATGAAGAAGAGTTTAAGAGTGGTTCTTTCAGTATTCATACATGCATGAGTCTTGCATTCATTAATTCATCCATCAACAAATATGAACTTTCGTTCATTCAAAGAAACGTTGTAATTCTTGTTGTCGTTTTCGTTATTTTGCTTTTCCACTACCCAGGGCATTTTCGTAATTTTATCCTCTGAGGGTATTTTCGTAAATTTTCAAAAATAAAAAGTTCCCTGGTGATTTTGACGAAAGTATTTTGGTACTTCTAAAGTTCGGGAAATTTTGGAAGAATTTTGAAATCCAGGGGTATTTAGTAATTTTTGATCTCGTGGGTATTTTGATAATTTTTCCAAAAATCGTGGTAAATTTGTAAAATTTATTAAGTTAGGATATTTTCCAAGATTGTAAAACATTGAGGGTTCCTTTGAGAGTTACACTTTTCAAAGTAATGATATTGTAAAAATTTTGGAAATCAGGGTCGTTTTGGTAATTTTGTAAGTTAGGAGCAATTTTGTAATTTTCCAAAATCAAGATAGTTTGATATTTTACAAATTAGGGTTTTTTGAACATTTGATAAAGTAATGAAATTTTGTTAAAACTATGGGTGGTTTGGTCATTTTATAAACCAATGGTATTTTTTTAGAAGAAAATGTTGTAAAATAGTTCTCATAAGTTTCTAAGAGTTTTAAAACTAAATTTTGGTTATACATTTTTTTATTTTTTTATAAAAGAAAAACGGCTAAGTCCCTTTCGGGTTTTATTCTTTGTGTTTAGCCTATGACCGAGCCCTCTTGGTCAGGGTGAACCAAAGCTACGCACTGCAGCAGATTCGAATGAAGAGGAGGTGAGTCACGCAGATCGCTTAAATACCAAGCTCTCACCGACCTTTCTAGACATGCGCTGAGAGGTTGCCACACCACCGAGCCTTCTACGAGTTAGGGCGAACCGAAGCTACGCACCAGGTAGGATACTGCGAAGAGGAGGTGAGTCACTAGGGCTCGCTTAAATACTGAAGGCTCTTAGGATCCAATCCTAGACATGCGCATGTGGGGTTGCCACACCTAGCTTAATAACTTAGTCATAGGTTTGTTAAGTTCATTAAGTCTTATGAGTTTCAAGTGTTTGAGTAGTCTAATCCTAGGGTTCAAGTTCCTATCACACTATTCTACGTTCCATGCCTTTGCTACCCTTTTACAATTCATAATTCACATAATCACACAGATGGTTAAAGGTACTTACCGTGTGATCATGGAATTCGGAGACTTAGGTGCCATGCCATAAAACCTGTTTATTTCAAAGAAATTCATTTGGGCTTGAATTGAAAACGTTTTGGGCCTGAGCCCACAGGCCGAGAGTTTTAAAACTGGGCTCTGATACCAACTGAAACACCCCACACCCGGCCCACGAGCCTGAACCGGATCTGGTATGTTCCTTAAATAAATCGGTTTTCAATGTTCTAAATGACTTAGAGAAAATTTGTGTAATTTTAAAAAAATTGTTTTGGGTTGGGCTTAATTTGAAACCTATTTAATAAATGCGAAATCCAACTTAAATAAGGTGACAAAATAATTTTTGGGTTTATTATTTTAAAAGGAATAAATTTACTTATCTTTAATCAAACATAATTTGTATCATATTTAAATAAAAATAAACAGAATTAAAGAAAATCCAAGCTGGGCCTTATGGCCTTATTACATCATTCAAACCCAAAATAAAGTACTAAAATTTCATAAAGTCCAAATTCCAAATAATTTCTTCAAACGATGCATGGCCACCTTTAGCTCCCGCCGACCCGGTCCATTATCGCTCATCACACGAAAAATAATTCCCCAACGGGGTGAGTCAACAGACTCAATGTGTACATAGTACTAATTTCCAACAAATCAGGCATACAAGTCATATCAATATCATGTTCATACAAAATAAAGGATGATGCAACCCAAATCCAAACCTATTTGTCCATCCGCTACACACCACCGTACCAACTTTGTATACGCGCGGGGACTACTAAGTCGACCCTCCATCCGCTACACACCATCGAAGGCGTCGGGCTGCAATCGACGTGCTCATCGCCCACTTATGTTGTGTCATTAGACATTGTATTCTTTGGATGTAACCGAAGTTACCACTTTTCACTTTATGTGACCGTAGTCACCACTTTACGTTGGTGAGACCGTAGTCATCACCTTCACTTTCTTCCTCCACAAATATCCCGAATGCCCCAATTATTTCATAACATATTTCACATACTTAATTTTCATTCATGTTACTAATCACATGTTCAAAATATATCACATTCACAATCCTATCAAAAGTAGGAAACGTGCACTGGTACTCCTTACCACATTTGTGGTGCTTAGCCACATTCACATCTTGTTACATATTTATATATTTAATGATTGCCATGCAATTTATTGAAAGTTAGTAAGAGTACACACCTTTTTCGCTTAATAGTTTCCGTGAATTCCGTAGAGCGATCTACCGATCTAGATCTTTCACTCCTATATTCGGCCATTAATTAAAACATATAAATAAACCTATTTGGTCTTAAAACCAAATCCTACTAGAAGTAGAATTACTTACCTAGTTTTTGAATTGATTTAATCAAGTCCCAACAGTTGCTAGAATTCCTCTTCCTTGAAATCGCTAATACTAGGTATGTAACCATGTCGATTTTCGGTTTTGAAATAATGGAAAACACTTAAACAAATTATGCCTTGGCCGAATATCCCTTACCTTATGATGGGATTCCAAATCAAGAGGATTCCTTTATAAGCCTGTTGAAATCCTATAACTCCGTGTTAGATTAGATCTAACTTTGAAAACGTGAATCATAATCTTTAACCACATATTTATATTTATAATCCTTACCTTAGATCCTTAGATTTCCCGAAAGATCCCCTTTTGATGTTGTGGATGATTGCCCTCTTTCTTAGAATCCACAAAGATTCAAATTTTAATGAGAGAACGGAGAAGAAAATAGAAGAAAAAGAGAGGGATTTTTGCTTAATGAAAATTCGCAGAGAGGGGTTTTGCCTAGGGAGAATTTCTGCAGAGAGAGGAAGAGGAGCAAATGTTGATGAGTAGCCCTCTGTCCTCCTTTTATAGCCAAAGTTATCACCTAGGAGTCCTTTACTTGGCCACCACTCCTCTTTTGATAATATTATCTCTTTTATTTAAAAGATAAAAGCCTTTAATCCATCAATTATCTCCTCAATTATCTCATTAGAAAATAATCCTTTATTTATCTCTTATTATTCACATATTTATGTGAATAAAACTCCTTTATTTATCTCTTATTATTCACATATTTATGTGAATAAAACTCCTTTATTTATCTCTTATTATTCACATATTTATGTGAATAAAACTCCTTTATTTCTCTCTTATATCCAAGTTTCCCGAAATGTTCAAGTTTCCATTTTTGGATCATTTCCAAAAATGTTTAGGTTTCCAAAAATGTCTAAGTTTCCAAAAATGTCCATTTCCATTTCCATTTTCATTTCCATCTCCATTTTCATTTCTAGGTTTCCAAAAGTATCAAAAATTTATTCATAATACTTAAGACTTGTCATTTCATACAATTGATCTGAAAAATGCATAGGCCCTTCCTAGGATGTTACACACGGTCCTAAATAATGGAATTTGAATTATGTATATAGTAAATACGGTAAACCAAAAATTTTATAAGACTTTACAAGTACGTAATACCTCTCCTTTCTTTGAATTCCAGAATCTAACTTGATCTTCCCATTGGTACCTCAACATTCCGTGGGACATTTCGCAATTTTTAAGTCGAGGCTTATGTCTTTCTTAAAATATTGTTTTTTTAGCGTGCTTTTATTATCTCTCCATTTTTTACCCAATGTCTTCTTAACATATTCATCGGAGACCTCTAAAGTAAATCTACTCTGAAGAAAAAAAGTTTAAAAAGTTAATATAAATGAAAGTTAAATTAAAGTATTATAAATTACATTCACGTTTTGTTACCTTAATATTATCGAGAGCTTCGATTTTTGTTGGCATCGGGCATGTGATGCCATGATTAAGTAGTTAATGGGCAACATATTGGCATTTCGTGCTATAATGCCCAAATAGCTCGCTAATGATCGAGCCTTAGATCCAATAGGCTGGCCATGATTGTTTCTCCTTACTTTAACACGATCGGTAGGCTCTAAGTCGTATAAATCTTTAAGTAATGTACGCCCCCGCCCTCTCGCGCCCCACCACCTTCACTGAAAAATGATATATTATTATATTAAAATTGAAAAATGAATCAATAATAAAATTCAACATGCATGTAAAATAAACTTAACATTACTTTCAAATTCTCCGGGCTCATCATCTATAATAAGCAGACTAGAAGATCCAACAACTGTTTGTTGTTCACTATTTGCTTCTTCTAAATTTGGAGTAGTGTGGACAATGTTTAAGTCTCGTAATCGTCTTCTAGGCATTTTTCCTGCAATACACATGAAATAGTTCAACATTTTAGTAACAAATAACAATAATAATAGTACATTTAAAATAGTTAAATTATATAACATGCCCAACATTAAAATTATAAGATTACATATAAATAATAAATCGTAAAATCTTACTAAATCATATTTCGTAAATATCTTCGTCCACATCTGATGAACCCATTGAAATTGTTGACTAGTACTAGGGATATTTTCATTTAAGTTTTGTTCTGGAAAAGGCAATGTTTCTAATCTTTCGACTATGTCATCTCTACTTCCACTGCCAATGTCGAAGAAGTCTCTAGGGGTGTTTCGAAGTACAACGTACCAACCCTCATCAGTTGGATCTTCCGAGTAAAAAACTTGTTTAACTTGAGAAGAAAACACATACGGCTCGTCTATCAGTTGTTCTGCGGTGTGAATCAATCGAGAGAAATTTACCATTGTAAAGCCATATTGATCGTTTTTAATTCCACGAGCCGTATTCACATCAGCCCAATCACCTCGAAATAAGACAACTTTGCATTTTCCGTAATAATCCAACTCAATGATGTCAGTAATAAGTCCGTAATACTGCATTCCCCTCATGGGATTCTGTCCCTAGCACTAGCATAACTTGTAATTGAAGAATTAACAAAGATTCCACAATTTTGGGTTCTCCTTAATCTCTCGCGATACCTTGTATGAAATCGGTATCCGTTGATGAGGAAGGCACTATATCTTTTCATTATTCTGTTTGGACCTTGTGAAAGCCATTTAACTTCGTCATTAACTTCATTCCGACTCCAAACCTATTGAATCGAAAGTAAATCGAGTAATTATAAATGTTATGAGAAAACATTATTACTTGTCAACGAAAACTTAAATTGCATACCATTTGGCTTAACCATTCATGGAATGATTCTATGAACAACTTATTAATTTCTCGCCGATTTAATCTTCGAGATCGTGAACGAGCTCTCAATATTTGTTTGTACTCACTACGTTTAAAAAAGATTTACTTTGTTAGAAGACAAACAAATTATAATTGATGAGTATTTATCAAATTCTAGAACTTACTTTTGAAATGGTTCCATTGAATCGTGATGAAAAAGAACGTATCGATGTGCTTGGACCCACGATCTATCGTCTAATTCTGCGATTTCGACTTTACCGATCGGTTCTCCGAAACTTTGAAATAAATAAGTTTCAGCCAAGTTATGATCCGTGAGCCCTGACATTTCTACTTGGTCATTCATTCTTGTTTCAACATCTTCCAAATACCTCGAATGTAAAGTCATACATTCCTCCGCCAAGTAGCCTCGGCAATTGATCCTTAGGATAACGCTTTGCGGCAGTAAGACTTTAATTTGGATAGGAACCTAAACACGATATGTAACATTATCAAAAGTTGCAACTAAAGGCATTAAGGTGAATGAAGGAATAATTTGCAAATAAAGTAAGACCTTTCAATGGGATACATCCATCGATAGAAAACGGGTCCACCAAGTATTGCTTCACGCGGAGATGAATTAACAAGTGCACCATAATTGTGAAGAAGGAAGGCGAAAGATCTTCTCCAGATTGCATAAAGTCAATACGACTCGATCTTGTAGTGTCTCAAGTTCTTGAACATTCAAAACTTTACCACAAATGCCTTTCATTATATTTGATAGTTCAATTACACAAGACGTCACCTTTTTCGACATAGAACACCGCATAGCAATGGCGAAGAAGTCTTGCATCAAGATGTGATAGTCATGCGATTTTAAGCCATATAGTCTTCGATCCTTAAGACTCACACATCGAGATATATTTGATACATACGCATCCGGGACCTTTATATCCTTCAACACCATACGAACACTTCTTTCTCCGTCTTCGACATTGGAAAAATAGCAAAGTGACAGCGATATTTCATATTCGGAAGTGCTTGGGGATGAAGCTCACACCGAATTCCTTTGTAGACTAAATCAAGTCGACTCGAAGATTGTCTTTCAATTTTCCATCGACATTCAAAATAGTCCCAATGATGTTCTCGCATGAGACATTTTTCTCAATATGCATGACATCAAGATTATGGCGTAAAATCGATGCTCCCAATAAGGCAACTCAAAAAAATACTTCTTTTTTCCACAAGTTCGCCTCATTAGGATCGTCCTCTTCATCGATTCATCATCGAGAATCATCCCTAGATCTTCTATTTCTTCGCGGGTTGGCGGTTGATTCATCTTCCCATAAATGAAATTCATATCTTTCAACATTAACAATATTTGGATCCACGGTCTGCGAAGGAGCTTCTCGAACTCTTGGTGCCGTCAACCGAGCACTCTGAAATCTAAATCTATGATTTTTTGGTAACCACCGACGATGCCCCATGTAAGAGAACTTCTTCCTATTATATAACCATTGCGAACATGTCTCACAAGCAAAGACAACACCGACAAGCATAACGTCCCCTGGTACTCCAACCAGATAAATTAGCATAAGCCGGGAAGTCATTAATAGTCCACATCAAAGCTGCACGTAAATTAAAGTTCTCTTTTCTCATTGCATTGTATGTCTTAACACCAGCCCATAGTTGTTTTAACTCTTCAACAAGTGGCTGCAAATAGACGTCAATATCATTCCCGGGCCCTTTCTCTCCAGGTATAATCATAGACAAGATAAAGGATAATTGTTTCATGCAAACCCATGGAGGCAAATTGTATGGAACAAGCACCACAGGCCAAGTACTATACGCTGTGCTCATGAGTTTGTAAGGGTTAAATCCATCGGATGCTTGGGAAAGAAAAGTGGGGCAATTAAGGAAATATACTAGAAAGTGAGGATCATAGATGTAAATTAGCAAAATTCATACAATTTTTATATCCAAAACCTAAAATATGTCTTAAACAAAGCTTAGAAAAAACTTCAAAAAGAATTTTCCGAGAAAAGAAGAATGCTGAGTTTTGCGGGCAATGGTTTTTCAACGGAGAGAAAATTTGTTCAACAATGGGTTTCATCACTCTATAATCTGTAAGCTTTCACCATTTAAGCTTTTCTGGAAGAACTAATCTTTAAGCTATAAATGTACTTTCCAAATTCATGAATTTCACCAGTTAGAAGACAACCCAAAAACAAGAAAGAAAAAGAAAATGAAGGAAGATGCGGGTCTTGATTACTTTTTCACCTTTCTTATCTCAAAATCCATAAAAGCAACAACTTGAATCTAGGCTTACTTTTGCATTCACAGTTTATCAAAAAAGCTTTAACTCTTAGACCCTTTATAACCAACCATCTTATAGCCATGTTCTCAAAATTCAATGAAATAAAAAGTGCCCAAAAGGCCTTTGATGAACTTCATGTGAAAAATAGCCATTCTTGGAACATCCTTATTTCTGGGTATTCACAAAAATGGGCACTTTGATAGTGCTTGTAAGTTGTTTGATCAAATGCCAAGGAGAAATCTTGTTAGTTATAATTCATCGATTTACGGGTTTTCCCAAAGCATGGGTTTTATAAGGAATCGGTACTCGTATTCAAAAAAATGCTAAAGGAAAGTATGCTTAGACATTCAGACCGTAATTGTAAAATTTTTTTTAATAATAATAAATTAAAATGTCCGTCCTACCTTAGTAGTGTCTTGGGCTCCTTGATAGTTCATCCAATCTTCAGTCCCGTATATAAATGTTGTTGGCACTTTCGATTCAGAAAACACAATGACCTAAACCTCTGCATACAGAATCATCCAGAAAACACAGCAATTAATCAAACTATTTCAGTCCAAAAGCAACCAATGAAATTAAATAAAAAATCAAACAAATCAAATTGGGGTAGGAGGACTTTGATAGCAATATAAACAAATTCACTGAACAAAAGAACCCTCAACATTAGAAAATTTCGTAATTTAGTCCAAACACTAATAGAATCAAAATTGCCCGTATGTCACCCACTTTGCTCCTTAACTATTTGTCCATATATTATTAATTGTTAATTTCAGAACAAGGTGGAGCTATGAAATCGATGGAAGATGCTGATTAAATATACAACATTAAGAGATATGGAGAAAACAAATATAGGCAAATGATGAACATGCTTGTAATGGATCCATTATATTTATCCATACCTGTCTTCTATCCAAGCAACACTGTAGAAGTCACCCAAACAGGTATCGTACTGTGGAGAGATGGAGAAATTACAGAAATTAGGGATTTTTGGGGGGATTCCTTCTGCTGTTTTGGGGGGCGGAGAAATTACAGATATTAGGGATTTTGCATAAGAGCAGATGGAGAGATGGAGAGATGGGTTTCTTCTTAATCGGGTTTTGGGAGGGATTTCTTCTGCTTTTGGGGAGAAATTAGAGAAGTTAGGGATTTTTGCAGCATGGCTCGTTTTGTTAAAACGACAGAAACAAAATAGCGAAACAAAAATGGTGACGTTTTATTAAAAAAAATTGCCCTTTGCGGCGTTTTTAAAAAGCGCCACTAAAATCCTCTAAAAAATGACGTCGTTTCAATGGTTTTTTGCGGCGTTTTTTTAAAACAAACGCCACTAATAGTACTCATCTGCGGCGTTTTTATGTCTAGCGTCGCTAAAGGCCAAGTAAACGGTGTCGTATTGTTCAGTAATGTGTTTGCGGCATTTTTGAGCAAAAAACGCCGCTAATAATTTTTTTTATTTTAATTATTAATTATATTCCTTTAAATTAATTTTGTTTTGATTCTAACAATATGTTTAAATTAATTATTAATTATATTCCTTTAAATTAATTTTTTTTATTTTAATTAAATTTGTTTTGATCCTAAATACTAAAATCCTAAAATATACACCTTAACTCATATATATATATATATATATATATTACATTGCAGAAGTATAATCTAATTGCTTCCATAAACCCTCTCAATAATATGATTTTTATCTATTTTATCAAAATCCCTAATACCTAAATCCCTAAACACTAAACCCTAAAACATAATCCCCAAACCCTAAACTGTAAAGATTAAACCCTAACCTAAAGCTTAAACCCTAAACCCTAAAACATAATAAAACAGCCTAACCCCTAACCTAAAGCTTAAACCCTAAACCCTAAAACATAATCCCTAAACCCTAAAATGTAAAGATTAATCCATAAACTATATACCCTAAATTAAACCACATAAACCCTAAATTATCATGAGAATTAATTTAATATTTTAAAATTAAAACTATATATCTCTTTTACGATTATATAATTATTTAATAATTTTTTTTCATTTTTAACAAATATTTTTCTATGTTTTTACTTTCAAATTTTTTCTAAGTGTCATTATTTTTTTGATTAAAAATAATTTATATTTTAATCAATATAATTTATATTTTAATTAAGATAAAATATTTATATTTTATATATTCAATTAAAAATAAATGGTATTTTAATTAACATTACTAGTTAGAGTTAGGGTTTCGATAAAGCAAAACTTCTTAAGGGTTTACTTATCAATTTGTAACGTACTTTTCATAACTAAGTCATTTAATTTCAAATAGAAAAATAAAATTAAATTCAAAACAAAAATAAGAAAAAATGAAAACTAAATCGAATAAAATCAAAATGAGTGTCGATTAACCTAATGAAAATAGAATTGTTGCTCAACATTTAGCGACGTTTAAGGTTAGTGTTTAATGGTTAATGGTTTAGTGTTTGTAGTTTAAGGGTTTATGGTCGAGTGTTTAGAGCTATGATTTAGGGTTTAGAAACTAGATCTATGGTTTATAGTTTAGGGATTAGACGATTTAAGGTTTGAAGTTTAAGGTCTAATAAGGATAAACAGATACACAATCAGATTTTGTTAGGGGCTGAAATTTATTTGTAAGTAAAAATTGCAATCCCACCATTTTTTAGCATATATTTTTTATAATTTTTTAATGATTAAATCAAATTTGATATTCTGTCTTCATTCGCTAAATCCTAAGCCCTAAACCCGTGAACCTTAAACCATACACCCACAAACCCATAAACTCATAAACTCTAGCCATAACCCTAATCCTAAGACTAATCGTAAACCATAAACTAATAAAGTACACTAAATCTTGAAACGCTGAACTCGAAACCCTAGTCAGCCCATACAAACCACTAAACCCTTAATTATTTTGATAAAATTTGAATAATATATATTCTTTCAATATTTCAGGAAATTTAAATAGTATTTTCAATTTACTAAATAATTTTGTTTCTCAACCACAAAACGTCATTGTACTGATTAACATATTTGCGCCTTTCTGTTCAAAAGACCTTTAGCGGTGTTTTTCAAAAAGCGCCGCTATTGTTCAGACCTTTAGCGGCGTTTTTACAAAAGCGCCGCTAATGCTCAGACCTTTAGCGGCGTTTTTACAAAAGCGCCGCTAATGCTCAGACCTTTAGCGGCGTTTTTCCAAAAGTGCCGCTAATGCTCATATCTTTAGCGGCGTTTTCCTAAAAGCGCCGCTAATGCTCAGACCTTTAGTGGCATTTTTCCAAAAGCGCCGCTAAAGCTCAGACCTTTAGCGGCGTTTTTGCAAAAGCGCCGCTAATACTCAGACCTTTAGCGGCGTTTTCCTAAAAGCGCCGCTAATGCTCTGACCTTTAGCGGCGTTTTTCCAAAAGCGCCGCTAATGCTCATACCTTTAGCGGCGTTTTCCTAAAAGCGCCGCTAATGCTCAGACCTTTAGTGGCATTTTAGGTAAAAACGCCGCTATATATCATTTTTAGCGGCATTTTGTGGATAAACGCTGCTATTGCTCATTTTTGCACAAAACGCCGCTAATTTAGAATATTTGCGGCGTTTTTATTTAAAACGCCACTAAAAACGCCGCTAAAAGTCTGCTTTGGTGTAGTGATTGTTTTTAATTATGTATTTCCTGTTGTAGCTTATTTCGGTGTTTGTATGGGGTGTACTCAATTACGCACCACCTTCTTATGTATTGTTTTCTCATTAATAAAAATGGGTAAACTACACCCAAATTCACTAAGATTAATTATTAGTAAGAGACACCTGACACTTCATTTCCATACTGCCATGGAAATCGTTTCTTTAGCAATTATGATCGCTTTCATCATTTTTGCTTTGTGTTACCTATTCAAACCCCAATGGCAAGGCAAGGTCCAAAAGGCTAGGCAACCTTCTCTTCCGCCAGGCCCTAAACTTGGCCTATTGTGGGAAACCTCCTTGAATTCATCAAAAGAAAGAAGAAAACATAGGTGTCTCATTGGATACACAGTTTCATGAAAGAAATGAACACCGAAATTGCTTGTTTTCGTCTAGGAAACGTTCATATGATTCCCAACACTATTGTGGTAATGTCATAAGGAAGATGGTTTTTAATAGGAGATACTTGGGAGAAGGGAAAGCAGATGGTGGACCTGCTTTTGAGGAAGAAGAATACGTAGAAGCAATTTTCAAATTCCTTATTCATCCGTATTCCTTTTGTACATCTGATTACTTATCCTTTTTGAAAGGTCTCAATATAGAAAAAAATTATTTTATGATCCATGGTTCCTACCAATACATCATCTTTTTTCTACATCAAACTATGAATGATATGATAAGAAGATATCATAAAATAATTTTACCAACCAAAAATTGCAGAGGAGGCAGCTATGATTTTAGGGAAGTATCATGATCCAATAATTGAAGACAGGATTCAACAATGGGGAGAGGGCAAGAAACATGAACCTCAAGACTTGCTTGATGTTTTGGTTTCTTTGACTGATGACAATGGTATCTCACTCCTGTCAACGGACGAGATGAAAGCTCAAATTAGTGTACGCCTCTGCTTGATATCTTGTTTTGAACAAATAATAAAACAAACACATGGACGATTGAAAACACAGGAAAATAACATAAACGCATATGGACTATTTTGGTCATCCAATTTCTTTTTTTTAAAAAAAAAAAAAAATCAGCTTATTCATTCATTTAATTCTTCATTTCTTTTAATACAGGAATTTATATATTTTCTCAAATCAAAAAAATTAACATTTGTTAATTTTTATGTCATGGCATACACGTAGATAACAACATTTCAGAATTTAATTAATTTTCAAAATTTTAAAAATTATTAAATTTTTTTTTATATTTTTTAATTATTTTAATGATTTTTAATTTTAAAAAATAATTTTAAATTTTAAATTTTAAAGATTTTATTAAATGTTGACAAATCATCCATGTGACAATCCACGTGTATGTCACACCAACAAAGTTAAAAAAATATATTTATTTTTCGTCTATTTTGGGGTGATTTGACAAAAATACACAAGTACTAAAAAATGTGCAAAATTAAATGAACGGCTAAATGACTTTTTTTTTTTAAAGTTAGAGGACAAATAAATCATTATGCCTAACATAAATAAGAGGCAAATACACAAATTGTGTTATTTTAATTGAGAATTATATATGGAATAATATTTTATGTTGCATAAGTCTCATGCACTATCAATGAATAGAACATGACACATCATCATTAAATTAAACAAAAAATATGAACTTGTTAATAAATACTAATAATTTTATTTAGACATAATTAAACATTAATCCTAAAAATTATCAATAAATATTAATAACTCTTGGATTTATAATCTTAAGTTTAAGATTTAGGATCTCTTATTAAGTTTTTAGGGTTTCAATATTTATTTATAATTAATTATTATTTAATTATTGTAGGAGCCCAAATTTGCCCAGGCCCATACCAAAAATAAAAAAACCAATAATTTAATAACAGTAGTCCAACAAATAAGAATACATCAGGCCCAATGAAAAAACCCAAATACAAGCCCAAAATCATTACCCAAACCAACCCAGCCTAAAACAGATTCAATGCCAGAGGTAGAGCAGGCCCGAATGTTTTGAAAATCTCGAAAACCCTAGAAGATTCTAGGGTAGCCTGGTGCTGCAGCCTTCCCACACGCGCGCCGCGCCTCTCCACGTCACTCGGGCATCCACGCCAGCCAGGCATTCGAGCAACAGCCTCTGTACGATGCTGGAATCTGCGAGAAGAAATGAGAAAGTGACAACAACAATAGCAAAATAACAGAATATACAACTAGGCAAAAATGATTTTTGTATCTTTTATTTTTTTCATTCGGCTATAAAGAGGGCCGAAATCAAATGTAAATGGATTCCGATTCTTTTGATTACACACACGCACACTCATACACAATACAAACACGAAATCAAAAGCAAAGAAAATTGAAAGGTGATTATCAGCAGATTAATCTAGTTTTTTTTTTCGTGCTTTTCTGTTTCTATTTATGTATTTATTACATGCGAGGAGAAATAAAAAGACGGAATACTTATCTGTTAAATATGGCCATCAGATCCTTATTCGTTTCATCGTAATCGAAGTCGAAATAGGGGTTTGAAGGCGAAAGTGACAACGCTTTCAAGCATGGGCTCTATCGCCGATTCCTGAAGCGCATGGGGATAGGAGGTTTTCTTTTGGTGATTATTTTTTTGCGGCGGCTAATTAAGGAGAGGGCCAGATTTTCTTTTCTGAATGAATAAGTGATTAGGGATTATTGGATTAGGGTTAATTTTGGTTTTATCAGAATGGATGAAACGACACTGTTTAGAGCCTGCTTCAATGGCCCTAAAATGGTGTCGTATCGAATGCCCCAATCCGACCCGTTCTAATATCCATAGGATCCGCGTGTTTTTGTGGTGAATGGATAATTTACACATTTGGTCCTCGTTTTTTTTGTACTGCTATTTGATTAGATTCATTGTACAATTTCTTTTGTTTCTTAATTGACCTCTGTAAATTGCGCGCTATGTCGATTTGATCCAAGTTGTACACTGCATTTTGGCTATGGGAATATTTGTACTTTTAATCCTTGATTACTTGCATGTATTTCACTGTAATCCTTATTTATGATTAATGGCTTTCTTTGTTTATAAATTAACCTTTAAATTTTATTTTCAATTCAATTGAGTTTTTCAATCCTTTTATTGCTATTAAATTTATTGATTTCTTTTGGTTTTTTAATAAATTATTTTGAATTAACTTATTAATTTTAATATGTTTCAAATCACTTACATATATTTTTATTATATATTTTATTTTCTTGCATAAAAAAATGTTTATTTCTAATTCCTCTTTTAGATATTTGTATGATTCAAAATTGATATAATTCTGAATATAAATATTTTTTTGTATCCTTGTATTTCATGTACAAATGTTTTTATATAAAATTTTACCAAAATTATTTTCATTTCATGTATATATTGTCTTATGTAAATATTTATATATTTTCATTTTGTACATATGTATCATGTCTTAGAAATACTTCATTATTTTTTGTTTTTTTTAAACATTACTTATTTATGTAAGTATATATATGTTTGCAATTATACTTTTGTTTTTATTATTGTATTGTGATTAAGATTTCCAACTTATTTATGAAAATTGTTCATTTTTTACCCAAACAAACCAAACAAATACATTTTGAGTCAATTTTAAAATCGCTTATTTAAAAGTTTTTAAAACAAGGCAATATTTGATGTTTGGAAGTTCGAGGAGTTGCTCCCTAACGTGCTGGGTGTCAATTTTCCGTTCGACCAAATAACCAAATATCCTTTTAATCGCATATTTTGAAAATCAAAGATGATCTCGGTGTCGAGGTATAAATGTGTCATATCATAACGTGTTAGATGTGATGTTTTTATTCCTTTGGAACGAGTGAATCTTGAGATTCAATTCAAAATTAATTAACATTCTTTAAAAAGTATCACACCTTAAACATTTTCAAGTTTTCAACGCAAGGACACTAATTAATCAATTTGGTACCAGTTTTTGGGCGTACAAGGGTGCTAATCCTTTTAAATGACGTAACCGACTCGAACCCGTTTTCCTATTTCGGACCAAAATTATTTTTACAAGGTGATCCAATCCCACCTAAACAAAAAGGGTTGGTGGCGACTCTATATTTTTAATGTCGATCCCCGTTTTTTCAAACCCTAAAAATAGTTTAAATGACTTGGCGACTCCATCGATTTGGTTGAGAGTCAGGCCATAGATTGATTAAGTTTTGTCCTTTTGATTGAAAACTTGGAAAATTGTTTTGAAAAATCACGTTTCTTTTAATGCATTTATTGATGTTATGATTAAAATCTCGTAAAATACTTTGGCATCGCATTGCATGATCGTTGTGGTCACACCCTTAAGTGGGAGTAAGAAACTACGCCTTCGTGAGGTTTTCACCTCCGCATGGGCTAGTGGACTGCTTCCGGAATACATCTGTACCTATGTGCTTTGTGAGATTTCATCTCCGCATGGCCATAGGGAAATGTATTCCCCTGAACCGAACTCGATCCATATGAGCCTATAATGGGTGAGGATTGAAAAATCTACTGGTTCAGGTACCCTCTCTTTAGAACCAAACTACATATAGTGAACCCTAAGAGCCCACCCTAGGTAAAGCTATTTCGAATTATAGTGGTTACCCGGAAGGAGGTTTGATAATATTTTACTTGTTTGGATTTTTATTATGCGATACTGACTTGTTGTGTTTTGATTTGTTTTCTTATTTGCATGTCATTTCATATTAAAGAGGTGTCGATTCCTATTCGGTTGCTAAGATAGAAAGTTTGCCATGGAAAACGAATTTCTTGATAAAGTGGAGGACAATGCGCCTGTTTGCACGTGGTCAGAAGAGTTGCAATTGGAAAAAGGGGATAGTTTAGTTGAAGGATACACGTCAGAGCTGTGGGACTTCACCCGCATTAGTGTGACGCAAAATGAGCTTCAAGAATTGAGTGATATTTGGACTCATTGGGAGTATGAGACTAAATAGATGTTCTACCACAGCTATGGTGATATTTCTTATTTACTTGATGTCAAGATAGATAAGCACTTGTTTCGGGCTATGGTTCAATTCTGGAATTATGCATATGGTTGTTTCACTCTTGGGAAGGTGGATTTGGTGCCTACTATAGAGGAATACACCACTTTACTTCGCTGTTCAGGGGTCCAAGCCGATAAAGTTTATATTAGGGCTGCTAATGTTCCTTCTTTCGTGAAGAAGTTAATGAAAATTACGGAAATGAATGAGCAGTGGGTTTCAGCTCGAATTCAGCAAAAGGGCGAAGAAAAATATATTCCTTGGGTAAACTTGAGAGATTTGATCTTGATGCACCCTGACATAAAGAGGAAAATTGATATCTTTGCTTTGAGCATTTACGGATTGGTCATTTTCCCTAAAGCTCTAAGGCATATAGATGAAGCAGTTGTGGACTTATTTGATCGGTTGGATAAGCAAGTTACACCTGTCCCTGCAACTCTCGCTGAGACCTTCAGATCCTTAAATGCGTGTCGAAGAGCAGGAGAAGGTAGGTTCGTTGGATGTGCACAATTGTTGATGGTATGGTTTCACGGCCACTTTTGGAAGGTAGATAAAGTCTCTTACCGACCTTTCTGTGAGATTTATTCACCTTTAAAAGAAGAAGTAGCTACGTCAAGGCGCGAAGATGTATCGAAGAAAAGTGGATGATGATTTTTCAGAATCTCCAAGAAGAGGACATCGAGTGGAGAGCTCCATGGATGGTGCCTGATGAGATACTTTATAGATGTGGAAGCTTTGATTGGGTCCCTTTACCTGGAATTTAGGAAGCCATTGGATATGCTCCTTTACTTGCAGCAAGACAGTATAAGTCCAGACAGTTTGTGCCGGTGACACACGGGTTAGCTCAAAGTGAATTCTCCTATAGAGGAGAAAATTATAAGAAAAGGATTCGAGAAATTACTGACGCTTGGAAGCAAACTCGTCGGATGAAGAGAGTGACTATAGGCGAAATGACGACGCCTGAGTATAATATGTGGTTAAGTAAAAGGGTTAATGATCATATTCTGGGACTAAATTTAGACGGTGCTCGATCAGTGGAGGAATGCTTGCGAGTAGTCCCGTCAGAATTAGAAATTATAAAGCAGGACTTTGAAAAACATAGTTCAGAGCTTGGGAAGAAGATTGAGCAGCTGGAGGAAAAAAAATGCACTTGAGATTAGATGTGGAAGTACAAAATTCAGAAGCTGAGAAGTTAAGAAAGGGGAAAAATAAAGCTAAAGAGGATCTGGATAGTCTAAAGATAGACTATAAGAAGATGCGGCTATCGATGAGAACTGCTGGGCTGGGGAAAACTTCAGATCAATGGTGACAAGAGGTTCAAGAGGAATGAGCTAAGGCTGAACAATGGAAAGAGAAGTTTCAAGAAATGCAGGCCCAAAATGAGATTTTTAAAAGGCAAATGTTAGAAAGCCAAAATGGAAGAAATGAACTAAAGTCTAAGGTGGCTGAGTTGGAGAGATCTCTCTGTTATTATCGAAACCGTAATTCTATGATGGAACTAAAAGCAAGTTTGAGCCAAATCGAGGAAATGAAAAAGAAAATTGAAGAATTAGATATGGCATTGCAGAATTGTCAAAACCGTATTGGGTTCCTAGAGGTGAATGAAGAGCGATGAAAAGAGAAGCTTCACTACTCTTAGGATCAAATTAGAAATAGGGATTACATCATGGGAGAAGCCATAACCCAAATTCGAGAGATAGCTGACTACTTGCAGACTTTGGCGGTACAAGCAGATATACTGAGCGTGCAATATGAGTCGCAGTCAAATCGCAGACAGGAGTTAGCTTCACTATTTAGGAAAATTAAAGCTTTGGGCATTAAGTCAAAGCCATATATGTAATCTGTTTTATGTAAAGAATTTTGTTTTCTAATAAAGTTTTCTATATAGAATTGAATTAGAATCGACAACTTCTTTGCATTCATTCCATGCATTTGCATTGCATTTCATGCATTTGCATTACATCGCATCATATGCATTAAAATTTGTAGAAAGGCTCTGATTCATTAAAAATTATTTCAGTTAACCTAGAATACATATAACAAAGGTTGGAGAGATTAGAGCAAAGACAAATACTGATGCAAGAGCAGTTGCCAAAAATTCAACAGGATATGCGAGATCAAATGAATATGATGCGCCAGTTAACCCAATTACTAGTCGGAGGGCTTGAAAAAAGGAGTGGCCCAGTGGTCAATAGTGTGGATGATGATGAAGACATCGTTTATTCCCCGATAAGTATCCCGACTCAACTAGACACACATTCACATGGGGTACTCGTCATTATTGGACCCCCATGTCAGACTGGTACTTCAGCCTTGTTGAACTTCCCGATGGGTTCAAGTTTTAACCCGGAGGATGATTGAGCCAAATCGATTGTACTGACAGAAATAAAAGAAAAAGGAGAGTGGACTTTAAAAGCCCCGAAGAAAAAGGAAAATAAAGCGAATAGTACGAGAAGGTATAGCAAGGGCTATTAAGAGCCGATTACAGTAAGCCAGCCAAGGACTGTAACTACCAGCCGTTAGGTCTCCCCAAGGTAAGAACCCGATCCAAGACCGAACTCAGAAAAACCTCAGTTCACACCCATCCCAATCATGTATAGGGAGTTGTACCAAATTTTGTTTGAAGCACATGTTGTATCCCCTTTTTACGTGGAACCAATACAGCCTCCATACCCTAAATGGTATGATGTGAACGCCCAATACGAATACCATGCAGGAATTACGGGGCACTCGATGGAAAACTGCACCGCTTTCAAGAAATTAGTCAAAAGATTCATCAAAATGGGCATTGTAAAATTCGATGATCCCTCTGGTGCAGAAAATCCGTTACCCAATCTTTCTGTTAAAGGGGTAAACATTGTAAGTTCCATGATAGATAGGGGCAGGAGATCCAAGAATGCATCGAGCTCAGGGCCCTAGCGCAAAGCCTGATCAATAACAAATTGAAGAGATCAAAGTCCCGGTGGGAACGTTGGGGAATCTAAACATTAATGACATATCCAGAGAGGGAACCAAGGAATAGACTTTTCCAAGCTTCTGCCTTTACGTACTTGGGAAGATTTTAAACAATGGGACTGTGGAAGGGATCCCTGTATTTTAGAACCAATTTAGAGCAATATTCAGAACACGCTTGTTGTTTTAAGCCTAAAGGCAATGAGAATTCTTTTGTGAAATAGGCTTGTGTCCAGAATTTTTATTTCAATAAAATACATCTTTTTAAGCAAATATTTTTTCATTCTTTCCATTTCATATTATACATTTTTTTTGTTTTAGAATATTCTTTCATTCTTTATTCATAACCATACTATACAAATAATCATCCTTAGAATTATTTATTCTTTGGATTTGTTGCCTTCGTACCGAGGTACCCAAATATCAACGACATGAGCGACGTTGTTACTGACTCCCTTTTTGAAGGAGATATGGGTCTAAGGGATCTAAGGATTTTGAAGATGATAGAGGTTATAGCCTATCTTTCGATTTGTTAAAGATGGTAGAATAAGATAAAAATAGGCTTTACCTTGCAAAGGGTCAGTGGACGTTGTGAGCTTAGGAAAGGGGTAAAGATTGAAGCCTAACTCATCACAGAAATAAGGAGAGACATCATTAAGCTATTTTCAAGAATTCAAAGATATTTTCGCACGATTATATCAAGGCACGTCAGGCTATTGAAATATAGGTATGCTGTTGAAGAGATCCATGAAGGTGTTTAAAGAACCCATGTTAATGGTTTTACAATAGTCAGGCTAATCATGAGGTTTAGGTACTGCTGGTCCACCGAAAAAGGGAGGTTGCATCAGTTATGCTGTGAATACAGGACTTACGCGCCTCCTCTATTTCTTCACAGATTCCTTATATGTGGGGCAGGGACGTTATCAAGCCAATCTCCTTAAAAGCTTTTAGCCAACATTGATTCATACTCATGGTCGTTAGTTACTTCACTAGGAGGGTGAAGGTCGCTTCCTATGCCAATCTTACAAAGTCGACGGTTATCAAATCTCATTCTCAATTCTAAAAAAAAAATCATATGTCAACAACGAATGCTAGAAAGGATCATGTTTAACAATGCATAATTGCACAATGTCAAAGATTTACAGTCTGTTCAAAGATTAGACGCTATATCAATGCAGCAAAGGCAGCCAAAAACCATTCAAATTCAAAAAAAAAGACTGAGATTTGTAAAGGTTGGCATAGAGAAGTTACCATTTACCGTCTATGCTTCTTGAACATTGGCCAGGACCTTCACCGGGGCAACATCTTTCTCATTGGGATATGGAAGGGAAACAATTGTTGGAAGTTAAGATTCCTTTTCTCCAAGCTTTGATTAAATTGGATGAAGCAAAATATCTCCAGTAAGCTTGATTGAAAGTATTCATCATGGTCGAATGTACCAAAAATGGATGATACGGGCTTATGACAAAAAGGTTCACTCAAGAGAATTTCAGGATGGGGACCTGGCATTAAGTAGGATTCTTCTCATCCAAAAGGACTTCAGAGGTAAATGCCAAATTTGAAAAAACCTTATGTGGTGAAGAAGGCTTATTCTGGAAGATTATTAACTTTGACCAAGATGGATGGCAAGGACATGCTCATGCCGATGAATTTAGATTTCTGTCTAAAAAGAGAGGCCAAGGTGAAAACCCGCAAAGGGCGGCTTAAAAAAAATGAAATGAAAAATTTAATCAAAAGAAGAAAGAAAAAGGAGAGGCCAAGGCGAAAACCTGCAAAGGGCGCTTTGAGACCAAAGGGGATTTGAGTTGAAAACCCGAAAAGGGCGGCTCAAATTTTGATCAAAAGTGGGGCATACAGTAGACTTGCTATACTTGAATCAACAGTGAAGAAGTAAGTTATGTCTCGGGCATCGACTGAGTACTCCAGATCCCCTAAATGCATATTGAGCTTAAAATGGTCCTCAAGAAGTTGGAACAGAGAAGCTCAGGCTGCGATATCTGGGGCACCTAGTTTCTATTTTACCTATTTTAAATTTATTATTTGTGATTATCTTATTCTTTTCAAAAAATGCTCCCAATAAAATTTCTTTGCATTTGCTATCTTAGCTTAACTTATTTGTTTTGATCTATGCTCCTAATTAATTTCCTTCTCGTCCATTGTTATGATCTTTTTCAGGCATTTTGCATTGAAGTAACGATTAGTGGACTAATAACACTTTCATAAAATGAGTTTCGCATATTACTCTGGAAGCCTCTAAATAATACAAGAACCTGAAACATGACTATTGTTTAGAATTCACCAAGCTTAAGGGTCGAAAATATTTGAGTACAAATTAAGGTTATCTCTTCGGATTTTGTTAAAAATGGTTATTGAAGAAAATGACAAGATATTACATCAGTAATACAATCTTGACAAAAAAGAGAAATGTTAACCCAAGTGTAAAAGGGGAATCATTCGCAAGAAAAAATGATATTCTGCATCCATACAAATATCATGCATACACATTTGTTTAGGTCACCTGGGGAGCGATCAGTTGATTGAACAAGTTACAGTCCTCTACACCTGAGTTGCGGTGGCATGGATGGAAAATGATACAAGTCCTGTACCCTTGAATAGCAATGGGATGGATTGAAAAAGCAGTAAATCCTATATTTTGGAGTCGCAGTGGGATGGATTTAGATCTTATACTCTTAAGTCACAATGAGATGAACCCTGAAGTTACAGTGGGGCAAACCTGTTGAGTAAGATATAATCATTTTCTCGGGTTTTCTGTCGAGAATACCAATCGAACAAGATGACAGCATAATACGTCAGTGATAAAGCCCTGATAAACAATGAGTGATGACACCTGAAATAGGAATCATTCTCATAACATTTTCGCATTTATATATCACAGCATGTCTAAATAGGAGCATTTGACCCATTTTGGTCATGGCATCCTAATTATTAGGCATAAGCATGTACCCATTCTACAGGTTATGTCCTCAAGAGGACAGTGTAGTAAGGTAGATTGAAGATATTAGTCTGGCATTCCTGAAGTTGCAGGAGCAGATTGAAGACATCAGATCTTGTCTTCCTAAGTTTGCAGTGGAGCAGATTGAAGATAGCAGATCTGGCATTCCTAAAGTTGCAGGAGCAGATCAAAGACATCAGATCTTGTCTCCCTGAGTTTGCGATGGAAGCGATTGAAGATAGCAGATCCGGCATTCCGGTTACAGGAAGCGATTGAAGACATCAGATCTTGTCTCCCTGAGTTTGCAGTGGAGCTGATTGATGATAGCAGATCTGGCATTCCTGAAGTTGTAGGAGTAGATCAAAGACATCAGATCTTGTCTCCCTGAGTTTGCAGTGGAGCAGATTGAAGATAGCAGATCTGACATTCCTGAAGTTGCAGGAGCAGATCGAAGACATTAGATCTTGTCTCCCTGAGTTTGTAATGGAGCAGATTGAAGATAGTAGATCTGGCATTCTTGAAGTTGCAAGAGCAGATCGAAGACATCAGATCTTGTCTCCCTGAGTTTATAGTGGAGAAGATTGAAGATAGCAGATCTGACATTCTTGAAGTTGCAGGAAGCAGATCGAAGACATCAACCCTTATTTCCCTGAAGTTTCAGCAAAGAAGATTGAGTAGAGAAGATTGATGTTACAAATCTCTTCTCCTTGAAATTACATCGGAGTGGATAGAAGCACCATTTCCTATACCCCTGAAGACGCAGTGGGATGGAATGGGGCTACTTGAAGAAAAGAAGTGCCAAGAAGCTAAGATCTTACAAGACTAGGCAAATTTGGCCCTCTTATAGTATTTGCTCTATTCTCGTTACACGAAAATGAACAAAGAGGGGCAGCTGTAGGAGCCCAAATTTGCCCGGGCCCATACCAAAAATAAAAAACCAATAATTTAATAACAGCAGTCCAACAAATAAGAATACATCAGGCCCAATGACAAAACCCAAATACAAGCCCAAAATCATTACCCAAACCAACCCAGCCTAAAACAGATCCAATGCCAAACCCCAAATACAAGCCCAAAATAATTACCCAAACCAACCCAGCCTAAAACAGATCCAAGGCCAGAGGTAGAGCAGGCCCGAATGTTTTGAAAATCTCGGAAACCCTAGAATATTGTAGGGTCGCCTGGTGCCGCAGCCTTCCCACACGCGCGCCGCGCCTCTTCACGTCACTCGGGCATCCACGCTAGCTAGGCATTCAAGCAACGGCCTCTGTATGATGTTGGAATCTGCGAGAAGAAATGAGAAAGCGACAACAACAATAGCAAAATAACAGAATATACAGCTAGGCAAAAATGATTTTTGTATCTTTTATTTTTTCATTCGGCTATAAAAAGGGCCGAAATCAAATGTAAACGGATCCTGATTCTTTTGATTACACACACGCACACTCATACACAATACAAACACGAAATCAAAAGCAAAGAAAATTGAAAGGTGATTATCAGCAGATTAATCTAGTTTTTTTTATTTTTTTTATTTTCGTGGTTTTTTGTTTCTATTTATGTATTTATTACATGCGAGGAGAAATAAAAAGACAGAATACTTATCTGTTAAATATGGCCATCAGATCCTTATTCGTTTCATCGTAATCGAAGTTAAAATAGGGGTTTGAAGGCGAAAGTGACAACGCTTTCAAGCATGGGCTCCATCGCCGATTCCTGAAGCGCATGGGGATCGGAGGTTTTCTTTTGGTGATTGTTTTTTTGTGGCGGCTAATTAAGGAGAGGGCCAGATTTTCTTTTCTGAATGAATAAATGATTAGGGATTATTGGATTAGGGTTAATTTTGGTTTTATCAGAATGGATGGAACGGCACTGTTTAGAGCCTGCTTCAATGGCTCTAAAACGGTGTCATATCGAATGCCCCGATCCAACCCGTTCTAATATCCACAGGATCCGCGTGTTTTTGCGGTGAATGGATAATTTACACATTCGATCCTCGTTTTTTTTTGTACTGCTATTTGATTAGATTCCTTGTACAATTTCTTTTGTTTCTTAATTGACCTCTGTAAATTGCGCGCTATGTCGATTTGATCCAAGTTGTACACTGCGTTTTGGCTATGGGAATATTTGTACTTTTAATCCTTGATTACTTGCATGTATTTCACTTTAATCCTTATTTATGATTAATGGCTTTCTTTGTTTATAAATTAACCTTTAAATTTTATTTTCAATTCAATTGAGTTTTTCAATCCTTTTATTGCTATTAAATTTATTGATTTCTTTTGGTTTTTTAATAAATTATTTTGAATTAACTTATTAATTTTAATATGTTTCAAATCACTTACATATATTTTTATTATATATTTTATTTTCTTGCATAAAAAAATGTTTATTTCTAATTCCTCTTTTAGATATTTGTATGATTCAAAATTGATATAATTCTGAGTATAAATATTTTTTTGTATCCTTGTATTTCATGTACAAATGTTTTTATATAAAATTTTACCAAAATTAGTTTCATTTCATGTATATATTGTCTTATGTAAATATTTATATATTTTCATTTTGTACATATGTATCATGTCTTAGAAATACTTCATTATCTTTTGTTTATTTTAAACATTACTTATTTATGTAAGTATATATATGTTTGCAATTATACTTTTGTTTTTATTATTGTATTGTGATTAAGATTTCCAACTTATTTATGAAAATTGTTCATTTTTTACCCAAACAAACCAAACAAATGCATTTTGAGTCAATTTTAAAATCGCTTATTTAAAAGTTTTTAAAACAAGGCAATATTTGATGTTTGGAAGTTCGAGGAGTTGTGCCCTAACGTGCTGGGTGTCAATTTTTCATTCGACCAAATAACCAAATATCTTTTTAATCGCATATTTTGAAAATCAAAGATGATCTCGGTGTCGAGGTATAAACATGTCATATCCTAACGTGTTGGATGTGATGTTTTTATTCCTTTGGAACGAGTGAATCTTGAGATTCAATTCAAAATTAATTAACATTCTTTAAAAAGTATCACACCTTAAACATTTTAAAGTTTTCAACGCAAGGACACTAATTAATCAATTTGGTACCAGTTTTTGGGCGTACGAGGGTGCTAATCCTTCTTCGTACGTAACCGACTCCCGAACCCGTTTTCCTATTTCGCAGACCAAAATTATTTTTACAAGGTGATCCAATCCCACCTAAACAAAAAGGGTTGGTGGCGACTCCATATTTTTAAAGTCGATCCCCGTTTTTTCAAACTCTAAAAAATAGTTTCGACAGTTATATTTAAATAAATTTATTAATATTTATTTATAAACCCCTCACTATTTTTAATTTTATTTAATGATAAAATATCTTGTTACTCATCATGGTACACAATACTTATGCACATCAAAGATTTCCCCATTATATATGTCGAAACCATTTTTTTGAAAAGAAAAATGGGGTCGACTTTAAAAATGAAAATGGAGTCGCCACCGATCCTTTTTTGAGGTGTGATCGGACCACCTTGAGATTAATCATTAAAACATTTTGATTTGTTAAAACAATGATTTTGGCCTACGAAATTTGAGAAAACGGGTTCGGGAGTCGGTTACGCACGAGGAAGGATTAGCACCCTCGTAACACCCAAAATTGGTACCGAATTGATTGATTAACGTCTTAATGTCGAAAATTTGAAAAGATTTTAAAATACGATACTCTTTGTTAAAAGAACTTGAATAAATTAAATTGGATGCTGAGATCCGCTTATTTCGAAGAGGTAAAAATGTCATGCCCAGTGAGTTAGGATACGACATTTCGAATCCTCGAAATTAAGCTTGTCTTTTGACTTTTAAAAATCATGCGTTAGAGTTTAAGAAGGATATTCTATTATTTGGGTCAAATGAAAAATCAGAACCAGTAAGTTAGGGCACAATTTCTCAAAGTTCCAAATACAAAATATTGCCTTTATTTTTAGAAATCCTTACATCGAGATAACAAAATGTCACATCTAGTGAGTTAGGGCACAACATTTTGAATTCCCGAGAATAATTTTTTATTTAACTTATACTTTTTTTTAAAAAAAATAATCGATTTTTTAGGCTCGACGAGAAAAATCGAAACCCAGTAAGTTAGGGTACGATTTCTCGAAGCTCCCAAATCCCAAGCATTGCCTCATTATGAAAACATTTTGAACCAGAATGAAACAATAAAATGAAATGTGTTTTTATTAAAAAATGATAGTTTGTGAATAAAATCATTACACCAATAAATTACAAGATACAAACACTAAAAGGAATATTTCGAGAAACTTACATGACATGCATCATTTAAATGCTAACATTAATAATCAAAGAAAGATGAAATAAATAATATAAGAAACAATTTAAAGTAAATAATGATTTAAGATAAATAATTTAAAAAAAAAGAATCAAAATAAGATAATAATAAAAGAATTTAAAACAAACAAAATAAAAATTTAAAAATGAACAGCATATAAAACAGATTAAACTAAGTAATTTATATAAAAATTTAAAATAGATAATATGTTCAAAAGCTTAAAAAATAATAAATAATTTGTATAAATTTAAAAACAAATAATGTATAAAAAAAAGTTTAAAAACAAACAGTATATATAAAAACATTTATAATAATAAAACAATTCAAAAATAAATAATAAGACAATTTTAGATAAATAATACATAAAAAATTAAAATAAATAATAGGTAAAAAAATAAATCTAAAACAAATAATATACAAAACAATTTAAAAATGAATAATATATAAAAAAATTCAAAATAAGCAATGCTAATAACAGTTTAAAATTATATAATATATGAAGTAATTCAAAGTAATAAAATGTGAAATAATTTGAAATAAATAATATCTAAAATAATTTAAAATAAATAATATCTAATATTAATTCAAAAAGGAAAATATTTAGACAAATTAATAAACAAATAATAAAATAAATTAATCAGAGGACTATATTGAAATCAGAATGAAATTAGGGGGCTAAAATCGCAATAAATTGAAAGATAAAATCAAAAGAGGACTAAAAATTAACGCGCTTAAAGAAGGAGGGGTCATCAGAGAAATTATTCCCTTTCCCAAAACGACGCCGTTTGCTGCGGGTCTATCGAAAGCATTTTTTCGAGTTTGAAAAATGGGGATCGACTTTAAAAATATGGAATGGAGTTGCCACCGATCTTTTATTCAACGTGTGATCGGATCACCTTAAGATAGATTATTTTAATAAAACATTTGGATTTATTTAAACAATAATTTTTGGTCTACGAAATATAAGAAAACAGTTTCGGGAGTCGGTTACGTGCGAGGAAGGATTAGCACCCTCGCAACGCCCAAAATTGGTACCAAATTGATTAGCTAGTGTCCTTGTGTTGAAAACTTGAAAATGTTTAAGGTGTGATACTTTTTAAAGAATTTAATTAATTTTGAATTGAATATCAAGATTCACTCGTTCCAAAGGAATAAAAAACATCACATCCAACACGTTAGGATGTGACACATTTATACTTCGACATCGAGATCATCTTTGATCTTCAAAACATGCAATTAAAAGGATATTTGGTTATTTGGTCAAACGGAAAATTAACACCCAGCACGTTAGGGCGCAATTCTTCGAATTTCCAAATACGCAAATATTGCCTTATTTTGAAGAATTCTCAAATAAACGATGTTAAAATCGACTCAAAATGTATTTGTTTGGTTTGTTTAGATGAAAAATGAACAATTTTTAATAAATTGGAAATCTTAATCACAATGCAATAATAAAAACAAAGTATAATTGCAAACATACAATAACAATACATGATAATAATGAAAACACAAAAGAGTAAATTAGGGTCCATAAGATGACAACCTATCACACACTATACAAATACTAATATTAATATTCAAAACTAATGAATTAAAAGACAATTTATAAAGAAATATCAAGTAACTTAACATAAATAAAATGTAACCAATTTTAAGACAAATAAAAAGAAAAAATAATATATAAAAACAAAAATATTTGAAATCATTATTATACAAACAACAAATTATATGTACGTAAGTTTAGAAATTACAAGTAAAAAGAAAATCAAAATTAATTGTAATCAAAATAGTAAATAGAAATAATATAGTAATTTATGCATGATTAAAGCTTTAAAATAAACAAAGATATGAATAAAGTTGAAGTTAAAACAAAATTTTATTTAACTAGATTTATAAGGAAAAAAACATATACGTATAGATAAGTTTAAAATAAAATATATACATAAAGTAATATGAAATTAATAATGAATACATAAAATAAGATGATTTTAATATGAATCATGTATATATATATATATAATAATAATAATACATAAGAGTATGTATATTGTACAAATGATTAAAACAAAGCAACACATAAAAGAAAATTTGAAATCAAAAATTATGTAACAAATAAAAATATACAAATGAAAATAAAACCAATTAGAACATTGTAAAATCAATTCGCAAATAATTTCACTAAAGTAGCTTCTAAAAGGATAAATAAGACAAAAACTAAGAAAATACTTAATCGAAATAATAATAAAATTGACAGGCTATTTTATAAATAAAGAAATTGATTTAAGCAAAGTCAAGGACCAAGATAAAATGCGTGCAAATAATCAGGGACTAAACCAGCAAATATTTCCAAAGCCCAAAACACAGCATTCAAGTTGGACTAAATTGAAAGCGTGCTTGAATTACAGAGACTAATTAAAAAAAATAAATAAAAAGTACCTAGGATCTAATCAAATAACGACACAAAAACAAGGGGACTAATCGCGCAAATTATCCATCACCACGGAAATAGGCGGATCCTGTGAATACTGGATCAGATCGGGCCGGGGCGGCCTTATGCGACGTCGTTTTGAGGCTATTGGAATTAGCCCAAACGACGTCGTTCCCTTTATACAATATACTTTAAAAACATATTATAATCAGCCTTTCCTTTTTTTAAAAAAACAAAACAGAACCCTAGCCGCCTTAAAAAAAAAATCAGAGCCCCCCCTCTCGCTATTCTGTCGATCCAAAGGACTGCGCCGTTCGACCACCGATTCACCATGGTAATCGGTGTATGATGGTGTTTAGTGACGTCCTCCTACCCCACTTAGAACGATGCCCAAGGGATCGCCAACTTTCGGCTCGAAATCCCCATTCCAACTTCGATTTTGTCGAAGCTAAATAGGGATCTGACCACGATGTTAATAGATAAGTATCTCCTTTTTATTCGCTTTTTTTTTTCTCGCATACAGTAAGTAAGAAACATAAAACGTAGAATAAGGGAAAAGAAACAATCAAAGAAAACCCAAATCTGAAAATCACCTTTCAATATCCTTTTCTATTTTTGATTTCGTGTATTTGCGTATGTGTGCGTAAAAATTGTAACCTCTACAACATTTTTCTGGCTTTCTTTTTATAGCCAAGAAAAAAAAAACAATAAAAAAATACAATGTTTTTTCATTTGTCCTCCCTATTTGCTGCCGTTTCTCTGCTATTTGTTTGCAGGTACGGAAGGCGAACGTGGCGTACGGAGGCTCGCTGGCGGTACGGAGGCTGTGGAGGCATGGGTGGTGGCGCGCGTGGTGATACTCGTGGAGGCACGCCTGCGGCGCAAAACAGCTTCTGGAACCCTTAGGGTTTCAGTCTGCCAAAATCATTTGGGCCATTCGGGCCGGTTCTAGAATTGGGTTGGGGTTTGTTTATTTGTAAGTGGGCTAGGTGTTTGGTATTTGGGCCTGCTGTTTAGTTTTTGTTATTGGGCTTGTAAGACTGGACTATCAATGGACTTTTAATGATTATTATTTGGGACTGTTTATTTTTGTTTTTTTTTTGTTTTTGGTATGGGCCCGGGCAAATTTGGGCTCCTACAGGGTCTAAAGTGAAACACAGATAAAAATATGTGACAAAATTAAAAGAAAAAAAATCAATAAGGACTAAATTAAAACAGCCCAAAAAAGCGGAAGGATCGAAAGGGTAAGTAACCCAATTATTAAAAACACACGGATCCTCATTGCGGGTCGGGTCGCGCGCGCGGGTCAAGCTCAAAACGACGCCGTTTTGGCGTCTGTGCGTTGGCCCAAAACGACGCCATTTTGCAGGGCCTATTTAAGTTAAAAAAAATTCAAAAAAAAAATTCATTTCTAGCCTCTTTAAAAAAAAAAACCGAAAACCTTTCCCCTTTCTCTCAACCCCTCTCCGAATCCGGCCCTAAGCGCCACCATGCCCCGCCGCAGCCACCGACTGCCGACGACGGCGACCGCCGTCCACGGTGGCCGGAGTTCACCGGGAAAAGGCCATTTTGGCTATTTTTCCTCCCTCGGCTCGTTTTCAAGACGAGAACACAAAAAAAAAAATGAATGAAAAAGAAAGAAAAAAAAAAGGACCTTCGACTTTCCGATTCGTAACCGAGGTAAGCAGTTTTATTTTTTAAAATATATTGATATGCTATGCGGAAAATAAATATACAATATTAAACCTATACCTAAAAACCTTCGATTTGCTGTATTCTATTTGAAAGAATCTGTTTGTGTTCTTTTTTCTATTGATATTGTGTGTAAAAAAATAAATACAAATGTTTCCATCGTTTTATAGCCGAAACTAAAAGAAAAAATACAGTATTATTTTTGTTATTTCTCTTCTGTTGTGCTATTTGCTACTATTTGGTTTCCTTGTTTGTAGGTGAAAACTGTCGTATGGAGGGAGTCATTCGTGGGGTGACGTGGATGAAGAGGCATGCGGCGCAAGTAGATTCTAGAATCTTTAGGGTTTTTAAAACCTTAATTGGTTCTGGGTCATTTGGGTCTGTCCAATATTAGGCCTATGGTTGGGTAGTGATTTGGGTTTTGTATTGGATCATTTAATTTTGTTGGGTTTGTAATGAAAAAAACTGGACTGTTATTTTATTTTAGCTTGGTTAATATTGCTTATGGGCCCCGGGCGAAATAGGCTCATTACAATATATATTCCGATGAAAACAAAACACAGAGTATATATTGATTTTTTTTTTTTCATTTCCCCCTAATTTTGGTTGCAGCAGTGGATATCCATCAAATGCATTTGCAGAGATGTTGAATAATCCAAAAATGCTAAAAAATGGCTAAAGAAGAATTAGGTAATGTGGATGGAAAAGATAGATTAGTATAAGAATCTGATTTCCCACAACTGAACTACGTTAAGACATGCGCAAGAGAAGCCTTTAGACTCCATCCCATTGCACCATTTAACTTTCCTCACGTGTCTGTAACCGATACAACAGATCCTCAGTCGGGTAGGGCTTGGTCAGAACCCTAAGTTTGGGACGAGTCGGGCAAACGTCACCTCCAGCATCGTAATAAAGGCAAAGAAGTGGTGCTTGCTGAGCCAGATTTGTTGTTATTATCATTCAGTAAAGAGTGGGTTCCCCGGTGTGGTGCTTGGAAACTCAACGACTACCATGTTTGTGAGGCTTTTGCAAGGTTTTGATTGGAGCATCCCGGCTAATCAGGTAAGCATGGATCTTAGTCAAGAAAAGGGAGAGTCATTTCTGGATAAACCATTGCTTGCTATTGCAAGGCCGCGGTTGCCACCCTCTGTCTACTCGTTTTCTGGGTAAATAAAAGAGAGAGAAAGAGAAAGACAGTGATGTTACAAGGAATAAAATAAAAGTATTAATATTATTACCTACATTTGTTAGTGAAAAATAAAATCTCAGTTCGTGAGGTTGGTGGGATGCTTTGATTTGTACTTTCTTATTGGCCAGAAATTATTTATGTTACTTAAAACGTATTTAAAATATTTTTAAAAGAATAAATGTGTTCTTATGTGTTACTAAAGAATAAAATTGTCAATTATATGGATTTACTTGACGTAAAGTTAAAGTAGTTTTACATAATTTTATATTTTTTTGAATATTTAATAATTTATCATTTCAATCATTGAATTTATTAATATAATTATACTTTTCATGCATATATTATATTGTGAAATTAAATGTGTAATTGATGTAAATTAATAAAGAATGTGCACTAGCCCTAGTAAACTCATCGAGAATTAAGTTGAGATATGATTTACATGTCAATAGAAATTTTATAATGATATGTATACAAGTTAAGAAGAGTATGGGATAACCGAGTTGCACTAAATGTACCACGGAGTGTTAGGAGGAATGCAGTTAAAGTGCTTTGTACAAATTGTGCCTTAAGTGTTCGGTGGATGCGCTATTGTGCCTTATATTGTAAGTTAAAAGGGTCAAAAGAAAGCCCTTAGTTCAAAAAAGAGATTTAATTGACTCCTTATAGAAAAAATACACTAAATTGAGCTTTTAATTATTAAAAAAATAAATAAATAACCCTTTTGTTAACAGAAATATTAATTAATCGATTTAACTGTTAACTGTAATGACATGGCTAATGAAAGCTACTAAAAGTTGCCATGTGGCAGTATGTTGACATGACATGATAACATCAGCAAAAGTACTTAAAAATATTTTTTTATGAAAATAATTAAATATGCATATAAAATGAATCAAAACAAACACTTGCCCAAATTCATTTTAGATGAGTGCAAATTTTAAAAATCTTTAAAAATTAATTATTAAAAAATTCTAAAATATATATAAATAAAATATTGAAAAAACTATAAAGTCGGATTCTTTCTTGTCAAATTTTATAACAAAATTTCAATTTTCATGATGTCGCCATGGTTTAATACTTCTGACGATTTAAGTATATATAAATAGGAAATGAATGCATTAGACTTATGTATATATGCTACTAATTGTCGAATCCGACTCCATTGTTGTGGTTTCTTGGTGCTATTCTCTTTCGTCTAGACCGTGGCTTTTGTGCCACTTTCAATGTCATTGATTCTTTGGTTTGTAAATTCAAGAGTGTTTCATTCGTTAATGTGCTTCGCGAAGCCAATGGCTTGGCTGACAGTCTTGCAAAAGCAAGGGTTGATCGCCAAGCTTTATTTTGGGCATGTCGGTGATGTTTTTCTCATCTTTGAGTTTTCAGAGACAGATTCTTTGTGTATTGATGTTTCGAGTCTCGTTGCTCTTTTTTATATTGTATTTTGGTGCTTCCTTGGTCTACCATGTTGCTTTCGGTTGTTGCTGTTCTTGAAGCTTTTTTGTGTTTTCTTCGACTTTCTCACTGGTTGCTTTTCCAGTGTTTATGATTTCCTTCCTATTAATAAAATTTTCTTTAATTGGCTGAGAATATATATATATATATATATATATATACCTCCTAAATGTCCTTGTATATTTATAAATAAATGCTTAGTAAGGTGAGCTAATGGAGTTCATTTGAGTACATACTAATTATGCTCGTATGCTTAGTGCGTTAGTCATTTTCACATGTAGGTAGAAGATTGGAATCATGAAGAAATTTATCAGCCTTTCTATCAACTTCTAGATCATATCACTAAAGACCATCAGTATACCTGATATTTTGAAAAAAAAAAAAAACTGTTATGAATTTAGAATGACATGTACTTAGGTCTAGTTTATTTTGGAACCCAGTCTTGTAGATGCTAGGAAATTTACACTACACCAAAACAGACTTTTAGCGGCATTTTTTTTAGCTTTTAGCGGCGTTTATAAGCGCCACTAATAGTATTCCAAAGCGCCGCAAAAAACGCTGCTAAAGAAAGCGCCGCAAACTTTAGCGGCGTTTATGGGAAAAAAATGCCGCTAAAAGTAGGGACTTTTAGCGGCGCTTTTCTCACAAACGCCGCTAATTTGCACATATTTGCAATGCTCATTTTCTCCAATATCCTACCCTTCCCGCATTAAAACTAACCAAAAAGCATTTCTGATTGCATATAATTTCAACCCAAAACAAACAAATATAACATTTAAATCTCAAAGAAAAGCATTAAATCTAAACGATACTTCAAATTTAATAAAAGATATATGATATAAATTAATAAATGAAGTATAATTGAAAACGATTCTTACAATAATGTTAAATGTAACAATGTTAAAAATAATATTACGAAGAGAAACTAAGGGACTAAGATGGCGGCTTCTGCGACTGCTGAAACATCTGCATCATCTGCCAAGTCAGAGTTGGAGCTCATCGTATTTTTGCTCGCTCCGCCTCCTCGCTGCCATGCTTTGCCTCCTCATTCTTTGCATCCGCTCGAAGTTCTTCATATTTTCTTTCAACCTCAGCAATTTGCTGAACCGTGCTCGTTTGCATCTGAGATATCTGGTCTTTTAACCTCTGAACTTCAGCTTGCGATTGACTACCGGAAGGCATGTACTGTTGGGAGCCGGATCCAAAATATTGGGTCGGGGTAACACCAGATCCTTGAAATCGGACCCGACCATACCTTTTAGGACCCAAAACATCAGTAATAAAAAACAACAAATATATCATATAAATGAAGCCAAAAAACAGCAAATGTAGCATAAAAATTTCGACCATACCTTTCAGGACCCAAAACATCGGTAATAATTATGTTATCGATATCCTCAAGATTAACAGAACTATCACTCGAAGCAGCCGCCTCATACTGTGCCTTCTTCTCCTTTAGTTTCTCCTAATAAATCAATGAAAAAGTTAGAAACGAAATATACAATAAGAATGAATGCAACATAACTTAACATTATTAATTTAAAACTAGTAAAGAATAATTAAACTATTATAAGTAAACATTATAAATATTTATAATAAATCAAATTTTATTAAGTAAATATACCATAATCTCTCCAAATTTTGAATGTCATCGGAGACCCATCCTTCTTCCCTATAAGTAATGTCAAAAAGTCAACGCTGCGTCCAACTTTTTGACCGGTGGAGACTTCCTACAGTGTAGTAGTAAAAATATAATTTAATAGTATAAAGTTACTAATATTTGTGAATTAATAAATTATCATACCTCGGCATCGCCTCTGAAGCAAAACTTGGACCCTACCGTGTGTGTGAATATACTGCTTTTCTGCTCTTGCTTTCGTTCCAACACGCTCACGGTCCTACATAATGAAATTATTATTACGTATATAGTAAATACTATAAACCGAAAAATTTATAAGAGTATACAACTAGGTAATACCTCTCCTTTCTTTGAGTTCCAAAATCTAACCGCATCTTCCCATTGATACCTCAACATTCCCGGCAGGACATTTCGAAATTTATCGTCGAGGCTGATTTCTTTCTTAAAATATTCTTTTTTCAGTGTGCTTTTATGGTCTCTCCATTTTTTTCCTAGTGTCTTCTTTATATAGTCATCGGAGACCTCCAAAGCAAATCTCTCCTAAAAAAACATAAGTTTAGAAAGTAAATATAAATGAAACTTCAACCAAATTATTATAAAATTACATTCACGTTTTGTTACCTTAACGTTATCGAGAGCTTGTTTTTTGTTTGCATCAGGCATGTGATGCCATGACTCGTAATTGATGGGCAACATATTTGCATTCCGTGCAATAATGCCCAGATAACTGCTAGAAGTCGAGCTTCAGGCCTTGGTGGCCATGAGTGTTTCTCCTTACTTTCACACGCTCGACGTGATTTAATTCGTATAAGTCTCTAAGCAGGGTACGTCCGCGACCTCTGCGCGTCCCACCAGTCTCAGCTGAACAATGACATATTATTGTTATATTAAAATTGAAAAATGAATCAATAATTAAAGTCAACATGCATATAAAATAAACTTAACACTACTTTGTAATTCTGTAGGCTGATCATCTATGTCAGCCACACTCGAGGATCCAACTACTGTTTGCTATTCGCTATTGCCCTCTTCTGAATTTACAATATTTAAATCTCGCAATCTTCTTCTACTCATTTTTCCTGCAATACACATAAAATAGTTAAAATTTTAGTAACAAATGACAACAATAATGGTACATATAAAATAGTTAAATTATATAAAATGACCAAGGTTAAAATTATAATATTACATATAATAAAGAAAATCGTAAAATCTTACTACATCATAATTCGTAAATATCTTCGTCCATGTCCTGACGAACCCATTGAAATTGTGTACTAGTACTAGGGATATTTTCATTTAGGTTTTGTTCTGGAAAAGGCAGAGTTTCTAATCTTTCGACGATTTCATCTCTACTACTTTCATTGCCCATGTCGAACAAGTCCCTAGGGGTGTTTCAAAGTACAACGTACCAACCCTCATCAGTTGGATCTTTCGAGTAAAAAACTTGTTTCACTTGAGAAGAAAACACATACGGCTCGTCTATCAGTTGGTCTCCGATGTGAATCAATCGAGAGAAATTCACCATTGTAAAACCATATTGATCGTTTTTAATTCCGCGAGCCGTATTCACATCAGCCCATTCACCTCGAAATAAGACAACTTTCCATTTTCCGTAATAATCCAACTCAATGATGTCAGTAATAAGTCCGTAATACTCCAGATTCTCCTCGACAGGATTACTGTCCCTAGCACTAGCGTAACTTGTAATTGAAGAATTAACAACAATTCCACAATTTTGGGTTCTCCTCGATCTCTCGCGATACCTTGTATGAAATCTGTATCCGTTGATGACGAAGGCACTATATCTTTTAACTATTCTGTTTGGACCTTGTGAAAGCCATTTAACTTCGTCATTTACTTCATTCCGACTCCAAACCCATTGAATCGAAAGTAAATTGAGTAATTATAAATGTTACGAGAAAACATTATTACTTGTCAATGAAAACTTCAATTGCATATCGTTTGGCTTAACCATTCATGAAATGATTCTGTGAACAACTTATTAATTTCGCGTCGATGTAATCTTCGGGACCGTGAACGAGCTCTCAATATTTTTTTGTACTCACTATGTTTAAAAAAAGGGTTACTTTGTTAGAAGACAAACAAATTATAATTGATGAGTATTTATCAAATTCTAGAACTTACTTGCGTAATGGTTCCATTGAATCGTGATGAAAAAGAACGTATCGATGTGCTTGGACCCACGATATATCGTCTAATTCTGCAATTTCGACTTTGCCGATCGGTTCTCCGAAACTTTGAAATAAATAAGTTTCGACCAAGTTATGATCTGTGAGCCCATCATTTCTACTTGGTCTGTTCATTCTTGTTTCGACATCTTCCAAATACCTCGAACAGAAAGTCATACATTCCTCTGCCAAGTAGCCTTTGGCAATTGATCCTTCCGGATAACGCTTATTGCGGCAGTAAGACTTCAATTTGGATAGGAACCTAAACACGATATACAACATTATCAAAAGTTGTAACTAAAGGCATTGAGGTGAATGGAGGAATAATTTGCAAATAAAGTAAGACCTTTCTATGGGATACATCCATCGATAGAAAATGGGTCCACCAAGTATTGCTTCACGAGGGAGATGAATTAACAAGTGCACATAATTGTGAAGAAGGAAGGCGAGAAGATCTTCTCCAGATTGCATAAAGTCAATGTTGCTCGATCTTGTAGTGTCTCAAGTTCTTGAACATCCAAAACTTTGCCACAAATGCCTTTCATTATATTGGACAGCTCAATTACACAAGATGTCACCTTTTTCGACATACAACACCGCATAGCAACTGGCAGTAAGTCTTGCATCAAGATGTGATAGTCATGCGATTTTAAGCCATATAGTCTTCAATCTTTAAGACTCACACATCGGGATATATTTGATGCATACGCATCCGGGACCTTTATATCCTTCAACACCATACAGAACACTTCTTTCTCTGTCTTCGACATTGAGAAAATAGCAGGCGGCAACCGATATTTCATATTCGGAAGTGCTTCGGGATGAAGCTCACGCCGAATTCCCATGTGGACTAAATCAAGTCGACTCTGAAGATTGTCTTTCGATTTTCCATCGACATTCAAAATAGTCCCAATAATGTTCTCGCAGACATTTTTCTCAATGTGCATGGCATCAAGATTATGTCGTAAAATCTGATGCTCCCAATAAGGCAACTAAAAAAAAATGCTTCTTTTTTTTCCACAAGTCCGCCTCATTAGGATCATCCTCTTCATCAGATTCATCCATTGATCTTCTATTTCTTTGCGTGTTGGGCGGTTGAGTCATCTTCCCATAAATGAAATTCATATCTTTCAACATGAACAATATATTTGAGATCCACTTGGTCTGCGAAGGAGCTTCTCGAACTCTTCAAGATCACAAACCGAGTACTCGAAATCTAAATCTATGATTTTCCGGTAACCACCAACGATGCCCCATATAAGAGAACTTCTTCCCATTATATAACCATTGCGAACATGTTTTGCGCGCAAAGACAAGCAAGGACAAGCATAACGTCCCTTGGTACTCCAACCGATGTGATTGGCATAGGTAGGGAAGTAATTAATAGTCCACATCAATGCCGCACGTAAATTGAAGTTCTCCTTTCTCGAAGACATCGTATGTCCGAACACCAGCCCACAATTGTTTTAATTCAGCAATAAGTGGCTACAAATATATGTCAATATCATTTCCGGGCCCTTTCTCTCCAGGGATAATCATAGATAAGATGAAGGATGATTGTTTCATGCAAACTCATGGAGGCAAATTGTAAGGAACAAGCACCACAGTGCCAAATCATCAGACTGCAGAAGTGCTCATGATTTTGAACGGGTTAAATCCATCGGATGCTAGCCCAAGCCTCAGACTCCGAGGATCGCTTGCAAAGCTTGGAAATTTGGAGTCAAATGATTTCCAAGCTAAAGAATCTGCAGGATGCCTTAACAATCCATCACCGGTTCGTCCATCATGGTGCCACGTCATTGACTCGGCTGTCTTCGACGACATGAAAAGCTTTTGAAGCCTTGGAATTAGCAGAAAATACCACAAAACCTTAACTGGTGTCTTCCTTGACTGTGCATCGTTTTCATCCTCGTTACCATCCTCTGTATTTCTATTCGTTCAACGGGATTGACCGCATACATGATAGCACTGTTGGTTTCGTCGGTCGCCCCAATACAACATGCAGTCATTTGGGCAACTATGAATTTTGTTGTAGCCAAGGCCCAAATCTTTGATCAGTTTCTTCATGTCTTTGGAAGATTGAGGGATTTTCGCAAACGGGAACATTTCTCTCAAAAACTCTAACAGCATTGTCAAAGAGTTTTCGGTCCACCCTCCCAAACATTTCAAGTGAAAAAGATGAATACAGAAAGACAGTTTGGAAAATTTTGATCCCTCATACAGTTCTTCATTCATTTCACCAAGTAACGTGTAGAACCTCGCCGCTTCTTCATTTGGCTGTTCATCAGGTACACTTCTTCCCCCTTCGGTGGAAGTATTTCCACCAAAATTATAATCATCAGTTGCACCCAAGTCAGGTGGAAATGACCCGAAACCATCACTGTGCATATTAAAAGCATCCCGCAACATGCCTTCCATGTTATCATCTCTAACATTCTGATTGTAAGCACTATGAGGATAACCCAGATTCATCGATGAAGATGCTCCACTAGATGTACACTCTCCATGAAAAATCCATTTTTTGTACCCCCGGACAAAGCCATCAACAACTAGATGTTCGTAGACAACTTCACGATAATGCCAATTGATATTGCAACACTTCTTACACGGGCAAAGAATCATATTCTCTTGGCTTGCATTTTGAAATGAGAAATTCAGAAAAGTTTCTACTCCATTTTGATAGCCGTTGCTTACCCTTGACAAATTCATCCAAGTCCTATCCATTTCGTAGTTGTTGAAGTCTAAAGTTGACAATAAATTACACGGCTAAATTGTTAATTGACAAGAATTTGATTTTTAAAACAAATTTTTTTTAAGATTCATCATACATGGCATTGTAAGTTATGTATTATGTAAGTTATGAAGTTTGATCTTAAACTTATGTAAGTTATGAAATTTGATCTTAAAATTATGTAAGTTATGAAATTTGATCTTAAAATTAAGTAAGTTATGTATTCTTTAAGATTCATCATAGTGGCATTGTTACACCTAGGGAGGATCCGTTATATCTTACAGTGAGATATAAGGCAACCCGTTAGGTTTCCAGCCTATATACTTTGAATCTTTTTTTTTTGGACAGCAATAGAACAAAACAGCATATATACCAACCAAGCAGGATAATAAACCGCAATTTGGACAAATTCATCATGATATAACTGTTACTGATCTGAATTTTGAACTAAAACGTACCTTAATAATTTCAAGAAGATGGTCTACTCCACTCTCACCAAGAAACAGGGGCTGCAGTCAGAAATACAAAAGATTAATAATCTTGACTAACAATTGGATATCTAATGTTTTTCTATCAAATGAATATAAATCAGCAAAATGAATATAAATAAGAATAATACTGATTTCATACCTGTTAAGTTATTACCAGCAAATCCAATCCGACGATTTGTGAGAAGCAGATAGGAAGCGATGGCGAAATACAAACAACATATGAATTAACAAATGCTATTGATTAATTACAAAATGCTATTTACTAAAAACTAATACTCACATTCTTTGACCGAAAGAAAAATAGTCAATTCAGTAGTTGATCTAAGTCCTCTTCAATTCTACTCACTTTCAATTCTTTGACCGAAAGAAAAATAGTCTATTTACAAAATGTATGAAGCCAACATACATTTATCTAAAACATAAATCAATCCACGCCATAAGTGTCACATAGTTTCAACTGTTCCACACCATGTTAAAACTAAGGAATTAGCAACAAATATTAATTTTGATTAACAAAGAGGAGCCCCCAGAAGTATTTTTACAGAAAAGTTCCTAAAAAAATTTTAAAGTAACAATCTTAGCTTTGCTCCTCGTTTTCGAAAGCAACTGTTCAGCCCTAGTGCCTAAAACAATTAGTGCACCCTCACAGCTTCATAAAGGGAAAAAAAGTAGAGGGAAAATCTTGAAAATAATACCTTTTCCTTTCTGATAAGCTTGCAACCTTCAACAGGACAAGTACTTCCAAAAACGTCTTGGAGTAGTGGTTCAGTCACTTGTGAATGGATGTTTCCCACATACCTGCAGTTTCTCAAAAACAAAAAAAAACTAAAAGGTAAAGAAAAAACAGAAAAAAGAAGAGATAAATAAAACTATATATGTAACTTTCTAAGTTGTTAAAAAGCTGCAAGAACATGCAAGCATCTATCACATTCCCAAAACCATTTAACTATCAATTAAAAGAGCCATTAGCTTAGAATTTTTCACAGAGGGTCATAGCAACGTATCCAATCAGCAGACTCATAAAGGAAAGTGTCTCCAATTCATGCTGTTATAAGCACAGAAGTGACTAGGGTAGGTGCTTAAGCAAGAAGGGGAAATAAGCGACTCAAAAATATACAAACAAAACAAAATGGAGAAAGGGGAAAAAGAAGTAAAAAAAATCTAGGCAAACACTCACACACTGTGCGGCAAGCACTTGGATCAAAACCAGGAGGCAGATTTCCACTTGGGATTGGCTCTAGCTGCAGAATAGAAAAGTGAAAAATAAAAAAGAGGGGAAAACAAATCTATATCTTACTGCATGATTCAAACAGAAAGGAGTGTTGGACATGTAACTCAGAAAGAATGCAAATACATTGAAAGCACCATAGACTTTATAAATTAGCTTCATGCTGTTATATTTCAGCACTATAAACCTAAAAATTCCCAGAACAAAATGCAGGAATCACGCCTTAAACTCCAATACTCAAACAAGAGACAGATAAATTACACGTTTTTTTATATAATATTTACAAACTAGAGATAAAGATATATAAAAATATAAACATGGACATGGACAAAAAGACTGATTGACTGTGCATGTGTACCAGAGAGATGGAAACTAAACATTATCCAAACACAATCATTTCTCAACATTTTCAAAACAAAATGAAGAATAAGATTAGCAGTAAACTAAATAAAACCAAAGAAGTGAGAACCACAAGTAAATGAGAAAGACAACAGAACAGAGAACCTAGTAGATTTCCCATTAAACTTCGTATAAGAGAAATAACAACATTTGAACTTCAAGCAAATGAAAATGTAAAATATTCAGAATCAAAACAATCTTTTATCAAAATTTTCAAGATTACCCGTTGGTCGATGGAGACGGCGACTGGCGACGAGGCAGATGAAGGCGGAAGTGATGCGGCAGAATGGACAATCGAGGGCGAATCAGGAGATGGTCGGATTCGATTTGACGATTCTAATTGTTTGGGAAATTAGGGATTGGGAAAATAGGTGAAGACTTAGGGATTTCGGGAATAAAACTGACTAAAACCCAACACAAAGAAACGACGCCGTTTTGCTAAAAAAGTTTTAAACTTTGCCGCATTTTCTACATAGCGCCACTATTGCTTACTTATAGCGGCGCTTTTACCCTAGCGCCACTAAAACTTTAACCTAAAATTAGTTTTTGCAGATTTAAATTACAATATTTTATTACAATTTCACTTTTTTACAATTTTTTTAAATTTTACTATACATAAAGTTTACCTACTATCTCCTAAATAATTTAAAACATACTGATAATTTTAATATATTAAAATTAAAATTATCACTTTTACCATTATATAATAAATTATTTAATATATAATTTTAAAAAAAATAAGTCATATACCCAAAAAAACTTTAAAAGTATTTTAAATAATAGTATTTTAATTTTTTTCATTTTTAACATATATTTTTTTAATGTTAGTAGATCTAAATTTTTTCTACGTGTCATTAATTGTTTTGAATTTTTTAAAAATTAAATTAAAAATAAATTTTATTTTAATTAATATAAAGAAAAACGACGCCGTTTTATTTAAAAAAATTGGCCTTTTGTGGCATTTTCAAAAAGCGCCACTAAAATCCCCTAAAAAACGACGTCGTTTAAATATAATGGTTCTTTTATTTGCGGCGTTTAATAGAAAGCGCCACTAACAGTCTTGTAACACCCCAAACCCGATGCGTTATGAGCGGATTTGGTATGTCACACGAGCAAAACATGTTAAACCCTTTTTGTTCGTACTAAAATATTGCTTTGCTAAAAATCAAGAAAACAAGTTTGATTTGATAAAATACTACTAACCTCAAAGATTTGATTGATAAATCGATAAATTTGAACTAATGATCTACAAAACCGTGACTTTTGAAAATGACGTTGAAAATTTCGAAAGAGAATTCAAGTCTTTTGAAAATATCGTTAGTAGTTTGAGAGTAATTTTCCGGTTTAAAAATATGAAAAATTATTATGAAATCCTTTCTAAATATTCATTTTAATTATAAATCATTTGTTTAAGTTTTTAGAAAAATATTATCATAATTTGAAATACTTTAAGCAGTTTATAAAATTCATCACACAATAAACAAAACAAAAATTAATCCAGAGGCCTTATTACAACCTTAATTCAAAATAATAAAGTAATTAAAAATACTAAAAGAAATCCAAAATCCAGATTTAACCGTTTACGAAGTATGGCCTCCACCGAGTCATCCACGGCCCAAGTCTCCATCACTGATCGTTACCTGAAAGGGATAAGGAAAATGGGGGTGAGTTACTAGAACTCAGTGTGTAACCCACTTACCATTGTCCACTGGGCCAAAATCCAATTAAGCATTTATTTGGGCCAAAGCCCATTTACAAAAGAAAAGAAATCATATATAATATGGATATGATATGCAATTCCCAAACCAAACCTAATTTCCATCCGCTACACACCACCCGCAGTAACCAAAGACACACTGTGTGGGGAGCTTTAGTCACCCACCCACCTAACACACCAAAAGTAGGCATTAAGCCGTACATATCAAGTTTGTGGACAAGCCACCATATTAACAGAGAATTTACATGGCACCGCCATTTTTCATATTTGTGGCGAGCCAGCCAGTGCAATTACGTGAGTGAGCTACGAACTTCTCTTCATCAATATCCCATCCCATGCAAATCATGTATATAATGCATAGCCATTCACAACAATTTATTCAGATATTTCTTACAAACATTATGGCCCATTATAACAATTTATCAAGTAGGCCAATTAAGCAAATTATCATCTTGGCCCATATATCAAAATATCACATCGGCCCATATAGCAAATCTCAAATTGGCCCATATATCAAATTATCACATCGGCCCATATAGTCAGATCTCAAATTGGCCCATATATCAAATTATCACATCGGCCTATATAGTCAAATATCAATCGGCCCATATAGTCAAATATCAATCAGCCCATATTTCTTATATCGATTTGGCCCATTTAGCGAAATATTTCTATTTAGCCCATTAAGGGTATTTTCGTAATTTTCACAGTCTTAATACCAATTTCATAGTCTTTACCAAAATAGTGATAACTATGCCATTTTACCCAATTTCACCAAAATGTGATTTAATCAAGTGGTTTACCACTAACACGTTTTTAAAATATCTAACCCATGAAATACGGTGTGAGATTACACACCTGATTACGGTTAGCACTACGCTTTCTCGATCGTCGATACCTAAAATATTATAACGCTCGATTAGACATTGCTTTCTATTTAATAAATCTACTCTAAAAACAAACGATCTAAGATTTTACCCTCGGAATCGCGAACAACTACGATTTGTCGGTTCTCCCCAGTTGACGGTCCACAACCCTGTGGAAAATCCCGAATCGCTGATGCCTCACAATTGCGAACGACTTCGAATAATTGATTCTCACCAGATGAGGGTCCACAACCCGGTGGAAAGTCTCGAATATCTGAAACAGCCCTTCGCTTGAATTTAGGAGTGGGGATCGTAAATCCGCTCCTTTTTCGGTCACCAATCACTACCCCTTTTGATTCGATATTGCTTGCCTCCATTGAAAAGAATTATTAGTCCAACTAATATTATGTTACTATGAACGATCGATCTTAGGAGTAAGGTCGGCTTACCACAAAATCCGTATGATCGCAAGATGATAAATCGAGCGATTAAGTACCTAAAACATATAGTCGATAAATTATCCTTCAGTCCGATTAATACAATAACCAAGGGAGTTATTAAAAAAACTATGAGAGAACTTCCTTACCTTGAACAATGAAATTCCCGTTTCACACGATCTTCCTATGGCTAAAGTCGATTAAGCGATGTTGTAGTAATCGACACTCCACTATTCCACTACAAGGAAGAGAATGATTTTATTTGAGAGAGTATAATAATATAATGGTTTCGGTTCATATGACCCTCCCAAATCAAAACTTATATTCGGCACTAAGAGAAAGAAAATAAGATAAAATCTTGGAAGAACGCTTATCGATTGATCAAAGATTGAATGTAAGTACGAATGAGAAGAACGGTAGAAAATAAATGAGAGTTCGATTATAGAGAAAATTTAAATCAATATTCGGCTATGGTGAATAATATTTGAGTGGAAGTGATGCTTGAAGGATTTTGCGAAAAGAAAAGAAGGGAAAGAAGTAGAATGGTGGATTAGTTTCGGTTTTCAAAAATGATGAGTGAACAAGAGAAATGGTCTCAAAGTTATGTACATTCGGCAACAAAAGAAGAAAAGATGAGAATAAATTCACCAATGGTTTGAAGAATTGGCAAGAAGGAAGATTTTGAGAGAAAGAAAAATGTCACCAATGTTGCATAAATGAATTTTGGCCAAAAAACAAAACTAAAACTTTCACCAATTGCCAAGACCAAAATCGGCTAGGAGAAAAGAATTTGGGAAGAGAAAAAAAACACACTTGATGCTAATGGAATTGTCCAAAACTAACACTAAAGCCTTACCAACACCAACAAAAATTCGGCTATGCCCCTTAAGCCCCAAAAACCGTCCACATACATAGCTAAAATGGTCAACAATTTGCCACCCAAGCTTTCCAAAACATCACCCACGAATTAAGCCTCATGTCCTCCTTTCTTTCCTATTTCCCTTGATTCCTTTCCCCAACTTCAATCTTTCATTAATCTCTTTAGCCATCTTGCCATAAAAATGAAAGTCCAACTTACCATAATAACATGCTTGGCCGACACTTGATGGATGAGTGCAAAAATAGAAAGTCCAAATTTGTACACAAAGTGATTCGAACTTCCTCCCATCAAGTCCATCATATGGCGCCACTACCTCTTTACTAAATGCTCAATTATGCAAGCTATTTACTCAATTATTTCCATATGCTTCAAGGTCACTTACTCCACTTCCTTAAAGTGCTAAATGACAAAAAAATTTACTAGGTCCAAATAAACCCCGAGCCTTCTCAGGACCTCCTAAACATACAAAATTAATAATTTAACAAGCTTAACACCAAAAACAATACAACACATAAAATTCCAAATTTTAGGATGTTACAATTCTATCCCCTTAAAAAAAATTTCGTCCTCGAAATTTACCTGATTAAAAGAGGTGAGGATATTGTTGTCGAATCGCGTCCTTAGGCTCCCACGTGGCTTCCTCTGCTCCGTGATTACGCCATAGAACTTTGACTAACAGCACAGTCTTTCTTCTCAGTACCTTAACGTCTCGATCTAGAATTTGCACTGGTTCCTCTTCGAACGACAAATCAGGTCTTATCTCAATTTCTTCTACCGGTACTATATGAGACGGATCCGATAGGTAACGCCTTAACATTGAGACATGAAATATACTATGTATCTGAATCAACTTCAGAGGTAACTTAAGCTGATAAGCCACTGGCCCAACACGTTTCAACACACGGTACAGTCCGATGAACCTAGGGCTCAACTTGCCCTTCCTTCCAAATCTGAAGATCTTCTTCCAAGGTGAGACCTTTAGAAAGACCTGATCTCCCACCGCAAACTCAATATCCTTACACTTCAGATCCGCATAAGATTTTTGTCTATCCGAAGCTTCCTTTAACCGTGCCCGAATTACCTTTACTTTCTCCTCTGTCTCTGATATCCGCTCAGGACCCAATAACTGTCGCTCCCCCAATTCAGTCCAACAAGTAGGAGTACGAAACCTACGACCATACAATGCCTTGTAGGGTGCCATCTAAATACTGGATTGATAACTATTGTTATACGCAAATTCTGCCAATGGTAGGAAATCTTCCCAACTACCCCTGAAGTCTATCACACAACCCCTTAACATGTCTTCCAAAATCTAGATTACTCTTTTCGACCGACCATCTGACTGAGGATGAAAAGCCGTGCTGAAATTTAAATTTGTTCCCAAAGCTTCATGTAAAGCTTTCCAAAATCATGATGTAAACCCAAGGTCCCTGCCCGAGATAATAGACACTGGTACCCCATGTAACCTCACAATCTCTGCTACGTACAACTTGGCCAACTTCTGTAATGAGTAATCCGTACGAACAGGTAGGAAATGGGCAGTCTTCGTCAACTGATCCACTATCACCCAGACGGAGTCTTTCTTAGTAGGCGATAAGGGTAGCCCACTAACGAAGTCCATCGTTATCCGTTCCCATTTCCATAAAGGAATCTTCACCGGTTGCAGCAGTCTCGACGGTAATTGATGTTCCGCCTTTACTTGCTGACATGTCAAACACCTACTCACGAAATCAGTAACTTCTCGCTTCAACCCTGGCCACCAATACTGCTCACGGAGATCTCGATACATTTTATTTCCCCCGGGGTGCATAGCATAAAGGCTACTATGTGCCTCCCGCAGAATCATTTGTCTCAAATCCGAATCTTTGAGCATACAAATTCTTCTGTGGAAACACAATACTCCATCATTATTCATTCCGAAATCCCCTTTTACACCACTTTCCACTTGCTGAAATAAGGAACCCAACTTTTCATCTGATAACTGCTTTTCCTTAATCTGACCCAACCACATAGGCTTCACCTGAAGTTCGGCTAGCAGACTACCATCTTCATACAAGCTAAGATGAGCAAACATCGCTCTCAAATCCGATATCACCTTACAACTCAACGCGTCTGCCACCACGTTAGCCTTTTCGGGATGATACTCGATTGAGAAGTCGTAATCCTTCAACAGTTCTATCCACCTCCGCTGTCTTAAGTTCAACTCCTTTTGGGTAAGGAGGTACTTTAGACTCTTATGATCCGTATAAATGATCGATTTCTCACTGTATAGGTAGTGTCTCCAGATCTTCAAGGCAAACACCACCGCAGCCAACTCTAAATCATGAGTGGGATAATTTACTTCGTGTGCGACCTTAATCGACGAGATGCATAAGCCACCACTTTTCCACCTTGCATCAACACACATCCCAAGCCCGTGTGTGACGCGATCGCGAGAAACAATAAACTCTTTTCCGGCCTCAAAGTTGAATCAATATCTGGCGCGCTTAGTCGAATCTTCTTCAATTTCTCGAAACTTTCTTTTTGTTGATCGACCACACAAATGGTACTCTCCTTGCGCCTTGAGTTTAGTTAGTTAGTGCAAAGCAATCAACGAAAACCCCTCAACAAAATGCCGATAATAACCAGTCAACCCTAAGAAACTCCAAATTTCGACCACTGACTTTGGTGGTTTCCAATCCAACACAGCCTCTACTTTCCGGGGATCAACTCTAATTCCTTCGGCCGACACAACATGTCCCAAGAAGGTCACTTCCTTCAGCCAAAATTCACACTTACTGAACTTGGCATAAAGTTGCTTTTCCCGCAATATTTGCAATACTATTCACAGATGTGAATCATGCTCTTCTTCATTCTTCGAGTATACCAAGATGTCGTCTATGAACACCACCATGAACCGGTCTAAATAGGGTTGAAAGACTCGGTTCATCATGTCCATAAATGCAGCTGGTGCATTGGTCAACCCAAACGGCATCACCAAGAACTCATAGTGTCCATAACGAGTTTGAAATGTCGTCTTATGAATATCCGCCTCCTTGACCTTAAGTTGGTGATAACCCGATCTCAAATCTATCTTTGAGAAAACCGAAGCTCCTCGCAGTTGGTCGAACATGTCATCAATTCTCGGCAACGGATACCTATTCTTGATTGTCAACTTATTCAACTGCCTATAATCGATGCACATACGCATCGACCCATCCTTCTTCTTGACGAACAAGACCGGTGCTCCCCATGGTGACACACTCGGTCGAATGAATCCCCAATCCAACAACTCCTAAATTTGAGCTTTAAGTTCCGCCAATTCTTTCGATGCCATTCTATATGGATCAATGGACACTAGAGCCGTTCCTGGCAATAATTCAATGCCAAACTCTACCTCCCGATCCAGAGGCAATCCAGGAAGTTCCTCGGGAAAGACGTCCGAAAACTCTTTCACCGTTCTAACACCTTCTACTGACGCTTCCTTGGCATCCAACGCGCTAATGAAGGCTAGGAATGCTCCACACCCTTTTCGCAATAACTTTTCTGCCTTTAAAGTAGATACCACATTCGATAGATAATTTCTCCTTTCACCTATCATCCCCACTTCTTTATCTTTCAAAGTTCTTATTCGCAACCGCTTTGCAGCACAATCCAAGCTCGCACGGTGTTTCACCAACCAGTCCATGCCCAAAATAAGGTCGAACTCGCCGAAAGGCAATTCCATCAAATCCGCCAAAAATGTTTCTCCTTGAACTTCTAAGGGTACATCTCTAAACAATTTATTTACTATCACAGATTGTCCTAAAGGACTAATTACTATCATCTCCCTAGCAGTAGTCTCAGATCTAATGTTCAGATTTCCAGATATAGCACTAGCAACATACGAATGGGTAGATCCGATATCTATCAAAGCAGTAACAGGTACATCAGATATGAAGAACGTACCGGTTATCACATCAGGTGTATCGCCATCCTCTCAGCGTCTAACCGCATAAACTAACCCTGGCTGCCTCGCCTCCACGTTACCCCTGAAGCCATTACCTCTACCCGGTGCACCATGACCTCGTCCTCCGCCATTACCACCTCGACTTGGCCCACAGCCTCTCGGTGGCTGCTGAGCGCCTCTAGCTGGCTGTGCGTCATGGATACGAGCTTCCTGAGTTGGAGCAGTCTGTCGAGGATAATTCTTAAGCTGATGGTCCTTAGAACCACATTTGAAACAACCACCGGTTCTCTTCAAAGATTCACTGTGAGTGTCGTCTTCCACAGTCAGCACATGGTTGAATCTGATTGGTAGCAGCTGGTACTCTAGCTTGAGCTGGCTCATCATTCCTAGACCTCTTCTGAAACCTTCTAGTAGGACCCGAGTACTTAAAGTCCCTCTTGCTCTTGCCTCTATCTCTTTCTCAGTTTTGTCGCTCCGAGTGCTTAGCCTCTTCGGCTATCTTCGCTTTCTCCACCAGTGTGGCAAAATTCCTTTCTTGTTGTGGGGCTATCAGTACCCGCAACTCATCACTCAACCCGTCTTCAAAATGCACGCATCGTTCGTAGTCAGTTGGCACAATACCTCGGGCATAACGGCTCATACGCAGAAATTCTGCTTCATAAGCTGCCACGGTCTTACTTCCTTGAACCGGATTAAGGAATTCCTTCCTTCGGGCATCCACATAGCTAGCCCCGACATACTTCCCTTGGAATGCAGTTTTGAAGAAATCCCAAGTAACGCGATCGGCCTGAGTGCCCTCCCGAACAGTAAGCCACCATTGATATGCCTCGTCCCTCAACAAGGACACAGCTCCTCTTAGCTTCTGCTCGGCAGTACACTCCAGATCATCCATGATCCGTTCCACAGCTTTGAGCCAATACTCCGTAACATTTGGGGCTACACCCGAGATACCCCTAAAAACCTCAGCACCATTTGATCTGAGTCGCTTCGATATTGACCCACGAGCTACTGGCCCTGATCTAGCCCCAGCAACCCTTTCCAAGACTCGTAACATTGCTTGGGACAGAGCAATGTCTTCTCTCATAAGGTCATGTGATCCATTTTTTGACACAGGTGACGCCGGTGCGTCCATTTCCGGCACATGTCCCGATGCCTCAGACACAACTCTAGCACCTCGGCCTCTACCACGACCACATCTACCACGTCTATGTCCTTTAGCGCTCATATTGAATATTTCAATTTAATCTGATTACAAGTTTTATGAATAAGTATACTATTTCGATATTTATTAAACAATATCTTATGAGGTATAAAAAGTAAGGTCGTTTTCGTAAATGCATCCTATAGTCTCAATCTCTATAGTTTCAACATCTAAAACTAAAAGTTCTAGAGTGTTCCTATAGTCATATCACAATAATAATCATTCAATTAACATACACTTACTTGACTTGGTGCAGAATACCCGTGGTGCCATACTTCCTTTAAAGACATACGTTCTATAATTCAAAACAGTTTTGAACAAAAATGTTTTTGAACCCAAACCACAGCCGAGTTTTGAACCAGTCTCTGATACCATAAAATGTAACACCCCAAACCCGGCCCATGCGTTATGAGTGGATTTGGTATGTCACACGAGCAAAACATGTTAAACCCTTTTTGTTCGTACTAAAATATTGCTTTGCTAAAAATCAAGAAAACAAGTTTGATTTGATAAAATACTACTAACCTCAAAGATTTGATTGATAAATCGATAAATTTGAACTAATGATCTACAAAACCGTGACTTTTGAAAACGACGTTGAAAATTTCGAAAGAGAATTCAAGTCTTTTGAAAATATCGTTAGTAGTTCGAGAGTAATTTTCCAGTTTAAAAATATGAAAATTTATTATGAAATCCTTTCTAAATATTCATTTTAATTATAAATCATTTGTTTAAGTTTTTAGAAAAATATTATCATAATTTTAAATACTTTAAGCAGTTTATAAAATTCATCACACAATAAACAAAACAAAAATTAATCCAGAGGCCTTATTACAACCTTAATTCAAAATAGTAAAGTAATTAAAAATACTAAAAGAAATCCAAAATCCAGATTTAACCGTTTACGAAGTATGGCCTCCACCGAGTCATCCATGACCCAAGTCTCCATCACTGATCATTACCTGAAAGGGATAAGGAAAATGGGGGTGAGTTACTAGAACTCAGTGTGTAACCTACTTACCATTATCCACTGAGCCAAAATCCAATTAAGCATTTATTTGGGCCAAAGCCCATTTACAAAAGAAAAGAAATCATATATAATATGCATATGATATGCAATTCCCAAACCAAACCTAATTTCCATCCGCTACACACCATCCGTACCAACCAGCACACCTGTGGGGAGCTTTAGTCACCCACCCCGCCAATACACCAAAAGTAGGCATTAAGCCGTACATATCAAGTTTGTGGACAAGCCACCAGATTAACAGAATTTACATGGTATTGCCATTTTTCATATTTGTGGCAGAGCCACCAGAATTACGTAGCAGAGCTACCAGAACTTCTCTTCATCAATATCCCATCCCATGCAAATCATGTATATAATGCATAGCCATTCACAACAATTTATTCAGATATTTCTTACAAACATTATGGCCCATTATAACAATTTATCAAGTAGGCCAATTAAGCAAATTATCATCTTGGACCATATATCAAAATATCACATCGGCCCATATAGCAAATCTCAAATTGGTCCATATATCAAATTATCACATCGGCCCATATAGTCAGATCTCAAATTGGCCCATATATCAAATTATCACATCGGCCCATATAGTCAAATATCAATCGGCCCATATAGTCAAATATCAATCGGCCCATATTGTCTTATATCTATTTGGCCCATTTAGCGAAATATTTCTATTTGGCCCATTAAGGGTATTTTCGTAATTTTCACAGTCTTAGTACCAATTTCATAGTCTTTACCAAAATAGTGATAACTATGCCATTTTACCCAATTTCACCAAAATGTGATTTAATCAAGCGATTTACCACTAACACATTTTTAAAATATCTAACCCATGAAATACGGTGTGAGATTACACACCTGATTACGGTTAGCACTACGCTTTCTCGATCGTCGATACCTAAAATATTATAACGCTCGATTAGACAATGCTTTCTATTTAATAAATCTACTCTAAAACAAACGATCTAAGATTTTACCCTCGGAATCGCGAACAACTACGATTTACCGGTTCTCCCCGGTTGACGATCCACAACCCGGTGGAAAATCTCGAATCACTAATGCCTCACAATTGTGAACGACTTCGAATAATTGATTCTCACCGGACGAGGGTCAACAACCCGATGGAAAGTCTCGAATAGCCGAAGCAGCCCTTCGCTTGAATTTAGGAGTGGGGATCGTAAATCCGCTCCTTTTTCGGTCACCAATCACTACCCCTTTTGATTCGATATTGCTTGCCTCCATTGAAAACAATTATTAGTCCAACTAATATTACGTTACTATGAACGATCGATCTTAGGAGTATGGTCGGCTTACCACAAAATTCGTATGATCGCAAGATGATAAATCGAGCGATTAAGTACATAAAACATATAGTTGATAAATTATCCTTCAATCCGATTAATACAATAACCAAGGGAGTTATTGAAAAGACTATGAGAGAACTTCCTTACCTTGAACAATGAAATTCCCGTTTCACACGATCTTCCTATGGCTAAAGTCGATTAAGCGATGTTGTAGTAATCGACACTCCACTATTCCACTACAAGGAAGAGAATGATTTTATTTGAGAGAGTATAATAATATGATGGTTTCAGTTCATATGACCCTCCCAAATCAAAACTTATATTCGGCACTAAGAGAAAGAAAACAAGATAAAATGTTGGAAGAACGCTTACCGATTGATCAAAGATTGAATGTAAGTACGAATGAGAAGAACGGTAGAAAAGAAATGAGAGTTCGATTATAGAGAAAATGTAAATCAATATTCGGCTATGGTGAATAATATTAGAGTGGAAGTGATGCTTGAAGGATTTTGCGAAAAGAAAAGAAGGGAAAGAAGTAGAATGGTGGATTAGTTTCGGTTTTCAAAAATGATAAGTGAACAAGAGAAATGGTCTCAAAGTTATGTACATTCGACAACAAAAGAAGAAAAGATGAGAATAAATTCACCAATGGTTTGAAGAATCGGCAAGAAGGAAGATTTTGAGAGAAAGAAAAATGTCACCAATGTTGCATAAATGAATTTTGGCCAAAAAATAAAACTAAAACTTTCACCAATTGCCAAGACCAAAATCGGCTAGGAGAAAAGAATTTGGGAAGAGAAAAAAAAACACACTTGGTGCTAATGGAATTGTCCAAAACTAACACTAAAGCCTTACCAACACCAACAAAAATTCGGCTATGCCCCTTAAGCCCCAAAAACCATCCACATACATAGCTAAAATGGTCAACAATTTGCCACCCAAGCTTTCCAAAACATCACCCATGAATTAAGCCTCATGTCCCCCTTTCTTTCCTATTTCCCTTGATTCCTTTCCCCAACTTCAATCCTTCCTTAATCTCTTTAGCCATCTTGCCATAAAAATGAAAGTCCAACTTACCATAATAACATGCTTGGCCGACACTTGATGGATGAGTGCAAAAATAAAAAGTCCAAATTTGTACACAAAGTGATTCGAACTTCCTCCCATCAAGTCCATCATATGGCGTCACTACCTCTTTACTAAATACTCAATTATGCAAGCTATTTACTCGGTTATTCCCATATGCTTCAAGGTCACTTACTCCACTTCCTTAAAGTGCTAAATGACAAGAAAATTTACTAGGTCCAACTAAACCCCGAGCCTTCTCAGGACCTCCTAAACATACAAAATTAATAATTTAACAAGCTTGACACCAAAAACAATGCAACACATAAAATTCCAAATTTTAGGATGTTACAAGTCTATAGAAAACGGCGCCGTTTCAATTAAAATTAATATTTTTTGCGGCGTTTTGGAAAAAAAACGCCACTAATACTACTCATTTGCGGCGTTTTTATTGCTAGCGCCGCTAAAGCCCCAAGTAAACGGCGTCGTTTTGTTTAGTAATGTGCTTTTTGCGGTGTTTTTGCTCAAAAACGCTGCTAATACCTTCAATATTAATAAATTTTTTTAGTTTAATTATTAATTAGATTCCTTTAAATTAATTTTGTTTTGTTTCTAACAATATGTTTAATTTGTACAGTTTTATAATTTAATTTCTCAACCCTAAATTATACACCTTAACTCATATATATATTACATTGCAGAAGTAATTAAAGAAATAATCTAATTGCTTACCTAAACCCTAAAATAATATGATTTTGATCTATTTTATCAAAATCCCTAATACTTAAATCCCTAAACAGTAAGACTCTAACTTTATTATTCGATATGGTTTAAGCACTAAAACCAAAACCCCATAACTCTAAAATAATAAAAACTTAAATAGTGTTTGTAGTTTATGGTCGAGTGTTTAGAGTTATGATTTAGGGTTTAGAATTTAGATCTATGGTTTATAGTTTAGGGTTTAGATTGTTTAAGGTTTAGGGTTTAGGGTTTAAGGATAAACAGATGCACAATCAGATTTTGTTAGGGGCTGAAATTAATTTGTAAGTAAAAAATGCAATCTCACAATTTTATAGCATATATTTTTATAATTTTTTAATGATTAAATCAAATTTGATATTCTGTCTTCATTCGATAAACCCTAAACCCTAAACCCTAAACCCGTGAACCTTAAACCATACACCCACAAACCCATAAACTCATAAAATCTAGCCATAACCCTAATCCTAAGACTAACCGTAAACCGTAAACTCTAAATAGTACACTAAATCTTGAAATGCTGAACTCGAAACCCTAGTCAGCCCATACAAACCCTAAACCCTAAACCCTAAACCCTAAACCCTAAACCTAAAACCTTAAACACTAAACCCTAATGCTCAGACCTTTAGCGACATTTTTTCAAAAGCGCCGCTAATGCTCAGACCTTTAGCGGCGTTTTTTCAAAAGCGCCGCTAATGCTCAGACCTTTACCGGAGTTTTTTCAAAAGCGCCGCTAATGCTCAGACCTTTAGCGGCATTTTTTTAAAAGCGCCGCTAATGCTCAGACCTTTAGCGGCGTTTTTTTAGAAGCGCCGCTAATGCTCAGACCTTTAGCGGCGTTTTTTCAGAAGAGCCGCTAATGCTCAGACCTTTAGCGGCATTTTTTCGAAAGCGCCGCTAATGCTCAGACCTTTAGCGGCGTTTGGGGTAAAAACGCTGCTATTTATCCTTTGTAGCGGCGTTTTGGAAATAAACGTCGCTATTGCTCATTTTTTGTGGCGTTTTCCTTCAAACACCGCTATTGGATAATATTTGCGGCGTTTTTCTTTAAAACGCCACTAAAAACGCCGCTAAAAGTCTGTTTTGGTGTAGTGTTATTGATGAATTATGACATGTTTATTTTGGTAAATTTGATTGTGAATGTTGAAATTCAAATTATTTGTGGTTGAATGTACGCCCTTTTGAATGTTGAATGAGCAATTTTGATGCCCCAAAGTGTTCGGAAATGTTTTAGAAGGCCCTGAGGATGCTTTACCTTAATCCCCTATTAGGGCTATTGCAATGGGCTAAGCATTTAGATATACGAGCTAAAACCCTATGGCTAGTCGTTGATCGACCCTAGAGAAGATTTAGATATACAAGCTAAAAAATTTAGGGGTGAATGGGAAGATGATCCTTTAGTTAGTTAATATTGGATAGAAATTATTTAGAGGGTCATCCAAGAACTACTCTTGAGGAGAAATTAGAGTGTTTCATCTTTTTAGTTAAAGTGGAGGTATATCAATTGTGGATCATTGTGACTCACATGATACTGATTGATGGCGATCACAGTAAGTGCATAATATCATTGTCAAGTAGTAATTACAATAAAATAAATTCATTAAGAAATATTCTAAAGATCGAACTTGCTAAAAAATATGTGAATGACTTTAACTAATATACTCAACTCACTTAGGGTGGATTTGGATGGGTGATTGAGTGCGGTGCGGTGCGTTTAGCTTATTTTTTGTCTCACGCTACAGTATCTAATCTCACCGCCACCGCTGTTTTTACACTAACCGCAGGTAAACTCACCGCCCATCCAAACCCACCCTTAGTAACTAAATTACTAATATAAATTAGAAGTCAAAAAAGTAGTAAAAATGGAGAATATGAAAAAGTAGTTTTATGAACAAAACAAACTACTAAGAAACTATTTTACCAATTCAACCTCGACTCATGATAAGTGAGTGGTTAAGGATCACCTTTAGTCAATGGCGATAGGTAATTGTTGGAATTTCAATACTAAGGAAGAAAGAATCGTAGAGAAGAAACAAGAAAAATTTAGTAACAAAATTGTCTGCTAAGGTTTTTTATTATTTTTCACTCATCTATTTTGAACAATGTAACAATGGTATTTATAACAAGAAAAAATCCTAAATATGGAAAGAAATAACAAAGATTTTTATGCTAATAAATGTCAAATATATTATGCTAATAGATGCTAAATATATTATACTAATAAACACTAAATCTTCTAGAAAGAAAATATATTTTGTTTAACTTATCTTGCAAGCAATCTCTTTAAATCCTGTTCATATTTTTTAGGTCACCAAAGTTGAAGTGTTTGCCAACTTTGCATGAACGGTCATCTCGCAACACTCCTCATTGGCCTTCATGCTGCGAACACTAATTTTATTCCTCAACTCTTCAAACCTCGACTTTCCAAATGGTTTGGTCAATATATCAGCAAGTTTGCATCTTGGCCAGCTCACAACCTTATATTTTGATGAGTTCGCATTTTGGTGAGTTCGCACTTTTGCAGCTCGCATTTTATTCAGCTTGGATTTTGAACTTTGCACAACTCACACTTGATTCAACTTGAAACTTCCACTTTTCACAGGTCGCACATTTGTCAACTCGCATTTTTTTGAGTTCGCAACTTGCATTTTGATGAGCTTGCAAGCACACACTTCGTCCTACTTCTTGCTACTGCATGAGTGGCCAATTTGTAACATTCTTTCTTGAACATCTTGCAGCCAACTCCAATGTTGTTTTCTCGTGCAACTTCTTCAAAAATTACAGGCTCTAATATTGTTAAGTTACATCTGTGATAAGTTTCAACTATATGTCTGATGCTTTTAACAGGAAGATCATCAAAACCTTTATCTTCATCTTTATCTTCAACTTTAGTCATCTTATCAACCAATTTTGACTTGCACACTTAACTAAGGGAATTATAATTCACATGTCCCTATCTTTTGTGCCAACTATATGATTTATCCACTGAACTGGTATAGGCTCTTGAAGCCTCAATGTTCCAATCCAGAACAAATACTTTTTTTTTTCTCATTGAGACTGTGACCAGTTCCTGTCCCAATGAATCAAATATAGTGCAGCATTTATCTTTGAAAACAACAGTGTATTTCTTCTCCATCAATTGACCAATGCTAAGAAGATTATGATTTATTGTAGGTAGTAAAAGAACATCAGAAATTACTTTTGTACCTATTGGCGAATTGATCACTACTTGGCCTCTCCCCTTAGCCTCTAAGAGTTTGCCGTTACCAATCCTCTCTTTAAGTTCACAACTTTGGTCTGTCTTCCTGAAGATGCTTTTGTTTGAGGTCATATGGTTGGTGCATCCACTATCGATCAACCAACCCTTCGCGACTCTATTTTTTGATGTAGAACTTGTGGTTGCGATCACTTACTCCTCTTGAATGTGATCTCCCTCAGCTGTCTGAGGCTGCACATTCTGTTGAGGGGTTCGCCTTTTGTTCTTGCATACTTTCTCCATGTAGAAAAATTATTTACAACTTCTACATTGAATATCTGGCCTAAACTAGCAATACTTTTCTGAGTGATTTGTCTTTTTACAGTAGGAGCATGGTGGGTTTTCTTCCTTGCCACCATCTCTCCATCTATCTTTTTTCTTCTTTGTCCAACCTTTCTTACCCTTATGTTTCTGGGGTTCACATCATCAATACTCAGGGCTTGTAGTGCTTCTTCTTCTACGCGCTCCAAATGCCTTGCTTCTTCTTCTGCGTGCTTCTAATGCCTTGATGCTCTTCTTTGCTCTAAACCATACAGAGCATTTATTAATTCTGAAAAGAAGATCGCCGAGAGGTCCCCTTAGTCTTTAAGTGAGAAAATCTTAGATTCATACCTCTCAGGAAGTGTTGTTATGACCTTCTCAATGACCCTGCTATCTGTAAACTATTCCCAAGTAACCTAATGTTATTCACTACCACCATAATCTGTTTGTGTTTTGTTTTACTATTTCAACCTGTAACTGTAACACCCCAAACCCCGGCCTAGACTTTATGACCGAATTTGACATGTCACATCGGAGTGTTGTTTGAAAACCGAGTTTGTCGATAAAAGTTTATTACTAAAATTAAAATCTTCTTTAACAATTGTTTTGAAAATGTTAGTGTTGTAAAACCTTGTTGTCCAATTATAGGTCGTCTCAATTGTTATAAGCTTGTCAAACTGGGATAAAACCGCGAAAGCCCTTTTTAGTTGTAAACTTTAAGATTTTAAAATGTGATTTTCAAAAACGGTTATTGTTTCAAAAACCCGTGTTTCTTATACTAGCAGGTTGAAATAAAGAGAACCACCAAATAAAAGTTAAAACCACAAATGGCCTTTTTACATAATTATTAACCCAATTTATTAAAAATAAAATAAATAAGTCTAATATCAAATCATATCGAGCGTGTGGCCACCTCCGAGTCCCTCTCAGCTCCAAATTATCTAAGGCGGGGGATTACCTGCACAGTTAAAGAAAGGGTGAGTTACGAGAACTCAGTGTGTAATCCCCAACCATACCATAATAGTCTGAGCCTGAGCCCTATTCAGTATCAATTCAGTCTGGGCTTTAGCCCTATACAGTAACAGTGTGGGCCTAAGCCCAAATGACCACAGAACAGAACAGTAATGCAACCCAACCCAATCCTGCCAGTACACCACCCGTACCAACCAACACACCATATAGGGACCAAGTCGACCTACCCAGCCAATACACCAGTGTCGCAGCATAGCTGCTAGTAGTAATGCAACAAAGCTGCTAATGACAGTAAACGTGGGCCAAGCCACTAAAATCAGAATACGTGGCGAAGCCATTAGATCAGCAAAACGTGACAGAGCCACTAGTATAGTACTTCCTCCAAATACAAATCCCAACCCCAATGCAGAATGTCGTGTCATAAATAATTCGTGTATACAGTATGTCACAATCATAATCAGTCATATAAATATCACACATACATTACTTACACTACCACTAAGGGTATAACAGTCATTTTGTCGGTTAGGGGTAAAACGGTAATTTCACCCCTCAGGGGTATTTCGATAATTTCACCCATCGAGGGCATTTCGGTAATTTTACCCATCGAGGGTATTTCGATATTTTACCCATCGAAGGTATTTCGGTATTTTACCCATCGAGGGTATTTCGGTAATTTTACCCATTAAGGGTATTTCGGTAATTTTACCCAGTAAGGGTATTTCGGTAATTTCACCCATCGAGGGTATTTCAGTAATTTACCCATCGAGAGTATTTCAATAATTTTACCCATAGAGGGTATTTCGATAATTTCACCCATCGAGGGTATTTCGGTAATTTTACAACCTTCCAATGGCCTACCGTCGTCTTGCACGACTTGAATGACCTATAGGGCCCAAAATTGTGTAATTGGGCCCAAAACCCCTATTCAGCCCAACGAGGCCCAGTATGACCTAGGCCCACGAGAATGTTTGTGGCAGCCTCTACGGTCTAACACCAACGATTGTGGCTCGATTTATTCCCACGAGCGTTCGTACGCTCGAGGGCCCTCATATGCCGAAAGTTCGACTTTTCAGCTTTTGCCGATTCACAGTAGCACACAAGTACGAGAACACCTTTATCCAGCGTTTAAATAGTACGGTATTGGGTGTATGTTTACACACCTGTTACGAGTTGTAGTTTGAAGTGCTTCCAAGACACCTATGATAACAACCGCCCATTAATTAGTCACAACTCTTGTTAATACATAATATTGAAACGCTTTAATCAACTAACTTTACTTACCACGAAACGAACGGTCCCTTGCAGTGGAAAGTAATCAGCCTACCCATTGATTAAAGAAAACGAGTCCGTAGCAATCATTCGATGAGAAAGAAAGTGTTAGCAAAAAATATCTCTACAGAAACTAGGGCGAAATGACTATCGGCCCAAGAGAAACAAAATCGAGTAAGAAGGAGAAAGCCAACCTAGATTTGGCTAAAGTCCCCACTTACCAACCAATCAACGAGGTTCAAAAACGGTTATGAACGAAGAGAAGAAGATACTTAGGCCTTAGAAGATTCGGCCAACACAAGAAGAACCAAGGTTTAAGAAGAGGGAAAGTTCGGCTAACTTGCAAAGAAAAGAAAAGAATAAGCAGAGGGAAAAGAAGAGATTGTATTCGGCCCAAAAGAGAGACCAAAAGAAAAATGATTCGGTAGCAAGTAGGTAGCAACAGAGAAATAGCGATGAAAGAAGAAAGAAGAGAGATTGCACGAAAAGCCACAAAAGGAAAGAATCCCGAAATGCAACAAAAGAAAACTTAAAATGCCACAGAGAAAATTTGGCTCCTTCACTCACCCTAACTACCAAAATTACACAACTGAAACTCTCTGGCCGAAATTCCCCTCTACTCAAGCTTTCCAAATTCGGCTAAACTCCCCTCACAATCCAACTCCCTCAAACTCTCCACCAAATCCTCCTACAATTGCTCACAGCCTCCTATTCGAAATTGTTGACCAATTCTTCAACCTCCTCTCCAGAGTTTGATCCAAACTCTACCTCTTATACCACCAAATCATAAAATAAAAGCCCCCAATTGCATGCCATGGGATTCAAACCCCACTCCCCTTGCCATCTCAGTGACGCCACAGCCACCAAGTCACGAGCTCTTTTTGTGACACAAAAACACACATATATATACATAAGTCTTACTGCTAACAACCCATTCCTCTTAAGAGCAAAAACTAAAAATTTTCCAAGGCCCAGATTCGATCCCAGGCCTCCTAAGAACCCCCAAATACACTCAAATACCGAGCCATTCAAGCACATCATGGAATTTAAGGCAATTCAGCAAAATTACGAACCCTACACTTTTGAGGCATTACAACTCTACCCCCTTAAAGAAATTTCGGCCTCGAAATTTACTTGGTCAGAAGAGGTGAGGGTACTGTTGTCGCATCGCCTCCTCAGGCTCCCACGTGGCTTCCTCTGAACCATGATTATGCCAACGCACCTTGACTAATGGAACAAATTTCCTCCTCAATACCCTAACATCACAATCTAGTAACTGCACCGGTTCTTCCTCAAAAGTTAGATCAGGTCTAACCTCAATCTCCTCCACCGACACTATATGTGAGGGATCAGAGCGGTATCGCCTTAGCATAGAGATGTGGAACACATCATGTATCCAGTTTAACTCAAGAGGCAGCTAAAGTTGATAGGCGACCGGTCCCACACGCTTTAATATCCGGTAAGGTCCGATGAATCTAGGACTCAGTTTGCCTCTCCGTCCAAATCTCAAAATCTTCTTCCATGGTGAGACCTTTAAGAAGGCATAATCCCCCACAGAGTACTCTATCTCTTTACGCTTTAAATTGGCATATGACTTTTGCTTATCAAATGCTTCCTTTAACTGATCTCGGATCAACTTTACTTTCTCTTCGATTTTGGAAACTAACTCTAGCCCCAAAACTCGTCGCTCACCCAATTCTGTCCAACAAGTAAGGGTACGACACCTACGACCATATAACGCCTCGTACGGTGCCATTTGTATACTAGATTGGTAACTGTTGTTATACGCGAACTCCGCTTGCGGCAAGTAGTCTTCACAACTGCCTTTGAAATAAATTACACAGCTTCTTAGCATGTCTTCCAATATCTGGATCACCCTCTCTGACTGCCCATCTGTCTGAGGGTGGAACGCAGTACTGAAATCTAATCTTGTACCCAATGCCTCGTGTAACTTCTTTCAGAATCGAGATGTGAATCTAGGATCTCTGTCAAATATGATAGAAATCGGTACACCATGCAGTCTTACAATCTTGGCCATGTACAACTTAGCCAACTTCTGCAACGAATACTCAGTGCGGACCGGTATAAAGTGGGCAGATTTAGTTAGTCGGTCAACAATAACCCATACCGAGTCCTTCTTTGACGGCGTTAAGGGTAGCCCACTAACAAAGTCCATGGTTACCATTTCCTACTTCCAGAGTGGAATCTTAACTGGTTGCAGTAATCCAGAAGGCAGTTGATGCTCAACCTTAACTTTCTGACATGTCAGACACTTACTCACGAAATCCGTAACCTCTCGTTTAAGCCCTGGTCACCAATACAGTTCACACAGACCTCGGTATAACTTGTTTCTGCCAGGATGCATAGCGTATGGACTACTATGTGCCTCTCACAGTATAGACTGCCTTAACTCAGAATCCCTCGGCATACAGACTCTCCCACGGAAACATAGTACTCCCTCACTGTTCAGCCCAAAATTCGTAGTCTCCCCCTTCTCAACCAAACGGAAACGAGGAACCAACGATTCATCCAACAACTGTTTCTTCTTAATTTGGTCAATCTATGTCGGTCTCACTTGGAGTTTCGCCAGCAGACTACCATCTTCAAACAGGCTGAGACAACATTGCTTTCAGATCAGATACAACCTTATGGCTCAGTGCATCCGCTACTACGTTAGCTTTACCCGGGTGGTACTCAATCGAGCAATCGTAATCCTTAAGCAACTCTATCCATCATCGTTGCTTAAGATTCAACTCCTTCTGAATAAGGAGATACTTGAGGCTTTTATGGTCTGTGTAAATAGTAGACTTCTCATCGTAGAGATAATGCCTCCAAATCTTGAATGCAAAAACCACTGCAGCTAACTCCAAGTCGTGAGTGGGGTAATTGGTCTCGTGAGGCTTCAGTTGGCGAGACGCGTATGCAACCACCTTACCCTCCTGCATCAACACACAACCTAATCCAGTGTGCAACGCATTACAGTAGATAATGAATTTCTTCCCACACTCTGGCTAAATTAACACTAGGGCTTCAGTCAGGACTTTCTTCAGTTTCTCAAAACTCTCTTGCTGCTTATCAGTCCAATTAAACGGTACCCTTTTACGCATCAACTTAGTTAGAGGTGCAGCAATCAATGAAAACCCCTCCACAAAATGTCTGTAATACCCAGCCAGACCCAAAAAACTTTAAATCTCGGATACAGTATTTGGTGGTTTCCAATCCAATACGGCCTCAATTTTCTGAGGATCAACCCTAATCCCCTCGGCAGACACCACGTGACCCAGAAATGTCACTTCCCGCAACCAGAACTCACATTTACTGAACTTTGCATAAAGCTGCTCTTCCCTAAGTATATGCAATACAATCCGAAGATGCAAATCATGATCCTCCTTGGTTCTTGAATACACCAGGATGTCATCTATAAGCACCATTACGAACCGATCCAAATAGGGCTGGAATACCCGGTTCATCATATCCATGAAAGCAGCTGGTGTATTCGTCAACCCAAATGATATGACTAGAAACTCGTAATGCCCATAACGAGTCCTGAACGCAGTCTTGTACACATCCGCCTCCTTAACCCTTAGCTGATGATACCCAGATCGAAGATCTATCTTGGAAAAAATCGAGACTCCTCGCAGCTGGTCAAATAGATCGTCTATCCTCGGTAAAGGGTACTTGTTTTTAATCGTCAGTTTGTTCAGTTGACGATAATCGATGCACATACGCATGGACCCATCATTCTTCTTCACAAATAACATCGGTGCTTCTCATGGAGACACACTCGGCAGAATAAATCCTCGGTCCAGTAGCTTTTGAATTTGAGCCTTTAATTCTACCAGCTCCTTCGGCGCTATCCTGTAAGGGGTGATGGACACTAGAGCTGTTCCAGGTAAGAGCTCAATACCGAATTCGACCTCATGGTTTGGAGGCAACCTAGGAAGCTCTTCGGGAAATACATCCGAAAACTCCTTCACAGTCCTGGCATTTCCAATAGAAGAACTTTTAGAATCAGACACACTGACAATCACTAAGAATGTCTCGCAACCCTTGCGAACCAGTTTCTCGGCCCTTAATGCTGAGATTACATTAGACAGATAATCCCTTCGCTCCCCTATCACCACCACCTCCTCATCCTCAGAAGACTTCAATACCATTCGCTTAGCAGTGCAGCCCAAATTTGCACGGTGTTTCACTAGCCAATCCATGCCCAAAATAAGTTTAAATTCACCAAACGACAGTTCCATCAAATCTGCCAGAAAGACAACCCCTTGGACCTCTAGGGGTACGGCTCTAAACAACTTATTCACTCTTACCAACTGTCCCAGTGGACTTACCACAGTCATTCCTCTATCAAAAATTTCAAACTGAAAACCCAATGTTCCAGACACAGTACATGTAACATACGAGTGTGTAGACCCAATGTCAATTAGAGCAGTGTAAGGTACATTATAAATTAGGAATGTACCAGTTATGACGTCAGGAGTGCCGCCATCCTCTCGACGCCGAGTAGCATAGACCAAAGCTGGCTGTCTCGCCTCAGTATTACCAAAACCTCTGCCTGGTGCTCCACGACCTCTTCCCAGACCATTTCCTCCTCTGGCCTGACCACGGCCTCTCGGTGGCTGCTGACCACCTCTCCCCGGCTGAGCATAACCCTAACCTACAGCTTGCATCTGAACAGGCCTCTGAGTACAGTTCTTAAACTGATGATCCATAGGCCCACATCTGAAGCACACCCCCGTTCTTTTTCAGCACTCACCCTGGTGAGATCTCCCACAATCCGCGCAAGGCTGCGGTCTAGCAGTAAAAACAGGGACCCCAGCTCGGACTGGCCCATCAAATCTAGGCCTCTTTTTAGGCCCACCAAAAGAATCTGAAGGCTCAAAATCCCTCTTACTTCTGCCCCTATCTTTCTCACGGTTCTGACGCTCTGAGCGTTTCATGTCCTCGGCAATTTTAGCCTTCTCAACAAGGGCAGCAAAATCTCTTTCCCTCTGCAGATCTATCAGCACCCGCAACTTATCTCGGAGGCCATCCTCAAATCGCACACAATGTTCATACTCGGTCATGACTATGCCCCGAGCATACCGGCTCAACCGTAAGAACTCTGCCTCATACTCTGCTACAGACCTAGTCCCTTGGACCAAACTCAGAAATTCCTTCCTCCTGGCATCCATATAACTCGCCCCAACATATTTCCCTTGGAAGGCCGCCTTAAAAAAGTCCCATGTCAAGCGGTCGACCTGCGTGCCTTCCCTCACAGTGAGCCACCACTGATATGCCTCGTCTCGCAGTAAAGACACCGCTCTTTTTAGTTTCTATTCCACAGTACAGTCAAGATCATCCATTATCTGCTCGGTAGCCTCTAGCCAATATTCTGCCACATTCGGGGCTACACCAGAAATGCCCTTAAAGATTTCCGCTCTATTAGACCGGAGTCACTCAGAAATTGACCCTCGGCCCACTGATCTAGTACTTGCCCCAACAACCCTCTCAAGAACCCATAGCATTGCTTGGGATAGAGCATCATCCCCAACTACTCGATCATGGGACCCCGTCTCAGTTACTGGTGAGGCTGGTGCCTCCCTAGCCAACATGTGTCCCGATGCTGAAGACCCAACCCTAGGACCTCGACCTCTACTGTGGCTATGTGTACCCGTTCCACGACCTCTTGTGCTAATATTGATATCGCATATTTATCTGCTTTTAGAGTTTTATGCATCAGCTTATAATTTTAATGTTTATTAACAGATATCTTATGATAAACAGTAATTTAGAGTTATTTTCGCAGATCGAGACCTTACTACAGTTTTCAGTCTTCTACAGTCTCAGCTTACTCTAACTAAAGAGTTTTAGTATATAACAGATAACAGTGTTAGAGAACTTACAGATTTGGCGTCGGAGACTCGGTGTGCCACACTTTCAGTAACAACCTTCTGATTTTCTTTCCAAAACCAAAATTTAGAAAATTTTAGGAAAATTTTCAAGAACCCATTTCACAGCCGAGTTTTGCAACTTGGCTCTGATACCACTAAATGTAACACCCCAAACTTGGCCTAGACGTTATGACCAAATTTGACGTGTTACATTGAAGTGTTGTTTGAAAACTGAGTTTGTTGATAAAAGTTTGTTACTAAACTTAAAATCTCCTTTAATAGTTATTTTGAAAATGTTAGTGTTGTAAAACCTTGTTGTCCAATTATAGGTCGTCTTAATTGTTATAAGCTTGCCAAACTGGAATAAAATTGCGGAAGCCCTTTTTAGTTGTAAACTTTAAGATTTGAAAACGTGATTTTCAAAAATGGTTATTGTTTCAAAAACTCGTGTTTCTTAAACTAACAGGTTGAAATAAAGAGAACCACCAAATAAAAGTTAAAACCACAAATGGCCTTATTACATAATTATTAACCCAATATATTAAAAATAAAATAAATAAGTCTAAGATCAAATCATATCGAGTGTGTGGCCACCTCCGAGTCCCTCTCAGCTTCAAATCATCTAAGGCGGGGGATTACCTGCATAGTTAAAGAAAGGGTGAGTTACGAGAACTCAATGTGTAATCCCCAATCATACCATAATAGTTTGGGCCTGAGCCCTATTCGATGCTCGATTCGATGCGGGCTTTAGCCCTATCTGATAACAGATGTGGGCCTAAGCCCAAATGACCACAGAATAGAACAGTAATGCAACCTAACCTAACCCAATCCAGCCAGCACACCACTCGTACCAACTAACATACCATGTGGGGACCAAGTCGACCCACCCAACCAACACACCAGTGTCGCAGCATAGCTACTAGTAGTAACGCAAAAAGCTGCTAATGACAGTAAACGTGGGCCAAGCCACTAAAATTAGAATACGTGGCGAAGCCACTAGATCAGTAAAACGTGGCAGAGCCATTAGTACAGCACTTCCTCTAAATACAAATCCCAACCCCAATGCAGAATGTCGCGTCATAAATAATTCGTGTATACAGTATGTCACAATCATAATCAGTCATATAAATATCACTCATACATTACTTACACTACTACTAGGGGTATAATGGCCATTTTGTCAGTTAGGGGTAAAACGATAATTTCACCCCTCAAGGGTATTTCGATAATTTCACCCATCGAGGGCATTTCAGTAATTTTACCCATCGAGGGTATTTCGATAATTTTACCCATAGAGGGTATTTCAGTATTTTACCCATTGAGGGTATTTTGGTAATTTTACCTATCGAGGGTATTTCGATAATTTCACCCATCGAGGTTATTTATGTAATTTTACAACCTTCTATGGCCTACCGTCGTCTTGCACGACTTGAATGACCTATAGGGCCCAAAATAGTGTAATTGGGCCCAAAGCCCCTATTCAGCCCAACGAGGCCCAGTACAACCTAGGCCCATGAGAACGTTCGTGGCGGCTTCTACGTTCTAACGCCAACGATTGTGGCTCGATTTATTCCCACGAGCATTTGTACGCTCGAGGGCCCTCAGATGCCGAAACTTCAGCTTTTTGGCTTTTGCCGATTCACAGTAGCACACGAGTACGAAAACACCTTTATCCAGTGTTTAAACAGTTCGGTATTGGGTGTACGATTACATACCTGTTACGATTTGTAGTTTGAAGCGCTTCCAAGACACCTATGATAACAACTGCCCATTAATTGGTCACAACTCTTGTTCATACATAGTATTGAAATGCTTTAATCAACTAACTTTACTTACCACGGAGCGAATGGTCCCTTGTAGTGGAAAGTAATCGGCCTACCCCTTGATTAAAGAAAACGAGTCCCTAGCAATCATTCGACGAGAAAGAAAGTGTTAGCAAAACATATCTCCACTGCAACTAGGGGAATCGATTTTAAAAACGGAAATGGAGCCACCACCAATCTTTTTTTTAAAAGTGTGATTGGGTCACTTTATAAAATATTTGGTCTATGAATTTTAAGAAAACGGGCCCGGAAGTCGGTTACGTATGAGGAAGGATTAGCACCCTCATAGCGCCCAAAATTGGTACCGGATTGATTAGTCATTGCCCTAATGTCGAAAATTCGAAAAGATTTGAAAACATGATTTCTTTAAAAATTTGAACAATTTGTGTGGGAATTGGAGATTCCTTTGTTCCAAAAACATACAAACATCACATCCAGCTCGTTAGGACGTGATGTTTTAAACTCTCGTAACCAAAATTATCTCATGATTTACAAATTTCATTAAAATGATATTTAGTTATTTGAACGAACGAAAAATCGAAACCCAGCACGTTAGGGCACAATTTCTCGAACTTCCAAACACGAAACATTGCCTTATTTTCTGAAATCCTTATCCCGAGATAACAAAACGTCATATCCAGTGAGTTAGGACACAACAATTTTGAATTCCCGGAAATAAATCTTTTAAAAAAAAGAAAATAACAAGTTCTTTGGACTCGAAGAGAAAAATCGAAACCCAGTAAGTTAGGGTACGATTTCTTTCGAACCTTAGAACGCAGAGGATTTTCTTATTTTGAAAATCGAATAAAATGTGATGTGGTTTTGTAATAAAATGGGGAATGAATTATAATACACATGCATAATAGAGTGAAATAAGAGAAGCAAATATAAATTACAATAATATATAAAAATTAAAACGAATAAAAATAATAATTTAAAAAAATGACAAAATAAAAACGAAAAAAAGGGTTAATAATAAATAAATAAACAAATAGATACTATGTACAATAATAAAAAAATAAAATAATAGTAATAATAAAAAATAATAAAAAATTATAATGGAAATATATTAATAAATAAATAATAAAAATAATATTAGCAATAATAAAATAAAAATAATAAAGAAAATAATGAAAAGAGTAATAGCAAAAATAAAATAGTATTAATAATAATAAAATAATGTAAGGATATTAAAATTAATAGTAATAATAATATAAAAATAATAGTAGTAGTAAAATAAAAATATATTAATAATAATAAAAATAATAATATATGTTAATATACAAATAATAATAAAAACAAAAATAGAGATAATGAAAATAGTAATAATAATGGTGATAATAATAATAATAATAATAATAATAATAATAATAATAATAATAATACTAATAATAATAAATATAATAATAATAGTAAATATAGCTATAGTAATAATATATATAAAATAATGGTCATAATAATAATAATAATAATAATAATAATAATAATAATAATACAATGAATATATTGATAATTGTAAGGTTAAAAATAAAATGATAATAATAATAACATTAAAGTAATAACTATAATAGTCAAATAATAATGATGTTAATGATAAAAAAAGAAATTAATAATGAAATAATAAAAAAATCACAAAAGAAAATAAAAAAGGGATAAAATTGAACTTAAAATAAAAATTTGGGGGCAAATTTTAAAGAAATAAAAGGAGAGGGGCCTTATTGAACGCGCACACAACAAGGGAGGACCACCCTCCCTCCAAAATGTACAGCAGCAGGGAGGACCTAATTGAAAACCGTTGTAAATTATCGGGCAAAATTAAAGATAAAATAAACTTAATTTAAAAAAAAAAATGGGGAAGGGCTTGATGCGCAAATAGCCCATTTTAAAATAAAACACGCGGATCCTTCGGGTCGGATCGGGTCGGATTTTGGGTAAAGGCCAAACGGCGCCGTTTTGATGCTTATTACCCTAAGCCAAAACGACGTCATTTTGATATTACTATATAAGTTAATTTTTTTAAAAAAAAATCATTTTTTCTTCATTCCTCAAAAAAAAAAAAAATATCAGAGAGAACTCTCTCTTATTGGGCGATTTCCGGCGCTACCCTCCCAAATCTGCATGTTGTGCATACCACCGTGGAATCTCAAAAAGTAAGTTTTTTTTAGTTTTTTTATATTATGTTATTATTATTATTATTATTATATATATATATATATATATATTATACATATATAAAAGAAAAACAAAATTTGAATATGTTTATATGCTGTTTCGAAAAGGAAAAAAAATGAAAAATAAAAAATGTACTCGTAAATGAAAAAAGAAAAATAAAAAAAACCTTTGTTGATTTGGGATTATTTTTGTATCTCTCTGAGTATTCTCTACCTTTTTTGTAAAATCTCCCCCCTTTTTCTTTACAAGATTACATTGGGCTTTTATAGCCTGGAAAATAAAAAAGGAAAACACATCTTTTGCTGTTGCATTTTCCCTTTTTTGTGCAGGATAACGGAGATCTCGGCGGCGATAGGGTGTTATCCGCGTGAATTGCGGCTTGACGAGGGGCTGATTGCAGCCTGCGGCGCGAGGACAGGGGCTGCTTGTGGCGCCTAGGGTTTTCAGGAACCCTAGGCTTCTGATTTCGTTTTAGGCATTGGGCCCTTTTTGGGCCATGTGTTGTCTGGGTCTGGATGTTGTTTTGGGTCTGTAAGTGGGCTCGGGTGGTTTAGGGTATTTGGGTCAACTGTTTAGGTATTGGTTCTGGGTTAGTTTAGGTATTGGGTTTAGTTTATTTGGGCCATTAAATTTGGGCTCTGTAAAAGGACACTGGACATTTTTATTTTATTTTTATTTTGTTTTTTCTGAATAAAATGGGCCCGGACAAAATGGGTTATTACAGGGACTAAATTAATTAAGAGAAAGAAATAGTTACAAGGACTATTTGAGTAAATAACTCATTATTTATATTAGTCAAATGGAGTTAGTGAATATATATATATGTATACATAGGTATGTAGGTGATGTCATTAATAGATATTATAGGATGGCTATTATGTGTTAGAGTTAGTAAAAGAAATAAATAAAAGAAAACAAATAGAAGAGTTAGTAAAAAAAAAAAAAAAGAGAAGAAGAAAAAGCTTCATCTTTGCTCTTACATGCCGAAAATGGGGAGAAAAATTGCAGCCACATTGTTCATTCTTTAAAGCTCAAATTGGTTAGTAATTGTTTTTGTTTCATTGATTTTGTGTTTTTGGAGTCCTAAGATCATGAGCTAGTTTACCCAAGTTGAAATTTTAAGAATGAATGGAAATTATGAAAGTTTCCATGTATGAGAAGCTCAAAAGTTTTAGGGTTATTTTGATGAATACTAAATGTATTTGAGGTGATAATGTGAGTATAAGTTTTGTAGACTAAGTTGGTCATGTTGTGAGTAATTTCATTGGTAATAATTTCTAGAGATTTGAATGTAGTAAACTCAAAGAGACATAGTTAAATAGTTAAACTTTTGGTAAAAATAGTGGATTGATTTGGGTGGATTATATTTAGTTGGAATGCTTTTAAGTTAAGTGTAAATGTTGATGATTGAATGTAGTTAAATTCTATGTTTGGTATTAGGGATCAAATTAAACAAGTGATTAAATGTTGGGACAATTTTTATAATAATAGTAGAATAATGTAATTATTAAATTGTTGAAATAGCATTGATTGAATGAAATTATGAACTTTGATTAAGGAACAAATCAATCAAACGTGAATCGAGGAAAAACGAAGGTAACGGAGTAGCTATTGGCCTCACTAATACGACTATTTTGTTAAGGTAAGTTTGTGGACTCGAACTTAATTTTTACTTCTAATTATTATTTAAATTGAGTATTGATAAATTTGCTTATGATACAAAGTGTATACATATTATTGAATTAAGGTAAGGAAAAATAAATGAGGAAATTGTGGAAGTAAACAATTGTATAATCGTTGATAAGTCTGACTAGTGCTGGGCGCAATCTTTGTCAACTTGTCTGACTAGTGCTGGGCACACAACCGTTGGTTAATCCGACTGGCGCTGGGCGCAATCACCGTTGGTTTATCCAACTAGAGCTGGGCTAACAATAATTATTTTCGGTTAATCCGACTAGCACTGGGTGCAAATATTGTTGGTCTATCCAGCTAGAGCTAGGCTCACATTTATTAATGTCAGTTAATCCAACTAGCGCTGGGCGCAACCTTTTCTGCGGTTTACCGCTAGGCATTGGGTGCCACTTTGTTAATCGAATTATGATAAAGTACCTGAATTATTAAGAGAATCGAAATTGTATCTGACTATGTTAGAATTTTATATTAATAGAGATTGAAATCGTGTTTAGTTAATAAATGGAACCTATTAATGATAAATTGGTTTACATGTTGCAGCAATATATTTTGTTAATATATTATACTAATAAAATATTAAATCTTCTAGAAAAAAAATATATTTTGTTTAACTTGACTTGCAAGCAATATATTTTGTTTAACTTGTCTTGCAAGCAATCTCTTTAAATCATGTTCATATTTTTTAGTTCACCAAAGTTTAAGTGTTTGCCAACTTTGCATGAACGGTCATCTCGCAACAGCAATCTATATCGAACTAACCTGAATTCAAATCAATGACACATATGCATCTCTAGATTTAAGCCAAGTATTGCAACACATAGTTATCTTTGGCAAGCCTTTGACAAGCCCTCTAAGTGGTATACTACAATTTACCTAACCTTATACAAAGTGCAATATGGTCCTCAGTTGGCCGTTTTCCTTTGAACCAATCTTTGAAGTTATGCTTAGAAGCATAAGTATCATTACCCCCACCTTCCCCAATGCCTCCAAGGGATATACTATAGTGACCAGTTTCACTCTTGGCTATTGGAGATTTCCACTAGAGGTTTTTACCTAGAATCAATATTGGGTAACTTGTAACACTCCAAAATTTTTGGTGTCGTAATATGTGTCATACAGAGAATCAAGCTAGTTAAATTCCCAAGAATGAGTGGTATATTATTATCTTGTATTTATTAATTGAAAGTGAAACTGGGAAAGCTTTGGAATGTAATCGTAATTCGCATTGATAATTTGAGCTATGGACTTAACTACAAAGAGCTTAGAGGGGAAAGGTATAAAGTGTCATAGAGATTTTAATAGTTACTGAATGAAGGAGGACCTGAAAGGAGATTTTACCAAGGGCTTAAGTTATAAATTGCCCATAGCTAAGACTTTTAGCAGAGAGACCACATGCTTGTCGTTGGTCTCCACGAAACAATACTAGGTGAAATCTTCACCATTAATTATTAATTTTAAGTAAATAAAAAAAAGAGAAACAAGAATTATTATTAAGCATCATCCTTCTTCAATCCCACGGCTAAGTGAGAGAGAAATGAAATAGACAGGAGAAAAAGAAAATGAGTGAAAGATGAAAAGCTTCTTCAAAATTGTGTGACTCCTTGACAAGTTTGTGGAATTGTAGGAGAGCTTATTAACAGGAAAATTTGAGAGCTTATAACTCAATGGCTTAGGCTATTAATGGAGGAGGAGAAACAATCGTAAGTCCCTTGAACCTCAATTTTGATGTTTTAGCTTGAATCTTAGTATAGAATAGTTAATTAATTATTTTACTTTCAAATACTAATGAAGGAAGTGAGAGTGGAAATTGATGAAACGATGGAAGCATTTTCTAATCTCCAACACTGTGAGCTAGAGAAGGTTTTGTTCTCTTAATTGTAACCCACCGACAATCTTCAAAATCGGTTTAAAAAGCATATTTATTTGTACAACAGAATTTTAAAGTATTTCTAAAACTCGAGCCTTTCTATTATTTATAACAATAAACTTCACAAAATTATTACTTGTGTTTCCGACTTTGCAATCCTAGTTGTTTTCCAGCTTTTAAACAATATGATCTTTTCCGTTTTTCTTGAACCTTCTGTTTGATTAGATAGTGGATTCTAATATCACGAACTGGTCGCATAACGAGAACTTCTTAATTTTCCAATGGAGAAAATTAAATCTTTCAATGGGCTAGAAATCTTACTCGAATTCTCATAACAATAAAATTTATTTCAAAATAAAAAATCTTATTATTTGTCGGTAGAGTAATGACACTCAATGTATGGTATATCTTGACCTAGCCCATAGTCTCTTATGGGAAAAAAACATAATAGTTCTACTTCAATAAGAAGAGATGAAATAATAATATTTTAATAGAAAACACAATCTCACTCAAACTAATTAGGGTGGGCAGCACACCCCTTTGGGAACCCTTAGGATGCCACCCATCACATATTAAATGGGCTTATTGGCCTAATTCATATATTAAGTACAATTATATGTGTTATCTAGTTTTTAAACTAACTCATATAATTTATCTAACTCGATAACCAATTTTCTATTCTCAAAATATTATTTATTTATTTATTTAAAATAAATTTAATTAATTCACTCAATTAAATTATTTTCTCAACCCAATTCTAATTTTGTTAAATTCATGACGACTTTATCGTATTAGAATCTATGAGAGAATAATTTTAATTGTTTTGTTCCATAAAACTGCGATGACTAATTAATTTAATTTTCACTTTAAACTTTAATTATTTAATTACAATCAATTAAATACTAATTCAAAGAAATTAAATTAATCACAAGTCATCTCTTATGCTTTGCGAAAAAATGCATTACATGCAATCTATTTCTGTATTGTTTGTTTTTATTATTCAACGTATTAGTTCAGATACAATATGTAAATGGTTATGTTGAGCTAGTATCAGTTTGGATGTAATATGTAAATGGTTGTGTTGAGCTAGTGAAAAGACTTACTGGACATATATAATTAGGGCTCAAATGATTTGTAATTAAATTCTGACTCTTCGTCTATTAATTACAACGTTATTTATCCATGAAGTTAATCCACTAAACTTATCATGATTAAACTCTCTCTTACGACATGCCACTGCAGGAAATCAGGGATATCGCGGCATTTTTTAAGCGGCACGGAAGAAAATGTCGCGAGAAACCCACTAAGAAAATCATCGACAAATCTGGCGATGCTTAAGCAAAAACACCAGAAAATTGGTTGTGTTTTGTTAAGAAATGCCGCAACATTAGCGACATTTTATACACGTTTAGTAGCAATTTCGGTCCACCGCAATATACACCATATTGTGGCTTTTTTTTAAAACACCTCTAAAAGCTTAATAAGTAACATATTTAATGGAGTGCAAATAGCAACATTCATTGCCAGAACGTCGCTAAATCTTATACATTTAACAGTGTTTCTATTGTATACATATTTAACGGCGCTTTGCTAGTCAGAAACACGGCTATAAGGTTGCTGAAATAATAAAATTTTGTTTCAATTCTTAAAAAAAATTTCACATGCAAATTTACAAATAATTAAAAGGAAGAAAAAATATATTGATTTTCAAATAAGTGTCGAAACCATTTTTTTAGCGACTTTTGAAAAACGGGAATCGACTTTAAAAATATGGAAATGGAGTCGCTACCGATCTTTTATTCAGGGTGTGATCGGATCACCTATAAAAATATTTTGGTCTGCGAAATTCGAGAAAACGGGTTCGGGAGCCGGTTACGTGCGAGGAAGGATTAGCACCCTCGCAACGCCCAAAATTGGTACCAAATTGATTCATTAATGTCCTAATGTTGAAAAGTTTGAAATGGTTTTGAAATTATGTTTTTTATATTTTAAACAACTTGACTGAATATCGAGATTCCCTTGCTCCGAAAGAATAGAATATCATATCCAGCACGATTGGACACAACAATCTGAGTCCTCGAATCCAAGATTATCCCCAAAATTCTCCAAGTACATGTATTGAAATTTAAAAAGGGTATTTGATTATTTGGACAAACAAAAAAAGATCACACCCAGCACGATTGGGCACGATTTCTTCGAATTTCCAAATTATTTTGAAAGGGTATTCGTTTATTCGGTTAAACGAAAAAGACCACACCCAGCACAACTGAGCGCGATTTCTTCGAATTTCCAAATGCACGAATATTACCTTATTTTGGAAAAATGAACAAATTTTGAAAGGGTATTCGTTTATTTGGTTAAACAAAAAAAATCACACCCAGCACGATTGGGCGCGATTTCTTCGAATTCTCAAATGCGCGAATATCACCTTGTTTTTGGAAATATTAAGCAAGAATGATTTTAAAGATCGAATAGTGTTGAAACATGATGTTTTTAAATAAATGTAGTGCTATGATGTAGTAACATACAATGTGGAGCAATTATTTACAAATGGGGTATAAGGCTATTGAATCCCAAGCAACAAATAAATACAAAACAAGAATTCAAACATACGTAATGACAATAATTATCGAACATTAAATCAATGATAAGGAAAACTAATTAAATGTATATAAGCATAACAAATGCACAACATATTCTAAATAAACAAGAGCGATTTTAAATATATTAATAATAAGTAAAAATAATGCATATAATAAAATCAACAAAATATAATAATATTAACATTAATTAGAAATAACCTAATAATGTCAGGAATAATATTCATAATAATAATAAAAAAATAACAATACACTGACTTAATGATAAATAAAATAATAAAAAGGGCTAAATGAAAAACATTCAAACAATCAGGGGTTAAAACTGCGAATACTTAAATAACCAAAACACAGTGAATGAACTGGACTAAATCAAGAGTATATATGAATTTCAGGGACCAATTAAACAATAAAAACAAAACGTAACGAGATTAATTAAAAACACTATAGGAATAGAAGGGACTAAACGCGCAAATCCTCCATTAATTGGAGAAACACGCAGATCCTGTGAATATGGGTCGGGTCATCGGGCACAGATGGATACGGCGTCGTTTAAAGGCTATTGTCATAAGCCAATCGGCGCCGTTTTTCCTAATGAACTAAACCCAATAGAAAAACTGTTTAAGTATCGTTTTAAACAAACCCTAGCCCCTAATGCTTCTTTACCCCACCGCCGAGAGAAAGATTCTCTCACTCACCACCCAATCGCCATCAGGACTGGCGAAGAGCAGTGCGAATGGAAAAAGAAAAATCACCTCCGTTCACTACCAAATCGCTATCGTACCCAGCGAAAGGCAGTGCACGAGTACTTTGATTTACACCGAAGATACTATTCTTGAAGACCTCGCTCGCTCACTCGCACCTAACTCCGATTGCAACGGAGAAGATGAAGATTGAGCGTTCGGCCAGGTAAAAACCCATTTTCCCCCTCCTTCGTTTAGCATATACCAAAAGCAGAAAAGAATTAGGTACAGAAACGAATTAAAAAATGATCGAGAAAGAAAATGGAGTCAAAAACAACCTTTTTGCTTGAATCTGCTCTTGGTTTTCGTATTCTTTTTTGTTATGTATGCGTAAACCAATAGTGTTTTGGCTCAACCCTTTTTATAGCCGATCCGAAAAAGAAATAAAAAATACAAAAAGTTGTTATTTTATTCCTTTTCTATTTTGTATTTGCTGCTGTCGTTGTAACACCCCAAACCCGGTCAATACGCCACGACCGAATCTGGCATGCCACGAAGGAAAACGTTTTGAAGAAAAACAAGTTAACGATAAAATTTTAGTGAAAAACTTTTTATTATTCTAAATTCGTAAAAAATATATGTTGAAAACGATATTTTACTTTGCAATTCCGTAAATAGATTTTTAAAACTTAGTTTAAAACTTAGATTAAGTAAACCATTTATAAATTAAAGAGAAACTAAAGCAATTAGGTTGAAAATCGTATCTAATAGAAATTTGGAAACTTAAGTTTTGTAAAATAGTTTGAGTTATCGAAAATACTTAAGTTGTTAAAAATTATCAATTTATTTAGGTTACCCGATGGTAACATTTTAAAAACCATCGCGCTTTGTATTTTAGAAAACTTTGTTCACATATCATTAAATCAATCATGTAATTTGCAAGTTATTCCTAAAACAAATCCAAAGCATATAAATAATCCCAAAACATAATTAAAGAGGCCTTATTACAAACCCATAAAAATGAAAACCAAATTAAAATCAAGTACCCAAATGGAAGTTCATGTAAAACCAAATTTCATTGCATGGCCTCCTCGAGTTCATCCAGGCTCCTCATCCGCGAATTTACGAATTACCGAAAAAGTAAGGAGAAGGTGAGTCACCAAGACTCAAAGTGCATATTCCTCTCCCGGGTAAATACCACATACTTACACAAATTATAACCAAGCAATATATATATTATGCACCCAACCTAGCCATCCGTAACTCCTTTTTCTACCCCGTGTGGTACCAAACCTTTGGTGGTGCCAAACCACCAGTGACCAAAGTCACAAATAATCAAGTTGTGGTAATCAAGTTGTGGGGCCAACCCACGTGTGATACCAAATCACTGGCGACAATCCCATATCTCAAAAGTGGGGCCAACCCACGGTGGTGTTAATCCACGGGGACGAGTCGCTATGAGGTGCCAAACCTCTGGTGTCCCAAAGACACAAATGTGATACCAAATCTTTGGAGGTGCCAAACCTCACGGTGTCAGAAGACACGAATATCAATCTTCCCCCTCCTCTCATATTGCCCATACCAATGCAATAGATAAACAAATCATGTCAATATACTTTGATATGAACATATAACCAATACATATCGTAGATCGTGATATTAAACAACATATAGCAACATCATATCGAAACGGACTTACCCGTATCCTTGCTCATACCCATCAAGGTATCATATCAATATCTCATAGTTTCAGCTTTAACAACTTGAATAGTTATTTAACACACACACACACACATATATATATATATAAACCAAGTTATAAAGTGTGTAAGATACACACCTTTCACTAACGCAAATACTAACTTCCGAAGATCCGATCTACCGCACTAGATCACCTTTCCTACATTCGGCCAAACCACAAGATTATAAGCAAAACCATTCGGCCAACATCACATCTTAATCCCAATAGCCTTTGGCTTTATCCTCAAAAAGAATGATGAATCGACAAGAATCCTTACCACTTGACTTACGAACTTTGATTGCTAGAGAAGTAAGGCTTAGATCAAATGCTTCCAAAGTCCCAAAGAGCCTATAAGAATAATCGGTTCCTAATAATAGTTAGAACCTTGCAACAAATGCCCAAAATTTGGCCTTTGTCCACAAGAGGAACAACATAGAAACAATAAAAAGACTAAGGAAAAACGGCCATAACACTTACCTATCTTCCAAAACCGATTGAAGAAAACCAAATGAAGTCCTACCCTTGAAGAAATTCGGCCAAGACAAATCAAATAGGATATGAGAGTTTTGGCTATGATTTTGAAAGAAAACAATTGATATTCAGCTCAAAAGAGATGAAGAATTAGTATGGCAAAGAAGAAAACAAAAGAAAAAAATGAAAAGGGAAGAAGGATGATTCGGCTTTAGCAACTAATGAAAGAAAAATCAAGGGAAAGGGAAGAAAGAGATTCGGCCAAGAAGAAAGTAAAAGAAATGTTGTGATTTTGAACAATATTAAAAAAGAAAGAAAAGAGAGAAAATGGGATTAAGAGATTCGCCAACACCTATTTTACCAAAGAAGAAAAGTGCACAAAAATGCACAAAGTTCAAATGTAGTTTCGGTTTCAAAAGGAAAAATGAGAGAAAGAGAATGGTATTTGGTTCAACACAAAAATGAGAGCTAAAATCCAAAGCAAATTTGCACAAAAATGCCTAGGTACATTTGGCCAAAGAAGGAGTTTTGGAGAGAAAAGAAACAAATGCCAAAAGGTGCACAAATGCTAAAGTTGGCCAACTATCCTTCCCCAAACCTCCTATCAATATTCGGCCACCCCCCTAGCCATACATGCCATCCACATACATGCACTAAAGGCCTTGGAATAGTTTCCAAAACATCTTCCTTAAGCCAAGCCTTGAAATCCTCTACATTCCCAAAGTTGAAGGAATTTTATCCCCAAAATCTAGCAATTCTATCCCTTATTTCATGCTTACCATAACCTTAAGTCTTCTTGCCAAAAAAGAAAATTGTCCATCTTATCCATATGTATAGTTGACCGACACTTAATGCTAGGATGTACAAAAATAAAATCCTCAATATGCTTTCCATGCTACTCGAACCACTTCCCTCAAGCAACCTTTCAAGCTCCTTATCCACTATGCCACTAACTCCTCATGTGCTTTAATTTAACACTTAAATTATCTTAAGTGTCAAGCTCACTTAATCCACTTCATTAAATTTTCCACACTAAAAATTATTCTAGCTTAGCTAATATTTCCAAGCCTTCACACAAATATACTAAGCACACAATAACAATCATATCCGAGCTAACACAAATAACAAGATGATACTCTAATATTTTTAGGATGTTACAATTCTACCCCCTTAAGAAAATTTCGTCATTCTCGAAATTACGATCAAAAGAGTTGAGGGTGCTTGCACGCCTCATCGCATCCTCCGATTCCCACGTAGCTTCTTCCACGCCATGATTCCACCATAAAACCTTCACTAAAGGAACGGACTTCCTACGCAAAATTTTCACATCTCGATCTAGAATCGCATGGTTCTTCTTCTATCATCAACCGGACTCACCTCTATTTCTCTCATCGCCACGACATACGATGGATCGAAGCGATGGCGTCTAAGCATGGAGACATGGAACACATCGTGAATCGACTCACTCCGATAGCAACTCGAGCTGATAGGCTCACTGGTCCCACTCGTCTCAACACCTTATACGGCCCAATAAACCTTGGACTTAACTTGCCTTTTCTCCCAAATCTTAACACTTTCTTCCATGGCGAGACTTTGAGAAAAACTTTGTCACCCACGGAAAATTCTATATCCCTCCGCTTGAGATCGGCATATGACTTACGCCTATCCGAAGCTTCCTTCAACCGAGCTTGAATCAACTTCACCTTATCTTCGGTTTACGCAACCAACTCTGGTCCTAACATTTGACGCTCACTCAACTCGGTCCGGCATGTAGGTGTGCGACACCTCCTACCATACAACGCCTCATATGGTGGCATCTTAATGCTTGCACGATAACTATTGTTGTATCACGAACTCTGCTAATGGTAAAAACTCTTCCAATTTGCCTCAAGTCCAATACACAACCTCTCAACATATCCTCTAAAATTTGTATAACTCTTTCCATTGCCGCTCACGATTGTGGATGAAATGCGGTACTAAAATCCAACCGCGTACCCAAAGCTTTGATGTAACGCTCTCCAAAACCTCGACGTAAATCTAGGATCTCTGTCTAAGATGATCGACCTTTGGTACACGTGCAACCTCACTATTTCCGCCACATACAACTTAGCTAACAGGCGAGTAATCCACCCTTACAGGAATAAAATGAGTGACTTAGTCGGACGATCCACAATCACCCAACCGAGTCCTTCTTACTTGGCGTAAGAGGGTAATCCACGCGACAAAGTCCATAGTGATCCTTTCCCACTTCCAGCTGTGGAATCTTCACCGGTGAAGTAACCTGCACGGCAATTGATGTTCGCCTTGACTGGCGACACGTCGGACATTTACCCACAAACTCGGTTACCTCACGCTTGGACTTGGCCACCAAAAGCGCTCTCTTAAATCACGATACATCTTGCTACCTCCGGGATGCATAGCGTATGGGCTGCTATGTGCGCCCCGAAGAATCCTTTGTCTCAACTCAACATCCTTTGGCATACAAGCTCTTCCTTTAAAACACAATACTCCATCACTGGACAAACTATAATCCTCTAAACCACCATTACGAACTCAGTAACCTCCGATCATTCAAACCATCATCCTCTAAGCTGTTTCTCCTTGATGCGCTCTAACCAAGTCGGCTTGACTTGCAATTCACCAAAAGACTCCCATCGTCATATAAGCTAAGATGAGCAAACATCGATCTTAAGTGCGATACAACCTTTCGGCTCAGCGCGTGCGCCACCACGTTAGCCTTGCTCGGATGATACTCAATCGAGCGATCGTAGTCCTTTAACAACTCAATCCATCTACTACGCCTCAAGTTCAAATCCTTACGAGTCAAAAGATACTTAAGACTCTTGTGATCCGTGTAGACTATCGACTTCTCTCCATACAAATAGTGTCTCCATATCTTCAAAGCAAAACCACTGCGGCTAATTCCAAGTCATGCGTTGGATAGTTAACTTCATGTGGTCTTAAGCTGTCGAGATGCATAAGCCACTACCTTCCCTTCTGCATCAAAGACACATCCCAAACGTTATGTGATGCATCACAAGATGTAGTGAATTCCTTGCATGCCTCGAGTTGAATCAAACCGGAGCTTGATTAGAATCTTCTTCAACTTGTCGAAACTTTCTTCTTTGCTTCCCGGTCCACACAAATGGAATTCCTTTCCTCAATAACTTAGTCATAGGTGCTGCTATCAAATAAAATCCTCTGCAAATCTTGGTAATACCCTTGAGACCTAGAAAACTCCGAATCTCATTGCGACTTAGGCGGCTTCTAATCCAACACGCCTCAATCTTACGAGGATCCACTCTAATCCCTCGGTGATACTATGTGACCCAAGAAAGTCACCTCCCTAAGCCAAAACTCGCACTTACTAAATTTTGCATAAAGTCGCTTTTCCTCAAAATCGCAACACTACTCGCAAATGCGCATCATGCTCCTCCTCCGACTTGGAGTATACCAAAATATCGTCTATAAATACTACGACAAACCGATCCAAAAGCTGGCTGGAATACCGATTCATCATGTCCATGAATGCCGCCTGCGCGTTAGTCAACCCAAGCGGCATTACTAGAAACTCGTAGTGCCCATACCGAGTGCGAAATGCCGTCTTATGGATCTCGACCTCTTTCACCTTGGTGATGATATCCGGACCTTAAATCAATCTTGAGAAAACCGCTGCCCTCTTAAGTCGATCAAACAAGTCATCTATCCTCGGTAAAGGATACTTGTTTTTGATCGTCACTTATTCAATCAAGCGATAGTCTATACACATCCGCATCGTACCATCTTTCTTCTTGACAAAAAGTACCGTGCTCCCCATGGCGAAACACTTGGTCGATGAAACCTCGATCCAACAACTCTTGAATTTGAGCCTTCAATTCCCTAATTTCTTGATGCCATCCTATACGGGGCAATAGACACTGCCCGATTAAGCAATAACAGATCTATACCAAATTCAACTTCACGATCCGGAGGCAATCCGGAAGTTCTTCCGGAAATACGTCAACATATTTCTTTACCGTTCGGACATTCCCCACGATGAGACTCCTTAGCCTCCAACGCACACACATGAACCACGGATGCCTCACGACCCTTCCCGACCAACTTCACGACTTTCAACGCAGATACCACGTTGGATAGATAATCTCTTCTATTACCTATCATAACCACCTCTTTGCCCTCGGTATGTCTTCAAAACCATGCGTTTAGTGGCGCAATCCAAACTTGCTTGATACTTGACCAACCAGTCCATCCCAAGAATCAAATCGAACTCCTCAAGCGGCGGTTCCATCGGATCGACTACAAACATTACCCCTTGGAGTTCTAGGGTACATCTCTATCTGACTTATTTACTTCTATAGAGTGACCTGGAGGGCTAAATCACCATCATCTTCCTAGAAGTAGTCTCGAGTCTAGATTCATAGTCTCTACTATGTTACTAGCAACATACGAATGTGTCGAACCCACATCTATCAAAGCCGTATATGGTTCACCAAAGATTAAGAACGTGCCGATTATGACGTTCGGTGCGTCGCCCTCCTCTCGACGTCTCATTGTATACACCAAACGGTGTCTTGCCTCGGTGTTGCCGCACCTCGCGGATGCTCCGCGGCCTCGACCGAACCATTACCTCCTCTACCATTACCCACGACCTCTCGTGGTGACGGTCCCTCATTTACAGGCCCGAGCACGACCTTGACCCCTCGGATCGATTCTCGGCTAGCTTACGTGGACAATCCCTCACACGATGATCCAATGAGCCACACTCAAAACATCCTTTCCCTCCGGTCCAACATTTGCCCCAATGAGATTTTCTACATCGATTACCTCGTGTTGGTCCACGATTAGCGATAATGGCCTCCCAGATTGATTGGCCCACTCGCTAACCCTCTTACGAGAATTATCGGTGACCGGATGATCCAAAACTTCTCTTATGTTTATTCTTGTCGTGCCTGCTTTTTGCGATTCCTTTATCCCTACGCTATCTTAGTCTTTTCAACTAGCGCAGCAAACTCTCGCTCCCGATGTGGAGCAATCAGCAAGCTTCGGTTTGTCCTCAATCCATCCTCGAACCGAACACATCGCTCGTGCTCAAGCCACGATACCTCCAAAGATACCTGGCTCAATCTTAAAAATTCTACCTCATATTACGTCACGGACCTATTACCTTGGACCAAACTCGAAATGCCTTATCTTTGTGCATCAATGTAACTCGACCCAACATATTTCTTCCGATCGGCGCCTTAAAATAATCCCAAGTGAGATCCTCCGCTGCAAAGACTATTCCGCACCGTGAGCCACTCATCGATATGACTCATCCCGAAGAAGCGGCACTATCCCTTTCGACTTTTCCTCGGCATTCGGATCCAAGTCATCCATGATTCGTTCCGTCGCCTCTAACCAATACTCTGCCAGATCGAGCCACACACGAAACACCTCGAAATACCTCGGCTCCATTGGCTCGGAGTCGCTCGGTGCAGATTTACGAATTTCCGCGCCTCCACCTATTCCGGCTACCCTCTCAAGAACTCGCAAAGATCATCGAGAGACGCTGCGTCATCCCCGTTTGATCCTCGATGCTCAACTCCAACCGTTGGTGGTGGGGGTGGTGGTACCTCATTCGGATCCTTGACCGGACCTCACCGGCTCGCATACGACCATCCTACCCGACCACGTCCACGAGTAATACGACCTCGACCACGAGTACTCATGTCTAAAGTCTCGACTTATCCGATTTAAAAGTATTATGCATTAGTCATTATTCCACTTTCTTTAAAACACAGTTTTATGAATAATTTTAATAAGAAGTTGTTTCGCGAGTACATTCAACCTATAGTTTGGGTCTCTATAGTAGTTTCTACTACTAATCAATCATACTAACATCATCATATCATCAAGATCAACAGTTTAAAGTACTTACCCGGGCGGATCGGTGCCGGAGACCCGGTGTCATGCCTTTCAGATCATATAATTTTAAACAAAAACATTTTAAGATCATACTTTAAATCATTTTGGGCCTTGGGCCCACAGCCAAGCTTTTGAACTTGGCTCTGATACCAATTTGTAACACCCCAAACCCGGTCAATACGCCACGACCAAATCTGGCATGCCACGAAGGAAAACGTTTTGAAGAAAAACAAGTTAACGATAAAATTTTAGTGAAAAACTTTTTATTATTCTAAATTCGTAAAAAAAAAATTAAGTTGAAAACTGATATTTTACTTTGCAATTCTGTAAATAGATTTTTAAAACTTAGTTGACTTAGATTAAGTAAACCATTTATAAATTAAAGAGAAACTAAAGCAATTAGGTTGGAAATCGTATCTAATAGAAATTTGGAAACTTAAGTTTTGTAAAATAGTTTGAGTTATCGAAAATACTTAAGTTGTTAAAATTATCAATTTATTTAGGTTACCCGATGGTAACATTTTAAAAACCATCGCGCTTTGTATTTTAGAAAACTTTGTTCACATAACATTAAATCAATCATGTAATTTGCAAATTATTCCTAAAACAAATCCAAAGCATATAAATAATCCAAAAACATAATTAAAGAGGCCTTATTACAAACCCATAAAATGAAAACCAAATTAAAATCAAGTACCCAAATGGAAGTTCATGTAAAACCAAATTTCATTGCATGGCCTCCTCGAGTTCATCAGGCTCCTCATCCGCGAATTTACGAATTACTGAAAAAGTAAGGGAGAAGGTGAGTCACCAAGACTCGAGTGCATATTCCCTCTCCGGGTAAATACCACATACTTACACAAATTATAACCAAGCAATATATATATTATGCACCCAACCTAGCCATCCAGTAACTCCTTTTTCTACCCCGTGTGGTACCAAACCACTTGGTGGTGCCAAACCACCGGTGACCAAAGTCACAAATAATCAAGTTGTGGGGCCAACCCACTTGTGATACCAAATCATTTGGCGACAATCCCATATCTCAAAAGTGGGGCCAACCCACGGTGGTGTTAATCCACGAGGACGAGTCGCTATGAGGTGCCAAACCTCCGGTGTCCCAAAGACACAAATGTGATACCAAATCTTTGGTGACCAAAGTCACGAATAATCAATTTGTGGGGCCAACCCACGTGTGATACCAAATCACTTTGGCGACAATCCCATATCTCAAAAGTGGGGCCAACCCACGGTGGTGTTAATCCACGGGGACGAGTCGTTATGAGGTGCCAAACCTCCGGTGTCCCAAAGACACAAATGTGATACCAAATCTTTGGAGGTGCCAAACCTTTGGTGTCCGAAGACACGAATATCAATCTTCCCCCTCCTCTCATATTGCCCATACCAATGCAATAGATAAACAAATCATGTCAATATACTTTGATATGAACATATAACCAATACATATCGTAGATCGTGTTATTAAACAACATATAGCAACATCATATCGAAACGGACTTACCCGTATCCTTGCTCATACCCATCAAGGTATCATATCAATATCTCATAGTTTCGGCTTTAACAACTTGAATAGTTATTTAACACACACACACACACATATATATATATAAACCAAGTTATAAAGTGTGTAAGATACACACCTTTCACTAACGCAAATACTAACTTCCGAAGATCCGATCTACCGTACTAGATCACCTTGTCCTACATTCGGCCAAACCACAAGATTATAAGCAAAACCATTCGGCCAACATCACATCTTAATCCCAATAGCCTTTGGCTTTATCCTCAAAAAGAATGATGAATCGACAAGAATCCTTACCACTTGACTTACGAACTTTGATTGCTAGAGAAGTAAGGCTTAGATCAAATGCTTCCAAAGTCCCAAAGAGCCTATAAGAATAATCGGTTCCTAATAATAGTTAGAACCTTGCAACAAATGCCCAAAATTCGGCCTTTTTCCACAAGAGGAACAACATAGAAACAATAAAAAGACTAAGGAAAAATAGCCATAACACTTACCTATCTTCCAAAACCGATTGAAGAAAACCAAATGAAGTCCTACCCTTGAAGAAATTCGGCCAAGACAAATCAAATAGGATATGAGAGTTTCGGCTATGATTTTGAAAGAAAACAATTGATATTCGGCTCAAAAGAGATGAAGAATTAGTATGGCAAAGAAGAAAAAAAAAAAAAAAATGAAAAGGGAAGAAGGATGATTCGGCTTTAGCAACTAATGAAAGAAAAATCAAGGGAAAGAGGAAGAAAGAGATTGGCCAAGAAGAAAGTAAAAGAAATGTTGTGATTTTGAACAATATTCAAAAGAAAGAAAAGAGAGAAAATGGGATTAAGAGATTCGGCCAACACCTATTTTACTAAAGAAGAAAAGTGCACAAAATGCACAAAGTTCAAATGTAGTTTCGATTTCAAAAGGAAAAATGAGAGAAAGAGAATGGTATTTGGTTCAACACAAAAATGAGAGCTAAAATCCAAAGCAAATTTGCACAAAAATGCCTAGGTACATTCGGCCAAAGAAGGAGTTTTTGGAGAGAAAAGAAACAAATGCCAAAAGGTGCACAAATGCTAAAGTTGGCTAACTATCCTTCCCCAAACCTCCTATCAATATTCGGCCACCCCCCTAGCCATACATGCCGTCCACATACATGCACTAAAGGCCTTGGAGTAGTTTCCAAAACATCTTCCTTAAGCCAAGCCTTGAAATCCTCTACATTCCCAAAGTTGAAGGAATTTTATCCCCAAAATCTAGCAATTCTATCCCTTATTTCATGCTTACCATAACCTTAAGTCTTCTTGCCAAAAAAGAAAATTGTCCATCTTATCCATATGTATAGTTGACCGACACTTAATGCTAGGATGTACAAAAATAAAATCCTCAATATGCTTTCCATGCTACTCGAACCACTTCCTTCAAGTAACCTTTCAAGCTCCTTATCCACTATGCCGCTAACTCCTCATGTGCTTTAATTTAACACTTAAATTATCTTAAGTGTCAAGCTCACTTAATCCACTTCATTAAATTTTCCACACTAAAAATTATTCTAGCTTAGCTAATATTTCCAAGCCTTCACACAAATATACTAAGCACACAATAACAATCATATCCAAGCTAACACAAATAACAAGATGATACTCTAATATTTTTAGGATGTTACAGTCGTGGTCTGTTTTGTAGGTACGAGGGCGACGTAGTTTTCGGCGCGAGGTGTACGAGGGTCTGTTGCATATACTGGGCATTTGGCGTGAGTGTGGTGATGTCTTTGAGAGCGACTGAAAGTCTTCAGTCTTGCCCACGCGTGGCGTGCGCGTGGGGACCGAGGCAGTCCAAACGTCTGGCCGGGCGCGCGTGGGGACACGCGCGATGAAAGCTCAAACGGTGCTGGAACCCTCTGGAAGCTCTAGGGTTTTCAAATTTTTTCAAGACTTTGGGCCATTTGGGCCTGCTCTGTTATTGGACCATAGGGGATTTACAAATTTTGGCTCTGTTTATTTTTGTAAATCGGGCTACTGTAATGGACTGTTTAATTTTGGGATTTTATAATTATTTGGTTTTTTTTCCATTTGGTTTTAATTTTTTTTTGTTTGGCTATTTTAAAGGGGTTAATGGACTGGTATGGGCCCGAGCAAATTTTGGGCCCTACAGCTGCCCCTCTTTGCTCATTGTCGTGTAACGAGAATAGAGCAAAGATTTTAAAAAAAAGGCCAAATTTGCCCAATCTTGTCGAATCTTAACTTCATTCGGTGCTTTTCTTCTTTGAGTAGCTTCATTCCATCCCACTGCATCTCCAAGGGCCTAGGAACTAGCGCTTCAATTCCAGACTTGTAAGTTTAGGGAGAAGAGATTTGTAACTTCAATCTTCTCACTGAAACTTCTCGGAAATATAGGTTGATCCTCAATACACCCAGGGAGGAGGGATTTGTAACTTCGACCTGCTCCACTGGGACTTCGAGGTGATAGGAATTCAGAGAGAAGATATTTGTAACTTCGATCTTCCTGTTGAAACTTCTCGAAAATATAGGTTGATCCTCAATACACTCAGGGAGGAGGGATTTGTAACTTCGACCTGCTCCACTGGGACTTCGAGGTGATAGAAATTCAGAGAGAAGAGATTTTTAACTTCGATCTTCCTGCTGAAACTTCTTGAAAATATAGGTTGATCCTCAATACACTCAGGGAGGAGGGATTTGTAACTTTGACCTGCTCCACTGGGACTTCGAGGTGATAGAAATTTAGAGAGAAGAGATTCGTAACTTCGATCTTCCTGCTGAAACTTCTCAGAAATATAGGTTGATCCTCAATACACTCAGGGAGGAGGGATTTGTAACTTTGACCTGCTCCACTAGGACTTCGAGGTGATAGAAATTCAGAGAGAAGAGATTTGTAACTTCGATCTTCCTGCTGAAACTTCTCAGAAATACAGGTTGATCTTCAACACACTCAGGGAGGAGGGATTTGTAACTTCGACCTGCTCCACTGGGACTTCGAGGTGAAAAGAATTGTATGACTTCGATCTGCTCCTGCAACTTCAGGATTGCCAGATTTGCTATCTTCGATCCGCTTCGCTCAAGAAGGCAGGATCTTTGAGTTTACTGATGCTGCGACAACATCCTCTAGGGGACCTGTGCTGTAAAATCAGTTTCGTGTTTATGCTTATGCAAAATGGTTAGAATGCAATGATCAGAATGAATCTGATGTTCCTAACTAAATGTAGTATGGACGACATATGCATAAATGCAGAATGTCATGAAGATGATCTTTTTAGGATGTTTTAAGGGCACCCTTGCTCGCATCATGTTGTCCTTGTTCAACCGGTAATTTGATCCCGAAACTCAAAGGAATCACTACTATGCTTCACTGATTTTCCCATGTTGTAGCTTCAATGTCTATTACTTCATATCCTGAAGGTGCGAGGTTTGTATTTTTTGCATGGTCTCATGCCATGTCTTCAGCATATAGGATCCAAAATAATTGATTACCGATTCTCACAGCATTTCATCTTTGAGAACAGTCTCCTTTCTTAATGTTTGTTAAAGCCTCACCTCTGCCGTGGTACTTTAAAACGAAGAAATCATCATTTATATAGATACCCTTTTTTCGATATTATCAACCCCTTAAGCCTGGTGAGTTTTACACAACAGTCCTGTTTTGGGGTTCTTGTTTATTAGAAACCTCTAGAGTAAGGCGCAGAACTTCTTTTATAAAAGCATTATTAGTTCATCCATCATTATTTCAATGCAACACGCTTGCATGGGGGTAATATCAATAGCTGAGAATAAAATTAGTGTGAAGTAAAGCTTATGATTAATAAGAGAAACTAATCAAAAGGTACATCTTGAAAAGAACAAAATATTCGGAGATAGCACATTTAATGTGAATAAAAATGACTACTATGCGACCTCTAGATATCGCCGCCTGAGATTCTCTGCCCCAGTGTCTGGAAGACTATCTTGAGTGTGACATGTGTTTAGAAGATCTTGAGTATTTTGTCGAAGCACCAAGACGCAACATACCTTTTCCTTGTTAATTCACATATAGCAGGATCCCCACATATCCTAATTTGAGCAGCCCTTTTCAGGTTTTCAACTCAAATCCCCTTTGGTCTCAAAGCGCCCTTTGCGGGTTTTCACCTTGGCCTCTCCATTTTCTTTTCCCTTTTTTTTAAAAAAAACCTTAAAGCGCCCTGTAACACCCCAAACCCGGTCAACACACCACGACCGAATCTGGCATGTTACGGAGTGAAAATGTTTTGAGTAAAACAAGTTTACCGATTTATTTCTATTGAAAACTCCTTTACCGTTTAAAAGATTAGAAAACCCCATGTAGAGTATAGTTGAAATCATTTTCAGTTGCTTTAAAACCCGGAAAAACCCTCTTTTGTTGGAAATCCATTTGTTGTTTATAGTTTTGGAAGACCTTTCGATACTTATTAAAACCAAGTGACTTAAGCATAGTCGAGTTAAGAACCATTTGTGTTTGGAGTTGTTTAAGAAATTTAAATTTGAAAATCACTTAGGTTAATTTGTTATCATCTTGTATAGATTATTACCTGATGGTAAGGTTTGAAAACCCGGAAGAAATATAATTTTGAAAACGTTGCTTTTTATCGGTTATTTAAGCAAATCAAATTATTAAGCACATGCATATTATAATCAAAATAAAAGCAAGTATAAAAAAAAACCCAAAATAATACTTAGCGGCCTTATTACACAACCAAAACCAAATTTAAAGTAAATAAATAAAAACCGGAATTTTAATTTAAAGTCAAAACCCGAAAATAAGTAGCATGGCCACCTCGAGTCCTCCCCGGCTCCAAATCCGCGATCTAAGCCTCATCTGCAAAATATAGGGGAAGGGGTGAGTCATCGAGACTCAGTGTATAAATCCCCAACCCGATAGAATAGCACTTACACAAGTCATTAATAAAACATGCAAATCATGCAACCCCATAACCTAACCATCCGATCTCCTTTATCTACCCCGTGTGGTCAAAACCACTGGTGGTCAAAACCACTGGTGACCGAAGTCACAAATATATAAGTGTGGTCAAAACCACTGGTGACCGTAGTCACAAATCAAGTGATGGGGCCAACCCATCGTGTGGTCAAAACCACTGGTGACCGTAGTCACAATATCATATATGTGGTCAAAACCACTGGGACTTAGTCACAAATAATAGTATCAAGACGGGGCCAACCCGTCGTGTGGTCAAAACCACTGGTGACAATCTAAAAAAATTCTTCCCCCTCCTCTCAACAATCCCACCATCATGTCCATATCAATCGTGGCATAATAACGTATGATGATGCAAATAACACATGGCATAGCATTAAACAATGACATGATAGCATATATCGAGATCCATAATCGGGGACTTACCCGAGTCACGCTCATGCCCACAAGGCATAACTACGGTTTCAATGGCTATTAACGATTACATAATAAACATATCATACTAACGAAGTGTGTAAGCGTTACACACCTGACTATTCGTAGATCTAAGCGAAATCCCGAAACTACGCGAAACTAACAAGATCCCGAAACGTTTGCCTTCCCCCCTTTCCTACAATCGGCCAACACTTTGTTAGTAACCAAAAGCCTATTCGGCTAGAAACCCCGAAAGATATGTCGCATGAAGGTAACACCTACCTTAATGTCGATTTGGTTTCCAACCAAATCCCGAAACTATGTGATGAACCTCCCTTGCAATTGGCCAAGCCCTAGATCGCTTAGCCAAATCCCGAAGATCCACTGTATTCGGCTACACTCCCCCCTTAATGACTGATTTGGCCACCAACCACCAAAGATCGGCACACCTTATTGATGTTAAGGGTTTCGGCTACCAACATAGAACAAGAATGAAGTTTAATATACAGATCTTTAATGGAAGGGAAGATAGAAGAGAAGTCACTTACCAAGAGATTCGGCTATGACTCAAAAAGGAACAGATAGATTCGGCACTTCAATGGAGACTAGATCACTAGAAAAGAGAAGAAAATAAGGCCAAGGGTATTCGGCCAAACACTTGAAAGAAGAGAAGAAGAAGAGAACTCACAAGGTTTCGGCTTTTGAAGATGGTAAAGATGGAGAAGAAAGATGAACCAAGATTCGGCTTACGTGAAGGATTGATTTCGGGAAAAGATAAAGAAGAGAAGTGAAATAAGAAGGGATAGATTCGGCAATGGATTTGAGAGAAGAGAAAGATGAAATAGAAAGAAATGGAGAAAGGAATGGCTAACAATGAATGAACCGAAAGGTAAAGAGAAGAAAAGGAGAGAATTGAGTTTCGGCTCTTCAAAGGGAGTTGCAAAATTGGTTCGGCCAAATGCCCAAGCTGTCGAAAGAGAAAAGAGAGAAAAAAACACTTTAAGGTTCGGTTTTGACACTAAACAAAAAAGAGAAAGACTCCCAAAGCTAGCCGAACATGCACTGTAACACCCCAAACCCGGCCCAAACATTATGACCGAATTTGGTTTGCTACAGAGAAAACAATTTGAGAACCATTTTACAACCGATTTAAGTTTTGTCGAAAATCTTTCAACTTCAAGTCTCTTGTTAAAAACCATACTTAGTGTTGTTTAAAAATATTTATTAAGTCGAGTTGTTTATAGATTTCAAATGCACCCGATGGTACTTTAAAACATTTTTCGTTTGATTTGGAAAAACATGTGAATTCATTATTAACATAATTAAATAGTTTAAACAAATATTCAAAGCATGTAACAATAATAAAATAATTCTAGGAGGCCTTATTACAACTCAATTAAAACAAAACCAACCATAAAAATAAGATAAAACAAAATCCAAGTTCATCTATTAAAATGTCCCTTTGCATGGCCACCTCGAGTCCATCCAGCTCCATCTCCGCGATCTACCCATCTGCAAAATGTTAAGGGAAGGGGTGAGTCACCAAGACTCAGTGTGTAATCCCCCACCCGGTAAGGTAACTCATACACAAGTCATTAATAAACATGCACATGCAACCCAACCTAACCATCCATACTCCTTTTCTACCCCGTGTGGTCAAAACCACTGGTGGTCAAAACCACTGATGACTTAGAGTCACAAATCAGATGATGGGGCCAACCCATCGTGTGGTCAAAACCACTGATGACCAAAGGTCACAATATATCAAATGTGGTCAAAACCACTGGTGGTACCAAACCACTGGGACTTAGTCGCAAATAATCAATCGTTGTGGTCAAAACCACTGATGACCATAGGTCACAAAATAGTCTGATGGGGCCAACCCATCTTGTGGTCAAAACCACTGACGACAGTCCATAATTCATCCCCCTCCTCTCATCAATCCCACCATCACATGCTTTTATAACAATTTTTCATAAATCATACCATAGCATTTAATCATCATGTGATGGCATGCAAAGCATATATCGAAAATCACAAGTTAGGGGACTTACCCGGAAACCATGCTTAAGCCCGCAAGCATATAATAGATCACTACCAAAATTTGTACTCAAGACACTAATATAGCAAGTTTATTAATAAGTGTGTAAAGAGTTTACACACCTACTTCTACCAGAATTCCTAGATCCCGAAGATCCGATCTACGTCGCTAGATCTCTTGTCCTATAATCGACCAAAAAGCATGGTTAGGGACTTAGGCCTATTCGGCCAAACCAAGTAATATCAGAGGTTCTTTTACGGCCTTACCTTGAATGGATTTGATTTCCAAACAAATCCCGAAGTCTTAACTTACCCCTAAAACCATGGCACACTCATCAGTTCGATATTAAACAATAAACTTTTATCAAAGGCCCTTGGCCGAAAGTGCTTACCCACTCACCCTTGGAAAAATAATTCCCGAAAGCTTCCCTTAATTTATGTAGGCTCCTAAACTCCACAAGTCAGTACCTCTCTTTAGGGAGATTCGACCAAATGCACAATTGGAAGGGCTGGAAATTTTAGTGAAGGAGGAGGGTAGGTTGCTAGTGAAGGAAGAAAAAAGAAAAGAGAAGATGTAGGGAAAGGGGGTGGTTTTGGCTTGAAAAGGAGAAGAGAAGCTGGAATTTTTTTGATAATTTGGGCAATGCAACACAGGGGTTTTTGGCAAGAAACAAATTTTGGAGCAAAGAAAAGAAAATTGATTCAACTTTGGCACATCTTTCTGTACAAAACAGATATGGACAGCCCCCCCCCCAAGGTCTCCAATTTTTGGCAAACACTCACTTAATTTTTGATAATTTCAGTCTTGAATTATCACAACTAACTCTAGCTTCATCATGTTTTTAATCTCCTAAATTACCTCTTCAACATCCATTCAAATAAAATTTAAAAAAAATAAATAATCCTTATTCCTTCATCACCTCTTTAAACAAAATAAATAAATAAAATAACAATATCAAGTCTTCCAGCTGAATTTAAAAACAAACATCAAGCTTATCCTTATCAATTTAAAAGTCCAAAATCGGGCCACTACTCCACCCTTTTCACGCCAGCATTGAGAAGAAGGAGAAGAAAAAAAATAAAACCCAAAGCTATTTTGCAATCTTTGGCTCGAACCGATGACCCATGCATGACCTCCCCTTAAGCGCCTGGACCAACTCTCCCAATTTGAAATTCATGTCAATTGACCCTTTCCTTTATTTATAAGACCTACTTCTTGGCCCTTTTTCTTCTAACGCAAAAGCCCAAAATAAAAAAAATGCTCCTTGCGTCCCTTGTGTCTCGAACCCGAGACCTGCCACTTCTAAACTCTTAAGTGGCACCCCAAGCCACTCCAACCAAGCTGACTTTCTTGTCCACCATTGCCCACAACATTCTTTTAACCCTCCTTAACTCAGCCCCTTCCTTCTTCTAACGCCAACACCCAAAAATAAAACACCACTTCTTTCTTCTGCCGTGCCTTGAACCTGTGCCCTTGCTTGGCGTTCCTTCCACCCTTAAGTGGCGCATGGGAGCCACTTTACCAAGGCGCTCTTTGTGTCCAAACATGCCAAAAATTATTCTTAAGGCCTCCTTAGCCCAATTTCCCCTTTTAACCCAAAAATTTCAAAAATTTCCAATGCACTCCCTTTTAATCCTAGAGTTTTAAAAACCCTTAAAATATCACCAACCATACTTAAAGCCTACCAACACTTGAGTTATGCTCCAAACGCATAACCCCTAATTTAGGATGTTACATGCACCCTTACTTGGCCATTGAAATTCGGCACACCTAGCTTCCCAAACTGATTACACCTCCTCCCCCCACAGTCCATAATTCGGCCAACACCTCAAGACTCTCCTGTCCACTCATTCAAATTGGTTTGAATGAGTCAAGCTCCACAATTTTCTCCTCTCCATCCATTTCAAACCTGATGATCCAATCCTCATCCATTCAAGAGAGTCCCACCTGAGCACACTTCTTCCTTGCTTCTGGCGTGAAAAAGAATAAGCAAAAAGGGATTTCTGCAGCTCGAACCCAAGCTCTCTGTAAAATCCTAAAAATATTAGAGTATCATCTTGTTATTTGTGTTAGCTCAGATATGATTGTTATTGTGTGCTTAGTATATTTGTGTGAAGGCTTGGAAATATTAGCTAAGCTAGAATAATTTTTAGTGTGGAAAATTTAATGAAGTGGATTAAGTGAGCTTAGCACTTAAGTTAATTTAAGTGTTAATTAAAGCACAAGAGGAGTTAGTGGCAAAGTGGTTAGGATGCTTGAAGGGCTGCTTGAGGTTAGTGGTTCGAGTAGCATGGAAAGCATTTTGAGGATTTTATTTTTTTTCTACATAGCAATTATGGACGGTCAACCTATGTTTATGATAGGTTGGACTTTCATCTTTTGGTAAGTTGAATGTTGGTTTAAGGAAAGCATGAAATTGGGGATAAGAATCTTAAAGTTATGGAAGGTTGGGGAGACATAAGGCTTGGTTTTAGGAGGATGTTTTGGAAAGTATTCCTAGGCCTTTAGAGCATGTATGTGGACGGCATGTAAGGCTAGGGGGGTGGCTGAATTTTGATAGGTAGCTTGGGGGGAATAGTTGGCCAATTTTTCTTTTTGTGCATCTTTTTACATTTTTGTTTTTCCTCTCCAAAAACTTCCACCTTGGCCGAATGTATATTGTGCACTTTGTGCAAATTTTGCTTTTGTTTTAGCCTTCATTTTGTTGAACCAAAAATGCTATTTCCTTTCTTTCATCTTTGCTTTTGAAACCAAAAGTTCATTTTGTCAATTTGTGCACTTTTCTTTTTGGCAAACAAGGAGTTGGCGAATCTCTCAACCCCATTTTCTCTCTTATTCTTTTTCTTCCTTTTGGCCGAATCTCTCTCTCTTCTCCAAACTCATTTTCTTTTTCCATTGTTGCTAAAAATCGAATTCTCTCTCTTTTTCTTCTCTTCTACTTTCATATTTCATATCCTATTAGACTCAAATCAATTGTTTTCTTCTCTCATAAGCAAATAGCCGAATCTTCTACTTCCTTTTAGTTTTAGTTTGGCTGATTATTCAAGGGTAGACTCTCTTTGGTTTCTTCAATCGATTTTGGATAAAAAGGGTAAGTGTTCATAATCGTTTTCCTTCATTTTCTCTCTTTTCTATGTCATTTTCTTGCGGACAAGGGCCGAACCTATGGGCATTTGTTGCAAGATTCTAACTATTTTAGGATTCGATTATTCATTTAGGCTCATTGGGATTTCGGAAGCAATCGATTTAAGCCCTATCTCTCTAGTAATCTAAGGTTGGTAAGTCAAGGGGGTAAGGATTCTTGTCGATTCATCATCCTTTTGAAAAGACTAAAGTTTTTGGGGTTAAAGTGTTATGATGTTGGCCGAATGGCCTTTGTTTAAAATATTGTGATTTGGCCGATTGTAGGACAAGTAATCTAGTGTGGTAGATCGGATCTTCGGACGTTAGTATTTGCTTTTGGTGAAAGGTGTGTATCTTACACACTTTATAACTCGGTTTTGTATATGTTTTTATAATATTAAGTTACTAATCATATTATTAAAATGGGAAAACGATGAGATCTAGATATGATACCATGATGGTATGAATGAGGATTCGGGTAAGTCCGTTTCTATATGTTGTTAATACATGTGGATTGAAATCATGATCTACGATTTATGATATTTTGCTATGTGATTTATATCAAAGTATGTTGACATGATTTGTTTATCTATTGCATTGGTATGGGCAATATGAGAGGAGGGGGAAGATTGATATTCGTGTCTTCAGACACCAGAGGTTTGGCACCTCCATTGATTTGGTATCACATTTGTGTCTTCGGACACCAGAGGTTTGGCACCTCATAGCGTCTCGTCCCAGTGGTTTCGGACCACCGTGGGTTGGCCGCACTTTTGATGTATTGGGATCGTCTCCAGTGATTTGGTATCACACGTGGGTTGGCCCCACAACTTGATTATTTGTGACTTTGGTCACCAGTGATTTGGTATCACATTTGTGTCTTTGGGACACCAGAGGTTTGGCACCTCATAGCGACTCGTCCTTGTGGATTTACACCACCGTGGGTTGGCCCCACTTTTGAGATATGGGATTGTCGCCAATGATTTGGTATCACAAGTGGGTTGGCCCCACAACTTGATTATTTGTGACTTTGGTCACGGTGGTTTAGCACCACCGGTGGTTTGGTACCACACGAGGTAGAAAAAGGAGTTACGGATGGCTAGGTTGGGTGCATAATATATATATATTGCTTGGTTATAATTTGTGTAAGTATGTGGTATTTACCCGGGAGAGGGAATATGCACTGAGTCTTGGTGACTCACCTTCTCCCTTACTTTTTCAGGTAATTCGTAAATTCGCGGATGAGGAGCCGGATGAACTCGAGGAGGCCATGCAATGAAATTTGGTTTTACATGAACTTCCATTTGGGTACTTGATTTTAATTTGGTTTTCATTTTATGGGTTTGTAATAAGGCCTCTTTAATTATGTTTTTGGATTATTTATATGCTTTGGATTTGTTTTAGGAATAATTTGCAAATTACTTGATTGATTTAATGTTATGTGAACAAAGTTTTCTAAAATACAAAGCGCGATGGTTTTTAAAATGTTACCATCGGGTAACCTAAATAAATTGATAATTTTTTTTTACAACTTAAGTATTTTCGATAACTCAAACTATTTTACAAAACTTAAGTTTCCAAATTTCTATTAGATACGATTTTCAACCTAATTGCTTTAGTTTCTCTTTAATTTATAAATGGTTTATGAATCTAAGCTGCGACTAAGTTTTAAAAATCTATTTACGGAATTGCAAAGTAAAATATCAGTTTTCAACTTAATTTTCTTTTTTTGAATTTTAGAATAATAAAAAGTTTTTCACTAAAATTTAATCGGTAACTCGTTTTTCCTCAAACGTTTTCCCCTGTGACATACCAAATTCGGTCGTGGCGTATTAACCGGGTTTGGGGTGTTACACTCTCTTTCCCTGCATGTGGCGTCACCTTCCTGGCACCTTAGTGGCACCTCCTTTGCCACTTTACCACCAAGCTATTTGTGTCTAAACCCTCTAACAATTTCTTTTAACCCCTAACTCTCTTAGCTTCCTCTCTCTATGTACCAAAAACAAAAAAAAAATTTAGCCATGACTCAGGCCTAACCCGAAGTCATGCCTGGACCCCAAAACATGCTAAACTAGCACAACCAACATAATATCACATGCAATAACACACAAAATGAAGAGACCCCGATTTAAGAGTGTTACACGCCCTTTGCGGGTTTTCACTTTGGCTTCTTTTCTTTTTCAAGTATAGTATTTCTTGACAGAATCCGAATTTACAGGATTGGGTAAGTTTTTCCCATCCATCTCGGCCAGGATTAATGCTCCTCCGGAGAAAGCCTTTTTCACCACATAAGGTCCTTCCCAATTTGGCATCCATTTCCCTCTGAAATCTTTTTGTATGGGGAGGATCTTTTTCAAAACCAAGTCTCCCTCGTAAAATTCTCTTGGGCAAATCTTCTTGTCATAAGCCCGCATCATTCTCTTTTGGTATATCTGACCATGACGGATGGCCTTTAGCCTTTTTTCCTCAATCAAGTTCAATTGATCATATCGAGACTGGATCCATTCGGCTTCATCTAACTTTAGCTCTGATAAGACTCGAAGGGAAGGAATTTCAACCTCGATGGGTAGCACTGCCTCCATTCAGTAGACTAGTGAGAAAGGAGTTGCCCCGGTAGAGGTCCTGACTGATGTTCGATAAGCATAGAGGGCGAATGGTAACTTCTCGTGCCAATCTTTATAGGTTTCAACCATTTTCCCCACAATCTTCTTAATGTTCTTGTTGGCTGCTTCCACTGCACCATTCATTTTTGGATGATATGGTGATGAATTGTGGTGTCTAATCTTAAATTGACTGTAGACCTCCGCGATCGTGCTGTTGTTCAGATTTAACGCATTGTCTGATATGATTCTTTCTGGCATTCCATATCGACATATGATTTCCTTTTTTAGGAACCTGCTGACTGCCGACTTGGTAACGCTGGCGTATGAAGCAGCCTCTACCCATTTGGTGAAGTAGTCGATAAGCACAAAGATGAACTGATGCCCGTTTGAAGCTTTCGGAGAGATTGGCCCGATGACGTCCATGCCCCACATGGAGAAAGGCCATGGGGAAGTCATAACATGCAAAGGTGAAGGAGGCACATGAATTTTGTCTCCGTATATCTGGCATTTGTGACATGTTTTAGCATACTTGATGCAGTCTCCTTCCATGGTAGACCAATAGTATCCGAATCTCATGATTTGCCTAGCCATTGTGAAACTGTTAGCGTGCGTTCTGCAAACCCCCTCGTGGACTTCCTCCAAAATCTTCTTGGCTTCAGCAGCGTCACACATCTCAACAGTACCTGATCTTTTCTTCTTTTGTACAGGACTTCCCCATCTAAAACATAATTACAAGCTATCCTTCTCAACGTCCTCTTTTCATTGGCGGTCGCTTGTTCAGGATATTCGTGATTCCTTACATATCGCAATATGTCTTGGTACCAGGGGTGGTCATCCCTTTCTTTTTCTTCCATATTGCAACAATAAGCTGGGGTTTCGTAAATACTCATCCGGATGGGCTTCATATTTTCCTGGTTATTTATTTTGATCATGGAAGCTAATGTGGCTAATGCGTCAGCCATCTGGTTTTCATCGCGTGGGAGGTAGAAGAATGCGATATCATCAAACTTCCCAATTAGCTCCAAAATTAATTTTCGTTAACTGATCAATTTGGGATCCCTTGTTTCCCATTCTCCTTTGAGCTGATAAATCACCAATGCAAAATCTCCATATACTTCTAGCACCTTAACTTTGCGGTCTATGGCTACTTTAATTCCCATGATACAAGCTTCGTATTCTGCCATATTATTTGTGCAATCGAAATCCAACTTGCAAGTGAATGGGTAGTGATCTCCATTTGGGGATATCAGGACTGCCCCGATTTCATTACCAACGGCATTTGATGCTCCGTCGAAGTTCAACTTCCAAGGACAAACTTCTAGGGTATCTTCCTCAATAGCTGCTACAAACATCAGATCCTCATTAGGAAAATCGAAGTTCAAGGGTTCGTAATCGTCTAGTGCTCTGCTGGCTAGAAAGTCTACTATTGCACTTCCCTTCACAGCCTTCTAGCTCACATAGACTACGTCGAACTCAGAGAGTAGAATTTACCACTGAGCCATTCTCCCATTCAAAGTGGTTGACTCCATCATATATTTAAGAGGATCTAGTTTCGAGATTAACCAGGTCATATGGTACAACATGTACTGCCTCAACCTTCGAGTTGTCCAGATCAAGGCACAACACAATTTTTCAATCGGCGAATATCTCATCTCGCATTCAGTAAATTTCTTACTGAGGTAATATATCACCTTTTCTTTTATCCTTGATTTATCATGCTGACCCAATACACACCCCATAGAGTGATCAAACACTGTCAAGTACAGGATTAGTGGCCTATCTGGACAAGGGGGTGACAAAACTGGAGGATTCGACAAGTACTGTTTGACTCTATCGAAAGCTTTCTGGCATTGATCGTCCCACACACCTGGATTGTGTTTCTTCAAAAGACAAAATATGGGATCACACTTTTCGATTAACTGTAAAATAAACCGAGCAATATAATTTAATCTCCCAAGGAAACCTCAAACTTCTTTTTGAGTGCGTGGCGAAGGTAATTCCTGTATAGCCCTGACCTTATCTGAGTCGATCTCAATTCCCCTTTCGCTGACTATGAAACCCAGCAATTTACCCGATCTAGCTCCAAAAGTGCATTTTGCGGGATTGAACTTTAATTGGAATTTCCTTAATCTCAAGAATAACTTTCTCAATACTTGAATATGTTCTTCTTTTGTTCGAGACTTCGTAATCATGTCGTCCACATAAACCTCAATTTCTTTATGCATCATATCATGGAATAAAGTCACCATAGCTCTTTGGTATGTAGCTCCCGCATTTTTCAACCCAAATGGCATCACCTTGTAATAGAACGTACCCCACAACGTTATAAAGGTAGTCTTTCCCATATCTTCAGGATGCATTTTTATCTGATTGTACCTCGAGAAGCCGTCCATAAATGAAAACAAAGAGTACCCTGCTGTGTTATCCACCAGAGTATCAATATGAGGTAAAGGAAAATTATCCTTTGGGCTAGCCTTATTTAGGTCTCTATAATCCACACACATTGGTACCTTCCCATCTTTTTTAGGGACAGGTACAATGTTGGCTACCCATTCTGAATATTTGGTCTCTTGCAAGAATCCGGCATCAAACTGCTTTTTAACTTCCTCCTTTATTTTTAACACAATATCCGGTCTCATCCTTCGAAGCTTCTACTGAACGGGCTTGCAATCCTCTTTTATAGGCAGGCAATGTACTATAATGTTGGTGCTTAAACCAGGCATATCCTTATATGACCATGCGAAGACATCTTTAAATTCTTGTAGCGGCTCGACAAGATCCCGTCTTGTTTTCTGGGTTATGCGGGTTCCAATCCTCACTACCTTCCCTTCCTCCAATGTCACAGCCTCTACTGTTTCCTCATGAGGTAGAATTTGTTTCTCCTCCTGTTCTATCATTCTTAACAAGTCAGGGGATAAATCACTGTCTATATCATCTTCAAAATCTTGTGATCCTTCTAAACACATGTCCTGCTCAAAAGGATATTCCGAGTTCGTGGCAGCGTTGCTCACGTCATTGATATCTGAAGACCTGTTGTAGTTCACAAGAATATAGAAAGAATGAATGAATTCATGAATGGTCATTTGTATGTATAATGGTTATGAAAGAATGATTTGAAGGAATCACAAAATGAAGAAAGGAATAAAAGAATGTTTGCTTCAGATGATAGCAAAGATGTACTTTTTTAATATAATAATGTTTGAACACGAGCCTATTTTACAAAAGAAATCTTATCACTTCTAGGCTTAAAGTAATAAGTGCGTTCTGAGCATTACTCGAATAAGTTTTAAATACTACGGAATCTCTCTACTGAGTCCGCTTGTCTAAAGCGCTTCTGGTTCGTAGGGTCGAATATCTGATAAGGTCCCTTCTTCCACTGTCTCCTCAGATATGGCATTAATGCAAACATTACCCAACATTGCTACGATGTCTTTTCCTTTTGGTGCACTGGGCTCTGCATGAATTACCCCACCCGACACAAAAGTCTTAGATATGTGTGGAATTATCATGGGTTCCCACTTGGTTTCTTCGCTATTCAAACGAGCACGCCTTCTTTCTTGTCTCTTTTCCAGTTCTTTTCTTTTTTGTTTTGCATCTGGCCTAAATCCTAAGCCAAAGCGATCTTGTTTTTCTTTCAATGTCAGGGCCACAACTCTCCCCTGAAGATATTTTCCAAGTCCTCTTCCCGGTAAAGCTCCTTTCCCCACGGTCATTTTCAGTCGCATTCTTGTAGTCTTGGAGATTCTTGGTATCAGGATTCTATTTCCTTCCGTGGCGAAAGTTGCATTCACAAACTCGAGAAACCAGAAGGAACATTCAATTGTCTTGTCATTTATCTCTAAGTACGACATCTCACTAGTCACAGCTGCAATAATGTCCTCCTCAGCCTTTATTTTTATTAGCCGATCATCTGCTATCAACTTCACTTTCTGATGTAATGATGAGGGCACTGCCCCTGACGAATGTATCCACGGCCTCCCTAATAAGCAGTTATAGGAGGGCTTGATGTCCATTTCCAGAAAATCCACTTCGTAAGTAGTCGGGCCAATCACTAAAGGTATCTCGATTCTTCCCAACACTTTCCTTTGCGTGCCATCGAATGCCTTTACTATGCTCTGGCACTCTTTCATGTGCGAGCTGTCTATCGATAATCTGTTTAGAGTGGACAAGGGCAGTACGTTCAATGCCGACCCGTTGTCTATTAAGACCCCTGGTAGCGTGTATCCTTTGCATCTAGTGGTGATATGCAAAGCCTTGGTGGATCCTCTACCACCTGGTGGTATCTCATCGTCACTAAAATGGATGAAGTTGTCTGCACTTATGTTACCCACCAACCGATCCAATTTTTATCAACCAGAATATCATTGGCGACATAGGTCTCATTTAAGACTTTTATTAATGCATTCCTGTGTACCTCCGAATTTTGCAGCAAAGCCAATACAGATATGCGCGCTGGTTGCTTATGCAGCTGCTCTACCATGCAATATTCACTGTGTTTCAGGAACTTTAGGAACTCCTTAGCTTCTTCCTCTCTCTTTGGTTCCTTGATAGGTGATTGGACTCGATTGATTTTCTCTTTTCTGGCTCTTCCATCGTGGCTTTCCTTTTACCAAATCATAGTGTCTCCCGCTGCGAGTATGAAAGCCTGCATCCAACTCTTCTTTTGAAGCACTATCCAATTTCTCCTTCCCTGGGATTGTCACACTACATTCATAGTTCCAGGGAACCCTCTTGCTATCCTTATAAGCAAAGACTGCAGGTCTTTGTATTATCACTTTTGGTGCTGCCTATATTTCAGTTCTGCTATACCTGGGTTCTGTGAGTCTGTGTATTATTACTTTCTGTGCTACCTGCATTCCAGCTCCATTGTTCTTAGGTGCCAAAATAACGATCAAAGGGAATTTAACTTTTGAGTTTCTCGTTGTTGACTCTGAGGTGCATATGCTCTTCCCTTCTGCTCCTTCTTCACAAAACTCCATTTCTTTATTGTTCATCAAATTTTGTACCATAGTCTTGAACTCCTCAAAGTTCTGAATCTCGTGCCCCAATTCCTGATGGTACTCACAATAATTTTTCAACTTTCCCTGACTCTTTTTTGCAACAATTAGCCCCTGTTTGACCATTTCTTTCCAGACCAATCTTAAGGGAGTCTTAACCTCCGCAACGCTTGTTTTGACCCTTCTTTCTGAACTTCCGCTAACTGCATTGACCCTATTATGATCGGGTAATGGATTTTCTGCTTTTGGCAAGTCTGCCAACTCTATAACCCCCATATTGACAAACTTTTCTACCAATTTCTTGAAGGCCAAGCAATTCTCTATTGAATGCCCCGTGATTCCCACATGATATTCACATTTCGTATTCGGGTCGTACCACTTGGGGTATGGGGGCTGCATTGGTGTTAGGTAGCGAGGAGACACGATGTGCGCGTCAAATAAGTTTTTATACATTACCTTGTATGTTATCGGGATCGGTGTAAATTGAAGCTTCTCATTGTTCTGTCTTGCAGTGCCAGATTCTTTTCTGGACGAACCCTGATGCCCAGTAGCCACTGCCATAGGCTGGTTAACGGTGACTGACTTTGAATACCCCATGCTCGTGTTATTCACCTCGCTATCTTTCCTTCTCGTAGTCGTTCTTTTGTTATTTCCCCCCGCCTCAATCTTTCCACTTTTTATAGCATTCTCTATCATCTCTCAGGTCATTACAATGTCTGAGAAACTCTTGGTTGCGCTCCCTAGCATATGAGTAAGGAACTGGGCCTTCAACGTATTGATAAAGAGCATTGTGGTCTCTTTTTCCAAAAGTGGCGGCTGGACCTGAACGACAACCTCCCTCCACCGCTGTGCGTACTGTCGGAAACTCTCATTTGATTTTTTTCCATGTTTTGCAGAACAATTCTGTTAGGGGTCCTATCAGCTACATGACTGCATTGTCTCATAAATGCCTGTGCCAGATCTCTCCAAGAACCGATTTCAGTATGGCTCAGCTGATTATACCATCTGGCTGCTGCTTCGACCAGGCTATCCTGGAAGCAATGTATCAACAACTGGTCATTGTTAATATACCCGGTCATTTTCCGGCAAAACATGGTTATATGAGCTTCAGGGCAAGTGATTCCCTTGTACTTTTCAAACTCTGGCATCTTAAATTTGTGGGGGAGTATTAGATTTGGTACCAGGCTTAGATCTTTAGCGTCGACCCCGCGTTGCCTATCAGCGTCCTCCATAGCCCGAAATATTTCTTCTAACCACTTACAATGCTCTTCTAGCTGTTTTGGCAATTCAGACTTTGCCTTTTCCTCATCCGCTGCCTCATCAAGGTCGGGAATAGCAGCATTGATTGGATGGTAAACCAAATTGGAACCTGATCCAGCTTGAAAATTTGGTGGTACCGAGACACCCTCTTGAAATTGTTGAGGTTTAATTACAATGGATGTCCTTCGGGGATGCTCTTCAGGAGGTGTTAAGGTAAAACCCGAGGGATATGGTCGTTCCTCACTATCTTCCACAGTATTAACCATAGGGGCTTTCCCTTTGTCTGCCAATAACTGGGTCAATTGGGACATCATGGTTCTCTATGATTCCATCATCTGTTCCATCATATCACGCTGTATCTTGGCAAGCTGCTCTTGCATTTGAAGTTGCAGTTTTTCTTGCATCTCCTTTTGGAGTTGTTCGAGTTTCTCTATCCTCTGATCCATGTTTTTTATTTTCTTTCTCGTACCGTAGGGATGCATCTCTGGAAAAGTTTTGTTGGTTTCCAGGTTGCTGAAATAATTTTTACTATAATTAGGACCTTTTAATGATTTTTAATGCATATGAATGGAATGAAGACACATGCATGAATGCAAAGAAGGTGTCGATTCAGATTCAATTTTATTTAGAAAGCTTTACTAGAGAACAAAGTCCTTTACATAGAATCGAATTACAAATAAGGCCTGGCCCTAGCACCTAAAACCCTAATTTTCTCGAGTAGTGAAGCTAATTCCAGTTCGCGATCTGACCGCGTTTCAAACTGCATACTCAATACATCAGCTTGTACGGCCAAAGTTTGTAAATAATCGGCTATCTCTCGCATCTGGGTTATAGCTTCTCCCATGAGGTGATCCCTATCTCTGACTTGATTCTGAAAATAGTGAAGCTCATGTTTCTTTTGTTCTTCATCCGCCTCTAGAGACTCGATATGGTTCTGGCAATTCTGCAAGGCCATTTCTAATTCTTCAATCTTTTCCTTCATTTCTTTAATTTGGCTTAAACAGGCTCTTAGTTCTTTCATAGAGTCACGGCTTCGATGATGATGAAGAGATCTCTCAAGTTCTGCGACTCTAGCCTTCAACTTGTTTTGTTCACTTCGGCTTTCTGAGAGGCTCTTTTCCATAGGTTCAATTCGTGCTTGTGTCTCTCAGAACTTCTCCTCCCATTGGTTAGCTTTAGCACTTTCGTCTTGAACCTCCTGATGCCATTGTTCTGAAGTCTTCCCTAAACCGGCAGTCCTCATTGACAGGTGCATCTTCTTATAGTTAGTTTTTAAGCTGTTTAGATCCTCTTCAACCCATTCTTTTCCTTTTTTGAATCTTTCTGCCTCTGCCTTTTAAACGTCAGCATCTAACCTTAAATGCATCTTCTCTTCCTCTAATTGCTCTATTTTCTTTTCCAGTTCTCGATTCCTCTTTTCAAAATCTTGCTTTATTATTTCCAATTCAGACAGGACAACTCGAAGGCATTCTTCTATAGATCGGTCACCTTTCAAACTTGGTCTAGGTATATTATCGTTAATCCTCTGGCTGAACCAACTATTATACTCCGGCGTCGTCATTGAACCTACGGACAATCTCTTCATTCGGTGAATCTACTTTCAAGCGTCATGAATCTCCCGAACCTTTTTCTTGTAATTGTCCGCCTGATATGAGAACTCATATTGAGCCAGCCCATAAGTCGCCAGTATAAATTGCCTTGACTGGTATTGCCTTAGTGCAAGCAACGGAGTGTATCCAGTGGCCCCCCAAATCCCAATCAATGGTACATAATCAAAACTCCCACAATGATAGAGGATCTTGTTAGGGACCATCCAAATGGCTCTCCACTCTACATCCTCCTCTTTGAGATTTTGAAGGATCATCATCCAGTTTTCTTCTGAGATGTCATTTCTCCTTCGTGTAGCTACCTCTTCCTTTAACTGGGAATAATTTTGGGAGAAGACTGGTAAGAGACCTGTCCATCTTCCAAAAGTGTCCATTAAACCAGTCAACAATGAGTTGTGCACATCCAATAAATCTACCTTCACCTTCCCTCCGACATAAGCTCAAAGATCTGAACGTCTCGCCTAGTATTGTAGGTACCGGTGTGATTCCTTTGCCCAGACGATCGAATAGGTCAGCGACTGCTTCATCTATGTGCCTTAGAGCTTTAGGAAAAATCACTGACATCAGTAAATGCTCAGTGGCAAAGATATCTACCCCCTCTTCTTCGTATCTCGAGTGTGCTAAGATCAAGTCTCTCATAACCACCCAAGGAATACATTTACCATTACCTTTCTGCTGAATTTGAGCCGTAACCCAAGACTCATTCATCCCAGTAATACTCACTAATTTCTTCACGAAGGTCGGGGCGTTAGCGGCTTTAATGTAAGCTTTGTTGACTAAGATCTTTGGACAATGGAGCAAGGTTGTATACTCCTCTATAGTGGGGACCAAATCTACTCTCCCAAAAGTGAAACAATTATACGCAGGATTCCAAAACTGGGTCATAGCCTGAAACAAATGTTTGTCTACCTTAACATCTAACAAATAGGGCATATCACCGTAATTTTGGTAGAACATCTGCTTAGTTCCCTCATCCCAACTGCCCCATATATATCTCAACTCCTGTAGCTCATTTTGCACCACACTGACGCGAGTAAAGTCCCACAACTCCGATACGTATCCCTTAGCCAAACTGTCCCATTTCTCTAATTGTAGCCTCTCTGACCATGTGAGGACAGCCGCATTGTCTTTGACTCTATCAAGGAATTCGTTCTTCATGTTAAACCTTTTAACTTAGCCAGTGAACACGAATCGACTCCTCCTTAAATATGCAATGTCATGCCAATCACAAAAAACGCGAGTCAGTACCAAATAATCAGATTGAAGGCAAACAGAAAATAATCAACCACATATACGGGTAACCATTAACATTCAACACTACTACGCTTGACGGGTTCCTACGGTCTACTACATGGGGTAAAGTCCTAAGAAAAGGGTACCCGAACCTGCAGATTCCTCAATCCTCACCCATTATAGGCTCATACGGATCAAGTTCAGTTCAGGGGGATACATTTCCCTATGCCCATGTGGAGGTGAAAACCTCACGAAGACATAGGTACGGATGTATCCCGGAAGCAGTCCACTAGCCCATGCGGAGGTGAAAACCTCACGAAAGCATAGCTTCTCACTCCCACTGAAAGGTGTGACCACAACGGTCATGCAATGCAATGCCAAAGTATTATGGGACTCGACATTATAACAGTTATAGCACAAACAGATGTTTTAATGAGAAACATGATGAAACATTTTTTCAAGTTTTCAATCAAAAGGAAAAAATTAATCAATTTATGGCTCGACTCTCAACCGGGTCCCCAGTGGAGTCGCCAAGCTGTCGAAACCATTTTTTTAGCGACTTTTGAAAAACGGGAATCGACTTTAAAAATATGGAAACGGAGTCGCCACCGATCTTTTATTCAAGGTGTGATCGGATCACCTATAAAAATATTTTGGTCTGCGAAATTCAAGAAAACGGGTTCGGGAGTCGGTTACGTGCGAGGAAGGATTAGCACCCTCGCAACGCCCAAAATTGGTACCAAATTGATTCATTAATGTCCTAATGTTGAAAAGTTTGAAATGGTTTTGAAATTATGTTTTTTATATTTTAAATAACTTGACTGAATATCGAGATTCCCTTGCTCCGAAAGAATAGAATATCATATCCAGCATGATTGGACACGACAATCTGAGTCCTCGAATCCAAGATTATCCCCAAAATTCTCCAAGTACATTTATTGAAATTTAAAAAGGGTATTTGATTATTTGGACAAACAAAAAAAGATCACACCCAGCACGATTGGGCACGATTTCTTCGAATTTCCAAATTATTTTGAAAATATGAACCAATTTTGAAAGGGTATTCGTTTATTCGGTTAAACGAAAACGACCACACCCAGCACGATTGAGCGCGATTTCTTCAAATTTTCAAATGCACGAATATTACCTTATTTTGGAAAAATGAACAAATTTTGAAAGGGTATTCGTTTATTTGGTTAAACAAAAAAAAATCACACCCAGCACGATTGGGCACGATTTCTTCGAATTCCCAAACGCATGAATATCACCTTGTTTTTGGAAATATTAAGCAAGAACGATTTTAAAGATCGAATAGTGTTGAAACATGATGTTTTTAAATAAATGTAGTGCTATGATGTAGTAACATACAATGTGGAGCAATTATTTACAAATGGGGTATAAGGCTATTGAATCCCAAGCAACAAATAAATACAAAACAAGAATTAAAACATACGTAATGACAATAATTATCGAACATTAAATCAATGATAAGGAAAACTAATTAAATGTATATAAGCATAACAAATGCACAACATATTCTAAATAAACAAGAGCGATTTTAAATATATTAATAATAAGTAAAAATAATGCATATAATAAAATCAACAAAATATAATAATATTAACATTAATTAGAAATAACCTAATAATGTCAGGAATAATATTCATAATAATAAAAAATAATAATAATAACAATACACTGACTTAATGATAAATAAAATAATAAAAAGGGCTAAATGAAAAACATTCAAACAATCAAGGGTTAAAACCGCAAATACTTAAATAACAAAAACACAGTGAATGAACTGGACTAAATCAAGAGTATATATGAATTTCAGGGACCAATTAAACAATAAAAACAACACGTAACGGGATTAATTAAAAACACTATAGGAATAGAAGGGACTAAACACGCAAATCCTCCATTAATTGGAGAAACACGCGGATCTTGTGAATATGGATCGGGTCATCAGGCACAGATGGATACGGCGTCGTTTAAAGGCTATTGTCATAAGCCAAACGGCGCCGTTTTTCCTAATGAACCAAACCTAATAGAAAAACTGTTTAAGTATTGTTTTAAACAAACCCTAGCCCCTAATGCTTCTTTACCCCGCCGCATAGAGAAAGATTCTCTCACTCACCACCCAATCGCCATCAGGACTGGCGAAGAGCAGTGCGAATGGAAAAAGAAAAATCACCTCCGTTCACTACCAAATCGCTATCGTACCCAGCGAAAGGCAGTGCACGAGTACTTTGATTTACACCGAAGATACTATTCTTGAAGAGCTACCGAAGAGCTACCGAAGAGCTAAATTGTGGACAGATGTTTCGTGGTTGTTAATTCGGTAAGGGTTAGTTGTTGGACATTCCTGCAATTAATTTACACATGAAAGGGTTGGTGGTATGAGGCATCCTCGATCACTATGACCAACTTAACTATTGAAGGAGAAGACCTATTATCAAGGACCAATTCGGAACTGGAACCAAAATCGAGCCTGAAACTAAAATATCATCAAATCAATTTACTCAATCCTATTTCATTTCTATTTATTTCATTTCTATTTTGATTTTAATTATTTCTATTATTTTATTTTAATCAGATTTAACTCCCCCTTTTTAATTTTCACACAGATCGTTACACGTCATGGGCTCAACAATTGCCTGACGCGCAACCTAGTTAAACTAAAAAAAAAATTTAGATATCTTTATCCCTTTGGGATCGACCCTACTCCTTATTCTATTATTTATCTATCGTTTAGGCATAAGAACTTTATTTTTGGTGGATTCGACACCCATCAGTGAGTTTGAGAATGAAGAATTTGTAGAATTCTATGATGATATAGGAATAAGGCATAAATTTTCAATGCCAAGACACCATAGCAGAATGAAATTGTAGAGCACAAGAATCGTGATTTTCCACAATTCATTATGGCAAATTAGAGTCTTTTCAACACTTCGAAGCCAAGGAATTTAGCCCCGAAAGGCAGTGTCGCGATGTCGGTCTTGTGGTGTCGCAACAATGAGTGATGAATAGAATTAATCAAGTCAGGGGTATTTTTGTCCACACAATAAACATTTGTCAATTTTTAGGGCTTTAATTAACCTAATTAGGTCAGATAACTTTGGCTATAAATATGTGTGTTTACCCTTACTTTAGGAGGCATGGCCAAGTGAGCCACTTAGTTTAGTTCAGGGTTTTTATTTTAGTTTTTATTTTATGTCAATTTAGTCCTTTTATGTTATAAACCATAATTTTGTTCTTTGATTAACTTGGATTCAAATTCAATCAAAGCCTTTAATTAAGTAGTTTTTTAATTTTTTTCAGTTTTCAATTGCAATCGGGGTTGTCTTCACAACTGTCAAAGGAAATTCGGCTTTCACACGTAAATCAATATCGAACGAATCCATTCTCTTATTCCATTTTTCTATTTAATGTTTTGCTTTGCATGTTAAATATGAAATTAGGGATATTTGCATCTAGATCCATGAGTAGCTAATTTCCTTCGGGAGATTAATGAGTGGATGTGAGAATATTTAACGAAAGAATTAGGGTTTGATTCCAAATTAGCTGGCGTAAATTATGTGCGATTAAACCCTAGGATTGACGAACTTAGGAAGTAATTTAGGATAAACGAGATCGAGAGATAAGTTTACCGAGTAAATCATAATTTATCCCAGTCAAGAAAGTGAGGTCGACAGATAAGCATGTATTGGTCAATTAATTAATTAGTTAGAGGTCGAGAGGTAATAACTAGTTAATTAATAGATAACTTGATAAAATCTGAGTTCTGAAGTTAATTAGGAACACTGAAGTGAGTTAATCTTCTGCTTAGTTAATTGGATTAATTTTGATTGTTATTCAGTTGTCTTTAATTTTAGTTAATTTATGTTATTTTGATTAATTACTTTTACTTTGGTTTTTCGTACTATAATTTTAAGTTATTACTATTTAGCCCTGTTAGTGTAGAAAATTAATTTTAGTTTAATTCAACCTCCCTTGGGTAAGATCCTTGGAACACTTCCTAGAGTGTTTCGTTATAACACTTTATTATATTAAAATTTGATCCGTATACTTGCAGACACCATTATTTTATTTATTATCTTTTTGCTGCAGTATTTCCAGTCCAAACGTTCGTACGTTTGGCGCCGGTCAAACCACACTATACAAGAGATGGCACTAGTGATGGTTAATAGGAAATGAGTTGCTCATAGATTTTGGGTTGAAGCAGTGAACACCATAATCTATGTAATCACCAAGCTTTTTATTAGACTAAAGACTCGTGTAACACCTTATGAAATGTGGAAAGGGAGGAAGCCAAATGTCTAATGTTTTTTTAAGTGTTTGGGAGCATCTGTTACATCCTGAAAGATCGAGAATATCAAGTTAAATTTGATTCAAAGAGTGATAAAGCGATCTATCTAGGATATTCATGCAATAAAAAAGCCTTCAGAGTCTACAACAAACGAACTTAGAAGGTAACGAAATCCTTTAATGTGGTTATTAATTATAGTGTACATGAGAAACATATTGAAGATGAAGTGCCACACACATGCAAAACTCAGTGGCTAGTGTTCCTGGCACTATGAATATTGTTGATAAGACTATTGTAGAAACTCATGAAGTTGTGGATGTGGACCTAGATAATGATATAGACAAGTGATGTTGATTCACTTAACTAACTAAAATCACAACAAAGGCAAGCGCACCTATCGAATAGTTGTATAGCTATGGTGAGTCGGGAATATCGTATCCACGAGGACTAAAAGTACTAGTAATTACTATCTTTTTATTATCTAGCCTGTAAATTGAAAGGGTTGTTTTTAATCTAAAATTATCTAACAAATTATTAGACGCAACAGAGAATTAAGTAAGAAAATATTCGAATGAATCAATGAGAGAGACAATACCCAGGAAAGAATCCACCTAGACTTCATTTATTATTCTGAATTTGAATTAAATGATTTATTCACTTACCTTGATTCGTAGAAATCCCTAAATTATATTAATATCTCTTTCGAGAGTAAAAATAACTAACTCTAGGTTGATTAATTGAAATCTCTTTCTAATTAAAACTCCTATTGTCGCATTAACTCGATCTATGGATTTCCCTATTAGATTTGACTCTAATATGGTAGATTTATGTCGTCCTATTTCTAAGATTGCATGCAACTCCACTCAATTATGCCGGATCTACTCTTAAACAAGGACTTTTGCTCCTCTGAAATAAGCACATCAATCATGAATTAATATCCTAAAAACTATAAAACATGGAATAAGTACACATAATTGAGATCAAGAAATCAAGTATTTATCATGTAATTCAGAAATTAAATAACAAGATCCATCATAGGTTTCATCTTCCATAGGTATCTAGGGAATTTAGTTCATAATTTGTAAAGAAGACATATCAAAATCAGGAAAACAACAAAACATAAAGAAACCCAAAAACTTCTAGAGAAATTGAATGGAGATCTTTAGTCTTGAAGGAGATACTGCTCTTGAGTTGAATTCGTTGGCATTCTTCAAGTAAATTCTTCGTTCTTCTCTGCGTGCTCTCCTAGATCCTCTTCTAGTGTGTATTTATAGACTTTAGAATGCTCAGAAACCCTAAAAATTGGCTTTTTCTACGTGTTTGAGAAACAGGGAGCGATATCGACACTGGTTGGCACATGGGCGTGTGGCCAGCCTGTGTGGCTCACACGGGCGTGTGCTCATCCCGTGTGGGAATGCCCAGGCCGTGTGGTTCCTAAAAATAGCTCATTCTGTCTGATTTTGGCCCGTTTTCCGCTCCTTTTGCTTCCCTATGCTCTCCTAAGTATAGAAACATGAAATTAAAGGATTAGGAGCATCAAATACACTAAATTATATAGTAAATTATCCAAAAACATGCCAAGCATGGGATTAAAACATGTTACTTTTATGGTTTATCAATAAGTATTTTGAACAACCCTAACCTTCTTTCATGGTCAGAAAGAATCATTCAGTTGATGATGTCATTGGATATATCAATGATGAGGTTAGAAATGGTGAGACTTGCCTGCTATACTTCCTAGATTTAGCCTAAGCATGTTGAATATGTCTTGTCTTGAAAGATAAGGACAAACATACTTATTTTAAAGATTTCATTAAGAGGCAATCTTGATTACTATACTAACTATGTCACATTATTCAATTTTCCTACTACCAATATGCCTTTTTCCTTCATAAGGAATTTACACATTCAACATTTCCTCCATTTTTTGAGGCAACTACTACTCTCCAAAACTTTCTTTTCAATTTCTAACCACCATTCAATCATAACAAGGTTAACCTTTGTCTCTTTTCTTTCTTGATCTTTTTCTTGAAGCAATCAACAACTAATTAAAGATACCTAAGTTCAAAAGTGGTTTAAAAAATAATCAAACCCCTTTTAGTTTTAGACTGGAGTAAAACCTCTCAATCCTTCTCTCTTGGCCATATTGACTCGAGCACACTAATAGAAACTTGAGGTAACTGTCATGGTTTAGAGTTTGCGTCTTAATGGATCTAGTGCCCTAAGTGTATTATATTCATTTTGTATACTTGTATTTTTTGAACAAATTGATTTAATAAAACATCAATTGTTTTCATTAATATTCTTTTTAAATTGTCCTCAATGGTTTTTGCACGTAAAGTAGAATGGAATCAAATATTGGCTGACTGGTTATCTAATGTTTAACTAATACTAGGCAATATTACGTGGTTGAATCGTAATACGAAATGACAACTTATATTAGTAGATAATCTAAACAAGTCCTTAGTCTAATTGACAATGAGAAAATCAAATGAAAGACTAATATGTCATCTACCAAGTCCAATTAGGGAGATGCTTTGTCTTGAGCATTGGAGCATATGACTCTCAGAAGATAGAGACATAGATGTAACTGATTGGACTGACATTACATCAGATAGGACCCAAGTAAAATATATCCTAGATCTGTCTATGGATCTATTCATTTTTTATGTTCATAGTGTGATATACCTTAATCCCGAGAGGATGATGGACTATGCATGTGTGACTCGTATACTTTGATGTAAGTATAAGCCTGAGTTCAAATAGGTAAGGAATTGAAAGTTGGTATGTTTGGCATACGACTTCTACAGTATGTAGGATCATTCAAAATAGTAGAATTTATATCCCAACTAAAAAGTAAATGGTATCCTCTCATCGACATTACATGATTGATGAAAAGTAAACGTGGCCACAGGTCATTTGCCTTTGTGATAAATTACTTGATTACTATTTGATAGTAATTGGCTTTTCATGAAAAAAGATATAATGGTTATCATGAGATAAAATATGATCACATTGGGAGAATAATTTAATCCCAAGGATATTAAGGATAACCTATAAGGGTAACACACTTATGATAAGGTCATTGGACGAGCACTTATTAAGTAGCTTTCATAATTGTGTGTAATTAGGGAGAGCTTAGTCATGATACTATAGTAGAATGAATTTGTGACTAAATAAATTTATAATTGATAGGAAAAAAGTTAAAAATTAATTATGAATTATTTGAGCCCTAATTATATATGTCCAAGTGGTTCCTTCGCTAGTTTTTTGAAATTAGAAATGAATCGCATATAAAACCGAATGGAAAGAAATGAATGAAATTTTCTTGAGAATTAATTGAAGGTTTTTCAGTTTATTATTTAATTAATTATATTTAAATAATTGAAGATCAAAAATGAAATTAAATTAATTAATCATTGCAGTTGAATAAGGAAATTAAATATATTTCCTCATAAATTTATTTATGATAAAGTTTTTATAACTTTAATGGAATTAGAATTGGGTTGAGAAATTATTTAATTGAGAAATTAAATTAGTTAATTTAAATTAATTAAATTGATTGAATACATAATATTTATTTGGGGAAATAGAAAACAAGTATTGAGTTGGATTAAATTATAAAGTGTTAGGTTAAATTTTCAATAATCATATATAGTTTGACTCAATAAATGAATTGCCCAAAATCCCCTCATTAACAAGAGAGGGGCGACAACCCTAGTATTATTAACTAGGGTGTGTTGCCCACTCCTACTCTTAGTTAGAGTATGAGTGTGTTTTCTATTGAATAAATGCTATTTATCTAGTGTTTATTCAACTAAGATCCTTGATAAGCCATAAAAGTAACATATTTTTAATCTCATTCTTGATGCGTTTTTGGATGATTTTTTATGTAAATTAGTGAATTTGATGCTCCTAATCCTTTAAATTCATGTTTCTATACTTAGGTGAGCATAAGGGAGTGAAAGGAGCGAAAAACAAGCCAAAATCAGAAAAAAGGAGTTGTTTTCAGGATCCACACGGGCTGGGTATTTCCACACGGGTTGGACACACGCCCGTGTGAGCCACACGTCCATGTGCCAGCCCGTGTAAAATTCGCAACCCACTTCCCAAATATGTGGAATTACCTAATTTTTAGGCTTTCTGGGCATTCTAAAGTCTATCAATACATATTAGAAGAAGACCTAAGGGAGCACACAAAGAATATCAAAGAAAACACTCAAAGAACACCATCAGAGGCAACTTAGAAGCAAATCTCCTTCAAGAATGAAGATCTCCTTTTAACTTTTTTAGAAGTTTTATTGAATTTCTTTATGTCTTGTGGTTTTTCTGAATTTGAGATGTTTCCATTCGAGATTATGAACTAATCCCCTAGATACCTATGGGAGATGAAACCTATGATGAATCTTATTAATTAATTTCTGTTTTACGCGATAAATACTTGATTCTTGTTCTCAACTATGTATGCTTATTTCGTGTTTTAATATTTTTGGGATATTAATTCATGTTTAATGTGCTTATTTCAGTGGAGCAAAAGTCTCTGTTTAAGAGTAGATCTAGCATAATTGAATGGAGTTACATGCAGTCCTAGAAATAGGATGACATAAATCTACCGGATTAGAGTCAAATCTAATAGGGGAATCCATAGATCGAGTTAATGCGATAATAGGGGTTTTAATTAGAAAGAGATTTCAATTAATCAACCTAGAGTCAGATGTTCTTACTCTCGAAAGTGATATTAACATAATTTAGGGATTTCTACGGATCAAGACACAAGTGAATAAATCGTTTAATTCAGATTCAGAATAATATGTGAAATCTAGGTGGATTCTTTCTTGGGTATTGTCTTTCTCTTTGGTTAACTTCGATTATTTTTCTATTTCATTCTCTGTTGCGTTCTTAGTTAATTTAGAATAGTAAATTTAGATTAAAAACAATCACTCAAATTTATTGGCTAAATAATAGAAAAACGGTTATTACTAGTACTTTTAGTCCTTGTGGATACGATATTCCCTACTCACCATAGCTATACTATTGTTCGATAGGTGCACTTGCCTTTATCGTAATTATAGTTAGTGCAGTGACATTCATGTTTTTGGTGCCGTTGCTGGGGACTAAAATATTAGGAACACCCAATTTTTATTAATTTAGCCATTTATTTTTATTTTTAGTTTAATATTTGCATTCTAATTTTTCTTTTCTTTTATCTGTTTTTGGTAGGTTCCTTTAGTTTATGACTGGAAGAAACCCGTCGGGACCATTACTATTTGACAGCAAAATTGAAAGTATAGCTCACAGAAATCGTAGAGAAGCAAGGCAGAGTCGACAGAGTATAGTAGACGAGTAATAGGACGTTATTATTATTACTGAGGAGATGAGTGATAACAAAAATAATTAGCTACCTCCTATGGTTGTTGTAAAACCTGCAAATCCAACAAATATGAATCCTGCTCATCGTACTATGTACGATTATGCTAAGCCCACTCTAACTGGGGTTGAATCAAATTTTGTGAGACCCACCATTGCTGCAAAAATTTTAAACTGAAGCCAAACACTATTCAGATGGCACAACAATTTGTTCAGTTCGATGGTTTGCAAGACGAAGATCCAAATACTCATTTGGCTAATTTTCTAGAAGTCTGTGATACTTTCAAGATAAATGGTATTTCTAAAAACACCATTTGCCTACGGTTATTCCCTTTCTCGTTGAGGAACAAAGCCAAACAGTGGTTGAATTCTTTACCATGAGGCTCTATTACTACATGGGATCAAATGACCGAGAAATTCCTACTGAAGTACTTCCCACCAACTAAGAAAGCCAGGTTAAGGAATGATATCTCTTCCTTAGTTCAGATTGACTTAGAGACCTTATATGATGCATGGGAGAGATACAAGGACTTATTGAAAAGTTTCCCTCACCATGGGTTACCTCTATGGCTACAGGTTCATACTTTCTACAACGGTTTAAACCCCTCAACTAGGCAGTTGATCGATCCAGCAGCCGATTGTACTCTAAACAATAAAACACCTAAAGCGACTTATAAGTTTATAGAGGTGATGTCACTGAATAATTATCAGTGGCAAGTCATGAGGAATATGCATATGAAAGCAGCCAATGTTTTTAACTTAGATGCGGTCACCATGTTATCGAATCAGGTAGAAATTTTAAATAAAAAAATTATGGTTTATGTGTTTCTACGCAGGTACATTCAGTGATGCAATGGGATGCAAATGGAGGTAGAATAAATAATTTGGAATATTTACCCTTCGATCCTAGTATGGAGAATGAGCAAATAAATTATATGGGTAATAATTTTAGACCTCAAAATAACCCTTATAGTAATAACTATATTGCAAGATGGAGGAACCACCCAAATTTCTCATGGGGTTGTCAAGGAAACCAAAGACCACAACCCCCTCCAGGCTTTCAACAACCCTATCAGCAAGAGAATAAACTGAACCTTGAAGAGATGTTGGCAAAATTTATTTTGGTGTCAGACCTATTTTCAAAACACCGAGACAGCTTTGAAAAATCAGCAAGCGTCAATTCATGGGCTCAAAAATCAAATTGGACAACTTACTAAATTGGTTTCAGAAAGGCAACAAGGTAGTTTACCTAGTAACACCAAACCCAACCCAAAAGAGCATGTGAAAGCAGTTACATTAATGAATGGGCAACTGCTGGCTGAACCTGAAAAGAAGTTGCAACAGGAATCTGATAAGGAAATTGATGACGGGGTAAATCCCGAAGTAATTCAAACACCGGTACTTAAAGAATACAAACCACCGATTCTATATCCGTCAAAGTTGAAAAAAGACCGTATAGATGCACAATTTGGTAAATTTCTTGAACTTTTCAACCAGTTGCATATTAACTTACCTTTTGTTGAAGCTATTTCGCAGATGCCCACATATGCAAAATTTTTAAAGGAGCTATTAACAAATAAAAGGATGTTTGAGGAACTATCCACTGTGGAACTTAACGAGGAATGTTTAGCTATTCTCCAAAATAAACTACCAACTAAGTTGAAAGATCCAAAAAGTTTGACTATTTCCTCTTTTATTGGTAGTTTAAACATTGAGAAAGCATTAGCTAATTTGGGTGCTAGCATTAATTTGATTCCTTATAAAATGTTCAAGCAACATGGTCTTGGGGAACCAAAACCTACTAGGATGAGTATTCAATTAGCTGATAGATCTGTAAAATATCCTGGGGGAATTATTGAAGATGTCCTTGTAAAAGTAGATAAATTCATATTACCTATTGATTTTGTTGTGCTTGACATAGATGAGGATGCTGAGGTGCCTTTAATTTTAGGTCGCCCTTTTTTAGCCACTGCTAGGTCTATCATTGATGTGAGTGATGGTAAACTTGTACTTAGGGTAGGTGATGAAGAGATTATTTTTAAAATATATGATGCCATGCGATTCTCTAGAGAACAAGATGGTTCCTATTATTTTATTAACTCTATTGACCATGTTATTCAAGATTCATTACAAGAAATTGTTCATAAGGACATGTCAGAATTGTGTCTTGTCGAAGAAGAGGAGGTAGATGACGATATTGCTGTGATAAGTGAGACAAAAATTGATTTAGATTCTAATGAGTCTTCACTGAGACAAAAGAAATATGAGGGCATTGAGGTAAACGATGAATTAAAATCAAAACCCTCCATTGAATAACCTCCCAAATTGGAACTGAACAATTACCAAATCACCTAGAGTATGTGTTTCTTGGAAACAATTCTACATTACCAGTGATTATTGCTTCAGTTTTGAAGCCAAATGAGAAAGATGAGTTATTGCAAGTATTAAAGGAGCATAAAAAAGCCATAGCCTGGAAGATTTCTGACATCAGAAGGATTAGTCCTTCTTTTTGCACCCATAAAATTTTAATGGAAGATGATTACAAACCATGTGTGCAAGCTCAAAGATAGCTAAATCCTAACATGAAGGAAGTCGTTAAGGTTGAGGTAATTAAACTTCTAGATGCTTGAGTTATTTATCCTATTTATGATAGTACTTGGGTGAGCCATGTGCAGGTTGTTCCTAATAAGGGAGGCATTACTGTTGTAGCCAGTGAGAAGAACGAGTTGATCCCAACAAGAAAAATTACAGGATGGAGAGTTTGTATTGACTATAGGAAGTTGAACGATGCCACGAGGAAAAATCATTTTCCTTTGCCATTCATAGATAAAATGTTGGAAAGGTCATCTGGGCATATGTATTATTGCTTCCTAGATGGACTCTCTGGCTACATTCAAATCCCGATAGCTCCCGAGGACCAAGAAAAAATGACATTTACATGTCCGTATGGTACATTTGCTTATCAAAGAATGCCTTTTGGATTATGAAATGCTCCTGCTACTTTTAGCGTTGCATGTTAGCCATCTTTGATGAACTTATAGAAGACATTATGGAGGTATTTATGGACAACTTCTCGATATTCGGTGATTCTTTCCATCTTTGTCTTAAAAACTTAAAACGAGTTCTAATGAGATGTGAGGAAACAAACCTTATGCTAAATTTGGAAAAATGTCACTTCATGGTTTGAGAAGGGATTATGTTAGGTCATAAAATTTCTAGTAAAGGGATTGAGGTTGACAGAGCGAAAATTGAAACTATCGAAAAACTACCTCCCCCTAGTTCAGTTAAGGCTATTCGAAGCTTTTTAAGACATGCTGAATTTTATAACGGGTTTATCAAAGATTTATCTAAAATAGCTAAGCCCTTAACTAATTTGCTAAAAAAGATGTGAAGTAACTGTCCGATTTAGACTCTAGTCGGAACAGTGGTTTCGGAACCACAAATCCGAGTTAGTAAAATATTATAATATTATTTTCTGTGCCCTTGATATGTGATTAAGCATGTGATAAAGTTCTGTAAGTTAATTTATTCGTCTGTGTGCTTAATTTGATAAAAGGATTAAATTGCATTAAATGCAAAACTAGCAAGATATTTGTAAAAGTGTCCATTTGAGATGGCTTTTTAATAAGGGAGCCTTATGAGGCAATTACACCAATATTTAGATAGTAGATGGATAAAGGACATAAATGCCCTTAATGTTTATATGTACATATGTTTAGTATAAGGTTAATTTAGTAACTAGATTATTAGTAAGGTAATAATAAAACAAAAGGCTAAAATAATAAGCCATTTCATCCATCTTCTTGCTGAAAATCAAAAGAAATAAGGGTTTAAAAAGCTTTCACACATTCGGCACTTGTAATCTTTGATTAAGGTATGATTTTACTTTGGTTTTTGATAATTTCTACATTTTCGTAAATGTTTCTTCAAATGCTTCAAAACCCATGTCTTAATTTTGAGAATTGATGATGTTTATAAGATGTGCCATTGATGGAATTGTGAGATTTGTGATGAGTAATGGAGTTAAATGAAAGATATGTGTTTAGTGAACATGTTTTGTTCTTGAATTTTTGATGAATTTAGCTAATTAGGGCTAAATTGTAAAAATAGTATTTTGAAGGGCTAATTTGCGATATAAATGAAATGTTTGGACTTGAATGAGATGCATGAGCATTCAGCTAATGTAACATCCTAAAATAGGGCCTATGCATTTTCGGTTTAATTGTATGAAGTGACATGTTTTAAGTATTATGAATAAATTTTGAATATTTTTGGAAACCCGGAAATGAGTGAAAATAAGTTAGAAATGAACATTTTTGGAAACCTGAAAATGTATGGAAATGTTAAGTTTAAAAATGGAAGGTGAACATTTTTGGAAACTAGGAAATGTAAGGAAAATGGAAAGTGAACATTTTTGGAAACTTGGAAATGTAAGGAAATGTCAAGTTTTCTGAGCCGATCGGAAATTTTTGGAAACTTAGAAATGACCTAGAAATGACGAGTTTTAAGGTTTAAAAGGGAAATTAAGGCAAGGTGGCCTTAAAAGAAAAAGTTTGTGAAATTTGACACACAAGCAGGCTTGGAAAAGTGGCTGAAGATGCCACTTAGGGCCTATGGAAATGGCGCCATATGCAAGAGGAATGGGCTGAGTTCGAGTCACTTGGGAAGCAAATAAAGGAGGTTTTATTTTTGCTTCCCGGAAGACTCGAGGTGGACGGCACATGCTTCTAGAAAGGAGGTGTTTTACTTTCATAAATATTCGATTAAAAGGGTGATAAATAAAGGATTTTTAAATTGGATTATTTTGAAGAGATAAATGTTGGATTTAAACTCTTTTATTTATGATAATTAAAGGATAAAGTTATCAGATAGAGGAGTGGTGGCCAAGTAAGGGACTCCTTAGATGATAATTTCGGCTATAAAAGGAAAAGAGAGGCCATTCTGCATTATTATACTGTTCTTTGAAAGCCTCTGCGAATTCTCTTCACCAAATCTTCTTCTTCTTTTATTTTTGCCAAGCCGAAATACCTTGTGATCTAGCCGAATCCTCCATCTTTATTCTTCCTTCTCTTTTCTTTCTAATCCCTCCAAAAGCCGAAAGTTGTGAGATCATCATCTAGCCATAGCCGAATCTCTCGAAGGTTGAAGTGAAGGTGCAATCGATTTCTTCAAGTAAGGGTAAGATCTCATTCGGTTTCATCCTTTTTCTTAAGATTTGCGAAATCTAGGACTAACCCCATTAATATCTTGTTGCCGAAACTTTGAAGAGATCTTTCAGGATTTACTAAGTAAGTGTCGACTACAAGGAAGGAGAAGTTCTTTTCCGAAGGTACACCATAGGCCACGTGTTCCTAGTTATTCGGTGAGTTTTGGATTTAAAATCCACAAGGTAAGTGTCTATAGTATTCGGCCAAGGCCATGTTTGGTAAATATATGTGTTCATTAATTATTCAAAAGCCGAAAACTAACCAAGTTAATTGATTCAATGCTTGGCCGAATGCAAGAAGAGTATAGTAGAGATTTCAAGACTTGATTCTTAAGTCAAGCGGTAACAAGGTAAGTTTAAGTATACTAATCCTACTATGATTTGGATTTATGGCGAATGGCTTTTTATTAAAGTAGTAGGTGATTAATCAAATGTAGGGATTAAGGATCTAAGCATTAGATTAAGCTTTTCGGGATTTCAAGACCCTTTCGATAAGTATGATAAGTTGTGGATATTTGGTTAAGAATTCGTATATTGATGATTAAATCGATTGTTACGATTAAGTGTGTTGATGGAGGCGAATACCATTCAAGAAGGGAAAGGGAAGGTCCCTATCAGAAGTTTAAGAAGAGATCTGTCTCGCGGTTAGGGATTGGCCAGGGGTGTGGACCAGCGTCACGAACAAGAAAGTAGGCAAATAGCCGTAGTATCGCCTAGTGATAACATCAGTATCGAAAGCATAGTTCTCCAAGTGATCAGGTGTGTGATTAACCTACCGTTTTCTGGGTATATGATATGTAAGTGAAATGTGTATGTACTATGAATGTGCTAACTAGTGCAGTGGAAATTGTGATAAGGATACCCTCAAGGGGTATGTCGATAATCCGGTAAGTACCAAACCTGATGATATGTGATTATTAATATGAATATGTGATAATATGCTTGATGAACATGCTCATGCATCATTACATTGTATCATTATTTTATGTGGCATGTGCATGGGTTGGGATATGAAAGAAGGTACGGGTGTACTTCGAGTACGTGGTTTGATGTTAGCCTTGAGCTACATCGTGGATTGGCGTTGACTGAGGTCACGTTGTGGATTAATTGCGATTTAGTTCGCGTGGCTTGATGAGTGGCTATGTGCCTCATCGTGGTTGATATCGGCTATGTGCCATATCGTGGTTGATGAGTGACTATGTGTCCCATCGTGGTTTTGGTGTTAGTTACGGCTACATCATGGATTGATGTTGACTGAGGTCACGTTGTGGATTAATTGCGATTTAGTTCGCGTGGCTTGATGAGTGGCTACGTGCCTCATCGTGGTTGATATCGGCTATGTGCCATATCGTGGTTGATGAGTGACTATGTGTCCCATCGTGGTTTTTGTGTTAGCTACGGCTACATCGTGGATTGGCGCTGACTGAGGTCGCGTTGTGGACTATTGTGCTTAATTGCACGTGGACGGCAGTGATTGCCTTTGGAGTGAAAAGGAGAGGGTGATTTGATAATCCCCTGGTGTGTGGTAGGCTGGATAATGGGGTGTGTAGCGGATGGACCCTAGGTTTGGGTTGGGCTTCATAATTGCATGATTTCGTATGTGAACATATGTGGAAATGGGCCAAGCCCAATATGATATGTGGATTAATGTGGAAATGGGCTAAGCCCAGTATGTGGAAATTATGTGGTTAACTACCCTATTAGATGAATGTGATATGAATATGGGCCAAGCCCAGAATGTGATAACATGTGAATTTGATAATTGATATCTGATATATGAGTTAATATGTGGTTAACATGTGGGTGGAATTCGAGTGGACTAATTACACATCGAGTCAGTATGACTCACCCAATTTTTATTAAACATCGTAGATGATTCATGGTGATTGGACCGGGTTGGAGTGGATACGAGGTAGCCCATGCAGAAGACATCTTCTTTATTTTATTCAGTTCATTACTAAGAACTTTTGTTTAATTATTTGTTGTAATAAGGCCCAGTTAAAGTATTTAAGTATTTCTATTTGAGTATTTTTATTATGTTTAAGCTAGACGACCATTAAATTATTATTTGGAAGTGCTTTTAATTTGGATATTTTTGTCAAGCTTATATTATTTAGAATTTTTAATTGGACATGGTTTTCAAATGACAAAATTTTTAATGTTTTTCCCAAAAGTGAAATCAGTCTTCAAATGTTTTTCCGCAGTGGCATACCAGATCCGGTCAGGGCTTGTGGGCCGGGTTTGGGGTGTTACAGCTAAGCATTTGGATATGGTGATTTTGTATATTTGATGTTTGGAAAAAAATGGACTAAATTAATAAAATGTACAAATGTGAGGGTTAAGTTGCAAATAGCCCTAAATGTATGTTTTTAGATTGAATTGAATAATTTGATGAGTGAAGGGTTAAATTTGAATATGTATAGATCAAGAACCAAAGAAAACAGACTTAGATCGCGGGAAAGCGAAAGTAGTCGAATAACCGAGACCGAATGAATATCCGAATCCGAGGTAAGTCGATATACAAATAAATGTATTTGTATTGAATTATTTGAGTATATATGATAGGTGAATTATTATGATTATCCATTGAGATGGAATGTATGTGCTATCAGAAATGACGAATTAGTTGACAAGTTGTCAAAGTTCGAGAAGCCCCGTTTGAATCTAGGAATAGATAGGATTAACTATGTTATGACATAGGTGTCTGCTGTGTGATATCATGTAAGACCACGTCTGGGACGTTGGCGTTGATTTGAGAATTCGTGTAAGACCACATCTGGGATGATGGCATCGATATGAGACTTACGTGTAAGACCATGTCTGAGACATTGGCGTCATAATGATTCGTGTAAGACCCTGTCTAGGACAGTGGCATCAACATCTGACTACAGTAAGACCACGTCCGAAACGTTGGCATTGTACGACTATTCTGAGCATTCTGAGTATCCTATTAGATTCCGAATGGTTCAACGGGCAAATTTGAGGTACGAACGATGAAGTGATTTGTATATCCATATCGGGTACGTTTGATATGTACACTAAGTGTGCATGAAAGGTAAGTATCTATGTGAACTTACTAAGATGAATATGTGAAATGGAATGATGAGACAATATTTGAAAATTATGCTTGAATGAGCTATGTTTATATGTGATATTTGAGCTGAAGAATTTGGTATGATATGGCTAAGCATATGAGCCAATGAATATGAGATGAATTTGCTATGAGAACTATAAATGACATCTTATCAAATTGAATATGTGTATTATATGCTAAGTTTATTTGTATATGGCTTGCTAAGCTTATGAAAGCTTACTCTGTGTGTGTTTTCTCTGTTTTATAGATCGTCAAAGCTACTGAAGGCTCAGAGACCGTTGAGGATTATCATCACAGTACTCAACTTGTTTTGGTCTTTGAAATATGTATATAGCTAGATATGACATGTATAGGCTAGTCATTTTGGATTATGTTTAAAAATATGTATAATAGCCATGAGATGTGGCTAGATTAATGTTGGTATTATGCTTGGGGAAATATGATATATGATGCATGAAATGGTATGGCTTAATAGCTAATGAGATAGCCAAGGCTATGGTGAGTATATGAATGCATTATGAGTATGATGTTTGAGCAAAGGAATGATTATATGAAAGGTAATTGTAGATGAATCATGCTTGGAAATATATGTGTTTTAGTTGTGCGAATTGGCATTATTGGAAATGAGATTGGATGTAAAGTTTTGTTGATTAGTTTGACATATTTTGGATGTCAATTGTTCATGAAATGATTTGGTATTTTGCTTGTAAGTATGACCCTAGTGTGGGTGGCATTTTGGCCTTGCAAATGGCCTGTTTTGCCTACACGGCTGTGGCACACGGGCGTGCCTAGTAGCCATGTGGTTAAGTTAGTAGCTAGCCTAACTTACACGGTCATGGTACACGGGCGTGCCTGGTAGCCGTGTGGTTAAATCAATAGCTAGTCTAATGTTACACGGATATGGCACACGGGCGTACCTGGTGGCCATATGGATAAGTCAGTATATATGCTCTGTTTTGGCACGGCCAGGACACATGGCTGTGTCTAGTAACTGTAACGACCCGAATTTGGGCCTAGTAGAATTTGGCCCATTGGGCCTCGGGTGAGGGAGCATTTAAAATTTTTGAGAATAAAAGAATGGCTCTAGTGCAAGTTGGACCTATTAGGTGAGTGATTTTGGAAGGTTAGAGGGGCTTCTATGAAGTCCCGGGATTAAACTTGGGCTTTGGGAAAATTTTGGTTTTAGGTGAAAAAAACCCTGGGAGTTAGTAAGTAGGATTTAAGAATAAAATGTGGAGAAAAATGACACAAAAGGAGTTGTGGTCTAGTGGCAAGTGGCGCCACATAAGAGACAATGAGGTGACGCCACAAGGAAGGAAGGGGGTCCAAGGTTCAAGTCTTGGCGGTTGCATTTTGATTTCTTTTTAGTTGAACTTAGACTTTGGCCTTAGACTTATATTTAGTTGCGCATGATTTTAGACACAAGAGGAGCTCGTGGCTTAGTGGCAAGTGGCGTGAATTGGCTGATGGGAGAGCTTGGGTTCGAATCTCATGACAAGCAAAGGAGTATTTATTTTACGGATACTTGAGTCGCTCGAGGCGAGTGTAGAACTTCTGAGGGGTTGAAAAAATGACTGAAATACCCCTAATTTGGAAAATTATCGAAATACCCTTGGTTGACAAAATTACCAAAATACCCTTAGGTTAAAAAATTACCGAAATACCCCGATTTGCAAAATTACATAAATACCCCTGTAGGGTAGAATTACTGAATTACCCCTGTAGGGTAAAATTACCAAAATACCCTTGAAGGGTAGGATTACCGAAATACCCTTATAGGGTAAAATGACTATTTTGCCCTTATAGGTAAATGACTGATTTAGATTGTGAATTTGACTGTTTTGACTGTGATTGTATAACTATGAGTTTAACTGACTTGACTGTGGGCGTGTGGTGATATCTTTGTTAATATATGTTTAGATGGATTCATCGAGCATGGCCATTTTGCATACATGTGTAATGATTGAGCATGACATACACGACATATTGCATGGGTTTGGGATTTGTATTTTGGAGGAAATACTGTACTGGTGGCTATGCCACGTTTTACTGATTTAGTGGCTTTGCCACCTATACTGATTCTAGTGGCTCAGCCACATATACCGTTATTAGTAGCAAGGCTGCATTATTGGAGAGCTTGGCTTTGTGCCATCTTGATTATGGCTTTGTGCCAAGTGTATTTACCCGTGGCTATGTGCCTAACAGATATCGATGACTCTGTGTCGATCCTATTTACCCAAGGCTGTGTGCCGATTATATTACCGTCACTGATGGCTATGTGCCAAACATAATACAGTTACTGATGGCTCTGTGCCAATTATAATACTACTATTAAGGGCTTAAGAGCCGCATATGTTTATACTGGCAGCTTGACTGCATTCTTAGAGTGTGGGGTTGGGTGGGTTGACTTGGTCCCCACATGGAGTGTAGGGCTGGTACGGGTGGAGTGTAGCGGATGTACTATTAGGTTGGGATGCATCCTCATACTGTTGCATATTTGTTTATGAGATCTGTCACTGTACTGGGCTTAGGCCACTTGTTCTCTTATTGGTTTGGGCTGGGCCAAATTGTTACTGTTATGGTTTGTGACCCAAATGATTTCGTAATGGGCTTTGACCCACGTATGCTCACGATCATCTTTGTCATTATTATTGTTGAAAGGGCTTCATTGCATATTTAGGTTTCTGCTTTTGTATACTGATTGTTACTCTAGTAAGGGGATTACACACTGAGTTTTCATAAACTCACCCCGCTTTTAACTGTGTAGGTAATCCCGATAGTTGAGGATTTGGAGCTGCGAAGGACTCGGTGGTGGCCATACATTGGAGTACTACTCCCAAACTTTAGTAAATTGCCGTTTTGCTTTACTTAAAGATTCTTTAGTTTGGGTTTAATATTTTGTAATAAGGCCTTTGGACTTTAATTTTCTTTTAAACTTTCATTTCCGTTATTGTTATTGTTATATATTTTAATATGGGGGTTTTCCTAAAATATTAATAACTGTTTTCCAAAATATCAAGTTTCCGCAAATGTCCCAAATTTCAATTTTTCATAACCAAAGTAGTTTGTAAAATAATAACAATAACATTTTTACACAAACAAAGCTAAAAGTTTCAAAAAGAACACGAACTTTTTAACGAACACGCAAGTTTTTAAACAACCCTTCAATATGACACGCCAGATTTGGGCCTAACTTTTAGGCCGGGTTTGGGGTGTTACAGTAACCATGGAAGGCACACTGCCTACCCACACGGGCGTGTGACCTCTATAAGTTAGAAAAGTTTTAAATTTTTGTGAACTTTCATTAGTGTTCAGTTTAGTCCTGACCCTATTCTGAAGCTTGATTAAGGTCTCATTGACCTATAAAAGTGACAATTTGATTGTGATTGATGAATTGTAATACTAAATGTCTGTAAAAGTTTTCGATCTATTTGGTAACACCTTTAACCATAATCTGGTAATGGATACGGGTTAGGGGTGTTACATTTGATTGGTATCAGAGCTACGGTTTAGTCAATTCTCAAACTAACGTAGCGTGTCAGAGTCTAGTTATACATGCCATATATCTGAACTGTGATAGTGTGATGAATCCTAACGTGTAAAATGTGATTTCTGTATAGTAATGGATCCCGAAAGAGCCGTAGCTGACGATGTAGAAAGCAATGCGCCTGCTCCCGCTCAAGGGACAAGGCCATCTGATCCGAGACCGGCTATGAGCGGTCAAGAGGGAGAAGCTAAGCAAGCTTTCTTCTAGATGATGAGTGAGTGGTTCACTCAATTTATGAGAAATAACCCGACTGTTTCACAGCCTTCTCCCCCACTTAATCCCCCTCAAACATCTGCTATGCCTCCGACTACGAATCTAAATTTGTTGAATAAGCCTCCGGTTGACAAAATCCGCAAGTATGGGGCTGAAGAATTTAGGGCTACCAGTGATGATGATGCTGAGAGAGCCGAGGTTTGGCTAGAGAACACAATCCGGGTATTTGATGAAATGTCTTTGACTCTGAAAGAAAGTATTAAATGTGTTTTATCATTACTACGAGACACGGCCTACTAGTGGTGGAAAACTTTGATTTCTGTTGTTCCAAAAGAGCGGGTCGCGTGGGACTTCTTTCAGATTAAGTTACGGAAGAAATACATCAGTGAGAGATTCATCGATCAAAAACGAAAGGAATTTCTGGACTTAAAACAGGGTCGTATGTCTGTCACTGAATACAAACGAGAGTTCGTGAGGTTAAGTTAGTATGCCCGAGAATGTGTATCATCGGAAGCAATAATGTGTAAGAGGTTTGAAGATGGTTTAAATGAAGACATCCGCTTGCTAGTCGGGATTTTAGAGATAAAAGAGTTTGTGGTACTTCTTGATCGAGCATATAAAGCCAAAGCACTCGGGAAAGATAAAAGAAAAGCTGAGTCTGAAGCTAGAGAAGTGAGAAAGAGATTTTCAGGCAAGTCATTTCAATCTGATTCGAAGAAATTCAAAGATGAACAAAGTCATTTGAGAATTAATGTGGGACATTCTAGTAGAGATCGAGCTAGATCACAGTTGAGCTCTAAAGCTCTGGCAACTTCAATGGAAAGTGTTGGAAACGTTTGACCTGAGAAACTTGAATGTAAGCATTATGGAAAAAGGCATCCGAGAAGTTGTAGATTGAATGACCGAGCTTGTTTCAGATGTGGATCATTAGATCATTTCATCCGTGATTGCCCAGAGTTTATTGAGCCAAAGACTGCTCGGAATCCGAGATCTGATAATACTCTTGGAAGAGGTAAACTTTCCCGAAATGTAAGAAATGTCAGTGGTGGTCAGAGAACTACGAGAGATACTATTACGAGATCCGAAGCTAGAGCGTCAGCCATAGCGTATGCTATCCGAGCTCGAGAAGAAACTTCATCCCCAGATTTTATAATGGGTACATTTACACTTTATGATACTTCTGTGATTGCATTGATAGACACTGGTCCTACTTATTCGTATATATGCATGAACTTAGTATCCAATAAGACTTTGCCTTTAGAGTCTACTGAGTTTGTTATAAAAGTATCGAACCCCTTAGGTAAAAGTGTCCTAGTTGACAAAGTATGCAATAACTGTCTGTTAATGTTTCGAGATATCTGTTTTCCTGCTGATCTAATGCTATTGCCATTTGACGAGTTTGATATAATTTTGGGAATGAACTGGTTAACTTTGCATGATGCTGTAGTAAATTGCAAAGGAAAGACTATTGTATTGAGATGTCAGAATGATGAAATAGTTTGTATTGAGTCTAATGATTTGATTGGGTTGCCTGCTATGATACTTGTATTGAAAGCTCAGAGTTATGTGAAAAAGGGATATGAAGCATATTTTGCTTATGTGATTGATTCGAAAGTGTTTGAAAAGAAAGTTGAATCAGTGCCAATTGTTTGTGAGTTTTCTGATATATTTCCTGAGGAATTTTCGGGATTGCCTCCGATACGTGAATTTGAACTCAGTATTGATCTGTTGCCTGGTACGACCCCTATTTCGATAGCTCCGTATAGAATGGCACCAACATAATTGAAAGAGTTAAAGTCACAGTTGCAAGAATTGACTGACAGAGGATTTGCAAGACCGAGTTTCTCACCTTGGGGTGCTCCTGTTCTATTTGTGAAAAAGAAAGATGGCATGATGAGAATGTGCATCGACTATCATCAATTGAACAAAGTGACAATAAAGAATAAATATCCGTTGCCCAGGATTGACGATTTGTTTGATCAGCTAAAAGGTGCCACTGTATTTTCAAAGATAGATATGAGATCAGGATACTACCAGTTGAGAGTGAAAGATTCAGACATTCTGAAAACTGCTTTCAGAACAAGGTACAGGCATTATGAATCTTTAGTTATGCCTTTTGGATTAACAAATGCTCCTACTATTTTTATGGATCTGATGAACAGAATTTTTAGACCATACCTAGATCGATTTCTTGTTGTTTTCATTGATGATATTTTGATATATTCATGTAATGAAAACGTGCATGCTGAACATCTAAGAATTGTGTTACAAACTCTGCGAGAAAAGTAATTGTATGCGAAATTCAGTAAATGTGAATTCTGGTTGCATGAAGTCAGTTTTCTGGGACATATTGTATCTGCCTCTAGATATACGAGTTGACCCGAGTAAAATTTATGCTATTCTAGAATGGAAACCTCCGAAAAATGTGTCCGAAGTCTGTAGCTTTCTGGGAGTCGCTGGTTATTATCGTCGATTTGTAAAAGGATTCTCGCTGATAGCTACTCCATTAACTAAATTGCTTCAGAAAGATATAAGATTTGAATGGTTCGATAAATGTCAAAAAAGCTTTGATCAGTTGAAAACCCTTTTGACTGAAGCTTCAGTTTTGGTACAGCCAGAATTAGGCAAAGAGTTTGTAATTTACAGTGATGCTTCGTTGAATGGTCTAGGATGTGTGCTGATGCAAGAAGACAAATTTATAGTTTATGCCTTAAGACAATTAAAGCCTCATGAAAAGAATTATCCGACACATGACCTTGAGCTAGCTGCGATTGTATTCGCATTAAAGGTTTGGTGTCATTATCTATTAGGTGAGAAATGCCACGTATTTTCAAAGCATAAAAGTCTGAAATACCTGATGACTCAGAAAGATTTGAATCTGCATCAGAGGAGATGGTTAGAGTTGTTAAAAGACTACGAGCTTGTGATAGATTATCATCCAGGTAAAGAAAATGCTGTAGCTAATGCTTTGAGTCGGAAATCACTGACTGCATTACGTGATATGAATGCTCAATTAGATTTGTTTGATGATAGTTCAATGGTAGCTGAATTGAAAGCAAAACCGTTATTTTTACAACAGATTTGTGATTCTCAAAAAGTGGATAATGAGATGATGGAAAAACGAATTTAGATTGATTTGAACTTTGATTCTGAATTTTGAGTTGATGATAATGATTGCTTGAGATTTCGAGATCGTATTTGTGTTTCGAGAAATTCTGAGTTATTACAGTTAATTCTGAATGAAGCTCATAACAGTCGTCTATCTGTTCATCTGGGAAGTACAAAGATGTATCATGATTTAAAGCAACATTATTGGTGGTCTGGTATGAAAAGGGATATCTCTGACTTTGTTTCAAAATGTTTAGTCTGTCAGCAAGTTAAAGCTGAACATCAGGTTCCATCTGGTTTATTACAACCGATTCTGATTCCCGAGTGGAAATAGGATAGAGTGTCGATGGATTTTGTTTCTGGATTGCCCCTGACTCCGAGAAAGAAAGATGCGATTTGGGTAGTCATTGATCGATTGACGAAATCAGCCCATTTTATTCTGGTATGATCTGATTTCTCACTTGATAGATTAGCTGAGCTTTACATTTCTGATATTATGAGATTGCACGGGGTGCCACTATCCATTGTGTCTGACAGAGATCCGAGGTTCACATTACGGTTCTGGAAGAAACTGCAAGAAGCTTTAGGCACGAAATTGCATTTCAGTACAACTTTTCAACCGCAAACGGATGGTCAATCACGGTGATCATTGATTCTCGAGGATATGTTGAGAGATGTGCGATTGGAGTTTAATGGTGCGTGGGAACGATTGCACGCCATTAATTGAATTTGTGTATAATAATAGTTTTCAGTCGAGTATTAAAATGGCACCTTATGAAGCTTTATACGGATGCAAATGTCGAACACCTCTGTATTGGACTAAGCTCAGTGAAAATAAGATACACAGGGTTGATTTGATAAAAGACACTGAACAAAAAGTAAAAGTGATCCCTGATAGTCTGAAAGCAGCGTCTGATCACCAGAAGTCTTATGCAGACTTGAAATGAAAAGATATTGAATTTGAAATCGGTGATAAAGTGTTCTTGAAAGTGTCTCCGTGGAAGAAAGTACTTTGATTCAGACGTAAAGGTAAGTTGAGTCCAAGATTTATCGGACTATATGAGATTATCGAGCGTGTTGGGTCTGTTGCATACAGATTATTGTTGCCCTCCAAACTAGAAAAGATACATAATGTATTTCATGTGTCAATGCTTCGTCGATACAGATCTGATCCGTCACATGTAATAACTCCATCTGAGATTGAAATCAAATCTGATATGACTTACGAAGAGGAACCGATCTGTATCTTAGCTCGTGAACTGAAAAAGTTGAGAAACAAGAAAATTCCGTTAGTTAAAGTGTTATGGCATCGACACGGAATAGAAGAGGCTACGTGGGAGCCTGAAGATTCAATGAAACAGCAATATCCGAATATGTTTAACGGTAAGATTTTCGGGGACGAAAATCCTTAAGAGAGGGAGAATTGTAACAGTCTGGTTTAGACCGTAGTCGGAACAGTGGTTTCGAAACCACAAATCCTAGTCAATAAAATACTATAATATTATTTTCTGTGCCCTTGATATGTGATTAAGCATGTGATAAAGTTCTGTAAGTTAATTTATCCGTCTTTGTGCTTAATTTGATAAAAGGATTAAATTCCATTAAATGCAAAACTAGCAAGATATTTGTAAAAGTGTCCATTTGAGATGGCTTTTTAATAAGGGAGCCTTATGAGGCAATTATACCAATATTTAGATAGTGGATGGATAAAGGACATAAATGCCCTTAATGTTTATTTGTACATATGTTTAGTATAAGATTAATTTAGTAACTAGATTATTAGTAAGGTAATAATATAAAAAAGGCTAAAATAATAAGCCATTTCATCCATCTTCTTGCTGAAAATCAAAAGAAATAAGGGTTTAAAAAGCTTTCACACATTCGGCACTTGTAAGCTTTGATTAAGGTATGACTTTACTTCGGTTTTTGATAATTTCTACGTTTTCATAATCGTTGCTTCGAATGCTTCAAAACCCATGTCTTAATTTTGAAAATTGATGATGTTTATGAGATGTGTCGTTGATGGAATGGTGAGCTTTGTGATAAGTAATGGAGTTAAATGAAAGATATGTGTTTAGTGAACATGTTTTGTTCTTGAATTTTTGATGAATTTAGCTAATTAGGGCTAAATTGTGAAAATAGTATTTTGAAGGGCTAATTTGTGAAATAAATGAAACGTTTAGACTTGAATGAGATGCATGAGCATTCGGCTAAGCATGTGTATATGGTGATTTTGTATATTTGATGTTTGGAGAAAAATGGACTAATTTGATAAAATGTGCAAATGTGAGGGTTAAGTTGCAAATAGCCCTAAATGTATGTTTTTGGATTGAATTGAATAATTTGATGAGCGAAGGGTTAAATTTGAATATGTATAGATCAAGAACCGAAGAAAACGGACTTAGATCGCGGGAAAGCGAAAGTAGTCGAATAACCGAGTCTGAACAAATATCCGAATCTGAGGTAAGTCAATACACAAATAAATGTATTTGTATTGAATTATTTGAGTATATATGATAGTTGAATTATTATGATTATCCATTGAGATGGAATGTATGTGCTATCCGAGATGACGAATTAGTCGACAAGTTGTTAAAGTCTGAGAAGCCCTGTTCGAATCTAGGAATAGATAGGATTAACTATGTCATGACATAGGTGTCTGTTGTGTGATATCATGTAAGACCATGTCTGGGACGTTGGCGTTGATTTGAGAATTTGTGTAAAACCACGTCTGGGACGATGGCATCGATATGAGACTTATGGGTAAGACCATGTCTGGGACATTGCCGTCGTAATCATTCGTGTAAGACCCTGTCTAGGACAGTGGCATCGACATCTGACTACATGTAAGACCACATCAAGGACGTTGGTATTGTACAACTATTCTGAGCATTCTGAGTATCCTATTAGATTTCGAATGGTTCAACGGGCAAATCCGAGGTACGAACAATGAAGTGATTTGTATATCTGTATCAAGTACGTTTGATATGTACACTAAGTGTGCATGAAAGGTAAGTATCTATGTGATCTTACTAAGATGAATATGTGAAATGGAATGATGAGACAATATGTGAAAATTATGCTTGAATGAGCTATGTGTATATGTGATATTTGCGTTGAAGAATTTGGTATGATATGGCTAAGCATATGAGCCCATGAATATGAGATGAATTTGCTATGAGAACTATAAATGACATCTTATCAAATTGAATATGTGTATTATATGCTAAGTTTATTTGTATATGGCTTTCTAAGCTTATGAAAGCTTACTCTGTGTGTTTTCTCTATTTTATAGATCGTCAAAGCTACTGAAGGCTCGGAGACCGTTGAGGATTATCATCATAGTAATCAACTTGTTTTAGTACCTTTGAAATATGTATATAGCTAGATATGGCATGTATAGGCTAGTCATTTTGGATTATGTTTAAAAATGTGTATAATAGCCATGAGATGTGGCTAGATTAATGTTGGTATTATGCATGAGGAAATATGATATATGATGCATGAAATGGTATGGCTTAATAGCGAATGAGATAGCCAAGGCTATGGTGAGTATATGAATGCATTATGAGTATGATGTTTGAGCAAAGGAATGATTATATGAAAGGTAATTGTAGATGAATCATGCTTGGAAATATATGTGTTTTAGTTGTGCAAATTGGCATTATTGGAAATGAGATTGGATGTAAAGTTTTGTTGATTAGTTTGACATGTTTTGGATGTCAATTGTTCATGAAATGATTTGGTATTTTGCTTGTAAGTATGACCCTAGTGTGGGTGGCATTTTGGCCTTGCAAATGGCCTGTTTTGCCTACACGGCTATGGCACATGGGCGTGCCTAGTAGCCGTGTGGTTAAGTTAGTAGCTAGCCTAACTTACACAGCCATGGTACACGGGCGTGCCTGGCAGCCGTGTGGTTAAATCAGTAGCTAGTCTAATGTTACACGGCCATGGCACACGGGCGTGCCTGGTGGCCATGTGGATAAGTCAATATATATGCTCTATTTTGAGACGGCCAGGACACATGGCTGTGTCTAGTAACCGTGGGAGGCACACGGCCTACCCACACGAGCGTGTGACCTTTGTAACTTAGAAAAGTTTTAAATTTTTTAGAACATTCATATTTGTTCGGTTTAGTCCTGACCCTATTCTGAAGCTTGATTAAGGTCTCGTTGACCAATAAAAGGGACAATTTGATTGTGATTGATGAATTGTAATACTAAATGTCAGAAAAAGTTTCCGATCTATCTGGTAACGCCTTTAACCCTAATCTGACAATGGATACGGGTTAGGGGTGTTAGACGTGACATTCAATTTTAATCAGGAATGCTTAGAAGCATTTAATACTCTTAAAGAAAAATTACTTAATGCTCTTGTAACATCCTGAATTTTTGGGCCTATGCATTTAATGGGTGAATATGTGTAATGAGTTAATTTGAGCATTAGGGGTCCAAATGGGGCTCAGGATTGGGCTGAAGCCTTAGTTAAATTTTTGTTTGGGCACTATAGGGTTTAAAAGGTGGTATCTGAGTTTAAAATATCAAAATGGGCTTGTGGCCCAGTGGTCAGTTGTGCCACTTAGGGAGCAAGGAGGTGACGCCACACAAGGGAGTAAGGGGCCCAAATTTAAGTTACATGGAGCCTAACTCTTTTAATTTAAGTTAGCTAAATTTTGGCATTAGGGTTAGGTAGAGTGGACGGCAACAAGGCTCAAAAATAGGAGGATTTATGTGAATGGGATAATGTAGATAATATAGTTGATAATATGGAAGAAAAAAAAATGGAGAAAAGATAGGAGCTATCTACAAGGCTAGGAGTTGGTCGAAATTCCATCACCTAGAGAAGTGAAGAAATCGGTTTCTTTATGGAAAAGGGGGTGCCGAATTTTCCCTTTTTATTTGATTAATTTTTAGTTATCAGGAAGGGCACTTTCGGTTTTTCATTGGTGAGTGCCGAAATTTCTATAAATAGGGAGGGTTCTCTTCTTTATTTTTCGGCGTTTAGGGTTTCCACCTTTTCTTTCTCTTCTTTCTTCAAAAAGCCGAAAACTCCATTATTCTCTTCTCTTCTTCTCTTCTAAAAGCTAAAGTGAAAACTCCATTATTCCTTTCTCTTCTTTCTTCTAAAAGCCTAGAAAACTCCATTATTCTCTTCTCTTCTTTCTTCTAAAAGCCAAAGCCAAAAAACTCTATTATTCTCCTCTCTTCTTTCTTCTAAAAGTGAAAGCCAGAAAAATCCATTATTCTTTCTCTTCTTTCTTCTAAAAGCCGAATCTCTATAGATTTCTTGAATCATCTTCTCTTCCCGATTTTTCGCAAAAAGTCGGAATCCTCTAGAGTAGCCAGAATCTTCTCTAGTAAGATCTCTTAGATCTAAAAGCGGAAACACTAGTTCCTGAATCTCATATCACTTTTTGAGATTTCAAGCGGATAAGCGGTGGTGTTGGCTACGGATAGCGTCGACTTAGAGGGTCTCGTTCTAATGATGTCAGTGTGTAGATCTCTAACACACTAATTAATCTGTACTAAATATATGTTATGGGCTAAAAGCCGGAAAAAGGTCTGTATAGTAATCTGTACTAAATATATGTTATGGGCTAAAAGCAGAAAAAAGCTGTATAGGACAGTGGATTACCCAAAAAGGGTAGGCAAGGGATGCCAGGTACGTAATCATAGAAACTTCTCTATGTGTATCGATGTATGTGATAGACTGTGAACTTTTAGGTAGTCTATTGTTTTGATTCTGCATGTATGTATGCATGGGATGGGATAGATATGATGAAAGGGAAGAAGGTCGCATAGCGATCGGTAGTGATCGGTCTTTATGACAGGCAGCTGAGCTGTCGAAATGCTACGATGTATTATTAAGGTCTCATGGCGATCGGTGGCTTTGCCACGTAGGTCACACAGTGATCGGTCTTTAAGACACGCAACACAGCTGTCGATATGGTGTGTAGCGGTTGGAGGGTTGATTGTAGAAATCCCCAAGGTGTGATGGTTGGTACGGGTTGGTGTGTAGAGGATGGATTTCTAGTCTGGGATGGGCCATGATGTATATATAGTTACCCTTGTATATGGGCCAAGGCCATAATGTGTTTGTGGGCCAAGCCTTTGATGTGTTTTCGAGATTTACACAATGAGTCTTGGTGACTCACCCTATTATTTTTCCCTAACTTTGCAGATGAGCAGTAGATCGTGGACATAGGAGCTGAGACAGACTCGAGGGGCCATCAACTTTTTATTTCTATAGATTATTTTGGTTTTTTTAAGTTTTAATTTTTGGAATATTTTTTGTAATAAGGCCCCATAGTTATATTTCACTACATAGTTTTTAATATTTGCAACTTATGAAACTTTGTCTAAGGTTTAATTATTCAAAATAATAATACAAGGTTTGTTTTTTTCAAATGATATTTATTTATTCAAATATGGTCTAATTAACTTATACTTTCCAAAACCAATGCAGCAAAAGTTTTCAATGTACAACCCGTAGCATACCAGATCTGGTCGAAACTTATGGGCGGGTTTGGGGTGTTACATTTTGGTATCGAGCCAGTTCAAAACTGGATTTGTGAAATGGGTCTAGTACTGTTTTAAAGTTGATAAGAATTTGGAAAAGTTTGGGTTGAGAAATGGCCTTCGAGTCTACCGGCACCCGATCCACGAAAGTAAGTATTATGAACTTTTGGGTGTAATATGTATGTTGGGCTTGATGGGCATGATGGACGTAGGCTAGTATATTAGACATTGACGGACTTTAGGCTTAGTTTAAACAACTCTCTAAATTCATAAGATTTAATCCAACCAAACAAACCTGTGAACAAGTCGCCGATATAGGGTGTGGCAACATGCATACGCATGTATAGGATTGGATTCAGGGAGAGCTTGGTATTTAAGCAGTCCTAGTGAGTCACCTCCTCTTCATTTGGAATCCTACAGTGCGTAGTGACTGTTCACCTTAGTCATGAGGACTTGTTGACGGGCCAAAATTTATACCTAAAACCCGAAAAGGACCAGCCACTCTATTTTGTAAAACTATTAAATTACCCCTGATTTATAAATAACCAAAATATCCTTAATTTGTAAAATTACCGAAATACCCCCAGATTGCAAAATTACCGAAATACCCCCGGTTGACAGAATTACCAAAATACCCCCAAAATGCAAAATTACCTTATTTCACAAAGGAACCCTATTTTGGAAAATTACGAAAATACCCCTGTAGGATAAAATTACGAAAATACCCTATGTGTTGAATATGGGTTCATGGATGTCGTCTGTATGTTGATGGTTGATGTGTGTGGTTCCTAGAACTAAGAGACAAACTTGAGACTGAAACTTGTAGATATAATTTTGAATTCGAAAGAACTACTCTTAAACTACTGTTCATAAGACTGTTTGTGGTTAATCAGTGGAAGAAAACTATTAATTCATAAAATTTCTAACCTGATAAACATCAATCAGAAGAATGAGTTCAAGGGGACGAGGACACTCCAGATACGAATACTGGTGCGTACTCTATCATATTATCCTAAGTGTTTCTTTTGGCTTTAGAATTAGAGTTCGCAGCGGAAGCATAGTGGTGAGACTTGGGTGGTATGATTAATAGTTAGTTGGAAATTTCGAGGACGAAATTTCTTTAAGAGGGTAGAAGTGTAACATCCTGAATTTTTGGGCCTATGCATTTAATGGGTGAATATGTGTAAAGAGTTAATTTGAGCATTAGTGGTCCAAATGGGGCTCAAGATTGGGCTGAAGCCTTAGTTAAATTTTTGTTTGGGCACTATAGGGTTTAAAAGGTGGTATCTGAGTTTAAAATATCAAAATGGGCTTGTGGCCCAATGGTCAGTGGCGCAACTTAGGGAGCAAGGAGGTGACGCCACACAAGGGAGTAAGGGGCCCAAATTTAAGTTATATGGAGCCCAACTCTTTTAATTTAAGTCAGCTAAATTTCGGCATTAGGGTTAGGTAGAGTGGACGGCAACAAGGCTCAAAAATAGGAGGATTTATGTGAATGGGATAATGTAGATAATATAGTTGATAATATGGAAGAAAAAAAAAGGAGAAATGATAGGAGCTATCTACAAGGCTAGGAGTTGGCCAAAATTCCATCACCTAGAGAAGTGAAGAAATCGGTTTCTTTATGGAAAAGGGGGTGTCGAATTTTCCCTTTTTATTTGATTAATTTTTAGTTATCAGGAAGGGCACTTTCAGTTTTTCATAGGTGAGTGCCGAAATTTCTATAAATAGGGAGGGTTCTCTTCTTTATTTTTTGGCGTTTAGGGTTTCCACCTTTTCTTTCTCTTCTTTCTTCAAAAAGCCAAAAAGTCCATTATTCTCTTATCTTCTTTCTTCTAAAAGCTGAAAGCCGAAAACTCCATTATTCCTTTCTCTTCTTTCTTCTAAAAGCCGAAAACTCCATTATTCTCTTCTCTTCTTTCTTCTAAAAGTCGAAAGCCGAAAACTCCATTATTCCTTTCTCTTCTTTCTTCTAAAAGTCGAAAACTCCATTATTCTCTTCTTTCTTCTAAAAGCTGAAAACTCCATTATTCTCTTCTCTTCTTTCTTCTAAAAATCCAAAATCCGAAATATCTATCATTCTTTTCTCTTCTTTCTTCTAAAAGCCGAATCTCTATAGATTTCTTCGAATCATCTTCTCTTCCTGATTTTTCGTAAAAAGCCGGAATCCTCTAGGAGTAACCGAATCTTCTCTAGTAAGATCTCTTAGATCTAAAAGCCGGAAACACTAGTTCCTGAATCTCATATCACTATTCAGGATTTCAAGGCAGATAGCGGTGGTGTTGGCTACGGATAGCGTCGACTTAGAGGTCTCGTTCTATGATGAATCGGATGTGTAGATCTCTAACACACTAATTAATCTATACTAAATATATGTTATGGGCTAAAAAGTAGGAAAAAAGGTGTATAGTAATCTGTACTAAATATATGTTATGGGCTAAAAAAGAAAAAAGGTGTATAGACAGTCGGATTACCCAAAAAGGGTAGGCAAGGGATGCAGTGCGTAATCATAGAAACTTTCTATGTGTATCTATGTATGTGATAGACTATGAACTTTTAGGTAGTATATTGTTTTGATTCTGCATGTATGTATGCATGGGATGGGATTGATATGATGAAGGGAAGAAGGTCGCATAGGGATCGGTGGCTTTGCGCATAGGTCACATAGTGATCGGTCTTTATGACAGCGGTGAGTTGTCGAAATGCTACGATGTATTATTAAGGTCGCATGGCGATCGATGGCTTTGCCACGTAGGTCACCATGATGATCGGTCTTTAAGACGCAAAGACAAATTTATCGATATGGTGTGTAGCGATTGGAGGGTTGATTGTAGAAATCCCCAAGGTGTGATGGTTGGTACGAGTTGGTGTGTAGAGGATGGATTTCTAGGCTGGGATGGGCCATGATGCATATATAGTTACCCTTGTATACGGGCCAAGGCCATAATGTGTTTGTGGGCCAAGCCTTTGATGTGTTTTCGGGATTTACACACTGAGTCTTGGTGACTCACCCTATTATTTTTCCCTAACTTTGTAGATGAGCAGTAGATCGTGGACATGGGAGCCGAGACAGACTCGAGGGGCCATCAACTTTTTATTTCTATAGATTATTTTGGTTTTTCTTTAAGTTTTAATTTTGGGAATATTTTTTGTAATAAGGCCCCATAGTTATATTTCACTACATAGTTTTTAATATTTGCAACTTATGAAACTTTGTCTAAGGTTTAATTATTCAAAATAATAATACAAGGTTTGTTCTTTTCAAATGATATTTATTTATTCAAATATGGTCTAATTAACTTATACTTTCCAAAACAAACGCAGCAAAAGTTTTCAATGTACAACCCGTAGCATACCAGATCTGGTTGAAACTTATGGGCCGGGTTTGGGGTGTTACATTTTGGTATCAGAGCCCAGTTCAAAATCGGGCTGTGAAATGGGTCTAGTACTGTTTTAAAGTTGATAAGAATTTGGAAAAGTTTGGGTTGAGAAATGGCCTTCGAGTCTACCGGCACCCGATCCACGCAGGTAAGTATTATGAACTTTTGGGTGTAATATTTATGTTGGGCTTGATGGGCTTGATGGACGTAAGCTAGTATATTAGACATTGACGGACTTTAGGCTTAGTTTAAACAACTCTCTAAATTCATAAGATTTAATCCAACCAAACAAACCTGTGAAGAAGTCACCGAGATAGGGTGTGGCAACAGGCATACGCATGTCTAGGATTGGATTGGGGAGAGCTTGGTATTTAGCGATCCTAGTGACTCACCTCCTCTTCCTTTGGAATCTTACAGTGCGTAGTACTTGTTCACCTTAGTCATGAGGACTTGTTGACGGGCCAAAATTTATAACTAAAACTCGAAAGGGACCAGCCACTCTATTTTGTAAAACTACTAAATTACCCTTGATTTATAAATAACCAAAATATCCTTAATTTGTAAAATTACCGAAATACCCTCAGATTGTAAAATTACCGAAATACCCCGGGTTGGCAAAATTACCAAAATACCCCCAAAATGCAAAATTACCTTATTTCACAAAGGAACCCTATTTTGGAAAATTACGAAAATACCCCTGTAGGATAAAATTACGAAAATACCCCTGGGTAGTGAAATGATGAAAATACCCTATGTGTTGAATATGGGTTCATGGATGTCGTCTGTATGTTGATGGTTGATGTGTGTGGTTCCTAGAACTAGGAGACAAACTTGAGACTGAAACTTGTAGATATAATTTCGAATTCGAAAGAACTACTCTTAAACTACTGTTCATAAGACTGTTCGTGGTTAATCAGTGGAAGAAAACTATTAATTCATAAAATTTCTAACCTGATAAACGTCAATCAGAAGAATGAGTGCAAGGGGACGAGGACGCTCCAGATACGAATACCGGTGCGTACTCTATCATATTATCCTAAGTGTTTCTTTTGGCTTTAGAATTAGAGTTCGCAGCGGAAGCATAGTGGTGAGACTTGGGTGGTATGATTAATAGTTAGTTGGAAATTTCGAGGACGAAATTTCTTTAAGGGGGTAGAACTCTAACATCCTGAATTTTTGGGCCTATGCATTTAATGGGTGAATATGTGTAATGAGTTAATTTGAGCATTAGGGGTCCAAATGGGGCTTAGGATTGGGCTGAAGCCTTAGTTAAATTTTTGTTTGGGCACTATAGGGTTTAAAAGGTGGTATCTGAGTTTAAAATATCAAAATAGGCTTATGGCCCAGTGGTCAGTGGCGCCATTTAGGGAGCAAGGAGGTGACGCCACACAAGGGAGTAAGGGGCCCAAATTTAAGTTACATGGAGCCCAACTCTTTTAATTTAAGTTAGCTAAATTTCGGCATTAGGGTTAGGTAGAGTGGACGGCAACAAGGCTCAAAAATAGGAGGATTTATGTGAATGGGATAATGTAGATAATATAGTTGATAATATGGAAGAAAAAAAAAGGAGAAAAGATAGGAGCTATCTACAAGGCTAGGAGTTGGCCGAAATTCCATCACCTAGAGAAGTGAAGAAATCGGTTTCTTTATGGCAAAGGGGGTGCCGAATTTTCCCTTTTTATTTGATTAATTTTTAGTTATCAGGAAGGGCACTTTCGGTTTTTCATAGGTGAGTGCCGAAATTTCTATAAATAGGGAGGGTTCTCTTCTTTATTTTTCGGTGTTTAGGGTTTTTACCTTTTCTTTCTCTTCTTTCTTCAAAAAGCCAAAAACTCCATTATTCTCTTCTCTTCTTTCTTCTAAAAGCCGAAAACTCCATTATTCTCTTCTTTCTTCTAAAAGTCAAAAACTCCATTATTCTCTTCTCTTCTTTCTTCTAAAAGCCGAAAGTCGAAAACTCCATTATTCTCTTCTTTCTTCTAAAAGCCGAAAACTCCATTATTCTCTTCTCTTCTTTCTTCTAAAAAGCCAAAAGCCGAAAAATCCATTATTCTTTTCTCTTCTTTCTTCTAAAAGCCGAATCTCTATAAATTTCTTCGAATCATCTTCTCTTCCTGATTTTTCGCAAAAAGCCGGAATCCTCTAGGAGTAGCCGAATCTTCTCTAGTAAGATCCCTTAGATCTAAAAGCTGGAAACACTAGTTCCTGAATCTCATATCACTTTTCAGGATTTCAAGGCAGATAGCGGTGGTGTTGGCTACGGATAGTGTCGACTTAGAAGGTCTCATTCTAACAGTAATTAGGTGTGTAGATCTCTAACACACTAATTAATCTGTACTAAATATATGTTATGGGCTAAAAAGCCGAAAAAGGTCTGTATAGTAATCATCTTGAATAGATGTTATGGGCTAAAAGCTAGAAAAAGGTGTATAGGCATAATGATTACCCAAAAAGGGTAGGCAAGGGATGCAGTGCACGTAATCATAGAAACTTCTCTATGTGTATCGATGTATGTGATAGACTCGTGAACTTTTAGGTAGTATATTGTTTTGATTCTACATGTATGTATGCATGGGATGGGATTGATATGATGAAGGGGAAGAAGGTCGCATAGCGATCGGTGGCTTTGCCACATAGGTCACATAGTGGTCGATCTTTATGACAGGCAGCTGAGCTGTCGAAATGCTACGATGTATTATTAAGGTCGCATGGCGATCGATGGCTTTGCCACATAGGTCACACAGTGATCGGTCTTTAAGACAGCAAAGACAAATTTGTCGATATGGTGTGTAGCGGTTGGAGGGTTGATTGTAGAAATCCCCAATGTGTGATGGTTGGTACGGGTTGGTGTGTAGAGGATGGATTTCTAGGCTAGGATGGGCCATGATGCATATATAGTTACCCTTGTATACGGGCCAAGGCCATAATGTGTTTGTGGGCCAAGCCTTTGATGTGTTTTCGGGATTTACACACTGAGTCTTGGTGACTCACCCTATTATTTTTCCCTAACTTTGCAGATGAGCAGTAGATCGTGGACATGGGAGCCGAGACAGACTCGAGGGGCCATCAACTTTTTATTTCTATAGATTATTTCGGTTTTTCTTTAAGTTTTAATTTTGGTAATATTTTTTGTAATAAGGCCCCATAGTTATATTTCACTACATAGTTTTCAATATTTGCAACTTATGAAACTTTGTCTAAGGTTTAATTATTCAAAATAATAATACAAGGTTTGTTTTGTTTCAAATGATATTTATTTATTCAAATATGGTCTAATTAACTTATACTTTCCAAAACCAACGCAGCAAAAGTTTTCAATGTACAACCCGTAGCATACCAGATCTGGTCGAAACTTCTGGGCTGGGTTTGGGGTGTTACAGCTCTAATTGTAGTTGCACATGTTTGTAATTTACCCTTTGAACTAATGTCTGATATGAGTGATTTTGCAGTAGGTGCAGTTCATGGATAGCGAAGAGACAAGCTTTTTCAGCCAATTTATTATGCCAGCAAGACGTTGACAGGTGCACAAGAAAATAACACTACTACAGAAAAAGAATTGCTAGCTGTAGTTTTTGCATTCGATAAATTTAGACCATATTTGATATTATCTAAAGTTGTTGTTTACACTGACCATTCAACTCTCCGCTATCTCCTAACTAAATTGGATGTGAAACCTCGACTTATAAGATGGATTTTATTATTGTAGGAGTTCGATTTGGAAATCCAGGATAAGAAGGGAGCTGAAAATCTTGCAGCAGATCACCTTTCCAGACTAAAGAATTCACATCTCAAGGAGCTTAATGAGAATGAGATCAATGACTTGTTTCCTAAGGAACAACTCTTGGTTATAATCGATTCTGAAGTCCCTTGGTTTGTAGATATCGCAAATTACATAGCTGCTAACATCCAATCAAAAGGGTTGACACATCATCAAAAGAAGCGATTCTGTAACAGCCCGATTTTAGGCATAGTCAGAACAGTGGTTTTGGGACCACAAATTTTATGTAAGGAAATTTAATTTTTATTATATTTTTATGGCTTACGATTTCATGAAATGATTTCGTGAAAATTTTGTTTGAAAATTTTGACGTTTGGGCACTTAATTTAGTCAAAAGGACTAAATTGTGAAAAGTGCAAAACTTGAGTTCTAGAAACTAGAGGTGCCTAATTGCTATGAAATTTTAAATTAGAGGTCCTTGGTTGGTAATTAGACCATTGGATAATTTTTTAGACAAAAATGGACATGAAATAGGTGAAATAGAATATTTTTATGTTAGGGGCAATTTGGTCATTTAGTAATTAAAAGAATTAAAGAGCCAAAATAGCCAAAAAAATTTCCATCTTCTACCTCTCTTGGCCAAAACTTGCATGGCCACCATGGCTAGGGTTTTGTTCAAGCTTTCCAAGCTCCATAGTAAGTTCGCTCTTGCCCCATTTTTAATGATTTTCACCTTTTTAAAATCCTTGTAACATGATCTATCTATTTATACCATTTATTTGAGATATGATGAAGGTCTAGGATTTGACCCATGTTAGAAATTTGTGTATTTTTTATGTTTAATGGTAGATTATGAATGTTTGTGGTTAGAGAAACAACTTTTACTAAGTGATTTTCAGTAAAAATGTGTTTTAGTTATGAAATATGTGTTTTACTAATTTGTAAAAGTTATGAAATATGTCATAAAAGTGTGTTTTAGTGGAAATTGTGGGATGTTATAATTATGAAAATGATTCGGCTAGGCTTGTATGTCAAAGAAATTGAATAAATTTCATTTTTCGAGCCTAGGGGCAAAAATATAAATATGTGAAACTTTAGGGGTAAAAACATAATTTTACCAAAATGTGATTTTCGGGTCACATTGAATAATGTGACTAATAAGTGAGCTAAATTTGATATTATAGATCAAGGAAAACGAGATTCTGACCTAGAACGAGGGAAAAATGGATATTTGACGGTTTTGTCCTTTTCACCAGTTTTGGTATCGAGGTAAGTTTGTATGTGAATAATGTAATGCTATATTTATGTTTTAAATTGCTTTAAAATTTTATATGAATTGTATGATTGATATTATGAGCAAGTTCGATAATGCCAAAATAACGAAGAAGTCCCAGTTGAACCTTAGGAATAGATAGGATACAAATGTCCTGACATTAGGGTTATGAGTTTACGTGTAAGACCATATCTGGGATATGGCATCGATATGAGATTTCGTGTAAGACCATTTCTGGGACATGGCATCGATATGAAAATCGTGTAAGACCATAGCTGGGCTATTGGCATCGATATGTGGCCCCATGTAAGACCATATCTGGGATATGGCATTGGTATGATTCTATATGTATGTTATTCCCGAGTATCCTTTAGTATTCCAAGTTGTTCAATGGGAAATTCAAATATTATGCCAAAGATGACAAAGTAAATGATTATGTTACGAGTTGGTACAGGCATGTACGTCAAGTTTATAAGCACTAGCTTCATGATATTGTGAATTCATGATCACTATGAAAGTGACTTCAAGTTAACCATGTGATTATTGGTTTATGTGTGTGATGAATAAATACATGGTAAAGTTGATTGAAACTTATGAAAAAGGGCTTTTAGGCCAAATGGAATTGAGATATGAAATGTTTTATTTCTTTGATTGTGACTCAATAAATATGAAATGAAGGAAAGATTGGTATTAATATCTATTAAAAATATTTATGAAATCTTGTGATTAAGTGTTTATGTTTATGATGTGTAAATTCATGGTAGATTCGGTTGACGAACATGTGTAAGGCTTTAGGGCCAAATCGATTGGTGAGATAGTAAATGTTTTTCGTTTGAATTGTGATTTATCAGTTATGTGTGAAAAAGGAAATATTTGCATAATTTCCTATTAAAATGGTTATGAAAGTATGAGGAGTTAAATCATTGAAAGATCTTAAGCTCTGGGCTTGAAAGTATGAATACGCATTATTAATGTGCATGTTATAATACTATAATACTATGGAAATTGAACTGGAAGATTAAATTGAGTAGAACGCAGGAGATGAGTACGATCGTTCAATGATGAATTGATGGATAAAACGAAGGTTGGACCATGGAAAAGTATGGAATGTAAGACCATAGTTGGGCTATGGCATTTCAGTGAAAAGACCATAACTGGGTTATGGCATTGTGAACGTGTAAACTGAAAAATATATAGGATTTTTCCTATATAACTTATCACCTTTTTACTTAAATTTGTTGTTAAAACAAAATAATTGTTTAATAAATTAATGAAATATATAAAAATATGAAATTAGGACGTAGAAATTATTAAAATGTGATTTTATGCTTTATTATATAGTTTTCATGTAGAAAATGACTTCTTTTGTAACACCCCAAACCCGGCCTAGAAGTTAGGCCCGAATCTGGCGTGTCACATTTAGGTGTTTTTTGAAAACCGTGTTTTCATTGAAAACCCTTCTTAGAGAAATCTTAAATAAAATCCCAGTTACATTAGTTTGTTTTTAAAACATGGTACATTGAAAACTTATTAGCTTTATTCCGAAAACATCTTTTCAGTTGCAGAAACGTAGTGTTGTTTAAAAAAAATAGTTAACATTTTGGAAAACCGTGATTTACTTCTAACAGATATAAACCGAGTAAATAAAACCCAAAGTTAAAATCCAAAAACTTAAAGAGGCTTTATTACAACCCAAATCAAAATATTTAAAAGTAAATAATCAAAACAGAAAGCATAAGCAGTGTGTGGTCTTCTCTGAGTCCCTCGCAGCACCGATCCGTCTAAGGCTGGGAATTACCTACACAGTTAAAAACGGGTTGAGTTTATGAAAACTTAGTATGTAATCCCCTTATTATAGTCACAGTCTGGGCCCAAGCCCATACGGTATCAGTCCGGGCCTAAGCCCCAAAATCATGTCAATGCAACAGAATGCAGCCCAACCCAGTCCAACCATCACACCACTCGTACCAACCCTACACACCATGTGGGGACCAAGTCAACCCACCCAGCCCTACACACCAATAATGCAGTCGAGCTGCTAATATCAACGCAGTAAAGTTGCCAGTAACAGTATACGTGGCTGAGCCACTAAAATCAGTATATCGTGGCAGAACCACTAAATTAGTATAACGTGGCATAGCCACCAGTACAGTACTTCCTCCAAATACATAACCCAACCCAATGCAATATGTCATGTATGCAGTGTATCACAATCATATACAGTTATATAAATATCACAAAAACATCATTTAGAATACCACTAAGGGTATAACGATAATTTTACAAATCAGGGGTATTTCGGTAATTTTGCAAACTGAGGGTGTTTCAGTAATTTCACAAATCAAGGGTAATTTGGTAATTGTAAAACAAGATATTCTAAACAGAGATAATGACATGAATGGGCCTAAGGCCCATTCTTGGCCTAAATGGGCCCACACGCTCGTGTGGCCCATTTAGCCCAAATCTAGCCACAGATATGAGATTCACATAGACCAGTCCAATATCTACTACACAATCATACAATTTATTCTTATGGGCCTACGGGCCCATTAGAACACTCATGATGGCCTCAACTATCGCGTCGAAGCTCCCACACGTGCGCTCGCACGCTCGTGTGGCTACCAACGCCGTGTGACCGGCATTTCGGCATTTGTCGCTCTATAGCTAGAGTAGTGTAAAATACACACCTGATAGGGATTTGGAGTTAATCCGCGCTCCAAACACTCCTATGCCCAAAAGCCAACCAAGGTACCCTTACTCTCCTCATAGATCACTCTATTTAAAGCCAGCTTCTCGCCTACTCTCATGCTAGCTTCCCGATGTGGGATCCCTCCTTCAACAGAGTTTAAATCCAACACAAACTCTGGCCGTCCAATCCGCAAAATAAACACTCCCTTGCTTGACATGAGATTCGAACCTTTGCCCTCTCCTATGCTACAGACGCTACATGCCACCACAACACAAGCTCCTTTTGTGACTTAGAACATGCGCAACTAAATATAAGCCTATGGTCCAAAGTCTAAGTTCATTTAAAAAGAAATCAAAATGAATTGCAAGCGCCAAGACTTGAACCTTGGACCCCTTGCTTCCCCTATGGCGTCACTTCCTTGTCTCCCATGTGGCGCCATTTTCCACTAGACCACAACTCCTTTTGTGTCATTTTTCTCCACCTTTTATTCTTAAAGCCTACTTACTAACTCCCAGGGTTTTATTCGCCTAAAACCAAAATTTTCCTGAAGACTAGGTTTGAACCCGGGATTTCATGGAAGCCCCCTAACCTTCCAAAATCACTCACCTTATAGGTCCAACTTGCATTAGTGCCGTTCTCTTGTTCTCAAAAATTTCAAACGCTCCCATGCCCAAGGCCCAATAGACCCAATTCTACTAGGCCCAAGTTCGGGGCGTTACATCTTTTATATTAATTTGAGCATATTATATTTTCAAGCTATAAAGTGGGCCATGCATGATTAAATTAAATAATAAAATATAAAGTTACATTTAATAATTTATTTTAATATATTTAATTAATAAATTGGGTTTTAATTAATTATGTAAATTAATTAAATATAGTGGTTAAATTATATTATTCGGTCCTCTAAATTATCTACTATTTTTGGATAGGTCTTACAGCTTTATTTTGATTACAAAACCGTCCAAATGGAGGACCAAATCAACCCAAAATTCAACTGCATATGGATGTTCATAAACCATCTTTTGGTTTAATTACACAAGGTCCTTGAAGAGTTGAAGAAGTCAGAGATTTTCCCGAAGATTTGCTGGTGACCGAGTCTTAGTCCTGAGTTGTTGTGGCACTCAAATTGACCAAGAATCAAGCAAAATCAGCCACATTTCCTCAATTCATGGCACCCTTGGAAGAAGTTTTAAAAGATGGACACTCCTATTTTTAGCAAACTAGCTCCCTTGCCTCACCTATAAATAAGAGCTCATTTCTCACTTTTTCAATCATCCCTCACTCATTCGTCATTCTCTCCTCTCTCAGCTCTCTTAGCTTTCTTTCCCCCTCACGCCTATCATCATCCTTGCATAAGGATTTTTAGTAAATCAGCCTCTTAAAGAGCCCTTGGTCGGCCACCTCAGAGAGCCATCAGCAAAGGAGCAAAGCGAAGGAACGAAGGAGCCCTCGTCAGTCAGAGTCTTGGGTGACAGCCACTTTGATTTGGGTTTAATCTTTCTTTTCTTTAATTTAATTCTAGAATGTTTGCTATGTGTTCAATGTTCTTGTTTACAACAATGATAGCTTAATTTTATTTAAGTTAGGATGATTGCTTTGATTAAATAATAGCTATTTGCTTTATGCTTATAATGTTTGTGCCTCAATCGATCATGTTTTCAATAAAAATCAAGTCTGTATTTTGTTCACACGTGATTGAAATGCACCTAAATTAGCTGAGCAATCCTAACCAGATGACGGCTAATAGACACATAATTGAAATGTGCATGCTCAATTTAGATCCTAACTCGATTAAATTGCAGGTTGCATAACAACCCTAACCAGGCTTTGTTGTCTGCATAGTTTTTAGATTTGTGTGATTAAACTGTTTCAAACCTAACACGTCCCTGTTACCTCGCACGAATACTAAGAAACCATTAGTAAATAAGGATCAGTAAAATGCGTATTTACTAAGTAAAGGTTTCTGAAAGGACCTAATGTGGTTTCCAAACTCATGAAAGATCGAGTTACCATGGAATATTTTTTTGAATATTGATAAGCATGTTGATAATAATTTGAGTTTAATTAAAGTAATTGTCCTAGCTTATTTATGTTATAATTGTTGCTTATTGTGTTAATTATACTAAAATCTATTTCATTCATATAGTTGCATGTTAGGATAAATCACATTAGGTATCATTGCATCTAGATTAATTTTACATATTTTTAATCAACACTTCCAAATCAAATTGTGTTTCTATTTACCAAGTTGTTAATAATATTTTTGTAATTAAGTGACTTAGCACGAATACAATCCCTGTGGAGACGATAACTCGATACTTACTTATTACTTAATAACGACTGTGTACACTTGCACAAACCCGAGTGTTACAAGTTTTTGGCACCGTTGTCAGGGATTGTCAACTGTTTCCATAGTCATTTTTTGTGAAATTATTTATTTCCAATTTGGTTATTTCTAACAGTACTAACTTATTCTTTTTAATTTTTTGATTTTCTTTTCAGGTGTTTATGAGCATAGATCGGATTTGTAACATCCCAAAATTGGGCCTAGTAGGATTGGGCCTAATGGGCCTTGAGCGTAGAAGCGTTTTAAAATTTTGAGAACAAGAGAACGGCATTATTTCAAGTTGGACTTATTAAGAAGGTAATTTTGGAAAGTTACGAGGTTTCTATGAAGTTCCAGGTTCAAGTTGGGCCTTAGTAAAATTTTGTGTTTAAGCCTATTAAGAAGAGATAGTAAGTGGCATCAAGGCTTATGGAAATAAAACAGTAAATTGCTAGCATAAATGAGCAATTGGTAAAAGGGTTATGGCGCCACATGTAGTACCTTGAGGGAAGAGGTTCGAATCACTTTGTGTGCAAATTTTGACTTATATTTTTGCACCCTTTCCTTAAGTGTCGGCCAAGAGGAATTCATGGCAAGGTTGACTTCTTTATTTTTGGTAAGGTGGCTATATGAATAAGGCAAGGTTGAAGTTGGGGAAAGGAATCAAGGGAAATAGGAAAGAAAGGGGGACATGAGGCTTATTTCGTGGGTGATGTTTTGGAAAGCTTGGGTGGCCAAACTCTTATCCTGGGGGGGATGCATGTGGACGGTTTTGGGGAGAATAGGTAGCTGAATTTTTAGTTGGCATTTGGTAAAGACTTAGTAGTGTTTTGGCAAAAATTCCCTTTGGCAACTTTGTGTCATTTCTCTCAATTTGCAACCCTCCTTGCCGAAACATATTAGCACAATAGTGCATTGTTTTTCTCTTTTGTTTGGTCACATACTCATTTTCTTTCCACCTTCATTGATAGCCGAATTCTTCTTGCCTTTTGATTGAATTTTTGGTGCTTGTTAGGCCAAAACCTTTCTCTTTGCACTACTTGGTATTCTCCAAATTTCTTTCTACCTTGTGCCGAAATTACAAGCCATTAGTGAACATATTCTCTTCTTTTCTTTCTTCTTATTGCCGAAAGTACCCAAACCATTGAGATCAAAATTTGTTCATTCATCTCTTCCTTATCATTTTCTCAAGTGGGTTGACACTCTTTTCTTCGATTGAATCAGTAAGTGAATTCTTTTCTATGTTCATATTCTTTTCTTTCTAGCCGAATAGGTATTTATCACTATTCGGTTGTAAATTGTGATCGTAACCGAAAATGGTGTTATCCTCCACTTCTTCATGTCTTAATCACTCTCTTTTCATAGTGCTTTAAGTGGGAGACCGTGTATTGTTCTAGCTGAAGTCAAACGGTGGAAATTGGATCCAATATCGATAAGGTAAGGGGGTTCATTTTTGGATTTTTCGTTATATCTCTATTTGGCTATGTAGCAAATCGGATTGAAGTTTTGACTAATCGACTATATGTTTTAGGGAAGAATCACTCGATATATTTCTACCTTCGGATATAGTGGTAAGTGATTCAAGTGTAAGTGATACGAAATATTTTGGAAATCCGAGGCTAACTTTTGGTTGGTATTGTTCTAGGTCATCGACGAGTGGTTCTTTAGGAAATTAAAATCAGGTGTGTAATCCCGTACCTTCCGAATACATGTTTGATATGGTGTGTAATCTCACATCTCTTTGAAAGTTTGTATGATATGTTCTGTGATTTGGTCAAAATACCGAAGAAAACCGAAAACTGGCATCCGTGATCACTCGGGCGTGCGTATGATCGTAGTGGTAATCGTATTTTGTAATAAAACAGTTTCGGTTAGAAGCAGTGACGCGTTTTTGAAAAATCATGAAAAATAGGAGAAAAGGAATTACAAAGTGAATAAGATATCAGATTTAAGCTTACTGTGTCTATTTTGATAAGGAAGAAACGGAGAAGGAAAAGGAATTCTATATTCTTAGATATCTTAATTTTAGTGAGACTAGTTCTGAATGACTTCGTGGTTCCCTGATCTGTCTTGGAAAAATCGTATAAAATTGTACAAAGTGAATTATGAGATATAGTTTATATGTACAGATTCCAAGTGAGTCTATTTTCAATAGAAACAAGTGGGAGCAACATATAAAAACTGTACAGTGAGATATTTGAATTTTGGGTAAGAGAGGTCAGAATCGTTGGTCAGTGAAACAAGAGAATCTTTAAGGAATAAACTGTACTAAATGGCTAAATCAAAAATTCTGGAAACATTATAGTAAGAAGATATATGAGTATAGTCTCAAGGAAAATTTACGGAGTTAGATTTCGAGATTCCTAACTCAAGTTATAGTCAATTTAGTTAGTACGATGCAGATGGACAGTTTTGATTTTTATGCTCCACATTAGTAGTTAAGTCTAGGTTGCGAAATTTCCAAAAATACCCTTAGGTTGCGAAATTACCGAATTACCCTTAGTGGGTAAATTATCGAAATTACGAAAATGCCCCTAAAGGGCCGAATTATGAAATTGTTTAATGGGCCGATATGATATTTTGATAAATGGGCCAATCTGATATTTTGATAAATGGGTCAATCTGATATTTTGATAAATGGGCCGATCTGATATTTTGCTATATGGGCCAATCTGATATTTTGCTAAATGGGCAAAATCTAATATTTTGCTTAATGGGCCTTTTGATTAATTGTTGTAATGGGCCATAATTTTGTAATAAATATCTGAATAAATTGATGTGAATGGCTATGCATTATATACATGATTTGCATGGGATGGGATAATGATGAAGAGAAGTTTCGTAGCTCGCTACATATACTCGTGGCTCGCCACAAATATGAAAAATGGCGATGCCATGTAAATTCTGTTAATCTGGTGGCTTGTCCACGAATTTGATATAATCGTCTTAATGCCTACGTTTGGTGTGTTGGCGGGGTGGGTGACTAAAGCTCCCCACAGGGTGTCTTTGCCGTTGGTACGGGTGGTGTGTAGCGGATGGAAACTAGGTTTGGTTTGGGAATTGCATATCATATGCATATTATATTTGATACATTATTGTTGTTGTAAATGGGCTTAGGCCCAAAATATTGCTAATTGGGTTCCGGCCCAATGAATAACGGTAAGGGGATTTCACACTGAGTTCTTGTAACTCACCCCCTTTCTCTTAACCCTTGTAGGTAATGCTTGATGATATGGACTTGGGCTATGGATGACTCGAGGGAGGCCATACTTCGGAAATGGTTTATATGGACTTTAGACTTTTTTCTCGTTTATTTTATTACTTTACTATTTTGGGTTAAATGTTGTAATAAGGCCTCTGGACTATTTTTTTTTTATTTTTGCTTTTTGGTTGGGATGTTTTTATTATTTTTCTTAAATTGTTTAAAAAGGGGAATTTTCTAAAAACTTAAACAATGGTTTCCAAAATCGATTAACAAATGGATTTCAAAATAAACTTTTACAAATATTTTTAACACAGATATTTTCTCTCGAACTATTAATGATATTTTCAAAAGACTTGGATTCTCTTTCAAATTTTTAACGTCGTTTTCAAAAGTCACGGTTTTGTAAGATCATTAGTTCAAATTTATCGATTTATCAATTAAATCTTTGAGGTTAGTAGTATTTTATCAAATCAAACTTGTTTTCTTGATTTTTAACAAAGCAATATTTTAGTACGAACAAAAAGGGTTTAACATGTTTTGCTCGTGTGACATACCAAATCCGCTCATAACGCATGGGACGGGTTTGGGGTGTTACATGATTATCGATTTACTCCCAGTAGACCCTAAAATTGAGCAAACTTTCAGACAAAGAAGACGTGAACGAATAGCTCAAAGACAAAACGAGATGGACCTTGGAAATCAAAATCAAGACCAAGGTAATGAAGTCGATCATGCACGAAATCCCATCCTTATTGCCGATGATAGGGATCGATGCATCAGAAAATATGCTGTGTCGCTTTTCAATGAGTTAAATCCAGGAATTAGAAGGCCAAATATTGAGGCAACCCAATTTGAATTGAAACAAGTGATGTTTCAAATGCTACAAATGGTGGGTCAATTTGGTGGTATGCCCACGGAGGATCCACATCTCCACCTTCGATTGTTTATAGAGGTGAGTGATTCATTCAAGATAGCCGGTGTGACTAAAGACACACTGAGGTTGAAGTTGTTTCCATACTCGTTGCGAGATCGAGCACGAGCATGGCTCAATTCATTGCCACCAAGTTCCATATCTACATGGCAAGAATTAGCAGAGAGATTTTTGGTTAAGTATTTCCTGCCTAGCAAGAACACTAAGTTGAGGAACAAGATCACAACTTTCCAAAAATTGGATGACGAGTCTTTGTATGAGGCTTGGGAGCGATTCAAGGAGTTACTTCGTAAGTGTCCTCATCATGGGATTTCTCATTGTATCCAGTTGGAGACATTCTATAATGGTCTCAATGCACATACAAGATTGATGGCAGATGCTTCTACGAATGGTGCAATTTTTTCTAAGTCTTATAATGAGGCTTATGAGATCATCGAGAGGATCGCAAGCAACAACTATCAATGGCCAACAAATCGAACAACTTCAGGGAGACATGTAGCCGGAGTTCATGAAGTTGATGCCCTCACTTCGTTATCAACTCAGGTATCATCTATTTCTTCTATGTTAAAGCAGTTTACCGCTAATAGTGCTAATAATTTTGCAGCTCAGCCACTAAGTCCGTTTGAAGTAGTTTCCTGTGTGTACCATAGGGAAGGTCATTCTTTCGAGAATTGCCCATTGAATCCCGAGTCAGTGTACTATGTGGGGAACCAACATCAAAATAGGAGTGGAAAGGACCCCAGTCCAACTTCTACAATCCTTCATGGCGTAATCACCTCAACTTTTCTTGGAGCAACAAAGGAAATGGACCGAACAACAACTTTATGCAGCATAGACCCAACCAATCTCAAGGGTTTAATTAGCAAGCCTCAAAACTAGCTCAAGCTGAGTCATCAAATAGTTTAGAGAACTTGTTGAAATCATACATGGAAAAGAATGACGCTTTGATCCAGAGCCAAGCAGCAACACTGAAAAATTTGGAAAACCAAATGGGTCAGTTAGCTACGGAGCTTCGTAATAGACCGCAAGGAACATTGCCGAGCAATACTGAGAATCCAAGAAACTTGGGTAAAGAACATATCAAGGCAGTGGAATTGCGAAGTGGTAAATTCTAGAACCCCGATTGATTGATGTCGAAGACGAGCCTGTTGAAAATGAGGAAAGTCAACCAGCTGTTGAAGTTCTTACACGAAAAGAGTCAGAATCTGCAAAGACTGATAAGGTAAATCCTAACTTAGTGAATTCAGATACTTTAACATCTTCTGTGGATGCAGATTTACCTACTAAGAAGAGTTGTCCGATTCAACCAAAAGTTTCATCACCTCCCTATCCGCAAAGATTGCAGTAACACAAGCAGAAACAGGAGGTGCAATTCAATAAGTTTTTGGATGTTCTGAAGCAATTACACATCAATATTCCATTGGTGGAGGCTTTAGAACAAATGCCAAATTATGTGAAGTTTATAAAGGACGTACTATCCAAGAAGAAACGACTGAGAGAGTATGAGACTCTCGCCTTGGCAAAGGAGTGCAGTGCTTTCCTGCAGAACAAGCTGCCACTGAAATTGAATGACCCAGGAAGCTTTACGATACCCTGTAACATTGGTGAATCTTACTGTGGTAAAGCTTTGTGTGACTTAGGAGCAAGTATCAACTTGATGCCTAAGTCTATTTTCAAGACGCTAGGGATAGGAGAAGTAAGACCTACAACTATGATGCTTCAGCTAGCGGATCGATCTTTAGTATACCCCGAGGGAAAGATTGAGGATGTTTTGGCAAGAGTCGATAAATTTATTTTTCCTGTTGATTTCATTATTCTAGATTTTGAAGCAGATAAGGAAGTGTCAATTATCATTGAAAGACCTTTCCTAGCCACGGGAAGAACGTTAATTGATATGCAGAAAGGTGAACTCACCATGCGAGTTCAAGATGATCAGGTAACATTTAACATTCTTAAAGCGACGAAATTTCCCAATCCGACAAAAGAGTGCTCAGTTATGGAAGAAATAGAAACCTTGGTTTCTATGGAAAGCAATTTTGAAGAAGATCCATCGGAGAAAGTGTTAGGGTTTGACCCTTTGAAGGATGAAGAAGGTGAAGAAAACATGGTTTTGGTGGAAGCCAATCCGAGAAATTTTATTCAATCCACACGGTTTGAACCATTGGAGTTGGAAGTCAGAGATTTGGTGCAACCCATATTGTCAATCGAAGAACCACCTGTACGGGCCCAAATTTGCCCAGGCCCTATTAACAAATTAACCACATTAATAAAAAAACAAACAAAATAAAATAAAATAAAAAATCCAATAAAGGTTCATTTACAATAGCAGCCCAGTCCAGCCCAATACAAAACCCAAACCACTAAACCTAAATCAGCCCAAAGCTAATGACCCAATACTAAACCCTAGCCCAACAAAATAACCCAAAATAAAACACAAAAACAGATCCCTAAACAGCCTTGCGCCGTAGCTCCAACGATTGGGCCTCCACGTCACCACACATGCCACATGCCTCCATACCACCATGTCCTCCTCCGTACGGTGGTCGTACCTGCAAAGAAACAAAACAGCAGCAAATAAGCACATGACAGCAGAAAATAGAAAGCTTTTGTACTTTGTTTTTCGTTATTGTTATTTTGGCTATAAAAGGAGGTAAAAAATAAACTGTAAGGGGTTGCTATTTTTTACAAATACAGAAAAAAGTAATACAAAGAAACAAAAGAATTTTTTGAAGGTGATTTCCTTTTTATTTTGCTTGCGTTTCGGTTTCTTTTTATTTTATTTTCATTTTATTCTCTTTTTTATTCTCTTTCTTTTTTCCTCCTGTTTCATGTTTTTCGAAACTATTAGTATAGACATATAAAGATTTTTTTTAAAACTATTTATATATATATTAAGATATAGTCTATTTTAAAAAAAAAACAAAAAAAAAAACCTGGGGAAAGGTCCGACGACTGCACACGGCAGTCGACGACGGCTACCACCGCGGATGAGTGGCGTTGGCGCGGTGGCCCCGTGGTCGGCGTTGGGCATGAAGAGGAAGGGTTGAGAGAAAGAAAGAAAGCATTTTTTTTAAGGAAAATGGCAGAATGCTATTTAAAAAAAAAATTGGCCTTTATAAGTGATACAAAACACGTTGTTTAGGGCCTGTTTCATAGGAGCCAAAACAGCGTCGTTTGGTCCTCTAACCCGCGCGTCGACCCGACCCGCCAGAGGGGATCCGCGTGTTTTCACCTATTAGGATATTTGCGCGCTGGCCCCTTTCGCTTTTATGTCCTGATGCAATTCGGTCCTATTTCCTTTATTTTTTCTTTTAATTTTTCCCCGTAATTTTGTAGTGTTTCATTTTAGTCCCGATTGAATTTATGCGTTTTGGGGGACAAGGATATTATCCCATTTGGTCCTCCATCTCATTCGCATGTCACAATTCAGGCCCAATATTTTATTTTGACTCCGATTTTGCCCTTTTAATTTTGTTTTGACCTCGATTTAATCCTGGTTTGATTATTTTCGTTATTTATTTATTTTATTGTCTGTTTTCTTTTAAATACTAAAATTTAAATAATATTTATTTATTATATTTATCTATCTATTTGTTTATTACTTGTTTTATGCTTAGAATTTTATTTACCAATTCCTTTATTTATTTTTAATTCTTTTACTTCAAAAAATATATTTGCATGTAATACTACTTATATCATTTTATCTATTTATTTATTATTTTTATTCTTAGAGTATAAATTAAATATTATGTATATGTATTATCCATTGTATACTTCATCATTTTTTATTGTTTCGTTAACTATCTATTTTTTATATATCATTCATTTTACATACTTTATTGTATTTTATATATATCTGATTCCTTTTACATAAAGCCTCATTTTATTTCCTAGTTTTTATTTTATGTATATATTTTTGAACCCTTATTTACTTTATATTTTTTAGATTGAAATTTTGATATTTATCACTTTTATTATTCTTTTATGTTAGCCTTGGCACTGTCTTTGTATTATTCGAGATATTAGTTATGTTATTATTACATTTTCTTTTAATTGTTTATATTAGTATTTTTAGCATGTTGTGTAATTTTCGTGAATTGTCATTTAGTACTTGTATTCTGCATTTTATTAATATAATGGTTTTATTAACAAATCATCGTCTGCATTACATTTTATTCAAAAGTTTTTTTCAAAATAAGGCAATACTCGTATTTGGGAATTTCGAGAAGATTGTGCCCTAACTTACTGGGTTTCAATTTTCCTCGTTGAATCTAAGTAACCGAGTACCCCTTTTAAATCAAAACGCATAAGTTAAATAAAAAATTATTCTCGGGAATTCAAAAATGTTGTGTCCTAACTTACTGGATGTGACATTTTGTTATCTCGAGGTAATGATTTCTAAAAAACAAAGGCAATATTCTGTGTTTGGAATTTTGAGAAATTGTGCCCTAACTTACTGGGTTCCGATTTTTCATTTGACCCAAATGACCGAATATCCTTTTTGAATTTAAATACCCTAGTTTTAAAAGTCAAAAGACAAGCTTAGTATCGAGAATTCAAAAATGTTGTGCCCTAAATCACTGGACATGACATTTTACTTCTTTGAAATAAGCGGGTCTCAGTATCCAATTTAATTTATTCAAGTTTTCAAATAAAGAGGATCGTATTTTAAATTTTTTTAAAATTTTAGACATTAAGACATTAATTAATCAATTAGGTACCAATTTTGGGCGTTACGAGGGTGCTAACCCTTCCTTGTACGTAACCTACTCCCGAACTCGTTTTCTCAAGTTTCGTAGGCCAAAATCATTGTTTTAATAAATCAAAATGTTTTAATGATTAATCTCAAGGTGATCTGATCACACCTCGAAAAAAAGATTGGTGGTGACTCTATTTTTGTTTTTTAAAGTCAACCCCGTTTTCCAAACAACAAAAAAAATGGTTTTGACACCACCTACACTCGAACTAAAGGTACTTCCTTCCCATTTGAAATATGTTTATTTAGGTGACTGTTCTACTTTGCCTGTGATTATTTCAGCAAAACTGACAAAATATCGAGGAGCAACTAATTTCTGTTCTAAAGAAATTTAAGAAAGCAATTGGTTGGACCATAGCTGATATTCGAGGTATAAGCCCTTCATTTTGCATGCACAAAATTATTCTAGAGGAAGGTGAAAAAGCTCGAATTGATGGGCAAAGGAGGCTCAATCCTATTATGAAGGAAGTTGTGAGAAAGGAAGTGATCAAATGGTTAAATGCAGGGATCATCTATCCTATTTCAGATAGTTCGTGGGTAAGTCTGGTGTAGTGTGTGCCGAAGAAAGGTGGAATTATGATTGTTGAGAATGAGCGTAACGAATTGATCCCAACAAGAACTGTTACTGGTTGGAGAATTTGTGTTGACTACAGAATGCTGAATAAAGCCACTCAGAAGGACCATTTTCCGTTGCCTTTTATGGATCAGATGTTAGATCGACTGGCAGGTAATGAATTCTATTGTTTTTTATATGGTTATTCGGGATATAACCAAATAGTTATAGCTCCGGAAGACCAACATAAAACAACCTTTACTTGTTTGTACGGTACGTTTTCATTTAGGCGAATGCTTTTTGGTTTATGCAATGCACCTACAACATTCCAACGATGCATGATGGCAATTTTCACTGATATGGTTGAAAACTTTGTTGAGGTTTTCATGGATCATTTTTTTTTTGGTAATACTTATAATATTTGTTTTAGTAATTTAGCTAAGGTACTGAAGAGATGTGAAGAGACGAATCTTGTCCTTAACTGAGAGAAATGCCATTTTATGATTAAGGAAGGGATTGTCTTAGGACATAGAATTTCAAAGAAAGGAATTGAAGTCGACAAAGAAAAGGTGGACGTAATTGAAAGATTACCGACCCCAATTAATGTGAAAGGAGTCAGAAGTTTCTTAGGCCATACCGGTTTTTACTGAAGGTTTATCAAGGATTTCTCGAAAATTTCTAAGCCGCTATGTTCATTGATAGAGAAAGATACAGTGTTTGATTTCAACAAAGCATGTTTAGAAGCTTTTGAAGAGCTAAAATATGGTTAATCTCAGCCCCAATAATCATTACACCCGATTGGAGCACACCTTTTGAGTTGATGTGCGATGCAAGTGATTATGCTGTTGGAGCTGTGATGGGTCAAAGAAAAAATATAGTGTTCCACCTCATTTACTATGCAAGTAGAACCTTGATGGAAGCCCAACTCAATTATACGGTAACTGAAAAGGAACTATTTGCTATATTTTTTGCTTTTGACAAACTCTACTCATATCTTATAGGTACCAAAGTTACAGTATTAACTGACTATGCAGCCATTAAATACTTGCTCATGAAGAAAGATGTGAAACCGAGGCTAATTCGTTGGATACTTTTACTCCAAGAATTTGATCTTGAGATCCAAGACAGAAAAGGTAATGGAAATCAAGTAGCTGATCATCTGTCGAGGTTGGAGCAAGATGAGGTAACTCGATCACGTGTGCCTATCAACGAGAATTTCCTAGATTAGCACTTATTTGAGGTGAGTCAAATTCATGAAACACCTTGGTTTACTGATTTTGCCAATTATCTTGCATGTGGAATAATTCCTCGAGAAATGACATACCAACAAAGGAATAAATTCCTTCATGATAGTCATTATTATTTCTAGGAGGACCCGTTCTTGTTTAAACAGTGTGCAGATAATATAATCTGAAAGTGTGTAGCTAAAAGTGAGATTGCTGAGATCTTATATCATTACCATTCATCTCCAAGTGGGGGACACTTTGGTGGTGCACGTACTGCAGCAAAGATTTTGCAAGCAGGTTTCTTTTGGCCTACACTATTCAAAGATGCTTATGTTTATGTGAAGAATTGCGATAATTGCCAAAGAACCGAAAATATATCACGGAGGAATGAGATGCCCTTAACAAATATTTTGGAGATTGAATTATTTGACGTATGGGGCATTGACTTCTTAGGACCATTTCCTTCTTTGTATAGGAACAAATACATCTTAGTTGTTGTTGATTATGTGTCCAAGTGGGTTGAAGCTGAAGCATACCCTACAAATGATGCTAAGGTAGTCATGAAGTTCCTACATAAGCATGTGTTTACACGATTTGGGACACCAAGAGCTATTATTAGTGATGAAGGTTCTCACTTTGTGAACAAATGGCTTAAGTGGTTGCTTGACAAATATGATGTGAAACATAAGATTGCTACTGCTTATCACCCTCAGTCTAATGGGCAAGTTGAAAGATTGAACCGTGAAATCAAAGGTATCATTGAAAAGGTAGTACGCCCTAGCATAAAAGATTGGTCTCAAAGGCTCAATGATGCATTATGGGCCTATCGAACAGCATTTAAGACACCATTAGAAATGACTCCTTGTCGGTTGGTTTTTGGGAAGGCATGTCATTTGCCATTAGAGTTGGAGAATAGAGCTCACTGGGCTTTGAAGAAGTTGAATTTTGATCTTAAGAAATCCGGTGAGAGAAGGATGTTAAAATTGGATGAGTTGGAAGAGCTGAGGTTGTTTTCCTATGAGAATGCCAAAATGTGTAAAGAAAGATAAAAAAGATGGCATGATAGTCATATACAACCTCGCGAGTTTAAAAAAGGTCAAAAGGTGTTATTGTTTAATTCAAGGCTAAAGTTATTTCCTGGGAAGCTGAAATCCCGATGGAAAGGACCTTATACCATCTATAGAGTTTATCCTTATAGAGCTATTGAATTATACGAAAATTACGGAGGTACGTTTAAAGTTAATGGTCAACGTCTCAAACATTATTGGGATGGTGAAGTTGAGCGAGTTGAATCCTCGTTCAAATTAACAGATCCTTGATTTTTCATGAACTCATTTTGTAAATAAATAAATAATTTGAATATATTTTCTTAATTTAGTACATTTAATTAATTTTGTCTAAGGAGATTGGAACTTAAGCAAGATCGCTGTGACCCCTCCAACCTTTCCTGGGAATCAATTTAATGTAATTTGTTAAGAAAAAATTTTCTAATTAAGTTTTAAAATGTTTTTTTCTAGTTTAATTTATTTTGTTTAATTTAAATTATTTATATTAATAAAAGGGGTCAAATTTGGCCCAAGTACTAATCAGTTTCTCTTTGTTGAATAAGCTTGTAAATATTGTCTAAATTTGAGGCCCAAGACAGTAGATAGGAGGGAAAAATCCACACCTATTGATGCCACTTCCATTGCTTGCTGCCCAAGTAACCTTAATGTAGCTAAATTTTTGCTACATGTTGCCGTAGTTTTTCCCTATATAAACCCCTCTTCATTCTACTAACTTTCATACCCCTTAAAGTTATTTAACCCTAAAAGTCCCTAAACTTCCTTCTTGTGCCGCTAGACTCAAATCTTGAAAGAAACCCCTAGTCCATATCTTTTCTTTTGCCAAAACCACCTAGTGCCGCCACAAGAGAATCGCTGGAGCATCGACGTCGCTACCGCACGTAGCTGTTATCACTGCCGCACACCACAATTGTTGCTGCACGTTACCGTCGCCGCCACAACCTCTTCACCGTCACAAGGTTCACTGAAGCAAATCCTACCCACTTGCTGATTTCTCGTCTTCCCCTGTAAGCAGAACTTTGCTGAATTTTTGGGAAAATACCATGTCTCGCAAAAGAACTAGATCGTCGAAGACAACTCCTGAAAACCCGATTGTGATCGATGAAGAAGTGAAAGAGAGATTTGATTCAATTTTCAAGCATCAACCTATGATGCCGGAAAAAGGTTTTCACTTGAAGAGTAATGATTTGATGGTTGTCCCTGTGCCAATTAGAAAGACAATCAATGTTCTCAAGTGGGAACGATAGTTCGAGTGTAACACCCCATACCCAAGTCCCAGGCTGAGACTGGATGCAAGACATTACCATACTTGAACTCACATAAACATGTACTTACGGGCTATAAAATTTTGTTCCAAATCAAAAACTTTTCTTTCATAGGCAAAACATACATTTCATGGGCCTACGAGGCCTTAAACACATATCCGAAACTTTCAGAATTCAATCGGAAACTTTTTCCTCGAAACAGGGGTCACACGCCCATGTGGCTTGGGACATGCCCGTGTACCCCTAAGACATGCCCGTGTCTTCCACTCGTGGTCGACACTGACTAATTACACACGGCCTTGACACGCCCTTGGACCCAGACCGTGTGCTATACCTTGACATTTTGACTTATTCACATGGCCTGGGGCACACGCCCATGTTTTAACCGTGTGTCACACACGGCCTAGACACACGACCGTGTGGTTAGCCCGTGGTCTAATCTGACTTAAGACTTTAACATGCAGGGGACACACGACCTAGACACACGCCCGTGTGTCGATCCATGTGGGCACTTAGAGACTATTTTCCAAGCCAATAGCCAGCCTGAAATCAAGATCAATCCAATACTCAATTCAAAAACTCAAGCATTATATCTAACATGAACAATGATGCATACTTCATTGATAATTAAAAACATACATACTTAGTCATTCATGACCAATCTCTTTAATCATATACAAAAAGAAAACTATGTTTGATAACCAACACTTTGGCTCACTTTTAGACATAACTCAAAATGAACTGTTTCCTATACATGCCATACTTAATATAAACAACTTGGCTATACCAAAAATAGCGATTGATAGTGTGCTCCGAGCTCCGATGACAATGATCCACGAGATTAGCTTGGCGGGACTACATGGAAAGAAGGAATTTAAAGACGTAAGCATTTAGCTTAGTAAGTTTGCATGCAATGCATATAATAACATTTATATACATACTTAACATAACTCATTCATCATAAGCAAAGACATTGCTAAATTCGTATGCTTGTGCTTACTTACTCTTAATGATTCTTACTTATCTCATGATACTTACAAGTCTCATGTTTATGAGGTAAACAAGATACCTGTATCACTTGATCACATAGATCAGTATGCTTTACCATGATAAACATAATCTCAACTTCATCATTCATAACATGAATAATACTCTTGGTTAACTTTAACTAACATAACTTGATTATAACTTTGCTTACTTATCTTTTTTGCTTTCTCATTCAATCTTTACTCTTTTGCCCGATGAATTACTATAGATGATCGAGGATACTGAATCTCATTTCACATGTATTTCGATGCCAATGCTATATCCTTGATATAGTCTTACATGGGATCTCTTACTTGGTATCGATGCCATGTCTTGACATGGTCTTACACGAAGTCTTCCTTATGAGTTCCCTTGGGAACTTACCATTGCCATGTCTCGACATAGTCTTACTTGATATCTTTACTTGACAATGCCGAGCCTTGGCTTGGACTTACATGAAGTCTTCCTTGGTATTCACCAATGCCATGCCTTGGCTTGGTATTACGTGGGATCTTTATATCATGATAGCTTTTCAATGCCAAGACTTGTCTTGGACTTACATGACATCTTTATTTGGAGACTCACCAATGCCATGCCTTAGCTTGGGCTTATATGGGTCTTCTTCTCATAATAACTCTTCAATGCCAAGAATTGTCTTGGTCTTACATGACATCTTTACTTGTTTGTCGATGCCATGCCTTGGCTTGGTCTTATACGGACTTTCTCGTTTCATGTGATAGATCGAGTATCCTAAGTAATTCAACTTCAAACGGGACTTTCTCATGCTTAATCTCATCGATTTCTTTGTTTAACATAACATTAAACTGTCTCATGGAACTAAGATATTTTCAACATCATACTAAACAATTCAATGATATTAATCATAAAGCTTAGAAATCATACAAACTTACCTCAATATACAAAATGTATGTAGATATACAATTTTGTCCTCGACTTTGTTCTTGCCTCGATTTCTATCTAGGCTCTATTTTTCTTGATCTGTAATAATAATTTAGCTCATTTAATACACATATTGACTAAATTGACTCTTAACTCATACTTTGGCAAAATTACCATTTTGCCCATAAACTTTCTCATAATTACACTTTTGCCCCTAGGCTTGTAAAGTGATTTTCATTCAATTTTCTAATACTTCATGCTTAGCTGATTCATTCTCTCAACTATAGCAACAATCAATTCTCACTATTTCTATCATGTATGACAAATTTCACAACTTTTACAAACTAGTCCTTATTAGCATTTTTCATGAAATTCACTTAGGAAAAGAAGTTTATCTAACATCAAACTCTCATAATCTTTCATAAAACATCATTTTACAAGCATGTCATACATGGTTAGGTTTATGAACATGAATTCTAGCTCAACTTATAGCTATAAATAGCTAATTCATAATACGAGGACTCCAAAAATACAAAAAATATTAAAAACGGGGCTAGGATGCCTTACTTGCAAGCTTCAAAAATTTGAAGAACCCAAGCTATGGAGTCTCCAAAATTTTCGACACAAGGGGGAAGAAGATGAATAAGATTTTTATCATCTTTTCCCATTTTAATCATTTATTTGATAAATGACCAAAATGCCTTTCTCATTAAACTTTCAAAATTTTCTAACTCATGTCCATTTTTGTCCAAAAATTATAATTTGGGAAATTTTCTATTTAAGGAATTCTAATTAATATTCCAAAGCTATTTCATGCAAAAAGCTTCTAGAATCTCATATTTTGCAACTTCTGCAATTTAGTCCTATTTGATCATTCCATGTCAATTTCATAAAATTTCTACATGGAACTTTAATACTATCATGCAAACATTTCTTTAAACCTTAAAAATCGTTTTAATAATTTGGATTTATGGTCTCGCACCACTATTCTGACCAGGGCCTAAATCAGGATGTTACAATTCTCCCCTCCTTAGGAATTTTTGTCCTCGAAAATCTTACCAGCAAACAGGTTTGGGTACTGGTTTCTCATGGTTTCTTCTGGTTCCCATGTAGTTTTTTCTATCCCATGTCTTTGCCATAATACTTTAACAAGGGAGATATTCTTATTTCTTAGCTGCTTGACTTTTCGAACTAATATTTTAATTGGTTCTTCACCATAAGTCATGTCGGAATGAATCTCTATCTCTGACGGGGCAATTATATGGGAAGGGTCAGATCGATAGCGTCGTAACATAGACACATGAAACACATCATGTATCTTTTCTAACTCAGTCAGCAAGGCCAATCGGTAAGCTACCGGCCCAACGCTCTCAGTAATCTCATATGGTCCAATGAAACGTGGACTCAACTTGCCCTTCCGGCCAAATCTAAGAACTTTTCTCCATGGTGAAACTTTCAAGAAAACTTTATCCCCGACTTGATACTCTATCTCCTTTCTTCTTAGATCTGAGTAGGATTTCTGTCTGTCTGATGCGGCTTTTAAACATTCTCGAATCACTTTCACTTTCTCTTCAGTTTCTCTAACCAAATCAACTCCGTGAATTCAGTTCTCCTTGAGTTCAATCCAATATAAAGGCGTCTGGCACTTACGCCCGTATAAAGCCTCGTAAGGCGCCATCTTTAAACTCGACTGAAAACTATTATTGTAAGCAAATTCTACCAATGGGAGAAACTTTTCCCAACTGCCTTGGAATTCAAGAATACAACACCGAAGCATATCTTTGAGTACTTGTATTAACCTCTCCGATTGACCATCGGTTTGAGGATGAACAGTTGTACTAAAGCTCAACTTTGTACCCAAGGCCTCTTGTAACTTCTTCCAAAGTCTGGATGTGAATCTTGGATCTCTATCCGATATGATTGACAAGGGAACTCCATGAAGTCTTACTATTTTCGATACGTACAAGTTTGCCAACTTGTCTAATGAGTAATCCACTCGTACAGGTATGAAATGGGCTGACTTCGTAAGTCTGTCAACCATAACCCATACAACATCTTTCTTGCTCGGTGATAACGGTAAACCCATTACAAAATCCATGGTGATACGGTCCCATTTCCACTCGGGAACCAAAATGGGTTGAAGCAAACCCGAAGGTACTTGGTGTTCAACCTTTACTTGCTAACAAATCAAGCATTTGGAAACAAACTCTGTAATATCTTTCTTCATTCTCGGCCACCAATACTGTTGCTTCAAGTCATAAAACATCTTGGTACTACCCGGATGTACAGATAAACATCCATTATGTGCCTCATGCAAATTTCTCTGAATAAGCTCTTCCTTTCTCGGTACACAAACTCTATCTTTGAACATCAGACTTCCATTGGAACTAATCCGAAAATCAGACTCAACATCTGTCTCGCACTGAGCTCTCTTGACTTGCAATTCACTATCTTCTTTTTGAGCTTCAATGATTTCTTGGAGGAATATTGGTCTAGCTCTCAACTCAGCTAGAATAGAACCATCGTCGGATAAAGTCATCCGCGAATTCATTGCTCTTAATGCAAATAGGGACTTTCTACTCAAAGCGTCGGCGACCACATTCGCCCTTCCGGGATGGTAGTCGATGACTAACTCATAGTCTTTTATCAACTCTAACCATCTCCGTTGCCTTAAGTTCAACTCTTTCTGCATCATTAAGTACTTCAAAATTTTGTGATCGGTGAAAATCCGACATCTTTCACCATATAAATGGTGTCTCCATATCTTCAATGCGAAGACTATGGCACCTAACTCTAAATCATGAGTCGGATAATTCTTCTCATGAGGCTTCAACTGTCTTGAGGCATAAGCAATCATTTTGCCCTCTTGCATAAGTACACAGCCTAATCCATTTAAGGATGCATCGCTGTAAATCACAAATTCTTTTCCCGTCTCGGGTTGTACTAAAACCGGAGCTTCTGTCAATAATGCTTTTAGATTCTCAAAACTTTGTTGGCACTTTTATGTTCACTCAAACTTCACATTTTTCTGTAACAATTTCGTCATCGGAGTTGCAATCATGGAAAACCCCTTGACGAATCGTCTATAATAACCGGCTAGGCCTAGAAAACTTCTAATCTCAGAGACATTCCTCGGTGGTTTCCAGTCCATAATGGCCAAAATCTTACTTGGATCTACTCGGACTCTATCTCTCGAGACAATATGTCCCAGAAATCCTACTTTCTTGAGCCAAAATTCACTTTTACTGAACTTGGCATAAAGCTAATTTTCTCGTAGAGTCTGCAAAATCGTTCGTAGATGCTCGACATGCTCATTCTCATCTCGGGAATAAATCAATATGTCGTCAATAAAAACGACTACAAACTTATCGAGGTATGGCCTAAAGATGCGATTCATTAGATCCATGAATACTGCAGGAGCGTTGATCAACCCAAAGGGCATGACTAAAAATTCATAATGCCCATACCTCATTCGAAAAACGGTCTTCGACACATCTGAGTCCTTTACTCTCAACTGGTAGTACCCCGATCTCAAGTCTATTTTGGAGAACACAGTGGCTCCCTTCAATTGATCGAATAAATCGTCGATCCTAGGTAATGGGTACTTTTTCTTCACTGTCACTTTATTAAGCTGACGGTAATCTATGCACAATCTCAAGGTGCCATTTTTCTTTTTCACAAATAAAACTGGAGCACCCCATGGAGAACAACTTGATCTTGCAAAACCTTTATCTGTCAACTCTTGCAACTGTGACTTCAACTCTCTCAACTCCGTTGGAGCCATTCTGTAAGGAGTAATAGATATTGGTACAGTATCGGGAGCTAACTCAATGCTGAACTCAACCTCTCTAGCTTGTGGTAGTCCTGGTAATTCCTCGGGAAAAACATCCAAGTACTCACATACTATTGGTACTGACTCAATCTCTAACTCTATTTCTCTATCATTCATCACAAAGGCCAGGTATGCCTCATACCCTTTTCTTATGCATTTCTGTGCCGTCATATGAGAAATCATTACCGGCGATCTACCTTGTTCATCTGATTCTACATAGAGAGTGTCCCCATTCTCACATCTCATCTCAATGTATTTCTTTCCACAATTTACTATTACATCATGGGTGGTCAACCAGTCCATACCAAGAATGATGTCAAACTCATCAAATGGTAGCAACATAAGGATTGCCTTAAAATAATGACCTCTAATCATCAATGGACAATCCTTACATACTTCATCAACTAAAACACTTTTGCCTAAAGGATTAGACACTTTAATCAAAAATTCTGTAGACTCTAAAGGCATATTCATACTGGATACTAGTTTCATACAAATGTAAGATTGTGTGGATCTGGGATCTATTAAAGCAATAACTTTAATATTATGAAGAGAAAAGGTACCCGTAATAATATCTGGAGAAGATGCCTCTTCGCGAGTGCGAATGGCATAAGTTCTTGCAGGCGCCCCACTCTCGGGTCTCACGGCCTGCTCTCTAGGGTTACTTCTCCCTCTTGCCCCACTTCCTAGGTTCCTCTGCGGTCTTCCTCTGACCATATTCCCGAATCTCAGGTTCTGAGCTCTCTCTTCTTTCATCGTCTTAGGACAATCCTTTATAAAGTGGTCTTGGGAACCACATCTAAAACAGGCATTTTCATGTGCTCGGCATTCTCCGAGATGACGTCTGCCGTACTGTGGGCATTCGGGTCTATCTGATCGAATGTTCCCCACACTACCAACGGAAGTAGTCTGCGCCTTATTTCCTGAATACTGCTTACTCTTATCCTTTCTTGAAAACCCAGTGGAAGTAGCCGATCGAGTGGAAAAATCCTTTGACTTCTTGGATGAGGATTGAAATGACTTACCCCACTATCTTTTTCTAGAGTCATGAGACTCCATTTCATATTTTCTTTTCTCTTTTACTAGCTCTTCGGCTCTATAATCCCGCTCTACTAGCACAAAAAATTCTTTTAATTCTAGGACAGCAACAAATAACTTAATGTCCTCATTTAGTCCATCTTCGAATCTCTTGCTCATGATGGCCTCGGTGGATAGACACTCTCAAGCGTATTTACTGAGTCGTACAAATTCACGCTCATAATTAGTCATAGACATCTTGCCTTGCTTCAATTCTAGAAATTCCTTTCTCCTCTGATTGACAAATCTTTGACTGATATACTTCTTTCTGAACTCTTCTTGAAAGAACTCCCATGTGATCTTTTCTCGTGGTACCACTGACACCAAGGTGTTCCACCATTGGTAAGCAGAATCTCTTAAAAGAGAGACTACACACTTCATGCATTCCTCAGATGTGCATGACAACTCATTGAATACCCTGATGGTATTCTCTAACCAGAACTCGGCTTTTTCTGGATCATCATCCTTTTTAGCCCGAAATTCTTCTGCCCCATGTTTCCTGATCCTATCAACTGGAGACTTCTCTCCTCTTACCACCTCTACTACTTGAGGGGCTACTGGGATAGGTTGAGGAATAGGCGGGGGTGGATGGGGTTTGAGCATTCAGGTTCGTATGAATGAACTCCGTATACCACGTGTTCATCATATGGAGGAAGGCTTCTCTAGCCTCTTCTCCTCCTCTCTGACTCACCGTAGTGGGTCTGTTCTCATTCTCGTTAGGCACCATCCCTTCAGCGGGAGCTGGCGCATTACTTTCTATGTCATCCGCTACAGCTCTTTCGGGATCCATTTACAATATGTATAAACATAAATTAAGTCGTCAGGAGTCGTCACACTATCATTATAAAAATATTCTTACGTATGGCATGTATAGCTAGACTCGTGCTCATGCTATGTTAGTCCTAGAACCAACTAAACCATAGCTCTGATACCACTAAATGTAACAACCCATACCCAAGTCCCAGGCTGAGACTGGATACAAGACATTACCATACTTGAACTCACAAAAACATGTACTTAAGGGCTATAAAATTTTGTTTCGAATCAAAAACTTTTCTTTCATAGGCAAAACATACATTTCATGGGCCTACGAGGCCTTAAACACATATCCAAAACTTTCAGAATTCAATCGGAAACTTTTTCCTCGAAACAGGGGTCACACGACCATGTGGCTGGGGACACGCCCGTGTACCCCTAGGACATGCCTGTGTCTTCCACTCGTGGTCGACACTGACTAATTAAACACGGCCTTGACACGCCCGTGGACCTAGACCGTGTGCTATACCTTGTCATTCTGACTTATTCACACGGCCTGGGGCACACGCCCATGTTTTAACCGTGTGTCACACACGACCATGTGGTTAGCCCGTGGTCTAATCTGACTTAAGACTTTAACATGCAGGGGACACACGACCTAGACACACGCCCGTGTGTCGATCCGTGTGGGCACTTAGAGGCTATTTTCCAAGCCAATAGCCAGCCTGAAATCAAGATCAATCCAATACTCAATTCAACAACTCAAGCATTATATCTAACATGAACAATGATGCATACTTCATTGATAATTAAAAACATACATACTTAGTCATTCATGACCAATCTCTTTAATCATATACAAAAAGAAAACTATGTTTGATAGCCAACACTTTGGCTCACTTTTAGACATAACTCAAAATGAACTATTTCCTATACATGCCATACTTAATATAAACAACTTGGCTATACCAAAAATAGCGATTGATAGTGTGCTCCGAGCTCCGATGATAATGATCCACGAGATTAGCTTGGCGGGACTACATGGAAAGAAGGAATTTAAAGACGTAAGCATTTAGCTTAGTAAGTTTGCATGCAATGCATATAATAACATTTATATACATACTTAACATAACTCATTCATCATAAGCAAATACATTGCTAAATTCGTATGCTTGTGCTTACTTACTCTTAATGATTCTTACTTATCTCATGATACTTACAAGTCTCATGTTCATGAGGTAAACAAGATACCTATATCACTTGAACACATAGATCAACATGCTTTACCATGATAAACATAATCTCAACTTGATCATTCATAACATGAATAATACTCTTGGTTAACTTTAACTAACATAACTTGATGATAACTTTGCTTACTTATCATTTTTGCTTTCTCATTCAATCTTTACTATTCTGCCCGATGAATTACAATGGATGACCGAGGATACTGAATCTCATTTCACATGTATTTCAATGCCAATGCTATATCCTTGATATAGTCTTACATGGGATCTCTTACTTGGTATCGATGCCATGTCTTGACATGGTCTTACACGAAGTCTTCCTTATGAGTTTCCTTGGGAACTTACCAGTGCCATGTCTCGACATGGTCTTACTTGATATCTTTACTTGACAATGTCGAGCCTTGGCTTGGACTTACATGAAGTATTCCTTGGTATTCACCAATTCCATGCCTTGGCTTGGTCTTACACGGGATCTTTATATCATGATAGCTTTTCAATGCCAAGACTTGTCTTGGACTTACATGACATCTTTATTTGGAGACTCACCAATGCCATGCCTTGGCTTGGGCTTATATGGTTCTTCTTCTCATAATAACTCTTCAATGCCAAGACTTGTCTTGGTCTTACATGACATCTTTACTTGTTTGCCGATGCCATGCCTTGGCTTGGTCTTATACGGACTTTCTCGTTTCATGTGATAGATCGAGTATCCTAAGTAATTCAACTTCAAATGGGACTTTCTCATGCTTAATCTCATCGATTTCTTTATTTAACATAACATTAAACTATCTCATGGAACTAAGATATTTTCAACATCATACTAAACAATTCAATGATATTAATCATAAAGCTTAGAAATCATACAAACTTACCCCAATATACAAAATGTATGTAGATATGCAATTTAGTCCTCGACTTTGTTCTTGCCTCGATTTCGATCCGGGCTTCATTTTTCTTGATCTATAAAAATAATTTAGCTCATTTAATACACACATTGACTAAATTGACTCTTAACTCATACTTTGGCAAAATTACCATTTTGCCCCTAAACTTTCTCATATTTACACTTTTGCCCCTAGGCTCGTAAAGTGATTTTCATTCAATTTTCTAATACTTCATGCTTAGCTGATTCATTCTCTCAACTATAGCAACAATCAGTTCTCACTATTTCTATCATGTATGACAAATTTCACAACTTTTACAAACTAGTCCTTACTATCATTTTTTTCATGAAATTCACTTAGGAAAAGATGTTTATCTAACATCAAACTCTCATAATCTTTCATAAAACATCATTTTACAAGCATGTCATACATGGGTAGATTTATGAACATTAATTCTAGCTCAACTTATAGCTATAAATAGCTAATTCATAATACGAGGACTCCAAAAATACGAAGAATATTAAAAACGGGGCTAGGATGCCTTACTTGCAAGCTTCAAAATTTGAAGAACCCTAGCTATGGAGTCTCCAAAATTTTCGGCACAAGGGGGAAGAAGATGAATAAGATTTTTATCAACTTTTCCCATTTTAATCATTTATTTGATAAATGACCAAAATGCCCTTCTTATTAAACTTTCAAAATTTTCTAACTCATGTCCATTTTTGTCCAAAAATTATAATTTGGGCAATTTGTTATTTAAGGACTTCTAATTAATATTCCAAAGCTATTTCATGCAAAAAGCTTCTAGAATCTCATATTTTGCAACTTTTGCAATTTAGTTCAATTTGATCATTCCATGTAAATTTCACAAAATTTCTACATGGAACTTTAATACTATCATGCAAACATTTCTTTAAACCTTAAAACTCATTTTACTAATTCGAATTTGTGGTCTCGCACCACTATTCTAACTAGGCCCTAAATCGGGATGTTACATCGAGAGTTCTATGCAAGTTTGACCACCCAAGATGCTACTGAGGTCATCGTTCGAAAGAAAAAGGTACCTCTTACTTCTAAGTCCATCAATGATTTGTTTAACTTACCTGATGTTGAAGAAGATGAGTACTACCCTATGATGAACAACATCAATTGGGATTTTCTTCAACAAGTGCTTGATGTTGTGACAAATCCAGGATCCCAATGGATTATAAGAAAGTATGGGAGCCATTCTTGCCGAAGGGAATACCTAAAACTAGTAGCAAAGGTATGGTTTTATTTCTTTAGCTATAGTTTTATGCCTATCTCACACAGTTCCACCATCTCGATGGAACGGATGCTCTTGTTATATGCAATCTTGACGGAAAAGTCCATTAATGTTGGGAAAATTATCCTCAAGGAGATTTATGATTGTGCTAAAAATAAAAAAGGAAGTGTTTATTTCCCATCATTAATCACTTCACTTTGCTTAAGGGCCTGTGTTAAAAGACAAGCAAATTTGAAGGGGCAGTATGTCTAAGGGTGCATTACAAGTCATGATCTTGAAAGGTTAGTAGAGAAGGTGCGTGAACTGAATCAAGGCGAGCAAAAAGAATCAACTGAGCCAAATACCGAAAAGTTAACAAATAAAACTCAAACTGAAGCTAATTCAGTTACAGACACTGAAGAAGAAGAGTCTGACAAGGAACCGAACAGTCCTCAACCAGCTAAAAGATCTGCAAACCCTGAACTTAGGGTTGAGCCAGAAGAAGAACCAGTCAAGCTAAGTGTTGAACCTGAATTTACAACTCTAATGCCGACTTCAGCAAGTACTTTAAAGAACACAGAGTTGTCAATTGTGATGGATTTGTGCAAGTTCATGCACAAACAACAACAAACTTACTGGAAATATGCAAAAATTAGAGATGATTCAATTCGAAATACTTTTAAGAATATCTCTAACACTTTTGTTCCTGAGTTCCCAGATGATATCTTTGAGACATGGACGGAAGACACTGATTATACAAGCGGAGATGGAGCTAAAGAAGACAACGGGAATGAGTCAGAAAAATAAAATGGGGGATTCTTGTCTTTTTATTTATTTATTTTAGGTCTTTAGGAATTTGTTTCTTTAGTAATAGGATTTAATTTATGCAAAATAAAACATAGCAAGCACGAATAAATGCTTCTTTAGAAAGAAAAAGAGTAAGTGATGTGGTAATGGGAATGAACATGTCTAGGATTGGATTATGAGGAAAAACTTGGTATTTAACCAGTCTTAATGACTCACCTCTCTTTCTTTTTAACCCTACCTGGTGTTCAGTTTTCATTCATTACTTTGTTCTTGCAATGAGGACATTGCTTCTTTTAAAAGGGGGGTAAGGCAAATAATTGCTCAAAATCTTTAAAATTTTCAAGTATGTTTCAATCATTTCTTTCATTAGTATGTTGTAATAAATGAATGTTTAGAGAAATTCTTTGTAATACCCCTAACCCGTAACCATCACCGGTTTAGGGTTAAAGGCATTACCGGACAGATCAGAAACTTTTACGGGCATTTCATAATATAATTCATCCAATGCAATCAAAGCGTCCCTTAACTAGGTCAACGAGACCTTAAGCATGCTTTAAAAAAGGGCCGGGACTAAACCGAACATATACAAAATTTCTCAGAAATTTAAAACTTTTTCTAAGTTACAGAGGTCACACGCCCGTGTGGGCAGGTCGTGTGCCTTCCACGGCCTCAGACGCGCCCATGTGTCTAAGCCATGTCAAAACAAGGCATACATACTGACTTGTCCACACGGCCAGTCACACGCCCGTGTGTCCAGCCCGTGCTCACTACTGACTTGTTTTGAATTACAACCACGAGGGACACGGTCGAGCCACACGCCCGTGTGCTCAACCGTGTGGGCAATTATAGGCCATTTTCAAGGCCAAATTGCCACCCACACAAGGGTCATCCCTACAAGCTCAAGCAAGCAATATCCCATACACAATTGGCAACCAAAATCATGTCAAATGTTCAACCTATCATCCCATTCAATTACATCTCTAATCATGCCAACTTGTATACCAAATAGCACAACTAAATCACATGTAAAACCAAGCATGATTCATCCACAATTTCGCTTAATCACTTTGGCATCAATCCATCACTAAGCTTACCATTCTTAAGACCATTTCATTACCATCAAGCCATACCAAAATCAAGCATCATATACCCAAAATTACTCATGCATAATACCAACATTATCTAGCCACATCTCATGGCTATTTACACATCTTAATCATGTTCCAAAATAACTAGCCTATACATGCCATATTTAACTATATACACATTTTCAAAGTACCAAAATATGATTGAGTAGTGTGATGATGATCCTCGACGGTCCCCGAGCCTTCAGTAGCTTAGACAATCTATAAAACAGAGCAAACACACCCAAAGTAAGCTTTCAAAAGCTTAGTAAGTCATATACAAATAAACTTAACATATAATCATTCATAAGCATAGCTATTTAAATTCATTATCATATCTTCATTTCAAGCACATAAATAATCTATTTGGCTCATTTGGTTTGCCATTTCTTACCAACTCATAATATCTTAAACATCTCATTTGCTCATATCTCAAACATACATATATCTCAAATGTTCCTTTGCATCAATGCACATACTTACTTACCTTTCATGCTTATACAAAGCATACATATCAACGTACCTGAAACGGATGTACAACTCACATAGTCATTCATTTTTTGGACTTGCCCGTTGAACCAATCGAAACTAAATAGGATTTTCAGAGTGCTTGGAATAGTCACACAATGCCAACGTCCCAAACGTGGTCTTACATGTAACTAAATATCGATGCCACTGTCCTAGATAAGGTCTTACACGAATCAATATGATGCCAATGTCCCAGACATGGTCTTACATGTAAATCTCATATCGATGCCAATGTCTCAGACGTGGTCTTACATGAAATCTATAATCAATGCCAACATCCCAGATGTGGTCTTACATGATATCACATATCAGACACCTATGTCATGACATATACAACCTTATCTACTTCTAGGTTCAAACGGGACTTCTCAGACATTGCCAACTTGTGATATATATATACACTCGGATTTCACATACATTCCACTTCGATTGATATTCATAGAAATCCAAATTTCATATATGCACAAATACTCAATTCAAATACATTGATTTGTATATCGACTTACCTCGGATTCGAATATTCAATCGGATTCGGTTATTCGTCAACTTTTGACTTTCCACGATCTAAGTCTATTTTCTTCGGTTCTTGATCTATACATATTCAAATTTAACCCTTTTATTCACTAATTCATCCAATTCAATCCAAATACACATATTTAGGGAAATATGCAAATTAGCCCTCACATTTTCACATTTGGACAATTTAGTCCCTATTTCAGAAAATCAAAAAATACAAATAATTTCAAGTTACCCATGCCTAGCCAAATTTTACTCATGCTCATATGAGTCCATACATTTCATTTATTTCACAATTTAGTCCCTCAAAATATTATTTTCTCAATTAAGTCCAAAATACTCAAATTCATCAAAAACTCAAAGACAAACTATGTTAATCAAACTTATATCTCTCATAATTCACCACCAAACATCATAAAACTCATGAATTCATCAATGGCTCATTTCAAAAACATCATCAATTCACAAAATTAAGACATGGGTTTTGAAGAACACGAAGCAACGATTGCAAAAACGTAGAAATTATCAAAAATCGAAGCAAAACATACCTTAAATCAAGGAATACCAATGGTCGAATGTGTGAAAGCTTTTAAACCCTTATTTTATTTTGATTTTTGGCAAGAAGATGATGACCTTAGCTAATTTCATACTTTTAGTTTTATTAAATATCATGTTATTATTCCATTTACAAAATTAACCTTAATACAAAACATATATAACTTATATAATTAATGGCATAACCGTCCATAGCCATCCACTATCTTTATTTATGGCTTATTTCCACTTTAAGGACTTCACATAACAAGAACAATAGCAATTTAGCACTTATTCAAATAGAAGGTCAATTTTACCTTTTATGCGATTTAGTCCTTTTATCAAATTAAGCACCCAAGCAGACAAATTAATCCACGGAACTTTAACACATGCTTAATCGCGTATCATAGGCACAAAAAATAATATTAAAATATTTTTCCAACTCGAATTTGTGGTCCCGAAACCACTATTTCGACTAGGGTCTAAACCGGACTGTTACATTCTTTGTTAATGAGATAGCTTGTATGCAAGCTTGAATGATGATTTTATTTGAGTGATTGTATGTTATCATGAAGAATGGAATGATTATATGATCATAGTCTTAGGTAATTTTTTCCATGAAAACTTAGTTTCTTTTGAGATTAGACATGCATGAAGGCTTATATCTTTAGAATTGACTTAGTAACTTTCTTGAGACGAAATCCTAGGAGACATAAAAATCTAAGATGATATAGGCACCATTTTCTTTTGATCGTTTGAGCCTTTTCAAGCCCACCTTATGATATTAGACCCTTGAAACTATAATTTTGAGCTTAAACGCCTATTTATTGCAATGAACCTACATTACAAGCCATATCTCCATCTTTTGAAGTTATCCTAATTTTGTGCACCCGTATTAACTAAAGTTGTCTTGGTAAATGACATTTGAGGAAATTTTCAGAAGATGCACGTGCTCATGCTTAAAAAAGACGAATAAATAGAGCAAAGAAAAGTTTGCTCAGTTTCCACAAAGAAAAATGTATGAGCATGAGTTCAAAATAAGTTTGGGGGTATTCCAAAGGATCACTTAAAGAAAAAGGTTGAATTTTGAGAAATCCAAGACAAAGTTAAAGGTTAAGATTTTGAAACCGAAATGTCCCATCTCTTAAATCCCTACCTCTAACCGAGCCCCATTACAACCTTATAAAAGACCTATTGATTTGATGATTATGTCACCTACATTAGTGGAGAGGAAGTACTAAGTTCAACATATGAAGATCATAAATAAGCCTTATGATTGTTTTGCTTGATTGATGAGAAATTGTGTTGAATGAACAATATTATCTATGGCTGTGACATATTTACATACTATGATTCATGTTGGCATATCTTGAAACTTAGTATAAAATTTTCAAAATGTTTTTGTATGATTTATTTGTTAATAAAGAAGATCTATGAGCATGAGTTTATTGAGACATGATTATGGGGCAAGGATTGATGCTGCTTACACTTTTAGCAATTTTGCCTTAGCAAGACCTTGTGCTGTGCATGAACATTACTCGGGACGAGCAATGATTTAAGTTTGAGGGTGTGTAAACTGAAAAATATATAGGATTTTTTCAATATAATTCATCACCTTTTTACTTAAATTTTTTGTTAAAACCAAGTAATTGTTTAATAAATTAATGAAATATATGAAAATATGAAATTAGGACATAGAAATTATTAAAATGTGATTTTATGCTTTATTATATAGTTTTCATGCAGAAAATGGTTTCTTTTATATTAATTTGAGCGTATTATATTTTCAACCTATAAAGTGGGTCATGCATGATTAAATTAAATAATAAAATATAAAGTTATATTTAATAATTTATTTTAATATATTTAATTAATAAATTGGGTTTTAATTAATTATGTAAATTGATTAATTAAAGTGGTTAAATTATATTCTTTGGTCATCTAAATTATCTACAATTTTTGGACAGGTCTCATAGCTTTATTTTGATTACAAAACCGTCCAAATGGAGGACCAAGTCAACCCAAAATTCGGCTGCATATGGATGTTAATAAACCATCTTTTGGTTTAATTACACAAGGTCCTCGAAGATTTGAAGAAATCAGAGATTTTCCCGAATATTTATTGGTGACCGAGTCTTAGTCCTGAGTTGTTGTGGCACTCAAATTGACCAAGAATCAAGCAAAATTAGCCACATTTCCTCAATTCATGGCCGCCCACCCTTGGAAGAAGTTTTAAAAGATGGACACTCCTATTTTTAGCAAACTAGCTCCCTTGCCTCACCTATAAATAAGAGCTCATTTCTCACTTTTTCAATCATCCCTCACTCATTCATCATTCTCTCCTCTCTCAACTCTCTTAGCTTTCTTTCCCCCTCACGCCTATCATCATCCTTGCATAATGATTTTTATCAAATGAGCCTCTTAAAGAGCCCTTGGTCGACCACCTCGGAGAGCCATCAGCAAAGGAGCAAAGTGAAGGAACGAATGAGCCCTCGTCTGTTAGAGTCTTGGGTGACAGCCACTTTGATTTGGGTTTAATCTTTCTTTTATTTAATTTAATTCAAGAATGTTTGCTATGTTTTCAATGTTCTTGTTTAAAACAATGATAGCTTAATTTTATTTAAGTTAGGATGATTGCTTTGATTAAATAATAATTATTTGATTCATACTTATAATGTTTGTGCCTCAATCGATCATGTTTTCAATTAAAATCAAGTCAGTATTTTGTTCATACGTGATTGAAATGCACCTGAATTAGCTAAGCGATCCTAACCAGACGACGGCTAATAGACACATAATTGAAATGTGCATGCTCAATTTAGATCCTAACCCGATTAAATTGCAAGTTGCATAACAACCCTAACCAGACTCTGTTATCTGCATAGTTTTTAGATTTGTCTTATTAAACTGTTTCAAACCTAACACGTCGCTGTTACCTCGCACAAATACTAAGAAACCCTTAGTAAATAAGGATCAATAAATGCGTATTTACTAAGTAAAGGATTCTGAAAGGACCTAATGTGGTTTCCAAACTCATGAAAGATCGAGTTGCCATGGAATGTTTTTCCGAATATTGATAAGCATGTTGATAATAATTTGAGTTTAATTATAGTAATTGTCCTAGCTTATTTATGTTATAATTGTTGCTTATTGTGTTAATTCTGCTAAAATCTATTTCATTCATATAGTTGCATGTTAGGATAAATCACATTAGGGATCATTGCATCTAGATTAATTTTACATATTTTTAATCAACACTTCAAAATCAAATTGTGTTTCTATTTACCAAGTTGTTAATAATATTTTTAGAATTAAGTGACTTAGCACGAATACAATGCCTATGGATACGATAACTCGATACTTACTTATTACTTGATAATGACTGTATACACTTGCACAAACCCGAGTGTTACAGAACGTAAGACCATGTTTGGACCATGGCAGTACATGTGAGTACATGTAAGACCACAGCTGGGCATGGCATCATAATGACATGTAAGACCATAGCTGGGCTATGGCATTGTGATACATGTAAGACCATAGTTGGGCTATGGCATTGTGATACGTGTAAGACCGTGTCTGGGACATGGCATCGTTATGAGATTTCGTGTAAGACCATGTCTAGGACATGGCATCGATATGAGACTTTGTGTAAGACCATAGTTGCACTATGGGATCAAGTAAACGACGTACTCAAACCCAGAAGGCGTTCTCTAATTTGAAAAATGTTGGTAAGTAAAATTGAAGATAAATGTTGGAATTTAATTAGATATTGATATTGAGCTCAAGTGAGTAAATTCATTGTTTGAAATTATGGATGGTAGAAAACATTCGTAAAATGAATAAGTATATTAAATTGCTTGGAGTGAATTATGTGATTATGACGATATTACGTTAATGATGAATGCTTAGTCATATATGTGTATTTATGAGAATCAAGTTAGAGGCTTTACGACCTCAGCCCCTTACCAGTGTTGCTTTACGATGAAAATTCATGAAAAATGTGTTGAATAAGTTCATAAGTGTGACACTAAAGAGTTCAATGATGAAATAATTAGTAATGTATACATAGATGAGAATAGTTTGGGAAGTGAAAACAGTTTTGGAAGAAATATCAGAATGTTTTAAAGATTATACAGATTATGCAATGTCACGGATAAAGAAGAAGTTAGTCTCGGCTAATCAACTCATTCAGGAATGATGACTAAAGTATGTTGATAAACCGGAATAGTAACATATTCTAGGCCCACATTTAGTATGCTTTTGGATGAATTATCCTTTGATTTATGTAAAAAGGTACTCTTAATCCTTTCTTTTCATGTCTTATACTCAGGGAAGCACCCAAGGATAAAAAGAACGAGAAACGGGCTCAAAACGAACCAAAACGGACCAAAGCAGAAATCGACACGGCCTGGACTTGGATCCACACAACCGTGCCAAGTCAATCTGTAATATCCTGATTTTGTGGGTCTGTGCATTTGGTATGCTGCATGGCTAAGTTAGTAGGTTAAGGCCTCGAGGTGTGTATTGGGCTCGGGTTTGGGCTTAAAACCTGGGTTAAACTGCTTATAAATAGTGTTAGTTTATAATTTAAGTAAGTACCTGTGTTTAGTAGCAAACTGGGCTTGTGGCCCAAAAATTTGGGGTGCTTCAGGTGAGCATGAAGGTGGCGTCACAAGGGGGAAGGAGTTGGGCCTGGTGTGGCCGCTTGGGGCCCAAACGGATGGGTCAAAATTCGGCACATAGGAGGGAAGGGGATGGACGGCACAATGGCTAAAATTTAGGAGCTTTATTTCTTTTTAATTTAGTAATTAAAAGATGATAATTAGGAGGGAAGAGTTGGTTCTAAGTTGGCCTCTTCTAAAGGTAAGATAGGGATTGGGTTATCATGCAAGATAAGAGTTATCAGGAGGGAGAGAGTTGGCCGAAACTCCAACTCTGAGTGTGTGCATGTGTATTGCCAAAATTTTGAGGCTTGGTGTTCATCTTTTTCATTTGTTTTCTTTCCTTTCTTTCTCACTTACTCTCCTAGCCGAAATTCTCTTTCTCCTCTTCTCCCAAATTCTTTTCTTGGCCACAACTCTCCAACACATTATTCTCGTTATTCTTTTCTTCCAAGGCCGAATACCCTGGTCTTCATCTTCCTCTTCCATAGCCGAATCTACAAGGGTGGTTTCTGTTTCCCGAAGGTGCACCATAAGCCGAATACTCCTTAGTGATCTGGTGAGTTTCGGGATTTTTACTTCTTTGCGATTTCACTCTTTCTTTTCATTAAGACCTAACCCGAATCACTTGTTCTAAGGCCTGTCGATTTTCCCTCTCTGCTGCTAGTAGCCGAATCTGTCTCATTAAAAGTCTCCTGTGCCGATTTGGTGGAAAAGCCGAAGGTAGGTGGTGGTAGGTTCGGCCGGATGGCCTTTCTTGATTTCTTTTAATTGGCCGAATGTCACATGGGTTGGTTTGGTTGTGATTATTGGTTTGTTTGATATTTTGAGGATGGCCGAATGCAGGTAGGTTGGTGGCGGTGGTTTCCCAAAGACTTTCGGGATTCGATTAATTAGGTAAGAGTTCATATTAAGTGTTATAGTTGTTTGGGTAATTAGATCTCATCATTTAAATGATTTAGTAGGAGTTATTATGGACAATACTAATGATCAAGCGATGAGGGGATTGGATCTATAAACCCAACGCCAAAGTAGCGTAGAAGCGATAAAAAGCGGTAAATCGAAAACCAGGTGTGTAACTCTTACACACTTTCTTTACTTATTATGTTAAATGTTATGTGTTGTTAAAAGCGGAATAGCGACAATGGTTACCAAATTACCCTTGTGGGTAAAAAGACGAGGATGCCGGGTAAGTTGTTATGTTTCTCGCGTTGATTGTGATCTATGAGAGCATGACATTCTATATACATAATTATGTATGTTAAGCATGATCATACTAATATTGTTAGCATAACTCGTGTTATGGGTGATGAGAGGAGGGGGAAGTATGATCTATCGATTGTCACCGGTGATTTGGCATCATAACGATTGGGTTGGCCCCACATATATTATAAAAATTGTGACTAAGTCTCGGTGGTTTGGCACCACCAATGGTTTGGTACCACATATGTTATTCTTGTAACTTGATTACGGTGGTTTAGCACCACCGGTGGTTTGGTACCACAAGGGGTAGATTTTGGAGACATGGATGGATACTTAGGTTGTGGGTTGCATGACATGCATATGTGTAAATGAATTTGTGTAAGAGCATAACTTCTCTTGGGATGGGGATTTATACACCTGAGTCTCGGTGACTCACCCCTTCCTTTACATTTTGCGATCGGACTTAGATCGTGGATATGGAGCGGAGTGGACTCGAGGTGGCCATGCTCGGCATTTATTTTATATCAAAGTTTTGTTAGGGGGTTGTAACACCCCAAACCCGGTCGTTACACCACGACCGAATCTGGTATGTTACGGGGAAAACGTACTTGAGAGGTTTAGGTTTCTCGTTTAAAAGCAGGATGTAAACACTTCACTATATAGTGTATTTGAAGAAAATTTGGGTAGGCTTGTTTGAAATCAGGTGGTGTATTTAGAAAACCCAAAAATTTTGAAAGCTTAACCAAAAGATGTAGTCAAAACGAGTTTATTCCATTTCATTATTCAAATAGCTTCTTAGTGTTACTTAAGACATTTTAACTTGGTAGAAAATCGAGTTTTGATTTGGAAATCGTTTGAGTTTCTAATGCAAGTCATGGTGAGATACCCGATGGTATAGTTTAAAACACTTTGCGTTATAGTTTTTAAATCATTGTCTTTCCAAATTTTAGTAAAATTTCAACCCACTTATTTTGTTAAGGCATATTAAAGTCTATTTAAAGCATAAACATCATAAAACATAATTTAAAGGCCTTTTACAACCCAAAACAAAACCCAAATAATAAAAAGCAAGCTAAAGTACCCAAATTATAAAGTCCGAGTAAAACTTTATTAAGCGTGGCATGAGCACCCGAGTCCATCCGGCTCCATGTCGCGTCTATGTGTCACCTGAAATGTCAAAGGAGAGGGTGAGTCGAATGACTCAAAGTGCATAAATCCCGCTCCCGATAAAACAACATGCTAACACACATCATACATAGCAACATGATTAATGCAACCCGATCCTAACCATCCATATCGCTTTTCTACCCCAGGTGTGGTACCAAACCACTAGTGGTGCCAAACCACTGGTGACCCAAAGTCACGATATCCATAAGTGTGGTGCCAAACCACTGGTGACCCAAAGTCACGAATAATCCAATGATGGGGCCAACCCATCGTGTGATACCAAATCACTAGTGACGATCCCATATCTCAAAGTGGGGCCAACCCACGGTGGTGTTAACCACGAGGGGACGAGTCGCAATGAGGTGCCAAACCTCCGGTGTCCCAAAGACACAGTGTGTGATACCAAATCACTTTGGTGACCGCGATCACAAATCCGATGATGGGGCCAACCCATCGTGTGATACCAAATCACTAGCGACGATCCCATATCTCAAAGTGGGGCCAACCCACGGTGGTGTTAACCACGTGGACGAGTCGCAATGAGGTGCCAAACCTCGGTGTCCCAAAGACACAAATGTGATACCAAATCCTTTGGTGACCGAAGTCACAAAATCAATCGTGGTACCAAACCACTTTGGAGGTGCCAAACCTCGGTGTCCCAAAGACACGGTGTCCCAAAGACACGGATATCATCATTCTCCTCCACACACATCACCCATCAACATACCATACTCATGTGATCATGCATATCATACAAGTCATGCATATCATGCTAATATGTTTTAACATCATATCCCATATCGCATATATCCATAGTCATGGTATCATATAGATCATCGATAAACTTATAATAATAATCTTTGACTTACCCGAGTCCAAGATCATACCCAATAGGGTATCATATCAATCATTCTTGTTTCATTAATCACAACAAGGTTATCAATCACATTACTAAATAGAAGTGTGTTAGTTTACACACCTGCTAAAGCGCAACCCTAATACCACAAGAAACGATCTAAGGCTTCTTGATCACTGGCTCCTATAATCGGCCAAAAGAAAAAGCATTAGACAATCACCACATTCGGCCAACATCAATTAACCAAAGGGGTTAATGTTGATCCCTCACCTTGCTATTGGTTTGATTTCTTATCAAACCCGAACCACAATGGTTCTCCTTCCAACAATCGGCACCACTTATCAATCGGTTAACAGAAAAACGGCTCCTCTTGCTTGCTTCCACACTCCAATGACCCTATAACGAAGAGATTAATACCCTTCCAAAAACCATATTCGGCCCTTAACCAAACCATAACCAAAGAAAAGACAAGAGAGGGACAAATGGCCATTCGGCCACCCCACTTACCTTGTTCAAGGATTGAACAACCAACCAAGATCCACCCTTCACTAATATTAGGCCAAGAGAGGACTTCAAGGAGAGAAGAGATTCGGCTAAGATGCAACCCAAGAATAAAAGAAGATTCGGCCTAAGTGTTTAACACACACTTATGTTCAATTCTTAGTGAAAAAGAAAAGAAAGAGAATGGAAGATGGAAATATAGGTTCGGCACAAAAGAAATGAGGAAAGCAAATGGAGAAAACGGCTAAGGGTTTTGGAAAAAGAAAGGAACAAAAGATGGATAGGAGGTGGGAACTTTCGGTTTTGAGCAAGAAAAAGAATGTTAAAGGTGTTTGGGAAGTGAAAGTTTCGGCTCAACTCAAATGAAAGAAAGAAGAAAGAGTGGGGAGGAGCATTCGGCTAGCCAATAGAGTTAGAAGAAAACTAGCAAAGTTTCGGCAACAAACACATGGACTATCGGTTTGACAAAAAAAAAGAAAACAAGAAAATGTGAAGAAGTTCTATTGACATTCGGCTAACAAAAAAAAACCCAAAAAGAACTTTTGCTTACCAAAAGAAGACCAGAAAATGTACCAAAAGCAAAAGTGCATTTGGCCTCCCCCTCCAACTCCCTAAATTTGGCCAAAATCCCCCAATCACTCCATACCACACATTCAAACAACCATGACCAAGTCTTCCTCCACTATTTGCTCTCCACCTTTCATTTGAATGTGGAGACCAAGTCCAAAGAAGAATTCTACTTGTCTTCTACCTCTTCCTCCATGTCGTCCAAAATGAAGCCAAAATGGGGAACTCTGTGGCTTGAACTCGGGATCTCTCCCCTTGTAGATGACACCACACCCAGCTCCCCAAGTAACGCATGCTTGCCACTTTGCCACTCACTTTTTGTGCTATGAAACACCAAAGAAAACTCTTATACCCCAGCTCAACAAATCACGACTTAAGCCTAAAACACAAATTTTCCTACCTACTCAGGCACACTCCTAGCCTACAATTAAGCCCCTAAAACATAGAAATAGCAACATAGCACACCAACACCTGCAATATTATGCAACAACAAAATAGCCCCCTAACCCGGGATATTACAGTTCTACCCCCCTTAAAATAATTTCGGCCTCGAAATTACCTGATCAAAAGAGTTGCGGGTACTGCTGTTTCATCATATCCTCGGGTTCCCACGTGGCTTCTTCCACGCCATGATTCCGCCAAAGAACCTTAACCAAAGGCACAGACTTCTTACGCAGAACCTTCACATCCCGATCAAGAATCTGCACAGGTTCCTCATCCATAGTCAAGTCTGGATTTACCTCGATCCCTTCCACTGCTACCACATGCGACGGATCCGAACGATAACGTCGAAGCATCGAAACGTGAAATACGTCGTGAATCTGACTAAGCTCTGCTGGCAACTCCGGTGATACGCGCTCTGGTCCCACTCGTCTCAAAACCTTATACGGCCCAATAAACCTCGGACTTAGCTTGCCTTTCCTTCCGAACCTCAAAACCTTCTTCCATGGCGAGACCTTCAGAAACACTTGATCCCCCACAGCAAATTCTATGTCTCTCCGCTTAAGATCGGCATAAGACTTCTGCCGGTCCGAAGCTTCCTTCAATCGAGCTGAATCAACTTAACCTTGTTTTCGGTTTGACAACCAACTCGGGTCCTAACAATCTGGCGTTCACCTAACTCTGCCCAACACGTAGGTGATCGACACTTCCTACCATACAACGCCTCATATGGTGCCATCTTGATGCTCGCTTGGTAACTGTTGTTGTAGGCAAACTCAGCTAATGGTAGAAACTCTTCCCAACTACCTCTAAAATCCAGGACACAACCTCTCAAAGCATATCCTCTAAGATCGAATAACTCTTTCATTGCCCGCCGATCGATTTGTGAAAAGCCGTCTTTGAAATCCAACCGCGTGCCCAGAGCTGATGCAACGCTTTCCAAAACCTTGGCGTAAATGCGGGATCCCTATCCGAGATGATCGATCATCGCACACCGTGCAACCTTACTATCTCTCGAAACATACGGCTTCGCCAACCTCAAGTGAATAGTCAACCCTCACGGAATAAAGTGGTGATTTAGTCGACGATCCACCACTACCCAAACCTGAATCCTTCTTGCTTGGTGTAAGCGGTAACCCCTTGACAAAATCCATGGTTATCCTTTCCCACTTCCATCGAGGAATCTTCACAGTGAAGCAACCACGACGGCAAATCGATGTTCAGCCTTGACCTGCGACATGTCGGACACTTCCCAAACACACTGTCACTTCTTTCTTCGGACAGGCCACCAAAAGCGCTCTCGAGATCCCTATACATCTTACTACCTCCGGGATGCATAGCATAAGGACTCGCTATGTGCGTCTGAAGAATCTTCTCGCCTCACTCAATATCTTTAGGCATACAAGCCTTACCTTGGAAACACAAAGACCCCATCACTAGACAAGCAGAACCCTCCAAACCACCATCCTCGCACTTGCAACCTTCGCGCACTCGTAACCTCATCCTCTAATCTGTTTCTCTCTCGATCCGCTCAACCCAAGTAGGCTTAACACGCAACTCGCGAGAATACTCCGTCGTCGCCATACAAACTCAAGTGGGCAAACATCGCTCTTAAGTCCGAAACAACCTTACGGCTCAACGCGTCGCCGCCACCACGTTAGCCTTGCCCGGATGATACTCAATCGAGCAGTCGTAATCTTTAAGCAACTCAACCCATCTGCGCTTGCCTCAAATTCAAATCCTTCCGAGTCAAGAGGTACTTCGGACTCTTATGATCGGTGTAGACTATTGATCTCTCTCCGTACAAGTAGTGCCTCCAAATCTTCAACGCAAAGACTACACCGCTAACTCCGGATCGTGCGTCGGATAGTTGACCTCATGTGGCCTCGGTGGCCGAGAAGCGTAAGCCACAACCTTACCTTCCGCATCAAGACACAACCCAAGCCCGTATGTGATGCATCGCAATAGATCGTGAATTCCTTACCGGCCTCAAAGTTGAATTAAAAGCGGAGCTTCTGTTAGAATCTTCTTAAGCTTGTCGAAACTCTCCTGCTTGTTTCTACCCAAACAAATGGAACTTCTTTCCTTAACAACTTGGTCATGGGCGCTGCGATCAACGAGAAACCCTCAACAAACCTTCGGTGAGTATCCGCCAAACCAGAAAACTCGAATCTCACCACCGACTTAGGCGGTTTCAATCAAAAGCGCCTCAATTTTTCGAGGATCCACTCTAATCCCCTCGGTGACACTACATGTCCCAAGAAAGTCACTTCTCTAAGCCGAACTCGCACTTATCGAACTTAGCATAGAGATTTCGCTTTTCCTCAAGATCTGCAGCACAACTCTCAAATGCGCATCATGCTCTTCCTCTGTTCTTGAATACACCAAGATGTCGTCTATGAAAACCACGACGAACTGATCCAGATACTGCTGAAACACTCTATTCATCATATCCATAAATGCTGCCGGTGCGTTAGTCAACCCGAACGGCATTACCAGAAATTCGTAGTGCCCATACCGAGTCCGAAACGCTGTCTTGTGAATATCCGCTTCTTTCACCTTTAACTGGTGATACCCAGACCTCAGGTCAATCTTAGAAAATACCGCTGCACCCTTCAGCTGATCAAACAAGTCATCTATCCGTGGCAACGGATACTTGTTTTTAATCGTCAGTTTATTCAACTGGCGGTAATCTATGCACATCCGCATTGTACCATCTTTCTTCTTAACAAAGAGTACCGGCGCACCCCACGGCGAAACACTTGGCCTGACAAAACCTCGATCCAATAACTCCTGAATCTGAGCCTTAAGCTCCACCAATTCCTTTGGCGCCATCCATGCGGAGCAATAGACATTGGCGCAGATTCGGTAAATGATCTATCCCGAACTCTACCTCACGATCTGGCGGCAAACCGGAAGCTCCTCGGGAAACACATCAGCAAATTCCTTAATGATGACGGACCTTCTCTACAAAGAGACTCCTTAGCCTCCAAGGCATACACATGAACCACATACGCCTCACTGCCCTTCCTGACCATCTTCTGCGCCTTGAGCGGATACCACATTAGATAAGCAATCTCTCCTATTACCTATCATAGCCACTTCATCACCCTCAATCATCCTTAGAACCATGCGCTTAGCCGCGCAATCCAACTTTGCCTGGTACTTAACCAACCAGTCCATCCCAAGAATCAGATCGAACTCCCCAAACGGCAGTTCCATCAGATCAGCAGCAAACACTACCCCTTGGAGTTCTAGGGGTATGTCTCTAAACAGCTTATCTACTACCACAGAGTGACCTAAAGGGCTAATTACAGTCATCTGCCTAGAAGATATCTCAGAGTCTAAGTCCATGGTCTCTACTATACTACTTGCCATGTAAGAATGCGTCGAACCCACATCAATCAAAGCAGTAAAAGGAGAACCAAAAATCAAGAACGTCATCGGTTATGGCGTCCGGTGCGTCGCCTCCTCTCGGCGCCTTGTCTTTGCATACACTAACCCGGTATGCGGCATCGAACTACCGCACCTCTGCGGTGCTCCACGGCCCCGACCGAACCATTACTACCTCTGCCATTACCACGGCCCCTCTGTGGTGGCGGTACATTATTCTCGGCGAGTACGGCCCCGACTCTCGGGATCGAATCTCGCCAACTTACGCGGACGGTCCCTCACGCGATGATCCAGAGAACCACACTCAAAACAACCTTTTCCACCGGTCCAGCGGCCTCCCCAATGATATCTCCCACAATGGTTACACCGCGGCGGTCCACGACTAGCAAAGCAACAACCCTACTGCACCGATTCGGCCCCTCTGTCTAGCCCTTTTCTCGAGGATTACGAAGCGATCCGAGAAGACCCAAAGCTCCTCTTATGCCTGTTCTGCCCATACCACGCCTCACGGACTCCTTAACACCCTCGGCTACCTTAGCCTTCTCAACGGGACAGCAAACTCACGCTCCTGGCGAGGAGCAATCAGCGACCTCAACTCGTCTCTCGGACCATCCTCGAAGCGAACACACCTCTCGTGTTCGGTAGCCACAATACCCCTAGCATACCGGCTCGACTTTAAGAACTCGACCTCATACTCGGAAAGCAGACTTACTCCCTTGGACAAGCCTCGAAATGCCTTTCATTTGGGAGTCAATATAACTAGCCCCAATGTACTTCTTTTGATACGCGGCCACTGAAATAATCCCATGTCGAGATCCTCTGCTGCCACACTTTATCCGAACCGTGAGCCACCACCGATATGACTCATCCCGGAGAAGCGTACGATGCCTTTCGGCTTCTCTTCTTCAAAGATTAAGTCGGATCATCCATGATCCGCTCGGTTGCCTCCGGCCAATATTCAGCGGTGCTAGGAGCAACACCGGATACACCTCGAAAGAATTCGGCCCCATTTGCCCGAAGTCGCTCGAGCACGCAATTTCCTAACTCCTGCACCACCCCTACTCCGGCTACTCTTTCCAACACTCGCAAAGATCGCTCGTGACGCTGCGTCATCCCCGATCGATCTTGAAGCTCACCACCTCCGGTGGTGGCGGTATGCGGTATCTCATTTTTCGACCCACGACCGGATCCTACGGGTTGTAAACGGTCATCCTACCCGACCTGCGCCCACGACCACGTCCACCTCTAGCGCTCATGACTAAATTCTCTACGTATCGATTTAGAAGTTTTATGCATCAGTATTTATTCCACTTTGTTTTAAAGCAAATCTTATGAATATCTAAGGAGATTTGTTCTCATGAGTTCACGAGAATCCTATCAGTTTGGTTTCTAAAGTAATCCACTATTGCTAATCATCCAACAAATCACAAGCAATAGTAAGGGGTACTTACCTAGGCGAACTGGTGCCGGAGACTCGGTGTCATGCCCTTCAAACCATTTATTTCAAACAAAACACTTAAAAGCAGACTTTTGAAAACATTTTGGGCCTCGGGCCCACAGCCAGAAACCTTTGAACTTGGCTCGATACCACAATTGTAACACCCCAAACCCGGTCGATTACACCACGACCAGAATGCAGTGTTACTGGGAAAAGCGTGCTTGAGAGGTTTAGGTTTTTCGTTAAAAGCGAGGATGTAAACACTTCACTATATAGTGTATTTGAAGAAAATTTGGGTAGGCTTGTTTGAAATCAGGTGGTGTATTTATAAAACCCAAAAATTTTAAAAGCTTAACCAAAAGATGTAGTCAAAACGAGTTTATTCCATTTCATTATTCAAATAGCTTCTTAGTGTTACTTAAGACATTTTAACTTGGTAGAAAATCGAGTTTTGATTTGGAAATCGTTTGAGTTTCTAATGCAAGTCATGGTGAGATACCAGATGGTATAGTTTAAAACACTTTGCGTTATAGTTTTTAAATCATTGTCTTTCCAAATTTTAGTAAAATTTCAACCCACTTATTTTGTTAAGGCATATTAAAGTCTATTTAAAGCATAAACATCATAAAACATAATTTAAAGGCCTTTTACAACCCAAAACAAAACCCAAATAATAAAAAGCAAGCTAAAGTACCCAAATTATAAAGTCCGAGTAAAACTTTATTAAGCGTGGCATGAGCACCGAGTCCATCCCGGCTCCATGTCCGCGTCTATGTGTCACTGAAATGTCAAAGGAGAGGGTGAGTCGAATGACTCGGTGCATAAATCCCGCTCCCGATAAAACAACATGCTAACACACATCATACAAAGCAACATGATTAATGCAACCCGATCCTAACCATCCATATCGCCTTTTCTACCCCGTGTGGTACCAAACCACTTTGGTGGTGCCAAACCACCGGTGACCCAAAGTCACGATATCCATAAGTGTGGTGCCAAACCACTTTGGTGACCCAAAGTCACGAATAATCCAATGATGGGGCCAACCCATCGTGTGATACCAAATCACTAGCGCAGACGATCCCATATCTCAAAGTGGGGCCAACCCATGGTGGTGTTAACCACGGGGACGAGTCGCAATGAGGTGCCAAACCTCGGTGTCCCAAAGACACGGTGTGATACCAAATCACTTTGGTGACCGCGATCACAAATCCGATGATGGGGCCAACCCATCGTGTGATACCAAATCACTAGCGCACGATCCCATATCTCAAAGTGGGGCCAACCCACGGTGGTGTTAACCATGGGGACGAGTCGCAATGAGGTGCCAAACCTCACGGTGTCCCAAAGACACAAATGTGATACCAAATCAGCTTTGGTGACCGAAGTCACAAAATCAGCTGTGGTACCAAACCACTGGAGGTGCCAAACCTCACGGTGTCCCAAAGACACAGTGTCCCAAAGACACGGATATCATCATTCTCCCTCCACACACATCACCCATCAACATACAATACTCATGTGATCATGCATATCATACAAGTCATGCATATCATGCTAATATGTTTAACATCATATCCCATATCGCATATATCCATAGTCATGGTATCATATAGATCATCGAAAAACTTATAATAATAATTTGACTTACCCGAGTCCAAGATCATACCCAATAGGGTATCATATCAATCATTACTGTTTCATTAATCACAACAAGGTTATCAATCACATTACTAAATAGAAGTGTGTTAGTTTACACACCTGCTAAAGCGCAACCCTAATACCACAAGCAAAAGTACCAAAAAGCAAAAGTGCATTCGGCCTCCCCCCTCCAACTCCCTAAATTTGGCCAAAATCCCCCCAATCACTCCATACCACACATTCAAACAACCATGACCAAGTCTTCCTCCACTATTTGCTCTCCACCTTTCATTTGAATGTGGAGACCAAGTCCAAGGAAGAATTCTACTTGTCTTCTACCTCTTCCTCCATGCCGTCCAAAATGAAGCCAAAATGGGGAACTCTGCAGCTTGAACTCAGGATCTCTCCCCCTTGTAGATGACGCCACACCCAGCTCCCCAAGTAACGCATGCTTGCCACTTTGCCAGCTCACTTTTTGTGCTATGAAACACCAAAGAAAACTCTTATACCCAGCTCCAACAATGGCTCACGACTTAAGCCTAAAACACAAATTTTCCTACCTACTCGAGCACACTCCTAGCCTACAATTAAGCCCCTAAAACATAGAAATAGCAACATAGCACACCAACACCTGCAATATCATGCAACAACAAAATAGCCCCCTAACCCAGGATATTACAAGGACTTAGCTGTTTTATTTTAAATTTTGGGTTTTCCTCGTTGTAATAAGGCCGCCTAACCTTTATTTTTGTGATGTTTTATTTGGTTGTTTTTTTTTATAACTTTCGATAAGCATACTTGGTAAATATGAATTGGTTGTCTATTTTTTTTTAGAACCTCAATAAAAATGTGTTTTCTGAAATGTTCACTGATTAAGTAATAAGTATAGAGTAACAATTAAGCAACTAAGTTTTTCTAAAACAAGATTCAAATTCGTTTTCTCTAAAATTAATCAATAGTTTCCTCCTTAAATAAAATTGACAAGTCAATCTTTAAACATTCTCTTTCCGTAGCATGCCAGACTCGGTTGTAGTGGTTAGACCGGGTTTGGGGTGTTACATTTTAGTATCAGAGCTAGGTTCAAAAGCTCGGTTGTGGGTTTATGCCCCAAAATATGTTTTAAGAGTTTGTGAAATAATTTTTCTTTCGGAAAGCATGGCACCTGAGTCTCCGGCGCCGATCCACCCAGGTAAGTACCTAACCTTTGATTTAATGTTTATATGTGGGCTTGATGGGCCTTATGGGATGTAGATTAGTTAGGTTAGAACTTGATGGACTTTAGGCCTAGCTGAAACAACTTCTTAATTACATAAGACTTAAGTCGAATCAAACAAACACCGTGAGTAAGTCAACGAGTTAGGGTGTGTGTGTGACCAGCGCATGTCTAGGATTGGATTCGGGAAGAGCTTGGTATTTAAGCGATCCTAGTGACTCACCTCCTCTTCAATTCGAATTCTGCACAGTGCGTAGTGACTGTTCACTCTGACCATGAGGACTTGTTCACAGGCTAAATCCGATAATTAAAATTCGAAAGGGACCAGCCACACTATTTTGTAAAAATCCTAGTTCTGAAATTATCAAATAACCCCTGGATTTGTGAAAACTACCCTAAATTTGGAAAAAGACCAAAATACCCCTGGTTTGCGAAAATTACCAAATTACCCCTGACTTGTAAAACTTCCCCGGATTTACAAAATTACCAAAATACCCCCCGAGCTGAAAAGAAAAATTACCAAAATACCCTTCTTCGCAAAATCACCCGAGACCATATTTTGAAATTTACGAAAATACCCCTGTAGGTTAAAATTACGAAAATACCCCCGGGTAGTGAAATGACAAAAATACCCCTACACGTTGAATGTGGTCTGTGGATGTTGTTTGTGTGATGGATGTACTCAGAACTAGGAGTTAAGCCTGAAACTGAAGCTATAGGTAGATTCGACTTCGAAAGAATCACTTTTTAAAACTATTTTTCATAAAATTGCTCGTGGATAAACAGTGAATAGAATTAATAATACATAAAAATTTTAACTAGATAAACGCGAATGGGAAGAATGAGTACACGAGGTTGTGGACGTCCGCCGCGTGGCCGGGGTAGAGGTAGGATGACCTTGTCAGAGCCAGCAGGGTCTGGCCATGGGTCTGGGAATGGGCTACTAGATCTGCTGGTGGAGGGAGCTGAATTTCAGGATCAGACAGGTGATAATGATGTAATATCCCAGGCGGTACTGCGAGTTTTGGAGAGAGTTGCCGAGGCGGGCACGAGTCTGAGCCCGTAAATCGGTGGCTGAGCGACTCCGAGCTAACGGAGTGGAGGTGTTTAGGGGGGTGTCCGGTGTAGCTCCCAACACTGCTGAGTACTGGTTAGAGGCAACAGAACGTATAATGGATGACTTAGGCTTCTCGACTGAGGAGAAGTTGAAGGGGATAGTGCCTCTTCTCCGAGATGAGTCGTATCAGTGGTGGCTCACGGTCCGGGATGGTGCAGTGGCTGATGATATCACCTGGGATTATTTTAAGGCAGCCTATCAGAGGAAGTATGTGGGAGCTGGTTATACTGATGCGCAACGTAGGGCGTTCCTGAATTTGGTTCAGGGGAATAAGTCGGTACCTGAATATGAGGCAGAATTTTTAAGGTTAAGCAGGTATGCTCGGGGTATGGTGGCTACAGAACATGAGCATTGTGTTAGGTTCGAGGACGGGCTAAGAGATGAGCTGCGGGTGTTGATTGCCCCTCAGCGAGAAAGGGAATTCGCCGTTCTCGTGGAAAAGGCCAAAATAGCTGAGGAGGTGAAGCAAACCGAGAAGCGAAATCAGGAGAGAGGCAGGGATAAAAGGAGTTTTGGGCCATCAGGGTCTGGTAGAAATACTCAGAAAAGGGCTAGGTTTGATGGACCGAATCGAGTTGCAAAGCCTACTGCTGCTCAGTGGCCACCTCAGTGCGTTAGATGTGGGAAGTCTCATTCGGGAGAGTGTTGGGCTGGTAATAGAGGGTGCTTTGAGTGTGGGTCAATGGAGCACCGGGTAAGGGATTGTCCACGGAAGTTAGCTGGGACCCAAGCTGAGGGTCAAGGACGTGGTCAATTCAGGAGAGATGGCCAGCAACCACAAAGGGGTCGAGGTGCAGTTAGGGGTGGTAATGGTAACGGACGAGGCCGTGGAGCACCTGGTCGAGGTGCTGGGGGTGCTAATGCTAGACAGCCTAGGTTGGTTTATGCAGCCAAGCGTCGGGAGGAGGGTGACGCACCGGACGTCATAACCGGTACTTTTTTAATTTCTGGGTTGCCTTATACTGCTTTGATTGACGTTGGGTCAACACACTCATTTGTAGCTAGTAGCGTATTAGGAACTTTGAACTTAGCCTATGAGATTTCTGCTAGGAAGATGACAGTAGTTAGCCCTCTAGGACACTCTGTGGTAGTGGATAAACTGTATAGGGATGTACCCCTAGAACTTCAAGGGGTCATGTTTCAAGCGGATTTGATGGAACTACCCTTCGGGGAGTTCAATTTAATCTTAGGAATGGATTGGTTGGTTAAGCACCGGGCAAAACTAGACTGTGCGGCTAAGTGCATGGTGCTAAAATTGGCCGAGGGTGAAGAGGTGGTAATGATAGGTGAGAGAAGGAATTACCTATCTAGTGTGGTGTCCGCGCTGAAGGCGGAAAGGATGGTAAGGAAAGGATGTAAGGCGTTTGTTGTTTATGTTTGTGCCTTGGAAGCAAAGGATTTGGCTGTAGGAGGTGTTCGAACGGTGAAGGAATTTGTCGATGTTTTTTCGGAGGAGCTTCCGGGATTGCCACCGGATCGAGAGGTGGAGTTCGGTATTGACCTTCTACCGGGAACAGCACCAGTGTCTATTGCTCCGTATAGGATGGCGCCAAAGGAATTGGTGGAGTTGAAAGCACAGATTCAGGAGTTATTGGATCGGGGTTTCATTCGGCCAAGTGTATCACCTTGGGGAGCGCCTGTGCTCTTTGTTAAGAAAAAGGACGGGTCGATGCGAATGTGCATAGACTATCGTCAGTTGAATAAATTGACAATTAAGAACAAGTATCCATTGCCTAGGATAGATGACCTGTTCGACCAGTTTAAGGGAGCATCGGTCTTTTCCAAGATAGATTTGAGGTCGAGGTATCACCAACTTAAGGTAAAGGAGGCAGATATCCAGAAGACGGCATTTCGTACTCGATACGGGCACTATGAATTTCTGGTAATGCCGTTCGGGTTGACAAATGCACCGGCAGCGTTTATGGATATAATGAACCGGGTGTTTCAACCGTACTTGGATCGGTTCGTCGTGGTATTTATAGATGATATTCTGGTATACTCGAGGTCGGAAGAGGAACACGACGCGCATTTGCGGGTAGTGTTGCAGATTTTAAGGGAAAAGCAATTATACGCCAAGTTTAGTAAGTGTGAGTTTTGGTTGAAGGAAGTTACTTTTCCGGGGCATGTGGTATCGTGAGAAGGGATAAGAGTGGATCCTCTAAGATTGAGGCAAGATTGGATTGGAAACCACCCAAGTCGGTGGCGGAGATTCGCGATTTCTTGGGGTTAGTAGGCTACTATAGGAGATTTGTGGAAGGGTTTTCTTCGATAAGCGGCACCTTTGACAAAATTGTTGAGGAAGGAGGTACCTTTTGTATGGACGGATAAGCAGCAGGAGAGAGTTTGAGAAGTTGAAGAGGGTTTTGACCGAGGCTCGGTCTTGATTCACTGTGGCGAGGAAAGATTTTGTGGTGTATTGTGACACTTCCCATACGAGGTTAGGTTGTGTATTGATGCAGGAGGGGAAGGTTGTTGCTTATGCGTCTCTGCGATTGAGGCGCATGAAGTTAACTATCCGACGCATGATCCGGAGTTGGCTCTGATGGTCTTCGCTTTGAAGGTGTGGAGGCATTATTTGTACGGGGAGAAGTCGGTGGTCTACACGGATCATAAGAGCTTGAAGTATCTGGCGACTCGAGAAGGATCTGAATTTGAGGCAACGAAGGTGGGTGGAATTGTTAAAGGATTACGATCGTTCGATTGAATATCACGGGAAAGGCAAACGTGGTGGCGGATGCGCTAAGTCAAAAAGTGGTTTGGATTTGAGGGCGATGTTCGCTCATTTGAGTCTGTGATGATGACTAAGCACATTAACGAATTGCAAGTGAAGCCATCATGGGTAGATCAGGTTAAGGAGAAACTGTTGGTAGATGAAGTCTTAAGTGCTCGATGCTTGTAAGTGCAGAATGGTGGATTGGACGGGTATAGTCTAAGCAGCGATGGAGTATTATGTTTTCAGAGGAAGGTGTGTATGCCTAAGGATATGGAGTTAAGGCAGAAGATTTTGCAAGAGGCACATAGCAGTCCATACGCTATGCATCCGGGAGGTAGTAAGATGTATCGAGATTTGCGGGAGCAGTTTTGGTGGCCGGGTCTTAAGCAGGAGGTAACGGAATTTGTAGGTAAGTGTCTGACATGTTAGCAAGTCAAGGCTGAACATCGATTACCGTCGTGGTTGTTCTGACCGATTAAGATTCCTGATGGAAGTGGGAAAGGATCAAAATGGATTTTGTGAGTGGGTTACCCTCACACCCACTAAAAAGGATGCGATTTGGGTGATTGTGGACCGTCTCGACGAAGTCCGCTCATTTCATACCAGACGTATGGATTTCTCCTTGAAGCTAAGCGAGACTATATATAGCGGAGATTGTGAGGTTACACAGGTGCCGATGTCGATTATTTGGACAGAGACCCTAGATTTACTGGCAAGGTTCGGAAGGCTTTGCACTGCATTGGGTACAAGATTGGATTTCAATGACGGCATTCCGTCCCAGTCGGATGGACAATCGGAGAGGGTGATTCAAGTTTTGGAGGACATGCTAAGGGGATGTGTCTTGGATTTCAAGGGTAGTTGGGAAGAATTCTTACCGTTGGCTGAATTCGCGTATAACAATAGTTATCAGGCAAGCATTAAGATGGCTCCATATGAAGCTTTATATGGTCGGAAGTGTCGTACCCCTACGTGTTGGGACGGACTTAGGGAGCGGCGGTTATTGGGTCCGAGGTGGTTCTTTGAGACGAGAAGATAAGGTGGAGGTGATTAGAACTCGGTTGAAAGAAGCTTGCAGACAGGCGGAAGTCTTATGCCGACCTTAAAGCGGAAGGATATAGAGTTTGCGAGAGGGAGATAGGGTTTTCTTGAAAGTGTCACCGTGGAAGAAGGTTCTGAGGTTCGGTAGGAAAGGCAAGTTGAGCCCTAGGTTTATTGGGCCTTATCGGGTATTGAAGCGAGTGGGACCAGTGGCTTACCAGCTAGAGTTGCCACCGAGTTGGGTCAAATTCACGATGTGTTTCATGTTTCCATGCTTAGACGCTTATCGCTTCGGATCCATCACATGTTGTGCCGATGGAGAAGATAGAGGTGAATCGGACTTATCTTTTGAGGAGGAACCGGTGCATATCTTAGATCGGGATGTTAAGGTTTTACGTAGGGAAATTTGTTCCCTTGGTGAAGGTATTATGGCGGAACCATGGATCGGAGGAAGCGACATGGGAGCGGAGGATATCATGCGACAAACAATACCTCAACTTTTCTTACTGTAAATTTCGAGGCCGAAATTTATTTTAAGGGGTAGAAGCGTAATATCCACGATTCTGTGGGTCTGTGCATTTGGTATCTTTGCATGGCTAAGTTAGTAGGTTAAGGCCTCGAGGTGTGTATTGGGCTCGGGTTTGGGCTTAAAACACAGGTTAAACCGCTTATAAATAGTGTTAGTTTATAATTTAAGTAAGTACTGTGTTTAGTAGCAAGTGGGCTTGTGGCCCAAAAATTTGGGGTGCTTCAGGTGAGCATGAAGGTGGCGTCACAAGGGGGAAGGAGTTGGGCCTGGTGTGGCCGCTTGGGGCCCAAATGGATGGGTCAAAATTCGGCACATAGGAGGGAAGGGGATGGACGGCACAATGGCTAAACTTTAGGAGCTTTATTTCTTTTAATTTAGTAATTAAAAGTGATAATTAGGAGGGAAGAGTTGGTTCTAAGTTGGCCTCTTCTAAAGGTAAGATAGGGATTGGGTTATCATGCAAGATAAGAGTTATCAGGAGGGAGATAGTTGGCCGAAACTCCAACTCTGAGTGTGTGCATGTGTATTGCCAAAATTTTGAGGCTTGGTGTTCATCTTTTTCATTTGTTTTCTTTCCTTTCTTTCTCACTTACTCTCCTAGCCGAAATTCTCTTCTCCTCTTCTCCCAAATTCTTTTCTTGGCCACAACTCTCCAACACATTATTCTCGTTATTCTTTTCTTCCAAGGCCGAATACCCTGGTCTTCATCTTCCTCTTCCATAGCCGAATCTACAAGGGTGGTTTCTGTTTCCCGAAGGTGCACCATAAGCTGAATACTCCTTAGTGATTTGGTGAGTTTCAGGATTTTTACTTCTTTGCGATTTCACTCTTTCTTTTCATTAAGACCTAACCCGAATCACTTGTTCTAAGGCCTGTCGATTTTCCCTCTCTGCTGCTAGTAGTCGAATCTGTCTCATTAAAAGTCTCTGTGCCGATTTGGTGGAAAAGCCGAGAAGGTAGGTGGTGGTAGGTTCGGTAGGATGGCCTTTCTTGATTTCTTTTAATTGGTCGAATGTCACATGGTCTGGTTTGGTTGTGATTATTGGTTTGTTTGATATTTTGAGGATGGCCGAATGTAGGTAGGTTGGTGGTGGTGGTTTCCCAAAGACTTTCGGGATTCGATTAATTAGGTAAGAGTTCGTATTAAGTGTTATAGTTGTTTGGGTAATTAGATCTCATCATTTAAATGATTTAGTGACAAGGAGTTATTATGGACAATACTAATGATCAAGCAAAGAGGGGATTGGATCTATAAACCCAACGCCAAAGTAAGTAGTAGAAGCGAAAAGCGGTGAGTACGAAAACAGGTGTGTAACTCTTACACACTTTCTTTACTTATTATGTTAAATGTTATGTGTTGTTAAAAGCGGAATGAGCGGCAATGGTTACCAAATTACCCTTGTGGGTAAAAAGACGAGGATGCCGGGTAAGTTGTTATGTTTCTCGCGTTGATTGTGATCTATGAGAGCATGACATTCTATATACATAATTATGTATGTTAAGCATGATCATACTAATATTGTTAGCATAACTCGTGTTATGGGTGATGAGAGGAGGGGAAGTATGATCTATCGATGTCACCAAGTGATTTGGCATCACAACAAGTGGGTTAGCCCCACATATATTATAAAAATTGTGACTAAGTCTCGGTGGTTTGGCACCACCGGTGGTTTGGTACCACATATGTTATTCTTGTAACTTGGTTACGGTGGTTTGGCACCACCGGTGGTTTGGTACCACAAGGGTAGATTTGGGAGACATGGATGGATACTTAGGTTGACGGGTTGCATGACATGCATATGTGTAAATGAATTTGTGTAAGAGCATAACTTCTCTTGGGATAGGGATTTATACACTCGAGTCTCGGTGACTCACCCCTTCCTTTACATTTGCGGATCGGACTTAGATCGTGGATATGGAGCGGAGTGGACTCGAGGTGGCCATGCGCAGCATTTATTTTATATCAAAGTTTTCTGTTAGGACTTAATTGTTTTATTTAAATTTTGGGTTTTCCTCGTTGTAATAAGGCCGCCTAACCTTTATTTTTGTGATGTTTTATTTGGTTGTTTTTTTTTATAACTTTCGATAAGCATACTTGGTAAATATGAATTGGTTGTTTATTTTTTTTTAAAACCTTGATAAAAATGTGTTTTCTGAAATGTTCACTGATTAAGTAATAAGTATGGAGTAACAATTAAGCAACTAAGTTTTTCTAAAACAAGATTCAAATTCGTTTTCTCTAGAATTAATCAACAGTTTCCTCCTTAAATAAATTTAACAAGTCAATCTTCAAACATTCTCTTTCCGTGGCACGCCAGACTCGGTTGTAGTGGTTAGACCAGGTTTGGGGTGTTACACAATCATCTAGAACACGGTCTAACGCTGACTCACACGGCCGTGTCTCATTAAAGAAATCCGAGCACGGCCTATCCACGATTTACACGGGCGTGCGCCATGGTCGTGCCTCTGCCGTGGAGAAGAGCAATTTCATTCGGGAAAGGATACTTAGGGAGAAAGAAACGTATTTCAAAAGCCTATAAATACACCCTAAGTATGACTGAAGGGGGAGCCCAAAGCCATCGCGTCTAGGGGCGTCGTGCTAGGCAGAGAAGGCGATTTGTGGGGATTCACTCAGGGATAGCCAGTTGATCCATCTCAAGAAGCTGGAATTCTACTCAAGACGGAGGATCTCCTCTTCAATTCCTTAAGGGGGTTTTAGGGATTTCTTATGTTTTGTTTTATCTTTTCTCTTGAGATGTTTTCCTTTATTGACATGAACTAAACCCTTCGGATACCCGAAGGGGATGAAACCTACGATGAATCTTGTTATTGTTTTCTGAATTATATGATAAATACTTAGTTTGTTCTTAATTATGTGAGCTTAATCCAAATTTAATGTGCTTAGGTGGAGGAGGAATAGACCCTGCCTAAGAGTATATCCAACATAATTAAGCGGAGTTGATTGCACGCCTAGAGATAGATTTTACCGAATTAGGGTGAAACCTAATATGGGAATCCACAGATTGATTTACTGCTATTCTAGAGGGTTATTATAAGAGAAAGAGAGTTCCACTAATTAACCTAGGGTTAGACGTTATTCGCCTCGAGAGAGGGTTTAATATACGTTAGGGAGTCTTACGGATCAAACTAAGTGAATAAATCGTATAGTACAGTGTTAGATAACAAGTGAAGTCTAGGTGGATTCTTCCTAGGGTATCGTCTAAACCAACTGAGTTTTTCCCAAGTTATTTTCCAAATTCATTATTCTTTGTCTTAGAGTCTTTAGTTTAGTAGTTAATTAATTTAGATTAATAAACAACTTCACTTATTTTAGGCTAAATAATAAAAAGAAAGTTAGTATTAGTACTTTTAGTTCCTTTGGGTTCAATAATCCGGTCTTGACTAAGCTATACTACTGTTCGATAGGTGCACTTGCCTCAATCGTTGTCAGAGTTAGTTTTCGAGTTCGATCATTCTTTTATAAATTTTAAAGCTCGATTCACAATGATCAAGTTTTTTGGCGCCGTTGTTGAGGAACTAAAATATTAAGAAAACTCTATTTTTATTACTTTAGCCATTATTTTTATTTTTCGCAATTTATTTTTATCTTTAGTTTTAATTTTAAATTTGCTAAACTTTCTGTCTTTCTTTTCTTAGCAGGTACCTCTAGTTTATGACTAGAAGGAACCCGAGAGGACCTTTAGAATACGACAGTGATATTGAAGCTACCGCTCGGAGAAATCGCAGAGAAATTAGGCGAGCCTTAAATTACCAAGAAGAGCGAGAAGACAGATCCAATCCTACTAAAGGGATGGACAAAAATAATTTTCCACCACAAGATGTGGGAGAAAATAATGCTCCTCGTACTATGTTTGATTATGCTAAACCACATTTAACAAGAGTCGAATCTAGTATTGTTAGGCTGCTATAGTCATTAATAATTTTGAATTAAAGCCTAACACTATACAAATGATTCAATGATTTGTTCAATTTGATGGTTTACAGGACGAAGATCCAAACGCTCATATAGCTATTTTTTAGAGTTACGTGATACCTTCAAAATAAATGGCATTTCGATGATGCCATACGACTTCGATTATTTCCCTTTTCATTAAAGAATAAAGCTAAGCGATTGGTTAAACTTCGTTACCACGAGGGTCAATCACTACATGGGAACAAATGACCGAAAATTTTTATTAAAATATTTCCCACGGCCAAAGCGGCCAAATTACGTAATGATATATCTTCCTTTGTGCGGATGGATTTAGAGACATTATACGATGCATGGGAGAGATATAAGGATCTCTTGAGAAGGTGTCCACACTATGGTTTACCCTTGTGGCTCCAAGTCCAAACTTTCTATAACGGTGTAAACCCCTCAACGAGGCAACTAATCGACTCGGCACGGTGGAACCACGAATAATAGAACTCACGAGGCGACCTACGAGTTTATTGAAGAGATGTCATTTGAATAACTATAAGTGGCGAGGTTTCAAGGACCAAACCAACAAAATCGGCCGGAGTTTTCAACATTGATGCAGTAACCATGCTATCAACACAGGTAGAGATGATGAATAAAAAGCTTGATAGTTTGTGTTCTTCGCAGGTAAATCCGGTGATGCGATGCGACACGAGGTGGAACCGTGGCGAATCCGAGTACCCACCATACCAACCGTGAAAGCGAGCAGATGAACTATATAGGTAACAATTTCAGATCTAATAATAACCCATATAGTAATAATTATAATCCAGGTTGGAGGAACCACCCAAATTTTTCGTGGGGAGGACAAGGAAATCAAGGAAATCAAAGACAACAACCTCCTCAAAATTTTCAAAATCAGCTCTATCCACAGGAAAAGAAGCCGAATCTTGAAGAGACGTTGAACAAATTTATAGCATCCACGTAAGGCTTTGTCTCCAAAAAGCGAGGTAACACTCGACACCCAACAAACATCGATCAAAAAGATCGAGAACCAAGTTGGAGGACTTACAAAGGCAATCGGGGAAATTACCCAGTCAGTCAGAGAAATTGCAAAGCTATTATCCGAACGACCACAAAGGCGTCTACCGAGTAATACTAAAATTAATCCAAAGGAGCAAATCCAAGCCATAACAGCTCAAGAAAGCGAAGAAGTAGACGAACCCAGTCCAACACAAGGAAACGAGGTAGAAGAAGGTAAAGATGAGGTACCACAAGACAAGCCAAAACCGGTAATCAAAGAGTACCAACCTCGCATACCATATCCCGAAGCGTTAACAAGAGACAACACAGAAGAATAGTTCGGTAAGTTTCTTAAACTTTTAAAGAAATTACATATTAACTTACCATTACTTGAAGCTCTTTCGCAGATGCCAGATTCTAGGAAATTTTTAAAAGAGCTTCTGACAAACAAGCGAGAAGTTAGGCAGTCGTCACATGTGGAACTTAACGCAAAGTGCTCAGCAATTCTCCAAAATAGACTACCACAAAAGCTAAAAGATCCAGGGGTTTTACAATTCCATGTTTAATTGGTAGACTAAGCGTTGATAATCGTTAGGTGATTTAGGGCAAGCATAAATGTCATGCCTTATAAATTGTTTAAACAATTAGGTCTAGGAAACCCAAACAAACTAGGATGAGCATTCAATTAGGTGATAAAACTGTTAGAATTCCTAGGGGTATTATCGAAGATGTTCTTGTAAAAATTGAATGATTCGTTTTCCCAAAGAGACTTTGTTGTCTTAGACATGGATGAGGATAATTCGATCCCCTAATTTTAGGAAGACCCTTTTTAGCGATCGCCGGGACTAAAATTGATGTTGATGCAGGAGAACTCATTCTTTGTGTAGGTAATGAGACAGTCACCATCAAGGCTCTCGACTCGGCTAGAACATTGAGTAATCAAGGTGAAACGTAGATTCTCACGATAACCATTCGGTTAACCCTTATTTTCGTGAAGCACCACCAAAGAATACAACTGAACCCGATCCTAAACCCCATGCTAACAAAGAAATAACCCATGAAGATCAAGGGATTCAGTTTGACGATCTAGACGAGTGGAAGACACACTTCAAGGAGAAATTAGGGATACACGACAAAGAACCGGAACCACACAAGATAAAACCGAAGGAGCCCCCAAAAGAGTTAATAGGAACAACAAACCACTTCAAAATAGGGGACCAGGTACTGTTAGATCAGGCAGATCCTCAAATATCTCCTCCAGGACCCTAGCACAAACAAAGAAATATCTTTTAGGGTAACCAGTGTTTTCCCACACAGAACGATCGAGGTAAGTAATCCTATTTTTGGTACTTTTACTATAAACACATCTCGACTTAATTTTTTCACAAAGACACAAATGATAGCATGAGGAAGGACTTCCAACTCCTCAAACCACCACGACAAAGAAAACGAGAGGAGAGTCTAGCTTAAGACTATAAGCAGCGCTTCTCGGGAGGCAACCGAGCACTAACACAATTTATTTTTTCATCTTGCTTTAAATTTATTTTTCTTTTTCTTCTCTTCTTTACACCTAGCTTTAAACTAACAAGGGGTGCAGAATTCAGGACACGCGTCCCCACACACGATCGTGGTCGCGGGCCGTGTGGACCATAAGAATCCCGTCTTGACATAGCAGAGGCCGTGCGAATCAATTCCAACCACTTTTTGACGTCACGGATCCAACCACTACACCACGGGCATCGACAAAGGGGCACAGCCGTGCCCCATAATCGTGTGAAGCTACTGACTTTCTAACCACGGGCAGAACACGCCCGTGCCTTAAACCCGTGCCAACATACTGACTTGTCGAACACAGGCTAGACACGAGCGTGGGGTAACCAACGCGCCTAGGAACACGGCCATGCGATGCGGCCGTGTGAATCGACACACCCTCAACCCACGGGTGTGGTAAATTTCCAGACTTGAGATTCTATTTAAATACCATGCCCCTCTCCTTTCTCTCCTTACCTACTCTTCTTCTTCTTCCTTTCTTTCTTTTCTCCCTTTTGTTTTTTTTTTCCTTTTCCTAATAAATCCTCAGACTCTTGAGCTACAACAAAATCATATCCATGGCAAAGAAGCGTAAAAGGTCAATCTCCTCAAAGGAGACCAATTCACCTGAGTTCATGCCGGCAGCTTCATCCAAACAACAAGCCAAGGGTCTTTGAGACCAATTATCTGTTCTTTTATTTTTATCTTTTCCTTTATTTTCTTTATCTTTACTTCTCTTCTACTTAATTTAGTTTATTTTGTTTTAGTTTCTTGTTTTTAGGTTCTTAAGGCTGCTTGGGAATCACGCCACTTCCACCATCACCAACAACTCTGTCACCTTCAAAGTCACACCCACCTCTCGAACCATCTACCATAAGGATTCTCAAGCCCCTTTATCTTTTAAACTTAGTTTATTTTCCTTCTTAGTCTCATTCCCTTTATCTTTCTTGTCTATAATTATATTATTAGTATATTATTAAGGTTTCTTTAGATTTCTTGGCTAATCCTGCATGAGCCTCCCAATTTCTTCATCTAGCGCAGGTTCGTGACGGCCCATCACCACCACCAAAGACACAATCTCCTCTCAAGGAATCATCCGAAAATTTAGGAAGTTTTCACTTATCCCCATATCTGATGATTTTATTACAAGGTTGCTATATATCTTTGTACATTGAGGGCAATGTACATCTTAAGTGTGGGGGGTGAATCTTAGATATTCCAAACTTTTTGCATTATTCTCAAATCCCTGAATTTAGTCTTGTTTGAAAGTAAATTTCTCATTTTACTAATTAGGATGAAATTTCTAAAGATTTATGATTTTTATTGATATGTTTTAGACTAAGTCATTGATAATTGTGCATTGATGATTAAATTCTAAGAATACTAGAGAATCAAGCATGATAAGTCTATTTTTCAGAAATTAAAAATTTTCTAGGTTGTCGAACCGAGTTTAAATATTACTTTGAAGTTTGAAATTTACGAGGTTGACATAAAAATACCCATAATTTTTGTGAGATTTTGAGCCTTATAGAGCATAAATTCTTTTTCTTGCTCACTTTATTGATTATGAGTATGTCAACACTGATTTGTTATTCTAGAACTTGCATCGATTATACATGTCGAGACCACATTTTTTGATTTGATACACAGAGATGATAAAGGCACCTAGGATTTAACCCACTTACTCCATAAAAAGCCTACCTTCATAATTAACCCCTAGTGAACCCCTTTTAATCCTAACAACCCTATTTATTGACATAACCGCTAATATTAACCCAGAACCCCTTTGTTTTTGTTATCACCATTCCTTTTGACTACCCTTATATCGAGATTTGATCTGATTAGTTGCCTAATTATAAATTTTAGTAGTTTATCCTTTATTATGTATTTAGTTTGATTCCTAAAATATATATATATATATTCAATATTCATTAGTTATGTGATTAAACGAGCTTATACATTTAAATTCCAAATATCAAAAAAAAGAAGCTCGTATTATTAGTATTATTAGTTTTCAATTGATGTAATTATTATTAGTTCATTAGTTCTTAGTTAGGTAATTTGTCAATTCAATCTCGATTCTAACCTTCAAATTCAGCCTTATTCCACACCTTAACCCTAGCCCTGTTACAACCCTGTTAAAGACCTTTTGATTTGTGTTTCATCTCATATTTCAGTGGTGGAGATTTGATTTTCATGCAAGCCTATGGGATTAACTCTTCATGTTTGACTCTTGAGTGCCTAAATTCTTAACCTTAAACACTTTGAGTGATTTGAGTGAATCCTTTGTGAGGATGTCAATCCTTGTCAATTTCAAATTAAAGGTAATGATCTAGATAAGGGGAGACGCCTATGTTTTCGAGCTACAAAATCTATGACTTATATGTTTGAATTTTTACGACACTTTGAATTGAATTATCCATGTTAAAATTATCTATGAATTATGATGAGACACTATCAATGACTATTATGAATTTTAGGAAGTTCGTTTTAATTGTAAGTTGAGAATTTTGCTTGAGGACAAGCAAAAGCTTAAGTGTGGGGGTATTTGATAAACCGAAATAGTAACATATTCTAGGCCCACATTTAGTATGCTTTTGGATGAATTATCCTTTGATTTATGTAAAAAGGTGCTCTTAATCCTTTCTTTTCATGTCTTATACTCAGGGAAGCACCCAAGGATAAAAAGAGCGAGAAACGAGCTCAAAACAAACCAAAACGGACCAAAGAGGAAATCGACACGGCCTGGACTTGGATCCACACGACCGTGCCAAGTCAATCATCTAGAACACGGTCTAACCTCGACTCACACGGTCGTGTCTCATTAAAGAAATCGAACACGACCTATCCACGATTTACACGTGCGCCATGGCGTGCCTACCGTGGAGAAGAGCAATTTCATTCGGGAAAGGATACTTAGGAGAAAGAAACGTATTTCAAAAGCCTATAAATACACCCTAAGTATGACATGAAAAGGGAGCCCAAAGCCATCGTCTAGGGCGTCGTGCTAGGCCGTAGAAGGCGATTTGTGGGGATTCACTCGAGGATAGCCAGTTGATCCATCTCAAGAAGCCGAATTCTACTCAAGACGGAGGATCTCCTCTTCAATTCCTTCAGGGGTTTTAGGGATTTCTTATGTTTTGTTTTATCTTTTCTCTTGAGATGTTTTCCTTTATTGTCATGAACTAAACCCTTCGGATACAGAGAGGATGAAACCTATGATGAATCTTGTTATTGTTTTTGAATTATATGATAAATACTTAGTTTGTTCTTAATTATGTGAGCTTAATCCAAATTTAATGTGCTTAGGTGGAGGAGGAGTAGACCCTGCCTAAGAGTAGATCCAACATAATTAAGCGGAGTTGATCGAACGCCTAGAGATAGGGTGACGAGATTTTGCCGTATTAGGGTGAAACCTAATATGGGAATCCACAAATCGATTTACTGCTATTCTAGGGGGTTATTATAAGAGAACGAGAGTTCCACTAATTAACCTAGGGTTAGACGTTATTCGCCTCGAGAGAGGGTTTAATATACGTTAGGGAGTCTTACGGATCAAACTAAGTGAATAAATCGTATGGTTCAGTGTTAGATAACAAGTGAAGTCTAGGTGGATTCTTCCTAGGGTATCATCTAAATCAACTGAGTTTTTCCCAAGTTATTTTCCAAATTCATTTTTTTTTGTCTTAGAGTCTTTAGTTTAGTAGTTAATTAATTTAGATTAATAAACAACTTCACTTATTTTAGGCTAAATAATAAAAAGAAAGTTAGAATTAGTACTTTTAGTTCCTTTGGGTTCGATAATCCGGTCTTGCCTAAGCTATGCTACTGTTCGATAGGTGCACTTGCCTCAATCGTTGTCAGAGTTAGTTTTCAGGTTCAATCATTCTTTTTATAAATTTTAAAGATCTGATTCACAGCGATCATATGTATTTACCGAAACTTCTCCCAAATTGATTTTTCATTAGTGAATAGAATAATACAGGGTTTATGATGACAAAATTTGGCAGAGAAATGATAATTGAGTTGTAAAGGTGTCTGTGTGTAATAGTTATGGTTAAATAGATTATGATGACCTCTTTTGGGTATTCTATATATTCCTTAATCTCATAGATATGTGTGTGATTTATCATTTTCTGATAAAGTTCTTATGTTGTGAGAATGCTAGCTAACTCTAATGTTAGATGAAAGCACTGTGAGACTGGTTGGTTTATGATCAATATTATTTTATCACTCTCTTCGGAACTCTATTCTAGTATGTTCGGAATAAAATTTGACGGTGAAAACTTATGTGAGACTAATTCTTCTGTATCTACTGGATAATTTTTTTTCTTATATGCATATTTAGAAAGAGTATTATCTTTGTTACGATGGAATTCAAGAGTTGGTAAGTATTGTTCTCTTCTGGTTTTCTCTGAGAAATTATCCATATCTTCATTCTTATTTCCTTATGAGTTATGTTCTCGGATCTCTGGTATGGTATCGTATTTAGGTTTTCTTATCATCCTTATTGTGTAAATTATCGGACATGGCTTATCTTTAAAGTAAGTTCTTTAGTCTGTGATGGCTATGTTTATTATGATTGTATTTTTGGATTCGATAATAGGAATGTTGTGATTCTGGTATCTGGATTTCTCTGACTTTCATGTAAGGAATTGTCATCGGCAAAGGTATAAATGATAAGAGCACAATCTCAAAATTGTATAATGGATCTCCTCCTCAGGTAAGTTTGATTAAAGTTAATGAGTTCAATCAGGATATCTGTTTCCTCGAGCTAATACGGTTTAAAAGATCTTTGATTTGCATGCTAAAAGAATTTTGAAAGATTGTGTGTTTGAGCTGTATTCTCAGCATGAAGAAAAGAGTATATTGATATGTTATTATTCGATAGTTGAAATCAACTCAGTTGTTTTTATTTGAATGAACTGATTTGTTGAGATATGATTCAAGTTATATATATTTAAGCATGCCTCAACTAAGAGAATAAATTTTGTGTATTCACGAGTATGAAGACGGATAATCTGAATGAAGAAATTATAATCTAGTGTAACATCCTGAAATTTGGGATTTTATGTTTTGCATTATATCATGCGTTAGGCTAGTTAAGAATGTTAATTATGTATGTTTAGGGGTCCTAAGAAGACTTTGGGTTGAGTTGGGCCTTAGTAAAATTTTTGTGATTAAGCACTTTAAGGAGAGAAGGTAAGTGGCATTAAGACTTAAAGAATTAAGTGTGTATTTTGCTAGCACAAGTGGAGCTAGTAGCAGAGTGGTGTGGCGTCACATGACGAGGCTTAAGGAGTGGAGTTCGAATCCCACCTAGTGCAAATTTTTGGATTATTTTTTTTGTGCTTCTTTCCAAAGTGTCGGCCATGGCTATAAATAAGGAAAGGAATACTTTTTAGTGATGGAAAGAAGACTAAGGAATATGGTAAGGAGGAAAGCAAGGGAAAAACAAGGAAAGAAATAAAGGAAAGGGATAAGGGAGGGGAACATGTTGGCCGATTTTGTGGAAGGTGTTTGGGAAAGAATTTTTGGTCAACCTTGATATTTTTAGTAAAGAGATGCACGGTTTTGGTAGGGGGAATGAGGAACCGAATTTCATATAGCTTTTTACAAAGTTTTGGTGCGTGAGAGGCTTGTTTTCTTTTAGCATTTTGGTGTTTTCTTTTCCAATTCTTTCTCCTTTGTTGCCGAAACACTCACCTCATTTTGCTCATTTTCCCTTTGTTAGCCGAAACTATCTAGCACTCTTTTTCCATCTCTCCTTTTCTTTTTCACCATTTCTTCAATCCTTCTCTCTTTTTCTTAAACCAATATTTTGATGGTCGAATCTTGCTTGATGTTTTCTCTCTAACTAGCCGAAACTTTAATCACACTATTTCTTCTTCTTCTTGCTTGCTTATTGGGCATTTCTTCCTTGATTAATTTGGTGTTTTAGTGGGTGGCTGAATATTCCATCCTTGCTGATTCATTTCTAGCCTTAAGCCCAATCGGTGGAAGTTGGATCTATTATTGTTAAGGTAAGGAATTTCTTCAAGGTTCATTTCGATATATCTCAATGCTTGGTTATTCCGTTAAAACGGATCGACAGATTTGACTAATCGGTTATATTAGGGACTAAATCCCTCGTTCTTCTCTACTTGTTGATCCTACGGAAGTAGTGGTAAGCCTAATCCTATCCCTAAACAACTACTCTCTCTCATAGTAGTACTTTACTGACCAAGACTTTTTCAATGGAGGCAAGTGGTAGCGATACTAAAGGAAAATTGATAGGAGGGCAAATAGGGAGTGGACTTGCAATCTCTACTCCCAAGTTCAAACGTATGGCGGTATCGGCAGTTCGGGATTTCCCACTGGGTTGTGGACCATCATCTGATGAGAATAGGCAAATTATAGTCGTTCACGATTCTAAGGGTAAGCATTTTTAGATCGTTGATTTAGATTTGGATTAAGAAAATCTCTTTGGTTGGTTAATCTAATGTTATGGTGTCATAGGTGCCGACGATCAAGAAGGTTTAGTTCTTACCGTAATCAGGTGTGTAATCTCACACCGAAATCCCGTAAATTCGTGATTCACTATTATGTTGGAAAATAGATCGTTGTCGATTACAAATCTAATAACCGTGATATGGCTTAAATCGAGTGGCTTGCTTATTCAACACTATTTCTAAAGATCTGTCAAAATCGGTATTAATTTACTAAATTATGAAAATGCCCCTATGGGCCGATTTACCAAAATGCCCCTATGGGCCGATTTGCTAGAATGCCTTAGTGGGCCGAATTATTAAATTGCTTTAATGGGTTGATTCACCGAAATGATTCACTAGATTAATGGTGGTTATATATATATGTGGATATTTTATTTTATTATGTATGTTGTATTCTTTTTACATTTTGCATGGGATGGGAAAACTTGTATGGAGAGCAGTGTAGCCTGGTGGCATTGCCACAAATTGGTTAATATTGTGCTCAAAAATGATTTCGGTGGCTTGACCACAAAAATATTATATAAATAGCAGTTCGACTGCAAATTGGTGTGAGCGGCGGGGTGGGTTGACTTGATCCTCACAGGTGTGATTGGCTGGTCGGGGGTGTGATGGATGGATGGGTTGGGTTGCATATTTTTCATTTACATACTGCTATGTAAAATGGGCTTAGGCCCAAGGTTATGCTATGCGGGTTCAAACCAGTGGGCGACAGTAAGGGGATTATACATCGAGTTCTAGTAACTCACCCCATTCTCTTAATCATTGCGGGTAATGATCGATGAGTGAGGACTTGGGCCCATGGATGACTCGGTGGAGGCCATACTTTGGAAATAATGTTTTTGAACATTAGAAAACTTCTTTTCTGCTTTATCTCGTTACTCTTACTATTTTGGGTTTAAAGTTGTAATAAGGCCTCTGGGATTTTTATTTTGTTTTATGTTTGACGTATTTATTATCTGCCATGAATTGATTTAAATGGGGATTTTCTAAAATCATAAACAACGGTTTTTCTTAAAATTTATCAACAAACAGATTTCATAATAAATATGTACAAATAATATAACTTGGATTTTTCCTGCAAGTTGTCAATAATATTTTCAAAAGTCACGGTTTTAAAAGATCACTAGTTCGATTATCGATTCTTCAATCAACCTTTCAAAATTAGTAGTATTTTTATCAAATATTTCTAATCAAGTTTGTTTTTCTTAAATTTTAACCTAATAACAACATCTTTAGTAAGAATCACAAGTTCTTTACTCGTTTTCTTCATGTGACATGCCAGATCTGGTCATACCGCTTGGGCCGGGTTTGGGGTGTTACATCTAGAAAGCATAATATAGAGATATGCCTATTGGATTATTCTAATGTGTTATTATAAATTATAGTCATTCTAATTGATAAAGTCATAACATTTATGAAAGAATGAATGATCTATGCATGTTAACAAAGTTGGAAACAGTTGAAAGTATTATTAACCGAAAGTTCTAGTTCTGAGTTTAGTTTGAATTGAGTAAGGAATTTATGATTTTCAGCGATGCGCTATTGAACGAATTGCATTGTGTCTTAATATAAGAATGTAAAGAGGTAGTTTGTACTTTTAGACGGTTAAAGTTACGTCAAAAAGAACTGTTCGACTAGTGATTTAGAGACGACAACTTTTATGTCTGTGTTGTGAATTCGATGATATAGTGTGTTCAACGGAAAATGTCATATGCTTCCTGAATCCTAATGGGTTAAAGTATCTAATGTTGCAGAAAATTTTGAATTTAAGACAGTATTAATGGCTTGAGTTATTTCAAGAGCATGTGTAGTTATCGATTTACCTTTTGGAAAGCAAGTATGGTTATAGATGCTTGAATGGAAAATTTTGTTTATTTTGTGAGCGTTGGATACATGATTACTCTTATTTGATCATAGTCTAATTCTAGCTATATTAAATGCTAAAGCGAGGTTTTCTTTATGAAACCGAGAAGCTCAGAAATGTGATAGTGAATGGTAATCTAAATGAGTTCAGAGTGAGTTTACTTCTAATGTTGAATTTCAAGTCGGACATGATTCCTGTTATTATCATTTTTCTGAGATAGAAAGTTACGAGGCTTAGTGGTAGCTCGTCTGTTCATCTTAGAGTAATAAAAATGTGCAGTTATATGAAGTGGGTGTAACAGTCCGATTTTGACCCTAATCGGAACAGTGGTTTCGGGACCATAAATCTGAGTCCAAAAATTTTTTTTTAATATTATTTTTTGTGTTTATTATGTGTGAATTTTCTTGTGTGAAATTTTCGTGTTTTAATTTCGTTGTTTGAGTGTCCGATTAAATAAAAGGGCTTAATCGCGTAAAATAAAAATTTGATGGTTAAATAAGGAAGTGCCTAATTGTTGTTGTCTTTATAATTTGGAGGTTTTATGATGCAATTAGCCCATTATATAAGTTAGTGGACGGAAAAGGACTAATATAACCTTATATTATATGTTTTCTTATTAATTAGTAAAGGTTAAATAAGTAAAATAATAATAAGTTAATTTATATTACATAAAACATAATAAAACAAAGCCATGCTCATCTTTCTCTTCTTTGACCGAAACTAAAGAAAAGAAAAAGGAAGAAACTTAAGCTAGGTTCGGCCATCTTTGAAGCATTGATTCAAGGTTAGTTTTTGTTCGGTTTTTGATAACTTGTACGTTTTTTTAATCGTTGCTTTGAATACTACAAGACCCATGCTTGAATTTTTGAAATTGATGATGATTTTGTGTTATGCCATTGATGATAGCTTGTGATATTTGTTGTTTGATGATGAAATATTAAAGATATGTTTTGAATTAACATGTTTTGTATTGGAATTTTTGGTGAATTTGAGTAATTAGGGCTAAATTGAAAAAATAATATTTTGAGGGACTAAAATGTGAAATAAATGAAATTTGTGGACTTAGATGGACTATAGGAAGATTAGGCCCTAGCATGATATATGTAAATTTTGTGTATTTTGTGTTTTATGCAATAGTGACTAAATTGCAAAAAGTGTGAAATGTTAGGGGCAAAATGGTAATTTGCCCATTTATGTGTTTTTGGATTAAATTGAATGAATGTGTGGTTAAATTAGTTAAATTTGAATTTATTTAGATCAATAACGGAAGAGAACAGAATTAGATCGGGGGAAATCGAAGGTAGACGAATAGTCGATTAAACCGTTCGACAATACCCGAGGTAAGTCTCTAAGCATAAAAATATTGTTAAATTGAAAATATATATATTTGTTATGTGTTGAATTGAATTTTAAGATTATATATGTGCATTGGTCGATTGTGACTAAGCTTGGAAGATAATTTACGAGTTCGATTCGATCAAGATTTAACGTCCGAAAGTCCCGTACGAACCCTAGGAATAGATAGGATACATATGTCATGACATAGGATTTTCGATATGTGTTATCCTGTAAGACCACATCTGGGACGTTGGAATCGACTTGTGTTTACGTGTAAGACCATGTCTGGGACATTGGCATCGTATTTGATTCGTGTAAGACCCTGTCTAGGACAGTGGCATCGATATGTGATTACATGTAAGACCATGTCTGGGACGTTGGCTTTGTACGAGCTTACGACCATCCGCGTATCCTTTTTAATTTCGAACGGTTCAACGGGCAATGTGAAGTTTATAGCATCCTGAATTTTTGGGCCTATGCATTTAATGGTTGAATATGTGTAATGAGTTAATTTGAGCATTAGGGGTCCAAATTGGGCTCGAGATTGGGTGAAAGCCTTAGTTAAATTTTTGTTTGGGCACTATAGGGTTTAAAAGGTGGTATACGAGTTTAAAATATCAAAATGGGCTTGTGGCCCGGTGGTTAGTGGTGCCACTTAGGGAGCAAGGAGGTGACGCCACGAGGGAAGGGAGTAAGGGGCCCAAATTTAAGTTACATGGAGCCCAACTCTTTTAATTTAAGTTAGCTAAATTTCGGCATTAGGGTTAGGTAGAGTGGAATGACAACAAGGCTCAAAAATAGGAGGATTTATGTGAATGGGATAATGTAGATAATATAGTTGATAATATGGGAAAAAAAAAAAGGAGAAAAGATAGGAGCTATCTACAAGGCTAGGAGTTGGCGAAATTCCATCACCTAGAGAAGTGAAGAAATCGGTTTCTTTATGGCAAAAAGGGGTGCCGAATTTTCCTTTTATTTGATTAATTTTTAGTTATCGGGAAGAAGGGCACATCGTTTTTCCTAGGTAAGTGCCAGAAATTTCTATAAATAGGGAGGGTTCTCTTCTTTATTTTTCGGCATTTAGGGTTTCCACCTTTTCTTTCTCTTTTTCAACTAAAAGCCGAAACTACTTAGATTTCTTCCTATCATCTTCTCTTCTGATCTTCTCAAAAAGCCGGAATCTCTAAGGGGTAGTCGAATTCTCTGCGTTAAGGTGAGTGCCGATTTTCCTATCTCTTCAATCTCTCTTTCGGTTTTTAAGAGACAAGGCCGAATGGCCACTTGGTTGTTAAGGCTGCCGAATGAAGCTAATATTTCCTCTCTTTTGCGTTTGGGCGGCATTCCGGGATTTGAAGGAAACCTGATCATCTAGATTTAAAAGCCGAAAATCGCTAGTCTCCAATTTCGGGATTTTAAGGTAAGGTGATTTTCCCTATATTTTCACTAGATTCGTTCATCGCATGCGAGATCTTAACTTTATGATGTGGATTAACGATCATATGTTGTGATAGTAGTTTCGACAAGGAGTTGTGATGGAATTAAATATGGATCGGGCAAAGGAGAGAATCCTAAGTTTAAGAAAAGAGGCAGGTTAAAGCAAGATGCAGGATTGGCCACCGGGTTGTGGATCGGCTTCGAACAACACCTTAGGCAAGGAGCAGTTGTATCGACTTCTGATAGTGTCGACATAGAGAGTGTCGTTCTAACGGTGAATCGTGTGTGTAGATCTCTAACACACAAATAATCTGTATGAATGTATATATATATATATGTTTATGTTATGGGCTAAAAGCCAGGATAATAGGTCTGTGTAGGCGGTCGAATAAAACCCTAAAAGGGTTAGGCAAGGATGCAGTACGTAATCATAGAAATCTCTATGTGTATCGAAATATATGAAAGCTTTGTATGATGTTTTCTTTATGTGTGTATGCATGGGGTGGGATTATGATAATGAAGGGGAAGTGCATGATTGGTCACAATAGTGATCAGTGGTAGAAATCCCACGTTATATAAATGTTAGGTCACATAGTGATCGGTGGCCATGCCACGTTTAATGATTCCTGACTAACAGGAATAGGCGATCACTACTGTCGTTATGGTGAGTAGCGGATGGAGGGTTGATTGTAGAAATCCCCGAGGTGTGATGGTTGGTACGGGCTGGTGTGTAGAGGATGGAATTCTAGGATGGGTTGGGCTATTCATCATTTACTGTTTATCATGATGCATAGTTAGTTACCCTTGTATGGACCCAGTGTCCATTGCTCCTTATAGAATGGCACCGAAGGAGTTGGCGGAGCTTAAAGCTCAAATTCAAGAATTGCTGGATCGAGGTTTTATTCGACCGAGTGTGTCTCCGTGTGGAGCACCAGTTTTGTTCGTTAAGAAGAAGGATGGGTCAATATTGGTTCTACCCATTCGTATGTTGATAGCGCCATATCTGGAAACTTGAATCTAGAATCTAAAATTACCGATAGTGAGATGATGGTAATTAGCCCTTTAGGACAGCTGGTAATTGTAAATAAACTGTTTAGAGACGTGCCCTTAGAAATCCAAGGAGAAATATTTTTGGCGAATTTGATGGAATTGCCTTTTGGCGAGTTTGATCTAATTTTGGGCATGGATTGGTTGGTTAAGCACCGGGCGCTTTTGGACTGTGCTAAAAAGCGGATGTCAATAAGGACTTCGGATGATAAAGAAATAGTAATGATAGGCGAACGAAAGAATTACTTGGCAAATGTGGTATCTGCGTTAAAGGCAGAAAAGTTGGTGCGAAAAGGGTACGGAGCATTTCTAGCTTTTATTAGTGCTTTGGATGCCAAAGAGTTATCGATGGAGGACGTGAGAACGGTGAAGGAATTTCGGATGTATTTCCGAAGAACTTCCGGTTTACCTCCGATCGGAAGTGGAATTTGGTATTGAGCTTTGTTCGAGGCGGCTCCAGTGTCCATTGCTCCTTATAGAATGGCACCGAAGGAGTTGGCGAGCTTAAAGCTCAAATTCAAGAATTCTGGATCGAGGTTTTATTCGACCGAGTGTGTCTCCGTGGGAGCACGGTTTTGTTCGTTAAGAAGAAGGATGGGTCGATGCATATGTGCATTGATTACTGAGCGATTGAATAAATTGACGATCAAGAATAGGTATCCTTTACCGAGAATTGATGACTGTTTGATCAATTGAAAGGAGCTTGATTTTCTCCAAAATTGATTTGAGATCGAGGTTATCACCGACTTAAGGTGAGAAGCAGATATTCATAAGACGGCATTCGAACTCGTTATGGACATTATGAGTTTTGGTGATGCCGTTTGGGTTGACCAATGCACCAGTGCATTTATGGACATGATGGACCGGGTCTTTCAATAATATTTAGACCGGTTTGTGGTGGTGTTCATAGATGACATTTTGGTATATTCAAGAAATGAAGAGGAGCATGACTCGTATTTGCGTATAGTATTGCGATTACTTGAGATAATCAACTTTATGCCAAATTTAGTAAATGTGAATTAGTTAAGGGAAGTGACTTTCTTGGGTCATGTGGTATCATTTGAAGGAATAAGGGTGGATCCTCGAGAAAATTGAGGTCAGATTGGATTGGAAACCGCCAAAGTCGATGGTGAGATTCGGAGTTTCTTGGGGTTGGTGGTTATTATAGACGCTTTGTTGAGGGTTTTCTCGATTCGATTGCCGCACCCTAACTAAACATTGTTGGAAAGGGTACCGTATATTTGGGTGAAAAACAACAAGAGAGTTTCGAGAAATTGAAGAAGATTCGCGGAAGCACCGTTTTGATTGACTGAGGTCGGAAAGGAATTTATCGTTTATTGTGATGCGTCTCACACGGGTTTAGGTTGTGTCTTTGATGCAAAGTGGAAAAGTAGTGGCATATGCTTCTCGTCAACCGAGACCGCACGAAGTAAATTACCCCACTCATGAATTGGAGTTAGGCTGCGGTAGTGTTTGCTTTAAAGATTTAGAGACACTATCTCTACGGTGAGAAGTCCATCATTTACACGGATCACAAGAGTCTTAAGTATCTTCTTACTCAGAAGGAGTTAAACTTGAGACAAAGAAGATGGATAGAACTGTTAAAGGATTATGATTTCTCAATCGAGTATCATCCAGAAAGGCTATTGTGGTAGTGGTAGCCGCGTTAAGCCGTAAGGTGGTATCTCGATTTGAGAGCAATGTTTGCTCATCCGAGTTTGTATGAGGATGGTAGTCTATTAGCGGAACTTCAAGTGAAGCCTCTGTGGTTAAAGCAAATCAAGGAAAAGCAGATATCAGATAAAAAGTTGGGACCCTTAATTGAGCAAGTTGGGAGTGGTGAAATAGAGGATTTTGGTATAAACACGGATGGAGTCTTTGTGTTTCCGTGGAAGAGTTTGTATGCCTAAGGACTCGATTTGAGGCGAATGATTCTGCTGGAGGCGCATAGTAGCCCTTATGCTATGCACCCGGAGGAAATAAGATGTATCGGGATCTCCGTGGAAGCAGATATTAGTGGCTAGGGTTGAAGAGTGAGATTTTTGAGTTTGTGGGAAAATGTTTGACTTGTCAACAAGTGAAGGTGAGCATCAATTGCCGTCCGAGCTTATTACAACCGTAAAGATTCCTCTTTGGAAATAGGAGCGGATAACTATGGATTTTTTAGTGGGTTACCTTTAACACCTACTAAGAAAAATTCCGTTTGGGTAATAGTTGATCGATTGATGAAGACCTCATTTTCTACCAGTTAAATGCGGATTATTCATTCTGAAGTTGGCTAAGTTGTATGTATACGAAATTGTGAGGTTGCATAGGATACCAAGCATCTATTATATCGGATAGGGATCCTAGGTTTACATCACGATTTTGGAAAGCTTTGCATGAAGCTTTGGGAACAAAGCTAAACTTCAAGACGCTTTTCATCCTCGATCGGATGGTCATCGGAAAGAGTAATTCGATTATTGAAAGACATGTTAAGGGGATGGGTGATTGATTTCAAAGGTAGTTGGGAGGATTTTCTATCGTTGGCGAATTTGCGATATAACAATGGCTATTAGTCGGCCTTGGATGGCACCTACAAGGCATTGTACGGTCGTAGGTGTCATTCTCCTACTTGTTGACCGAATTGGGCGACGGCGGATGTTAGGTCCGGAGTTAATATCGGAGACGGAAGAAAAGGTAAAAGTCATTCGAGCACGGTTAAAGGAAGCTTGGATAGAGACGAAGTCATATGCAGATCGAAGCGTAAGGATATCGAGTTTCTTTGTGGGGATCGGAGTCTTTCTGAAGGTCTCACCTTGGAAGAAAATTTCAGATTTGGAAGGAAGGGCAAGTTGAGTCCTAGGTTCATTGGACCATATCGTGTGATGAAGCGTGTTGGTCCAAAGTGGCTTATCAGATTGAATTACTCTCCGAGTTGAGTCAAATTCATAATGTTTTCCATGTTTCCATGCTAAGGCGTTATAGATCGGATCCGTCACACATAGTACTGGTAGAAGAAGTGGAGTTGAGATCAGACTTGTCTTTCGAGGAGGAACCAGTGGAAATTTTAGACCGAGATGTAAAGGAGCTAAGAAAGAAGACAGTGCCGTTGGTCAAGGTTTTATGGCGTAATCACGGAGCGGAGGAAGCTACGTGGGAGCCTGAGGATGCAATTCGACAACAATACCCTCACCTCTTTTAACCAGGTAAATTTCGAGGATGAAATTTTCTTTAAGAAGGGTAGAATTGTAACATCCTAAAAATTCGAGTATCGATATATTGCATGTTTTGGTGTTAAGCTTATGAATGAAAATTTTCCTTTCTTCTTTTTCGTGTTTATTATAGCCTTGAAAAGGGCATAGAAGTATTCTGGTATAGAATAATTTTTAGTATTGAGAATTTATTGAAGTGGATCAAGTGACATTGATACTTAAGTTAATTTAAGTGTCTAAAATTAGCATAAGATGAGTAATTGGCAAAGTAGTGATGGCGCCATAAGTTGGACTTGAGGGGAGAGGTTCGAATCTCCTAGCATGCAATTTAGGAGCTTTTATTTTTGGTTTTTCCCAGCATGTGTCGGCCAAGCATCAAACATGGATAAGATGGACTAAATTTTTATGGTAAGGATATTAAGGTTTATGGCAAGCATGATTTAAGGGATGGAATGGCTTGATTTTGGGGATAAGATTCTCAAACTTTAGGAAAATGGAGGATTGCAAGGCTTGAATCAAGGTTGATGTTTTGGTAACTTCTTCATGGCCATTTTGACCATGAACATGGACGGCATTGTGGACTAAGGGGTTGGCGAATGTGTTAGTAGCTTGGCTAGGATTAGGAGTTAGCTTTTGGTCATTTCTAGCATTTTTGTGCAAAAATTTGCAATTCTCTTCTCAACCTTTCTTTTAGCCGAATTTGAGCTTTTGGTAAGCTTTGTTTTTGACCATTTCATGTTACCATTTGGACACATTTTTGCTTAGCATCTCAAGACATTTTCTCTTTTGGCCGAAATACCAAAGCTAAGATCATTTTCGTTTCCTTCTCCTTTTCCCCATTGCCGAATGTACCTTACTCCTAAACTCATCTCTTTTCTTTTCTCTTTTCTCTCTTGAAAACCGAATCAACATCATCTCCTTCCTTCATCCTTCTACTTTCTTCTCGACTAAATTTTCTCCATTATTTTCTCTCATGGCCGAATGCTAGATTGCTCCATTACTGACCCATTTTTCCCTTCCTTTGTTATTCATAGCCGAATCTCCTACTATACATAGGTATTCTTCTCAAATGTTTCTTTTTCAATCGTGGACAATAGTGTGATTTTGGAGGACCGAAACTCAAGTGTTCGTGAGTATAGTGAATCGTTGGAATCGATCTAAAGAGTTAAGGTAAGGAGTTTATTCAAAGATTCTCATATTACTCGTCATTTTGATATAGATGGATTATAACTCGATTTCAATTTAGGGAACGAATCGCTCAATTCGCTATTATGGAACAAGGATATTTCGTGGTAAGGCAATCTCACCCTTGGTAACCGTTAGTCATAATTTCGATATATTCATCGGACTCATGATCTTTTGTCATTAGAAATAATCAAAATAGGGACGAAAAGGGTGGTGAATAGTGTTCAAAAGAGGGTGGTTCCGCTTATTCCCCTAAGTTTAAGCAAAGGATTGTTTCATTGTCAATCCGGGATTTTCCACCGGGTTGTGGACGCTCATCCGAGGAGAATCAGTTGTTTGAAATCATTCGTACTCCCAAACCTTTGTTTGTTCGTGGATTTTTATCGGGTAACGAACCATCAATCGAGGAGAATCCACAAATAAAAGTGGTTCAAAATTTTGAGGGTAAAGTCTAGATCGTTATTTCTAGGATTCGATATGTGAATAAATTATAGTGTTCTAATTTATCGTGATGCGTTTAGGTATCGACGGCGGGAAAGTCTAGTTCTCACGGTAACGGTGTGTAACTTCACACTTATCTCTCGGGTTAGATACTAAAACCGTAAATATTGGGATAAAATCGTAAAGATGGCAAAATCGGAAAATACATAGTAATTAACACTTTTGTGTAAATGTATGAAAACCGATTAAATTCATGGCCGAAAAGCGCTAGATCGTTAAATGGGAAAAGCGCTAGATCGTTAATGGGTAGAAAATCGCTAGATCGATATATGGGCCCAAGTTAGCTAGATTGCTAAATGGGCTAAATGCTATTTTATCTTATGGGCTCAAATGGAAATTTGTAATATAGACTCACATGTATGGTAGGCCTTTTGTTAAATTATTACATGGATATAAATTGTTATGCATACTGATTGCATGGGTTGGGATAAGCGATGAAGAGAAGAAAGGCACTGTTGCCAAAAATCTAGTTCGGTGGCTTTGCCACAAAATTTTAATGGCTTAATGCCTCTAGTTCGATGACTTTGTCACAATCTAATTCGGTGGTGCACCACAATATATTTAAAAGCGGCTTATTGCCTATGATTGGTGTGTTGGCGGGGTGGGTTGACTTGATCCTCACGGGTGTGTTGGTTGGTACGGGGTGTGTAGCGGATGGAAATTAGGTTTGGTTGGGAAATTTCATTTTGCATGCATTTAATTTATTATATTATATTCGTAAATGGGCTCAAGCCCAAAATAATGCCTTGATTATCCGGCTCAATGAACATGGTAAGTGAGTTACACTTTGAGTTCGAGTAACTCACTCTATCTTTTAACCATTCGAGTAATGGAAATTGTGAAGGCTTGGGTCGAGGATGACTTCATGGAGGCCATACTACGAATATGGGTTTTTATAAACTATGAACTTTTATTAAGTAATTTCTTTTAATTACTATTTTGGGTATGATGTAATAAGGCCTCTATTAATACTTTTATGGATTTTTATGTGTGTGGATGGATTTAAATTTCCTTTAAAAGCGTTGAAGATGCTTTAACTATTCGTGTTTTTAAATCCTTTTGAACTCTTTAAAAATTACTTTAAAGATGTAAACAATTAAAGTACTAAATGATAAGATTTCAAACTAGTATTTCTTAATTCATCAAATTTTAAATCATTTTTCTAAATTTTCAACTAAACATCATTTTTGAAAGGTTTTATAGAATCATTTACCTAAAACATTAGAGTATTAAATGAATGATAGATCGATGTAACAAACCAAATCTCGTCTTAACGCATAGACACTGGTTTGGGGTGTTACATTTAATGGTATCGAGCCGAGTTTCAAAACTCGGGTGTGGTTGGGTTCAACAATAATTTTTGTTTGAGAAAGCAGTTTAAATTTTTAAACTTTATGTTCTAAAGGTAGTATGGCACCACGAGCATCCAGGCACCAAGTCAAGTAAGTATTTGTATATTGATTGTTATTATTGTGATATGATCATGGGAACACTCTAGAACTTCTAGTTTTAGGTGTTGAAAATAATAGAGATTGAGACTATAGGAAGTGATTGCGAAAACAACTTTACCTCTTATATCTCATAAAACATCGTTAATAAACACTTTGAAATAGTATTCGATTCATAAAACTTGTAACGAGAATAAACCGAATTAGTTATTATGAGCACTAGAGGGCGTGGTCGTGGGACGCGGTAGGCGTGGTCGTGGTAGAGGACGCAGTCTGCTGCGTCCGAAGTCTTGGGTCATGTGCCGGTAATGGATGCACCTGCATCACTCGAGAGTGAGACGGGATCACATGATCATATGGAAGAAGATAATGCTTTAACACGAGCAATGCTGCGAGTCCTTGAAAAGTCATTTGGACCTAGAAAGTGGGCCAACAAATCGTGGGTCGATATCAGAGCTCTTTGAAATCAAGTGGTGCCGAGGTTTTGAGAGGTGTCTCGGTGTAGCTCCAAATGTTGCCGAATATTGGCTTGAGGAGGTGGAGCGAATTATGGAAGACCTCGAGTGCACTATAGAACAGAAACTAAGAGGAGCGGTGTCCTTGCTAAGGGACAAAGCTTATCAATGGTGGATTACTGTCCGGGAAGGCACTGAAGCTGCATTAGTTAATTGGGAGTTCTTCAAAGTGCCTTTCGGGGAAATATGTAGGCACAAGTTATGTGGGCCTTGAGAAGGAAGGAATTTTGAATCGATTCAAGGAAATAAGGCGGTGGCGACTTATGAAGTCGAGTTTTTACGTCTGAGTCGCTATGCTCGGACAATAGTGCCAATGGACTATGAGCGTTGTGTACGCTTTGAGGATGGGTTGAATGATGAGTTGCGGGTTCTGATAGGCCCACAACAAGTTAGAACTTTTGCCACGCTTGTGGAGAAAGCCAAGATAGTCGAAGAGGCTAAGAGCTCAGAATGTCAGAATCGGGAAAGAGTTAGAGGCAAAAGAGATATAAAGCATTCGGGTTCTTCAAAAAGGTTTCTGAAGAGGCCTCGGAATGATGAGCCAGCTCAAGGAAGAGCACCTATAGCTAATAATCAGTGAGATTGTATTGAATGTAGGAAAGCGACATTCGGGAGAGTCTTTGGAGGAAAAGCGGGTGCTTGTTATAAATGTGGTTCAATGGATCATCAATATAAGAATTGCCCTCGACGCATGGATACGACTCGGGAAGTTCGTAATCATCAAGCACGACCGGCCAAGAGGAACTCAAGACCACCAGAGAGGTCGTGGATCGGTCGTGGTGGTAATGGGGTGGGCGTGGTCAAGGTGCATTGGGTCGAGGCAATGGTTCTAGAGGTAACACGGATGCAAGGCGGCGGGATTGGTATATGCGATTAGGCGCGCGAGGATGGCAATGCACGATGTGATAAGCTGATACGTTCTTTATCTTTGATGTACCATTCTTCGCTTTGATAGATATTTGTTCTACCCACTCGTATGTTGATAGCGCCATATCACGGAAACTTGAATCTAGAATGCAAATTACCGATAGTGAGATGATGGTAATTAGTCCTTTAGGACGATCGGTAATTGTAAATAAACTATTTAGAGGCGTGCCCTTAGAAATCCAAGGAGAAATATTTTTGGCGAATTTGATGGAATTGCCTTTCGTGAGTTCGATCTAATTTTGGGCATGGATTGGTTGGTTAAGCTTAAGGCGCTTTTGGATCATCTTTGAAAAGCGAATGTCAATAAGGACTTGGATGATAAAGAAATAGTAATGATAGGCGAACAAAGGAATTACTTGGCAAATGTGGTATCTGCGTTAAAAGCGAGAGAAAAGTTGGTGCGAAAAGTGCGGAGCATTTCTAGCTTTTATTAGTGCTTTGGATGCCAAAGAGTTATCGATGGAGGACGTGAGAATGGTGAAGGAATTTCGGATGTATTTCCGAAGAACTTCCTGGTGTACCTCGGATCGGGAAGTGGAATTTGGTATTGAGCTTTTGCTGGAGCGGCTCCGGTGTCCATTGCTCCTTATAGAATGGCACCAGAAGGAGTTGGCGGAGCTTAAAGCTCAAATTCAAGAATTCTTTGGATCGAGGTTTTATTCGACCGAGTGTGTCTCCGTGGGAGCAGGTTTCTGTTCGTTAAGAAGAAGGATGGGTCGATGCATATGTGCGTTGATTCTGACCGATTGAATAAATTGACGATCAAGAATAGGTATCCTTTACCGAGAATTGATGACATGTTTGATCAATTGAAAGGAGCTTCAATTTTCTCCAAAATTGATTTGAGATCGGTCATCACCGGCTTAAGGTGAAAGAAGCGGATATTCATAAGACAAACATTCGAACTCGTTATGGACATTATGAGTTTTGGTGATGCCGTTTGGGTTGACCAATGCACCAAATTTGCATTTATGGACATGATGAACCGAGTCTTTCAATAATATTTAGACCGGTTTGTGGTGGTGTTCATAGATGACATTTTGGTATATTCAAGGAATGAAGAGGAGCATGACTCACATTTTGCGTATAGTATTGCGATTACTTGAGATAATCAACTTTATGCCAAATTTAGTAAATGTGAATTACAGTTAAGGAAGTGACTTTCTTGGGTCATGTGGTATCGGTGAAGGAATAAGGGTGGATCCTCGAAAAATTGAGGTCATCTTTGGATTGGAAACTTGACCAAAGTCGATAGATGAGATTCAGAGTTTCTTGGGGTTGTTTGGTTATTATAGGCGCTTTGTTGAGGGGTTTTCTCTCGATTCTTTGCACCCTAACTAAGCTATTGCGGAAAGGGGTACCAGTATATTTGGACTGAAAAATAACAAGAGAGTTTCGAGAAATTGAAGAAGATTTCGACGGAAGCACGATTTTGATTCACTGAAGGGTGGAAAGGAATTTATCGTTTATTGTGATCGTCTCACACGGGTTTAGGTTGTGTCTTTGATGCAAAGTGGAAAAAGTAGTGGCATATGCTTCTCGTCAATCGAGACCGCATGAAGTAAATTACCCCACTCATGACTTGGAGTTAGGCTGCGGTAGTGTTTGCTTTAAAGATTTAGAGACACTATCTCTACGGTGAGAAGTCCATCATTTACACGGATCACAAGAGTCTTAAGTATCTTCTTACTCGAAGGAGTTAAACTTGAGACAAAGAAGATGGATAGAAGCTGTTAAAGGATTATGATTTCTCAATCGAGTATCATCCAGGAAAGGCTAATGTAGACGGCGCGTTAAGTCGTAAGGTGGTATCGATTTGAGAGCAATGTTTGCTCATCCGAGTTTGTATGAGGATGGTAGTCTATTAGAGAACTTCAAGTGAAGCCTGCGTGGTTAAAGCAAATCAAGGAAAGCGGATATCGGATAAAAAGTTGGGACCCTTAATTGAGCCAAGTTGGGAGTGGTGAAATAGAGGATTTTGGTATAAACACGGATGGAGTCTTTGTGTTTCCATGGAAAAGTTTGTATGCCTAAGGACTACGATTTGAGGCGAATGATTCTGCGGGAGGCACATAGTAGCCCTTATGCTATGCACCGGAGGAAATAAGATGTATCGGGATCTCCGTGAATGTATTGGTGGCGAGAGGTTGAAGCGTGAGATTTACGAGTTTGTGGGAAAATGTTTGACTTGTCAAAAAGTGAAAGCGGAGCATCAATTGCCGTCGAGCTTATTACAATCAGTAAAGATTCCTCTTTGGAAATGGGAGCGGATAACTATGGATTTTGTTAGTGGGTTACCTTTAACACCTACTAAGAAAAATTTCGTTTGGGTAATAGTTGATCGATTGACGAAGATTGCTCATTTTCTACCGGTTAAATGCGGATTATTCATTACTGAGTTGGCTAAGTTGTATGTATACGAAATTGTGAGGTTGCATGGGATACCGGCATCTATTATATCGAGATAGGGATCCTAGGTTTACATCACGATTTTGGAAAGCTCTGCATGAAGCTTTGGGAACAAAGTTAAACTTGAGACGGCTTTTCATCCTCAGTTAGATGGTCGATCGGAAAGAGTAATTCGATTATTGGAAGACATGTTAAGGGGATGGGTGATTGATTTCAAAGGTAGTTGGGAGGATTTTCTCACAGTTGGCGGAAATTTGCGTATAACAACAACTATCAGTCTAGCATTGGATGGCACCCTACGAGGCATTGTATGATTGTAGGTGTCGTTCTCCTACTTGTTGGTGAATTGGGTGAGCGGCGGATGTTAGGTCCGGAGTTAATATCGGAGGCGGAAGAAAAGGTAAAATTCATTCGAGCACGGTTAAAGGAAGCCGGATAGAGCGAAGTCATATGCAGATCCGAAGCGTAAGGATATCGAGTTTCTTTGTGGGGATCGAGTCTTTCTGAAGGTCTCACCTTGGAAGAAAATTTTGATTTGGAAGGAAGGGCAAGTTGAGTCCTAGGTTCATTGGACCATATCGTGTGATGAAGCGTGTTGGTCCAGTTGGCTTATCAGATTGAATTACCTCGGAGTTGAGTCAAATTCATAATGTTTTCCATGTTTCCATGCTAATGTGTTATAGATCGAATCCGTCACACATAGTACCGGTAGAAGAAGTGGAGTTGAGATCATACTTGTCTTTCAAGGAGGAACCAGTGGAAATTTTAGACCGAGATGTCAAGGAGCTATGAAAGAAGACAGTGCCGTTGGTCAAGGTTTTATGGCGTAATCACGGAGCGGAGGAAGCTACGTGGGAGCCTGAGGATGCAATTCGACAACAATACCCTCACCTCTTTTAACCAGGTAAATTTCAAGGACGAAATTTTCTTTAATGAGGGTAGAATTGTAACATCCTAAAAATCCGAGTATCGATATATTGCATGTTTTGGTGTTTAGCTTATGAATGAAAATTTTCCTTTCTTCTTTTTCGTGTTTATTATAGCCTTGAAAAGGGCATAGAAGTATTACGGTATAGAATAATTTTTAGTATTGAGAATTTATTGAAGTGGATCAAGTGACACTCGATACTTAAGTTAATTTAAGTGTCTAAAATTAGCATAAGATGAGTAATTGGCAAAATGGTGATGGCGCCATAAGTTGGACTTGAGGGGAGAGGTTCGAATCTCCTAGCATGCAATTTAGGAGCTTTTATTTTTGGTTTTTCCTAGCATGTGTCGGCCAAGCATCAAACATGGATAAGATGGACTAAATTTTTATGGTAATGATATTAAGGTTTATGGCAAGCATGATTTAAGGGATGGAATGGCTTGATTTTGGGGATAAGATTCTCAAACTTTAGGAAAATGGAGGATTGCAAGGCTTGAATCAAGGTTGATGTTTTGGTAACTTCTTCATGGCCATTTTGACCATGAACATGGACGGCATTATGGACTAAGGGGTTGGGTGAATGTGTTAGTAGCTTGGCTAGGATTAGGAGTTAGCTTTTGGTCATTTCTAGCATTTTTGTGCAAAATTTGCAATTCTCTTCTCAACCTTTCTTTTTAGCGAATTTGAGCTTTTGGTAAGCTTTGTTTTGACCATTTCATGTTACCATTTGGACACATTTTTGCTTAGCATCTCAAGACATTTTATCTTTTGGCCGAAATACCAAAGCTAAGATCATTTTCGTTTCCTTCTCCTTTTCCCCATTACCGAATGTACCTTACTCCTAAACTCATCTCTTTTCTTTTCTCTTTTCTCTCTTGAAAACCGAATCAACATCATCTCCTTCCTTCATCCTTCTACTTTCTTCTCAACTAAATTTTCTTCATTATTTTCTCTCATGGCCGAATGCTAGATTGCTCCATTGCCGAACCATTTTTCCCTTCCTTTGTTATTCATAGGTGAATCTCCTACTATACATAGGTATTCTTCTCAAACGTTTCTTTTTCAATCATGGAAAATAGTGTGATTTTGGAGGACCGAAACTCAAGTGTTCGTGAGTATAGTGAATCGTTGGAATCGATCTAAAGAGTTAAGGTAAGGAGTTTATTCAAAGATTCTCATATTACTCGTCATTTTGATATAGATAGGTTATAACTCGATTTCAATTTAGGGGACGTATCGCTCAATTCGCATATTGTGGAACAAGGATATTTCGTGGTAAGGCAATCTCACCCTTGTAACCGTTAGTCATAATTTCGATATATTTAGTCGGACTCATGATCTTTTGTCATTAGAAATAATCAAAATAGGGACGAAAAGGGTGGTGAATAGTGTTCGAAAGAGGGTGGTTCCGCTATTCCCCTAAGTTTAAGCAATGGATCGCTTCAAACAATCCGGGATTTTCCATCGGGTTGTGGGCGCTCATCCGAGGAGAATCAGTTGTTTGAAATCGTTCGTACTCCGAACCTTTGTTTGTTCGTGGATTTTTATCGGGTAACGAACCATCAATCGAGGAGAAACCACAAATAGAAGTGGTTTGAAATTTTGAGGGTAAAGTCTAGATCGTTATTTCTAAGATTCGATATGTGAATAAATTATAGTGTTCTAATTTATCGTGATGCGTTTAGGTATCGACGAGCGGCAAAGTCTAGTTCTCACAGTAACCAGGTGTGTAACTTCACACTTATCTCTCAGGTTAGATACTAAACCGTAAATATTGGGATAAAATTGTAAAGATGGCAAAATCAGAAAATACATAGTAATTAACACTTTTGTGTAAATGTATGAAAACAGATTAAATTCATGGGCGAAAAGCGCTAGATCGTTAAATGGGCGAAATCGCTAGATCGTTAATGGGCCAAAAATGCGCTAGATCGATATATGGGCCCAAGTTAGCTAGATTGCTAAATGGGCTAAATGCTATTTTATCTTATGGGCTCAACTGGAAATTTGTAATATAGACTCACATGTATGGTAGGCCTTTTGTTAAATTATTACATGGATATAAATTTTTATGCATACTGATTGCATGGGTTGGGATAAGCGATGAAGAGAAGAAAGGCACTGTTGCCAAAAATCTAGTTCGGTGGCTTTGCCACAAAATTTTAATGGCTTAATGCCTCTAGTTCGGTGACTTTGTCACAATCTAGTTCGGTGGTGCACCACAATATATTTAAAACGGCTTATTACCTACGATTGGTGTGTTGGCGGGGTGGGTTGACTTGATCCCCACAGGTGTGTTGGTTGGGTACGGGGTGTGTAGCGGATGGAAATTAGGTTTGGTTGGGAAATTTCATTTTGCATGCATTTAATTTATTATATTATATTCGTAAATGGGCTCAAGCCCAAAACAATGCCTTGATTATCCAAAGCTCAATGAGCGTGGTAAGTGAGTTACACAACCGAGTTACGAGTAACTCACTCTATCTTTTAACCATTTGAGGTAATGGAAATTGTGAAGGCTTGGGCCGAGGATGACTTCATGGAGGCCATACTACGAATATGGGTTTTTATAAACTATGAACTTTTATTAAGTAATTTCTTTTAATTACTATTTTGGGTATGATGTAATAAGGCCTCTATTAATACTTTTATGGATTTTTATGTGTGTGGATGGATTTAAATTTCCTTTAAAGCGTTGAAGATGCTTTAACTATTCGTGTTTTTAAATCCTTTTGAACTCTTTAAAAACTACTTTAAAGATTTAAACAATTAAAGTACTAAATGATAAGATTTCAAACTAGTATTTCTTAATTCATCAAATTTTAAATCATTTTTCTAAATTTTCAACTAAACATCATTTTTGAAAGGTTTTATAGAATCATTTACCTAAAACATTAGAGTATTAAATGAATGATAGATCGATGTAACAAACCAAATCTCGTCTTAACGCATAGACCTGGTTTGGGGTGTTACAGTGTGTGTGTGTGTTTGGTTATGACTTACTAAGCTCAAGTAGCTTACTATGTGTGTTCTTGTTTGCCTCTGTTTTATAGATTTTGGAGTTATGTTACGAGCTCGGGGATCGTCAGCAAAGCCTATCACACTATCGACTGTTTATTTCAGTATTTTACTAAGTTGAATTTGGGTATATGGCATGTATAGCATAGATGGAATGTTTGATTTTGGGACATGTATATGTGTATAAATAGCCATGCGAAAATGGCTAAATATGATGTTTAAGGTTATTGAGATTTGGTCATGATATATATGTGTGATATGCTTGGTATGTATTGCTAAGGTGGTTGTGATATGAATGAATAGTCATGACTTAGGATACTTAATTTCGGTATGGTTTGATGACTAGTGAAATGGTAACTTATGGATTAATTATGCTTGAATTTACTTGTGATGAAGTTGACTAGTTTGTATATAATATGGTATGATTGAAATGTTCTTGAATGGTTAGGAGTGATGAATATTTGGTATGTATGTGTTGCCTTGGAAGCTTGGTTTGATGCATAATTGTGCTTATAGAAATGACCCAAGGTGTATGAGGTATTTTGGCCTTAAAAATGGCCTATAATTGCCCACACGGTTGAGCACACGGGCGTGTGGCTCGACTGTGTCCTTCGTGGTTGCATTTCAAAACAAGCAGACTCGACCACGGGCTGGACACACGGGCGTGTGACTGGCCGTGTGGATCAAGTCAGTGTCTTCCATGGGTGAGGCACATGGGCGTGTCTCAGGCCATGTGGACAAGTTAGTATGTATGCCCTGTTTTGACACGGCTTAAACACACGGGCATGTCTAAGGCCGTAGGAGGCACACAGCCTGCCCACACGGGCGTGTGACCTCTGTAACTTTGAAATTTTTTAAAATTTTTGAGAACTCCCGTATGTGTTCGGTATAGTCCCAGCCCATTTCTATAGCATGTTTAAGGTCTCGTAGATCTATTTAAGGGACACTTTAATTTTTCTGGTTGAATTAAGATATGAAATGTCTGTGAATGTTTCTGTTTGTCTGATAATACCTCTTAACCCTATTTTGACGACGGTTACGGGTTAGAGCTGTTACAATAGGTCTACTAGTGATTGCATATGCTACATGGTATTTTTGGATCCGTATTCAGATAACGATTTCCTAGCAGATAAAAGTCAAAAATCAAGGGTATTCAGGACTGATACAGTCAATGATGGTACGGGAGTGATAATGAGATAGAGTTACCATAGATTTCATATCGGAATTGTCATTATCTCCGGAAAGGAAAATGTTATTTGGTTTATGGTTGATCATTTGACAAAGAAAGATATGTATGATCATTTCAGTATGTACAGAGTTTTTATTTGATAGATCAACTGAGTATATGTATTCTTGAGAGAGTAACTGAGATCTTGACGATATGCTCCGGCACTGTGTGCTAAAGTCCAAAGGTTATTGGAAAGAGATATACGAGGTGAATTCAGTTTTTGATTCTGAGAAGTTTTGTGAAAGTGTTTAATGATAGTTGAAAGCAACTTTTGGTAAGATTTTCGGGGACGAAAATCCCAAAAGGGGGGAGAGTTGTAACAGCCCGATTTTAGGCCTAGTCGGAATAGTGGTTTTGGGACCACAAATCTGATGTAAGGAAACTTATTTTTTATTATATTTTTATGGCTTACGATTTCACAAAACGATTTCGTGAAAATTTTGTTTGAAAATTTCGACGTTTGGGCACATAATTTAGTCAAAAGGACTAAAATTTATAAAGTGCAAAACCTGAGTTCTAGAAGCTAGAGGTGTCTAATTGCTATGAAATTTTAAATTAGAGGTCCTTGGTTGGTAATTAGACCATTGGACAAAAATAGACATGAAATAGGTGAAATAGAATATTTTTAAGTTAAGGGCAATTTGGTCATTTAGTAATTAAAAGAATTAAAAAGCCAAAATAGCCAAAAATTTGTCCATATTCTACCTCTCTTGGCCGAAACTTGCATGGAAACCATGGCTAGGGTTTTGTTCAAGCTTTCCAAGCTCCATAGTAAGTCCGTTCTTGCCCCGTTTTTAATGATTTTCACGTTTTTGAAATCCTTGTAACATGATCTATCTATTTCTACCATTTATTCGAGATATGATGAAGGTCTAGGATTTGACCCATGTTAGAAATTTGTGTATTTTGATGTTTAATGGTAGATTATGCATGTTTATGGTTAGAGAAATAACTTTTACTAAGTGATTTTCGGTAAAAATGCCTAAAAGGACTAATTTGTAAAAGTTATGAAATATGTCATAAAAGTGTGTTTTAATGGAAATTGTGGGCTTTTATAATTATGAAAATGATTCGTCTAGGCTTGTATGTCAAAGAAATTGAATAAATTTCATTTTTCGAGCCTAGGGGCAAAAATGTAAATATGTGAAACTTTAGGGGTAAAAATGTAATTTTTCCAAAATGTGATTTTTGGGTCACATTGAATAATGTGACTAATAAGTGAGCTAAATTTGAGATTATAGATCAAGGAAAACGAGGTTCGAACCTAGAATGAGGAAAAATGGGTATTTCACGGTTAGGTCCTTTTCACCATTTTTGGTATCGAGGTAAGTTTGTATGTGAATAATGTAATGCTATATTTATGTTTTAAATTGCTTTAAATTTTTATATGAATTGTATGATTAATATTATGAGCAAGTTTGATAATGCCAAAATAATGAAGAAGTCCCGGTTGAACCTTGAGAATAGATAGGATACAAATGTCATGACATTAGGGTTATGAGTTTACGTGTAAGACCATATCTGGGATATGGCATCGATATGAGATTTCGTGCAAGACCATGTCTGGGACATGGCATCAATATGAAAATCGTGTAAGAACATAGCTGGGCTATTGGCATCGATATGTGGCCCCATGTAAGACCATATCTGGAATATGGCATTGGTATGATTCTATATGTATGTTATTCCTGAGTATCCTTTAGTATTCCAAGTTGTAACATCCCGAAATTGGGCCTATAAGAATTGGGCCCAATGGGCCTTGAGCATAGTAGTGTTTAAATTTTTTGAGATAAGAGATCGGCATTAAGGCAGGTTAGACATATTAGGTGAGTGATTTTTGAAGGGTAGGGGGCTTCTATGAAGTCCCGGGATTAAATTTAGGCTTTAGGGAAATTTTGGTTTTAGGTGAAAAAAACCCTGGGGGTTAGTAGGTAGGCTTTAAGAATAAAATATGGAGAAAAATGACACAAGTGGAGTGTGTGGTGTAGTGGCAAAGTGACGCCACTTAGGGAGCAAGGGAGTGACGCCACAAGGAAGGAAGGAGGTCCAAGGTTCAAGGCGTGGAACTTGCATTTCTTTTAGATTATTTTATTAAATGGATTTTGATCTTGGCCATAGACTTATCTTTAGTTGGGCATGTTTTAAGACACAAGAGGAGCTTGTGGCCTAGTGGCAAGGTGGCGTTACGGTGGCAAGAGGTGCGAGGTTCAAGTCTCGGGATCGACAAGGGAGTATTTATTTTATGGATTGGATGGTCGAGTTTGAGTTGGATTTAAACTCGCTAGCGGAGGGATCCCACATCGGAAAGATACAAAGAAGGAAGGTGAGAAGCTGGCTATATATAGAGCAGTCTATGATGGGAGGAAGCACACCTAGTTGGCGTTGGGCATGGGAGCATTTGGAGCGCGGATTAGCACCAGATTCCTATCAGGTGTGTATTCTCTCTACTCTAGCTGTAGAGTGGCAGATGTCGAAATGCCGATTACACGGTGATAGTAGCCACACAAGCGTGCGAGCGCACGTGTGGGGGCTTCGACGCGATAGTTGAGGCCATCATTAGTATTTTTGTGGGTTGAGGCTGCTTGGGCCACGATGGGCCGAAGTGGGCCCAATGGGCCCGTGGGCCCATATGAGTAGATTGTATGATTGTGTAGTATATATTAGACTGGACTAGGTGAATCTCATATCTGTGGCTAAATTTGTGCTAGTTGGGCCACACGAGCGCAGGGGGCAGAATGGGCCGAAATCGGGTTTTAGGCCCAATAGTGCGGTAACGGCCGAAAGTGGTAGCCGAGTCGCTCGGGCGACATTAGGCCTTCAGAAGATCATTGCGGTGCGAAATTGCGAAATACCCTCGATAGGTAAATTACGAGAATACCCTTGGTAGGTAAAATTACCATTATACCCTTAGAGGTTAATTAGCTTGATTATGTTGTATTCTCGTTTATCGATTATGATGGTAATCCATGTTATACGTTATATTTGATATATGTTTTGCATACATGACATACTGCATACACGAATTATTATGTCATATTGCATGGGCTTTGGGATATGATACGAAAGAGGAAGTATTTGAGACTGTCACGGTGGTTTGGTACCACGAGTGGGTTGGCCCCACATATAACTGATTCAGTGACCATGTCTCGGTGGCTTGGTGCCACGGTGGTTTAATACCACGTATATATATGATGATTTAGTGACTCGTCCCAGTGGTTTGGTACCACAGTGGGTTGGCCCCACATATATTCTTTAGAGATTGTCACGGTGGTTTGATACCACGGTGGGTTGGCCCCACGCATGATAATAGTGACTTTGTCACGGTGATCTAGTATCACGGTGGTCTGGAACCACGAGTGGCTTGGTGCCACATATGAGGTGTGTAGCGGATGGATGGTTGATTGTAGAAATCCCCCCGCGATGTGTTCAATGGATGCGGGTGGTGTGTAGAGGTTGGAAAATTAGGTTGGGTTTACATCGCATTGCATACATTATCTGATGTGACATATGATATGGGTTAAGGCTCAACCGAGGCTATTTTGGGCTAAGGCCCAATTGCCACCGTTCATCGTAATGAAGCCGGCCCAGATTGTTGTGATGCATGTTCTTACCGATGAGGGTTGTACACCTTTGGGTTTTTGTAAACTCCCCCTCTTTTTATTAAATGTTTGAGTAATTCCAATGATAGAGGATTAAGAGCCGTGGAGGACTCAGGGGTGGTTATACATCGGAGATACTACTCGTGAAATTTAGTAATTTTGATTTTTACCTTATTTTAAGATTATTTATTTTGGGTTAATATTTTGTAATAAGGCCATTGGTTTATTTTTCTTAATTTTCATTTTTAAACTGTTAAACTTATAAATACGGGGTTTTCTTAAAACATTAGCAATCGTTTTCTAAAATATCATGTTTACGCAACGATGCAAGTTCAACTTTCATAACAAAACAGTTTTTTTTTAAATAATAACAACTTTTCTGTGTTAGATACATGGCCGTGTGGACACACAGGGATTTCCTTGGTCGTGTGGAACCTGGGACTTAATTTTTTTAAAAAAAATTGATAGAGACACGGCATACAATAGTCCACACGGCCGTGCGACACGAGCGTGTCCTAAGCTGTGTGAAACCTGGAGCTAATTTTTCAATTTTTTTCTGAAGTTAGAGAGTTACACGAGCCAGAGACACTACCGTATGCGAGACACGGCCTAGCCACACGGGTGTGTGGGAGTTTACAATGGCGTGGGAAAAGCGAAGGACATTATACACGGCCGTGTGTTCCACACGGCTTGGACACACGAGCGTGTCTGAGGCCGTGTGAAGACTGGGCTTGTATTTTTAAAACGCACACAAGCTGAAAACGTCTCACACGACCTTGTCACCCATTTTAAACCCCTAATCCCCTTTTCATTTTTTTTACTTTGTCTTTTTCCTCTAGCCTTAACTCTAGCCGCCGCTCCCATTTCCTTCCCCATTCTCGATCGCCATCTCTCCCAGTCAATGACCCCTCCCGTTACTCCCTTCCTTCCCCTTCTCGCCTTCGTTACCATCCATCATCCCTTCCCACGCTCATGCTGCAAATGCCACCTCGCCATTTCCTTTCCCATTCTCCCATTTCCCCTGCACCACCATGCAGCCACCACCGACACACACCTCCTCATTTCCCCTCCGACCGCGTAAACCTTCGGTCAACACCACCGCCCCACCGCTGACTTCCTCTCCGTTTGCCCCTTTCCTCATTTTCTTTATTTTATTTATTTAGTTATTTATTGTCTATTTTGTTTGATTCTTGTTATTTTTTGTTTTATTATTGTTATTATTCTTTTTTTAGTTTTAGTTTTATTATTTTTATTATTATTCTTTTTTATTAGTATTTTTATGCTTCTGTTTATTATTATCATTTTACCATTGTTAAGAATAGTTTGGATTTTTGTTGATTAATCATCTTGCTATGTTGGTTTCGATCATTCATTAACTTCACTATTGTTCTAATTATAAGTCCTTTTGGTGTTTTTGTGGATTTGGTTAGTCGTCGATTTTGTTAGGGTTTTCTTTGTTATTTGTTTATTTATTTATTATTTGCATATTAGTTTTTCATGATCATAGTTAAGTTAATGGAGTTTTTCTACTTTGGTATTAGTCCTTTTTCGTTTTAGGAGTAAATTCCCCATTTAGGAAGATTCAATTTTGATGGAGGCTTGCTAGCCTAATATTCCATACTGATTTGTCAGCCCCTTTATTTCTTTACTTGCTATTTTTTTATTGGTTTGTTGCTTTTCTGATCTTGGATTATTTTCTTCTTCAGGTACACCATGACGAACACTCGCAGCAAGTCCAAAGTTTTCGTCCTCGCTTCGAAAAGGTAGAAGACACCTGGAGGGACCTCCTCCTCGAGCGCTTCCGTCGAGGCCCACCATCCCTATATCAAATTTCCAGCGGGTCCTCAGGAGGACTTATTTCAGCTACTTCGACTGCGACCACTCGGCTTAGGTCGATGTATTAATTGGGCTGCTTTGGAGCAAGTCCAGTTAACTGATCATGTTCGAGCCTTTATTGCCACAACCCCGTGGGACCGGTTTTTCTCCATCATCAAGCCCACATATATAGAGTTGACTTTAGAGTTTTGCTCAACATTTACTCTCCAGCAAGTGATGTCGACTCATGACGAGCCGAGCACCATCACTTTCAGACTCGGTGGCTCGGTGCTCCATATGAGTGTCCCTAAGTTCGGTGCTGTTTTGGGACTATACGCTGAGGAATTTATAAGTGCCGAGAACTTCCTCCGCCTGCATCGACACATCCATTACTCGCCATCTTGTTGTTGGGTAGATCTTACGGCAAGTACGACAACTTATGACGCGAGTCGCTTGAAGGCAGCTTCTCTCCCTCCGGCTTTACGGTATATTCATGCCCTTTTAGCTCATACTTTGACCGGTAGGAAAGAGAGCACCGGAGTCGTCAGTACTACCGATGCATATTTTTAATGGAGCATGGCCACTGTGCATATTTTTTATTTAGCTTACTTCATCGCCCTCACCTTACGCCATCAGACAGACCACAAGGAAGGGTCCTATCTGTTTAGGCCCTTATGTGACTCGACTAGCTGGACACTTCAGTCTTGTAACATCCCCAAACCCGGCCCATTCACTACGACCGAATCTGGTTATGTCACTGCAGAAAGGCAGTTGGAAGTATTTTTGACTTTGAAATAAACATGGAAATTAATCATCTTTTTGAAACCAAGTTCTTTCGAAAACATAACTAAAACTTAATTGTTATAAAATGTCTAAATCAACCTTAGTGAATATCTAAAACCAATTTGAATAATCACGTTGTTAGGAAAAATTCGTCTTCACATGGTAATTTAATATAATCCAACCATAATTTAAAATAATAATAAAATAGTTCCCAAAATAAATAAAAATAGAAAGGCCCTTATTACATCTTTTATCTAAAACCAAGTATTTAATATAACCATAACTAAAAACATCTTCTTGGCATGGGCCACCTTGCATCCTTTCGAACCCGGTCCAACTTTACGCATCACCCGAAATGGTTAAGAAAATAGGGTGAGTCCACCGACTCGATGCATAACCACAACACTTATTCCCACACGTATGGGCTTGGCCCATTCCCACACGATCCTCGTAATAAATCATGCAAGAATGCATTTTCAGCCCAACTACTATCCAACAGTAACACCAACCTTAGCAGACTCCGCCTAAGGCCGTGGCTAACCACCACCGATCACATCGTGATCTATAAACCTTACCTTGGCAAACTCATTTGCTCAAGGCCGTGGTGAGCCACCGATCAACCAAAGTGATCCCAACAACGCACTCGTCTACGGTGACGCACATAGCCATCAACCGCCGAGATGGGCACCGAGCCAACACCTCCCTTGAGGTAGCACATGACTAACCATCAAGCGCTAATGTAGCCCGAGCTAACATTAGACCACGTACATCAACATGTACACTCCTTCCTTCATCGATCCAATCCACCTCCCATGTATGTATGTAAAAATGTGACATGTCGGATCATAACATAAGAGTAGGCATCACATGTTAATTACCATATCATGTATATAACATAAATAACTTAATGTCAAAGACTTACTCACCGATATCCAATTACCCAAAATAAGCATTCACCACTTAAGCCATTATATCGGCTACCACACATCATGCATATGTATAAGCATTAGCAAGCAATTAAGCGAGAAATAGTGCGATGATTACGCACCTAATCACTTGGAGTTCTAGACTCTCGACCCCAACGCTTATCGCTCAACGAGACAACGACTATCCGCCTATAACTATCCTCGCTGCTGGCCCACACCCCGGTGCTGGGCCTCGAACCGCCGAGACAGCTCTCTTCTTAAACTTCGGGATAGGGGTTTCTCCCCGCCCACCTTGACTGGTGTTGGCCTCCATCAACACACTTAATCGGATAAACGGGTTAACCCTCCAAATCACAAACTAAGTAAAAATCTTAAAAATATCCCTTACCCAAAATCACTTACCAAGTCGATTGCTAACAAACGGAGGCTTGATCGCCTACTTCAAACCCCTGTGAGTACCTTTAACAACGGTTGCAAACGGAAACCCAACAAGCTCTATGCTAACATTTGGCCAAGGTGCTACCAAGTAAGGGAAAAGGAACACGGCACAAAGATGGGATGTAGATTCGGTTAACAATGAAAGAAAATCAATGAAAAGGGAATAGGGTTTCGGCCAAAGGTTTGAGAAGAGGAAAGAAAAGTATGGGGTGTACTTTGGTTTAGCAAAATGGAAGAAAAGAGAGATGAAAGGTGAGTGGTTCGACCAAGGATCCAAAAGAAGAGAAAAAGAAGATGGCAATGGAGGTTTGGCTCAGTGAAATGGGGAGAACAAATAGAGAATTTGTGAAGCACTTTTCAGCAAGCAAGCAAAATGGGAAAACCAAAAAGGTGAGCACCCCTATTTATAACATTCGGCCAAAGCTCCCCTAGGAGAAAACAAGATTCGCCAACAACCCAACCTCCCCACAAAATCCCACAATTCTCTCCTAAATCACCTCCTAACACTCATTCAAAAGATTTGAATGAGTCCACCCAACAACCCACCTTCCTAGCCGATTCAAAATGGAAGACCAAGTCTTCCTCCATCTTTTAGCATTCAAAACCGCCCAACACCTTACCATATTGACGCAAAAACAAAGGCCCACTGCTGCTTTGCGAATCGAACTTGAGACCCCTTCCAGCTCCCCCTTGAGGCGTCACTTCTCCATGCCTTATGTGGCGCCTCCTTGCCACTCTGCCAAGCCATTCTTTGTGTCTAAACCTCCCCAAATAAAACTCCTAAGGCCTCCTCCATCCAAGCTCCCTTCTTAACCCCTAAAACTAAAAATTTCCAAGGCATTCCACCACCACCTAGGGTTCTCAGGACCCCTAAAACTACCCAACCACACACTGAAGTGTGCCAACACCTGAGCTATGCACCAAAAGCCTAACCCCTAGAACCAGGGTGTTACAATTCTACCCTCCTTAAAATAATTTCGTCCTCGAAATTACTTGGCTAGACTAACAACCCAAGACGCTTATAGTGCGCAGACTGATCTCAAAGAACCAACACATTTCTAGGCACAATATCTAAGTCTAAACCCAAGGTTCCAAATAATTTACGAGCAACAAAACACCCAACTACCAAAATGAACCAAACAACAAAGAATATTCCAAACATAAGATACTTACCCACGACACATCAGGCACATCATTATCCTCTCTCCGATGAATCGCATAAACCCGGACACTGGTCGCCTTGCCTCAGTGCCACCATTATCGCGACCCAAAGCTCCACGACCTCGGCGAACCATTCCCTCCATGGTTCGGACCACGACCTCTCGCCGCCCTCGACCACCTCCGCTGGTTGCACATAACCTTGACCCACTGCTCGAGTCCTATTCGGATTCTCGGGGCGATCCTTAACTGAGATGAGTCTTGGACTTGCATCTAAAGCATTCCCGAACCCGATTCCAAAGACTCGCCAACATGATACCTTCCACATTGAGCACACGGACGATCCGGATTTTCGTGGCCGGGCTTAGTAATACTGAACAGAGTCTCGACTCTCGGTCTTTTCTCAAACCTCTCAAATGATTCCGATGATCCCAAGCTCCTCTTATCACGGTTTCTTTCTCTGCTCGCCTCTCACCTTCTTGACCTCCTCGGCTATCCGAGCTTTCTCCACTAAAGCGCGAAGTCTCTTCTCGTTGTGGTGCAATCAAAACCCGCAGCTCATCCGTAGCCCATCTTCAAATCGACGCATCTCTCATAATCGGTTGCCACGATGCCCCGAGCATACCTGGCTCAAACGCGTAAACTCACCAGACTCCGCTATCGACTTGCTACCTTGCACCAGATCGAGGAACGCCTTCCTTTGAGCATCCACATAGCTCGCTCCGACATACTTCCTTCGAACTTGATCTTAAAGTAACCCCAGTCCACTCGATCCGCAGGGTACTTTCTTAACCGTGAGCCACCACCGGTAGGCCTCATCCCGGCAACGAAACAACTCCTTAAGCTTCTCCTCGATGAGTTAAGTCTAAGTCGCCCATAATCCTTTCCACCGCCTCAAGCCGCTACGCCACGCTCGAGCTACCCGGCACACTCTCTCAAGACCTTGGCTCCATTCGCCTAAGCCTTTGCATCGACTTCCGAGTCCCATCGCCCCCATTGGCTCCTCGCCACTCGCCAAGCACCGCAGAATAGCTCGCGATCTGGACGCCATCTCCTCCGGTTTGATCTCGCTGTTCAACCTCATCAATCGGTGGCGTTACATCACTCTCGACCCATGGCGAGACCCAACCGGCCCGACATCGATATCCCGCCTCTACCACGCCCACGAGTATTGCGACCACGCCCCCTAGAACTCATATCTAGCGCCTTGATTTAGTCTGTTTAAAAAGTTTTATGCATTAGAAATTCTTGTTTCACTGTTTATCCACGAGAAATTTTATGGAAAAAGTCCTAGAAGTGGTTCTTTCGAGCAATCAAAATTCCATTCCCAACCCAGGGGTAATTTCGTCTTTTTCCTATAGGGGTATATCGGTAATAACTCAGTGGTCAATTCAAAGTAGTTTTCCAACTTAAAGATATTTCAAAATTTACAAAATCTCTGGTCATCTTGAAAATTTTGTTTTTCATACAAAATGTGTTGCAAAATTTCTGTAAAGTTAGAGGTTATTTTTGTAATTTTGGAAATCATGGGCATTTTCGTAAATTCTCAAAATCGAATATCACAATGTTTCACAAAATAGGATTTTCGATATTTGGTAAAATAGGAATATTTCAATAAAAGTCGAGAGAAATCTGAAAATTTAGAAACCAAGGGCATTTTGGTAATTTTTATCAACTAGTGGATATTTTCAGTAAATTTCCACAAACCAGAGTATCTTAATATTTGAAATTCGAGATTTTGGTATTTTACAAAGTAAAAATCATTTTATCAAAAGTTGAGGGTAATATGGTAATTTTATCACACATTGGGGCATTTTTTGTAAATTTTATAGTAGGGGTATTTTAGTAATTTTGTAAATCGAGAAAACGTCTTTCAAAATTAGATTTAGGATTTACAAACCAAAGGGGCAAATTGAAAATTTTAAAACTAAAGGTTTGAAAACAGCAAGGTTAATCCCTTTCGGGTTTTAATGATTGGTTTAGCCTATGAACAAGTCCTCTTGGTTAAGGTGAACCATAGCTACGCACCAGGTAGGATTCCTGCGAAGAGGAGGTGAGTCACGAGGACTGCTTAAGTACCAAGCTCTTCCGGATCCGATCCTAGACATGCGCACCAAGGTTACCACACCTTAACTCGGCGACTTGCTTCACGGGTTTGTTTAAGAGCTTTAAGTTTTATGCATATGTTTGAGTAGACTAGTCCTAGGGTCCAATAGTCCTAATTTCTAATCTACGAGCCCAACCTAAGCCCATAATAATTCATATAGACAAATCACTTCAAGAAGGTCCGAAGTACTTACCTGGTGGACTTCGGGCCGGAGGTACAGGTGCCATGCCAGAATAACCTGAAAAACTTTTTATAAAAGCCCACATTTCGAAAAGCCCATTTTGAAAATGTTTTTGGGCCCGAAACCCTCAAAGCCGAGTTTTGAACCGGGCTCTGATACCAATCTGTAACATCCCCAAACCCGGCCCATTCACTACGACCGAATCTGGTTATGTCACTGCAGAAAGGCAGTTGGAAGTATTTTTGACTTTGAAATAAACATGGAAATTAATCATCTTTTTGAAACCAAGTTCTTTCGAAAACATAACTAAAACTTAATTGTTATAAAATGTCTAAATCAACCTTAGTGAATATCTAAAACCAATTTGAATAATCACGTTGTTAGGAAAAATTCGTCTTCACATGGTAATTTAATATAATCCAACCATAATTTAAAATAATAATAAAATAGTTCCCAAAATAAATAAAAATAGAAAGGCCCTTATTACATCTTTTATCTAAAACCAAGTATTTAATATAACCATAACTAAAAACATCTTCTTCGGCATGGGCCACCTTGCATCCTTTCCGAACCCGGTCCAACTTTACGCATCACCTGAAATGGTTAAGAAAATAGGGTGAGTGTAACAACCCAAACCCGGCCCAAACACTACGACCAAATCTGAGTTATTACGAGGTAAAACCTTGTGATCGCTTTTTCGAAAAACATTTAATTTTCTATTGAAACCTCCTCGTTTCGGTTGTCTTGTTAAGCTAACCTTAGATCCAATTTGGGATTTTAATTAAGCCCAATTATTTTATCAGTTTCAAGTGTACCCGATGGCACGATTAAACTTTTTCGTGTTTACCAAAAGAGAACATGTGATTTAATTTAATTTAATGATATAGTTTAAGTCGACATCCAACATATAAAAAAAAACCGCAACTATAGTTTATGGAGGCCTTATTACAACCCAAAATAAAAATTAAACAACTTTAAAGTTCTGTAAAATCCTTTGCATGGCCGCTCGAGTCCCACCCTGCTCCTCAACCGCCATCTACGAGTCACTGAAAAATATTAAAGGAGAAGGTGAGTCACCAAGACTCGATATGTAACCCTTCCCCGGTTAATACAACATTTCATACACCACATATAATGATCAATTAAGCAAAGTATCGAGTACCCAACCTAGCCAACCAAACACCTTTGTCTACCCCACGTGGTACCAAAACCATGGTGACCGCAGATCACGATGTGTTACCAAAACACCTGGTGGTGCCAAACCACCTGGTGACATATAGTCACGATGTGCTACCAAAGCACCGGGTGTCCGTAGACACAAATCGGGTGATGGGGCCAACCCATCGTGTGATACCAAATCACCTGCAGACGATCCCATATCTCAAGTGGGGCCAACCCACGGTGGTGTTAACACACAGGACAAGTCGCTATGAGGTACCAAACCCTCCGTGACGTATAGTCACAAAGATGTGCTACCAAAGCACCGGTGCTCGTCAAGACGAATACACCGCCCCTCCACTCAATCAACCCACATAGTCATCAGTCACATATAGATTTATCATATGTATTATCACAAAGATGCTTCCCAAAAGCATAAAATAGCAATCATATGCATGTGTACTTGCAGTTACCCCATATACCGTTATGGTATTCAAGCCATTGCTACATACATCAAGCTAGCAATCACATTACTTAGCGTAATTAACAAGTTAAATGGTGTGTATGTACACACTGTCACCAACAAGGAGTCTAAATCCGAGAAGAGAAGTCGGCCACACTCAAGTCTTTGCCCCTATATTCGGCCAACTCTCAAGGTTAGTGATATGGCCCATTCGGCCAAACCAAACAATTTAAAGGGGTCATACTTTGTACCCGAATCCTTACCCAATCGCTTCGAGTACTAAACACCACCTCAAAGTGCCTCTCGCTTCCAACAATCGTCAATCAATAAGTTAGTAGCCTTCGGTTAAAACGAATACCAAATATATGTGTAGGTCCTTACCGAAAATTAATTGTCAAACGTGGACGAACCTACTTGCTTGTTTCCAATCCGAAGATCCTACAACCAATTCGGTTGAATCATGAGTTAGCACCCTTAATTAACAGATTGTCGAAACCAATTACCTACCTTTATCAAAGTCGACATGATGGGAAGAAAAACATAAGCATTCGGCCTAAGACCCTTACCTTTTGGAATCGACTAAAGGAAAGCCACCCCTTTTCTTGCACAATATTCGCCAAGGTGCTTTAAAAGGAGAAAGAGATTCGCACTTACGATTGGGTATATTCGGCTATTATGAAGAGGACAATGGAAGGAAAATCAATTGAGAGGAAAAGGTGGTACGAGTTTTGGCTAAAAGTGTTTGAGAGAAAATAAAGAAAATTAGAAGGAAAAAGGGTTATGTTTTTTCGGCTAGCAGAGATGGGAAAAAAGAAAACAAGGTGGTGGGTTGGGGTATTTATAAGCATGGCACCCCTCTTGACTTGCCGTCCAACTTTGGCAACTAGGAGCCCAACTCCCACCAACTCCTCTTCACCAAGGAGTCCCAGATTCGCCATCACCTAGCAGCCTTGCCAGCCCATACCTCCTTGTTCAAGGAGTTCAAATTCGCTCAATGCCTAAAACTTCTCCTGGCCACTTATTTGCATTAATTCAAAATTAATTTGAATTAATCTCTATTAATCAATTAATAATCAATAATCCACTTAATCTAATAATATCCCTAATATCCCTTTTTAATAAAATCCTTAATTATCTCTAAAAAAAAGAATTTAAAGGGAGCAAAACTCTCCCTATGTGCCGTCCAACAATAATGCAAAATAAGAGGGGGAATCCGCGACTGAACCAAGGCTCTCCCCATCCCTTGTGGCGTCACATGCTAGCTCTTAAGTGGGCTTGCTTTGCCACTTTTCCAAGGCCTATTTTGTGTTAAAAATACCCAATTTATTCTTATAACACCACTTACCAAGCCCCCTTCTTTTAAAAGTTAAAAATTAAAATTTCCTACCAAATCGAGCCAACACTAAGCCTTAAATTGACCATTATTATTCCATAAATAATGACTCAAATATTCATACATAAGAACATAATGAAATTTCAAATAACCCCGCTTTTGGGATGTTACGCTTCTACCCCTCTTAAAATAAATTTCGTCCTCGAAATTTCTTAACTAGAAAAGGTGGGGGTATTGTCGCCTCATTACATCCTCGGGTTCCCACGTAGCTTCCTCTATACCATGGTTCCGCCACAAAGACCTTCACCAAGGCCATCGACTTCCTACGTAGAACTTTCTCATCTCGGCCTAAGATCCGAACTGCTCCTCTTCAAAAGATAAACGGATTCACTTCGATTTCAAGCATCGCACAACGCGCGAAGGATCTCGACCGATACCGCCTCAAAGATTGACACGTGAAAGACGCCATGAATCGACTCGATTCCGCCGGCAACTCTAGCCGATAAGCCATCGGTCCTATTCGCTTCACAACAAAGATATGGCCCAATAAACCTTGGGCTTAACTTCCTTTCCGTCCAAATCTCAACACCTTTTTCCAAGGCGACACTTTCGTAAAGACCTTGTCTCCCACAAAGATACTCCACTTCCTTGCGCTTGAGATCGGCATAAGACTTTCGCCTATCCGATGCTTCCTTGAGACGAGACCGAATCACCTTGACTTTGTCTTCCGTCTCTGCTTACGCTTCTGGACCCATAACTTGTCGTTCTCCCAACTCCGTCCAACATGTAGGAGTACGGCACTTTCGTCCATATAGGGCCTCGTATGGAGCCATTTGAATACTCGCTTGATAACTATTGTTATAAGCGAATTCCGCTAATGGTAGGTACTCCTCCCAACTACCACTAAAATCCAAGACACACCCCTTAACATGTCTTCTAAAATCAGATCACCCTTTCCGATCGTCCGTCGATCGTGGATGGAAAGCCGATTGAAATCTAACGTGTACCCAAAGCTTGATGCAACGCTTTCCAAAACCTTGACGTGAATCGGGATCCCTATCCGAGATAATCGACATCGCACGCCATGCAACCTTACTATTTCACCCACATACGCCTTTGCTAGCTTTCGGAGAGAGTAATCCATTCTCACCGCATGAAGTGAGTCGACTTAGTTAGGCGATCCACAATTACCCAAATCGCATCCTTCTTAGTGGGCGTAAGGGGTAGCCCACTAACAAAATCCATGGTGATCCTCTCCCATTTCCATTGAGGGATCTTTATCGGTTGAAGTAGTCCCGATGGTGACCTGATGTTCAGCTTTTACCTCACGACACGCCGACACTTTCCTACCAACTCCGTTATCTCACGCTTCAACCCCGCCACCAAAATCTGCTTTCCGCAAATCTCCATACATTTTGCTTCCTCCGTGGTGCATAGCGATGAGTCGCTATGTGCATCTTGAAGAATTTTTCGCTTAAAACTGATCCTTTGGCATACTGACTCGTCCTTGAAAACAAAGCGCTCCTTCACTAGTCGATCAGATCCTTCCAAACCACCGCCTTGAACTTGTACCCTCTTCGAACTCAAGCCTTCATCCACTAACCGCTTCCTTAATCTCCTCAATCCATGTCGGCTTAACTTGAAGTTCTCGCCAAAAGACTCCCATCGTCATATAGACTTAACCGAGCTTAACATCGCTCTTAAGTCCGTCACCACCTTCCGCCAATGCGCCGCCACTACATTAGCCTTACCCGGATGGTATTCAATTGAATAAATCGAGTCCTTTAGTAGTTCAATCCATCGACGCTGTCTCGATTCAGATCCTTCTCGAGTCGTAAGATACCTCAAGCTTTTGTGATCTCAGGTAGACCATCGACTTTCTCCATACTGTGTAATGTCTCCATATCTTCGTGAGCGAAGACGCATCACGCTAACTCTAAGTCGTGAGTTGGGTAGTTAACCTCATGCGATCTTAATCGACGGGATGCATAGGCTACTACCTTCCCATCTCGCATCAACACACATCCCAAGCCGGTGTGAGATGCATCACAATAAACCGTGAATAACTTTCCCGCTTCAGTCGTACTCAAAACCGAGAGCTTCCACAAAATCTTCCTTAACTTATCAAAGCTTTCTTGTCGCTTTTCCGTCCATACAAATGGGACACCCTTCCTTAGCAACTTAGTCAACGGCGCTGCTATTAGAGAGAATCCTTCCACGAATCTCCGATAGTATCCTCGCTAAACCTAGAAAACTTCAGATTTCACCCACCGCCCCAGGTGGTTTCCACTCCAATATCGCCTCAATCTTGCGGGGTCTACTCTAATTCCTTCAATGACACTACATGACCTAAGAAAGCCACCTCCTTCACCCAAAATTCACACTTACCGAATTTGGCATACAATCGCTTCTCCTCAATACTTGCGTAACTATCTCGTAGATGCTTGTCATGCTCCTCTTCGCCCTTGAATAAACCAATATGTCGCCTATGAATACCACGACAAACCGGTCCAAGTATCTGCTGGAATACTCTGCTCATCAAGTCCATGAATGCCGCCGGCGCATTAGTCAACCCAAATGGCATTACCAAGAACTCAAAATGCCCATACCGAGTTCGAAATGCCGTTTTGTGAACATCACCTCCTTTACCTTAAGTTGATGATAACTCGACCTAAGGTCTATCTTCGAGAACACCGAGGCACTCTTCGCTTGATCGAACAAGTCGCCAATCCGAGGCAACGGATACTTGTTCTTGATCGCCAACTTATTTAATCGACGGTAGTCGATGCACATCCGCATAGAACCGCCCTTCTTCTTGACAAACAAACAACACAGCGCCCCACTGAGATATACTTGGTCGTATAAACCCCTATCCAAGAGCTCCTCGAATTTGAGCCTTCAGCTCCACCAATTCCTTTGGTGCCATTCGGTATGGTGCTATGGACACAGTGCCGCCTGTAGCAAGTCTATACCGACCGACTTCCCGATCCGAGGCAAACCTAAGTTCTTCTCGGGAACACATCAAGAAATTCCCAACTGTTTCTGACCTTTTCAACTTCCAACTCCTTAGCTTCCAAAGCATAGATTTGAACCAAATACGCCTCACAACCCTTCTTGACCATCTTTTCACCTTTAAGGCGGTCACTACGTTGGATAGATAATTCCTCCTATCTCCTATCATAACCACTTCATCACCTTCCGCTGCCTTAAGAACCATGCGCTGGTCGCAAGAGTCCAACCTTGCTTGGTACTTAACCAACCAATCCATGCCAAGGATCAAATCGAACTCTCCAAATGGTAGTTCCATTAGATCGGCTACAAACACTACCCCTGAAGTTCTAGGGGTACGCCTCTATAGAGTTTATCTACGACTACGGAGTGACCTAAGGGGCTAACTACACTCATCTCCCTAGAAGCGGTTTGAGTCTAGGTCCATAGTTCCTACCACATTACTAGCAATGTACGAGTGTGTCGAGCCCACATCAATCAATGCAACATAAGGAAAACCAAAAATTAAAAACGCATCGGTTATGACATCCGGCAAGGCCACCTTCTTCGCGACACCTTGCCGATAGACTAAGCCAGCCGCCTAGCCTCTCGTGTTGCCCGAACCTCGCCTTGAGTTCCACGACCTCGGTTGGGACCGTTGTTTCTCTACCATTACCACGACCCTCCGTGGTCCTACATTTCTATCTTGTGCACGGTTCTCGCCTCTTCCGTCGCTTCTTAGCTAGCTTTTGGGGACAATCTCGACGCGATGCTCCAAAGACCCACACTCAAAGCATCCTTTATCACCGCCCAACAACCTCCCCAATGGGTCTTCCCACAGCGATTGACCGAGTCGGCCTCGATTAGCGGTTGTGGGCCTTGTCGCCGATTGGGCCCACTTGGCCTAGCCTTTTCTCGAGTACTACCGCTTGATCCAAATTGACCCAAAACTTCTCTTCCGATTGTTCTTACTATAATTCTCGCCTCACAAAGCCTCCTTGATTCCCTCGGCTACCTTAGCCTTCTCCACTAGGGATGAGAACTCACGAACCTCTTTGTGGGGCAATCAAGAACCTTAAATCATCTCTGAGTCCATCCTCAAAGCGGACACAGGCGCTACCATGTTCGAGAGCCACTATGCCTCTCGTGATACCTACTTAGCCTTAAAAATTCCGCCTCATATTCCGACACTGACTTAGTTCCTTGAACTAATCCCTAAAAGCCTTTCTTCGCACAAGTGTAGCTAGTGCCCACATACTTTTTCTCGATAGGCGGTTCAAATACTCCCAAGTCAAATCATCTACAGAGCCCCATCTCGAACCGTAAGCCACCATCGATACGCTTCATCCTTAGAAGCGACACCGCCTTTCGCCTTCTCTTCTTCGGGCCAAAGTCAAGGTCATCCATGATCCTCTCTGGGCTTGACTCTAGCCAAGATTCCACAGACCGGGTGCCACTCCCGACACACTCGGAATACCTCCGCTCCGTTAGATCGAGTCGCCTGGGGGAGATTTCCGAGCTCCAACATTTCCACCACCAGCCCCACCACCATCTCCAAGACTCGCAACACGCTTGCGATACCGATTCGCCACCGGCCCGCTCCGGCCTCACTCTAAAAGTAGGAGGTGGTGGTGGCGGTGGTACCTCATTTTCTCGAGCCTTGTCCCGACTGACGGGTTCGGACACCGTCATCCTACCCCTACCACGCCCACGGCGCCCACGCCCTCTAGAACTCATTCTATCTACCGCGCTTTTAACTGATTAAGAAAAATTTTATGCGTTAGCATTTGTTTCACTTTATTACTCATGAAGAAGTTTTATGGATGAGGTTTAATCAGAGATTCTTTCGAGCAACCAATGTTTCAGCTTTCCTATCCTAGTTCACACAAAGAAGTCCATGCATCCATTCCTTAATACTTTCCATACCTATTCACGCATCGGACATTTCTCGCCCATTTCTAACCCTGTGGGTATTTTCGCTTTTTCCTACAGGGGTATTTTCGCACTTTTCCAGTGGCCAAGATATTTTACTCGATGATTCCCAAAGCTAATTATTGAATGTTTTATAAAATAGTTGAAATTTTTAGGCAAAATCATTGAATCAATATTTTAGGGTCGTGGGCATTTTGGTAATTTTACTCCTAGGGTATTTCGGTAATTTTTCACAAGTCAAGTTTTCCGAGAAAACATGGTATACCTAGTGTTCTAGGGTTTAAGAGGGTTATTGGATACGTTTTTAAAACATTAGGGCTTATTATTCCCTTCTTTTTCGAAAATATGGCTGATTCCTTTTTTTCGGGTTTTAATCATTGTGTTTAGCCTATGACCGAGCCCTCCCGGTCGTGGTGAACCAAAGCTACGCACTGTGCGTAATTCAAGTGAAGAGGAGGTGGGTCACGCGGACCGCTTAAATACCAAGCTCTCACCAACCTTTCTAGACATGCGCGCACAGAGGTTACCACACCACCGAGCCTTCCGAGTTAGAGTGAACCGGCTACGCACTGCAGGATACCGCGAAGAGGAGGTGAGTCACGAGGACCGCTTAAATACCAAGCTCTTAGGATCCAATCCTAGACATGCACAGGGGTTACCACACCCTACCTCATTGACTAAGTCATAGGTTGGTTTAGTTCTTTAAGTCTTATGCTTCGTTGTGTTTGAGTAATCTAACCCTAGGGTCCAAGTCCTATAAGTCTATCTACGCTCCATGCTTCCTACCCTTCTACAGAATATATTTCACACAAAGGTTTAGATGTACTTACCGGGCGGATCGGTGTTTGAGACTCGGGCCATGCCGCTAAAAACCCGTAAATCATACCATAAGGCCTACCAAAAACATTTTTGGGCCTTGGCCCCCACAACCGAGCTTTGAACTGGCTCGATATCACTCAGAACAACCCAAACCCGGCCCAAACACTACGACCAAATCTGAAAGTTATTACGAGGTAAAACCTTGTGATCGCTTTTTTGAAAAACATTTAATTTTCTATTGAAACCTCCTCGCTTTGGTTGTCTTGTTAAGCTAACCTTAGATCCAATTTGGGATTTTAATTAAGCCCAATTATTTTATCGATTTCAAGTGTACCCGATGGCACGATTAAACTTTTTCGTGTTTACCAAAAGAGAACATGTGATTTAATTTAATTTAATGATATAGTTTAAGTCGACATCCAACATATAAAAAAACCGCAACTATAGTTTATGGAGGCCTTATTACAACCCAAAATAAAAATTAAACAACTTTAAAGTTCTGTCAAAAATCCTTTGCATGGCCGCTCGAGTCCCACCGCTCCTCAACCGCCATCTACGAGTCACCTGAAAAATATTAAAGGAGAAGGTGAGTCACCAAGACTCATGATGTAACCCTTCCCCGGTTAATACAACATTTCATACACCACATATAACGATCAATTAAGCAAAGTATCGAGTACCCAACCTAGCCAACCAAACACCTTTGTCTACCCCACGTGGTACCAAACCATTGGTGACCGCAGCCACGATGTGTTACCAAAACACCGGTGGTGCCAAACCACTGGTGACATATAGTCACGATGTGCTACCAAAAGCACCGTGTCCGTGAGACACAAATCGGGTGATGGGGCCAACCCATCGTGTGATACCAAATCACCGCGACGATCCCATATCTCAAGTGGGGCCAACCCACGGTGGTGTTAACCACACAGGACAAGTCGCTATGAGGTACCAAACCTCTGGAGGTACCAAACCTCCGTGACGTATAGTCACAGCAGTGCTACCAAAGCACCGGTGCTCACAAGACGAATACACCGCCCCTCCACTCAATCAACCCACATAGTCATCGGTCACATATAGATTTATCATATGTATTATCACAAAGATGCTTCCCAAAAGCATAAAATAGCAATCATATGCATGTGTACTTACCAGATTACCCCATATACCGTTATGGTATTCAAGCCATTGCTACATACATCAAGCTAGCAATCACATTACTTAGCATAATTAACAAGTTAAATGGTGTGTATGTACACACTGTCACCAACAAGGAGTCTAAACTGAGAAGAGAAGTCGGCCACACTCAAGTCTTTGCCCCTATATTCGGCCAACTCTCAAGGTTAGTGATATGGCCCATTCGGCCAAACCAAACAATTTAAAGGGGTCATACTTTGTACCCGAATCCTACCCCCAATCGCTTCGAGTACTAAACACCACCTCAAAGTGCCTCTGCTTCCAACAATCGTCAATCAATAAGTTAGTAGCCTTCGGTTAAAACGAATACCAAATATATGTGTAGGTCCTTACCGAAAATTAATTGTCAAACGTGGACGAACCTACTTGCTTGTTTCCAATCCCGAAGATCCTACAACCAATTCGGTTGAATCTGTAGTTAGCACCCTTAATTAACAGTTGCCGAAACCAATTACCTACCTTTATCAAAGTCGACATGATGGGAAGAAAAACATAAGCATTCGGCCTAAGACCCTTACCTTTTGGAATCGACTAAAGGAAAGCCACCCCTTTTCTTGCACAATATTCGGCCAAGGTGCTTTAAAAGGAGAAAGAGATTCGGCACTTACGATTGGGTATATTCGGCTATTATGAAGAGGACAATGGAAGGAAAATCAATTGAGAGGAAAAGGTGGTACGAGTTTCGGCTAAAAGTGTTTGAGAGAAAATAAAGAAAATTAGAAGGGAAAAAGGGTTATGTTTTTCTGGCTAACAGAGATGGGAAAAAGAAAACAAGGTGGTGGGTTGGGGTATTTATAAGCATTCGGCACCCCCTCTTGACTTGCCGTCCAACTTTGGCAACTAGGAGCCCAACTCCCACCAACTCCTCTTCACCAAGGAGTCCCGTATTCGGCCATCACCTAGCAAAACCTTTTGCCGCCCATACCTCCTTGTTCAAGGAGTTCAAATTCTACTCAATGCCTAAAACTTCTCCTGGCCACTTATTTGCATTAATTCAAAAATTAATTTGAATTAATCTCTATTAGTCAATTAATAATCAATAATCCACTTAATCTAATAATATCCCTAATATCCCTTTTAATAAAATCCTTAATTATCTCTAAAAAAAGAATTTAAAGGAGCAAAACTCTCCCTATGTGCCGCCCAACAATAATGCAAAATAAGAGGGGAATCCGCGACTCAACCAAGGCTCTCCCCATCCCTTGTGGCGTCACATGCTAGCTCTTAAGTGGGCTTGCTTTGCCACTTTTCCAAGGCCTATTTTGTGTTAAAATACCCAATTTATTCTTATAACACCACTTACCAAGGCCCCCTTCTTTTAAAAGTTAAAAATTAAAATTTCCTACCAAATCGAGCCAACACTAAGCCTTAAATTGACCATTATTATTCCATAAATAATGACTCAGCATTCATACATAAGAACATAATGAAATTTCAAATAACCCCGTTTTGGGATGTTACAGATGAGTCCATCGACTCGGTGCATAACCACAACACTTATTCCCACACGTATGGGCTTGGCCCATTCCCACACGATCCTCAGAATAAATCATGCAAGAATGCATTTCAGCCCAACTACTATCCAACCGTAACACCAACCTTAGCGGACTTCGCGCTAAGGCCGTGGCTAACCCACCACCGATCACATCGTGATCTATAAACCTTACCTTGGCAAACTCGCTGCTCAAGGCCGTGGGTGAGCCACCGATCAACCAAAGTGATCCCAACAACGCACTCGCCTACGGTGACGCACATAGCCATCAACCGCCGAGATGGGCACCGAGCCAACACCTCCTTGAGGTAGCACACACTAACCATCAAGCGCTAATGTAGCCCGAGCTAACATTAGACCACGTACATCAACATGTACACTCCTTCCTTCATCGATCCAATCCACCTCCCATGTATGTATGTAAAAATGTGACATGTCGATCATAACATAAGAGTAGGCATCACATGTTAATTACCATATCATGTATATAACATAAATAACTTAATGTCAAAGACTTACTCACCGATATCCAATTACCCAAAATAAGCATTCACCACTTAAGCCATTATATCGGCTACTACACATCATGCATATGTATAAGCATTAGCAAGCAATTAATCGAGAAATAGTGCGATGATTACGCACCTAATCACTTGGAGTTCTAGACTCGACCCCAACGCTATCGCTCAACGAGACAACAGCCTATCCGCCTATAACTATCCTCGCTGCCGCCCACACACCCCGGTGGGGCCTCGAATCGCCGAGACAGCTCTCTTCTTAAACTTCGGGATAGGGTTTCTCCCGCCCACCTTGGATCGGGTGTTGGCCTCCATCAACACACTTAATCGAGATAAACGGGTTAACCCTCCAAATCACAAACTAAGTAACAAATCTTAAAAATATCCCTTACCCAAAATCACTTACCAAGTCGATCGCTAACAAACAGAGGCTTGATCGCCTACTTCAAACCCTGAGTACCTTTAACAACGGTTGCAAACGAAAACCCAACAAGCTCTATGCTAACATTCGGCCAGGGTGCTACCAAGTAAGGGAAAAGGAACACGGCACAAAGATGGGATGTAGATTCGGTTAACAATGAAAGAAAATCAATGAAAAGGGAATAGGGTTTCGGCCAAAGGTTTGAGAAGAGGAAAGAAAAGTATGGGGGTGTACTTTCGGTTTAGCAAAATGGAAGAAAAGAGAGATGAAAGGTGAGTGGTTCGACCAAGGATCCAAAAGAAGAGAAAAGAAGATGGCAATGGAGGTTTTTGGCTCAGGTGAAATGGGGAGAACAAATAGAGAATTTGTGAAGCACTTTTTCGGCAAGCAAGCAAAATGGAAAAACCAAAAAGGTGAGCACCCCTATTTATAACATTCGCCAAAGCTCCCCTAGGAGAAAACAAGATTCGGCCAACAACCCAACCTCCCCACAAAATCCCACAATTCTCTCCTAAATCACCTTCCTAACACTCATTCAAAAGATTTGAATGAGTCCACCCAACAACCCACCTTCCTAGCCGAATTCAAAATGGAAGACCAAGTCTTCCTCCATCTTTTAGCATTCAAAACCGCCCACACCTTACCATATTGACGCAAAAACAAAGGCCCACTGCCGCCTTTGCGAATCGAACTTGAGACCCCTTCCAGCTCCCCTTGAGGCGTCACTTCTCCATGCCTTATGTGGCGCCTCCTTGCCACTCTGCCAAGCCATTCTTTGTGTCTAAACCTCCCCAAATAAAACTCCTAAGGCCTCCTCCATCCAAGCTCCCTTCTTAACCCCTATAACTAAAAATTTCCAAGGCATTCCACCACCACCTAGGGTTCTCAGGACCCCTAAAACTACCCAACCACACACTGAAGTGTGCCAACACCTGAGCTATGCACCAAAAGCCTAACCCCTAGAACCAGGGTGTTACAAGTCTCCTTGACACACCGGAGCAGTCCTCTACACTTACACTAACCGGCCAGATGTCCCCATAAGGACTATCGAGCATGACCTATATGAGGATGATCGAGCAGTTTCGTGGTGTATATCCTCCTTAGTATCGATTATTTCATTCTGACTCTCAGAATGCACCCGAGGACTTCACTGATAATGTCCCTTTCCATCACGAGAACCCACTTCATCCTCCACCTTCGAGTCACCATCCTATTTATTTTTCTGCTACATTAGAGGACCTATCCGAGCAGTTCACTCGCTTCGAGCAACACTGCTTTCAGAGGTTCGATAGTATTGACGCGACACTACAGCAGATCTGTCAGCACCTCCACATCTCTTCTACGGCACCAGCGACTCACCCTACTGATGCCTCCGACGATGAGGATCACTGATTTTATTTGTTTTCTTTTTAATTTTCTCTTCTTTTATTTTATGTTTATTTCTCTTTTTAGTTTTTTTGTTTTATTTTTATTTTCTTGTACTTCTTTTAATTATTATCTTTTGAACTATATTTTTATGGTTGTTTCTAATCGAGTTATAACCCTTTAATCTTCTTTATTATTTGTGTTTATTTTATTATTAGTTTGCTCGGAATCACGCACTACATTTCGATTTGACTACAATTCTGTTTTTCACTATTCTAGGGATTTCATCCAATATTTAGGGCAGTTTCAGTTTTCTTCCTCTCTTATGATATTCTATTTATACTATGATTATATATGTTTGTACATTGAGGACAATGTACATCTTAAGTGTAGGGAGGTTATTTAGGTATTTATTAGAAAATCCCTGAATTATGTCTTGTGTTTAATTAATTTTCTCATACTTCTATTAGAATGAATTTTTATCGATTTGTGATTTTTATTGATGTGTTTTGGATTAAATTCATAGATATTTGTGCATTGGTTGTTTTAAAGTTTAAGACATGAGAGAATCAAGCATGATAAGTTTATTTTTAGAATTAAAAATTTTAGGTTGTTTACCTGAATTGAGGTATTACCTTGAAGTATTAAATTTACAAGTTTAACATCAAAAACCAAAATTTTTTGTGAGATTTTGAGCCTTTAGAGAATACATTTTTCTTGCTCATTTTATTATTGGTTATGAGTGTGTCAATTTGATTTGTTATTCTAGAACTTGCTTCGATTATGCATGTTGAGACCACACCTTTGATTTGATATACTGAGATGATAAAGACACTCAGGTTTTAACCCACTTATCCTATAAAAAGCCTGCCTTTTTAATTAACCCTTAGTGAACCCCGTTGAGCCTAACACACCATTTCTTAATTTACCCATTAATTTTAACCCATAACTTTTGTTTTTGTTCATTAAGGATTTTTCCTGTTTTATTTATTCCCTTTTTGTCGAGATTTGATTTGGTTAGTTGCCTAACTATGCTCTTTTGTTTGATTTGTTGAATTATTTATTATTGTAAAAAAAAAGAGAAAAAGAAATTTGAATATATATATTGAATTATTATTTAGTTCTATGTTGATTGAGCTTGAACAGTTAAATTCATATTTTGAGAAGAAGCTCATTTTTATTCTTGAATAGTTTTCGATTGATGTAATTGTTTTTAATTCAGTATTTGTTTATTTTTCTAGTTTGGTAATTTATCAATTCGATCTCGATTTTAACCAACTTTTTTAGCCTTTTTCCACACCCTTAACCTAAGCCCCCATTACAACCTCTTAAAGACCTTTTGATTTTTGTATCATATCATTTTATAGTGGTGGAGATTTGATTTTCATGCAAGCCTATGGTAATTAATTTTCATGTTTGACTATTGAGTGTTTATTCTTGAACCTTAAACAATTTGAGTGATTTGATTGAATCTTTAGTGAGGATGTCGATTCTTGTCGATTTTGAATTAAAGGTAATTACTTAAATAAGGGGAAATACATATGTTTTCATGCTTTAAAAATGTTCGACTTGGATTGTTTGAATCTTTAGTGCTCTTTTAGTTGAATTATCAATGTATGATAATTTGTGAATTATTTCAAAACATTATTGATGAGAATTATAAGTTGAGAAAGATTAATTTTAATTGTGAGTTGAGGATTTTGCTTTAGGACAAGTAAATGCTTAAGTGTGAGGATATTTGATAAGCTATAAAAGTAACATATTTTTAATCCCATTCTTAATGCGTTTTTTGGATGATTTATTATGTAAATTAGTGAATTTGGTGCTCCTAATCCTTTAAATTCATGTTTCTATACTTAGGTGAGCATAGGGGAGTGAAAGGAGCGAAAAACAAGCCAAAATAAAAAAAAAATGAATTGTTTTCAGGATCCACACGAGCTGGGCATTTCCACACGGGCTGGACACATGCTCGTGTGAGCCACACGGGCTAGCCACATGCCCATGTGCCAACCCGTGTCAATTTCGCAACCCACTTCCCAAATATGTAGAAAAAACCTAATTTTTAGGCTTTCTAAGCATTCTAAAATCTATAAATACATATTAGAAGAAGATCTAATGGAGCACACAGAGAAGATCAAAGAAAACACTCGAAAAACACCATCGAAGCCAACTCAGAAGCGGATCTCCTTCAAGGTTGAATATGTCCTTTTAACTTCTTTAAAAGTTTTATTGAATTTCTTTATGTCTTGTGGTTTTTCTGACTTTGAGATGTTTTCATTCGGGATTATGAACTAATCCCCTAGATACCTAGGGGAGATGAAACCTATGATGAATCCTATTATTTAATTTCTGTTTTACGCGATAAATACTTGATTCTTGTTCTCAATTATGTATGTTTATTTCGTGTTTTAATATTTTTAGGATATTAATTCATGTTTAATGTGCTTATTTCAGTGAAGCAAAAGTCCCTATTTAAGAGTGGATCTAGCATAATTGAGTGGAGTTGCATGCAATCCTAGAAATAGGACGACATAAATCTACCGGATTAGAGTCAAATCTAATAGGGGAATCCATAGATCGAGTTAATGTGATAATAGGGGTTTTAATTAGAAAGAGATTTCAATTAATCAACCTAGAGTCAGATGTTCTTACTCTCGAAAGTGATATTAACATAATTTAGGGATTTCTATGGATCAAGACATAAGTGAATAAATCGTTTAATTTAGATTCAGAATAATAGGTGAAGTCTAGGTGGATTCTTTCTTGGGTATTGTCTTTCTCTTTGGTTAACTTCGATTATTTTCCTATTTCATTCTCTGTTGTGTTCTTAGTTAAATTAGATTAGTAAATTTAGATTAAAAACAATCACTCTAAGTTATCGGCTAAATAATAGAAAAACGGTAATTACTAGTACTTTTAGTCCTCGTGGATACAATATTCCCTACTCACCATAGCTATACTATTGTTCGATAGGCGCGATTGCCTTTGTCATAATTATAGTTAGTTTAGTGACCATCAATCCTTCTATCTCTCCCTATAAATAGATGACACTGGTTTACCTAAAATACACAAGATTCATAAGTTTGAGTTATAGTTATTTTGCTAAAAAGTAGTTGGAATTTATTATCTAAGAATAAATTCTATTTTCTTAGAATTATGATCTTTACTGGTTTCTATTTAGAGAAATTATTTTACTACTAAAATAAATAAATTCAATTATTTTTTGTGTTTGGTTCATGTTGCTCGAGCCCACACTCGATGCAATTCGTGGAACGAGGATATATGAAAAGGTTGGTCGATTGAAAGCCAAGACCGACTTGATTTCATCTCATACAAAACACAAGTACTATTCCGTTAAATTTTATTACTATAAGTATCACAAACCGGCTCGATTTTGAAAATTTTTAAACTTCTATTGTAACTATAAAATAGTTTTCTTAACCATATTTTTCCCACACCTTCAACCATACATGTAGATACGCTTAAGATACATACACAACAAAATTTCAACCCCTTTTTTTATTCATTTTCACAAGAGTTTAGAGTTTGTCTAGACATACACAATATTGTTCAACACAATTCTAGTTCAAAACTCTATTTATTTGATAAAGACCTTAATACAATTTCCAATTTCATACATTTAAACCCTTCTTGTGATCTCTTTCAATGAATAGCTATCCAAAGATATCTAAGTTCAAAAATGGTTTAGAAAACATTTAAACCCCTTTCAATTTTTGACGAGAGTGAAACCTCTCATTCTTACCTTTTTGGCCCTACTGACTCGACCACACCAATAGAAACTTGAGGTAACAATCATTGTTCAGAGTTTTCCTCCTTCAATTGTACATGTAGATACGCAAGATACATTCACAATAAAGTTTTAACCCTCTTTTATTGTTCAACACATATTCTAATTCAAAACTCTATTCATTTGATAAGGGCCTTAATACGATTTCAACTTTCATTCATTTAACTCCCCCTCGATAGCCTCTTAACGTTCAATTTATCCTCTGAGGGTATACTAAAAATATTTTGTTTCTTATTGTGTTTCCACATTGCCATGCCTATGTGATTATAAAGAAAACAGGATCTATCAGAGGTCCCAAATTGACATATTTCTTACCTTTAGTCAAACTTCTATGACATATACCATATCTCATCAAGATCACTATCAAATTGATAGAGATTTGGTCAAATTTTCATGATGTTTTATCCTATGATTACATCACACTTGTCCTCCTATATGACATGTACATCTAGACTCAATCTATCATCCAACTAAACTTAAGCTTTGATGCCACTAATTATAACACCCCTTACTTGGTTTGACAGTCAATACGGATAAATGATGTCATATTGACATACTTCTCGCTTTAACAAAGTTTCTTGTTTATAAGAAAACATATTTTAATCAATTTAATAAAATGGTTAAAATATGCCATATGTCCCTGTAGTTTTATTTCTAGGAATGTAGCCCCTCTATTTTTCAAATTTCAAAATTCAAGTCTAACTATTAACACTATGTAACACCCCAACACCCAACCCAATCGTCGGATCCAAATGTATTATGTCGCATTACGTTGCAAAAGCAACTCAGGCTAACTTACTACTTAATCATATCATGCAGTGAACAATTATCATATCAATGCATTTATTCGTCCAATATATTTATACACATCCATACTTAATGTATAAGATCTTAATTTATCAAGTTACGGGGTTATGCTAAGTCAATTTGAGAGTAAGGGACTTGAATCCAAACTTAATTATCAAATTTCAAGATTATGTCTCGAGACAAGGAATTTCATGTCTCGAGATAAGCCCTATTTTATTTTTGAAAATTTTAGTTTTGATCTCAATATGTCTCGAGACACTAGAAGTTGTGTCTCAAGGCAATGACCCTTATGTCTCAAGACCCCTTATGTCTCAAGGCAATGACCCTTATATCTCAAGGCAATTTTAGTTTTGATCTCAACATGTCTCGAGACACTAGAAGTTGTGTCTCAAAGCAATGTTCATTGACTAATTTTTCAAATTCACGTTCGTTCTCACTAATTTCTTTTGATTAACTCTATTAGAAGATCTATTTAATAAACACATTTTCACTTTTGTTAGAATTTCGCTGCATTTATTTTAAAAAATAGTGCCAATTATTATATCAAAAAATTTGAGTGTCAGAAGAGAGCCTTAGCTTATGTTGGGATTGAAGGTACTAAGGGGAAAGCTAAGGATTGTAAGGGATGTTGAGTATCCCTTACTTTTTCTGAATGTTAAATTTTTTATTTACACTACACCAAAACAGACTTTTAGCGGCGTTTTTAGTGGCATTTTAATAAAAAACGCCACAAATATTATACATTAGCAGCATTTGAAAGAAAATGCCGTAAAAAGTTGAGCAATACAAAAAGTTGAGCAATAGCGGTGTTTTTGGCCCAAACGCCGCTAAAGATCTGAGCATTAGCGGCGCTTTCGTAAAAATGCCGCTAAAGATCTGAGCATTAGCGGCGCTTTTGTAAAAGCGCCTGTAATATCCATAAAATCGGGGTCTCTGCATTTTGTGTGTGTTCGCATGTGTTATTGTGCCTACTGTGCTAGTTTAGCATGTTTTGGGGTCTAGGCATGACCTCGGGTTAGGCCTGAGACATGGCAAAAATTTTTGTTTTAGTGCTCAGAGAGAGGAAGCTAAGGAAGTTAGGGGTTAAAAGAATTGTCGGAGGGTTTAGACACAATGAACCTAGTGGCAAAGTGGCAAAGGAGGTGCCACTAAGGTGCCAGGAGAGTGACGCCACATACAGGGAAGGAGTGCTTGGGTTCGAGCTGCAGAAATCCCTTTTCTTCTTATTTTTTTTCACGCCAGAAGCAGGGAAGAGGTGTGCTCAGGTGGGACTCTCTTGAATGGATGAGGATTGAGTCAACAGGTTTGAAATGGATGGAGAGGAGAAAAATGTGGAGTTTGACTCATTCAAACCGATTTGAATGAGTGGATGGGAGAGTCTTGAGGTGTTGGCCGAATTATGGACTTTGGGGGAGGAGGTGTACTCAGTTTTGGGAAGCTAGGGGGTGCCGAATCTCAATAGCTAAGTAAGGGTGCATGTTCGGCTATCTTTGGAAGTCTTTCTCTTTTTTCGTTTAGTGTCAAAGTCGAAACCTCAATTGCTTTTTCTTTCTTTCGGCAACTTTGGTACTTGGCCGAACCAAACCTTGTTCCTTTTGAAGAGCCAAAACTTGATAGCCATTCTCTCCTCTTCTTTTCATGTGCATTCATTGTTGACCGAAACTTCCTCTTTGCCGAATCCACCTTTGTTCACTTCTCTTCTTCCTATTTTGTTCAAAGCCAAACCAACACCCATTCTTCATCGATATCTTTCTTCCCTCTTTCAAATCTCCTTGTGCCAAACTTCTTCCATTCTCCTTTGCGAATCCCTTCAATACCATTCCATTTTTCTTCTTTATCTCTTTTATCTTCAAAAAGCTGAAAGTCTTGTTGTTCTCTTTCGTTTCCATCAAGTACTTTGGCCGAATACCTTGCTCATAAGCCCTTCTCTTCTTGCATTTTCTCTTCATCATATTAAGTGCCGAATCTATCTCTAGTTCTTTCTTTGAGTTATGTTGAATCTTCTAGTAAGTGACTTCTTCTTCTCTTCTTGATCGATTTGGGTAATGCCGAAACCCCACTTCTCTTCTATCTTCCCTTTTGTTATAGATCTATATATATTAAACTCTATTCCTGTTCTTTATTGGTAGCCGAAACCCCTAACATCAATAGGGTGTGCCGATCTTTGGTGGTTGGTGGCCGAATCAGTCATTAAGGTAAGGGGGCGACAATCCCTTTTGGTTTCGGGATTCATGCTAAGGCCAAATGGTACTTGGATTGCTAATGATGCGTTTAAGTCGATTGTAGGGAGGAGTACAACCTGCTGCGGTAGATCTTCGGGATTTGGGTGCTGATCTAGGTAAGGGCTCTAGCGTTTGGATCTGTTTCTTATTCTTTCAAAAGCCGAAGGCTAATCATGTTTGTATTCTAGTGCTTGGCCGATTGCAAGGGAGGTTCATCACATAGTTTTGGGATTTGGTTGGAAACCAAATCGGCATTAAGGTAAGGTGCTACCTTCATGCGACATATCTTCAGGATTTTGTGATTAAGCCGAATGGCTATAATATTAAAAGTATGTGTTGGCCGATTATAGGAAAGGTGAAGGCAACGTTTCGGGATCTCACTAGTTTCGCGTAGTTTCGGGATTTCGCTTAGATCTACAAATAGTCAGGTGTGTAACGCTTACACACTTCGTTAGTATGATATGTTTATTATGTTACCGTTAATAGCCATTGAAATCGTGAGTTATGCCTTGTGGGCATGAGCGTGGACTCGGGTAAGTCCACGATTATGGATCTCGATATATGCTATCATGTCATTGTTTAATGCTATGCCATGTGTTATTTGCATCATCATACGTTATTATGCCACGATTGATATGGACATGATGGTGGGATTGTTGAGAGGAGGGGGAAGAATTATTTGGGTATCAAAGTGGTTTTGACCACACGACGGGGTGGCCCCGTCTTTGATATTAATATTTGTGACTAAGTCCCAGTGGTTTTGACCACCAGTGGTTTTGACCACATTGATGATATTTGTGACTACGATCACCAGTGGTTTTGACCACATATGGATATTGTGACTCGTCCCAGTGGTTTGGTACCACGGTGGGTTGGCCCCACATGTTGATTACGGGATTGTCATCAGTGGTTTTGACCACACGATGGGTTGGCCCCATCACTTGATTTGTGACTACGGTCACCAGTGGTTTTGACCACACTTATATATATTTGTGACTTCGGTCACCAGTGGTTTTGACCACCAGTGGTTTGGACCACACGGGGTAGATAAAGGAGATCGGATGGTTAGGTTATGGGGTTGCATGATTTGCATGTTTTAGTAATGACTTGTGTAAGTGCTATTCTATCGGGTTAGGGATTTATACACTGAGTCTCGGTGACTCACCCCTTCCCCTATATTTTACAGATGAGGCTTAGATCGCGGATTTGGAGCCGGGGAGGACTCGAGGTGGCCATGCAACTTATTTTCGGGTTTTGACTTTAAATTAAAATTCCGGTTTTTATTTATTTACTTTAAGTTTGGTTTTGGTTTTGTAATAAGGCCGCTGAGTATTATTTTGGGTTTTTTTATATATACTTGCTTTTATTTGATTAGATTATGCATGTGCTTAATAATTTGATTTGCTTAAATAACCGGTAAAAAGCAACGTTTTTAAATTTAATTTCTTAAACAACTCCAACCATAAATGGTTCTTAACTCGACTATGCTTAACTCACTTGGTTTTAATAAGTATCGAAAGGTTTTCCCAAACTATAAACAACAAATGGATTTCCAACAAAAGAGGGTTTTTCCGGGTTTTAAAGCAACCAAAAATGATTTCAACTATACTCTACACGGGGTTTTCTAACCTTTTAAATGGTAAAGGAGTTTTCAATAGAAATGAATCGGCAAACTTGTTTTACTCAAAACGTTTTCACTCCGTAATATGCCAGATTCGATCGTGGTGTGTTGACCGGGTTTGGGGTGTTACAATTTTGGTATCAGAGCCAAGTTCAATGGCTCATTTGTGGGCGAGGCCCAAAATGTTTTAAAATAGATTGTGGAAAGGTTTTATGGGAAAAGTATAGTGGTGAAAGCATGGCACCGAGTCTCTGGCACCGATCCGCCCAGGTAAGTACCCCAAACTGTTGCTTTTGATAATGTGATTATGGTGATATTGGCATGACTATATAGTAGTAGGAACTACCCTATAGATTTGAACTATGGGATGGATGTACTTACGAAACAATCTCTGATTAAACTTCTCATAAGACTGTGCTTTAATAAACAGTGGAATAAAGTCTAATGCATAAAACTTGTAGTCAGATCAATTCGTATCGGTAATCATGAATGCACGTGGACGTGGGCGTAATACACGTGGACGAGGTAGAGGTAGGATGACTGTGTCCGAATCGGTCGGGTCTGGACACGGGTCAAAAAATGAGGTACCACCGCCGCCAGCTGTGGGCGCGGAATTTCAGGATCAGACGGGTGGTGATGACGCAGTGTCACAGGAAATGATGCGGGTTCTGGAGAGAGTCGCGGGTGCAGGCATTGGAATGGGAGCTAGGAAATCTGTGCCCGAACGACTCTGGGCTAATGGTACCAAGGTGTTCAGAGGTATCTCCGGTGTGGCTCCTAACACAGCGGAATATTGGTTGGAGGCGACAGAACGTATTATGGATGATCTAGACTTCTCGGCTGAGGAGAAGCTTAAGGGGGTAGTATCTCTGCTACGAGATGAGTCATATCAGTGGTGGCTCACAATTAGGAACAGAGCAATGGTGGATGATCTTACTTGGGAATTCTTTAGAGCAGCTTATCAGAGGAAATACATAGGGGCTAGCTATATTAATGCTCAGCGCAAGGCGTTCCTGAACTTGGTCCAAGGTAATAAGACTGTGTCAGAATATGAGGCGGAATTCCTTCGGCTGAGTCGATATGCAAGTGGTATTGTGGGCACGGAGCATGAGCGATGTGTCAGATTTGAGGATGGGCTGAGAGATGAGCTGCGGATGTTAATTGCCCCACAGCAGAAAGAGAGTTTGCGGTCTTAGTGGAAAAGGCCAAAGTTCTTTGAGGAAGTGAAAGCTTGATCGGTAAGACGGAGTCGGATAAGGGTTGGAATAAAAGGAATTCTGGATCATCTGGGTCTGCCGGGAATCAGCAGAAAAGGGGTAGATATGGTGGGCCAAATCAAGTCGTAAGGCTGCTTTGCCGCTAACACTCGATGGCCACGACGATGTGCTCGGTGTGTGGGAAATCTCACACGGAGAATGTTGTACCGGAAGCAGAGGATGTTTCAAGTGTGGATCGATGGGGCACCGAGTGAGGGACCGCCCACAAAGATCGGCTAGGTTGCGCCTGGGATCGAATGTGTACGATCGGGAGGGATGGTCAAGCAGCCTCGGAGGGGCCGTGGTGCGGCCGGGAGGTAATGGCTCGTAGAGGCCGTGGAGCACCGGCAGAGGTGCAGGTGGTGCAGAGGCGAGACAGCCTGGATTGGTCTATGCAGCGAGGCGTCGAGAGGAGGGCGACGCACCGGACGTCATAACTTGTAATATCCCGGGTTAGGGGCTATTTTGATTATTGCATTGTTTGCATGTATTTGGCCTGCAATGTTGTGTTTCAATTGTTTTGGGGCTTAGTTGTAAGCTTGGTGTAAGCCTGAGTGGTTGGGGAAACTTTAGTTTTAAGCTTTAGGTGAGGGGAGCTGAATGAGCTGGGGTTTATAAATATTTTTAGTAGAATGTTAGCACAAGAATTGAGCTAGTAGAGTGGCAAGTTAGGCGCCACTTGGAGCTTGGGTTTGGCGTCACTTGCAGGGAAGGAGGTCATGTGTTCAAGCTGCAGAAGTCTCATATTTTTGCTTCCATTTTGACTAGCAGGAGAAGAAGAAGTTGTGGGCGATTCAAACTCTACCATAGACCAAGTCAAATTGTTCAAATGGTGGGTGGAGAGTAAATTGTGGAGGTTGACTAGTTCAAACTAGTTTGAATTAGTGGTTGGGAGTGTTTGGAGGTAGTGGCCGAATGTTGGGTGCTTCATGGGGAGTGGCCGGTTTGGTAAGTGGGTAAGTGGAGAGGGTCAAAATTTTTTGGCATTTTGGAGCATTTTCGGTCAAATTTGTGTAAGCCAAAATCCTTCTTTTGTCAAAAGCAAGCCGAAATTTTAAGTGAGTTTCTGCATTTTCTTCTTAAAACCGAAAGTCCAAGCACATATACTTTTTAAAATTGCTTGTTTCTCTTGATATTCTTTGATAGCCGAATGTTCTCTTCCATCTTTCTTTATTTTTCATTTGTGTAAACCAAAATTAGTACCCTATTCTTCTCATACTTTCTTCCTTTCTTCTCTTGAAACCTTGATAGCCGAAAGTTATTCCCCAAAACATTTTCTCCATTTCTTCTTCTTTGTCGATTTTGGTTTGGTTAAGAGCCGATTTTGGCCTTTGTTGATAGGAGTTAATCTTTTGTGTTGGAATCGATTTTATCATAGGGCATCCAGGATTTTGGAAACAAGCAAGAGGAGCCGTCTTCCTCTGTTAATCGATTGGTAAGTGGTGGTAAGGGTTGGTTCTTTTAGTCCACTCTTTTAGTTTCGTTAAGTCAAAGTTTCAAAGGATTAATCTTTCCTCTTAATAGGGTGTGCCGTGTGCATAAAGAAGAACCATCGTTTGGTTCGGGATTTGGTAGGAAACCAAATCAAGTGTAAGGTAAGGGTTCAAACGTTAACCCCTTTGGTTTAATGGTTTTGGCGAATGGCCTAGGTGCTAATCTCATATGTGGCCGATTATAGGAGCAAGATAATCGAGGGTCTTAGATCGGTTCCTTGGGATTAAGGCTTGCGTTTTAACAGTGTGTAAACTAACACACTCTTTGCTTAGTAATATGCTTAATAACTGATTGTTTAATAAAGCCGAAACAAGATGGTTGATTGATATGATACCCGATTGGGTATGTGCACGGATTCGGGTAAGTCCGTTTCATTACGAGTTCTATTGTTGATATACTTGAGATCATGACCTATGATGTATGTGTTATGAGATGCAACATTAAACATGTAGCATGATTTGTATGATTTGCATACTTTACATGAGTCGGTATGATAATGGGTGATATGAGAGGAGGGGGAATATGATATCCGTGTCTTTAGGACACCGAGAGGTTTGGCACCTCCGGTGGTTTGGTGGTACGCATTATTTTGTGACTTTGGGTCACCAGAGGTTTGGCACCTCATGGCGCCTCGTCCCAGTGGCTTAGCACCCACAGTGGGTTGGCCCCACGATTGATAATACGGGATTGACGCCAGTGATTTGGTATCACACGATGGGTTGGCCCCATCACTTGATTCGTGACTCGGTCACCAGTGATTTGGTATCACATTCGTGTCTTTGGGACACCAGAGGTTTGGCACCTCATAGCGACTCGTCCCTCGTGGTTAACACCACCGTGGGTTGGCCCCACTTTTGAGATATGGGATCGTCGCTAGTGATTTGGTATCACACACGATGGGTTGGCCCCATCATTGGATTCTTCGTGACTTTGGGTCACCAGTGGTTTGGCACCACACTTATGGATATCGTGACTTTGGGTCACCGGTGGTTTGGCACCACCCGGTGGTTTGGTACCACACAGGGTAGAAAAGGTGTTGTGGATGGCTAGGATTGGGTGCATTAATGACATTGCTCTGTATTGTGTGTGTTAGTATGTTGTATTAATCGGGAGGGGGATTTATGCACTGAGTCTTGCGACTCACCTTCTCCCTTATCATTTCAAGTGACACTTAGATCACGGACATGGAGCCGGGTGGACTCGAGGTGACCATGCCATGAATAAAGTCGGTTTTGCACTGATTTAAGCACTTGGTACTTTATTTCATTTATTTTCATTTGGTTTTGTTGGGATTGTAAATGGCCTTTTAAAATTATGCTTTGATTATTTATATGCTTAAAATTTGATTTCAATTTAGCCTTAATAAATTACTGGGTTAATAATGGATAAAACTTGGAATGAAACAGTTTTCAAGACTACAAAGCGATATGTTTTAAACTTTACCAACGGGTATCACATTAAAATTTTTAAATGAACGCAACTCAAATATTTTCTAAACTTGTGATCTTCCACAATAAGTTCAAAATGTTTTTAAGTAACTAAAAGGAATTTCTCGGCCTTCTAAATGATAAAAACTTACTTTTCAACTAAGCTTTCAAATTCCCGGGTCTTCAAAATGCACTACCAGTTTTAAAATAATCATGCCCAAGGTTTTTTTTTTACAAGTACGGATACATCAAAGAGTTTTCGTTAAACCTTTCACCGGAAACCTAACCTCTCAAATACGATTTTCCCCGTAACATACCAGATTCGGTCGTGGTGTACTGACCGGGTTTGGGGTGTTACATAACTGGTACATTCTTAATCTTTGGTCTACCTTATAATGCTTTGATTGATGTGGGTTTGACGCACTCGTATGTTGCCAGTAGCATAGTGGAAACAATGAACTTAGACTTTGAAATTACTTCTAGGGAGATGACAGTAATAAGCCCTCTAAGTTACTCTGTAGAAGTAAATAAGCTATATAGGGATGTACCCCTAGAACTTCAAGGGGTCGTGTTTTTGGCTGACTTGATGGAACTGCCATTTGGGGAGTTCAATCTGATTCTTGGGATGGATTGGCTAGTAAAGTATCAGGCCAGTTTGGATTGCGCAGCAAAGCGCATGGTGTTGAAGACAGTGGAAGGCGAAGAGGTGGTGATGATAGGTAATAGGAGAGATTACCTATCCAATGTGGTCTCTGCGCTGAAGGCAGAGAAAATGGTTAGGAAAGGTTGTGAGGCATTTATGGTGCATGTCTGTGCTTTGGAAGCCAAAGATGCAGCTGTGGAGAATGTCCGAACTGTAGGGGAATTTGCTGATGTATTCCCAGAGGAACTTCTAGGTTTGCCCCCTGACCGCGAGGTTGAGTTCGGTATAGACTTGTTACCCGGAACCGCGCCTGTAACATCCTAAAAATATTAGAGTATCATCTTGTTATTTGTGTTAGCTCGGATATGATTGTTATTGTGTGCTTAGTATATTTGTGTGAAGGCTTGGAAATATTAGCTAAGCTAGAATAATTTTTAGTGTGGAAAATTTAGTGAAGTGGATTAAGTGAGCTTGACACTTAAGATAATTTAAGTGTTAAATTAAAGCACATGAGGAGTTAGTGGCATAGTGGATAAGGAGCTTGAAAGGTTGCTTGAGGGAAGTGGTTCGAGTAGCATGGAAAGCATATTGAGGATTTTATTTTTGTACATCCTAGCATTAAGTGTCGATCAACTATACATATGGATAAGATGGACAACTTTCTTTTTATGACAAGAAGACTTAAGGTTATGGTAAGCATGAAATAAGGGATAGAATTGCTAGATTTTGGGGATAAAATTCCTTAAACTTTGGGAATGTAGAGGATCTCAAGGCTTGGCTTAAGGAAGATGTTTTGGAAACTATTCCAAGGCCGTTAGTGCATGTATGTGGACGGCATGTGTGGCTAGAGGGTGTGGCGAATGTTGATAGGAGGTTTGGGGGATATTTGGCCAACTTTAGCAATTGTGCACCTTTTGACATATTTTCTCTTCCTCTCCAAACAAATCCCTCTTTGGCCGAATGCACCATAAGCATTTTGTGCAATTTTACTTTTGGTTTTAGCTCTCATTTTGTTTGAACCAAATACTATTTTCTTTTCATTTTTCCTTTTGAAACCGAAAACTCATTTTTACATTTTGTGCATTTTTCTTTTCGGCAAACTAGGTGCTTGGCTGAACTTTTTTTTCTCCCATCTCTCTCTTTTCTTCTTTTGATATTTGCTCAACCACATTTCCTTTTTCTTTCATTTGGCCGAACCTCTTTCTTCCCCAAACTCACTTTTCTTTTCTTCCATTGTTGCTAAAACCGAATCCTCTCTCTCATTTTTTTTATTCTCTTTTCTACTCACATACTTCCTTACTTTTTATACACATATCTTTCTTCTTTCATAACCATATTACCGAAACTTCCCACTCCCTTTTTGTATTGCTTTGGCCGAATATCAACAAGGGTAGGTCTTCATTTGGTTTTCTTCAATCGGTTTTGGAAAAAGGGTAAGTGTTCATGACCGTTTTTCCTTCATTTCTTTCTCTTTTCTATGTCGTTTTCTTGTGGTCAAAGGCCGAACCTATGGACATTTGTTGCAAGGTTCTAACTATTATTAGGAACTGATTATTCTTATAGGCTCTTTAGGACTTTGGAAGCATTTGATCTAAGCCTTACTTCTCTAGAAATCAAAGTTGGTAAGTTAAGTGGTAAGGATTCTTGTCGATTCATCATTCTTTTAATGGTTGAAAAGCCAAAGGCTATTGGGATTAAGATGTGATGTTGGCCGAATGGTTTTGCTTATAATCTTGTGGTTTGGCCGAATGTAGGACAAGGTGATCTAGTGAGGTAGATCGGGTCTACGGAAGTTAGTATTTGCGTTAGTGAAAGGTGTGTATCTTACACACTTTATAACTTGGTTTATATATATATATATATGTGTGTGTTAAATAACTATTCAAGTTGTTAAAGCCGAAACTATGAGATATTGATATGATACCTTGATGGGTATGAGCAAGGATACGGGTAAGTCCGTTTCAATATGATGTTGCTATATGTTGTTTAATATCACGATCTGCGATATGTATTGGTTATATGTTCATATCAAAGTATATTGACATGATTTGTTTATTTATTGCATTGGTATGGGCAATATGAGAGGAGGGGGAAGATTGATATTCGTGTCTTTGGACACCGAGGTTTAGCACCTCCGGTGATTTGGTATCACATTTGTGTCTTTGGGACACCGGAGGTTTGGCACCTCATAGCGACTCGTCCCCGTGGATTAACACCACCGTGGGTTGGCCCCACTTTTTGAGATATGGGATTGTCGCGGTGATTTGGTATCACACGTGGGTTGGCCCCACAACTTGATTATTCGTGACTTTGGTCACCAAAGTGATTTGGTATCACATTTGTGTCTTTGGGACACAGAGGTTTGGTACCTCATAGCGACTCGTCCACCGTGGATTAACACCACCGTGGGTTGGCCCCACTTTTGAGATATGGGATTGTCGCGGTGATTTGGTATCACAAGTGGGTTGGCCCCACAACTTGATTATTTGTGACTTTGGTCGGCAGTGGTTTGGCACCACCGGTGGTTTGGTACCACGGGGTAGAAAAAGGAGTTACGGATGGCTAGGTTGGGTGCATAATATATATATTGCTTGGTTATAATTTGTGTAAGTATGTGGTATTTACCCGGGAGAGGGAATATGCACTTTGAGTCTTGGTGACTCACCTTCTCCCTTACTTTTTCAGTAATTCGTAAATTCGCGGATGAGGAGCCGGATGAACTCGAGGAGGCCATGCAATGAAATTTGGTTTTACATGAACTTCCATTTGGGTACTTGATTTTAATTTGGTTTTCATTTTTATGGGTTTGTAATAAGGCCTCTTTAGTTATGTTTTTGGATTATTTATATGCTTTGGATTTGTTTTAGGAATAACTTGCAAATTACATGATTGATTTAATGATATGTGAACAAAGTTTTCTAAAATACAAAGCGCGATGGTTTTTAAAACATTACCATCGGGTAACCTAAATAAATTGATAATTTTTAACAACTTAAGTATTTTCGATAACTCAAACTATTTTACAAAACTTAAGTTTACAAATTTCTATTAGATACGATTTTTAACCTAATTGCTTTAGTTTCTCTTTAATTTATAAATGGTTTACGAATCTAAGCTGCGACTAAGTTTTAAAAATCTATTTACGGAATTGCAAAGTAAAATATCAGTTTTCAACATATTTTTTTTTACGAATTTAGAATAATAAAAAGTTTTTCACTAAAATTTAATCGGTAACTCATTTTTCCTCAAAACATTTTCCCCTGTGACATACCAAATTCGGTCGTGGCATATTGACCGGGTTTGGGGTGTTACAAATTGGTATCAGAGCCAAGTTCAAAAGCTCGGCTGTGGGCCCGAGGCCCAAAATGTTTTAAAGTATGGTTTTAAAATGATTTTGTTGAAAATTGTATGGTTGGAAAGGCATGGCCCCAGTCTCAGACATCAATCCATACAGTAAGTACATCAAACTGTTGATTTTGATGATATGATATGATGATGTTGGCATTCTTGTATAGTAGTAGGAACTACTCTAGAGACCCAAACTATAGGTTGAATGTACTCATGAAACAACTTCTTATTAAAATTATTCATAAAGCGTGTTTTAAAGAAAGTGGAATAATGACTAATGCATAACGCTTTTAAATCGGATAACTCGAGACTTTAGACATGAGTACTCGTGGTCGAGGTCGTATTACTCGTGGACGTGGTCGGGGTAGGATGGGCGTGTGCGAGCCCGCTGAGGTCAGTCAAGGATCCGAGAATAAGGTACCACCACCCCACCACCAGCCGGTTGGAGTTCGAAACATCGAGGATCAAGCGGGGATGACGCAGTGTCTCGGCGATCTGCGAGTTCTTGAGAGGGTAGTTGGAATAGGTGGAGACGCGCAGGATTCGAAATCCGTATCTCGAGCGACGCCGAGCCAATGGGTGAGGTATTTCGAGGTGTTTCAGGTGTGGCTCGATGACGGCGAGTATTGGTTAGAGGCGACGGAGCGAATCATGGATGACTTGGATCCGAGTCTTGAGGAAAAAGTGAAAGGATTGTATCGCTTCTTCGGGATGAGTCATATCGGTGGTGGCTCACGCAGACGGAATAGTCTTTGCGTGGAGGATCTCACTTGGGATTATTTTAAGGCAAACGTATCGGAAGAAATATGTTGGGTCGAGTTACATTGATGCAGCGTAAGGCATTTCGAGTTTGGTCCAAGGTAATAAGTCCGTATCGTAAATATGGCGAGAATTTTTAAGATAGAGCCGGTATCTTTGGAGGTATCGTGGCCGAGCACGAAAGCGATGTGTCCGGTTCGAGGATGGATTGAGGGACAGTGAGATTACCGATTGCTCCACATCGGGAGCAAGAGTTTCTTCGCGCTAGTTGAAAAGACTAAGATAGCCGAAGGGATAAAGGAATCTGTAAGGCAGAGTCACGACAAGAATAAACATAAGAGAGGTTTTGGATCATCTGGTTCAGCCGATAATTCTCAGAAGAGGGTTAGGCCGAGTGGGCCGAATCAATTTGGGAGGCTTTATCGCTAATCGGGGACCAAAGACGAGTGTAATCGATGTGGAAAATCTCATTGGGGTGAATGTTGGACCGGAGGGAAAGGATGTTTTGAGTGTGGCTCGCTAGATCATCGTGTGAGGGATTGTCCACGTAAGCTAGCCGGGGAATCGGTCCCGAGGTCAAGGTCGTACTCGGTTCGAAATGAGGACCGTCACCACAGAGAGGTCGTGGTAATGGTAGAGGAGGTAATGGTTCGTCGAGGCCGCGGAGCATCTGGCGAGGTCTTTGGCAACACCGAGGCAAGACGGCTGGTTTGGTGTATGCAGCGAGACGTCGAGAGGAGGACGACGCACCGAACGTCATAACTAGTACGTTCTTAATCTTTGGTGAACCATATACTACTTTGATAGATGTGGGTTCGACACATTCGTATGTTGCTAGTAACATAGTAGAGACTATGAATCTAGACTCGAGACTACTTCTAGGAAGATGTGATACTTAGCCCTGCGGGTCACTCTGTAGAAGTAAATAAGCTGTATAGAGATGTACCCCTAGAACTCCAAGGGGTAATGTTTGTAGCTGATCTGATGGAACTGCCATTTGAGGAGTTCGATTTGATTCTTGGGATGGACTGGTTGGTCAAGTATCAAGCAAGTTTGGATTGTGCTACTAAGCGCATGGTTTTGAAGACAGCGAGGGCAAAGAGGTGGTTATGATAGGTAATAGAAGATATTATCTATCCAACGTGGTATCTGCGTTGAAAGTCGTGAAGTTGGTCGGGAAGGTTGTGAGGCATTTGTGGTTCATGTGGGTGCATTGGAGGCTAAGGAGTCTCTTCGTGGGAATGTCCGAATGGTAAAGGAATATGTTGACGTATTTCCGGAAGAACTTAGGGATTGCCTCGGATCGTGAAGTTGAATTTGGTATAGATCTCATTACCGGAATGCGCCGGTGTCTATTGCTCCGTATAGGATGGCACCAGAAGGAATTAGGGAATTGAAGGCTCAAATTCAAGAGTTGTTGGATCGAGGTTTCATCCGACCAAGTGTTTCGCCATGGGTAGCGTCGGTACTTTTTGTTAAGAAGAAAGATGGTGCGATGCGGATGTGTATAGACTATCGCTTGATTGAATAAGTCGACGATTAAAAACAAGTATCCTTTGCCGAGGATAGAGGACTTGTTTGATCGACTTAAAGAAGCAGCGGTTTTCTCAAGATTGATTTAAGGTCTTGATATCATCGGTGAAGGTGAAAGAGGTCGATATCCATAAGACGGCATTTCGCACTCGGTATGGGCACTACGAGTTTACGGTAATGCCGTTTGGGTTGACTAACGCTACGTGCAAAGCATTCATGGACATGATGAATCGGGTATTCCAGCCAGTTTTGGATCGGTTTGTCGTAGTATTTATAGGCGATATTTTGGTATACTCAAAGTCGAGGAGGAGCATGATGCGCATTTGCGAGTAGTGTTGCGATTCTACGAGGAAAAGCAAGCAGACGCCAAATTTAGTAAGTGCGAGTTCGGCTTAGGAGGTGACTTTCTTGGGTCACGTAGTATCGGTGAGGATTAGAGTGGATCCTCGGAAGATTGAGGCGATGTTGGATTGGAAGCCGCCTAAGTTAGTGGCTGAGATTCGGAGTTTTCTAGGTCTGGTGGGGTATTATCGAAGATTTGTAGAGGATTTTCTTTGATAGCAAAGCACCTATGACTAAGTTATTGAGGAAAGGAGTTCCATTTGTGTGGACCGAGAAGCAGCAAGGAAGTTTCGACGAGTTGAAGAAGATTCTAACTGAAGCTCCGGTTTTGATTCAACCAGAGGCGAGCAAGGAATTCACGGTTTCTTGTGATGCATCACATCTTGGTTTGGGATGTGTCTTTGATGAGGAAGGGAAGGTAGTGGCTTATGCATCTCGTCGATTGAGACCACATGAAGTTAACTATCTAACGCATGACTTGGAATTAGGCTGCGATGGTTTTGCTTTGAAGATTTGGAGACACTATTTGTATGGAGAGAAGTCGATAGTCTACACGGATCACAAGAGTCTTAAGTATCTTTTGACTCAGAAGGATTTGAACTTGAGGCAGCGTAGATGGATTGAGTTGTTAAAGGACTACGACTGTTCGATTGAGTATCATCCAGGCAAGGCTAATGTGGTGGCAGACGCGTTGAGCCGTAAGGTTGTGACTGACTTAAGATCGATGTTTGCTCGTCTTAGCTTATATGATGATGGGAGTCTTTTGGCTGAATTGCAAGTCAAGCCGACTTGGTTAGAGCAAATCAAGGAGAAATAGTTAGAGGATGATGGTTTAAATGATCGGAGGTTGCGGGTTCAGAATGGAGGTTTAGAGGATTATAGTTTGTCCAGTGATGGAGTATTGTGTTTTAAAGGAAGAGCTTGTATGCCAAAGGATGTTGAGTTGAGACAAAGGATTCTTCGGGACGCACATAACAGCCCATACGCTATGCATCCTGGAGGTAGCAAGATGTATCGGGATTTAAGAGAGCGATTTTGGTGGCAGTGAAGTAGGAGGTGGCGAGTTTGTGGGTAAATGTCCGACGTGTCAGTGAAGTCAAAGCGGAACATCGAGTTTGTCGTGCAGGATTTACTTGGCCAGTGAAGATTCCACAGATGGAAGTGGGAAAGAATCACTATGGACTTTGTCGATGGATTACCCCTTACACCTAGTAAGAAGGACTCGTTTGGGTGATTGTGGATCGTCGACTAAGTCGACTCATTTTTTCGGTAAGGGTGGATTATTCGCCTGAGAAGTTAGCTAAGTTGTATGTGGCGGAAATAGTGAGGTTGCACGGTGTACCGGTGTCGATCATCTCGATGAGATCCTAGATTTACGTCGAGGTTTTGGAGAGCGTTACATCAAGCTTTGGGTGCAGCGGTTGGACTTGATGAGGCATTTCATCCACGATCGACGGACGATCGGAAAGAGTTATCTGATTTTAGAGGATATGTTGAGAGGGTGTGTTTTGGATTTGGAGGTAGTGGGAAGAGTTTTTACCATTAAGCGAGTTCGCATACAGCAATAGTTATCAAGCAAGCATTAAGATGGCACCATATGAGGCATTGTATGGTAGGAGGTGTCGCACACCTACATGTTGGACAGAGTTGGATGAGCGTCAGATGTTAGGACCAGAGTTGGTTGCAGAGACTGAGGATAAGGTTAAGACGATTCGGGCTCGTCAAGGAAGCTTCAGGATAGGCGAAGTCATATCTTCGATCTCAAGCGGAGGGATATAGAGTTTGCCGTGGGTGACAAAGTTTTTCTGAAGGTCTCGCCATGGAAGAAAGTGTTAAGATTTGGGAGAAAAGGCAAGTTAAGTCCAAGGTTTATTGGACCGTATAAGGTGTTGAGACGAGTGGGACCGTGAGCCTATCGGCTCGAGTTGCCATCGAGTGAGTCGATTCACGATGTGTTCCATGTCTCCATGCTTAGACGCTATCGTTACGATCCATCGCATGTCGTGGCGATAGAGGAAATAGAGGTGAGTCAGTTGTGATAGAAGAAGAACCTGTGTAGATTCTAGATCGAGATGTGAAAGTTTTTGCGTAGGGAAGTCCGTTCCTTTAGTGAAGGTTTTATGGCGAGAATCATGGCGTGGAAGAAGCTACGTGGGAACCAGGAGGATGCGATGAGGCGTGAGCCCTCAACTCTTTTGATCGGGTAATTTCGAGGAATGAAATTTTCTTAAGGGGTAGAAGTGTAACATCCTAAAAATATTAGAGTATCATCTTGTTATTTGTGTTAGCTCGGATATGATTGTTATTGTGTGCTTAGTATATTTGTGTGAAGGCTTGGAAATATTAGCTAAGCTAGAATAATTTTTAGTGTGGAAAATTTAGTGAAGTGGATTAAGTGAGCTTGACACTTAAGATAATTTAAGTGTTAAATTAAAGCACATGAGAAGTTAGTGGCATAGTGGATAAGGAGCTTGAAAGGTTGCTTGAGGGAAGTGGTTGAGTAGCATGGAAAGCATATTGAGGATTTTATTTTTGTACATCCTAGCATTAAGTGTCGGTCAACTATACATATGGATAAGATGGACAACTTTCTTTTTATGACAAGAAGACTTAAGGTTATGGTAAGCATGAAATAAGGGATAGAATTGCTAGATTTTGGGGATAAAATTCCTTCAACTTTGGGAATGTAGAGGATCTCAAGGCTTGGCTTAAGGAAGATGTTTTGGAAACTATTCCAAGGCCTTTAGTGCATGTATGTGGACGGCATGTGTGGCTAGAGGGTGGCCGAATGTTGATAGGAGGTTTGGGGGGGATATTTGGCCAACTTTAGCAATTGTGCACCTTTTGACATATTTTCTCTTCCTCTCCAAACAAATCCCTCTTTGGCGAATGCAACATAAGCATTTTGTGCAATTTTACTTTTAGTTTTAGCTCTCATTTTGTTTGAACCAAATACTATTTTCTTTCTCTCATTTTCCTTTTGAAACCGAAAACTCATTTTTACATTTTGTGCATTTTTCTTTTCGGCAAACTAGGTGCTTGGCTGAACTTTTTTTCTCCCATCTCTCTCTTTTCTTCTTTTGATATTTGCTCAACCACATTTCCTTTTTCTTTCATTTGGCCGAACCTCTTTCTTCCCCAAACTCACTTTTCTTTTCTTCCATTGTTGCTAAACCGAATCCTCTCTCTCATTTTTTTATTCTCTTTTCTACTCACATACTTCCTTACTTTTTATACACATATCTTTCTTCTTTCATAACCATATTGCCGAAACTTCCCACTCCCTTTTTGTATTATTTTGGCCGAATATCAACAAGGGTAGGTCTTCATTTGGTTTTCTTCAATCGGTTTTGGAAAAAGGGTAAGTGTTCATGACCCTTTTTCCTTCATTTCTTTCTCTTTTCTATGTCATTTTCTTGTGGTCAAAGGCCGAACCTATGGACATTTGTTGCAAGGTTCTAACTATTATTAGGAACCGATTATTCTTATAGGCTCTTTGGGACTTTGGAAGCATTTGATCTAAGCCTTACTTCTCTAGCAATCAAAGTTGGTAAGTCAAGTGGTAAGGATTCTTGTTGATTCATCATTGTTTTAATGGTTGAAAAGCCAAAGGCTATTGGGATTAAGATGTGATGTTGGCCGAATGGTTTTGCTTATAATCTTGTGGTTTGGCCGAATGCAGGACAAGGTGATCTAGTGAGGTAGATCGGGTCTACGAAAGCTAGTATTTGCGTTAGTGAAAGGTGTGTATCTTACACACTTTATAACTTGGTTTATATATATATATATGTGTGTGTGTGTTAAATAACTATTCAAGTTGTTAAAGCCGAAACTATGAGATATTGATATGATACCTTGATGGGTATGAGCAAGGATACGGGTAAGTCCGTTTCGATATGATGTTGCTATATGTTGTTTAATATCACGATCTACGATATGTATTGGTTATATGTTCATATCAAAGTATATTGACATGATTTGTTTATTTATTGCATTGGTATGGGCAATATGAGAGGAGGGGGAAGATTGATATTCGTGTCTTCTTGGACACGAGAGGTTTGGCACCTCCGGTGATTTGGTATCACATTTGTGTCTTTGGGACACGGAGGTTTGGCACCTCATAGCGACTCGTCCCTGTGGATTAACACCACCGTGGGTTGGCCCCACTTTTGAGATATGGGATTGTCGCCGGTGATTTGGTATCACACGAGGGTTGGCCCTAACAACTTGATTATTCGTGACTTTGGTCACCGGTGATTTGGTATCACATTTGTGTCTTTGGGACACCGAGGTTTGGCACCTCATAACGACTCGTCCCTATGGATTAACACCACCGTGGGTTGGCCCCACTTTTGAGATATGGGATTGTCGCGGTGATTTGGTATCACAAGTGGGTTGGCCCCACAACTTGATTATTTGTGACTTTGGTCACGGTGGTTTAGCACCACCAGTGGTTTGGTACCACACGGGGTAGAAAAAGGAGTTACGGATGGCTAGGTTGGGTGCAAAATATATATATATTGCTTGGTTATAATTTGTGTAAGTATGTGGTATTTACCAGGGAGAGGGAATATGCACTTGAGTCTTGGTGACTCACCTTCTCCCTTACTTTTTGAGTAATTCGTAAATTCGCGGATGAGGAGCCGGATGAACTCGAGGAGGCCATGCAATGAAATTTGGTTTTACATGAACTTCCATTTGGGTACTTGATTTTAATTTGGTTTTCATTTTTATGGGTTTGTAATAAGGCCTCTTTAATTATGTTTTTGGATTATTTATATGCTTTGGATTTGTTTTAGGAATAACTTGCAAATTACATGATTGATTTAATGATATGTGAACAATGTTTTCTAAAATACAAAGCGCGATGGTTTTAAAACGTTACCATCGGGTAACCTAAATAAATTGATAATTTTTAACAACTTAAGTATTTTCGATAACTCAAACTATTTTACAAAACTTAAGTTTCCAAATTTCTATTAGATACGATTTTTAACCTAATTGCTTTAGTTTCTCTTTAATTTATAAATGGTTTACGAATCTAAGTCTGCGACTAAGTTTTAAAAATCTATTTACGGAATTGCAAAGTAAAATATCGATTTTCAACTTAATTTTTTTTTACGAATTTAGAATAATAAAAAGTTTTTCACTAAAATTTAATCTGTAACTCGTTTTTCCTCAAAACGTTTTCCCCTGTGACATACCAAATTCGTTCGTGGCATATTGACCGGGTTTGGGGTGTTACAGCACCAGTGTCTATTGCCCCGTATAGGATGGCGCCCAGAAAGAATTGGTAGAGTTGAAGGCTCAGATTCGGGAGTTCTTTGGGACAGAGGTTTCATCCGCCGAGTGTATCACCTTGGGGAGCACTGTGTTTTTGTTAAGAAGAAAGAGCGGTACTATGCGGATGTGTATAGACTACCGTCAGCTGAATAAGTTGACGATCAAAAACAAGTATCCGTTGCCCAGGATAAACGACTTGTTTGATCAGCTTAAGGGTGCATCGGTATTCTCTAAGATAGATCTTAGGTCAGGATATCATCAACTCAAGGTGAAGGAGGCTGATATCCATAAAGCGGCATTTCGTACTCGGTATGGGTATTACGAGTTTCTGGTGATGCCATTCGGCTTGACCAATGCACCGGCAGCATTCATGGACATGATGAATCGGGTGTTTCAGCTGTATTTGGATCGATTCGTCGTGGTATTTATAGACGACATTTTGGTGTACTCGAAATCGAGGAGGAACATGACGCGTATCTTGGGTGGTTACAGAGGTTTTGAGGAGGAGAAGCGACTATTTGCCAAGTTTAGTAAGTGCGAGTTACGGCTTAAGGAGGTGACTTTCTTGGGTCATGTGGTATCGGTGAGGATTAGGGTAGATCCTCGAAAGATCGAAGCGATGTTGGATTGGAAACCACCTAAGTCGGTTCTATGAGATTCAAAGTTTTCAGGTTTGGCGGGGATACTCTGAAAGGTTCGTAGAGGGTTTTTCTTTGATCGCAGTAGCAGCGACTAAGTTGTTGAGAAAAGGGGTTCCGTTTGTGTGGTCTGAGAAACAGCAAGAAAGTTTTGAAAAGTTGAAGAAGATTCTGACTGAAGCTCCGGTTTTAATTCAGCCTGAGGTAGGGAAGGAATTCACGGTCTATTGTGATGCATCACATACTGGCGTCGGGTGTGTGCTGATGCAAGATGGAAAGGTTGTCGCTTATGCGTCTCGGCAATTAAGGCCTCATGAGGGTAACTACCCGACACATGACTTGGAGTTGGCTGCAGTGGTTTTTGCCTTGAAGATTTGGAGGCATTACTTGTATGGGGAAAAGTCGATAGTCTACACGGATCACAAGAGTCTGAAGTACCTCTTGACTCAGAAAGATTTAAATTTGAGGCAGCGAAGGTGGATCGAGTTGTTGAAGGACTACGACTGCTCGATTGAGTACCATCCGGGTAAGGCTAACGTAGTAGCTGATGCGTTGAACCGTAAGGTGGTAGCAGATCTGAGGTCGATGTTTGCTCACCTTAGTCTATATGACGACGAGAGTCTGTTGGCGGAATTACAAGTAAAGCCGACTTGGATTGATCAGGTTAAGGAGAAACAGCTGATAGATGAGGTTTTGAGTGCTCGGAGGTTGCAAGTGCAGAATGGTGAATCGGAGGGTTATAGTTTGGGCAGTGATGGAGTACTGTGTTTTCAAGGGAAAGTATGTATGCCCAAGGGCGTTGAGTTGAGACAAGCAGATTCTTGAGAAGCTCATAGCAGGCCCATACGCTATGCATCCCGGAGGCGATAAGATGTATCGTGATTTGAGGGAACGATTACGGTGGCCGTGGCTTAAGCGGGAAGTAACCGAGTTTGTGGGCAATCATCGACATGCCGGCAAGTTAAAGTGAGCATCGATTACCATCGGGATCATTGCGCACCGGTCAAGATCCCTTGATGGAAGTGGGAAAGGATTACCATGGACTTTGTCGATGGGCTACCCCTTACGCCTAGTAAGAAAAAAATCGATCACAGGTGATTGTGGATCATTTGACTAAGTCGGCTCATTTCATACCAAAGAAGAGTTGACTTTTTCGCTCCAGTTAGCCAAGTTGTATGTGGCGAGATAGTAAGGTTGCATGGAGTGCCGGTGTCAATTATTTCGGATAGGGATCCCGAGTTCACGTCGAGGTTCGGAAAGCTTTGCATCAGCGTTGGAGTACGAGGTTGGATTTCAAGCACGGCTTTTCACTCACGATCGATGGATACCCGAGAGGGTAATCCAAATTTTGGAGGACATGTTAGGGGTGTGTTTTGGATTTCAAAGTGGTAGTTGGGAGGAGTATCTACCGTTGGCGAGTTTGCTTATAACAACGATTATCGTTTAGTATTCGAGATGGCACCATATGAGGCACTGTATGGATGGAAATGTCGTACTCCGACGTGTTGGACAGAACTGGGTGAACGGCAGATGTTGGGTCCAGAGTTGGTGATAGAAATAGAGGATAAGGTTAAGGTGATTCGGACTCGTCTTAAGGAAGCATCGGACAGGCAGAAGTCTTACGCTGATCTTAAGCGTAGGGATATAGAGTATGCAGTGGGTGACAAGGTCTTCCTGAAGGTATCGCCATGGAAAAAGGTGTTGAGATTTGGGCGAAAAGGCAAGCTAAGTCCTAGGTTTATTGGGCCATATACGGTGTTGAAGCGAGTGGGACGATGAGCTTATCACTCGAGTTACCCGCAGAGTTAAGTCAGATTCACGACGTGTTTCATGTTTCAATGCTTAAGCGCTATCGATCGATCCGTCGCATGTTGTGCGATTGCTATGAGATAGAGGTGAACTCGGACTTGTCTTTCGAGGAGGAGCCGGTACAGATTTTGGATCGGGATGTCAAGGTTCTGCGTAGGAAGTCAGTTCCCTTGGTGAAAGTATTATGGCGGAACCATGGTACGAAGGAGGCCACGTGGGAACCAGAAGATGTGATGCGGCAGCAATACCCTCAACTCTTCTGACCAGGTAATTTCGAGGCCAAAATTATTTTTAAGGGGGGTAAAACTGTAATATCCTTAAATCGGGGTCTCTGCATTATGTGTGTGTTTGCATGTGTTATTGTGCCTACTGTGCTAGTTTAGCATGTTTTGGGGTTTAGGCATGACCTCGGGTTAGGCCTGAGACATGGCAAAAATTTTTGTTTTAGTGCTTAGAGAGAGGAAGCTAAGGAACTTAGGGGTTAAAAGAATTGTCGGAGGGTTTAGACACAAAGAACCTAGTGGCAAAGTGACAAAGGAGGTGCCACTAAGGTGCCAGGAGAGTGACGCCACATGCAGGGAAGGAGTGCTTGGGTTCGAACTGCAGAAATCCCTTTTCTGCTTTTTTTTTTTCACGCCAGAAGCAGGGAAGAGGTGTGCTCAGGTGGGACTCTCTTGAATGGATGAGGATTGATTCAACAGGTTTGAAATGGATGGAGAGGAGAAAAATGTGGAGTTTGACTCATTCAAACCGATTTGAATGAGTGGATGGGAGAGTCTTGAGGTGTTGGTCGAATTATGGACTTTGGGGGAGGAGGTGTAATCAGTTTTGCGAAGCTAGGGGGTGCCGAATCTCAATAGCCAAGTAAGGGTGCATGTTCGGCTAGCTTTGGAAGTCTTTCTCTTTTTTCGTTTAGTGTCAAATTCGAAACCTCAATTGCTTTTTCTTTCTTTCGGCAACTTTGGTACTTGCCCAACCAAACCTTGTTCCTTTTGAATAGCCGAAACTTGATAGCCATTCTCTCCTCTTCTTTTCATGTGCATTCATTGTTGACCGAAACTTCCTCTTTGCCGAATCCACCTTTGTTCACTTCTCTTCTTCCTATTTTGTTCAAAGTCGAAACCAACACCCATTCTTCAGTCGATATCTTTCTTCCCTCTTTCAAATCTCCTTGTGCCGAAACTTCTTCCATTCTCCTTTGTCGAATCCCTTCAATACCATTCCATTTTTCTTCTTTATCTCTTTTATCTTCAAAAAGCCGAAAGTCTTGTTGTTCTCTTTCGTTTCCATCAAGTACTTTGGCCGAATACTTTGCTCATAAGCCCTTCTCTTCTTGCGTTTTCTCTTCATCATATTAAGTGCCGAATCTATCTCTAGTTCTTTCTTTGAGTTATAGCCGAATCTTCTGGTAAGTGACTTCTTCTTCTCTTCTTGATCGATTTGGGTAATGCCGAAACCCCACTTCTCTTCTATCTTCCCTTTTGTTATAGATCTATATATATTAAACTCTATTCCTGTTCTTTATTGGTAGCCGAAACCCCTAACATCAATAGGGTGTGCCGATCTTTGGTGGTTGGTGGCCGAATCAGTCATTAAGGTAAGGGGGCGGCAATCCCTTTTGGTTTCGGGATTCATGCTAAGGTCGAATGGTACTTGGATTGCTAATGATGCCTTTAAGTCAATTGTAGGGAGGAGTACAACCTGTTGCGGTAGATCTTCGGTATTTGGGTGCCGATCTAGGTAAGGGCTCTAGCGTTTGGATCTGTTTCTTATTCTTTCAAAAGCTGAAGGCTAATCATGTTTGTATGCTAGTGCTTGGCTGATTGCAAGGGAGGTTCATCACATAGATTTGGGATTTGGTTGGAAACCAAATCGGCATTAAGGTAAGGTGCTACCTTCATGCGACATATCTTCGGGATTTTGTGATTAAGCCGAATGGCTATAATATTAAAAGTATGTGTTGGCCGATTGTAGGAAAGGTGAAGGCAACGTTTCGGGATCTCGCTAGTTTCGCGTAGTTTCGGGATTTCGCTTAGATCTACAAATAGTCAGGTTTGTAACGCTTACACACTTCATTAGTATGATATGTTTATTATGTTACTGTTAATAGCCATTGAAACCGGTAGTTATGCCTTGTGGGCATGAGCGTGGACTCCGGGTAAGTCCCCTGATTATGGATCTCGATATATGCTATCATGTCATTGTTTAATGCTATGCCATGTGTTTTTTGAATCATCATACGTTATTATGCCACGATTGATATGGACATGATGGTGGGATTGTTGAGAGGAGGGGGAAGAATTATTTGGATGTCACGGTGGTTTTGACCACACACGGACAGGTTGGCCCCGTCTTTGATATTATTATTTGTGACTAAGTCCCAGTGGTTTTGACCACCAGTGGTTTTGACCACATTGATGATATTTGTGACTACGGTCACCAGTGGTTTTGACCACATATGGATATTGTGACTCGTCCCAGTGGTTTGGTACCACGGTGGGTTGGCCCCACATGTTGATTACGGGATTGTCATCAGTGGTTTTGACCACTCGATGGGTTGGCCCCATCACTTGATTTGTGACTACGGTCACCAGTGGTTTTGACCACACTTATATATATTTGTGACTTCGGTCACCAGTGGTTTTAACCACCAGTGGTTTGGACCACCAGTGGTTTGGACCACACGGGGTAGATAAAGGAGATCGAATGGTTAGGTTATGGGGTTGCATGATTTGCATGTTTTAGTAATGACTTGTGTAAGTGCTATTCTATCGGGTTGGGGATTTATACATTGAGTCTCAGTGACTCACCCCTTCCCCCATATTTTGCAGATGAGGCTTAGATCGCGGATTTGGAGCCGGGGAGGACTCGAGGTGGCCATGCAACTTATTTTCGGGTTTTGACTTTAAATTAAAATTCCGGTTTTTATTTATTTACTTTAAGTTTGGTTTTGGTTTTGTAATAAGGCCGCTGAGTATTATTTTGGGTTTTTTTTATATATACTTGCTTTTATTTGATTAGATTATGCATGTGCTTAATAATTTGATTTGCTTAAATAACCGGTAAAAAGCAACGTTTTCAAATTTAATTTCTTAAACAACTCCAACCACAAATGGTTCTTAACTCGACTATGCTTAACTCACTTGGTTTTAATAAGTATCGAAAGGTTTTCCCAAACTATAAACAACAAATGGATTTCCAACAAAAGAGGTTTTTTCCGAGTTTTAAAGCAACCAAAAACGATTTCAACTATGCTCTACACAGGGTTTTCTAACCTTTTAAACGGTAAAGGATTTTTCAATAGAAATGAATCGGCAAACTTGTTTTACTCAAAACGTTTTCACTCCGTAATATGCCAGATTCGGTCGTGGTGTGTTGACCAGGTTTAGGGTGTTACAGCGCCGCTAAAGATCTGAGCATTAGCGGCGCTTCCTTAAAAATGCCGCTAAAGATCTGAGCTTTAGCGGCGCTTCCTTAAAATTGCCGCTAAAGATCTGAGCATTAGCGGCGCTTCCTTAAAAACGCCGCTCAAGATCTGAGCATTAGCGGCGCTTCCTTAAAAACGCCACTAAAGTTCTGAGCATTAGCGGCGCTTTTATAAAAACGCCACAAAAGGTAAGCTTTAGTGGCGTTTTTTATAAAAGCGCCGTAAAAAAATATATTTTATTTTAGGGTTTAGAGTTTAGAATTTAAGATTTAATGTCTATAGTTTAGAGTTTTAGGGTTTATGATATAATGTTTATTATTTTGGTTTAAGGGTTTATGTTTTATAGTTTAGGGTTTATGATTTAGGGTTTTATAGTTTGGATTTGGGGTTTAAGGTTTAAGGATACTATTTGAAAACCGAAAAATATTTGGAATTTACTAAGGTTCATGATATTTTGTACTACACCCATATTATTTAATATAAGAATATAAAATATATGTTTTGTACTACACTAACATTGGCCACATGAATTCCCAAAAATTTGGTTTCGGATTATGGTTTAAGGTTTGCAGTTTAGAGTTTAGGGTTCGAGTTTTATGACCTAGGGTTTATGGTTTGGGTTTTTGAGTTTGTGGTTTTGGGTTCGGTGTTTGTGTTTTAGGGTATAATATTTAGGGTCTAAGGTTTATAATTTAGGGATTAATCTTGGATTTTTTAGAATATAAATCAAAATAAGATAAATGTAAATTATTATTTAAAAAAATATATATCAAAATGGGTTAAATCCCAAATGCATACATGAACAATGGTTTAGTGTGCAATTGTATACATGAACTTTAATTTGATCCAGATCTTGTAAAATATTAACACAATTATTGATATAATTAACATCAATTTTTATTTATATATTGCATACATAAAAATTTATATTTATTCAATATAAAAATATATTGATGTGTTTATATTTTAAAATAATGTGTATGATTAAATCAAAATTAAAGTTTCAACTATACATTTAAATCACAATTAGAATTTCACATCTAGAATTACACATTAAACCAAAATTCATATATAATTCTGATATGTATATATCTATATCAAAATTTAGGTGTGTACATATAATTAAATGTCATTTATATAAAAATCTAAACAACTAATGCAGACCATACTTAAAAGAATAATGTTGATGTAAAAAGAAAGAAAAAAGAAATTCCTAAAAGAGTTGATAATGGTAATTAAATTTTTAAAATTTAATAATAAAAAATTAAAAACTTAAAAACTTAAAAATTTAATATTTAATATTTTAGTTAAAAATTTCAATACTCAAAATATAATAAAAATAAAAATTCAAAAAAAATCTCAGCACAAAAATTTTAAAAGAAAAAACATAGAAAAATATAAGTTAAAAATAAAAAAATTAAAATTATGTAATAGTGGCGTTTTTGTAAAAATGCCACAAAAAATAGAACTATAGTGGCTGATCGCTGTAAATCAGAGTTTTAAAATTTATAAAAGAATGATCGAACCTGGAAACTAACTCTGACAACGATTAAAGGCAAGTGCACCTATCGAACAGTAGTATAGTTTAGGCAAGACCGGATTATCGAACCCAAAGGAACTAAAAGTACTAATACTAACTTTCTTTTTATTATTTAGCCTAAAATAAGTGAAGTTGTTTATTAATCTAAATTAATTAACTACTAAACTAAAGACTCTAAGACAAAGAAGAATGAATTTGGAAAATAACTTGGGAAAAACTCAGTTGATTTAAACGATACCCTAGGAAGAATCCACCTAGACTTCACTTGTTATCTATCACTGAACCATATGATTTTATTTACTTAGTTTGATCCGTAAGACTCCCTAACGTATATTAAACCCTCTCTCGAGGCGAATAACGTCTAACCCTAGGTTAATTAGTGGAACTCTCGTTCTCTTATAATAACCCCCTAGAATAGCAGTAAATCAATCTGTGGACTCCCATATTAGGTTTCACCCTAATCCGGCAAAATCTCGTCACCCTATCTCTAGGCGTGCGATTAACTCCGCTTAATTATGTTGGATCTACTCTTAGGCAGGGTCTATTCCTCCTTCACCTAAGCACGTTAAATTTGGATTAAGCTCACATAATTAAGAACAAACTAAGTATTTATCATACAATTCAAATAATCAAATAACAAGATTCATCATAGGTTTCATCCCCTTCGGGTATCCGAAGGGTTTAGTTCATAACAATAAAGAAAAACATCTCAAGAGAAAAGATAAAACAAAACATAAGAAATCCCTAAAACCTCCTGAAGGAATTGAAGAGGAGATCCTCCGTCTTGAGTAGAATTTCAGCTTCTCGAGATGAATCAACTGGCTATCCCTGAGTGAATCCCCACAAATCTGCCTTGGCTTAGCACGACGCCCCTAGACGATAGCTTTGGGCTCCCCCTTTCAGGTCATACTTAGGGTGTATTTATAGGCTTTTAAAATACGTTTCTTTCTCCCTAAGTATCCTTTCCCGAATGAAATTGCTCTTTTCCACGGCAGAGGCACGGCCATGGCACACGCCCGTGTAAATCGTGGCCAGGCCGTGTTTAGATTTCTTTAATGAGACACGGCCGTGTGAGTCGGGGTTAGACCGTGTTCTAGATGATCAGTAAGGCACGACCGTGTGATCTTTGGTCCAGGCCGTGTCGATTTCATGCTTTGGACCATTTGTCTCGTTTTAAGCCCGTTTTGCGTTCTTTTCATTCCCTGGTGCTTTCCTGAGTATATATCATGAAAAGAAAGGATTAAGAGCACCAAATTACATAAAATAAGAGATAATTCATCCAAAAGCATACTAAATGTGGGATTAAAATATCTTACTTTTACGGTTTATCAAATACCCCCACACTTAAGCTTTTGCTTGTCCTCAAGCAAAATTCTCAACTTACAATTAAAACGAACTTTCTATAATTCATAACAGTCATTGATAGTGTCTCATCATAATTCAGAGATAATTTATACATGGATAATTCAACTCAAAGAGTCCTAAAAATTCAAACATTATAAGTCATAGATTCTGTAGCACAAAACATAGGTGTTTCCCTTCATCTAAATAATTACCTCTGATTCGAAATCGACAAGGATTGACATCCTCACAAAAGATTCACTCAAATCACTCAAAGAGTTTAAGGTTCAAAATTTAGGCACTCAAAAGTCGAACATGAAGAGTTAATCCCATAGGCTTGCATGAAAATCAAATCTCCACCACTGAAATATGAGATGAAACACAAATCAAAAGGTCTTTGTTAGGGTTGTAACGGGGCTAGGGTTAAGGTGTGGAGTAAGGCTAAATTAGAGGGTTAGAATCGAGATTAAATCGAAAAATTACCTAACTAAGAACTAATGAACTAATAATAATTACATCAATTGAAAACTAATAGTACTTAATAATACGAGCTTCTTCTTCGATATTTGGAATTTAAGCGTATAAGCTCATTTAATCACAACTAATGATGACTAATGAATATACTTTTGATTTTTTTTTTAAGAACAATCATAAATACATAATGAAAGATAAATTACTGAAATAAAACATCGTTAGGCTATTAATCAAATCAAATCTCAATATAAGGGTAGTCAAAAGGAATGGTGATAACAAAAACAAAGGGGTTCTGGGTTAATATTAGCGGTTATGTCAATAAGAAGGGTTGTTAGGGTTAAAAGGGGTTCACTAGGGGTTAATTGTGAAGGTAGGCTTTTTAATGGAGTTAGTGGGTTAAATCCTAGGTGCCTTTATCATCTCTGTGTATCAAATCAAAAAGTGTGGTCTCGACATGTATAATCGATGCAAGTTCTAGAATAACAGATCAATGTTGACATACTCATAATCAATAAAGTGAGCAAGAAAAAGAATTTATGCTCTATAAGGCTCAAAAACTCACAAAATTTATGGGTATTTTGATGTCAACCTCGTAAATTTCAAACTTCAAGATAATATTTAAACTCAGTTTGACAACCTAGCAAATTTTTAATTTCTGAAAAATAGACTTATCATGCTTGATTCTCTAGTATTCTTAGAATTTAATTATCAATGCAAAATTATCAGTGATTTAATCTAAAACATATCAATAAAAATCATAAATCATCAGAAATTTCATCCTAATTAGTAATATGAGTAATTTACTTTCAAACAAGGCATAATTCAGGCTTTGAGTTAGGTATCTTTTTAGGTTGTTCACCCTCCCACACTTGAGATGTATGTTGCCCTCAATGTACAAAGATATATAATAACCTTGTAATAAAATCATCAGATATGGGGATAAGTGAAAACTTCCTGGATTTTCGGATGATTCCTTGAGAGGAGATTGTGCCTTTGGTGGTGGTGATGGGCCGTCTGGATGACGATCCTGCGCTAGATGAAGAAATTGGGTAGCTTATGTAGGATTAGCCAGGATATTTAAAGAAACCTTAATAATATACTAATAATATAATTAAAGACAAGAAAGATAAAGAAAAGGAGGCTAAGAAGGAAAATAAACTAAGTTTAAAAGATAAAGGGGCCTGAGAATCCTTATGGTAGATGGTTCGAGAGGTGGGTGTGACTTTGAAGGTGACGGAGTTGTTGGTGATGGTGGAAGTGGCGTGATTCCCAAGCAGCCTTAAGAACCTAAAAACAAGAAACTAAAACAAAATAAACTAAATTAAGTATAAGAGAAGTAAAGATAAAGAAAATAAAGGAGAAGATAAAAATAAAAGAACAGATAATTGGTCTCAAAGACCCTTGGCTTGTTGTTTGGATGAAGCTGCCGACATGAACTCAGGTGAATCGGTCTCCTTTGAGGAGATTGGCCTTTTACGCTTCTTTGCCTTGGATATGATTTTGTTGTAGCTCAAGAGTCTGAGGATTTATTAGGAAAAGGAAAAAAACAAAAAGGGAGAAAAGAAAGAAAGGAAGAAGAAGAGTAGTAGGTAAGGAGGGAAAGGAGAGGGCCATGGTATTTAAATAGAATCTCAAGTCTGGCAATTTACCATGCCCGTGGGTTGAGGGTGTGTCGATTCACACGGCCGCATTGCACGGCCGTGTTCCTAGGCGTGTTGGTTACCCCATGTTTGTTTTCGATTCGACCACGGTTGGAAGACACGGGCGTGTTCTACCCGTGGTTGGAAAGTCAGTAGCTTCGCACGGTCGTGAGGCACGGGCGTGTTCTTCCCGTGGTTGGAAAGTCAGTAACATCACACGGTTATGGGGCACAGTCGTGCCCCTTTTGTCGGTGCCCGTGGTGTAGTGGTTGGATCCGTGACGTCAAAAAGTAGTTGGAATTGATTCGCACGGCCTCTGCTATGTCAGTACGGGGATTCTTATGGTCCACACGGCCATAGCCACGGTCGTGTGTAAGGCCGTGTGTTCTGTAATTCTGCACCCCTTGTTAGTTTATAACTAAGTGTTCAGAAAGAAAATAAGAAAAAGAAAAATAAATTTAAAGCAAAATGTAAAAATAAATTGTGATAGTGCTCGGGTTGCCTCCCGAGAAGCGCTCGTTTATAGTCTTAAGCTAGACTCTCCTCTCTTTCGCTTTGTCAGGGTGGTTTGAGGAGTTGGAAGTCCTTCCTCTTGCTATCATTTTGCGCTTCTTCTGAAAAAATTTAAGTCGAGATGTGTTTATAGTAAACGTACCAAAAATAGGATTACTTACTCGATTGTTAGTGTGGAAAAACACTGGTTACCTTAAAAGATATTTCTTTGTTTGTGCTAGGGTTAGGAGGAGATATTCGAGGATCTCGCCTGATCTAAATGACAAAGACTGGTCCCCTATTTTGAAGTGGTTTGTTGTTCCTATTAGCTCTTTTGGGGGCTCTTTCAGTTTTATCTTGTGTGGTTCCGGTTCTTCGTCGTGTATCCCTAATTTCTCCTTGAAGTGTGTCTTCCACTCATCTAGATCATCGAACTGAATCCCTCGATCTTCATGAGTTATTTCTTTGTTGGCATGGGGTTTAGGATCGGGTTCAGTTGTATTCTTTGGTGGTGCTTCCTGAAAATAAGTGTTAACCGAATGGTTATCAGTAGAATTTATGTTCTCACCTTGATTACTCGATGTTCTAGCCTAGTCGAGAGCCTTGATGGTGACTGTCTCATTACCTACACAAAGTATGAGTTCTCCTGCATCAACATCAATTTTAGTCCTGGCGATTAAGCTAAAAGGGTCTTCCTAAGAATAGGGGATCGAATTATCCTCATCCATGTCTAAGACAACAAAGTCTCATCGGGAAAACGAAATCATCGATTTTCACAAGAACATCTTCGATAATACCCCTAGGAATTCTAACAGTTTTATCAGCTAATTGAATGCTCATCCTAGTTTGTTTGGGTTTCCCTAGACCTAATTGTTTAAACAATTTATAATGCATGACATTTATTCTTGCCCCTAAATCAGCTAACGCATTATCAACAGTTAGTCTACCAATTAAACATGGAATTGTAAAACTCCCTGGATCTTTTAGCTTTTGTGGTAGTCTACTTTGGAGAATTGCTGAGCACTATGCGTTAAGTTCCACATGTGACGACTCGTCTAACTTTCGTTTGTTTGTCAAAAGCTCTTTTAAAAATTTCCTAGAATCTGGCATCTGCGAAAGAGCTTCAAGTAATGGTAAGTTAATATGTAATTTCTTTAAAAGTTTAAGAAACTTACCGAACTGTTCTTCTGTGTCGTCTCTTCTTAATACCTCAGGGTAAGGTACGCGAGGTTAGTACTCTTTGATTACCGGTCTTGGCTTGTCTTGTGTTACCTCAACTTAAACTTTTTCTACCTCGTTTCCTTCTGTTGGACTGGGTTCGTCTACTTCTTCGCTTTCTTGAGCTGTTATGGCTTGGATCTGCTCCTTTGGATTAATTTCAGTATTACTTGGTAGACACCCTTGCGGTCGTTCGGATAATAGCTTTGCAATTTCTCCGACTGACTGGGTAATTTCCCCGATTGCCTTTGTAAATCCTCCAACTTGGTTCTCGATCTTTTTGATCGATGTTTGTTGGGTGTCGAGTGTTACCTCATTTTTTTTAGAGACGGGCTTCTGTGGATGCTATGAATTTGTTCAACGTCTCTTCTAGATTCGGCTTCTTTTCCTGTGGACAAGGCTGATTTTAGAAATTTTGAGGAGGTTGTTGTCTTTGATTTCTTTGATTTACTTGTCCTCCCCACGAAAAATTTGGGTGGTTCCTCCAACCTGGATTATAATTATTACTATATGGGTTATTATTAGATCTGAAATTGTTACCTATATAGTTCATCTGTTTGCTTTCTGTGCCCGGTTGGTAGGGTGGGTACTCGGGATTCGCCACAGTTCCATTGTGTCGCACTGCATGACTGGATGTACCAGCGAAGAACACAAACTATCAATCTTCTTATTCATCAACTCTACCTGATTTGATAGCATGGTTATTTGCGTCGAGGTTGTAAACTCCTCGCTATTTTTGTTGGCCTTGTTCTTGTAACTTGTCACCGATAGTTATTCAAATGACATCTCTTCTATAAATTCGTAGGTCGCCTCGGGAGTTCTCGTTGTTCAAAGTTCCACCGGCAATTTGAATCAATTAATTGCCTCGTTGAAGGATTCACACCGTTATAAAAGTTTAGACTTGGAGCCACAAAGGTAAACCGTGGTGTGGGCATCGCCTCAAGAGATCCTTATATCTCTCCCATGCATCGTATAATGTCTCTAAATTCATCTCGCACAAAGGAAGATATATCATTACGTAATTTGGCCGTTTTGGCGATGGGGAAATATTTTAATAAAAATTTTTGGTCATTTGTTCCCATGTAGTGATTGACCCTCGTGGTAACGAAGTTTAACCAACTTTATTTAGCTTTATTCTTTAATGAAAAGGGAAATAATCAAGACGTATGGCATCATCAGAAACGCCATTTATTTTGAAGGTATCACAGAACTCTAGAAAATTAGCTATATGAGCGTTTGAATCTTCGTCCTGTAAACAATCAAATTGAACAAACTGTTGAATCATTTGTATAGTGTTAGGCTTTAATTAAAAATTATTAGTAGCTATAGCAGGCCTAACAATACTAGATTCGGCTCCTGTTAAATGTGGTTTAGCATAGTCAAACATGGTACGAGGAGCATTATTTTCTCCCACATCTTGTGGTGGAAGATTATTTTTGTCCATCCCTTCAGTAGGATTGGATCTGTCTTCTCGCTCTCCTTGGTAATTTAGGGCTCGCCTAATTTCTCTGCGATTTCTTCGAGCGGTAGCTTCAATATCACTGTCGTATTCTAAAGGTCCTCCCGGGTTCCTTCTAGAGGTACCTGCTAGGAAAAGAAAGAAAGAGAATTTAGCAAAATTAAAATAAAAACTAAAAGTAAAAATAAATTGCGAAAAATAAAAATAATGGCTAAAGTAATAAAAATAGAGTTTTCTTAATATTTTAGTTCCCCGGCAACGGCGCCAAAAACTTGATCGCTGTAAATCAGAGTTTTAAAATTTATAAAAGAATGATCGAACCTGGAAACTAACTCTGACAACGATTAAAGGCAAGTGCACCTATCGAATAGTAGTATAGTTTAGGCAAGACCAGATTATCAAACCCAAAGGAACTAAAAGTACTAATACTAACTTTCTTTTTATTATTTAGCCTAAAATAAGTGAAGTTGTTTATTAATCTAAATTAATTAACTACTAAACTAAAGACTCTAAGACAAAGAAGAATGAATTTGGAAAATAACTTGGGGAAAACTCAGTTGATTTAAACGATACCCTAGGAAGAATCCACCTAGACTTCACTTGTTATCTATCACTGAACCATATGATTTTATTTACTTAGTTTGATCCGTAAGACTCCCTAACGTATATTAAACCCTCTCTCTAGGCGAATAACGTCTAACCCTAGGTTAATTAGTGGAGCTCTCGTTCTCTTATAATAACCCCCTAGAATAGCAGTAAATCTATCTGTGGACTCCCATATTAGGTTTCACCCTAATCCGACAAAATCTCGTCACCCTATCTCTAGGCGTGCGATCAACTCCGCTTAATTATGTTGGATCTACTCTTAGGCAGGGTCTATTCCTCCTCCACCTAAGCACATTAAATTTGGATTAAGCTCACATAATTAAGAACAAACTAAGTATTTATCATATAATTCAAATAATAAAATAACAAGATTCATCATAGGTTTCATCCCCTTCGGGTATCCGAAGGGTTTAGTTCATAACAATAAAGAAAAACATCTCAAGAGAAAAGATAAAACAAAACATAAGAAATCCCTAAAACCTCCTGAAGGAATTGAAGAGGAGATCCTCCGTCTTGAGTAGAATTCCGGCTTCTCGAGATGAATCAACTGGCTATCCCTGAGTGAATCCCCACAAATCTGCCTTCTCTGGCTTAGCACGACGCCCCTAGACGATAGCTTTGGGCTCCCCCTTTCAGGTCATACTTAGGGTGTATTTATAGGCTTTTAAAATACATTTCTTTCTCCCTAAGTATCCTTTCCCGAATGAAATTGCTCTTTTCCACGGCAGAGGCACGGCCATGGTACACGCCCGTGTAAATCGTGGCCAGGCCGTGTTCGGATTTCTTTAATGAGACACGACCGTGTGAGTCGGGGTTAGACCGTGTTCTAGATGATCAGTGAGGCACGGCCGTGTGATCTTTGGTCCAGGCCGTGTTGATTTCATGCTTTGGCCCATTTGTCCCGTTTTAAGCCCGTTTTGCGTTCTTTTCATTCCCTGGTGCTTTCCTGAGTATATATCATGAAAAGAAAGGATTAAGAGCACCAAATTACATAAAATAAGAGATAATTCATCCAAAATAATACTAAATGTGGGATTAAAATATGTTACTTTTACGGTTTATCAGTGGCATTTTTATAAAAATGCCACAAAAAAAGCTAGAAGTTGAGAAAGTGAAAATATGCCAAATCCCTCCAAAAAAACCCCAAAGACAAACCAAATTCCCTCCCTTTCTTTCTCTTTCCAAACTCAAAATAAATAAAAAAAAGCAAGGGAAAAAGCGTAAGAAAATATCTAATACCCCAAAAATGGCTCTCTAACCCTAACTTTTCATCTCTTCATTGTTTGCTTCTCTTTCTCCCCCACTGTTTCCCTACTCGATAACACATGTTGATTCCATTTTATTAACGGCTTTCTAGGATTTTGTCAATCAAAAACGCGATCCATTAGAGAAATTAAATTATAAAAGCAGCGCCAAAGCTTAGGAATCCTTCACCTATTCTCTCTCGAAATATCAACCTTTTTCATTTTTATTGTTGAAATTGAAGATCGATAAAAATTTGTAAACATTTCTTAAGTTCGAGAGATCCAATTTCTCTTCTCGATCTCAAATCCATGGCGCTTCCTCGATCGAAGCTACTTTTTCTCATTGTTCACTTTGTCTTTTGCGATCGCCGCCATTGCAGGTATGCCTCAATCTCTCCCGTCTCCCTCTCTCTCGAAAAATGCGTTTATATATGTTCGTGGAACTTTGTGGTATTTTTACTGCGCAGAAGATTTATTACGACATATTGCAAGTGCCGAAAGGAGCATCCGATGAGCGAGATCAAAAGAGCGTATAGAAAGTGGCATTAAAGTACCCATCCGATAAGAACCCCGGCAATGAAGAGGGCAATAAGCGATTTGTCGACATTAACAATGGTAAAAAAATTGTTCTTTATTATTATAATTTTTGAAAAATAAGTTGAGTGATAGATTTGATTGAATTTTCTTCCTTAAACGATTAATTGCTTTGACAATGATTAGCTTACGAGGTGTTGTCGGATAGCTAAAAGAGGGGCATATATGATAGGTATGGTGAGGAGGGCTCACAAAGCAGATGTCACAATGAGGCAGAGAGGAGGAATGGGGGTCAATATTTAGGACATTTTCAGCTCGTGAGATATTTGAATGTTTATATTCCATTTCCTTTATGTAGCGTTCCATGAATGTTTATTAAATCTATGAATTTGTTAAGATGCCGACCAGTGAATTTTGAATTCTTAAAATATTTTTTAATTTGCTAAATCCATGTTTTTATGCTTTTCATTTTTACCATTTACATATAAATGAAATCCAAATTCATGTTCCTAAACTGAGTATTAATCATCTTGTTAGCTATTTAGTTGTAGTTTCGTTTAATTATCTTGACAGCTATTTAGTAGTAGTTGAAATGCTATTATAAATGGTGTGCCGACATTGTACCACAGTTTAGAAGCCAATTAATGTAGCTTAGGTTTATCTTAGGCATGCTAATGTTTCCCAAATTCAGGTTGTCTATAATTGATGTTAGATTTTAGAACCTTTATTTTTTGTACATTACAATTTTAGAGAGGATGAGTTACGCTAGGTTTGAACTCTGGTCTTGGGAGCCAACATGGAGCTTTTGGGTTATTGCGAACCTTTACATATGCTTACGTGTTAAGTTGATGATATATGAAATCAATAATAAAATGTAACAGATGTCAATAATGGTTTCAACTTTTGAAAACCATCTACCTAGCCTTACATTCACTTAGTTTAAACGTGGTTAGCCATCAATTTTGAGGAATTGTTTACTTTTATATATTTTATGCTAAATTCAATTTTAATATTGACAAGATGGTGTTTTCTTCAGGTTTTTTGGCGGAGGGTCAGTAGAAGAGGAAGAGAGAATTGTGAAGGGCGATGACGTAATTGTTGAATTGGATGCAACATTAGAAGATTTGTACATGGGAGGTACTCTTAAGGTGAGAGTATTATGTGCTCTACTAAAATTTCCAAATCGATAGTTGGACTGTGTTTGGTCATCTTGACTTCTGTGGAACCGAAGATTTTTGTGCATGACTAGTACCTTATTTAACGTCATATTTGAATTGTTAGTCTCTCAAAAGGTTTTGAACATATGCATGTTTTGTACTTGTATTACCTTTTAGGCTCGAGAAGTCTGGTTTGTGAGCGAGAATAGTGTATGCGACTACGCTTATCGCTTTCTCAATGTATTAGTAGTCTAAATATCATATCCATCTAATAATAATTAAACTTGTAAATGCAAGCGTCATAGGTTCTTAAGCTATCTAGTATTTTTTGTGGACCCTTTGCAAATGACAAGGCTAGATTCTCTCTTTGGAGTTTTAATGTTTATCAGCTATAAGGCATCATAGGGCAAAGATAATGCATATCAAGCCATGTAATGTCCTCGACTGCCTTAGCTAGGAGCTAGATTATTAAAATATTTCTTCTCTTCACCTCCTTAGGCGATCGCCAAAAGTGTAAGATAAAGTTGTTTGGCCCTCTTTGGACCTAGTCCTTTATACTTGACAAACTTGTACTTTGTTCCGAATGTTCTATTTCTTGGAATGCTTGGAGATCAATGAATTTTACATTGATTATTCTGAAATAAAGATGGTGTAGATAGGATGTACATTTTTTCTTCTTGTCCTTAACTTGAGCCTTTGTGGGGGAAATCGAAGGAGTTAGTAGCTTGGTGTTTGCCTTTTCATTTCTCTTTGCCAATGACATTCCTTGTCAAGATTCTTATTTTGTAAATAATAAGAAAAACATAATATTTATCTCAAATTCACCAGGTTTGAAGGAGAAAAACATCTTAAAACCATATCCAGTAAACGCAACAGAATCGCAGAAATGAGGTCTATCATAAGCAAATTGGTCCAGGGATGTTCCAACAGATGACTGAACAGGTACTGTGGCTTTGTATTTTTTTCTTTTTGATTGATATTTATGTTTCATACTGTTATGTATTTTGTTGGAAAATTTTGATATTGGATTTTGTCAATTTTATTGATCTATATGACTCCCTGCACTATAATGGCCAAAGATGGTTACTGGCCAAAGTGGTGATATTCAATGCATGCAGGTTTGTGCCAGTATGATATTTTTCATACGTGTCTTAATACAATCATGAAATGAGTTTCTTTTATGATTTTGATCTCTCAAAAACTGTCTTTTAACTGTAGTTTTGGTTTTTATCAAAATATTGGACAAGTGGGCCTATTTGCTTTGGAATTGTAAAGACTCAAATTGTTTTAAGACATTGGATATTGCATTTTACCTTTTTAAGTTGTCTTGAGGGACTATTTTCCCTTATCAAGCATGCCATTACTACTCACTAAAATGAGCTACAACATACTAACAATCACACTACTAATTTCTATATAAAAACAGTTAAATAAATAAATAAAAATGAAATACAGAGATAAAAACTCAATGAGGTCCAAAGCGTGTTGCTTATATTACTAGTAATTGATTCATAGAGGCAATTAGTTTTAAATGATTATCAGGCCATCATTTGGCCTCACTTACTTAGTAGTTTTACATCTACTGTGGTTTTAATTTGGTTTGTTCTTGCCAAGATTCTGGACTTTGAGCAAAGCAGAAACTTGACTCAAGATCAGTCTCGGTGAGGAATGGGGTTGCTAGCGAGGTCAATCATTGTCATGCTTCTCACCGTGATATGGGGTTCTGTGTTGTTGTTGGTCATTTGTGATCTTCGTGACTCGGTTGTGGTTTATGGAACTATTACTAAAGGATTTAACCTAACAGTGCACAACTCGCTTTACATCATTCTTAGATAGTTTACTATGATTTGGTTGCCAAGTTATTATCTTCTATAATTGGACTCAGGACTACTTTAGGGAATCCTACTCCTATACCCCATATTTGAATATGTCAAATACAAGTGGCGTACATGAGTACTTTAGAGAAAAAATGAGTTGAAGCAACATAGACTATTATAGCAAGCATTATCTGATTACCAAATCTGTTTGATCGAGTTCTATATCGCTTATCCCCTTTGTTGTTGTTCAAGCGCCCCAAGTTCTCAATTCAACTTCAGGAAGACACCTAGTAGTTTTGATTGCACCGATCATATCAGTACCAATGTTGGTTTCTTATTGTGTTTATCAGGTAATAAAATTTAATACACATTGTGATATCTAAAAGCTTTACTTCTAAAAGCTTGTGATATCTAATTTGTTTTTAATATTTCTTTATTCTTTGGTATTTTCATTTATTTTGATTTAATTACAAATATTTTGGCTTGTTGAATAATGGATCTGTATTTGATAACTTAGCATATTTGTCTTCTTAATTAGAATTGTTTAATTACTCTAATATTTATGTTGAATAGCATGATTGAGTACAAGCTACACATTTAATTCATGTTATGTAGATATGTGATCTAGTCTAAATAAACTTTGTTTGGGTGTTTGTTGGCTAGAATTCAATTCTTTCAATTTTAAACCTATTGATAAATTAAATCCTAGACATTCATTATTGGGTTATTTATCGATAACAGAAATAATCAATGGTGTTAATATTGGTTATTGAGAAGGTAAGAAGAGATTGGTTGCTAGGCGTTCGTTAGTAACTATAACCAATTTATGATAAATTTTATGATAAATTTTTCATAGTGCAAATAACAAAAATAATCAATGGTGTTAATATTGGTTGGTAGGCGTTCGTTAGTAACTATAACCCATGAATCAAAATCGAAATTTTGTCTTTAACTAGATTCTCATTATATTGATTTTCTTAAATTTTATTTTGCGATCTTTACTTTACATAGTTTTAAACTAGTTTTGTAAAGTAACTCTTGTATATTATCCACTTAATCATATCAAGCTTCTTTTTGTCATAAGTTGTTTGTGATAAGTGAGTGCTTGAGCTTATTTTTGGTTTTCTTTCTCTTGCTTGTTATAGGCTATGCTCAAGATGCTTAGCGAGATTGGAACAGAGAGAACATTCCAGAGTTCATTGAAGGTGTCAAAACAGTGAATATTGTATATATAATTTCTTTGTTAGTTCAAGCTAAAGGTTCAACATGCAAGTGCTATATTTTCTTGTGATTGTTTTATTTATTTTTGCATATATATTCATTTCTTCAGAAGCGGAAAATGTCCTGGTTTTGGCCACCGTGTATACAAAAACTATAATCCAAGGGCAAAGGTGATAAAGAATTTGGCAGAGGAAGTTTTCTCTGCTCATTTTGAGAAACTAGATGAATGTATAAGATATATTTTAGATGTTGGACCAGTGACAATTGAGGTTTTATTCAATAGGGCCATGGGATTTCCACCAGAGTTTTTCACTGTGTTATTTGCAATCCCATGTTTAAAAAAGTTAATCCGATTAAAATGTAAAATAGGCTTTACTTTATTCAATCAGTTAGTGTGTTATTTGCAATCAGTTAGTGCCTAAAATAGGCTTTACTTTATTCAATTAGATTAAAATGTATATTGGAAATGAACATCTAATAGTATGTGGCATTTTTAAAATATTTTAATTTTTTTTTTCATGCTCTTTAGCGGCGTTTTTTTGGAAAAGCGCCGCTAAAAGTCATGACCTTTAGCGGCGTTTGTGGGAAAAGCGCGCTAAAAGTCATGACCTTTAGCGGCGTTTTTCTCATAAACGCCGCTAAAGTTTGCGGCGTTGTTTTATGGCGCTTTTTGTGCACTTTTAAAAGTGCCACAAATACTATTAGTGGCGCTTATAAGCGCCGCTAAAGGCCTAAAAAATACCGCTAAAAGTCTGTTTTGCTGTAGTGTTACTTCAATTTAAGGGAAAAGTTAAGGAAAGCAAAGCAAAACAAATTTTAAGATATAAAATATTTTTTTGTCTTAAAATTATTTAGAAAATATTGAAAAAAAAAAATATTGGCATAATGATACATTTATCTCTTAATATTTTCAATTTTTATCAATTTGGTCCTTATTCTTTTTTTGAGCTAAATTTAATCCTCGGCTTTTTAAAAAGAGTTGAATGTGATTGTCAAAACCATTTTAAAATCGATTTTTTACAAAATGGGGATCGACTTTAAAAACAAAAACGGGAGCCGCCACCAATTTTTTTTCTTAGGTGTGATTGGATCACCTTTTAAAACGTTTTATTTTAAAACATTTTTTTTGTCCGCAAAAACAAGAAAATGAGTTCGGGAGTTGGTTACGTATGAGGAAGGGTTAGCACCCTCATAACGCCCAAAAATTGGTACCAAATCGATAAAATCATGTCCGATTGTTGAAAGTAAAGAAAATTACAAAATATGATCCTTTTATTAGAAAGAAAACCAAGACTTACCTATCCCAAAGAAATAAAGTAATTTACCCAGTAAGTTAAGGTATAGCACCTCATGACTTTGAAATTAAGCTCGTCTTTATTTTAGGAAATTCCTACCTCGAGACGCAAAATGTCGAACCTAGTAAGTTAAGGCACAACACTTTGAATTTCCAAGAATAGGTTTTTTATTTTGAAATTGATAAATCTTAAATTTCTTAAAAAAGGGAAATATGTAATACCTAAAGTTTCACGAGAAAAATTGAACCCAGTAAGTTAGGGCAAAATTCTTCTCGAAATTCACAAATATCACATATCACTATATTTCGAAAACCATTTGAATAAAATGTGTCGATTTAAAAGATGTTTTTATAAAAGCTATGGTTTGGATAGGATATTACAACATATATTGAAAATAAATAACAAATTATAAAAGAATAATATAAATAACAACATAATCTACAAATCATACTAACAATGAACAATAAAATAATAACACAAATATAACGAACTATACTAAACAATTATAAACATTCTAAAGCAAATAAACATGTAATAGCAATAAATGAAAGAATAATATATTTAAAAAATAATAATAATACTTTTTATAAAGTAACAAAAATTTATGGTAAAAGGAACTTATAATAAATATGTAATTTAATAATAAAATATATATAAATGATAGTAGTAAAATAAAATATTTTAGAAAAACATGTATAAAACTACATAAATAATATAAATAGAATATGTTAGATAATATAGATAATTAAAAATAAGGATTTTAGGAATATATAATATAACCTAATACTATATAATGTATATAAAAAAATATAATAAATAATATAAAATCATATAAAATAAATAATAATAAATAAACATATAATAGATTAATACATATAAATATATATATATAACTTATTTAATAAATTAACATACAAGTAATAAAAATATTTAATATGATAAAACATTTAACAAAATAATTTAAATTAAAAAAAACAAAAGAAATTTAGGATTAAATAAATATAAGGGGTTAAATTGAAACAAAATGCAAAGTTTAGGGTTAATTTAAAATAAATGAAAAGTTGATTTGATCGAAATTAAAAATAATAAAAATTGCGGAAGGACTGAAATGGTAATTAGACCATTAAATGAAAACGCGCGGATCCTCTATGCGGGTCGGGTCAATGCGCGGGTCCTTCTCCTGAACGACGTCGTTTTAGGCTTATTCATTTAAGCAAAAACGACGCCGTTTTATAATTGCTATATAAGCTGAAAATCAGATAAAAATCATTTTAAACACTTCATAAAAACCGAGCTCAAATGCTCTCCCTCTCTACCTGAGGCGATTTCCAGTGAGGGCCCCGTGAGACTCGACACTGTTCGCCGTCGCATGTGATGGCGGATTTTTCCAAAAGGTAAAATTTTCTTCTTTTTTGTATTTTAAAATATATATTATATACGAGTAAAAAAATAGAAATAAGAATAAAATAAAAAAATCAGTATTCGATAAATATAAAAAAAAAACAAAAACAAAAACCTTTTAATGCTTTATGAACTGTGTATATTCTCCCTTGTATCTTTTCGTGTGTATCCTTTTTTTTTATTTAAAAGTTTTGTAAGGCGTTTTATAGCCTTTGAAATAAACAAATAAACAAGGAAACAAAATACTGCCATGCTTGCTGTGATCTGCTTCCTTTTTTGTGCAGGTGAAGAGCGGCGGAGAATCTGGCGCATTTGATGGCGGCGCGACGGCGCGCGAAGTGCGGCTTCGACAAGGGCGGATGAAGGCGCGCCGATCAAGCTTCTACTGAGGCGGCGCCTAGGGTTTCAGCAAACCCTAGGCCTTCTGGTTTCTTTTAAGATTTGGGCTGTGCTGGGCCCCGTTTGTTTTGGGTCTATTGGTTAGGTCTGGGTAGGATTGGGTTTAGGTGGGATTGGGTTTAGGTCTGTTTTGGGCCACGGGTAATTTGTTTGTAAATTTGGGCCTTAGTTTTGTACTGTAAAACGGACATTGGTTTTTATTTTTATTTTTTGGTTTTTTATTCTGCTTTTCATAGGCCGGGCAAAAATGAGTACTTACAGTGATTATCAACTTTTCAAAAAGAGTCGAATTGATATTTTTTTAATGGAAATACTAATTAAAACATGGTAGCTTGCATGATAGTCTACGTATACTTCATGATATATATATTTAATAAACTTTTTATATATTTTTTTTAAATTTTGAATTTTCTATTTCTTGAAAAATTTTATATTTTTAAAATTATTTATTGATATATATAAGGTAAACGATGTAATGTCAACGTGAAGTACACTTAGACTACCACGTGGGTTGCCATGCCAACATCTTAAAAAAGAATAAATGCTTTAGCCAACATTTTCATTAAAGAAAAGTGAATTTGACTCTTGTTGGAAAGTTAATGATCAAACTTAGCTAAAAAAAAAGAATAAGAACCAAAATGATAACAAAATATAAACATTGATGGCTAAATTTATCATTATGCCAAAAATATTTATTATAAAAAAAATTAAATTCTTATTTAGCTTTGTAGAGGCCCATTTTTGCCCGGGCCCTTGAAAACCAAAATAGAAAATCAAAAATAAAAAATAATGTCCATTTTTACAGTCCAGTACAAGACCAATTACAAGCTCAATTTTTAATGGCCCAAAACTAATCCTAAAACTGCCTACCCATTAACCAGACCCAATCAGACCCAAAATACTCATGGCCCAAAAGGCCCAATGACTAAACGAAATCAGTGGAACCCTAGGGTTTCCTAGGTGCCGTAGCACCCTAATCGCCGCAGCAAGCTTCGCCCCAGCCTTCATGCCACAATCTTCGCGCCTAAGATCGCACCGCAATCAGCACGGATAGCACGCCCCATCGCCGCCGCATGCCTCGTCCACCTGCAAAGAAGGAAAGAAATCGAAGCAGCAAATGCAACAGATTGTATTTCCTTTTATTTTTATTTTTTTCGGGTTATAAAAACCCCAAAAAAATCTGTAAAATGGGGAATTTTTGGAGATACACAGAGAGAAATACAGACAAGAAAAGCACACAAAAATATTCAAGAAGAAACGTACAGAGAAATAAAAATATATTTTTACAGAGGTTATTTTTCTTTAAATATCTGTTTTTATTCTTATCTCATGCGTTTTTTAAATATACATATATTGCTAAAAAAGGGGTGAAAGAGTTTACCGTTTGATTTAGCGTCGAAAAAGGAGGTTTTTAGGTTTCCGACCACCGTCGAAGGAGGCGCGTACGGCGGCGCATATGGCGGTCGGACACCGGAGCCTCGTCGGAAGGTCTGGCCGGAAATCGCCAGAGGGAGACTTTAGGGAAACCTCTGATTTGTTTTTTTTTAAGGAAGGATTAAAATGATTTTTTTGGTCAAATTTTTAGCTTATATAGCTAAATAGAAACGACGCCGTTTTGGTTTAATCTAATAAATGCAAAACGACGTCGTTCGGGCTTTAGGATCCGCTTGTTGACCCGAAAACCCGGAAGGATCCGCGTGTTTTTATTTAATGGTCAAATTGCCATTTTGGCCCTTCCGCAAATTTTTTTAATTTTAATTCAGTCCAAATTACATTTTTATTTTTTATTAAATTAGCCTTGAATCTTATTTTTGTTCCAATTTAGTCCCTCGGGCTCTTTAAAGGTAAAACCGGAACGACGCCGTTTTAAAAAAGAGGCATAATTGCCACATTGGTCCCTGAGATTTAACACGCGCTTTAATTTAATCCTTTTTATTTATTTTTTAATTGCTATTTAACCCTTATTTTATTTGTTTTAATTTTATTTTTATCCTTTATATTTTATTTTATTACTTTATATTATATTTAATTATTTATCATATTAAATATTATATATTATTTCCTATATTTATTAATTTATTAACATTATGAAATTCACTTATATAGTTTTAATATGTATTATTTTTTTATATATATATTTAATTATTATTATATATTATTTTACTTGGTTTAATAATTTATATATTATTTTATAATTTATATATTATCAATTATATTATATTTTAACTTGTATATTATATAGTATTATATTATATATATATATAATTTTTGTTTGCATAAAATTTATATGATCTATTTTATTTATATCATTTATAATATATAATTTTTTATGATTAGTATATTATGTATATATATGTTTTATTTAAAATTTTATATATATTGTTTACTAATTATTTAATTATGTATAATCATTATGTATTATTATTGTTGTTATTATTTATCAACATTATTATTATTTTATTATTTTTATTACTTTCCTTTTAAAAAGTTAAATAAAAACTTATTCTCGGGAATTCAAAATGTCGTGTCCTAACGTGTTGGATGTGATATTATGTTATCTCGAGGTAAGACTTTTGAAAACAATGCAATGTTTCGTGTTTAGAAATTCGGGAAATAGTGCCCTAACGTGCTGGGTTGCGATTTTCCGTTTGGCTAAATAACTAAATATCCTTTTAACGGGTTTGTAAATCATGAGATGGTTTTGATTACGAAGGTTTTAAAATATCGTGTCCTAACGTGTTAGATGTGATGTTTGTATTCTTTCGGAATAAAGAAATCTCAAGTTTTAAATCAAATTGTTTGGTTTTAAATTATGAGATGTTTTAGTTTCTCGAGAATTAAAAAATATCGTGTCCTAACGTCTTGGATGTGATGTTTATATTCTTTCGGAACAAAGAAATCTCAAGTTTTAAATCAAATTGTTCAGTTTTAAATCATGGAATGATTTTAGTTACGAGGGTTTAAAAAATATCGTGTTCAAACGTGCTGGATGTGATGTTTATATTCTTTCGGAACAAAGAAATCTCAAGTTTTAAATCAAATTGTTCAGTTTTAAATCATGGAATGATTTTAGTTACGAGGGTTTAAAAAATATCGTGTTCAAACGTGCTGGATGTGATGTTTATATTCTTTCGGAACGAAGAATTCTTAAATTTAAAATCAAACTGTTCAAGTTTTTTTAGAAATTATATTTTTAAATTTCAAACCTTTCGGAAATGATTCTATCGATTAGGTAATAATTTTTGGGCGTTATGAGGGTGCTAACCCTTCCTCATACGTAACCGACTCCCGAACCTATTTTCTTGTTTTTCGTGGACCAAAATCAAATGTTTTAAAATAAAACATTTTGCAAGGTGATCCAATCACACCTAAATAAAAAGGATTGGTGGGGACTCCCATTTTTTGTTTTTAAAGTCGTCCCCGTTTTCTAAAAACTTTAAAATGGTTTCGACAGCTTGGCGACTCCGCTAGGGAAATAAGAGAGTCAAGCCGTAGAATTGATAATTTCATATCCTTTTGTTTTAATTTAAAATTTTGGATTTAAAAAAAAAATATGATCCTTTTATTGCATGTGGTTTTAAATATATTTCTCTGCATTACACTGCATGACCGTCGTGGTCGTACCCTTAAGTGGGAGCAAGAAGCTATGCTTTCGTGAGGTTTTCACCTCCGCATGGGCTAGTGGACTGCTTTCGGAATATATCTGTACCTATGTCTTCGTGAAGTTTTCACTTCTGCATGGCCATAGAGAAATGTATTCCCCTGAACCGAACTCGGTCCGTATGAGCCTATAATGGGTGAGGATCGAGGAATCTGCTGGTTCAGGTACCCTCAACTTTAGAACTAAACCGCATATAGTGAACCCTAAGAACCCACCTTGGGCAGAACTATGTCAAACCTTAGTGGTCACCCAAATAGGTGTTTGATTATTTTACTTGCTTTATATTCCATGGTACTAACTTGTTGTGTTTTATTCTTTTGTGCATATCATTTCATACTTTAAGAGGTATCGATTCACGGTCAGTTTCTAAGTTAGAAAGCTGGTTATGGAGAACGAATTCCTTGATAAAATGGAAGACAATGCAGTCGTTAGTATATGGTCAAAGCAAAGGTAATTAGAGAAAGAAGGGTATGGATTCATTTGAGCAAGAGGGAAATGAGGCAGCGCTGGAATCTCGGCCACTTGTGCCTTTTGATCAAAGAGGAAATGAATGCGAAGAAGATTGTACGACATCTTATGGCAGAGCGTGGTGTTGGAACTAAAGGGCAAAAGGTAACTATACTCACCAATCACTTCAAAGTGAGCGTGGGGAGTATGGATGGGCACTTCTACCATTACAGCGTTTCTCTTTCATATAAAAATAGTCACCCTGTGGATGGTAAGGGTTTTGAAAGGAAAGTGATCAACAGAGTGCATGAGACCTACAAAAATGATTGGAATGGAAATGATGATTTACTATAGGTCCGTTACCAAATAATAAGCTTGAGTTTATTGTTGTACTTGAGGATGTTGTGATGGAAATGCAAGCCATGATGGCCAGGATAACCCGAATGGGCGTGAAAGAAAGAGATTAAGAAGACCGCATCATTTGACATTAGCTATGCTGCGAAAATACCCATGCCCTGCACGGGCAGGAATCTAAAAACGCTCAAGAAGCGTGAGGGTGCTGGATATCATTTTAAGGTAGCATGCTGCGAAAAAGGGATGCCTACTTGTTCGCCAATCTTTCAAGATAATCAGAACAACTTCACAGACATTAGAGGAGGTGCCCTTGGCTGTAGGGGTTTCCATTTAAGTTTCAGAGCCACTCAAGGAGGCCTTTCACTAAATATTGATACCATGATAATTCAACCTGGACCGGTAGTTGATCAACTTTCCAAAGAGCTTCTCTGGTTAAAAAATTGAGGCAGATGCCTCAAGAAAGGATGAATGTTTTGTCTAAATTATGGTGCTGAACCAATGCTGAAATCTTGTGGTGTTAATATCAACTCTAATTTCACCCAAGTGGATGGACGTATTTTGCCAGCACCAAGGTTAAGAAGGGGCAATGGTGAAGATTTCTTTTCATGGAATGGGAGTTGGAATTTTAACAACAAGAAATTGGTGGAGCCATCTAGGATTGAAGGATGGGTTGTTAGGTTCCTCGTTGTAATCCAAACAACATTGTAAGGGATTTGATTCAGAGAAATGAAAAGAATTCGTATTGATCCCCCATTTGATAGATTCAAAGAGATGAACCAGAATAGACGCCTTTCACCTGTGGTTAGAGTTAGAAAAGTGTTTGAACAGATACAATCCAAACTTCCTGGAGCTCCGTAGTTCCTTCTTTGTCTGCTCCCTAATAGGAAAAATTCTGATCTTTATGGGCCATTGAAGTAGAAGAATCTTTCTAAGTAGGGCATTGTGACTCAATGTATGGCATCAGCTAGAGTGCATGATCAATACTTTACAAATCTTCTTCTGAAAGTCAATGCTAAGCTTGGACGGTCTCTTCATCACTACCGAAACAATAATTCCGCGGTCGAGTTAAAGTCAAGCCTGAAAGGTAAGATTGAAGAGTTAGTAACAGCTTTGCACAGTTGTGAACTTTAGATCAAGCTTCTTAAAATAAGAGAAGGGCGCTGGAAGGAAGAGTTTCATCATTCCCAAGTTAGAAGTCAGGGTTACCTCATGGGTGATGCAATAGTTCAGATTTTGGCATCACGGGCTGATACGTTGAGCATGAAGTATGAGCTGCAGTTCGATTATAGTCAAGAGCTAGTTCCATTGCTTTGGAAAATCAAAACTTTAGGACTTAGGACGAAAGCATATGGTAGTCCGTTTTATGTAAAGGATTTTGTTTTCTAATAAAGTTTTCTAAAATGAAGTTGATCAGAATCGATACCTCTTTGCATTCGCATTACATTGCATCATTTGCATTAGACTTTTATAAAAGGACCCTAATTAGGTAAAATGTTTCAGTTAACCTAGAAAACATGGAACAAAGGTTGGAGAGAATAGAACAAATGCAAATACAGATGCAAGGGCAATTGACCAAGATTCAGCAAGAAATGCGGGAACAAATGTTAGAGTTCCAAAAGAATGTGATTGGCCAGTTAACCCAGTTACTAGCCGGAGGACTTGAAAAAAGGAGTGGTCCAATGGTCAACGGTGTAGATGATGAGGAAGACATCGTTTATTCCCCAGCAGGTATCCCGACTCAGCCAGACACGCATTCGCATGGGGTACCCGTCATTATTGAACCCCAATGTCAAACGAACACTTCGGCCCTGCTGAAGTTCCCAATGGGTTTTAACCCGAATGATGATCAAGCCAAACCGGTTGTTCTGGTGGAAACAAAGGAAAGGGGAGAATGGATTTCTAAGGCCCTGAAGAAGAAGGAAAGGAAAGTAAGTAGTACCAGTAGGTACAACAAGAGCCATTCAGAATCGATTACAGTAAACCAGCCAAGGACGGTAACAACCAGCAATCAGGTCTCCCCAAGGCAAAGGCTCCAATTTACGCCAATACCGATGACGTATAAGGAGCTATATCAAAGTTTATTTGACACACATATGGTGTCTCCATTTTATCTGAAGCCATTACAGCCCCCATATCCTAAATGGTATGACTCGAACGCTCAATGCGACTATCATGCGGGAATAACGTGTCATTCAATCGAAAACTGTACTACGTTTAAAAAGTTGGTCGAAAGGTTTATTAAAATGGAAATTGTGAAGTTCGATGATTCATCAAAACCTTGTAACACCCCAAACCCGGCCTAAACGTTACGACCGAATCTGGCATGTCACATGAAAGGAATGTCTAAAAACTGTGCATTCGTTAAAAAGCTCATATTCTTTATAGTTGTGGTGAGAAATCGAGTTTAAGTAATTTTGAATAAGAAATGGTTTATTATCATTTTAGGAAAATCCCATATTGATCATTTAATAACAAGCAATAAACAAATTGAAAGCTGAAACCAAATAAAATACCCAAGGCCTTATTACATAACAAAAACTCAAATAAAAATAAGTCCAAATAAAAGAAACGAATTTACGAGTGAACATATGTATGGCCTCCACGAGTCCACCTCGCCTCCCAAATCCGCGATCTAATGATTACCGCAAAATTTAACTGGGGGGTGAGTCATCGAGACTCGGTGTGTAAATTCCCATCCAATGTGCCCCTTACACAATTTCATATGAAAATATGCATATCATGCACCCAAACCTAGCCATCCGCAACTCCTTCGTCTACCCCGTGTGGTACCAAACCACCGGTGGTGCTAAACCACCGGTGACCCAAAGTCACGATATCCATAATTGTGGTGCCAAAACCACCGTGACCCAAAGTCACGAATAATCCAATGATGGGGCCAACCCATCGTGTGATACCAAATCACCGGCGTCAATCCCAGATAATCATCGGTGTGGGGCCAACCCCCGTCGTGGTATGGCCACGGGACGAGACGCTATGAGGTGCCAAACCTCTCGGTGTCCCAAAGACACAATGTGATACCAAATCACCGGTGACCAAGTCACGAATCCAATGATGGGGCCAACCCATCGCGTGTGATACCAAATCACCGCGTCAATCCCGTATAATCAATCGTGGGGCCAACCCACTTCGTGGTGCTAAGCCACTGGGACGAGACGAGGTGCCAAACCTCCGTGACCCAAAGTCACAATAATCAATCTGTGGTACCAAACCACTGGTGGTGCCAAACCACTGGTGTCCCAAAGACACGGATATCATATTCCCCCTCCTCTCATCATACCTATGCAATATGACATAATAATTCGTGTATGCAGTATGTCATGTATGCTAGACATATACCAAATATAAGTATAACATGAATTACCATCATAATCAGATAGACATAAAACAACATAATCACCCTAATCAACCTCTAAGGGTATAACCGTAATTTTACCTACCAATGGCATTTTCGTAATTTACCCACCAAGGGTATATCAAGTAATTTACCCACCAAGGGCTGCCAGTAATTTACCCACCAAGGGCATATCGGTAATTTACCCTTCAGGATATTTTGGTAATTTACCCACTAAGGGTATTTCAAGCAATTCAGACCGGAATGGCCTTTCCAAAGGCCCGATGTCGCCTCGAGTGACCCAACTACCATTTCTGGTCGAAATGGACTATTGGGCCTAAAGCCCAATTTCGCCATCGGGCCCACACGCTCGTGTGGCCCACCTAACACAAATCTAGCCATGTATATAAGTTCCACCTAGTCTAGTTCACTATATACTACACAATCGCACAATTTACTCATAAGGGCCCACGGGCCCATTGGGCCCACTTCGCCCATCGCGCCCAAGCAAAAACCCAACCCACAAGAATACTACATCGACACCTCAACTATCGCGCGGAAGCCCCGTGACGCACGCGTTCGCGACGCTCGTGTGGCTACTATTGCCGTGACCAAAGACTTCGGATTTGCCGCTCTACAACTAGAGTAGAGAGAGTTAACACACCGATAGGGACTCGTGTTAATCCGCTCCGACCACTCCTCGTGCCCAAACGCCTTCCAAGGTGTGTCAACCTCCTCCTCGGAATGCTCTTTATATAGCTAGCTCTTCACCTTCCTTCTTTGTATCTTTCCGATGTGGGATCCTTCGTTAGTAGAGTTTAAATTCAATCTGAAACTCTTCCCGCCTGCATCAGCAAAATAAATACTCCCTTGCTTCTCATGAGATTCGAACCTGTGCTCCCTTGCAACATAATCCACACTGCTAGCCACTTGGCCACAAGCTCCTCTTGTGTCTTAAACCATGCGCAACTAAATATAAATCTATAGCCAAATTCTGAGGTCCAAGTAAAAAGAAAACCAAAATGCAAAAGCCAAGACTTGAACCTTGGACCTCCTTCCTTCCTTGTGGCGTCACCCCCTTGTCTCTTATGTGGCGTCACTTTGCCACTACACCACACACTCCACTTGTGTCATTTTTCCCCACATTTTATTCTTAAGGCCTACCTGCCAACTTCCAGGGTTTTTTTTTCACCTAAAACCAAAATTTCCCCAAAGCTAATATTTGATCCCGGGACTTCATAGAAGCCCTCTAACCTTCCAAAATAACTTACCTAATAAGTCTAACTTGTGTTAATGCCGATCTCTTACTCTTTAAAAAAAAAAATTTAACGCTACTACGCTCAAAGCCCATTGGGCCCAATCCTACTAGGCCCAATTTCGGGATGTTACAAACCTGATCACTTTGACAAGGCAGTAAATGCGATAAGTGAAGGAGGAGACAAGAAAATTGTGATCCCTTGAAGAAATCAAAAGCGAAGAGGGAGTTAGAGAACGAAGTTTCCAAGCCCTTGCGTACTTGGGAGTGTCTTGAATAAAAGGATTGTGGAAGAGATCCTGTATTTTTAGAGCTGATCTATAGTAATGTGCAAAACATGCTTGTTGCCTTAGGCCTAGAGGCAATAAGAACTCTTTTATGAAATAGGCTTATGTCCGAAACTTTATTTCAATAAAATGCATTTTTAAGCAAATATTCTTTTATTATTTCCATTTCATATTGTACATTATTTTGTTTTACAATATTCTTTTATTCTTTATTCATAATCATACAAATAACTGTTCTTTGAATCATTTATTCTTTTGAAATATTCTTTCGAACCTATACTAGGTCCCCAGATATCAACGACATGAGCGACGTTGTTACTGACTCCCTTTTTGAATAAGATATGGGTTTAGGGGATCTTAGGACTTTGAAGATGACAAAGATTGTAACATACCTTCTGATTTGTTAAGAATGGTCCAACAAGATGAAAAACAGACCTTATTCAACAAAGGGTCAACGGATATTATGAGCCCAGAAAAGGGATGAAGATCGAAGCCCAGCTCACCATAGAAATAATGCGAGACATCATTGAGTTATTTTCAAGAATTCAAAGATGTTTTGCGCGATCATATCAGGACATGCCTGGGCTACTAAGATGTAGGCTACACATGAGGATCGGGCACTGTTGGTCTACCAAAAAAGGGAGATTGCTTCAGTTATACCGCAAATGTAGTATTTAAGGAGACAAGATTCATGTGCCTTCTTCACTTCTTCACAAATTTTCCATATGTGTGAGCATGGATATTATGGGGCCAATCTCGTCAAATGCTTCTAGTTGATATCGATTCATCGTTATGGTTGTCGTCTACTTCACTAAGAGGGTGAATGTTGCTTCATGTGCCAATATTGTAAAGTCGACAATAAAAAAAATCAAATTCAAAAAAAAAATTCAAAAAAATCAAAAAAATAAAAAATGAAGGAAAATATCATATGCCAGCACAGAATGCATAACTGTACAAAGTCAAAGTTTACAGTTTATCCAAAAATCAGGCAGCATACAGTAAAAGTTGCCAAAAGAAAAACAACAAAAATTATGAAAGGTGACTTAGACTTGTAAGGATTGGCATAAGAAGCTACCGTTACCTTCTGTCTTACTGAACGTCGGCCAGAACCTTCGCTGGGGGCAACATCTTACCTATTGGTTTATGGAATTGAAGCGTTTTGCCAATTGAACCTAGTTGAGGAAAAGGTTAAAGTTATCCATCACGATCAGATGATGCAAGCTTATAAGTTCATTTCAGGGAATTCCACGAAGAAACCTGATGTTAAAAGAGATTTTTCTTCTACAAAACTATTTTAGAAAAAAATCATATGCCAAACTAGGAAGGACTTATGTAGGGTCTGTTCTAGAGGAGCATTGATATTGACCGAGATAGACGGCAAAGACTTGCCCAATCCAGCGAATTCAGGTTTAGTCAAGAGATATTTTACCTAAAAGAGGAAAGACCAAGGTTAAAACCCGCAAAGGGCGCCTTGAGCTCAAAAAAAAAAAGGAGAGGCCAAGGCAAAAACCTGCAAAGGGCACTTTGAGTTGAAAACCCGAAAAGGGCAGCTCAAATTTTGATCAAAAGTGGGGCATACAGTAGTCTTGCTATATTTGAATTAACAATGAAGAAGTATGTTACATCTTGGGGCATTGACAGAGTACTCCGGATCCCTTAAACACATATTGAGTTTAAAATGGTCCTCAAGAAATCGAAACAGAGAAGCTCAGACTGCGATATCTGGGGCACCTAGTTTCCCATTTTTACCAATTTTAAATTTTTGATTACTTCATTCTTTTCAAAGCAACACCCCAATTAATTTTCTTTATAGCCTTTGCTATATTTACTTTATTCTTTTTAAGATATACCAATCAATTTTCATTTATTACCTTGGTTATCTTTGATTAGCTTATTTGTTTCGAGCTATGCTCTTGATTAATTTCTTTCTTGTCCATTGCTGTAATCTTTTTCAAGCATTTTATATTGAAATAACGATTAATGGACTAATAATACTTTCATAAAAGGAGTTTTGCATATTACTCTAGAAGCTTCTAAATAATATGAGGAATCTGAAACATGACTATTGTTCAGAACTCACTAAGCCTAAGGGTTGGAAACATTGAAAAATGATTATCTCTTCGGATTCTTATGAGATAAGACAATTTCGTTGGTGATACTATATTGGCAAATGACGAATAAGGCCAATCCATGTGTAAAAAGGGATCATTATCGGGATACCCTGCATTCATGTAAATTTCAGACTCATACATCTGGTTATTACACCCAGGGAATGGTGTAACAGGTTAAATTGATGGAAAACGATACAAGTTTTATACCTCTAAGTGGTAACAGATTGGATGGAAGAAATCAAATGTTATTGCAGTTGGATGGTACAAACCTTATGTTCTCAATATCCAAGTGAAGTTGACTCAGAAATTACATTGGGGCAAGCTGGTTGAGCAGAACATGATTGATAAACGAGAATTAAAAACAAATGAGTGATAACACCTAGAATAAGAATCATACTCATAACATTTCTGTATCATAGCAAATTTCATTAGGAGCATTTGATTCATTTCGGTCATTGCGTCCTAATCCTTTAAAAGGGGTCATCTTCATGACATGTTATATATAGCTAGAATCATTTGATTCATTTTTGATCATAGCATCTTAGTCATATGACATAAACATACTAAACCAAATCTATAGGACATGTCCCTCGGAGGATGGTGTAGCAATATCCGTGAAGTTTTCAGAAGATCTCATCTTCCTGAAGTTTTAGGATGCAGATCGAAAAGAATTTCAGCCTTATCTCTCTGAAGTTGTAGGGAGTAGACTGAAGACAAGAGATCTCATCTTCCTGAAGTTGTAGGAAGCAGATCGAAAAGAATTTTAGCCTTATCTCCCTGAAGTTGTAGGGAGTAGACTGAAGACAGAAGATCTCATCTTCCTGAAGTTGTAGGAAGCATATCGAAAAGAATTTCAGCCTTATCTCCCTGAATTTGTAGGGAGTAGACTGAAGACAGAAGATCTCATCTTCCTGAAGTTGTAGGAAGCAGATCGAAAAGAATTTCAGCCTTATCTCCCTGAAGTTGTACGGAGTAGACTGAAGACAGAAGATCTTATCTTCCTAAAGTTGTAGGAAGTAGATCAAAGACAGAAGATCTCATCTTCCTGAAGTTGTAGGAAGTAGATCGAAAAGAATTTCAGCTTTATCTCCCTGAAGTTGTAGGGAGTAGATCAAGATGTAAGATATTATCTTCCCGGTTGTAGGAAGTAGATCAAGATGTAAGATCTTATCTTCGAAGTTGTAGGATAGATCGAAGACAGAAGATCTTATCTTCCTGAAGTTGTAGGAAGTAGATCAAAGACAGAAGATCTTATCTTCCTGAAGTTGTAGGAAGTAGATCGAAAAGAATTTCAGTCTTATCTCCCTGAAGTTGTAGGGAGTAGACTGAAGACGGAAGATCTTATCTTCCTGAAGTTGTAAGAAGTGAATCGAAGACAGAAGATCTTATCTTCCTGAAGTTGTAGGAAGTAGATCAAAGACAGAAGATTTTATCTTCCTGAAGTTGTAGGAAGTAGATCAAAGACAGAAGATCTTATCTTCCTAAAGTTGTAGGAAGTAGGTCAAAGACAGAAGATCTTATCTTCCTGAAGTTGTAGGAAGCAGATCGAAGACATTAGTCTGATCTCCCTGAAGTTGCAGTGGAGCAGGTTAAAAGATAGTGGATATCGCCTCCCTGAAGTCATAGCGAAACAGATTGAAGCTATCAAATCAAGATGAAGTTTCAGTACCTCTGAAGATGCAGTTCGGATTGGAAGCCATTTGAAGAAGACGAGGATCAAGAAGTCAAGGTTCGGCCAAAACCGGGCAAAATTGGTCCTTTTATAGTCTTTGCTCTATTTTCGTTACATGATAATGAGCAAAGAGGGGCAGCTGTAGAGGCCCATTTTTGCCCGGGCCCTTGAAAACCAAAATAGAAAATCAAAAATAAAAAATAATGTCCATTTTTACAGTCCAGTACAAGACCAATTACAAGCTCAATTTTTAATGGCCCAAAACTAATCCTAAAACTACCTACCCATTAACCAGACCCAATCAGACCCAAAATACTCGTGGCCCAAAAGGCCCAATGACTAAACGAAATCAGTGGAACCCTAGGGTTTCCTAGGCGCCGCAGCACCCTAATCGCCGCAGCAAGCTTCGCCCCAGCCTTCGTGCCACAATCTTTGTGCCTAAGATCGCACCGCAATCAGCACGGATAGCACGCCCCATCACCGCCGCATGCCTCGTCCACCTGCAAAGAAGGAAAGAAATCGAAGCAACAAATGCAACAGATTGTATTTCCTTTTATTTTTATTTTTTTCGGGTTATAAAAACCCCAAATAAATCTGTAAAATGGGGAATTTTTGGAGATACACAGAGAGAAATACAGACAAGAAAAGCACACAAAAATATTCAAGAAGAAACGTACAGAGAAATAAAAATATATTTTTACAGAGGTTATTTTTCTTTAAATATATGTTTTTATTCTTATCTCATGCGTTTTTTAAATATACATATATTGCTAAAAAAGGGGTGAAAAGAGTTTACCGTTTGATTTAGCGTCAAAAAAGGAGGTTTTTAGGTTTTCCGCCCACCGTCGGAGGAGGCGTGTATGGCGGCGCGTATGGCGGTCGAACACCGGAGCCTCGTCGGAAGGTCTGGCCGGAAATCGCCAGAGGGAGACTTTAGGGAAACCTCTGATTTGTTTTTTTAAAGGAAGGATTAAAATGATTTTTTTGGCCAAATTTTTAGCTTATATAGCTAAATAGAAACGACGCTGTTTTGGTTTAATCTACTAAATGCAAAACGACGTCGTTCGGGCTTTAGGATCCGCGTGTTGACCTGAAAACCCGGGAGGATCCACGTGTTTTTATTTAATGGTCAAATTGCCATTTTGGCCCTTCTGCAATTTTTTTAAATTTTAATTCAATCCAAATTACATTTTTATTTTTTATTAAATTAGCCTTGAATCTTATTTTTGTTCCAATTTAGTCCCTCGGGCTCTTTAAAAGTAAAACCGGAACGATGCCGTTTTAAAAAAGAGGCATAATTGCCACATTGGTCCCTGAGATTTAACACGCGCTTTAATTTAATCCTTTTTATTTATTTTTTAATTGCTATTTAACCCTTATTTTCTTTGTTTTAATTTTATTTTTATCCTTTATATTTTATTTTATTACTTTATATTATATTTAATTATTTATCATATTAAATATTATATATTATTTCCTATATTTATTAATTTATTAACATTATGAAATTCACTTATATATTTTTAATATGTATTATTTTTTATATATATATTTAATTATTATTATATATTATTTTACTTGGTTTAATAATTTATATATTATTTTATAATTTATATATTATCAATTATATTATATTTTAACTTGTATATTATATAGTATTATATTATATATATATATAAAATTTTTGTTTGCATAAAATTTATATGATCTATTTTATTTATATTATTTATAATATAAAATTTTTTATGATTAGTATATTATGTATATATATGTTTTATTTAAAATTCTATATATATTGTTTACTAATTATTTTATTATGTACAATCATTATATATTATTATTGTTGTTATTATTTATCAACATTATTATTATTTTATTATTTTTATTACTTTCCTTTTAAAAAGTTAAATAAAAACTTATTCTCGGGAATTCAAAATGTCGTGTCCTAACGTGTTGGATGTGACATTATGTTATCTCGAGGTAAGACTTTTGAAAACAAGGCAATGTTTCGTGTTTAGAAATTCGGGAAATAGTGCCCTAACGTGCTGGGTTGCGATTTTCCGTTTGGCTAAATAACTAAATATCCTTTTAACGGGTTTGTAAATCATGAGATGATTTTGATTACGAAGGTTTTAAAATATCATGTCCTAACGTGTTGGATGTGATGTTTGTATTCTTTCGGAACAAAGAAATCTCAAGTTTTAAATCAAATTGTTTGGTTTTAAATTATGAGATGTTTTAGTTTCTCGAGAATTAAAAAATATCGTATCCTAACGTGTTGGATGTGATGTTTATATTCTTTCGGAACAAAGAAATCTCAAGTTTTAAATCAAATTGTTCAGTTTTAAATCATGGAATGATTTTAGTTACGAGGGTTTAAAAAATATCGTGTTCTAACGTGCTGGATGTGATGTTTATATTCTTTCGGAACGAAGAATTCTTAAATTTAAAATCAAACTGTTCAAGTTTTTTTAGAAATTATATTTTTAAATTTCAAACCTTTCGGACATGATTCTATCGATTAGGTACCAATTTTTGGGCGTTATGAGGGTGCTAACCCTTCCTCATACGTAACCGACTCCCGAACCTATTTTCTTATTTTTCGTGGACCAAAATCAAATGTTTTAAAATAAAATATTTTGCAAGGTGATCCAATCACACCTAAATAAAAAGGATTGGTGGCGACTCCCATTTTTCGTTTTTAAAGTCGACCCCATTTTCTAAAAACTTTAAAATGGTTTCGACAATCTTTATTTTAGTAACTTTTAATATCATTTTGTTATAATCCCTAACGTTTGCACTAAGAATGAATACAATCATTTAGCACCCAAAAAAGGGAAATAGAAAGAAAAAGAAAAAAGGAAATTTGAGTCTAAAGCCTGTCGCAGTTAAATTTAAGTACAAAACAAGTGGTGGTTAAAGGACAGATACGATACAATTGGTGCTTGCGGTGCAAAAGAATGAACAAAGTACCATCGGAAAGCAAAGAGTTGGGGTAATAGAGGGTTTAATTAGACTCTGGATGTTCCAAGTTTTCGTTCAAACATGCGTTTCAGAAGGAAAACTTGAAGGATGCTTGCCGCTATAAGTGCAACTGATTCGAACATTGCCTTGTGAAGTGCTCGTCGCCCCAAGCTATCATTCACTGTCCACAAATTACACCACATGTTATGTACTTTTTGCTTTGTCATGCAAAGGAAAAGGGAAAAAAAAAAAAAAAAAAGCAAAGGGGCGTCAATTTTTTTAATGTATACTCAATCTTTTTCATGTATTTGGAATATCTTATTTCATTTTAAATATATTTTGAAAAAATATGTAAAGGAAACGTAGCAGTGCAAGAAATATGAGGTGATGAAAGCTACTACCTATTGCCTGTCGATCAGTCTGAGCCTCAATCCAATGCTGTTCGAATTGGATGTTGTAAAGAGCTTCCTCCAACTTTGTTATCTGCTCCATCAAAGGACTAAAATGCTCTGCACACATCATTGAGAAATAATCATCATTTTTCTCCCTTTTTAAAGGCAAACAAATAAAAGAAGCAACATTTAAACTCACCTTCTTTTGCATGCTGATGTCTGTACGTAAAATGCCCAACTTGTAAATCAAAATCAATGGTTTCATGATATGGAGATTGGTTAACAAAGCAGAAGCGGTATACCCCTTTCTTGTGGACAACAAAATCGAATTTTTCACTTATTTTGTTACGAAAATCATGAATCTGGTCCCCTGCTGGTCCCCTTATCTGATCATCTCACCATAATATTCACACGAAAGTTAATATTTTGGACTTAACAAGTTTAACAACAATCATTATGATGGGATTCACACAAATCTTATACACATATTTAGATCTCCATTTTAATTGGATATTTTCAATAAAATCAAAACCAACAATTCAATCAAAAAAAGGAAGGGGGAGGGGGTTACCACAAGATCGACGCCTTCGTCGCTAAAATGCCAAGGTGCCTCGGCCTTAATTACAACGAAAGAGACATAAACAGTGTCTCCTTCGTACTTGACATCATGGGATAAACATTCTTCTTTGTCTATCACGAATCTAACCCCTTCTGCTACTTTTAAGCTCCATAGAAACAAACCCATTGCTGCCCATGCTATTTCGCTTCTCTTCCATTTTCTTCCCGGCATCTCTACGAAACCAAAACAGAAAGCAAAAACAGAATCCTACAGTTTAGATCGTTGGTTGTTTCTTAACAAGATCAGATCAAGGGATAATGTGATAAAGAAAATTTTAATAATACTTCAATGTTACCTAAGAGATTTGTTTTCGATAAAAAATGTGATTTACTTTTTTACTATTCTCAACCAAAAAGGAAAATTGATTAAATTGAAGAATTCCGTGCTTCAGGAAGGGGGTGACCAGAAACTCATAACTATTGTTACGCTATGACAATTATAAAGAAAAATAAAGTAAATTATGTAACACACAAGTAGGTCAAAAGGGTTTTATGTAATAAATTTATAAAATTATATTAGTTGAAATCATTACATTGTGAAAGTAACAATTATTATTTTTTAGGTTCAATTTTATGATTGTATGTATTTTTTTAGATTTATTAAAATATATAAATATTTTTACAATAATGCTTATTGTTTTGTAAAATAAATGAATTTTTATTAAATTTACAACTAAATTAAAATTCGATTAATAAATTACACTAATTGAGTTAAACACCTTATTATAATAATACGTAAGTTTAGATTAATAGAAAAAAAATTTAAGAAAAAGTAAGGAATATGTATGTATTTTGTCTGGGAGTTTAAATTACATTAAAATATCTTAAAATCTTATTTTTAGGCATGTAAAGTCATATTTCTTAAAAAAATAATTTAGTAACTTAATGTCATCTACATTCGAATACTAGATCATTTTTCTTTATAATAATATTTTTATGTTAATTATGTTAATTTTCGTGTTAGTTAATTAAATGAAATTAACTATTAATGTTAGTAAAATTAGGTTTAAAATTTAGCATGTCGAGTTTAGTGTTTAGGATTAAGATTTAAGGTTTAAAATTTAGACGGTGTTTGATACATTTTCATGATAAGATTCAAATAGAATGTGATTTTTGGGAATTAAATTGCTAAGAATATGATGACCAAAAATATAACATTACAAGGTTTGGTACATTGAGAAAGTACTAGTTAAAATACTGGAAAGTTACATTGAAGCTTTTGATTCACTAAGCATTTCACTAGAAATGCTATAGTAAAATTTGAAATTGCCCCATCAAATAAAATAAAAATTTTATTAATTTTAGTAATTTTAATAATTTTCGATATTTATTTTTAACAAAATTTATTTTTTATTAACAAACAAGTAGTTTAATTTATTTATTTATTTTTAATAATTTATTAATAGAAATAAATTAATACGTTATTAATTTGATAATAAATTTTAAATAGTTTACATGTATTAAATTGTAATACAATTTAAAATTTAATTCGTTAGTATTTAAACTAAATTTAAAGTTAAATAATTTTTATGATTTTGTGAAGAAAAAGTAATATTGCATAAAAATAATGAAAATAAATAAGAAAAAAAAGGGTAATTTTATATAAATTTTAACTTTCCAATTACATGAGAAAATTATTTTCCCATCAATATTTAAAGTAATCACATCCTCGTGTTTGAAGGAAGGCAAGTCCAAAAGAAAAGTTACATTGCCCAGAAAATTTGTAACACCCCTCAGTCGTCCCGATGGTTAGTACAAATAGGAGATGTTACTGAAGCATGTACGAGTAAGAAATCTCGAATTTTATTTAAGAGTTAAAAGTTTAAAACATTTTTTGTATGATAATTAAAATATGTTTTAGACAAACTAAAATTTTTAAAAATAATTTGAAATAATTTAGAATTGGTGTAGAGTGGATAAGAGGTGATCAAAACTTAAAATGGGCCCCAGAAGATCAAAACAACTTAAATTAGTCCAATGTTGAAACAGGCGCGAAGCCATGACGTGAGACTTATGACTTCACAATGTGACTGACTAAGTAAGGATGTCACAACAAGAGGAATGTGAAGTCGCGACGTTGAGCACCAAGGTCACGATGTCACTCACTAAGTGTCCCCAAAACACTTAAAAAATACTCTAAAACATCGTTAATACCATCGAATCATACCTCATGGTGCCAAAGCATTTAAAAGCATTTCTAAATCATATTTAAACTTAATTCCAAATCATAAACATATTCAAACCAATTTATAATTCAAAAACTTATCTTAACCTTTCAAGGAGGTTACAAACAACACTTGCTTTTACAAATCCAAATACTTATAAACACCTTATAATAGTCTAAGTCTCCATCCAATAACTTATACAAATAACATTTAATAATTAAAGGACAATCTTAAAAACTTGATGGGTGATGCGATGTTCCCAAACAAAGTTTCAAGTTTCTCAAACAAGGTCATTTACCTACGTGTTTAAAACAACTAACATGTGAGATTTAAAAACTTAGTAAGTAGCCAAGGATAAAACCTAGTTATCCTATTCCTTATTAATGTTGAGTCCCTTATAAACATGTCATATAAGATTCACTTAAGCCGCATTCTAGTGTCACTAATCAATTCATTTAAATTAATCGAATTATGTGACTCAACTAACATTTTAATGATTCATTACGCAATAGCTTATAAAAAGTTCGTATGAGGATTACTCTCCCTCATAATTCTTTAAACATTTGTTTCTTAGCTTTTCAAAACATGTATATACATTTATTTCTCATTTATGACGCTTATTTTATATTGGAGTCATCCATTTTGTTTTCATTTCCTTAATTAGGACAAATACATTTAAGGTACCTTATCAATTTAAATTCTCATTTGCTTATCTGTTCATTTACCTTATTTTCATCCATTTTAGTTATAGAAAATTTAGTTCATGACCTTTAATCTTGCTTTTAACCGCCTATAATAACATTTAAAGTTAATTATTCACATTTAAACCAATTTTGCCCATAATAAACTCTAATAAAACTGACTCAGATACACAGGACACCTCCATCATACCAATGAGCACCGAACTGCTAAATTGTAAAATAGCATAAAATATCCCTCTACCATACCAAAGATCTAATGAGAGCATAAACTACACCACACCAAGATGCCCATAACTACTAGGCTCGAAGGCGATATAAAGCACACATAAGTACAAAACCTCTAACAATACTCCAACACGCTATAGCCCCTAATTCACATTCCAATCGTATCCTAACATTTCATTAAGTCTAATAGGGCACATTACAATTATAATTAACATGTATCCATCTAGGCCATTTACACATATGTATGCACATATCATATAAGGACACTTTAAGTGCTTTCACATACTTATGATCAAATCCATATTAATAAAGGCTTTATGAGTATGATCATTTTTCACATGTAGGCACCATAGGTGCTTTGCATTTACAAACACATTTCCGCATTTCTTTAGGCCTTATACACATGTCCGTTCCATTTAATAATTCCAAATTGTATATAGTCATTTTTATTATTCTTTATCTTTCAAAACAAAATTGTCTATTTGAATAGCAATTGCTAAATTATTTATTTCTCAATCCAAAAATTTTGAAATCAAGATCCGTTTAATTTTTTAAAAACTAGACTCTTGAAACTTTCAACCACAAATTTTCCAAAATTTATTCTCTTGTGCACACATGTTAGCAAAATTTTAAAGTTAGGATACAGCTGCTGCCAAACAACTCTAACCTCTCTTTGCTAAAAAATATATTAATCCAAAAATATAATTTGGATGAATTCACCGTTTATTTTATTGGAAAATAGACTTAATAAGACTTTTATAAATATAAGGCTCATCCTGTAATTATCTTATACAATTCTTAACAATTTTTCGAAGTCAAAACAAGGATGCTGTGAACATTTTCAACCTTAGATTATTAAACTATTTTCATCTTGTAATTCATCTTATACAATTCTTAACAATCTAAGTAATTAAATTATTCAAATGTTTTTATTTAAGTCACTGGGTTATTAAATTTATTTTTTTAAAAGTTTCATCAACAAGCTATAAGCAACAATTCGATGATCAGTAAAATGGATCAGTACTCATCGACGAGTAGAACATACCTTAGATTCAAGTCAATATGAAGGTTACTGTTGGGGATCAGAGAAAAAAGCTATTTTATTTTTTGTTCCTAGATTCGTGACGTTCAAAGTTGTTTCATAAAGAAAATTTGAATTATAGGAGAAAAGAGGAGAAAAGAGTTTTCGATTGGTGCATGTAGTGAAAATAAATAAAGCCATATAACATCAATTTTAACAATATAGTAATTTAAATGAAAACTTTAAAATAATTCAGTAATCAAATTATAATTTTTTTAGTTAACTGACCAAAATGAAAATTCAGTTATAATTTAGTGAGTAATAATCTAATTTACCTTTGTCTTGTAGTTAAATTCTTAAGTAGATATTTTGGAGGAAACACGTAAGTTTTAGTTTGACCGCAAATTTGCGTCACTTCCGTCACTGGCTAAGGTTACTATATGTCCCTTACACTTGCGTGTCCAAATATCTCTATATCTTCCGCATTTCATTTATAAAATTCTTATAATTTGGTTATTTAATTTTTAGGATATTTTCATTTTAATCCTCTAATATTAAATTTTTAACAATAGTTAATTGTACACATCACATTATATTTATACTTTTAATTTTATTTTTTTCTATGTTTTCATATTATTCTTAATAAAATCAACTCACATATCTCATATTTAATAATTGTGAACGAAACTTAAATTTTTTTAATTATATAATCCTGAATCTTCCATGTTAAGTTAAAAGTAAAGAAAAAAATACTTGTAATTAATTAAATTAATTGTTTGTCTTTCGTTTAGATAAAGAAGTGTTGAAAAAAAAATAAGAGTTGAATCTTAATATTTAAAAATTTATATTTCAAAACCTAAATTTAGAATTTTCGGTAATAGGATAAATAAGTAAAATTTGATAATTTTTGTGTATTATTTTAGTTTACCACTTTTTCACTTAAATCTTTATTTTTTTTACCCTGATTAATACTTAAAAAAGATTTTTTTGGGTGACCAAAATGAAAGTAACCTAAAAGTTGGGTGACAAAAATGAAAGTATAAACATGATGTGGCATGTACAGTTAACTGTTGTTAGATATTTAATGATTGGGTAACTAAAATGGAAATACTCTAAAAGTTAGGTGACTAAATTGCAAGGATTTCATTTAGAGTGACCAAAATGAAAGCACCCTAAAAGTAGGGTGACCAACTAGGTATTTTACCCTATTTTTTATCCGCAGTCTAGTTTTATAGGGCGATGCGGTCTTATATTCCATTTCCTTCACATTCCTTCTATCCAAACAAACACACACATTAGTCTAGCTCTCATGCCAACGTTTTGGATCCACTTTGTCTTTTTCCGAGCCGCATCTAGCAGCTAGCCGAAGTTAGTTCCCATCTCCCTATGCTTTATCATGGGTTTTCAAATATCTAATCTCACATTTTAAGGCTTGTAAGAAAGTCATCGTTTTTCAGTTTTATGTGAATCAATCCTTTATAAAAAAGGGGGAAAAAAAATCTGTTTCTCACAATGTCAGCAAGCATCAACCTCATCTGTTGCAACTTCTCTTACGTACCTCAAAACTCTTCCAAGTTCAAAACTTTAATCCGAGCTAGAAACCTTAGCCAACAAAGTCGTTTACTTTCCAAAAGAACCTCAAATTCCTCAGTCTTCCTTAAACCCAACAATCGTATTGCTTTAGTTTCCCCATTTCAGCAAAAGGGTGTTCTTAAAATATGTCAAAGTTCCTTAAACACCCAGAATTCTGAAGAAGAAGCGGGTCAAGATAAAGGGCTCTCGGTTGATAATGGTAAAGAAGGAAGGGATTGGACAACCTCGATTTTGCTTTTTGTGTTGTGGGGTGCCCTCATGTACTATGTTTTCAATCTCTCACCGAACCAAACGCCGGTATTTTCCGAAGCCAACTTTTTTTTTTTTTTTATGGTAAACGCCTTTGTCGGGTTCCTTGATTTGAAATTGGGATGGAAATTCCTAAAGTGACTTTCATTGCCCAAAATAACTTGAGTTTCTTGGATGTTTTAGTATTCTGATTTATATGCCGCTTTTCCTTTCCTTGCTGTGATTATTGTTGATCATTTTCTGAACTGAAATAGTAATGCAAAAAGCTTGGGTTTTAATTTTTATGGTCATTGGTTACTGATTGTTCTCCATGGAGTTTCTTCAAAGGCCTTTTGGCAGTTTAAATATTCCATTTCCCTTTGCTGTATTTGTGTTTGCATTCATTTGTGGCCTTTTCGTTTGTTTTTTTGGTGCTACTTTTAAGTGCGTTTATATGAAATGTTAATAGGACTGAACCGGTGCTGCCCGCATGTGATAACCCAGCATAATAATAGTCTTCAATGACAAGTTTTTCAAAAAAAATACTTAGTCCTTTTTGAGATAAGCTTTTTGATAGCTCTTAAACAACCTCCATTCATGTATTTCATGAAGGTAAATTATAAATTTTAAGTTTAAGAAGGTAATGTAGCATATAAACATGATGATATGATATCACATTCTCCTGATTATGCTGAAGGCTGACTGGCTGAGAGTTTACATATTAAGAAATTCTTGAAGTATCAGTCTAACATCTGCATTAAATCCCTAACATGGATTATGACCTCTTTGCAGTCAAGGGATATGTATTTTTTGAAAAAGCTCCTAAACTTGAAGGGGGATGATGGTTTTAGGATGAATGAAGTACTTGTGTCCCAATGGTACATAATGGGACTGTGGCCATTGGTGTACAGCATGCTGCTGCTTCCAACAGGCAGAAGGTACCACCAACTTCTCTTACAGCGTACCTTATCTGAACCTCTTATCTTCATCATGTTATTTTAATTTCTGCTTTCTTTCTGCTTGAGAAGGTAAAGATTATTGAAATGGATGATAACTGATTATATTTTCTTAGAAACAGAGCATGCAAATGGACTGAGGGACTTTGTAGGATAATTAGAATGAAAGATGATTTAGTTTTGTTGCTATTTCTGAAGCAAACGTAATAGGATTGGGTGGTACTGGTCAAAGTAGCACACTATCTTATAGGTCTAAACTTTTATGATACTAGTTGGAGCCTAATGCAAGAGGGCACCCCCCCTTTTTTTCGTTCTTTGAAAGAGGCTATTACTGAGACTTGAATCTATGATATCTTATTGTTCTGCAAAGATCCACACTTTCTTTAGTTAGCATTAATTAGTTTAAATGATCTATTTGCAGCTCAAAAAACAACATTCCTGCCTGGCCGTTTCTAGTACTTTCATTCTTTGGTGGAGTATATGCTCTTTTACCATATTTTGTTCTTTGGAGTCCACCACCACCACCTGTTGATGAAAATGAGCTTGAAAAATGGCCTTTGAATTTTCTGGAATCAAAATTAACTGCTGGGGTAAGTACTTCTGTTTCTTCCCCATATACAATTTCCTTGTATTTGATAGTTGAAACTATAACCAAGATATTCATTTCCATAAAATCTTCGGCCAAAACCTTACATTTTCGGCACATGAGAACTTCTGTTCCTCTAATCAGTGTTTGGTTCCAACCTTATACTTTATGTCCTGTTGGTACTATTTCATGAAAATCTTTGTAATTTATATATCCTAGCATCTTATTATTTCTTTGGATGAAAGCACTGCCGCATGTCATTCAGTATGCATGGGATTTCATTAAAGGCCCAAGTAGAGAAAGATTCAGCTTATAGCTTGATTTCTACTGATTTTTTTCATCTCATATCAAGTTGCTTAGTTGGTTGTCAATTGAAGACTGCTTTGAGGAAGTGTAAAAAATCATTTGAGATTAAAATAATAATAAAAAGAAGCATTATTTCATACCCACAGGCCCTGACTTCGTGTTTCTTTTCTCTCTAAACTTGCTTTATTCGTGAATAAGAAAAGTAATCCACTATCCAAACTCATTCTAGTTTGTCTCAGGTACTTTAGTTTTTAAGTTTTCTCTGATCTTATATTCAAGTTGAGTCCTTCAAGTATTGCAAATTGATTATAGGTTAGATGCTTAACATAAATTCCATCATGTGTACCTCAAAAACTGCCTACATGTGGACAACCTCATGGGAGGTCGTCAACCTTGCATGGGGTTAGGCAGGAAGAACATAACCATGTTAAGCATTCAACCTAAAATCAATTGGTAATAGGTGGGAGGTCTAACCTGAATATAAGACCACAAAAAATCCAATGCTAAAGATGTGGGATAACACCACTTAACAACTTCCTTTTCATTGATAGAAGTGGAAAACTTGTTGTGTGCTTGAACTTTTTGTTATGTGCAAAAAATGCAAACTAACTTCGTTGCATATCAGATGGTGCTTGCTGCAGGAATAGGATTAATAATTTATGCAGGTCTTGCAAATGCTGATATTTGGAGAGAGTTTTTCCAATACTTCAGGGAAAGCAAATTTGTAAGATTGTCAATCTTTTGCTAGACCGTGATTCTTCATGATTGTCTTGTCAGTTTGTATATATAAATCTCATGGAACTTAATATATTCATGCTGGGAACCGAATCTCCATCTTGCAGATTCACATCATGAGCCTTGATTTTACTCTACTATCTGCCTTTGCTCCTTTTTGGGTTTATAATGATATGACTGCTCGTAAATGGTAAGCCAATATCGAGACTATTAAGCTCTTGCTTTGAATTTAAGGTTCAAAACCTCTATAAGAAGAGTGTATATGGCATGACATAAGTTATGAGAATGGTTTTCCTATTTGCAGGTATGACAAAGGTTTTTGGCTTCTGCCCCTATCATTGGTGCCAATCTTAGGTCCTGCTCTATATCTTGTCTTACGGCCATCGCTATCAGATTTACCTGTTACAGTTAGCAAAACTACATCCGAGTAAAATTAGAATTTAAGCTCCTCTATTTCTTCTGATGAACATATACCAACCATGGAAAGGGAAAAGCTCATAGTCCGAACAAGATGATAGAATTAGATAACAATTAGCGGCAATGCAGCTGGTGCCACATGATGAAGAGTTACAATCAGAAAATCATCACACAAAGTTTCCCACTCATATATGCATACATGCGTATATATATTTCCTTACAGCGATATTTTGCTGATGTATGGTGTACTTTTGTATTGACTATTGATAAGAAAGGTTGCATGTTTATTTCTTGCTTTGCTCCATGCAGTATGTAGGAACTTGTTTCATTTGCTTTGAGTGAAAGGCTATTTTCAATTCCAAACCTGTACACACTTCTTGTAAGTATTTTAGTGAAAAAAAACTTAATGGATGAAGGAAACTGAACACCTTTATTCAACAATCATTCAGAATTTATACAAAATAAAATCAGCAACCATCCTAAACTTAAACAAAGTAAAATCAACAACCCATTAACTTTTTCCTAAACTTAAGCAAAATAAAATCAACAACTAATTCCTAAAATCAGGAACAAACTTTGACACAATCAACTTAACAAAAAAAAACAAACTTTGACATGTTTCAGTCCTAAAGCATTTTCTTAACACTCCTCCTTGCTTTAGGAGCTGCAAATACCAAGTCTTGACCTCAGAAACTCGAACTTGGAAGCAGGCAATGGTTTGGTTAAAATGTCTGCAACTTGATTTTCTGTTTTGCAGTAGACAAGAATCACATCTCCATGTTTCTGTACTTCCCTTAGGAAGAATAGTTTGATGTTAAAATGTTTAGTCTTCCCATGAAACACGGGATTATGAGAGATAGCAATAGCAATTTGGTTGTTAACAAGAATCTCTGTGCTTTCCTTCTGCTCTAGATCAAGATCAAGTAAAATTTTCCTCAGCCATAAAGCTTGATTAACAGTAGCCTGAAGTGCTCCTCATATCATCAATGGAACCTCCCCAGTCACTGTTAGAAAAACCAACCAGCTTGAACTCCTGCTTTGTTGTTGGCTGAAGATTCTCTAGTAGAATTTTGATTCTTCTTAAAAAACTTCTTATTGTTCCTCGCATTCTCATGATGCTTAGCTGGCAAGGCTCCTTTAACAGCACCTTGTTGCCTCATGGCTCTTCTTTGCTCCTGTGCCTGCAAAGCATTGAGAATCTCTGCAAGAGTGATTTGAGTCAGATCCTTGGTATTTTCCAAGGCTGAAATAGAAGCCTCAAATTTTTCAGGCACTGTTACAAGAATTTTTTTAACAATTCTTGAGTCCTTGAACTCAAAACCAAGTAATCTGATTCGGTTTGCAATGTCCAATAACCTATCAGAATACTCTTTGATTGATTCTGTTTCCTTCATCTTTTGCAACTCGAATTCTCGAATCAAGTTTAGCACACGTATTCCTTTGATTCTTTCATCTCCCTCATACTCTGACTTGAGATAATTTCATATCTCATATGCTGACTTCAAAGTCATAATCCGAGTGAAGATAGTAGATGAGACTGCAGCAAACAAGCAGGCCTTTGCCTTGGATTTCTTTGTCTTCTTCTCCTTCTGCAATTTGATCTGCGCCATGGTAGGATTGTGTGGGAGAGCAGGAATTTCTTAATCCTCTTCCACTGCTTCCCAAATATCTCAAGCTTCCATATACGCCTCCATACGAACTGCCCAAACCTGGTAGTTGTCTTCATCAAACACCGGTGGAGAAATTGAAGAGAAACTGGAACTTACTTCGACGTCCATGACATAGCAACCTCGCACACTCACTCACAGATCCCTTAAGAATACAGCTCTGATACCAATTGTAAGTATTTTAGTGAAAACAACTTAATAGATGAAGAAAACTGAACACCTTTATTCAACAATAATTCAGAATTTATACAAAATAAAATCAACAACCCATCCTAAACTTAAGCAAAATAAAATCAACAACCCACTAACTTTTTCCTAAACTTAAGCAAAATAAAATCAACAACTAATTTCTAAAATTAGGAACAAACTTTGACACAATCAACTTAACAAAAAAAACAAACTTTGACATGTTTCATTCCTAAAGCATTTTCTTAACACTTCTAACTAATATTTGACATTTCTCACATTCTTGCCTCGTGATATCTTACTATTATATGTATATGAACAATGTTAATGAATATTTACAAGAGAATAAACAATGGAGAGAAATCTGAACTCGATCTTTACTAAAAGCAATAAGATAGACATGGGATATCATTCATTGTTATTATAGATTTAGAAAAAATTGAATCCCTGTAGATGCATGAAACCATAACCGAATATCCACATATTACAGTTTTCTTCTGGTATTGGATGATGCTATTACATTGTAGATTTGATATTTTGAGAATAAAGCTGGCAGAACATTAATCTCTAGCATCTTTAAATGTCTAAACCCAAGCTAAACAAGCCAAATGCCCGGCCTCGGACTCTCCATAGTGACATGGTTGTTATCTTCTTCCGCTGTTGAAAATCCCCCATTTGACTTGCAAGTCGACAAAATTAAGATGGACGTGTAAAAAATCTGGAAAAGTACATTTTCTTGTAATCATCGCTGTTTCAAAGATTAAAAACCAGTTTGTAAGTGATTCTATACAAAGCCATATTTGTCATAACTTCGCATTATTTGTAAAACAGGCTGCTGGAATGCTTAACAAGTTCCTGAATGCTGGAAAAGTCACATTTTTCTTGTAATCATCGCTGTTTCAAAGATTAAAAACCAGTTTGTAAGTGATTCTATACAAAGCCATATTTGTCATAACTTCGCATTATTTGTAAAACAGGCTGCTGGAATGCTTAACAAGTTCCTGAATGTTCGAAAACTTGCCCCTTTCTATAGCCATGGTCGGCCTAAACCAGTGGCTCAACTTCAGGAAGAGCCAAGGGAGAATCAGGGGACCTCAGCTCTAAAGATTGTTCATCCTGGTGGGGTTGTCGAGTGCTATTACATGGCAATCCCGGCAGTTAATATAATGAAGAACTACCCATCCTCCGTATTAGCTAGACCAGAAGTTTTTAGGAGACCATGGGATTCATTGGTCCGGTCACATGAGATCCTCACTCCTGGTCAAAAATTCTATGTCGTCCCTCGTCATACTGTAAGAAAGCTTCGTCGAAGGATCAGAAAACCCAGTGGAGAAGTTTCAGTATCACAATCCTCCATTGATGTCTCCAAGTATGGTTCATCAAGCAAACAATTTGAAGTTAGTGATTCAAGTGGGGTAAGTGGCTCATTTACTAGTAAAAGCAGGAACAAAAATGGAACAAAGAAACATGTAAGATTTGCAGGCGTTGACGTCATTAAAACCAGCAAGGATGAAGGCATTGCCATTGCCGAAAACTCCAAGAAGAAATCTAATGTTGAGTTCCAGCAGCAGGGAGGGAATGGGAAGTCGAGAAATGTCGTTTTATGGCAGCCACGGCTTCCGGCCATTAGTGAACGTCATGGCCCTGGTGAATGATATGATTATCATATCTTTATCTTTAATCCAATTCAAATTTTCAAGATTACTCTGATGAACTAACAACCTTAATAAAAATAATAATGATATCTCATGAAGGTTTTTTAATGAAAATTCCTTTGTATTGGAGACATTAAATCTTGTTTTGGGAGTAATCAAATTTGCTGTTTTAAAATGGAACCTCTTGTTCCCATGTCATTGGCAGCTTATACTAATTTTAATTCTTGTATTGGAAACATTATAAGTTTAGTAGTATTATATTTAACATTTTAACATGATATATTTGGAGTTTTTTGTTTTTGGCGGATTTTAGAGCAAAGATTAAAAAACGGCAAAAAAAGCAAGACAGCAATACCTGTCTATACAGAACAGCAGCGTCACAGCCTTGAGAAAGAACCCTGAAAATAGAAATGGGCATGTCCAAGAGGAGGCACCACCAGCAACTCCAATGACTGTCGTCAGGAGTGCCATCAAAGACCAAGAAGAAGAGACTTGGATTGGAACCAACAAAACCTTATAGGAGAGCTTTCTGAGAAGCTGATAGCTGGAGACCTTGAGGCCAAATTAAAGCTACAAGAGATATAAGAAAAGTTGTGAGAAAATCATATGGTAAGACAAGTACAAAGTTTGCAGCTGCGCTGCTGGATTGATTTTCATTATGTTTTCCAAATGAATATTTTGGGTGAGAATCTGTGGGAAAAGAATGTTTCTCGATGCCAATATCTCCATACAGATGCTTAAATTCATGCTCTAGCTGTTGTGTTGTGCAACAGCTCGCACACTTGGCGGACAACATGGTGCGAGTTATCTGGCAAACAAACTAAACAGCGGACTATCAGTTGGCGAACTATCGAGCAGAAAGCCATTGGTAGACTATCTGGCGGACTGTTCAAATGTGAATAAGACTCATGGATATACAAAATGTAAACTGTCTTGCGGATTGACATGAGAGTTGTGATGCTGCGGACTATCCCGAAACTTTTGATACAAACTAACAAGTTGTCAACTTGTTAAGAAAAGTTATTAGATTATTTTATTTATCTTTACTTTGATAGGATAATTTGAACAGTGCTGATTAGACAAAAATCAGCCAATGAGTAAATCTCATTTACCTAGACTTGCCAACTTATCAAATTGTAGTTGGTAATAAGATCATACTCTGTATGTAAATACTGTGCGAAAATTAAAAATATAGCAAGTAATATTGCTAAATTTTGATCAGTTTTTCCTTTCTTCCTTACAAAAGAAAACCAATATGTTGACTGTGCTCCTGAACAGTATATTCCTAGTAAAACTGGAATACATGCAGGATAAACGTTTTAGTTTCAGCAATGCCATTTCTTTTCTTTCCCCATGTTAATGGTTCTGTCCAGTCTAGGAATATCATTCATTAGGATACTGATTTCAGGAGTATTTCGCTTGAATCAGTTTCTTTTTATGTTGTTAGCAAGGTAGTTCTTAACTTTTTGTTCTCGCCACCATTCTTTCTTTCATCTGTTAACTGAGGTGTTAATGCATGATTCTGATATGTTGTCGATTTATCTCGTCATTTTCGTTTCGTAATGGCGGGAATTAGCCACGGCAGCAAGATTAACACTCAGCTTTGCTTTCTAGACTGTTGAAGTGGCTCTCATGTCAGCACACAGCACGCCGATGGAGCTTGACTTCCTTTGTGCCAAAGCTACCGAGAAAAGTTCAGGGAACACATCCTTAATCCTATATGATATTGCCATTTGCGTAGGCAGAGCCGATAAAGCTGTTGAAACTGCCAAGAGGTTCCTGGAAGAAATGGTTGAAAAAAGCATTGAACTTTGCATGAACCGCATCCAACATAGGGCTGCATCTCGTGCACCTGCCGAAGTTCAATCTACATGAACCAAGTGAAGCAGTTAAAAATTGTGTCCATTCTATATATAACCATCCAAGAGAGTGAAATCAATACAGTAAAATGAGATGAATTAGGTTTCATTAGGCTTTGTTGTACACCTTGACCCTTCCTTGTTTATATATAAAGCACCCTCTCTGTTACCATACATGTATATTTAATATTTCCACTCATTAAAATCATAGGAGAGGCAGAGAGCACTGCAAGTAACACTTGTTATTAGGGTCAAACTAAAGTTTTACTTTATTAAATTAAGCAAATTATTTTTAATTGGATTTTCATTAATTTAAAGGAGCACGGCCCAAGCAAAGCCCTAAATTCATCCCTGCAAGTAGCCATAAGAAACAATGCATGTATTGCGCATCACCTTACACATTATCACACTGCTTTGCTTGGTAAACTTGATTAAACAAAAAGTAGGATTAATGTTTTTTTTTCATGATTCTGGCCAAAAAGAAAAACAATTGTGATTATAAATTTTAATCATTAACAAATTTCGCAATTTCTCTTTTTTTCATCTTAACAAATCCATTCATCTAGAAAGCCTGAGCTTCATCTTGAAAGAGGTAAGTCGAATTCTTAAATTACTTGCCAACATTCTTTTCAATTTCAAGATCAATGAACCCAGATCTGTAAAGTCCTAATTTTTTTAGACGGGATTCTTGGATTTTAGTGGATTTAGTTCGTTGTAAAGGTTTTTAGTTCATCAAAGAAAAATGTTGGGTCGTCCTGTGTCCTATAGAACTCGAAGCTCTAGGCCAGAGAACCCGGGAAAAAATTCTTTACATATGATTGCCAATATTTGTTTAACTATATTCGTAATAGGAGCTCTAGTGGTCACTATTATAGCCGCTACTTATGAACCAGATGACCCATTATTCCAGTCTCCTACCAAGATCACAACTATCCTCACTTCCATATCAAATTCTACGTTTCAATCGAATAATACTGTCATTAGAACCGGGGAGGATTTAATGGCTGTCAACCAGACTGCATTAGCCACTTTTGGCAGTGGTACTGATGCAGCAGAAACCAAGGAGACGAATTCGTATGAAACTAGTTCATCAGAATGTGAGGTTGATCCCAAAGAGCCACTTGATTGTAAGGATCCAGAAGTGTTTCAATTGATGATGCAAAAGGCAATTGAGCGTTTCAAGGATATACACTTTAACCGGTTCGGGAAGCCAACTCCAGGACCCGAGGGGAATACTTGTGATATGGCCTGGAGGTTTAGGCCTAAGCAAGGGAAGGCAACTGGTTTTAATAAGGACTATAGGCGGTTTGTGATCAATAGAGATAATTGTACGTTTAGTGTGGTGAGCATTGGGGAATATCATTCGGGTGTGAATGCAAGGAAGAAGAAGAAGAAGAATAAGAATAAAATACCTGGATATGAGCCAGCGTCAGGTTTGCAGGACCAAGGTGGTTTCTCTTTGCCTGCTGCTGGGGAAATGGTGAACGATTCACTTCCGGTTGTCGAGTCCGAAAGGGCATTTATTCGTAGGAAGTACTTAATTTATGTGGGTGGTGCAGATAGGTGCAAGAGCATGAAGCATTATTTATGGAGTTTCTTGTGCGCATTGGGGGAAGCACAGTATTTGAAGCGAACTCTGGTTATGGATATGACCCTTTGTTTGTCTTCAGTATACACTTCATCGAACCAGGACGAGGAAGGGAAAGACTTCAGATTCTACTTTGATTTTGAGCATCTGAAACAAGCAGCGTCAGTGTTGGATCAAGATCAATTTTGGCAACTTTGGGATAAATGGCAAAGGAAAGATAAATTGAGTCTTTACGTTGTTGAAGATTTCAGGGTGTCGCCGAAGAAGCTTACTGAGGTGAAGCATTCTTTGATTATGAGAAAGTTTGGATTCGTAGAGCCGGATAATTACTGGTACAGAGTTTGCGAAGGAGAGACCGAATCTGTTGTTCAAAGGCCATGGGATCTGATAAGGAAATCAAGAAGGTTGATGGATTTAGTTGCAACAATTGGATCAAAGTTGAACTGGGATTATGACTCTGTTCACATCGTGAGAGGCGAGAAGGCGAGGAACCGGGACCTATGGCCTAATCTCGCCCAAGACACCTCGCCTGATGCCCTTCTCTCGACCTTACAGAATAAAATTGAAGACGGGAGGGATGTTTATATAGCAACAAATGAACCTGAAACATCCTTCTTTGAACCTTTGAAACACAAATATACCACTCATTTTCTAAACGACTATAAGGAACTTTGGGATCAAAGCAGTGAGTGGTATTCAGACACAGCAAAGCTTAACAATGGAGCTCCTGTCGAATTCGACGATTACATGAGGGCCTCTGTTGATGCAGAACTTTTCTTGAGAGGGAAGAAACAAATCGAAACATTCAACGATCTGACTAACGATTGTAAAGATGGTGTGAACACCTGCAATACTGCAGCCATTTAATCCTTATATCGATGTCTTAAACTTCATTGCAACATTTGGGTATGTTCTAGTTGTAGTTGTAACTAGTTTCTTCGTTACCTTTTAATAAACTGCATCACTTACCTGGTAGTTTTGTCATTCAGTGGCATTTCTTGAATCTTGTACTTGCAGATTATTGACCATCAATGTTACATGACATGGCATGATAACCAACTTCAACATTGCTTTGTCAACTGCTTATTGATCAACTGCGTCATGTTGTAGTCGTGGGGTGGAATTTGCCCTCTACATCTACAACTAGTAGATATCCCGGTATCTGTAACAGAATATAATTCTATTTGTGTGAGTGAAAAATATATTTCTAAATAATTAATTATATTTAAAAATTAAATTAAATTATAAAATACTTATTTTTTTAAATTGTTAAAAATTAAAAAAAAAATCTTAGATACCGCCTAATGATATTTTATTTTGTAATTTCAATTTATTTTAATGTCACATGACATATAAAAATATACTGACATTAAAATTTTAAAAAATAGATTAAATTATCATAAAAAAGAAATTTTAAAAAATATAATTATTTGTCATGTTGTTATTAATTATCTTTAGTTGTTATCGTGTTAACTTATGATAACAACTCAATCAACAACATTATCAATGCTGTAAATTCTATCACACACATATGCGTGTAGAAATCATATATTTAAAACACAGATGTGCGTTTAAAAATAATATAAAATAAATAACGGAATGTATAGTTTGAAACTAATTAATAATAACACATGAAATATGTACGATATTAAAATAAAAATTATATTAAATTGTAAGTAAAACAAAATTTAAATACATAAATACATCATATTAAAAATACTAAATGAATACAATTGTTTATAATGGTATTATTATCAATCCTAAATTATTGTCCAGTTAATTTGTGACACCAACTCAATTGTTTATCATGGTAATAAATTGTGCATAATAAAAATAAAATGTATGAAAAAGAAAATCAAAGAAAAAAAATGTTACATTTGGTAGGATTATTATTTTTTACACATGTTTTAGTATGTGAGTTATTTTTAGGAAAGAGAAAAAAATTTCACTTATCTTAACGAATTATTTTTAGGAAAGAGAAAAAAATTTCACTTATCTTAACGAGAGAATATTTTTCACACGAGTTATTTCTTTTTTATTTCAAGTTTAAATTTGTACTAATTATTCTTTATTTTATGTCTAACTATTGTAATACATACATAATAAATAAGTTTTTCTCTTATGTTATTACACTAGTAACCAAACGATCCGGACCCCTAATAATTGAAGGTGTTACTATGTTGGAGTTTTGTCCCCAACCTTTGTGGAGAGTAGGGTATGGTTCATGGAGGAGGGCACCTCGGTTGGAGGAGATAGGTGCCCACAAGACTCGAGAAAGGTGTTAGTATTAGACATGTGAATAATAATGAAGGTACCTAGGTGTGCTATAGCTCGGACCACCAACTTAGGCTTAAAGATACATGTTTGCAAACATGGTTAGGGGTGAGCATACTTGATTCGACTTAAAAAAATCGAAAAAAATTTTAAATTTTGAGTTAAACGAATTGAGTTATTCGAGTCAACTCGAATTTTTTTTTCGAAATCGAATAACTCAAATAATTCAAATAAACCGAATATCAAACTATAATATTTTATATTTTTACCCCAAAACTTTTACTTCCTTCCACTTTCCCCTTCAAACTTTTACTCCCATCCCACCCCTAGTCTATCCCAAACCCAATTTCTCCCAAATTTATTTTTTGAATATTTTCCTCCCAAAACTTTTTTATTTTCTTCTTAAGCACTCTTTACTCTTAAATTTAAAATCAAAATTATTTAAAAAAAAAATTCCTAAACCTAAATAGTAATAATTTTATTTATATCTGTGAGCGAAAAATTCTCCAAGATTTCGAAGATTTTCTTTCTTGTTTTGTTTGTTTTCTAGTGGTCCGTCTTTGGTCGGTGAAGAACAATTGGACGGTGGGTGTTTGATTGTGGTCCCCGATGTGGGGGGTTTTGATGGCACTGTGGAGGGATTATCGAGGCAGTAATTGTGTCTCTATAGTGATGGATTAATCATGTTTGTGCTGAGTTTCTTTTATTCGTGGAGTGGTGGCTTCTTGAGTGGTGATATATGTTTCTTTTGCATGGTTTTATGTTTTAGCATGGTTCTGACGTACTTAGCGTGCATCTTGAATGGTGGTTTTTGTTTCCTTTTACATTTTTTTTTCTTTTGCATGTTTGTCTTTTCGTTGCTTTTATTATCATTAATTGTTTTTTTTTTTTTTATGTTACACGGGCTGTTAGGGATCAAAAATAATTTCCGTCTTCTTGTTTTGCTCTTTTCTTTTTTCTTTGTTCTATTAAGTTTAACCCTAATTTTCATCTTGGTTTTCTTCCCTGTGTCCTACCCACTTCATCCTTTTCTTTTTTTTCCTTTGGGTTAATTTTGTTTATGATATCCTGCTTTCTTTAGTTTTTCTTGTATACGTAGATTAGGTTTTATTGTTCTCCTAAATTGGGAGGATCTTGTTTAATGAGCTTCCATTATGTTTCTTGGAATTTTTCCTAGTTTGTTTTTGCTGGTAGTGGTTGGGGTGTAGGTGCTTTCTCGGCTTTCTTTACTTTGTGGTTGAGAACGGATTTCGGACAAAGATCCTAGTTTCGACGACTTTGCAGCATTTGAGCTAGTGGCGGGGTCGTATTGTCAAATGGTGGAGGCTGGTCTGAATCCATGATAACGATCACGATGTGCTGCTAGACCAAAGGTGATGCTTCTACATGGTGTTAGTTTCCTCCGCATTTAATTTCTTTTTTTTCTTTAAGGTTGTTGTATTTTGTTGTCTTTCTTTTAGGTTCTCTTGCTTATTCATTGTGTTTTTTGAAGTGATTGTTTAATGGACTTGGGTTCTACTACGCTTGTTTTATTGCGATCTCATTTACATTGCTTTGTTTCTAGTTAGGTTTTAAGGTGTTCTGTTGTTTATTTTTGTGAGCTTTGTGTGGTCTTTTTGGATTGGTACCGACTGGTGGATTGTGGTGTTGCGGTGGTTTCTGTTACGGTTGGTGGTTAGTTGAGGCCCTTGGTTTGGTTGCTTGGTTCTCTTTTCAGGATTGGGGCTGTTATCTATTTTCTATTGTGGTTTGGCTGGGTGATCATCTGGTTGGTTTGTTGGTGTTATGATCAGCAAGCAACAAACTTAGCTGAAGCTTGAGTAGCAAGCCTCGTGACTTGCAGAAGAAACAAAAGCAGAAATGCAAACAGAAAAGAAAGCAAAGCTATGAACTATGAAGCATATGGAACAAAACTTCACAAGATTTCATTCAAAAAGAATAATGGCATAATGCCAATACAAATTCAAGTTGATGGCTGGTAATCACAAGTCAAAGATCACCTAAACCTTTACCTAATACCACTAAAATACCTTGAAACTTGAAGTATCAACTTGTACACATTGCATTGCTGATTTTTCAGTCAATCAACATCTAAATTACATCAAAAAGGTTTACCAACTAAGTCCTAAAAGACTAAGTTACAAACTATAAACTTAAATCAACAAAATAAGTTGAATTTGGACAGCATTCATAAGCTCCACCTGCTGCCTGCTTGTCACGAGTTGCATGTGCTGCTTCTTTGCTGATGCATGTGTTGCATGGAAACTAACTTCAACACTCCTCCTTAGTTTCTATGCTTGTAACACCTAGCTACTTCCTTAGTTTTATAAACCTCGATACATTAAGAGCCTTTGTGAAGATGTCTGCAGTTTGCTCTTCTGAATTGCAATGAACCAGCTTTATCTCATGAGCTTGTTCCATTTCCCTTATCACATGTAGCTTAATGCTAAAGTGTTTAGTTCTTCCATGGAAAATAGGGTTCTTTGCAATTACAACAGTAGACTTATTATCACAGTATATCTCTGTTGCTTCTCTTTGATGTAGGTTTAAATCAGCAAGAATTTTCCTCAGCCATATGGCTTGACTAGCAGCAGCAACAGCAACATATTCAGCTTCTACTGTTGATTGTGCCACAAGATTTTGCTTCCTCGAGCTCCAACAAAACATGCCTGAACCAAGGGTGAAAGCATATCCAGAAGTGCTCTTCATATCATCACTCGAACCAGCCCAGTCACTGTCAGTGTATCCTATCAACTTCAAACATTCAGCTTTGTTGTATAACACACCATAGCTGAGAGTGCCTTTGATGTACCTTAGCACTCTCTTTGCTGCTTGAAAGTGCTGCTCATTGCAGCAATGCATAAACCTTGATAACATACTAACAGCAAACATGATATCAGGCCTAGTAGCTGTTAAATACAACAGACAACCAACTAGGCTCCTATAGGTAGGCTCACTGACTTGTTCATGAACCCCTTGGCTTGACAGCTTCACTCGAAAAACCATAGGAGTGCTTGTTTTCTTGCAGTTCTCCATTGAAAACTTGGATAGAACCTTCAAAGAAAATGTCTTCTGCCCCAACAAGATTCTTCCTTCTGCTTGGTACACCTCCATTCCGAGAAAATAAGTCATTAGGCCCAAGTCAGACATTTCAAAAATGTCCTTCATTTTGGCTTTGAAGTCAGCTAGAACATTGTTGTCTCCTCTTGTCACCAAGAGATCATCTACATAAAGGGACACAATGAGCTGTGTTTTAGGTTCATTCTTCTTAATATATAGTGTTGGTTCACTAACACTTCTTTCAAATCCCAAACTGACCAGATAGCTATCAATTTGAGCATACCATGCTCTAGGAGCTTGCTTCAAGCCATATAAAGCCTTTTTGAGTTTGTACACCATGTGTTCTTTGCCAGACACAATAAATCCTTGGGGCTGGTCAATGTAAATTTCTTCTTCCAGGAATCCATTAAGAAATGTAGACTTCACATCTAACTGATGAATGGTCCACTGCTTTTGTGCAGCCAAAGCAACCAACAATCTGATTGTATCAAGTCTGGCTACTGGTGGAAAAGTCTCTATGTAGTCCAGGCCATATCTTTGACTAAACCCCTTGACAACAAGCCTAGCTTTCAGCTTGTTTAAACTGCCATCAGCATTTTGTTTGGCTCGATAGACCCATTTTACACCAATTTTACACCAATGGTCTTCCTGTTTGTAGGCCTTTCAACCAGCTCCCATGTCTGATTCTTTTGAATTATTTTGATTTCTTCAACCATGGCTTGCTTCCATCTTTCATCTGCCTCAGCTTCTTCAAAATTTCTTGGTTCCACTATGGTAATATGTGCTCTCTCATAAATCTCAGCCAAGAGTCTTGTGCCCATGACTGGCGTGTCATCAATGTCTATTTCAGGACCAATCTGATTAGGTTCAGCTTGATCAGCCATTAACTCTTTAGAAATAGCCTCTGGCTCATTTCTTTCCCAGTTTCAGCATCCTTTTTCATCAAAGACCACATCTCTGCTCACTTGGATCTTGTTTGTTAAAGGATCCAAGATCCTATAACCTTTCTTGACTGAGCTGTAGCCTACCAGAATACCAGGTTGGGCCCTTTTTGACAACTTGTCTCTCTTCATAGCTGGTGTATGAGCATAACTCAGGCAGCCAAAGACCTTCAGATGAGACAAAGATGGCTTGAACCCGAACCAAGCCTCAGAAGGTGTCTTGTGAGCAAGTGCCTTAGTTGGAAGCCTATTCTGAATATAGACAGCAGTGTTAACTGCTTCAGCCCACATGGTTTTGGCAGATTTTTCTCAAACAGAAGGCACTTGGCCATATCTAACAGACTTCTGTTTTTTCTTTCACTGACCCCATTCTGCTGAGGTGTGTAGACATTAGTTAGCTGGTGTTTGATGCCTGCATTATCACAGTAACCTTGAAACTGAGCTGAGGTATACTCAGTTCCATTGTCTGATCTTATGGACTTCAACTTGCATCATGTTTCTGTTTCAGCTGCAGCTTTGAACTTCAAGAAAACTTGAGCTACCTCAGACTTATATTTCAAGAAGAAAATCCAGCAATATCTGGTACAATTATTTTATGAAAAGAATGAAGTACCTGTTACCATTGAGTGATTCAGTCTTCATGGGGCCACACACATCAGTGTGCACCAGCTGCAATTTCTCTTAAGCTCTCCATGCCTTATTGGTAGGAAATGGCAGTCTTGCTTGTTTTCCTAGCTGACACACCTCACATATATCATTATCCTTCACTGAGTTGGTGAAGTTTTCAACTAAATTTTCAATGACCATCTGAGCCATCGATCTGAAGTTGGCATGCCTAAGCCTTTGGTGCCAAAGCTTGGAATCTTTAGTATAGGCTATGCAGGCTGAGTGTGAGTCACTTGGCCAGTTAACTTTAAAGCATTTTTCATTCATAGTGACTGACATAAAGCTTGATCCACTTGGATCAGCAATTTGGCACTCATTTCCCTTGAACACAACTGAATAACCTTTCTTAAGCAATTGAGTAATGCTGAGAAGGTTCCTGTCGATTTCAAGTACCAACAGCACATTTGAAATGACTTTGTCACTTGTGGGAGTGCATATCAAAACATTCCCTTTTGCTTCAGCCTTGATAAACTGCCCATTACCAACTTTCACTTTGGTTTTGCAGCTCCTGTCCAAAGTTTTGAAGATGGTTGCATCTGGTGACATGTGATTGGTGCAACCACTGTCTAGTAGCCAACCTTTTGAGCCCTTCTTTTGACCAGCTGAGCATGAAACATCAAAGACCTGCTCTTGGTCTGCCCTTGTTCTTGCAAACCCTTTCAACATGCCCCCTCTTCTTGCAGTGTTGGCATTGTGCATCTGGTCTGAACAAGCATCTTTCTTCTGGATGACCAGGCTTTTTACAGTATCTGCAAAGTTGATCACCACTTCTTACAGCATCAGGCTTAGGCATGTTTTTCCAAGTCTTCTTGCCTTTGTTGGTAGAAGTGCTCGAAGCAAACTTGGTCTTGGCTTGAAAAGCACCTTCTTGGTTCTCCTCCATTCTGCTGGCTCTCTTTTGCTCCTGTGCATAGAGAGCATTGATCAGCTCTGTTAAAGAGATGCTGGCCAAGTCTCTTGAGTCCTCGAGAGAGGATATTTTTGCCTCATACCTTTCAGGTAAGGTAGAGAGAACTTTTTCCACTATTCTAGCTTCACTAAATTGCTCTCCAAGGAGCCTTATGTTGTTTACCATAGCCATGATCCTGTCTGAATACTGCTTGACAGTTTCTTCCTCTTTCATCTTCAAATTCTCGAAATCTCTTCTCAAATTCAGTAGCTGTTGCTTCCTTGTTCTCTCAGTCCCTTGGAACTCCTCTTTTAATTTGTCCCAAGCCTACTTTGGTGTCTCACAAGCCATGATCCTTGTGAAGATCACATCTGACACACAGTTTTGTATGCAAGACATGGCCTTATGCCTCTTTGTTCTTTCATCAGCATGCTGCCTGATCTGAGCCACTGTTGGGTTGGCTCTAAGAGGTGCTGGCCCGACATCTGAGTTGACCACCTCCCATAGATCAAATGCCTGCAGGTAGGTCTTCATTTTGACCACCCAAATGTGAAAGCCCTCTCCATTGAAGACTGGTTGTGCAGCTGGTGAGAAACCTGATGAAGCCATGGTTTGACAGGTCCACTAAGACTAAGGCTCTAGATACCAATTGTTGGTGTTATGATCAGCAAGCAACAAACTTAGCTGAAGATTGAGTAGCAAGCCTCGTGACTTGCAGAAGAAACAAAAGCAGAAATACAAATAGAAAAGAAAGCAAAGCTATAAACTATGAAGCATATGGAAGAAAACTTCACAAGATTTCATTCAAAAGAATAATGGCATAATGCCAATACAAATACAAGTTGATGGCTGATAATCACAAGTCAAAGATCACCTAAACCTTTACCTAATACCACTAAAATACATTGAGACTTGAAGTATTAACTTGTACACATTGCATTGCTGATTTTTCAGTCAATCAACATCTAAATTACATCAAAAAGGTTTACCAACTAAGTCCTAAAAGAAATAAGTTACAAACTATAAACTTAAATCAACAAAATAAGTTGAATTTGGACAGCATTCATAAGCTCCACTTGCTGCCTGCTTGTCACGAGTTGCATGTGCTGCTTCTTTGCTGATGCATGTGTTGCATGGAAACTAACTTCAACATGGTTTTCTGATGGTTGAGGATATTAATGAATTGTCGGCGAGATTAAATTTTTCTGAAAAAATCCAAACGTGTGATGAGCACGAATAAGACTCAACTAAATTTACAAGGTTATGAGGTATGGGCTATGGGAAAAATTATGTCCGAGGAAAAAACTAACAAAGAAGCCATGTATCGTGTGCTGAAATCTCTCTGGTTCACTAAGGAGCCGGTTAGTTTTGTGGTTATAACTGTGGGTGTTTTTTTAGTTAAATTTGGTAATGTGGATGATAGAACAAGGATTTTCAACCTGGCCCCATGGCTTTTCAATAAATGTTTGTTTGTGATGCTACCGTTTGTTAAAGGTCAAACTATGTAGGATTATGCCTTTAACATTGCCCCCTTTTTGGATACGGGTTTACAACATTCCTTTTGAGGAAATGGATAGACAAGTAGCCATCGATGTAGGGGAGGTTATGGGATAGATTGTGGCTATTGACTGACGGGATAGAAAAGGCTGTTGGATTGATTACATAAGAAACATGGTTAAAATTGATGTGTCCGGGCCTCTTCAATAGGTTGTTCATTTGGCTAGGAATGAAGAATTGAAATCGTGTATGTTATTAAGTATGAAAGGCTTTCTACTTTATGTTATATGTGTGGATGCATTCGACATACTACACAGAAATGCCCACCACAAGATGAGCTTCCAGAATTGAGTAGTCCGAGTTTTTAATATGGAAATTGGTTAATAGTTCAACTAGGTGGGCCAAACCAAAATAGAGGAAACTGGAGAAATGGTGTTGAAATCCTGGAAAGAGGAACAAGTCCAATCGGGATGGAGACTGGAAACAAAGAGTGGATTGAGGCTGAGAATAATATGGCGTTACTAAATGGAAAACAGAAAGTGAGGGCTGGGGAAGAGGAATCAAAGTCATGTTCTCCTACGGACAAATGCCCGATACAATCTTCAAGAGATGGTGGGGGCAGGGTGAAGGTTCAACGCAAGAGGATGAAGGGCATCAATAGGGAGAGTAATGAGCAGAGTTAGAATAGGCTGGTTTGGAGGAAACTATCGGATAGTCTTTCACCTTTTAAGGCGGCGGTTGGCGACCAACCCCGCCAAGAGCGATGAAATTTTTTTACTAGAACTGTCGTGGGCTTGGGAACCCTACGACAGTTCGTGAGTTAAAGTAACTCCTTGTTGCTAATGATCCTGATGTTATTTTTCTATGCAAAACTAAAATTCGTGTTGCAAACTTTAAGCGCATTCGGAATATTTGCAAGATGCCTGGTTGTTTTTGTGGTGGATCTGAATGGTCGTCGGGGTGGCTTGGTTCTAATGTGGAAGGATGGGGTCGAAGTGGTCATCTAGAATTATTCTAATCATCATATTGATTCTTTTGGTCAAACTGGAGGGGCAAAACAGATTCAGGTTCATGGGATTCTATGGTTATTCTGAGTTGAATTTGAGAAATCGATCTTGGGACCTTTTAAGAACTGTGGGTGATTTGGTTAGGGAGGACTAAATCGTTGGTGGGGATTTTAACGCCATTATTAACGATGCTAAAAAGTTCGGTGGGAGAAGAAAGCCTAGGATGGCTAAGGATGAGTTTAGAGAAATTATAGAGGAATTAGTGTTCGTGGATGTTAAAACGGATAGGGGTTGGTTTACATGGACTAATAATCGTGAGGGGAGTAGGTTGATCAAAGAAATAATTGATAGATTTTTAATTTCCACTAGTACGCTGGAAAGTATTCTTTTCCTTTCTGCTAACGTGGTGCGATAAGCAAATTCGAACAATGATGCTATTCTGTTGGACACTATGGGGCGTAAATCGAGGGAGGAAATAAAAGACTCGAGATTGCTCTTTAAATTTGAAGCGTGTTGCGCTAAAGAGAAAGAGGCCAAATAGCTCATAAAGAGGGCTTGGGGCCATAATAATGTTAATTTCCTTGATGACATTGAAAGGGTGCGCTCTATGCTTGGCTTATGGCAACATCGTCGGTTTAAAAGAATAAAAAGTCGTATGCGCCGATTGGTTGATGGGATTGACAGACTTATTGATGGATCATATTTGGATTCTAATGTCGATATGTTGAAAGATTCTCATGTCGAGTTGGGTCACCTTTATGCAAAGGAGGAAAGTTATTGGGCCCAAATATCGGGTATTCAGTGGCTTAAAGATGGGGGATAGGAATACTCATTTCTTTTATGTCCAGTCTACGGGTAGGTTTAAGAAAAATAAAATTGAGGGCTTGATGGATTTGAATGGTAGGTGGGTGAATGCTATGAATGATATTTGTGGGGTTGCCTGGAATTATTTTCATAAGCTCTTTAAATCTGAAGCTTCTGGTAATGATGATAGATTTTTGAACCATATTCAGAGGAGTATCACACCTGACATTAATAATATGTTGGAAAGGAAAATTACGAATGATGAAATTCTCGCTACTTTCAATCAAATAGACCCCCAAAAGGCTCCCGACATTGATGGGCTATCAGGTCTGTTCTTTAAAGAAAATTGATAGGTGGTAGGTGAGGACGTTCTTCTCTTGTGTCATGACATCTTTAATGGAAAGAGGGATATTCCGGACATCAATGATATGGTAGTGGTTTTTATCCCTAAGATCAAGGACCATAAAGACATTACACATTTTCTGCCTATTAGCTTGTGCAAGGTTATTTTCAAGATAATCTCCAAGGTTTTAGCCAATAGATTAAAGGTTGTTCTCCTTTCGTGTATTAGTCAGAAATAGAGTGCTTTTGTCTTGGGCCGTATGATTCACGATTGTATTTTTATCGTCCACAAATTAATACATTATCTATAGAGCTAAAAAAATGGGCCGAATAAAGGGTTCGTCATTAAACTCGACATGAGCAAAGCTAATGATCGTGTTAAATGGAACTTCCTTGAGAAGGTGATGAAGATAATGGGTTTTGCTGATAGTTGGATTAAAAAAGTTATGTGAGGTGTTCGGTCTGTGAGGTATGTGGTTAAGTGAAACATGATTCTTTCGGAGGTTATTATTCCCGAGTGGGGTCTTCATCAGGGGATCCACTTTCCCTTTACCTTTTCTTATTTTGTATGGAAGCTTTCTCGAGGATGCTTCTTAATGCTCAAGATGTTGGTCATATTCGTGGCTTTCGAGCTAGCCAAAATGGCCCTCGGATTAACCACATGTTCTTTACTGATGATGCCTTCCTTTTTGTTAGAAATAAGATCAATGAAGTTAAGGCTATTATGGAAATTCTTAGAGAATTTGAGAAAGTGTCGTGTTAACAGATTAATCATGCTAAGTCTATGGTGTTATTTAGCTTAAACACTTCTAAGAACCAAAGACATCTTTATAGCGAGATGTTGGGCATGCGACTTATGGATAAATTGGACAATTATCTTGGTCTGCCTCTCCTCGTGGGCAGAAAGAAGACAGCTTTTTTTTAACACATCCTTAATCGTTTTTCTAATAGGATTAATAGTTGGTCAAAGCGGTTATTATCCTATGGTGGTAAAGAGGTTTCATTAAATTAATTTTACAATCCTTACCAACTTATGCTATGTCTGTTCTTCTTGCTCCTAGGGGCACTACAGAGGAGATGCTTTTAAAATTACAACATTTGTGGTGGGCTAGCAAGGAGAAAGGGAGAGGATGGGACAATAACATTAAAATCGGTATGGATAATTGGGGGTTTGAAAGCCTTGATGGCAATTCCCTTTGCTATCCTATGTCTAATATTTCAAAAAAAAAATATGGTTCGTGCTCTTTAGGTGCCCAACTCTTTTGCATGGAATAAAGATCGGGTTTGTGAGCTCTATGGTGAGCTTGTGGGGGATTGTATTTGTGACCTCCCTATTATTTCTAATGGTTCGAATGATAGGGTGATATGGTTCCATAACACTCATAGCCTTTTTCGTGGCTTCTTCTTAAGCGAATAGGCCTTGATCCGCATCGTCTTTTTTGGAAGTTCACCTTGAAGATTAAGGTTCTTCCCAAAATTCGTGTTTTTGCTTGGAGAATTGGCCACGAGCTGCTCCCCACGAATGCCAAAATTTCCTCCGTTAAACAGAATACTAGACGGGACTGCCCAAGGTGTGGTGCTAGTTGTTAAAAGGTGGCAACAAACAACAGTATGTATGTTACCCGGATGAAATACAACAGCATACAAATGTACCTAATGTTATCCGGATGAAATACCTTTTTTTTTGTAACAAGCGACTTGTATTTGATCTGACAACTTTTTGACTGGATAAAGTTAGTCAAGGATTAAGCAGCTTTAGACAGGTCCCAGGTTATCATTGACTTTTGTTTAACTTGTTCACTTACACAAGCAAAAATTTATTGCTCTTTCAATGTAATAGTATATTATATGTACATTTTTTAGCTAAAGTAAAATGTAAGAGAGAAGTCAACTTTTATTTCTCCTTCAAGATCTGTTTTTTGCTTCTGTTTTTCATCTTTCAACACAAATTTTAGTTCTATTGTTCTTGTTTTGTGATTAAAAACTCAACAAATGGTATCAAGAGCCTGTTGTCTTTTAGGGCCTTGGTTGTGCTTTGTTTGTGAGTGACTCGTGTTTGAAAGAAAAGAAACAGAAGCTATCTTTGTTGGCTTGTTTAGCTACTGCAAAAGGATGAGTTTTTCACCACCACCACCACCTATCTTTGCTGGTGAAAACTACAACATTTGGGCTGTGAAAATGAAGACATATTTGCAGGCACATGACCTGTGGAATGTTGTTCTGAATGACACAAAGCCACCACCTTTGAGAGCTAATCTGACCATAGCTCAAATCAGGCAGCATAATGAGGACACTGCCAAAAAGTATAAGGCTATGTCATGCCTTCAAAATGGAGTTTCAGATGTTATTTTCACAAGGATAATGGCTTGTAACTCTCCAAAACAGGCCTGGGACAGACTCGAGGAAGAGTTTCAAGGGTCAAACAAGACCAGGTAGCAGCAGTTGATAAATTTGAGAAGGGACTTTGAGAATCTGAGAATGAAGGACTCAGAAACAATCAAGCAGTATGCTGACAGGATTATGGTCACTATCAACAATATAAGACTGCTTGGAGATGAATTTAGTGACAAGAGGGTAGTTGAAAAAGTCATTACAACTCTACCATAGAAGTATGAGTCAAAAATCTCTTCTTTGGAGGACTCGATGGACCTATCAGCAATTCCATTGATAGAGCTGATAAATGCTCTCTATGCACAAGAGCAAAGAAAAGCAGATAGAATGGAGGAGCACTCTGAGGGAGCTTTTCTGGCCAGGAGCAGAGAAAGCTCAAGCTCAAGCTCAAATTTCAAAGGCAAGAAACCTTGGACAGAGAAGAAAGAGAAAGGCAAGAAAGATGCTGCCAACAAGAAGTTTCCACCTTGTGCTCATTGCAAGAAGACTACTCATCTTAAAAAATACTGCTGGTACAGACCAGACATTCAGTGTATAGGCTGCAAACAGCTTGGCCACATTGAAAAAGTGTGCAAAAACAAGCCAAAAGCACAGCCACAGCACCAGAACCAAGCTCAGGCTACTGAGGATGTTGAAGCACAAGAAGAGTATGTCTTCACAGCCTCTTGTTTTGTAAGCTCGAGCAAGATCAGCAAGAATTGGCTGATTGACAGTGGATGTACTCATCACATGGCTTCAGACAAAGGCATGTTCAGGGAGTTAGACACCAACTTTGTGTCCAAAGTTAGAATTGGCAATGGTGAGCTCTTAGAGGCCAAAGGAAAGGGCAAGGCTATGATTTGTACTCAGTCAGGTAACAAAACAATATCAGAAGTTCTTTTTGTACCTGATATTGACCAGAATCTACTTAGTGTTGGTCAGTTGTTGGAGAAGGGTTACTCCCTTATTTTTGAAGGAAAGACTTGTGTGATCAATGATGTTTTTGATCAAGTGCTGGTGACAGTAGCTGTGCATGACAAATCATTCATTTTGGATGTGAATCAGTTAAAAGCAAAGGCACATACAGCTCTAACTGATGAATCATGTTTGTGGCACAAAAGGCTCGGGCATGTGAACTATAAGTCACTAAGTTTGCTGCACAAAATGAGCTTAGTTGAAGACATGTCCAAGATCGAGCCTAAGAATGATGTGTGTGAGGTTTGTCAGCTTGGCAAGCAGACTAGACTGCCTTTTCCTATCAACAAAGCTTGGAGAGCTCAAGAGAGGCTCCAACTGGTCCATACAGATATTTGTGAACCTATGAATACCTCCTCTTTGAATGGACGCAGGTATTTTGTGTTGTTTATTGATGATTGCACCAGATTTTGCTGGGTGAATTTCTTGAAACAAAAGTCAGATGTGGCTGATTTCTTCTGCAAGTTTAAGGCATTGGCTGAGAATCAAGCCAGCTGCAAGTTGAAGACGTTGAGGTCTGACAATGGGACTGAGTATGTGTCTCAAATGTTTCAGAAGATTTGTGATGAAGCTGGAATTCAGCATCAATTGACCACCATTTACACACCACAACAGAATGGTGTTTGTGAGAGGAAGAACAGGACTGTTCTTGATATGGCTAGGTGCCTACTATTTGAAGCCAAGATGCCTAACAACTTTTGGGCTGAGGCAGTAAATACATTTGTGTATTTGCTAAACAGGCTGCAAACTAATGCAGTCAAAGGAAAAACACCTTTTGAAGCCTGGTTTGGACAAAAACCAAATGTCTCACACTTGAAAGTGTTTGGTTGTTTGTGCTATACATTAGTGCCAGCTGAAAAGAGGTCCATGCCAGGAGTCTTTGTTGGCTACAGCAATGAAAAAAAGGCGTATAGGGTCTTCGATCCATCTACCAAGAAAATTATTGTGAGCAGGCATGTGAAGTTCAATGAAGGGAGCTATTGGAAATGGGATGGAACAGATGCAAGCTTGTCTTAGCAAGACCAGCATGATCCTGATCTGCAGCAGGTTGAAATTGAAGCTGATGCTGAAGATGATTTCGATGATGCACCTGTCAGAGGCACTAGAACCTTAGTGGATATATATGAGAGGTGTGATATGACCATTGTTGAGCCTTACTGCTTTGATGAGGCTGCAAGGGAGGGCTGTTGGAAAGAAGGAATGGAAGTTGGAGTCTGTTGTCTTGTAGCCAATGAGGAGTGTTAAAAGGTGGCAACAAACAGCAGTATGTATGTATGTTACCCGGATGAAATACAACATCATACAAATGTACCTGATTCTATTCGGATGAAATATCTTTTTTTGTAACAAGCGACCTGTATTTGATCTGACAACTTTTTGATTGGATAAAGTTAGTCAAGGACTAAGCAGCTTTAGACAAGTCCCAGGTTATCATTGACTTTTGTTTAACTTGTTCACTTACACAAGCAAAAATTTATTGCTCTTTCAATGTAATAGTATATTATATGTACATTTTTTAGCTAAAGTAAAATGTAAGAGAGAAGTCAACTTTTGTTTCTCCTTCAACATCTATTTTTTGCTTCTGTTTTTCATCTTTAACACAAATTTTAGTTCTGTTGTTCTTGTTTTGTGATTAAAAACTCAACACTAGTGAAGAAACTGTTATCCATGCGCTCAAAGACTACGTAAAAGCCAGTGCCTTTCTTGCCTTCGGTGGTCTCGATGGTAGGCTCCTTGACAAAGAACATTGTCGATGTATTGATTGGCTTGAAGATGTTATACGATTGTTAGACAAAAAAGCCTTTGAAGATTTAATTACGACTCTTTGGAATGGTTGAAACAGTCGCAATAATTCTATCTTTCGAGGGAAGGAGGAAGAGGCTTGGATTGTTTGGGATAGAGTGATGATACTTAGTGATGACTTCCGTATTCACATATGGTTAACAAGCCGATCCTTCCCATGGCCCCTAGAGTTTAGAAATGGGAGAAGCCCCCGATTGGCTATGTGAAAATTAACGTGGATGTAGCAGTAACGAACAATAAAACTGGCTTTGGGGTTATTATTCGGGATTGTGATGGTTTTTTCATCAGTGGTGGCGTGAGTTTCAAATACGAACTTATAACGTCTGAATGGGCAGAGTTATACGCTCTTGAGGAGGGAGTCCTTTTAGCTTACTCTTTTAACATTGAAAATGTCATGTTCAAAACTGACTATGCTAGTATTGTTAATCGAATCAGAAAACATAATGAAGACATCACTGTCATTGGCCATCGCATCAAAGAAATACGTAGATTGATGGAGTTCTCGAAAGTGGAGGTCAATTGGATTAACCGAAGCTGCAATAAAGTGGCTGATTTTATTTGTAATTTTGCGCTTTCGACTAGCTGTAATATGTCTTTTTGGCATGGATTATCCTAGGGATATTTACGATTTTATAATCATTGATTTAAAATTTTATTTTGTATCAATTTCATATTTTATCTTCAAAATAATTTTTATTTAAAAAATCACATTTTTTACATTTAATATATTTTTTAATTGCAAAATACATGGTGATAATAATAAGAAGATAACTGCAGCAACTAAGCAAGTAAAGAAGCTAACCCATTTATAAAATATTAATAAATAAATTATAAGGGGATGAAAGTTAATAACAAATTTGATTACGGTGGGCAAATTTGATTACAAAAACCCAAAGTTATTTAATTCGAACAAATATATTCGGTTTGGTTTGATTCAAATTCTATCTCACTTGATCCGATTCGAGAAAATTTCAAATTGAGTTAGGATGATAAAATATGATTCATCAACTCAATTAACTCGAAATTTTTTTATTCGATTTGATCGAACGCTCACCCCTAAACATGGTACAACTTGAGCTACAAAACATTGATACGTGGATAATACCTTCGATTGTTGAGGGTCTAAGTCAACTACCATGAGGACAATACTTCGAAGATTTCTCCCGTAGGGAGATAATTCCCCCTCAATAAAGTATATTTAAATTGTTGTAAAATTATTATGTTTAATTTGTTTGGATTTTCATTTAGCTACTTTGTTAATTTTTATTTATTTATTGTTAATTATAAATATATTTTATTTAAATTAGTTTTTTTTGTTTCATTTTATATTATTCGCGGATTTAGGTTCGAATTTTTGTATATTCAAATATCCGACATATGATTGAAAATGTTAAATTTAATTTTTTTACAAATTTAGATATATGATGAATAATGATATTTAACTTGGATTTGGATAATTTCACTGGATAATTTGCGAATTCAAATTATCAAACAAATTTACGAATTCTGAAACACCCCACACCCGGCCCACGAGCCTGGACCGGATCTGGTATGTTCCTTAAGTAATCGGGTTACAAAATTCTTTTATTACCAGAGGAAAACTTGTGCGATTTTTAAAAACTATTGTTTTGGGTTGGGCTTGAGTTAAAAACCCATTGATCTTATTTTAAAGTCCAATTAATTAAGATGAAAAAACAATTAGGGTTTATTTTTAAAGAAATAAATTTTACTTAACTTTAATTGAAAATAATTCGTAACATAGTAATTAAAAATAAAAGTAAAGAAATGTAACTTATGGCCTTATTACATCAAGTAAAATCCCAAAATAAAATTAAAATACTTAAATAAATTTAAATATCCATATTGAATAAAACTTCAAGCTGAGCATGACCATCCCTAAGCTTCCGCCGAACCCGGTCCATTATTGATCGTCACCTGAAAAATAGTCCCACAACGGGGTGAGTCAACAGACTCAATGTGTACACAACACTAAAATTCAATAGATCAGGCATACATTTTTCATATCCAATACTTATTCATATAATGATAAAAATGATGATGCAACCCAAACCCAAACCTAGGTGCCATCCGCTACACATCCCCGCACTCAACCTCGCACACCGTGGGGACTACTAAGTCAACCCTCCATCCGCTACACACTATCGAAGGCAATCGCATACGATCGACGTGCTCATCGCCCATATAAAATTTTTTGTGGCATAGCCACGATAATTGTGTCATGAGACACCACATTCGATAATGTAACCGGTTACCACATTCGGATAATGTGACCAAGTCACCACATTGAGATAGTGAGACCGTCGTCATCACATTCACTTCCCCTTTTCATATATCCCGAATGACCCATATTATTCATATCATGCATATCATACTTAAATTCACATTCTTATCATATTCCACATGTTAAATATAACATATTTCGTAATCCTAATAGGAGTAGGAAACGTACCTGAGTACTTTGTACCATATTATGGTACCTTAGCCACATTCTTATAAACATGCATATGTTACATATTACCATAAATCTTATTAAAAGTTAGTGTGGGGTACACACCTGATTCGTTTAACGAAGTCCTTGAAATCCCGAAGAACCGATCTACTGATTTAGATCCTTAACTCCTATATTCGGCCAATCATTTAAACACATTAATAAATCTTTTTGGCTTTAAAACCAAATCCTAGTAGGATTTGTATACTGAAAACCTACCTTGTTGCCGATTGACTTAAGAATCAAGTCCCAAAACTTTGTTGTATTCCTTCTTTGTGATCTCAAATCCCGAAAAGTATCCTTGCTTTCCTAGGGATGTCGAAATTCCTATAATCACATGTTAGGTTTAATCTAACATTAAAACTTAAAACAAGACCTTTGGATCTTATAGTTTCTTACCTTAGATCCCGAAATATTCCTCCTTGTAGTCGACAGTTGTAGAAACCCGAGAGATCCCCTTAATACTTCAGTCGACTACTTCCTTGCTTAGATTCACAGGGAGATTCGGCTATGGCTTCTAATGGAGAGGAAAATATTCGGCTAGGTTCCAACAACTACTTAATTTCGGCTTGACAAAAGAAAAGAAAGAAAAGAAGAGAAGAGAGCACTAAGAATTCGGCAGAGAAAGGAGGAAGCACAATTTGATGAGTAGCCCTCCTTCCTTCCTTTTATAGCCGAAATTATCATCTAAGGAGTCCCTTACTTGGCCACCACTCCTCTATCTGATAACTTTATCCTTTAATTATCACTTAAAATAAAAGATAATTCAGCAACTATCCTTACTTAGCCGAAATTATTAAACTCAAAGTCCCTTACTTGGCCATCACTTCTCCCTTATTTTCCTCTTTATTTCTTTATTCAAATTAAAAGAATTTAATCCAACAATTATCTCTTGAAAATAATGATAAATAAATCCCTTATTTATCCACTATTTATAAAATAATAAAAGCTCCTAATTTATAGCCATGTGCCGTCCACTCTCTGCTCCTTGTAGCAAAATAAAATTTCTTTTATTTGCTTCCCATGTGACTCGAACTTAGGCCCATTCCTCTTGTATATGGCACCATTTCCATAGGCCCTAAGTGGCATCTTCTGCACCACTTTTCCAAGCCTGTTTGTGTGTCAAATTTCACAAACTTTTTCTTTAAGGCCACCTTGCCTTAATTTCCCTTTTAAACCTTAAAACTCGTCATTTCTAGGTCATTTCTAAGTTTCCAAAATTTTCGATCGGCTCAGTAAACTTGACATTTCCTTACATTTCCATGACATTTCCTTACAAGACATTTCCTTACATTTCCAAGACATTTCCTTACATTTCCAAGACATTTCCTTACATTTCCATGACATTTCCTTACAAGACATTTCCTTACATTTCCAAGGTTCTAAAATGTTCACTTTCCTCTTTTAAACTTAACATTTCCATACATTTCCAGGTTTCCAAAAGTGTTCAAAATATATTCATAACACATAAGATATGTCATTTCGTACAATTAAACCAAAAATGCATAGGCCCTTTCCAGGATGTTACAGTTCTACCCCCCTTAAAAAAAATTCGTACTCGAAATTTCCTAACTAAAATAATTGAGGGTATTGCTATCGCATCGTCTCTTCTGGTTCCCACGAAGCTTCCTCCGATCCATGGTTGCGCCATAACACTTTGACTAGAGGAACTGACTTCCTACGTAACACTTTCACATCACGTTCCAATATCCGAATCGGCTCTTCCTCGTAGGATAAGTCTGGCCTTAGCTCTACTTCTTCGACAGGTACCACATGAGACGGATCCGATCGGTAACGACGTAGCATGGATACATGGAATACGTCGTGCATCTACCGCAACTCTGGTGGCAACTCCAATTGGTATGCCACTGGCACAACTCGCTTCAGTATTCTATAGGGCCCTATAAACCTTGGGCTTAACTTCCCTTTGCGACCAAACCTCATCACCTTCTTCCAAGGCGAGACCTTTAGAAACACTTGGTCTCCCACTTCAAACTCTATTTCCTTCCGCTTAAGGTCTGCGTATGACTTCTGCCTATCAGAGGCTTCCTTTAACCGTGCTCGAATCATCTCAACCTTCTCTTCAGTTTTGGCCACTGACTCTGGACCCAAAACTCGACGTTCTCCTAACTCAGTCCAACAAGTAGGAGTTCGGCACTTCCAACCATACAATGCTTCATATGGTGCCATCCGAATGCTAGCCTGATAGCTGTTGCTGTAGGCGAACTCAGCTAAAGGCAAGTAGTCTTCCCAACTTCCTCGGAAATCCATCACACAGCCTCTCAACATATCCTCCAACACTTGTATAACTCGTTCGGATCGCCCGTCGATTGTGGATGAAAAGCCGTAGTGAAGTCCAACTTAGTGCCTAAAGCTTGATGAAGTGCCCTCCGAACCGAGACGTAAACCTTGGGTCTCTGTCGGAGATGATCGATCATGGTACACCATGTAACCTCACAATTTTCGCCACATATAACTTAGCCACTTCAAGAGAATAGTCAACTCTCACGGGATGAAGTGCGCGGACTTAGTCAAACGATCCACTATCACCCATACCGAGTCCTTCTTAGTAGGCGTATGGGAAGCCCACTAACGAAATCCATGGTAATTCTCTCCCACTTCCATTGCGGAATCTCGATTGGTTGAAGCAATCCCGATGGAACTTGGTGTTCAGCCTTAACTTATCGACACGTCGGACATTTCCCAAAAATTCGGTCACTTCTTGCTTAAGATCGGACCACCAAAATTGTTCCCTTAGATCTCTCAGACAGACTTAATGCCTCGGGATGCATAGCATAAGGGCTACTATGCGCCTCCCGGAGAATCCTTCGTCTTAACTCCTTGTCCTTCAAGATACAGACTTTTCCTTTGTAACACAATACTCCTTCATCATTAATGCCATAATCCTTTAATTCCCGCTCGCACTTGTCAGAACTTAGCACTTAGATCCTTATCAACCAATCGTCCCTCTTTCACCTCCTTCACCATGTGGGCTTGACTTGAAACTCGCCAACAAAGCTTCCATCATCGCACAAACTTAAGTGAGCGAACATAGCCCTTAGATCCGACACAACCTTCGGACTTAGGGCATCAGCTACCACATTCGCCTTGCCGGGTGGTACTCTATCGAAAGCATCATAATCCTTTAATAGTTCACACCCACCTTCACGCCTCAAGTTCAACTCCTTCCGAGTCAACAGATACTTAAGGCTCTTGTGGTCCTGTGTAGATTATCGACCTTTCTCCATAAAGGTAGTGCCTCCAAACCTTAAGGGCGAAAACCATCGCCGCCAATTCTAAGTCATGAGTTGGGTAGTTAACCTCATGAGGCCTTAGTTTCCAGAGACGCATAAGCGACTACTTTTCCTTCTTGCATTAGCACACATCCTAATCCCGCATGTGAAGCGTCACAATACACCACAAAATCCTTCCCACCTCCGGCTGAATTAACACCGAGCCTCCGTCAACACCTTCTTAAGGTTGTCAAAGCTCTTCTCGTTGCTTATCGGACCATTCAAAGGGTACTTCCTTCCTTAGTAACTTTGTCAAAAGCGCGGCTATTGACGAGAACCCTTCCACAAACCTTCCGTAATAGCTCGCCAAACCTAAGAAACTTCGGATCTCACCACGGACCTAGGTGGTTTCCAATCCAACACCGCTCGATCTTCCTAGGGTCCACTCTTATTCCTTCTGCGGATACCACATGTCCTAGGAATGCCACCTCCTTAAGCCAAAATTCACACTTGCTTGAATTTGGCATAGAGCTTCTTCTCCCTTAATACTTGCAGCACAATTCGGAGGTGTTCATCATGCTCTTCTTCAGACTTGGAGTACACCAAAATATCGTCGATGAACACAACGACGAACCTATCCAAGTATGGTTGGAAAACCCAGTTCATCATATCCATAAACGCGCCGAGCGTTTCGTCAATCCAAACGGCATCACCACAAACTCAAAATGGTCAGTATCTTGTCCTAAAAGCGGTCTTATGGATATCTGCCTCCTTCACCTTCAACTGGTGATATCCCGACCTTAAGTCTATTTTTGAGAATACTGCGGCCCCTTTCAGCTGATCGAACAAGTCATCGATCCTTGGCAAAGGATACTTGTTCTTGATGGTCAGCTTATTCAATTGATGGTAATCTATGCACATACGCATAGTTCCGTCTTTCTTCTTTACAAACAGAATCGATGCTCCCCATGGAGACACACGAGTCGTCGTATGAACCCACGATCCAACAACTCTTGGATTTGAGCCTTGAGCTCAACTAACTCCTTTGGCGCCATTCGGTATGGAGCGATTGACACAGAGCATTTCGGCAAGCAAGTCTATTCCAAATTCCACCTCCCTATATGGGGGTATTCACTGTAATTCTTAGGAAATACATCTTCAAAGTCTCTTACAGCTTCTAACTCCATCAGACTACGCTTATGTCGCATGACTGATCTTAATAGAACCATCATACTTTCTAGGCACAATCTCTAAGTTCACGTCCCTAGAACTCATTTCTAACGTCGCGATTTAATCGATTAAAAAGTTTTATGAATTAGTCTTTCTTTCACTTGTTTACCCGCGAAGGAATTTTATGACAAGAGTTTTAGGAGTGGTTCTTTCGTATTCATACATGCACACAGTCTTTTCATTCATTCGTACATTCATCAAACAATTATGAACCTTCGTTCATTCACAGAAACATTGTAGTTTTCATTGTTATTGCTTCTCCACTACCCAGGGGTACTTTCGTAATTTTGTCCTACAGGGGTATTTTTGTAATTTTTCGAAAGAAAGAGTTCCTTGGTGATTTCGTCACAAAGTATTTTGGTATTTTTAAATTCCTGGGGTATATTGGAAAAATTTTGAAATCCGGGGGTATTTCAGAAATTTTGACCTCGGGGGTATTTCGGTAATTTTTCACAAGCCGGGGTAAATTTGTAAAATCTTATAAATCAGGTATATTTCAAAGGTTGCAAAACTTTGAGGGTTCTTTTTTAGAATTGTACTTTTCAAAACGGTGATGTTGCAAAAATTTTGGAAATCAGGGTCATTTTGGTAATTTTATAAGTTAGGGGCAATTTTGAAATTTCCAAAATTCAAGGTATTTTTGATAATTTGCAAATTAGGGTTTTTGAACATTGATAAAATAATGAAATTTTGGCAAAACTGTTGGGTAGTTGGTTATTTTATAAACCAAGGGTATTTTGGTAATTTTACCACTAGGGGAATTTTTGTATAAATCGGAAATCTTTCGGAAAATTTTGTAAAGATGGTTTTCATGAATTTAGAAGAAAGTTTTAAGAGTTCTAAAACTAGGGTTTTGTTGTTTTTATAAAAACACGGCTAATTCCCTTTCGGGTTTTAGTTATTGTGTTTAGCCTATGACCGAGCCCTCTTGGTCAGGGTGAACCAAAGCTATGCACCAGGTAGGATCCGTGTTTTTATAAAAACAACAAAACCCTAGTTTTAGAACTCTTAAAACTTTCTTCTAAATTCATGAAAACCGTCTTTACAAAATTTTCTGAATGATTTCCCCCTAGTGGTAAAATTACAAAAATACCCTTGGTTTATAAAATGACCAACTACCCAACAGTTTTGCCAAAATTTCATTATTTTATCAATGTTCAAAAACCCTAATTTGCAAATTATCAAAAATACCTTGAATTTTGGAAATTTCAAAATTGCCCTAACTTATAAAATTACTAAAATGACCCCGATTTCCAAATTTTTGCAACATCACCGTTTTGAAAAGTACAATTCTCAAAGAACCTCAAAGTTTTGCAACCTTTGAAATATCCCCGATTTATAAGATTTTACAAATTTACCCTACTTGGAAAAAAAATCACCAAAATACCCCGAGGTCTAAAATCACCGAAACACCTCGGATTTCAAAATTTTTCAAAAACCCTTAATTTAAAAATACCAAAATACTTTATGACAAAATCACCAAGGAACTTTTTCCTTTTGAAAAATTACTAAAATACCCTCAAGGATGTAATTACAAAAATACCCCTGGGTAGTGGAAAAACAATAACAATGAAAACTACAACCTTTCTCTGAATGAACGAAAGTTCATAATTGTTTGATGGATGTACGAATGAATGGAAAGACTGTGTGCATGTATGAATACGAAATAACCACTCCTAAATTCTTTTTCATAAAACTTCTTCGCGGGTAAACAAGTGAAAGAAAGACTAATTCATAAAACTTCTTAATCAGATTACGATGTTAGAAATGAGCTCTAGAGGACGTGGTCGTCGTGGAAGAGGTAGAGGAAGGATGACGGTGTCAGAACCCGTTAGATCGGGTCAAGGGCCTAGACTCGAACTTTTCGATAGGGAGATAATCAGAGTAAGCCCATTAGGCCAAAGCGTAATGGTGGATAAGATCTTTCGGAATGTACCCCTAGAGATTCAGGAGTGAACTTTCTGGTGACTTAGTGGAACTACCTTTCGGGAGTTTGAACTTATACTTGGAATGGGTAGCTAGTAGAGCACCGAGCCGTGTTGGATTGTGCGGCTAAACGAATGGAACTAAGGACCCGGAGGATGAAGTAGTAGTAATGATCGAGAGAGAAGAAACTACCCGCCCAACGTAGTTTCGCGTTGAAGGCCGAGAAAATGGTTAAGAAAGGGTGCAAGGCATTCTTAGCCTTCGTAAGTACGTTAGGTGGAAAGGAAGAAGGTGTCGGTGGAGTTAGAACGGTGAAAGACTTTGAAGATGTATTTAGGAGGAATTACCGTGAATACCCCGGATAGAGAGGTGGAGTTTGGAATAGACTTGTCGCCAGAGCAGCTCCTCGTGTCAATCGCTCCATACCGAATGGCGCCAAAGGAGTTAGTTGAGCTCAAGGCTCAAATCCAAGAGTTGTTGGATCGTGGGTTCATACGACCCAGTGTGTCTCCATGGGGAGCACCGATTACTGCTTGTAAAGAAGAATGACGGAACTATGCGTATGTGCATAGATTACCGTCAGTTGAATAAGCTGACCATCAAGAACAAGTATCCTTTGCCAAGGATCAATGACTTGTTCGATCAGCTGAAGGGGGCCGCAGTATTCTCAAAGATAGACTTAAGGTCGGGATATAACCAGTTGAAGGTGAAGGAGGCAGATATCCATAAGACCGCTTTTAGGACAAGATACAGCCATTTTGAGTTTGTGGTGATGCCGTTTGGATTGACAAACGCTCCAACCGCATTCATGGATATGATGAACCGAGTTTTTCAACCCTACTTGGATAGGTTCGTCGTTGTGTGCATCGACGATATTTTGGTGTATTCTAAGTCTGAAGAGGAGCATGATGAACATCTCCGAGTGGTACTAAAAGTATTAAGGGAAAAGAAGCTCTATGCCAAATTCAGCAAGTGTGAATTTTGGCTTAAGGAGGTGGCATTCCTAGGACATGTGGTATCCGCAGAAGGAATAAGAGTGGATCCTAGGAAGATCAAGCGTTGTTGGATTGGAAACCACCTAGGTCCGTGGTTGAGATCCAAGTTTCCTAGGTTTGGCAAAGGCTATTACATGGAAGGTTTGTGGAAGGGTTCTCGTCAATAGCCGCGCTTTGACAAAGTTACTAAGGAAGGAAGTACCCTTTGAATGGTCCGATAAGCAATAGAAGAGCTTTGACAACCTTAAGAAGGTGTTGACGGAGACTCAGGTGTTAATTCGGCCAGAGGTCGGGAAGGATTTTGTGGTGTCTTTGTGACACTTCGCATACGGGATTAGGATGTGTGCTAATGCAAGAAGGAAAAGTAGTCGCTATGTGTCTCGGCAACTAAGGCCTCATGAGGTTAACTACCCAACTCATGACTTGGAACCGCAAAGCAGTGGTTTTCGCCCTTAAGGTTTGGAGGCACTACCTCTATGGAGAAAGGTCGGTGATCTACCACAGACCACAAGAGCCTTAAGTATCTGTTGACTCGGAAGGAGTTGAACTTGAGGCAACGAAGGTGGGTGGAGTTGTTGAAGGACTACTACTGTTCGATAGAATATCATCCGGCAAGGCGAATGTGGTAGCCGATGCCCTAATTCGAGAAGGTTGTGTCAGATCTAAGGGCTATGTTCGCTCACTTGAGTTTATATGATGATGGAAGCCTGTGGGCAGAGTTGCAAGTCAAGCCCACATGGCTGAAGGAGGTGAAAGAGGGACAGTCGGTTGATAAGGACCTAAGTGCTAAGTTTAAGCAAGTACAGAGCGGAGAATTAAAGGACTATGGCGTCAATTATGAAGGAGTATTGTGTTATAAAGGAAAAGTCAGTATCTTAGAAGGACAAGGAGTTAAGACAAATGATTCTTCGGGAGGCGATAGTAGCCCTTATGCTATGCATCCCGGAGGCGATGTCGCATGCAGAGATCTAAGGGAACAATTTTGGTGGTCTAATCTTAAACGGGAAGTTATCAATTCGTGGGAAAATGTTTGACGTGTCGCAAGTTAATTTGAACACCAAGTTCCATCGGGATTGCTTCAACCAATCGAGATTCCCCAATGGAAGTGGGAGAGAATTACCATGGACTTCGTTAGTGGGCTTCCCTTACGCCTACTAAGAAGGAATCGGTATGGGTAATAGTGGACCGTTTGACCAAGTCCGCGCATTTCATTCGTGAAGAGTAAACTATTCTCTTGAAGTTGGCCAAGTTATATGTGGCGGAAATTGTGAGGTTACATGGAGTACCCAGATCGATCATCTCCGATAGAGACCCAAAGTTCACGTCTCGGTTCTGGAGGGCACTTTATCAAGCTTTAGGCACTAAGTTGGACTTCACTACGGCTTTTCATCCACAATCGCCAGGCGCATGCGAACGAGTTATACAAGTGTTGGAGGATATGTTGAGAGGTGTGTGATGGATTTCGAGGAAGTTGGGAAGACTATTTGCCTTTAGCTGAGTTCGCCTACAACAACAAACTATCGAGGCTAGCATTCGGATGGCACCATATGAAGCATTGTATGGTCGGAAGTGTCGAACTCCTACTTGTTGGACCGAGTTAGAGAACGCCGAGTTTTGGGTCCAGAGTTAGTGGCGGCGAAGAGAAGGTTAAGACAATTCGAGCACGATTAAAGGAAGCCTCTGATAGGCAGAAGTCGTACGCAGACCTTAAGCGGAAGGAAATAGAGTTTGAAGTGGGAGACCAAGTGTTTCTGAAAGTCTCGCCTTGGAAAAAGGTGATGAGGTTTGGTCGCAAAGGGAAGTTAAGCCCAAGGTTTATAGGGCCCTATCGAGTACTGAAGCGAGTTGGAGCAGTGGCATACCAATTGGAGTTGCCACCAGAGTTGCGGTAGATGCACGACGTATTCCATGTGTCCGTGCTACGTCGTTACCGATCGGATCCGTCTCATGTGGTACCTGTCGAAGAAGTAGAGCTAAGGCTAGACTTATCCTACGAGGAAGAGCCGATTCGGATATTGGAACGTGATGTGAAAGTGCTACGAAGGAAGTCAGTTCCTCTAGTCAAAGTGTTATGGCGTAACCATGGATCGGAGGAAGCTTCGTGGGAACCAGAAGAGACGATGCGACAGCAATACCCTTAATTATTTTAGTTAGGAAATTTCGAGGACGAAATTTTTTTTAAGGGGGGTAGAACTGTAACATCCTAGAAAGGGCCTATGCATTTTCGGTTTAGTTCTACGAAGTGACATGTTTTAGGTACTAAGAATAAATTTTGAATATTTTTGGAAACCCGAAAATGAATGAAAATGAGTTAGAAATGAACATTTTTGGAAACCTAAAAATGTATGAAAATGGATGGAAATGATTTGGAAATAATTCAAAATAGGAAAGTGAACATTTCGGAAACTTGGAAATGTAAGAAAATGTCAAGTTTACAGAGCCGGACGAAAATTTTTGGAAACTTAGAAATGACCTAGAAATAACGAGTTTTAAGGTTTAAAAGGGGAAATTAAGGCAAGGTGGTCTTAAAAGAAAAAGTTGGTGAAATTTGACACACAAACAGGCTTGGAAAAGTGGTCTAAAGATGCCACTTAGGGCCTATGGAAATGGCGCCATATGCAAGAGGAATGGGCCTGAGTTCGAGTCACTTGGGAAGCAAATAAAGGAGGTTTTATTTTTGCTTCCGTAAGACCGAGGTGGACGGCACATGGCTATAAATTAGGAGCTTTTATTATTTTATAAATAGTGGATAAATAAGGGATTTATTTATCATTATTTTCAAGAGATAATTGTTGGATTAAATTCTTTTAATTTGAATAAAGAAATAAAGAGGAAAATAAGGGAGAAGTGATGGCCAAGTAAGGGACTTTGAGTTTAATAATTTCGGCTAAGTAAGGATAGTTGCTGAATTATCTTTTATTTTAAGTGATAATTAAAGGATAAAGTTATCAGATAGAGGAGTGGTGGCCAAGTAAGGGACTCCTTAGATGATAATTTCGGCTATAAAAGGAAGGAAGGAGGGCTACTCATCAATTTGTGCTTCCTCCTTTCTCTGCCGAATTCTTAGTGCTCTCTTCTCTTCTTTTCTTTCTTTTCTTTTGTCAAGCCGAAATTAAGTAATTGTTGGAACCTAGCCGAATATTTTCCTCTCCATTAGAAGCCATAGCCGAATCTCCCTGTGAATCTAAGCAAGGAAGTAGTCGACTGAAGTATTAAGGGGATCTCTCGGGTTTCTACAACTGTCGACTACAAGGAGGAATATTTCGAGATCTAAGGTAAGAAACTATAAGATCCAAAGGTCTTGTTTTAAGTTTTAATGTTAGATTAAACCTAACATTTGATTATAGGAATTTCGACATCCCTAGGAAAGCAAGGATACTTTTCGGGATTTGAGATCACAAAGGTATGTGTTTAAGACATTCGACCAAAGCCTATTTTAAGTATTTGGATTTATTCTTAAAAGCCGAAACTAACCTAGGATGTGTTTTAATGATTGGCCGAATGCAAGAAGGAATACAACAAAGTTTTGGGACTTGATTCTTAAGTCAATCGGCAACAAGGTAGGTTTTCAGTATACAAATCCTACTAGGATTTGGTTTTAAAGCCAAAAAAGGTTTATTAATGTGTTTAAATGATTGGCCGAATATAGGAGTTAAGGATCCAAATCAGTAGATCAGTTCTTCGGGATTTCAAGGACTTCGTTAAACGAATCAGGTGTGTACCCCACACTAACTTTTAATAAGATTTTTGGTAATATGTAATATATGCATGTTTATAAGAATGTGGCTAAGGTACCATAATATGGTACAAAGTACTCAGGTACGTTTCCTACTCCTATTAGGATTACGAAATATGTTATATTTAACATGTGGAATATGATAAGAATGTGAATTTAAGTATGATATGCATGATATGAATAATATGGGTCATTCGGGATATATGAAAAAGGGGAAGTGAATGTGATGACTACGGTCTCACTATCTGAATGTGGTGACTTCGGTCACATTATCTGAATGTGGTGACTTCGGTCACATTATCTGAATGTGGTAACTTCAGTTACATTATTTGAATGTGGTGTCTCATGACACATTTATCTGATGGCTATGCCACAAATTTTATATGGGCGATGAGCACGTCGACTGCAGCGATTGCCTTCGATGGTGTGTAGCGGATGGAGGGTTGACTTAGTAGTCCCCACGGTGTGCAGGTTGGTACGGGGATGTGTAGCGGATGGCACCTAGGTTTGGGTTTGGGTTGCATCATCATTTTTATTTGTTATATGAATAAGTATTGGATATGAAAAATGTATGCCTGATCTATTGAATTTTAGTGTTGTGTACACATTGAGTCTGTTGACTCACCCCGTTGTGGGACTATTTTTTGGTGACGATCAATAATGGACCGAGAGTTAGGCGGAAGCTTAGGGATGGCCATGCTCGACTTGAAGTTTTATTCAATATGGATATTTAAATTTATTTAAGTATTTTAGAATTTTATTTTGGGATTCTACTTGATGTAATAAGGCCATAAGTTACACTTCTTTACTTTTATTTTTAATTACTATGTTACGAATTATTTTCAATTAAAGTAAAGTTTAAAATTTATTTCCTTTAAAATAAACCCTAAATCGTTTTGTCACCTTATTTAATGGATTTCAATATAAGATGAATTGGTTTTCAACACAAGCCCAACCCAAACAATATTTTTTTAAAATCGCACAAGTTTTTCCTAAGGAACAAAAGAATTTGAAACCGGTTTACTTAAGGAACATACCAGATTCGGTTCAGGCTCGTGGACCGGGTTTGGGGTGTTTCAGTTTCGTTACGACCGAATTTGAAATGCCACTGCGGAAAACGTTTGAAACAAATTTGAACTCAAGGATAAAACATGAAAATTTTGTTAAGTTTAGAAAACAATGTTCATTAAAATTCTTAAGTGAGATGTGGTGTTTATAAAAATATCCGGATTAAAACTTTAGTATATATAGATTTAAATAAAATCGTTTGCAAATAATTCCTCAATTGTCAATCCATAATAAAACATAATAATAAACTTAATGAAAAACACTTAAACAAACTTTAAATACTTTTAGGGGCCTTATTACAATAATTGAATAATCAAAGTACTGGAAATATGAATGCTTAATTAATTAAAAATATCTTTCTGCATGAAAATCTGCTTCTGCATGGCCACCTTTGTATCCACTCCAACCCGGTCCGAGCATCAAGCATCACCTGTAAGGTTTAATAAAATATTGGGTGAGTCAAACAGACTCAGTGCATAGTCATTTCACATGTCTCCACATATGGGCTTGGCCCATATCCACATAGTCCATACACATAAATATGCAATTATGAAGCCCATCCCAACCTAGGGTCCATCCATTACTCCTACCTTAGCAGACTCCCTGCCCAAGGCCGTGGCTAATCCACCGATCACATAATGATCCACATATCTTACCTTGGCAGACTTACTGCTCAAAGCCGTGGCTGAGCCACCGATCACCTAAGTGATCCCACATATCAATCAGTCTACGGTGATGCACACAGCTATCAACCGCCGAGATGTGGCACCTAGCCATCACCTCCCTTGATGAAGCACATAGCTAACATCAAGCGCTAATGTAGCACAAGGCTAACATTAGACCACGTACATAATGTACACCCTTTCCTCCAATAGTCACATCCCAAGTCCCATGCATATATATATGTACCATGGCAACATATTACTTGAAACAAATATACATCACATGCCATCACATTTTCATACATTCATCAATAATCATTTATTATCGTAAATCACTGACCTGATGATTCAGTCACCCACCACGGGTATTCACAATCTTAGCCCTTATTTCGGCTATCATTCACTTTATACACATACATAAAATAACACATATAAACATTCAAGAGACAGTGCGATAACTACGCACCTGATTAGCACAATTGACTAAATCTCGAAACCCACGTCTAACGATTTGCACCTTTTCGATTGTAGAACTCCTTCCTACACCACCTAAGTCAGAATCGACTACCATAATATACCAGAATGGCCTATGGCCGAATACCACATTAACTCACCTTGAGTAGTCGAATCCAAGAGGCTCTTCTAAGACTCCTTAACGCTGGCACTATTGTTGCTTGTGAAGACTAAATGAGAATAGGTCGGCTCTTTTATGGTGAAGAAGAAAACACAAAAGTAGAGGGAGTTTACTGCCTAGAGGATTCGGCTATGGTTCACCGAAGTATTTTGGCTTTTAAAAGAATTCTTAAAGAAAGGAAGAGAAGAAGGAGTTGAGCAATACGGCAATGGTGGCAAAGGGAAGATTCGGCTAACAAAAATAAAAGAAAGGAATTGGGAAAGGGATATAGATTCGGCCAAGAACAAATAGAAAAGAGGAATGAAACATAAGCGGCTTTGCACAAGGGGAAAACGGCACTAATGGGGAAAAGAAACTAAATTCGGCACCCCCCTCCTTATAAAGCTTTAAAACCGACAAGGCACCCCAAAGAGTCCCTCATTCGGCCACCACGTCAACTCATTATCATATCCCAATTTAATCTCCTACTATATCTCTTCAACACCTATTCAAATTAAATTGAATTTAATCTACAATTATCCTACCTATTTAAAATAATAAATCACATAATTATCCCCTATATCCACCAACTTAAAATAAAATAAAATAAACAACAATATCCCTTGCTAATATCCCAATTTAATCTCTTATCCTATCTCCTAAAATAAATAAAATAAAATCTCATTTGATCTAAATAAAGCCATAATTATCCTATATTAAAATAAATAAAACTACACTTATCCTACAAGCTTAATCCTCACCCAATTAGGAGTCCATTTGCCGTCCAACCTCTGCCTTCCCTGCCTTGACGCATCAGCAAAAATAAAACCCACTATCGCTTCCCACGCGAGTCGAACTCCCGACTCTTTGGAGCCCTTAGACACAAGTTTCTTTGGTAACGTCCCCGACCACTTTGCCAAGCGCTGTTTGTGATATAACCTCCTGGACTTTCTTTTAAACCCTCTTTCGCTGAGCGCCTTCTTAACGCAAAAATAAAAGTCCTTCCCGCCTCCTTCGCAACTCGAACTGGGCCCTCTACCCATTGCTTGAGGCGTCACTTGCCCAAGCCTTAAGTAGCGCGCCGCCGCTGCCACTTTACCAAGCCAACCCTTGTGTCATAAATCCCTTACGAATTTCCCTTAAAGCCTTTTTAGCCTAGTTCCCTTTTTGACGCAAAAATAAAAGTCTATGATGCGCCCCGCGTTACTCGAACCTCTTCCCTCCTGTACTCCTTTTTGACGCAAGCCTCAAGCCCCTAAAGTAGCATCCCAAGCCACTTTACTAAGTCCAACTTCATGTCCATAACCTCCTACAATTTTCCTTTAAGGCCTCCATTGCCCAGCTTCTCCTTTTAAGCACTTAAAACAAAATTTTCCTAAGGCATTCCCTTTTTATCCTAGAGTTTTAAAAAAAACCTTAATACATCAACAACCACACTTAAAGCCTACTAACACTTGAGTTATGCTCCAACCGCACAACCCCTAATCTAGGATGTTACAAATTCAAATTTAAATGATTAAAAAATTGCAGATATTCAACCTACACTACACCAAAACAGACTTTTAGCGGCGTTTTTAGTGGCGTTTTAATGAAAAATGCAGCAAATATTATACATTAGCGGCGGCAAAAAGTTGAGCAATAACGGCGTTTGGGACAAAAACGCTGCTAAAAAAGAGCAATAGCGGCGTTTTATTACCAAACGCCGCTATAGATCAGAGCATTAGCGGCGCTTCAGAAGAAACGCCGCTATAGATCTGATCTATAGCGGCGCTTTCCCAAAAATGCCGCTAAATATCAGGATTTTAGCGGCACTTTTCACAAAACGCCACAAAAATCTATTAAAACAATAAAAATTGGAAAAAAAAACTCAGCATTCGTGGCATTTTTGTAAAAACGCCACTAAAGGTATAGAAATAGCGGCATTTCTTTAAAAAACGCCGCAAAGTACTATTTTATTTCTAAACAAAACGGCACCGTTTTGGTATCAATATAAGAATAAAATAGTGGCGTTTTTTGACACAAACGCCGCTAAAGGTATATATAATGGCGTTTTTGTTAAAAACGCATAATAAATAGCTACTTTATTATTTTGGTATCAATATAAAAATTGAAAAAAACTCAGCATTAGTGTTTATAATTTAGTGGTTTAATGGTTTAGTGTTTGGGGTTTAGAGTGTATAGTGTTTAAGGTGTAGTGTTTATAGTTTTGGATGTAGTGTGTGGTGTATGTATAGGGTTTAGGGTGTAGTGTTGACGGTTTAGTGGTTTAGTGGGTTTAGGCCGGTTTAAAGTGTAGGGTTTAAGGTTTATTATTTATGATTTACTGTTAGGGTTTAGAGGTTACGGTTCAAGGTTTAATGTTTATGGGATTTAGGGCTTAGGGTGTTATTATGGTTTAGGGTTTAGGGTTTATAGTTTTAGGGTTTTAAAGTTTACGATTTATGGTTTAGGGTCCACGATTTAAGGTTAGTGGTTAGTGGTTAGGGATTAGGTCGGGATTAGAGGATATGAGTTTAGGGTTTATGGGTTAGAGTTTAGTGTTTAGGGGTTTAAGGGTTAAGAGGACGGAGGTTATGGTTTAAGAGTTATTGGGACAGTGGTTAGGGGTTTAGGGTATTTTGTGTGAAAAATATATGTTAACAATTTGAAATACTATTATTAAAATAAATTTAAAGTTTTTTTGGTCTATGATTGATTTGTTTTTAATTTATATATTAAATAATTTGAAATTTTAAATAACTTTCAAGATTTCAAATTTTATCTAATTCTTTTAAATATTATTTAAATTTTAAAAAATTACTTATCTAAATGAAAAAATTAAAATACTATTATTTAAAATAATTTTAAAGTTTTTTGGGTATATAACTGATTGTTTTCTAATTTATATTGTTTTTATATTATATATTAAATAATTGTAATTTTTAAAGGCATTAGCGGCGTTTTGCTTAAAAAAACGCCGCAAAAGATATGTTTAAACAAAACGGCGCTGTTTTATTAGAATTTTAGTGGCGTTTTATGGTAAAACGCCGTAATAGGTTTCCTTTTTAGCGGCACTTTGTTTAAAAACGCCGCAAATGTTAAAATATTTTGGGCAAAACGGTGTCGTTTTGCTCTCTTGTTTTGTAAGATTTCAAATTTTATCTAATTATTTTAAATATTTTTTAAATTTTTAAAAAAATATTTATTTAAATGAAAAAATTAAAATACTATTATTTAAAATAATTTTAAAATTGTTTAGGTATATAACTGATTGTTTTCTAATTTATATTGTTTTTATTTTTTATATTAAATAATTGTAATTCTTAAAGGCATTAGCGGCGTTTTGCTTAAAAACGCCGCAAAAGATATGTTTGAACCAAACGGCGCCGTTTTATTAGAATTTTAGTGGCGTTTTCTGGTAAAACGCCGCAATAGGTTTCCCTTTTAGCGGCGCTTTATTTAAAAACGCCGCAAATGTTAAATTATTCTGTGCAAAACGGTGTCGTTTTACTCTCTTGTTTTTTACCCCGACGATACTTAACATTTTTTCCCATTTCGCTCTCCCATCTTAATTTCCCCCATTTTCCCTGCTCCTAAATCCCTAGAATATTATCACCCCTTTCTCCCCGAAATCCCTAACGTAATAACCCCTTTTTCCCCCATTTCAAATCCCTAAAGTTCACCCTTCCTACCGGCCATTGATTTCCCATCTGATATTAATGCTTTGATTTCAATCACCTAGAAACTAATTGTGAGGGTAAAGTAGCTGAAATCTGGTGATGCGTCATTGAAAGCACCAAATATATCCTATTCCCTGCAAAATAATGAAAATAACAGTAAAGGGGAAGTAGGGTCGAATCCTCAGGGATCGGATTATACAAATGCTTGTTTCTCGAAATCCTGGGCAGAATCGTGCCCAAGAAAGCCTGCGTTCCTGAAAAAAATAAAAATAAAAGAATTTAATAGGTTGGATCTGGAAACGAAAATAAAATAAAAAAACAAAATTGAGAAGTCGAATGGAAATTGCGAAAATTAAAAATAAAAAGTAGAGTTGAGATAAAGAAATTCTTATGGGGAGATTCCAGCCTCCGGTTGTCTCGTTCCTCTTTGGGTTCAATCTTCGGCTTTTAGATGACCATTCTCTACCCAAGTAAGCCAGTTATAGTGGAAGGGGACGCCTACGACCACCAGCTCCAAGAATTTGGACTTACGAATTTAGGGAACCTGACTCTAGCCTGCAATCGCTTCTGTGGAGTCATTTATGCTAGATCAACGCTTCTCAATGGCGAATCCCACGCCATTTTGTCTCTTGGGCTCGCCAACCTCTGACATAGTAAGCTAACGAACCGACGGTGCAATCCTTCCAAATCATACAAAGTGGCCGCCTTTGCATACATTGAAAAGTTTGCTTTTAAAGGGACATGGACGGAAGCGTCAGCCCCGTAATGCGGAGAAACGATGAATACTTGGGTGAGAAAGTTAAGTGCGGATTCTAAGCCTCAAGAACCTTTTTGGGGAATTCGACAACCTTCAGCTAGATGGATTTTAGTGGCTCATAATTGGGGTAGAAAAGTAAATAAATATATAAGAATGGAGAAGAGAATTTTTATTGAAAGGCAATATAGGAAGCACAAAAGACTTATGGGGGAAGAGTGTACAGAAAAAATGAACGACCCAAAATGATTCACTTCATCCCCTATTTATAGTGCTAAGATAGATGGACTAGTCCTACTCAAACTCCCAAAGATAATTACAATTAATCAAAGATAAATAGAGATAAATAAAGAAATTAAATAATCCTCAATAATTATCCTAATATTAATTATCCTAATATAATTAAAATAGAGTTTGATAAAGCAAAGTCTCTTCTTTTTGCATTTCAATCCTTCTGTCCTCCATGTTTGCACTTTTGGAACCATCTTTTCCCTTTGTTGCACATTGGTCCATTTTATCTTTAATTTCACGCTTTTGGCCATTAATTTCGCTTTTGCCTCCAATTTAGTCCCTATAAGATAAAAGATCATAAATAGCCCAAATTAGTAGAATCATACTCAAAATAAATATGCCATTAGCACATAAAAACATGACGTTCTAGAGTATTATCATCTGGTTCGAATCTGGTGGAAGCTATTCGAGGGTGCTGCAAAATCAGGGTGTTAAAATTTTTGTTTTATTCCTTGCTGGTTTTGGTGTATGGAATTTGTTTTTCATTGTGTAATGCCTTCCTCTCTAACTGTACAGATCTTTTTTCCCTTTGCAGTGAAACTCTATCAATGGATTACGACCTTGACAAGAAGAAGGGTCAAGGGCTATGACTGTTGATATAGTTGCTTATTTGCAGGTATTTTTCATTTCTTGCTTTCCTTGGTTGCTAATTAGCTATTTGCCTCTGCCAATCGCATATGCTTTGAATTGAACTTTGCAACTAATCTGGGATAAATTTTATTATTATTAATTTAAAATTTTAGATTATTTTGAATGTTTTATTATTATTAATTTAAAATTTGAATGTTTTAGATTATTTTGAAGTATTATACTTTTCTGTACATATTTTATAGTATTTTAATATCAACAATCCAACAAAATCTGGGATAAATTTCTTTATTTGAATGTTTTAGATTATTTTGAAGTATTATACTTTTCTCTACATTTTTATAGTATTTTAATATCAACAATCCAGCCAAAATCTTTTCAAACGTCGTATATTAGTAATTAAAGTTTGTTAAATTATTTAAAAGTGTATTCTTTTATGCATATTAATCATATAATTGTTGATACGACAAGTAAGCCTTCCAAGAGTACTGGGTTTGAGTCCCTATCCGTCCCCTGTTAGTCATTGTAATTTGAATTGTTTATGTGCTAGAAATTGAGATGTTTTATTGCTGTAATCTAGTCTTTGATGGAAATTGAGTCGCGTCATACTGTTGATTCATTGATAATTACTATACTGTTGGGATCGATGTTACTTAACAACATGGCATGACCTTTTAATTAAGGAATTGTTGTTCTGTTGTTTTCTCCCCTCCAATGTAAGTATGGGATTTGTTGTTCAATAATAGGATTGTCCATTTTCAATTTCTCTTGTATGTATAATTGTATTACTGATGCCATTTGATGTATTGGATGTCAGATTCAATTATCTTGTTTCTTTGTTTATGTAATTCTTGTTTTAGGGACTTATTAATTGATATATGACTAGTAGTCCAATTACTCTTTGTTTTCTTATTCCTTTTTGTTTATTTCATGGGGTTTTGGTTTTGAGCAACAAATATAGATATAGCTTTTAAAGAATTAAATTAATTTTTTTATCAATTTGGAAATTAACATGTAATTTTATTATTATTAATTTAAAATTTTATAAATTATAAAAGAATCGATTTTTTTTCTATTTTAAGTCCTCTGCCTCTGCCATTGATAAACAAGCGAAATTGCAATTCTAAGTTAAAATATGTTCTAATTTCATACATTCTTCACAATGTAGAGTTTAGTTATTGTATTCTTTTTATTATTTTTAATGAATTTATTTACTCTATTTTTGGATTAAAAATGCAAGTCTAATTAAACTATCGAATGAGTATTATTTATTTTTATTTCCATGAATTTATTTCTATTAAATAAGTATTTTTATTTCAAAATGCCATACTAAAGAATTTAACAAAACAAGTTTGAGAATTCTAACCATTAAACTTAAAGTTTTAAATTTAAAAAGAAAATGAATTAAGATTTTGAAAATAAAACAAGAACATTTAAATTTAAATTTTAAAAGAGGGTAGGAATATGAAACATTTTTAAGTGCATTCATTTTTATTCTCTGTTTAAGCATGTTCTCGGCATGGATTTATGTGTTTATTGTAAAGGACATGAACACAATATATCCATTATTGTATGTATAATAAAAGTAATAGGTATTTAAAAAAAGTGATATAAAATAAGAATACTAATTTGAATATATGTGTAATACATATACATATATTTGTATAAAATTTCATATTAGTGTTTAATAATGTATGTGAATAGACTTTTGTTTTAATAAATTTCATATGTATTTGTTTTAATAAATTTCATAATGTATGTGAATAGTTTGTGCTTTTAACTAGTGACACTAGCTCAATTAGGCACATTCTATATAGTATAAATAAATACTATTTATAACAATTTTATTTTCTTTTAGAGTATGTATTGATGTTTTGATTCTTGCTTCATATATGCTTGTGCCTTAAATGAATAAAACATTGAGGATATTATCAATAGAATTATAATATAATGGATGCGAATTATAATATATTTACATATGTTTCCAACTTTCCATGTGAGTTTGCATATTTGTGTTCTAATGAGGTGATAAACAAATTATGGTTATTATTTGGCAGCCCTCTGAATCGCTGTTGGCAGCCCTCGGCATCGCCTTTAGTAGCCCCCTGAATCATTTGTTGGCGACCCTCTGTTGCATCTCCATCGGCAACCCTCTGTTGCTACTCCATTTTCTCGCCATCCACTTATCATTATCGCCATCTTTGTGAGTTATTTTTTTTAAAAAAAGTCAGTGAATTAATGTTCATTAGTCAATTATGAGGTTTTATTTAATTAATTGAACTGTTCAAATGTTATGTGTTGTTTTACTTATTTTAATCGTGGTCATTTTATATAATTTAAATATTTTATATGTACCATTATTGTTGTTATTTGTTACTAAAATTGCAACTATTTTATGTGTATTGCAGGGAAAATGAGTAGAAGAAGATTACGAGATTTAAATATTGTACAGAATACTGTAAATTCCAAAGAGGGCAATAGTGAACAGCAAACAATAGTTGGATCCTCTAATGTGCCTGACATAGATGATGAGCCTGCAGAATTACAAAGTAATGTTAAGTTTATTTTACATGCATGTTGACTTTTTTTATTGATTCATTTTTTAATTTTAATATAACAATAATATATCATTGTTCAGCTGAGAGTGGTGGGACGCGCAGAGGTCGCGGACATATGCTGCTTAAAGATTTATACGAATTAAATTCCGTCGAGCGTGTGAAAGTAAGGAGAAACATTCATGGCCAGCCTGTTGGCCCTGAAGCTCGACTTCTAGCAGGCTATTTCGGCATTATTGCACGAAATGCAAATATGTTGCCCATCAATTACGAGTCATGGCGTCACATGCCCGATGCAAACAAAAATCAAGCTACGGAGAACATTAAGGTAACAAAAGCGTGAATGTAATTTATAATACTTTGGTTGAAGTTTCATTTATATTTACTTTCTAAACTTATGTTTTTTTAGGAGAGGTTTGCTTTGGAGGTATCTGATGACTATATAAAGAAGACATTGGGAAAAAAATGGAGAGACCACAAAAGCACATTGAAAAAGAATATTTTAAGAAAGAAATAAGCCTCGAGGATAAATCATGAAATGTCCCACGGGAATGTTGAGGTATCAATGGGAAGATGCGGTTAGATTCGGAACTCAAAGAAAGGAGAGGTATTACCTAGTTCTAAATTCTTATAAAATTTTGGTTTATAGTATTTACTATATACGTAATAATAATTTCGTTATGTAGGACCGTGAGCGTGTCGAACGAGCAGAAAGCGAAACAAAAATTCACTTTACAGCAGGTCGAGAAGTTTTGCTACATGAGCCGAGGCCGAAGGTATTATAATTTATTAATTCTATCAAATATTAATGACTTTATACTATTAAATTATATTTCTACTACAACATTGTAGGAAGTCTCCTTTGGTCAAAAAGTTGGACGCGTTGACTTTTGACATTACGCATAGGAAGAAGGATGGGTCTCCGATGACATCCGAATTTGGAGAGATTATGGTATATTTACTTAATAAAATTTGATTTATTAAAAATGGATTTATAATGTTTACTTATAATAGTTTAATTCTTCGTTAGTAGTTTTAAATTAATAATGTTATGTTGCATTCCTTCTTATTGTATATTTCGTTTCTAACTTTTTGATTGATTTATTAGGAGAAACTAAAGGAGAAGAAGGCGCATGATATGAAGCGGTAGCTTGAGTGATAGTTCTGTTCATCTTGAGGATATCGATAACAGAATTATTACCTGTAACACCCCAAACCCGGCCCAAACGCTACGACCAGATCTGGTATGCTACGGGGTTTAACGTTAAAAACTTCACTTGGATGATTTTCGAAAATTCAGTTTGTTTAGTTAGGTATTCGCCAAAATAAATGATATTTGAAGAAAACCTTTGGTTTTTCTTTGAACGTGTTTGAAAATCCCATATTATTACTTCTTATAGATAAGTCTTTGAACATAAAGTTAAATTTTAAAAAAAAAATAGAATAAAGACATTAACAAGTATAATTTAAACCTAAGCTATGAAGCCTTATTACATAAATAGTCCCAAAATTGAAAACTTAAAGGAAAGCTGAAAATAGTCTATGAAAATATAAGACTTGATGGCCCCTCGAGTCCGCCTCGGCTCCCATGTCCACGATCTACTGCTCATCTGAAAAGTCAGGGAAAATAAAGGGGTGAGTCACCAAGACTCAATGTGCAAATCCCGAAAACACATAAAAGGCTTGAGGCCCACAAACACATTATGGGCCTTGGCCAATACACAATGGCAACAAAATAATCACATGATGCATGGCCCAACCCAACCTAAAAGTCCATCCTCTACACACCAGCCCGTACCAGCCATCACACCTCGGGGATTTCTACAATCAACCCACCAACCGCTACACACCATATCGATAGTCATGCTGTCAGTTATAATGCCGATCACCATGTGACCTTATAATCCACTGTGGCAGAGCCACCGATCACTTTGTGACCTTATAATCAAGTGTGGCAGAGCCACCGATCACTATTGTGACCTAAGTGTACATATCGTGGTTTAACCACCGATCACTAGGTGACCTTTTAACATGCTCTTCCCCTTCATCATATCAACCCCATCCCATGCATACATCCATGCAGAAGCAAAATAATATACAACCTAAAAGATCACGATCTATCACATACATCGGTACACATAGAAAAGTTTCTATGATTACGTACTGGCATCCCCCTTGCCTACCCGGGTAATACGATCATCCATACGGCATTTTTCCCGCTTTTAGCCCATAACATATATAGTACTGATTAATTAGTGTGATAGAGATCTACACACACGATTATGATCAAGATGATACTTTCTATGTCAACACTATCGGTGAGCCGATACGATCGCTAAGCGCCTTTGGTTTTGTTACGAAGCGGTCCACAACCCGATGGCCAATCCCGAATCACGACACCGTTCGTTTCTTAAACTTAGGGGTTGGATTTACGGGTCCAATCCCTCCTTCGCCTGATCGACATTTGATTCCATCAAAAGACCTTATCAGTTGCTACCACCCACATATGGTTATTAATCCGTAACACAGGGTTAAGACCACAAATAAAATAAACGAGCCTAACAAAAATCTAAAGAGAACCCCTTACCTTGAAATCCCGAAAAGAGGTATGGGTCTCAAAGACTAGCGATTTTTGGCTTTTGGGATCTAGATGATTTGATCTACTTCGATTCCCGAAATGTTGCCCCAAGATGAGAACACAAGAACAGTCAAAACGTTACTCCAAAGTTAATCTTATCACATCAATTAGCCTTTCGGCTTTGGCCTCTAAAAAGCAAAAGAGAAAGAAAGAACAGAAGAAATCGGCATTTACCTTAACACAGAGAATTCGGCAACTCCTAGAGAATTTCGGCTTTTGAGAAGATCAAAAAGAAAGATGGTGCAAAGGAATCTATGGAGGTTCAACTTAATGAAGGAATTAAAAGAAAAAGATGCAGAGGAAGATTATGAGGTTTTGGTTTGTAGGAGAAAGCAGAGAAAAATAATGGACATCCGACTTTAGCATAAAAGTGGAGATGAGAGAATGGAATTAGGGGTTTCGGCTTTAGCAGAGAATGAGAGAAGAGAGTAAGAGAATAAAACCCAAATGCCGAAAATAAAGAAGTATTCCCCTCCCTTAAAGAGAATTTCGGCTCTTACCAAACAAATGCCGAAAATGCCTATTTTGCAAACTAAAAACCCATCCTATCAATAGGGAAATTTTGGCACCCCTTAGCCATACAAAACCGATTCCCCCTTCCCACCTAGAGTTTGAAAATCGGCCACCACTCAGCTTACCAGATAACTCCTAGATTTTCTCCCTTATCTCCATCTGATCACTCATCCTCAAGTGGCATGGATAATGCCACCTCTTCCTTCCTTTATCTGCCACATTATCAGCCATATTATCCACATTATCCCACTCATTAAATCTCCCTGTTTTTAAGCATTCCAACCGACTCCAACTCCCTCTCTTTTGACGCCAAAAACATTTAAAATAAGTGGGTAATGCGACTCGAACCTTGGACCTCCTTATTGCTTATCACGCCACCTCAAAGCCCCTAAGTAACGCCATCGACCATCGCCACAAGCCCATTTGTGTGTCTTACTTTACAGATAATAACTTTTAAGCCCCTATTCTAAGCGGCTTTCCCTAGAGTGCACAAGCGAAAAATTTGACTAAGGCCTCGGCCCAATTCCTGAGCCCAATCTGAACCCCTTAAACATTCCAATTAACACATTAAGCATAACAACACATTAAATGCATAGCCCCACCAATCCAGGATGTTACATTACCGATGTTTTGGGTCCCGAAGGTACGATCGCTTTCGATCGATAGTTACGTTAATCTTGAGTATATTTATAACGTAATTATCACCGATGTTTTGGGTCTTGAAAGGTATGGTCGGGTTCGACTTCAAGGATCTGGTGTTACACCGACCCAATATTTTGGATCCGGCTCCCAGCAATACATGCCTTCCGGGAGTCAATCTCGTGCTGAAGTTCAGAGGCTAAAAGACCAGATAGCTCAGATGCAAGCGAGCACGGTTGAGCAAATTTCTCAGCTTAGAGCGGAGGCAAAGAAATGAGGAGGCAAAGGCAAAGCAGCGAGAGGAGGCAGAGCGAGCAGAAGTATGAAGAACTTCACTCTGACACTGGACTATGATAAAGATGTTCCAGTGATCGCGAGAGGCCACCATCTTAGACATTTATGTTCTTATTGTAAGATGATTTTTAACATTGTTACATTTAACATTTTTGTAAGAATATTTTGATTATAATTCATTCATTAATTTATATCATATATCTTTTATTCATTTTCAAATATCATTTAGAATTAATGTAGTTTGTGTGATTTTTATGCTACATTCTGATTTTGGGTTGAAATTATATACTATATTTGTTGTTATTGGTTGGTTTTAGTGTGGGAGGGTATGATATTGGACAAATTGTACATCGTAAATCTGTACAAGTTAGCGGCGTTTGTGGAAGCAAGCGCCGCTAAAAGTCATGGCTTTTAGCGGCGTTTGTGGGAAAAGCGCCGCTAAAAGCCATGGCTTTTAGCGGCGTTTTTTTCTCATAAACGCCGCTAAAGTTTGCGGCGTTTGTATTAGCGGCGTTTTTTGTGGCGCTTAAAAACGCCGCTAAAGGCCTAAAAAAACGTCGCTAAAAGTCTAAATTGCTGTAGTGCTACTGCAATTCCTACTTAATTCGGTTTTTTATTATGAAAATTTTCATTACAATTGTCATTTTTTTACCTAAAAATTTGGAATCCATGAAGTTTTCTTTTTTAATATTGCAATCCCTAAAGATAAATGCCCATAAACCACATTCGTTTTATATTAATAATAAATCTAAATGATAATCATAGTTAATATTCGTAACTAAATAAAAGGACAAAATGAAAAGAAAAAACAAAGGGCAAATGACAAATTAACATACATAATTATATTTTTTGTAAAACAAAACACACACGGAAACCAACACATGCTAGTACTGTGTCAAAATTAAGCATTCCGTTAAATTCATCCTACCCCTCCTTCGGTTCTGCATCTTTCTTCTAAAATACTTAATAAACAACTTATGTTTCATCGGGTTGAAGAGGTATCGAGAACTAGTCCATTCACTAGCCCACTTCCATATCCCAACATGATCGCTTTTCACCCAAATTGAAGCCATGAATCTTCACCATCATCTTTCTTTGACAATGAAGGCGGCGGTGGTGATAAGCCTTCGGGATAGCATTTCTTTGACAATGGATTCTCATATAATCCTAGGTTGCCCTCAAATAAGTTGTTTTCGAACGTACCAAATTGTTTACCTTGCGGTATAGGTCCGGTCAAATTAAAAAATTCAAGGAAACTGAGTTGCACAAGGTCTTGAGGGATCTCTCTGGAGAGCTTGTTCCGAGAAAGGTCCAAAGCTTGGAGGTTTGTGAGATTTGCCAATGATTATGGAATTGGACCCGAAAGAAAATTGTTAGAAAGGTTGAGGAATTGAAGTGCCTTTAGAATTTGAATGTTTTCTGGAATGCAGCCATCAAATTTATTGCTTGAGAGATCAATGACTACCAAGGAAGCTTGAATCTTCTCGTATTTTATTTTCACGCCTGCCTTTGTGATTGTCATTAAGGAGAAACACCAACCTGACTTTCTTCTCCCACTTCAGAACTAACGTTTGCCCCCAAGTACCTTAACTTGCCAACATCACCAACCTTCATAGCCTTCCATCTTTGGAAGTGACACGATGTCAAACAACCTGTCAAATTATTGAAGGAAAGATCAAGAATTTGCAACTTTGAAAACTCATTGGATTTTGGTTATCCAATTGCACCATAAAATCCATTATTGAAACTAAATATCCATTTATAATTTAAAGATTACTCGTGAGAATAAAGATTTTGGATATTGAAACCAAATATCCATTTATAATTTAAAGTTAATTTTTAATTTTTTAAAATTAATATAATATTTTTAAGAATCTAATTAATTAGATATTTTATTTTTAATTGTAATTAAGAAAAATAAAAATGAACAAGAAAAATATCATTTCTACTCTTTCAATTTTTTTATAGTATTTATTAAGTTTTTTTTAATTGAATTGGTGTCACCTTCAACTAAGACACACGCCCGTGTCTCTGCCCGTGTGGACGAAATAGGTCATTTTCAAAGCCACATTTCTCACCCAATTTGTTTTCCACCTACATTAACACTTTAACATATCATCAAGCCACACCAAAGCATTCAAATCAAGCCAAAAATCTAGTTTTTATACATATCATAACTCCACATATAATCAAGTAATTATACTTACCTATTTGTCCAATCACACATATAGGCCTATTTGTATCTATTATACCAATCAAAGCAATCCATCAATATGCTTAGGAGTTATTCACCTTTTCACCATACGAATCTTACTTCAAGAATGATAAGGCCATATATAATTACATCAAAATATGTCCAACACAAGCCATTCCAATGGCTAATTATAACATAACATTTAAAAGCCAACGTTGGCTATTTAGCCTATTCATGCCATAATAACCAAAATTGAAATTCTATATATACCGAATGAGCTGATAGATAGTGTGATGTAGCTCCGACCCGCTTCCAACCTTTACGAGTTTTCGAGTACTATAAGACAGGGAAAAATAAAACAGAGTAAGTTTTAAAGCAAGTAAGTTCGTATAACAGGAAATTAACTTACCATTATTTCATACATAAGGTAAGTATACAAGAAATATCCAATCAACCTGGTCATAGCCTAAACACATATCCATATCACATTAGCCAAGTAATCACATGTATAAACCATAATCATGGATGAACAAAGTCATCAAGTAAATTCCACATTCGTGTAACAACCAGTTCATGCTTCAATAAATCAAGTAATATCATTTCCATGTATTTCAGGTATATACCAGTATTGTTCATTTTAAATTCACGTTGCCTCATGTCAGAACTTGCCCATTGAACCATTTAAAATATCAATGGATACATGGGTAGTACACACGAAGTGTACAAAACTGTAATCCGCCAATTCATATTCGGGAATTGTAACACCCCTAACCCGTATTCATCGCCGGGATAGGGTTTTGAAGAATTACCAAAATTTACAGATCATTTAACAGAAATTTCACTTCATAAAACATCCATACCTGAAATTAATCAAATTTAATCATAATGTCCCTTATGTGAGCCACCGAGGCTCAAAATATATATCGGGACTAAACCGGAAACTCAAAAAAAATTTCGAAAATATTTAAAATTTTTCAACACTGCAGGGGTCACACGGTTGTGTAGCCAGGCATTGTGGCTCACACAGCCAAGAGACACGCCCGTGTCTTAGGCCGTGCGGATGAAATAGGCCATTTTTCCTAGCCTCATTTCTTACCCAACTTGTCATCAAACTAACCAAACATTTTAGAACCTGAACATTATAAAGCAAATTGTGCATATATCAATATACCAAATCACACATATAGTCGAATATTTAATCAAAATAACCTATACATGCCACTATAATCAAAATCAGATTATCCAAAATTACCAATAAAACCGATTGATAGTGTGAAATAGTTCCGACAAGCTTCCAACCCATTCGAGCTTCCGATAATTTATTCAATGCATCATATAAATAAACATGTTACCATTCAATCAATAGCTTGGCACTTGCCTAAGCATCAAACAACAACACTTGTTAGTGTACTTGCACATATTTCATATAAATTCAACATTGATATACTTATCTTCTCGACATATTATACTTGAGTTTAATACTCATCTTAACTTACATAATTTCCTTGTATCAACATACTAAAGATAATCATATATGTACATGTCATGATATATATCATCCTCTTACCGTTTCTTCATAAACATATATCATTCATTTCATTATATCAATATTTCATGAACCATAATTTCCATGTATTTCATGTGTATTTATTTCGGTAACAATTCATATCGAACTTAACGTTAATCAAATTCCATGGACGTATACTTTCCACACCATGTGTCCATATACATGTAAAAATCATTGTATATATATTATGCATGTACAGGTGATAATTCATTTCGTTCTCATATTGTTTCATGTCTCGTTTTACTATCTCATCCGTTGAATCATTGGAATTATCGATGGATTTTCCAGTAGTACACTCAAAGTGTACAACTCCATATTTCGTCAATTCATATTTAGGATTTAGCCCTTAGGATGTTAAATCATCAAGCACTCTCTCGAGTTACATATTGCGTAACCATAGTGAATCAGGATTACCATTTTAGGGAAAATCCTATCCACCTTAAGTTACCTTAGTGAATCAGGAACAAATCCTATCCACTTTATATATTTATAGTGAATCATGAATAAATCCTATTCACTTTAATTTCTTTTAGTGAATCAGGAATAAATCTTATTCACTTTTAATTCTTGAGAAGGCTTTTGTTAGATTTTCCATTCGAGCTCAATCCATTTCTGCAACACATGCAGAACCTCACTTATTTCGAAAAATTTCCATTTATCCATCGATCACCAATATTCAAACGGAATTTCACCCATTTATTAATTTCCGAACATGTATCATTTCTTTCATTTCACATCTATATAATTCATATATTCAATTTAATACATCATATACAATACAATACAACATTTAAATTAACATATTTACATACTCATTCAAGTTATACAAACTTACCAGGCTAAATTGCAAAAATATTGAGATTCAGAGGCATTTTGGTAATTTTTCATTTTCCCTATTTTCCATCCGATCTTGATCTAAATTAGTAATTTCATTAAATTTAATAATTTAAACAATAAAAAATTCATTTCCCTCAATTTGATCATTTTTGTTATTTTATAAAACTGTCCCCTAAAGTTTTACTTTTATTCAATTTAGCCCTGAGCCTAAAACATACAAATTAGCCATTTTTAATATAAACCTATGCTAGCTGAATATTCATATATTTTTCCTCCTCCTCTCCATTCCATATCCATAATGTATATATCATGCTTATAAGTAACATTATTTATAATTCCACTATTTATTAAAAAGTTCATTCAAAGTTGTTCACATGAGTCATAGTCACTAAATTATTTATATCTTGAGCTACAGAATTCCACATTAAGATCCGCTTGATGTTTTCGAAACTACACTCAAATATATTTTTACCATAAAAATTTCAGAATTTATAGTTTAGCCAATAAGTAAAGTAAAATCTTCAAATTTGACTCTGTTCTGCTGTTTGACAGCTTCTACCTTTATGTACTAAAAATTAATTATCTCTTAGTATGAGATTTGGATGATGATCTTGTTTGTTTCTCTTGAAAATAGACTCATTAATAATTTTAACATATAAATTTAAACCCCAAATATTTTTCTACAATTTTTAATGATTTTCCAAAGTCAGAACAGGGGAACCCGAAATCATTCTGACCTTGTGTCACAAAATTTACTATAACTCATAATTTACAAGTCCATTGCTTACACCGCTTCTTCTATGAAAAACTAGACTAAAAAATATTTAATTTCATATTTTATTCATCCTCTAATTCGATTTTCACAATTTTTGGTGATTTTTCAAAGTTAGACTACTGCTGCTGTCCAAAACTGTTTTAGTGCAAAATGTTAATTACCAAGTTTGTAACACCTTTATTTCCTTTCTCTACAATATTTCCCATCACCTTCTCTTATTTTCCTTCACTAACATATCAAGAACATAAAAACTTATATAAGAAAACTCTACATTAACATCATTTCCATGCTTTTTCAACAATATCAAACTTAAAAATATATTGAAATCTTGATGTTCTTACCTTGTCTTATTGATTTCAATCTTTAACTTGATTTTCTCTCTCCTCCAGCTTCTATTTCTTGAATCTAACTTGATATCTAGCTCCCCATAGTCTTTTTGTCATCTTTCTCTCTTGATGGCTATGGAAATTCTTTTGATTTCTAAGTGAAAATGGTGGATTTTTTATGAGAGGACCAAATTGTAAAGAAAAGAAAACTTCTTTTCTTTCTCTTCTTCTCACGTTGGTTTGCATGGGAAAGAGATGATGAAAATCCTTCATCTTTCCTTCCTTATATACTAAAAAAATAATAATAAAATAATAAAATATCTCATTAAAATATTAATAAACAATATGTATCTAATTAAATAATTATAAAATATCATCAACATCATCATTACCTTCTAGCTTTCTCTCTCCTTCTAATTGATCATTTTGCCCTTTATGATCTTTTAAAAATCCATCATTGAATCATCATTTAATTTGGTAAAATTACAATTTAGTCTCTCATAATTCTTCACCTATTCAATTTGGTCCTAATTCATCCATTTTCCTTAGTTTCTAGATCATTCCACCCTTAAAATATTTGCACTATTGGTCCTTCAATTTTTTTTCATATTTACACTTTAACCCCTCAAGTTTTGAGTATTTACTCTTAGGCAACAAAACTTTTCTCACTTTTACCATTTAGTCCTTTCTTGAATTAATATATCATAATATACTTCCCAATGTTGTTAGAACTCCAAAATTTCCCCTTTTTCGCTTTATTTCCTTATTTTACTATATCAAAGATAATATCTTACTGTAAAAATTTTCGGGGTATTACAGGAATGCTCATACGAGCACATAAACGGGAAGCTCTTCCGAGCCATATAACGGGAAGCTAATGTGAGTCATGTAACGGGAAGCTCATAAGATCCATAATTGGGAAGCTCATGTGAGCCAATATCGGGAAGCTCTAGAGAGCCATTAACGGGAAGCTCATGAGAGCTGCGGTGTGTCCACAACACATGCGGAATCACAACCAACCGGGATGCTCATAAGAGCTATTAATGGGAAGCTCGTGAGAGCCATATATCAGGAAGCTCAAGAGAGCCCATATCGGGATGCTCATGAGAGCTAATAACGGGACACTCTTGCAAGCTGTGGTGTGTCCGCAACACATGCAGGACCACAACCAATTCGGGAACCCTATATCCATCGAATTTCATTTATTCAAACAAAACTTAATACTTGTCGGTCGTCGTTGGATATGTGATTAATTTCATATACATGGCAATAATACAATCTCATACATACAATTCAATTAACACATATGAATTCTCAATTTAGTTACACGAACTTACCTCGACAATTGTACGTTGATTTGTTGTTTACTAATCCGATACTTTTTCTTTTCCTTGATCTAACTTCGTATTTGATCTATCCAGATCAATACAAATGAATTTAACATCAATTCATAATCAATTCAATCAAATTCACATCTTTGGCAAAATTACCATTTTGCCCCTATACTTTTGATTAATTATGTTTTCGTCCCTAGGCTCGGAAAATGAAATTCATGCAATTTAATCCTTATTCCAAACCTAGCCGATTTTTACATATAACATTAGCGGCCCATATATTTCATAAAATTTAGAATTTTCCATGAATTTTACATCTTTTCAATTTAGTCCCTAAATCATAATTTCACCAAAATTCCCTTTACAAAAGTTGTTTATTTATCAACAACCTTTCATTTTCTACCATAAAACTTCATAATTCAACTATATTCATCCATGGAAAAACCCTAGTACTTTGATAACTTTGCAAATTAATCCCTGAGATAGCTAGATTAAGCTATTACGATCTCGGAAACATGAAAATTATTAAAAATGGAACAAGAATACTTACCCAATTAAGCCAAATAAGCTTGCTCAAAACTCAATTTCCATGGCTAGGATTTCCATGTTTTTTGTTTAAGAAAGATGATATAAAATGATGATATTTTATTTTATTTTATTATTTATCATCTTTAATTATTTCATCTTTCCAATTTCATCATTTTCTTTATTAAATTTTCCAATGATGAATCATGATACTTATCTACTAACTCTTCTAAATGGTCTATTTGCCATATAAGGACCTCCAATTTTGAATTCCATAGCTATTTGATCCCTTTAGTTATTAGAATCCAACTTTTGCACTTTATGCTATTTGGTCCTTTTCATCAAATTAAACATGTAATCGGTATATGGCATTTCTATCATAATGCAAACCATGAAATAATATTAAAATAATTTTCCTTTCGGACTCGGATTTATGGTCCCAAAACCACCGTTCTGATTTCACTGAAAATAGATTGTTACACTGAAGGTGTTGTTTTGATGGCAAATAATGCTTGGTGTAAAATCGCAGGTGTTGAAACAATTAAAGTTAAGATGTTTGATGGAGTTGTCAGAACACTTAGTGACGTACGACATGTTCCAGAATTGATGAGAAATTTTATTTCGTTGAGTACTCTTGATTTAAAAGGGTACAAATACACAGCTAAAAGTAGGGTTTTAAAGATTTCCAAAGGTTCCCTCGTTGTGATGAAAGGGTAGAGAAAGACTGCCAAGTTATATGTTCTGTAGGGTTCTACTGTTACTGGTGATGCAGTTGTCGCTTCCTCTTCCTTGTCAGATGATGATATTACTAAACTTTGGCATATGCGCCTAGGGCATATGAGTGAGAATGGCATGGCAGAATTGAGCAAAAAGATTCTTCTTGATGGGCAAGGAATTTACAAACTGAAATTCTATGAGCACTGCATTTTTGGGAAGCAAAAGAAAGTTTGATTCACCAGAGGAATCCATAACACGAAGGGAACGTTAGAGTATATTCATTCTGATCTGTGGAGGCTATCCAGAGTGCCTTCGAGAGGCGGAGCTAATTATATGCTAACTTTTATTGATGATTTTTCTAGAAATGTTTGGGCATTCTTCCTGAAGCAGAAAAGTAATGTGTTTTTCGCATTTAAGTCTTGGAAAACTATGATTGAAAAAAAAACGGGAAAACAAATAAAATACCTCCACACAAACAATGGCTTAGAGTTCTGTTCTGATGAGTTTAATAAACTGTGCAAGTCAGAAGGGATCGTGAGACACTTAATAGTTCATCTTACTCCACAGTAAAACGGCTTTGCAGAACGAATGAACAAAATGATTATGGAGAAGGTTCGATGTATGTTGTCAAATGACAACTTACCAAAGTCATTTTGGGCCAAAGCAGCCTCTATTGCATGTTTTTTTGATCAACCGATCTCCATCCATTGCCATTAAGAAAAAGACTCCGCAATAGGTATGTTCTTGTAATCCTGGTGACTATTCTGATTTAAAGATCTTTGGGAGTCCTGCGTATGCTCATGTTGATAATGGAAAATTAGAACTGAGATCCATTAAATGTGTTTTTCTTGGTTATAAAGCTGGTGTAAAAGGGTATAAGTTATGGTGTCCTGAAAATAGAAAAATTGTGATTAGCAGAGATGTTGTTTTTTATAAAACTGCTATGCTACCTAACTTATCTCTTAAAGACTCTTCCAATAAAAAAAATCAAAAGTAGGTGGAGCATCAGATTAATCCAGAATCTACAACAGAGTCGACTCCTCAAGCCAGTACAAAAATTCATAATAGAGTTGCTTCTTCACCACAATACCCTATCACCAAAAACAGAACTAGAAGAGAAATTAAACCGCCAAAGAAGTATGCCGAGGCTGATCTAGTTGCTTATGCTTTAAATATGGCTGAAGATATAAATACAAACCAAGAGCCATCTAATTATTCTGAGGCGGTTAGCTGTGAAGACTCAGAAAAGTGAATGTTTGCTATGCAAGAGGAGATGGAATCACTCCACAAAAACAGAACACGGGATCTTGTAAAACTTCCTAAAGGTAAGAAGGATGTTCGTTGTAAATGGGTGTTTAAAAAAAAAGAAGGGACTCAAGGAGTTGAAGAACCCAGATATAAAGCAAACCTTGTTGCAAAGGGTTACAGTCAAATTCCAGGAGTGAACTTCATAGATGTGTTCTCCCCAGTTGTGAAGCATAGTTCGATTCGAGTTTTGCTTGGTATTGTGGCCATGCATGATTTGCAGCTTAAGCAGTTAGATGTAAAAACTGCATTTTTGCATGGAGAACTTGATGAGGATATTTACATGCAACAAACGAGAGGTTTCTGATCTCGAGAAAAAGAGGACTATGTTTGCTTGCTGAAAAAGTCCCTTTACGGTTTGAAACAGTCACCAAGATAGTGGTATAAGAGGTTTGATTCCTTTATGACTTCTCTTGATTTCAAAAGAAGTAGCTTTGACAGTTGTGTTTACTTTAAGAAAAATAGTGATGGTTCTTTTGTGTATCTACTCATTTATGTTGATGACATGTTGATAGCAGTAAAAGATAAAGGAGAGATAAGAAAGGTCAAAGCCAAAATAAGTGAAGAGTTTGAGATGAAAGATTTGGGACCATCAAAGAAGATACTTGGTATAGAGATTTTCAGAGATAGAAAAGCAAGTAAATTGTACCTAAGTCAAAAGGGGTACATTGAGAAAGTTCTTTGCAGGTTCAATATGCAGAGTGCTAAGCCTGTTAGTACTCCTTTAGCAGCCCATTTCAGACTTTCATCGGCTTTGTCTCCACAATCAGATGATGAGATTGAGTACATGTCACATGTTCAATACTTTAGTGCAGTGGGATCTCTTATGTATGCTATGGTTTGTTCACGTCTAGATTTATCATATGCAGTCAGTGCAGTTAGTAGATACATGGCGAATCCCAGTAAAGAACATTGGAAAGCAGTTCAGTAGATTTTAATATACTTACGATGTACTACTGATGTTTGCTTATAGTTTGGAAGAACTAGAGATGGAAACATTGGGATGTTGATGCTAATTTTGTTGGAGACCTTGATAGAAGAAGATCTCTCACAGGTTATGTCTTTACAATCGAAGGTTGTGCAATCAGTTGGAAAACCACTTTGCAAACTACATTCGCTTTGTCTACCATTGAAGCTGAGTACATGACGATTACTGAGGCTTGTAAAGAAGTCATTTGGTTGAAGAGACTCTTTAGTGAACTTAATGAAGATCTTCAAATCAGAACAGTATTTTGTGACCGTCAGAATGCCATCTTCCTTACAAAAGATGAAATGTTTCATGAGAGAACAAAACACATTGATGTTCGGTATCATTTTGTTCGTGATATTATTGCTCGTGGTGATATTGTTGTGAGCAAAATTAGTTCTCATGAAAATCCTGCAGATATGATGACTAAGTCACTTCCTATAACCAAGTTCGAGCATTGCTTAGACTTGGTTGGTGTTCATTGTTGAAGATAAACCTTTAAGGGGTTTTATGGAAGAGGTGGAGAACTTGTTCGTTAAGAGTTCGCGATGAAAAACTTGTTCATTGAGAATTCATGTCAAGGTGGAGATTGTTAGAATTGAGTGACCCGAATCCTTATTTAAATAAAATACAGTGGTAAAATAAAATAAAAGTTAAATCCATATAGAACTACACTTCTTTTATTTATTTTAGAATAAGGTTTTTTAAACCTTATTAAACTACATTTATTTCATATTGATTAGAATAAAGTGTTTCAATCTTACTACACTCCTATTAGAGGATGACTTTACAAGCCTATAAATAGACATAGTCTACTCCTTTTGTAATCATTCGAATTCGACATAGTGAATTTTCTTCTCCTCTGCCCGTGGTTTTTTCTTGAAAGGGTTTCCACGTAAAAATCTATGTGTTCTTTATTTTTATTTCTCTTTTCTTTGCGATATGTTGTCATTACCGACATTCTATTTTTACAGAATGTTTTGTGTTCGTGGTTTTGTCTTGAAGTTTCGACATAGTTTAATTTCGACTGTGAATTAGCGTTTTAGTTCAATTAAGTTGTTAATGGAGTTATTGAATGGTCATTTTAGGCTTCGGAAGTTTGTTGCGTTGTTCCTACTTTGAATTGCTAACAAGTGCGTATCAAAAACCCGACTTTCTGCAAATTTTGGACATTGAAAACCATGGTTGTCGACGCAACACGGCTGTGTGAACCACACGACCGTATGTCAGGTCGTGTGGCAAACCTTGTAACCTACTGTTCATGAATTAGAGACACACGGGCTAGGGATACGGGTATGTGTCTAGGCCATTTAATTCATTGTTCACGACTTAGAGACACAAAAGACAGAGACATAGGCTGTGTCAGGCCATGTGAGGCCACACAGGCTAGCTGTGCAGGCTGTGTGAAACCACACAGGCGTGTGGACCAAGAACTGGATTTTTCCTTCGGGCTACGTGCGTTATTTGAAACGAATATCGATCCTCTGTAGGGTTCGTATGAACTATATTGAATTGTATAAATTGCTATTTTGTGATCCTTGACTGGGTACTGGATATCTGTATACGTATTGCATGTGAAAATCGTTAGTGATGTTGATATATATATTCTGTAAGAGCTTGATCTGTATCTGAATGGTTATACAAACTTCTGCATTAACTATCACTTGAATTTTGTATTTGCATTGGGTTTGGAACTGTATATTGGAGGTAGTGATCTGCTCTGAATCAGTGGCTAAGCCATGGAGATTGTAATTGAATTCGGCGTTTAATGTAATCTGTATAGCAACTAGGTTGCAAATATTCTGAAATGTGTCATACCGACACTATGTGGTGTGTAGGGCTGGATGGGTATTGAATACCTATTGTGGTGTGTTGGGTTGGACGGAGATGGCATGTAGCGGATGGGGGTAGGAAACTGCATTTGATTCTAATCTGTTCCGTATCTGAAATTGGTGACTTTACTAAACATTTGTTCTATTAAGCAGAACTGTACATTCTTTGTTTCTGATTATGTATATAGTTGAGAAATTACTTTTGCAAACATAATTCTACTGATTGTATTTTGAATCCGTTTGTTGAGTTAGTTACTCACTTTGACTGTTAATTGAACTGTAGGTAGCCCAAGGTTTATCGGGTCAGCGAATTAGGAGCCCGTTCGTTCTACTTATTATCTTTTACGTTATTAGTAGCTTTAATATGCTTTTCGTAAATTCGATTTCCTAGGATGTTGAATCGTGGATTGAAATTTATGTTTGTTAAGTTCCTTTAATTCAGAATGGTTTTAAAAACAAAACTAAACTTTGGAAATTCGTGTTTTGAGAAATCATTGATGTAATTCTTTAGACTTGATCTTGTCGTCTAGGTCGGGTATGAGGCGTTACAAATTTGGAATCCATAAAATTTTATTTTTTTAATATTGCAATCCCTAAAGATAAATGCCCATAAACCACACTCGTTTTATATTAATAAGAATTCTAAATGATAATCATAGCTTATATTCGTAATTAAAGAAAAGCCAAAAAGGAAAAAGGGAAAAAATTAACATACATAATTATATATTAAAAAAAAAAACACTGAAATCAACACATACTAATACTGCGTCAAATTAAGCATTGAGTTAATTCATCCTACCCCTCCTCCGACTTTGTATCTTTCTTCCAAAATACTTGACAAACAACTTATGTTTCATCGGGTTAAAAAGATAACCGAGAATTAGTCCATTCACTAGCCCACTTCCATATCCCAACATGATTGCTTTCCACCCAAATTGAAGCCATGAATCTTCACCATCATCTTTCTTTGACAATGACGACGGTTGTGGTGATAAGCCTTCGGGATAGCATTTCTTTGACAATGGATTTCCACATAATCCTAGGTTGCCCTCAAATGAGTTGTTTCCGAACGTACCAAATTGTTTGCCTTGCGGTATGGGTCCGATCAGCTGATTATGAGAAACACTGAAAAATCCAAGTGAGTTGCACCAGCTCTTGAGGGATCTCCCCGGAGAGTTTGTTCCGAGAAAGATCCAAAGTTTGGAGGTTTGAGAGGTTTCCCAATGATGGCGGAATTGGACCTGACAGAAAATTGTTGGAAAGGTTGACGAATTGAAGTGCTTGTAGAATTTGAATGTCTTTTGGAATGCAGCCATCAAATTTATTGCTTGATAGATCAATGGCTACCAAGAAATCTTGAATCTTCTCGTATTTTAATTCCACGCCTGCCTTTGTCATTGTCATTGAGTAGGAAAAGTCAATAGGCCAATATGTTTCTCTTCCTCCAAAACTAACGTTTACCTCGAAGTACCTTAACTTGCTAAGATCAACAACTTTCATGGCCTTCCATATTTGGAAGTGACGAGATGGCAAACAACCTGTCAACTTATTGAAGGAAAGATCAAGAATTTGCAACTTTGGAAACTCATTGGATTTTGGTTCTCCAATTGCACCATGAAATCCATTATGCCGTAGGATGAGAATTTTCAACTCTTGAAGCCTTCCTAACCAAGAGGGAAATATGTCCTCTATTTGATTATTTCCCAAATTAAGAAGCTCTAGCATGTTGCAGTTAACCAGTGATCTCGGAATACGTCCATTCAATTGATTTTGACTAAGATCAATCATCCTCAATGTGTTTCCTTTTTCACATGCACGAGGAATAGGGCCACTAAAGTTATTGTTTTGGAGCTTTAGTACTGAAAGTGATTTGCTTAGGTTGCCCAAACATGGTGGAAGCATGCCGCTGAAGCTGTTATTTGATAGGTCAAGTACAGTTGTAGAAGTCAAGTTGCATATCCCTGATGAGATTTCTCCCTTGAGTAGGTTGTTTGAGACAAAATATTGGTAAATGGAAGCGGGTGGAATTGGTAGGGGCCCTTGTAGCATGTTAGAACGAAGGTCCAACAATCTCAGATTGATCCATTGAGGGACAACAATTGGTTGGTCGAAACCTGTAAGAAAGTTTTCACTTAAATCTAAAACATGAAGAGTTTGAGCAGATAAGCCCCATATCCATTTGGGGATAAACCCATGGATTTTGTTATCTTGAAGATCAAGAAGCTCCAGTTCGTCTTGACTCAGAAGAAAATCTGGGAACTTGGATAAGTTGCAAGAAGCCAGTGTTAACAAGGTAAACTTTGGAAAAGTAACATTTATAACAGTAGTGGTGAGCAATGAAAAATGATTACTAGACAGTTGAAGCACCTTCAGCTTTTTAAGATTTAGAAAGGTTTCTAATTTGTATGTGCCGCTAAGGTGGTTACCATATAAATTAAGTTCTACAAGATTTTTCAGAGTAAAGATCGATTGTGGAACCGAACCCCAAAACTCGTTACCGCCAAGATCCAAAATGATCAGCCCAGTAAGATTACCAAACCAAGATGGGATTCGTTCAAAAAATTGATTCAGGGAAAGATCCAAATATGTAAGCTTGGTAAGGTTTTTTAGAGAATATAGGACGTCACCGTATGAATTTGTAGAATCTAAATTCAATGCGGTTAGTTTGGTTAGCTTAGCAAGCCAAGACAAAGTGTCAGGGCTAAATTCATTTCCAGCTAGCGAGAGGTAAGTGAGCTGGGTAAGGTTGGCAAGGGAAGTGGGAAATTTACCATGCAATTCACAAGCCACAAGAGAGAGATATGTTAAAGCAGATAAATTTGCCAAACTCTGAGGGATTGTCGAAGATACATTTACCATGTCAAGATCAAGATGCTTGAGGTTCAATAACCTCTCGGATAAACTTTTCAAGCTTGGGTTTCGGAGCTCTAATGGATTCCTAGAGAGATCAAGTATCACCAGGTTTGAAAGCTGTAGAACTTCATATGGAATTTGACCTGTAAAGCCAGAGAAGGAGAGGTCCAACCGTGATAGCCTTGTAAGGTTACCAATTGCAGAAGGGATTTCAGAGCGATTGAAGTTATTGTCCCAAAGGTTGAGCCTTCTAAGGTGATGGAGCTGGAAAAGGCTGTTGTTGGAGTTGATAGAGCCATAAAGGAAACTGCTGCTGAGATCAAGTCCAATAACATGACCAGTGTTATCATCACACTCAATTCCATCCCAAGAGCAGCAATCCCCACCGACCTGTCCTTCAAGTTTCCATGAACTAACTTTCGGATAAGCTAAAGTATCATAAGAAGCTGACTGATTGAGAATGAAGCTATCCTTCAACCGCAACAAAGCAGAGCGTTCAGAATCCAGACAAGATCGCAGCATAGAAGAAACACGTTGAGTAAGAAAATGAGAGAGAATTAAAAAGAGGAAGCGTTTTAGTAGAAAGTGTTGTAATAACTGCCCCATATTAGCTCAACAGATTTGTTGTTGTTGTTGGGAAGTGTTTGCAAATAACAGCCACTTTTATAGACAAATCAAGTTGTGTATATGCGTATGTATGTATCATTGACAATGAGAGTTCGGTTATGTGTGGAAATGTCCAACTAGCAAACTCTCAAAGGCCATCGTGGTCCCATTTTCCATGGTCAGAAAAAATAAGGAGCTAATAAAGGATTCAAATAAGCTATTGTCAATTGAAAATGATAATAATGACGTTGAAATTAAGGTCCCGTGTTGCTTTGGTTGGCCTCTCAATGGCAGGCTAGATTCTTCTCATACCCCAAGTAATTCACGCATACCAGTTTTTTATATTATATTTATATTTATTTGTTTAAAAATTATTACAAAATCTGTTAAATTTAAAATATATATATTATGATTCAAGAAGTTTAAATAATATAATATAAACTTTTATTATGATCAATTTGTACTATTTTTAATTTAATTTAGAAATATTTTGTCAGAAGAATATTTTTGAATTTAATATAAAAAAACATTTTAATTTAAAAGAAAGTGTTCTGAAAGTGCTTTCTTTTAAATATGTATTAAAACATTATTATAACTTAATTTAAAACCAAACTATAGATTAAATTTAATTTTACTGCATTGTTCAAATTCTGAAAGCATGCTTACTACTTTAAATTATTATGTTTAAAATGGGGATTATGCATTAAAAGCACAAAAACAACAACAGAAGATGTGTTTAAAGAAGTATGCCAACTTACTTTAGTATATTCATGATCGTGCCATGCACGTGTGGATCAATGTAATTATATTAAATTAGTTATTTAAATTGTTTTTAAAAAATTAAATCGTTGCACTTAAAACAATAATATGATCAAAGTAATACAATATAATAATATCATATACAATAAAATATAGACTCTTGGCAGCTCAACATCATAACCACGATCTAGTTTAAAGTCCATAATTCAACAGATTGCTTTGGAGAGTTTCGATCCAAATCAATTGTTAATATTCTCATTCCCAAGTAGAAAGATCTTTCATAATCAACTAGATATTCACCATATAATCAACATAGCTTAAATATAAGGTTCAATAAATTGCTAACATCTAAATATGGAACCTATCTCCATACAGATTTGATGGTCAAGGAAGTGGACACTCCTTCTGGCACTAAATTATCAGTTTCATATTTTTTAATAATATAAAATAATAATTTCAATGTATAAGAAAAAGATAATTGATTTCAAAACAAAATTATTTAAATTAACAAATTTAATGTATTAATTAATTTTGGAATGGATGATTTTGTTTAATATATTATTTTTAATATTTTTAAATTGTTTTTTTTTTTGTAAAACTAAATGATTAGGAATGTCTAGAAGTTTGAGTTGAGTTTGGACGAGTTACACTAACGTGTGGAAAACTGTTTTCTTTTCAAAATTTTAACTTTGAAAATCAGAAATTCATTTTAGTCTACTTAGATGGTTTTGTAATTTCGTGTTAGAAATCGAAGGAAATTGACGAGTTTATCAAAAGAAAAGAAAGGCGAGTCCAAAAACAAATTACAAACCCTAAAGATCAAATCATAGTTATTTCAATGCAAAACAACCCGAGCTCCCGTACATCATTCAGTCCTAAGTTAGATGTCCACCTGAACAGATTACGATAAGGCAAAGGGTGAGTTATAAAGCATCGCGTATAACCAAACTCAGATACAAATTAACAGATTTTATTATAAAAATCAAAGTAACACAAGGAACTTAATAAAAATTTTATAACCAGTACGAAATAGATCTAGAGTATCACAAACTTTTCTACAACGGCAATAAAACAGAATCGAACAAAACAGAATGAAGCAGAACATAATAAAACAAACAGCGTAGAACAGTACAGAGCAGAGCAGAAGATGTGTTATGAAGATGTTGTATTTTCAAACAAATCAGAATGCAAATTTATCAAAAAAACATCCTACCCAAACTCCGCTACACACCAAAATAGAGTTCCCCCAGGACTCGTCCAACCAAATCACACCAACTAATAACTGTGGACGGTGCCACTAGAATTTTGCAGTTAAGACTGCCAGATCGGTTACATGTGGTCAAGCCACTATAGTACAGTTGAGCTGCCAGAACAGAAATGTGGATAAACCACCAGATAATGCAGACCATTAACTGCTAGGAACTTCCTCCTTTCACATCAACCCAAATCCCATGCAACGTGTCATGACATACATATACAGAATTAGAGTGATAAGCATGTAAGTCATGCTATCTTTCAATAACAGAATCAGGAGAAATGAGAGTCCATGTTTTGTAAAACAAACTTATCAAACCTCAACGGACCATATCAGATTTGCCATGAAGTCACATGCATAGTTATAAATCAGAATCAGTAACAATTAGTCTAACATATTCAGATATCATGTATTCCTCATCAAAAAAGTAACGTAGAGAATCATAAATCAGAATCAGTAACAATCAATTTAACATAATCAGATGTCACATATTCTTCATCAACAAAGTAACGCAGAGATGTATCAACAAACTTAATAGAGTACATGTCGTACCTGGATAATTCGCACATATCATACAATAGCACATTACGTTATGACATATCCTACTTACTTAAGTTCAAACATAGCAGACATACGTACAGATCACAAGTTGTTCATCATCAGATCATTAGATATCAAGTTATATAGCCTAATTCAGATCGTATAAACCCTAGCGTTCATTTCGAATGACGCTTGTGGCCCAAGGAAAAAATTCTAACTTTTGCTTCACACACCTGTGTGGTTTCAAACGGCCTAGAGAATTGACCCATGTGACTCCACACGGTCTGGCACACGCCCATGTGCTTGTCCGTGTATCCCACACAGCCTGACACACGCCCTGTCACTTGCCTCTGTGGTCTTGAATCGCAAATAGTGAGTTACACGGCCTTGACACACATCTATGTCATTGGCCCGTGTGAACCCTGCACAATTCATAACCACACACGGTCTGGGCACACGCCTGTGTGCCTCTAATTTTTGTGAACAGTAAGTTACACGGCCTACCACATGACCTACCACATGCCCGTGTGGCGTCGATAGTCCCATTTTTCGATGACTAAATTTCAAAGAAGAAAGGGTTTCCTATACCCAGCTGATACGAACTCGATGTAGGAGCAACAATGATGAATTCTCGTCCCTAAACGACAAGCAATTTCGCAACAAACGAATAATTTGCAGTCAAATCGCTAAAAACTAACATTCCAAAATTGAAGTTACATTGAAGAACTTTCGACACCAAAACTTTAAATCGAACTTACCGGCCAGTGAATTAACTAGAAGGAGAAGTCAAGCCCCATACAGAATCGGTGTAACGTAACATAACAAAAAGAAATGCCACTTGAAAATAAGGAACCAAAATGAAAAAATTGAAGAACGAAAACAAAATGACAAAAAATGTCGCAAAAAAAGAAGGAACAAAATGAAAATGAAAGCACCGGAGGTTTTTAGAAGGTTTTAAATAACTAATCGAAACTAACTACCTTTTAACGAAATTCAAAAATAAAACATTCCTTATTGCTTTCGCTAGGAGTCAAACACAAGACCAAAGATTATACAAAAGCTTAACCATTGAACTAACATGCTCATTCTTAACATCAATTGACTGAATTTAATTTATAAGCCAAACGTTCAAGGGTAAGGGTTTAAGCAAAATAACAAAATTTCCAGAAACATGATTCAAACCCAAAACCTCATACATATACCCAACACACTTGACCACTGAACCAAACCAATTTACTTGTCAAAATTTCCAAGATATAAACTCATAATTGAGGAATGACCACTCTTAGTTTCAAAACCCCATTTCTTCTAACCCAATTTTCGGGATGTTACATGCCTTATATAATTAAAATGCAAGAGATTAATATAAAATTGTAATCATTTAAAAATAATTTTTAAAAAAAGTGTAATAATTTTAATATATTTCATTATATTGTATGCCAATCACAAAGTTATTTTAGAATGGCATATGTTAGAATATCATATGTAAAAAAAAACAATGTTTGTACAATTGTAAAATATTTATAAAAATATGTTCTAATCTAAGCACAATTTAAAATGAAAGATTGAGAATAAAAAATGAATATATAATAATACTAAAATGTAAATTATAATATGTGTTTCTGTATATTATTTATCACTTGGGAATGTACATTTATCATCATGTAATATTTTTACTATTTTCTATTTATTCAAACGGTTATATTATGGAAATAATTTATTTTATATCATGTGTCTGATTTTTTTTTATATTAATTTCATTATTTATTCAATTAGTTATATTATGAGATTAATTGTCGTGTGAATATAAATATTTAATATGTGATATTTGAAATTAAAAAAATAAATACAAGAAAAGTTTTTTATTTTGGGGAATCAAGAAAAATTATTTCGTGTTCTTTACTAAAAGAGAACAATACAAGGGGAAAGTTGCATGACAAGCCACCGGATGACGGTTCTAGAGGGTTTGCAAATAATACAATGGTTTTCTCGAAGGCAATGGCGGACTTTGTTAGTATCTTGGAATAATGAGTCAAAAAAAGGCCGATGGAAGACGATGAGTCGTCAAGAGAGGAGGTTATGGAAGATGAGAGTACATGTAATGATAAGGTTAGTTGTTGAGATGACTTCTTATTTTTGGGTTGGTTTTTTTTTACTATTTATTTGTTTTATGGATACAAAAAAATTTTGTTGGAACTATTAAGGAGTCGGGCATCCCCATTTCTATAATATTGTAAAAGAATATAGAAAGAAGTTTTCCCCTGATTTAGTTAGTTTCTTTGAAACCCGGGTTAGTGGAGCAAGAGCTGATGGTATTATTTCTAGAAATGGGTATCCTAATTCGTATTAGGTTGAAGCTAATGGGTTTGCTGGAGGTACTTGGATTGTTGGAATGAGGATTTTTTGGTAGATGTATTGGTTGTTAATTCACAGGTTATCCATTTAAGGGTTCGCAATAAGCAAGGTTCAGATAGTTTCCTTTGTTTGGCTATTTATGCTTGTCCATAGTCGGCTAAGCGGAAAAAAACTTTGGCAGCTTTTGGATAATCTGGTAGTTTCAATGGTCGAGCCTTGGATTTTAGCTGGGGATTTTAATTCGATCATTGATAGTTTTGAAAGAGAGGGCGGTGCTTCTGTTTCAAGGGTTGGGTGTAGACAATTCTGCAAGTTTTTGTTTAATAATGGCTTAAGGGATTTAGGAGCCAGTGGTTCTCAATTTACTTGGTGTTAGGGAGCTTATCTCAGAGGTTGGATAGAGTTATTTGCAACGAGGAATAAGATTCTTTTGCGCCTGAATGTTCTGTTAGAAATTTACATAAGCTAAAATTCGATCACAGACCAATTCTTATCTCGCTTCGGCCACTACTCAATAAAGGTCATAGGCCATTCCATTGTCTTGCCAGTTGGATGGTACGTACTAATTTTAAACACCTTGTCATGGAGAGTTGGATTAACGAGGGGGCATTAGCGCGAATTTAGAGCATATTAAGGAAGTGTCTTAAGAGTGGAATAAAATGGTTTTTGACAACATTTTTATTCACAAACAGAAATTGATTTCTGCATTAAACCGAATTCAAAGAGTTTGGAATAAAAGTCTTTTTCTCCCCTAATACACCTAGGGCTCTAGCTAATGCTATTTATTCTGATGTGGGGTTCACCTATGTGGATGATTTGGGCAACTATCTTGGAATGCCTTTATTCCATACTAGAGTTACGATAGGTACTTTTTTTTTCGTGGTGGATAAAGTAAGAAAGAAGTTGTCTAGTTGGGAAGTGAGGACTTTGTCCCTAGTAGGTCATTTAACGTTGGTAAGTGCAGTCCTTTTGGCTATTCCAAACTATTTCATGACTATAGTTTGTATCCCATGTATCTATTTGTAAGGAAATCAAGCATATTGCCCGAAATTTCCTTTGGGGTTCTAATTCAAATTCTAAAAAACCCACTTTAGTATCCTGGGATGATTGTTGTTGTCCTCACGATGTTGGCGGTCTAGGATTAAGGAGGTTAGCTGATCAGAATAGAATTTTCCTATTGAAGTTTAGGTTTCAGCTTATTTCGAAAAACAAATGCTCTTTGGGTCAAAGTGTTGAGGAATAAATACAATGTAAAAGATTTGCTACCAAGGTCCATTGTTAGAAGTAACTGTTCATTTCTTTGGAGATAGTTGATGAAGGTCTAGCTTGAAGTAATTGCTAATGTCTATTGGTCCATTGGAGATGATCGGCTCATGAATTTTTGGAATGATGTGTGGATTCAACAATTAAGGCCCCTTCATATGTTTTATAAAGGTATTGGTCAACCGGATGATACACTACAGGTTTGTAAGTTTGTTACAAAAAGTGGAAGTTGGGACTGGTCTCGTTTGAGTTATCTTGTACCAGATCATATTGCCGCACAGATCACAACCATCTTGCCTCCTTCTTCTAATGTAGGTCAAGATCGATTAGCATGGAAATGGATGAGGAAAGATGATTTTTCCACAACTGCAACTTATAGGAATATGCATGCTATTGATGACATGGGTTCCATTTCGATTTGGAAGATTATTTGGAAAAAGACGACACCTCAAAGGGTTCGAGTTTTCCTTTGGCTTTTGTGGCAAAACAAATTATTGATGAATGGTGTGCGAGTAAGTAGACATACGACAAGCGATGGGGGTCGCCCTAGATGTAGTAGTGTGTTGGAAACGAAATCCTATGTAATCCGTGATTACCCATTTGCTAAATCAGTGTGGCTATCGATAATTCCAAGGCGAGTTCAGGGCGTTTTTTTCTCTTTCGTTTGATGAGTATAGAGAATATGAATTGGCAGACTCTATTTTCTATAATAAGTTTGTTTCTTTGGAAAGGCCGACCATAGTTGTATTCAAGCTATTATGGTTACAGGTTATTCTTGGGCAATGAGTTATGTAGAAACTGGTTCAAGTTTGTTTCAACCAAGTCCTATGCGCACTCTGTTGCATTAGTCTCGACCGAAGAGGGGTTGTAACACCCTAAAACCCAGCCTAGGAGTTTTGCCCGGATTTCTGAGGTTACATTAATCACTGAAGTGATCAGTAAGCAATTTACAAAAAGAATTGTCAAAAACTCATTTCAAACACAATTTGCTAAATTTGAACTAAATCGTTTAAAAATTTAATATTCAACACAGTAATACGCTAAAAACATTCAGAAATAAAATCCACAGTTCCCATAAACACTTATAGTCCAAAATAGTTTAATAAATTAAGAATTGAAGAAAAACTTTATTAGCTTAATTTAAAACTTATCATTTTGATACCTCTGGTATGCCGAGTCCAGCTTCAGAACACGAGAGTACCTGAAAGGGAGAAAACTATGGGGATGAGCTACGCGAGCTCATTGTGAGTCCGAAACATAAACAAATGGAAAAAGACGAGGTTTCAAAAATAAGTATCCCAGACAAGAACCATAGTTAATGTACAAAAACCCTGAAGCGGTAATCAGAGGTACAACATATCAAATAAGTATAAACATTTGTAAATAATTTTAACAAAATCATAATCAAGCACATATGCTTAAATGCAAATCGAAAGCAACAAGTTAAAACCCACCCAACCGTTTGAACACCACTTCGACCACCTTGCATACCATATAAGACCATGTTAGGTCCATCTACCCTACACACCACAAATGGTGGAACTAAGCCACTCTAGTAATAATATGCAGCTGAGTTGACATATATTTCTTGCAGACGTACCGCTGTACTGAAATATTGCAGTTAAATTTCCCAAACAAACTCCCTTCTCTTCACAACCAAAATCCCAGAATTTTCATGCAAATGCAAAATACACACTATTTGCAAACAATCATACAGAAACAGATTACACATATTCGGACAATCAATTTCAGAATCAGTTATACCCGTGTTCAATTACTGGATAACATCTCAATTCCAATTAATACATTGCTTTAACACCTAACCAAACCATTAACTTAATTCTATAGTTACGGATAAACGCACGAACCCGAGCTGAAACAGAGTCAAATCACCATTACCAAAGCCCAACCTGGGGTCGGATTACATAGAACCAAAAGACGGGTCAGTTAAAGACACATCACAAAAATCTGTGAAATAGGGCCACACGGTCGTGCGGAAGTGCCTAGGTTGTGTGGAGGTCTACGCGCCCATGTGATGGTCTACACGCCTGTGTCTGAGCTGCACATGCCCGTGTGGAGTGGACACACGCCTGTGTGACCGAGTTACATGGCCGTGTGAGTAGCCCATGTAACTCACTTTCCGAGATTGTCAAAATAAGGAGCAGATTGGACACGGCCGTGTGGAATCTCACTCACCCACATGCAAATCAACAAAAATCCCCAAATTGCAGCCACACAACCGTGTGGCATCAAAAATTGCCCAAAATCCCTAATTTCCAAAGTCACATGGTCGTGTGAATCGCCCGTGTGCGGCACACGCGTGTGGCCACCCGTGTGGTCAGGAAACCACACCGAAACAGGCTAAAAAATGTGCTTTCCTCCACAAAACGAGTTTCTAACATCAGTAGTTCTAAAAACCCACATTGAAATTGATTGAAAATCATGTAATGCATCATTAAAATGACCCCTACCCGCTCTAATTTCAAAAACATACGGTTTAATTTCAGTAACGTACAAGAAATAACCGAATTCCATAGAATCCAACATCGTAACTAAACAGTTCAGAAACACACCCGTAATTGCCGAATACCACAAAACCTTACAACAGTTCGATAACAAGATTAAATAGTTTAGAACACACACACCTGTTTTTGCTATCTAAAGCACCAAAAAAAAACCTCTGATGTATCGTAATACCCTCAATCCAAAAATTTCTTGTCGACGAAAGCGTAACCAAATGACGAACAAAACATAAAACAAACGGCGAGAGAAACAAAAATTGGTGACAAGAAACTAAGATTTTCGAAAGTAAAAGACCCAATTTTGAAATTGATGCAGAAAAACAGGAACGAAACAAAAATAGAAAACGCGAATAACAAATAGAATGTGCAAACTTTTTTTTTTTACTTTTCTAATCTTTCAAAACATTTAAAAATAGAAATAAAGTTAGCAAAATAAATGTGTATAATTTAAAATTAATATTTACAAAATTTAAGTCAAAATTTCCTTGTTACACACATCGGGTTTTGAACTTAGGACCAAGAGTGAGCTAAACAACTAACCTTTAGAGCACATGCTTATATTGTTATATAAACACTCAGGAAAACATAAAAACATACTCAAAATCTCTGACTTACGTGTAAAATCTTGACCCTTCTAACCCCTAATTTCGGGATGTTACAAGGGTTGGATAAAACTTAATACGGATGGCGCAGTCTCAACCACCAGTCTTTCTTCATCCATTGGAGGTGTGTTTAGAGATTCAAATGCTAACTGGTTGTGTGGTTTCTTGATGGCTTTTGGCAAGGATTATGTATTCAAAGTAGAAGCAAAGGCGATCTTAGAAGATCTTTTTATCACCTGGAAGAAGTGTTTTAGACAGTTAGGAGTTGAATGTGATAATGTACTATTGGTGGAGTTAATTTTAGTTGATGGGAGAGAAAATAGTAGTTTGGTAGAGTTACAATTGTTGCATCAAATTCTGAGATGGAGTTGGAGAGTAAGGATTTGTCATATTCCAAGAATTCGTAATGAAGTTGTCGATCATATGACTAAATGTTATACTTATAGAGTTTCAAGTTTGCAAGTATACGATGATCCCCCAAATATGGTGAAAAGTTTACTGTTAGCTGATTTAACTCAATTGATGCCAGATTAAGATGTAACTGGTTGTTGTTTCGCTATATGCTGTTATTTTTCTACCAAAAATATTTATTACTTTGTTAATATCAAAATAAATATATTTTATTATATTTAAAAAAAATGTTTGTATTTATTCATATGTAAAAGTTTTTAAAAAAAAAACATAAATATTAAAAGAATTATGTAATTTCATAAAAGCTTGATATTAGGAATTAAAAATGGAAATTAAATGTTTAAAGTTGGTTATTAATGAAAAATTTATTATTAATGAAAAAAATATATTTAAAACTTAATTTAAAAATGAGATCCACTTTAAATATAACTTAAAAAATATTTTTAAAATTAAAAAAGTTATCCCAAAACTCAAAAGTTTTGGTTCCCTACTTTCTTCCCTTTGCTATGTTTATGTATGGATAGTCTTAATTATTATTTTTTGAATATATTTATAATCGTTAATTATAAAAAAACATTTCTATAATTAATAAATGAGTAATACATATAAGAATGATGATGATAAATGTAATAAAACAGTGATTGATCCTAATGTATTGAAGTGTGAAACACGCAAATAGCAAAGGCCGTTGTCGTCGTCCCATTTTCTATTGTCGTATAAGTGGAAAAAAGAAAACAGAATCTAATTGACTAAGTCTAATGATATATGACAATTTAATAGCAATTAATTAAAAGACCAAGACTTTAAAATACGGGAAAGGATTGTATGAAACAGTCACACCACGTCATCTGTATCCATTTCCAATAGTTTTATGCTACATCAGTATTTTCATCCTGAATTCCAGGATTTTCATCCTGAAAAAAATCAAATTCAAATTAAAATCCTGATTTTCATCCTGAAAAAAATCAAATCTAAATTAAAATCCTGAAATTCAGGATGAAAATACTGATGTGGCATAAAATTATTGGAAAGGAATACAGATGACATGGCATCACTGTTTTATACAATCCTTTCTCTTTTTGTAAATAACAATTTTGTTTAACTGAATTTGTTTTGGTCAATTATAATTTAGTAATGTTTTAAACCATATGGTTATATGAAAAGAGAAAACATGAGAAAAATAATTAAAGTAATATATAAAATACAATACCAATAAATTAAGAACAATAAAAAATTATATGTTTCACGAATTTTAGAATTTATATTGTTATTTTCATATTTTCATATATATTAGAATACATATATGTTGTTTTGTTACTGTTAGGGTTTTACCCTCCTAATGTAGAGAAATGATTGTATGAAACAGTGACGCCATGTCATCTGTATCCCTTTCTAATAGTTTTATGCCACATCAGTATTTTCATCCTGAATTTCAGGATTTTAATTTGGATTTGATTTTTTTCAGGATGAAAATCAGGATTTTAATTTGGATTTGATTTTTTTCAGGATGAAAATTCTGAAATTCAGGATGAAAATACTGATGTGGCATAAAACTATTGAAAAGGGATACAGATGATGTGGTGTGACTGTTTCATACAATCATTTCCCTTACAAAAATAATGAACTTATGATTAAGTTTTACTAAAAAAAATTATAATTAAATTAATTTTTAAGTAAAATAATTAAATAAAAGAATTTTCTATACTCGCATCCTTTTCATTTTATTTTAATAATTAAACACCGGATAATGTATTTAATTTCTCCATCAAATTTAAGAAATTATTTTATTTTGAGTTTTTACATGTTTGAAATATATATATATTTAGAATTTTTAAAATTTTTAGTTTTGCACTCATCCAAAATGAATTTGGACAAATTGTTGTCCAGATTCATTCTACATGCATATTTTAATTAATTTTTTTAAGAAAGTATTTTATTTTTGTTGTAACCTCCCCAACCCGGCCTAGACGGTAGACCCAAATTTGGGAGATTACATTAACCATCGAAGTGGCTCGGTCTTTATCAAAATCAATTTTCATTTAAAACTCTAGTTTATTCCGGTGATTTACAATTTATAATCTAGTTAAACTTATTAGAGTTAACAATGGAATTAAAACGTAATTCTTTTAAATAAAACAATTCGGTTTAATCACATATTAACAAACGATAACCTAAATTTTATAACCTCTTTCTCCTAAGGAATTAAAAATAATAACATTAACAGAAATAAATATGAAACAAAAGCAGAAACCCTATAATGTCGTGTCTGCATCCTAGCCGGAAGGATTATCTGTAAAGATCAAAATTAAAGGGAGTGAGCTATGAAAGCTCAATGTGAGTCCTTTTACAATAAACCAAATTATACAATTATCTTTTAAAACATTAAATAACACCATACATCACTATTAAGATTAACAATCGGTTATAAATATAGGTCAATTTCAAATACGGTAATTCGGTGATGTTATTCTAGTCAAGCAATATTAATTTTGTCAAACATATACAATCAATTGAATCAGTTTTAGAGTTATTCTCACTGTTCACGAAAGATATATGTACATAAATGATAAACCATAATTTACACATATTTTAACCCCATGCTTAGCTTACTGTTGGATGAATTTTGATTGAATTTGATGAATTCGATGCTCCTAATCTCTTAATTTCATGTTTTATACTCAGGAGAGCTTAGGAAGTCGAAAAGGACGAGAAAGGGCCAAAAAGGGGGCAAAATAGGCCTACATAGGAAATCAACACGGCCTGGACTATCGACCAAGGGCAGAGCACACAGCCGTGTGTGGCGAGCAGAATCGACCGCGGCCGAAGGAGTCCACTACGGGCGTGTCACACGGGCGTGTCCCTGTCGAAATCAGGATGGATTTTATTCGGAATAGGATACTTGTGGGCCAAGTAAGGCATCTCAAAGCCTATATAAACACCCTAGGGGGCAACCTAAAAGGAGAGCTCGACAGGACGTCGAATAGACGGCTAGTAGAAGGAGAAAATACTCCAAGACATCCGTCGGAAACAGCTTAGGAGAAGGATCTCCATCAAGACTGAGGATCCCCCATCAAGTTTTTTAGAAGTTTTTGGGTTTTCTTATGTTTTGTTGTTTTCCCTATTCTAATATGTTTCCCTCTTTTAGTATGAACTAAATCCCTTAAATATCTAAGGGGATGAAACCTAAGACAAATCTTATTATTATTTGATTTATGAGATAAATACTTGTGCTTATTCTTAATTGTGAGTTCTTATTCTTGTTTGATAATTCAGGTTATTGATTCAAGTTGAATGTGCTTATTCAGTGGAGCAAAAGTCCCTGTCTAAGAGTAGATCAACACAATTAAGCGGAGTTGATTGCAACCCTAGAAATAGAGCGACGAAAATCTGCCGGATTAGGGTCAAACCTAATAAGGGAATCCATAGATCAAGTTAATGCGACAATAGGGGTTTTAATTAGAAAGAGATTTCAATTAATCAACCTAGAGTCAGTTGTTAGTAGTCTCGAAAGAGGTATTAATATAATTTAGGGATTTCTATGGATTAAGCCAAGTGAATAAATCGCATGAATCAAAAGTAATAAGTGAAGTCTAGGTGGATTCTTCCTTAGGTATTGCCTATCTCATATAAAAGTTGTTTAAAAGTATTTTCCCAATTTACTCTCTGTCGCGTTCATAGTTAGTTAAATTAGTTAGTAAATTTTAGATTAAAAATCCCCTTAATTATTAGGCTAGATAATAAAAAGATAGTTAATACTAGTACTCTTGGTCCTTGAGGATACAATATTCCAGACTCACCACAGCTATACTACTGTTCGATAGGTGCGCTTGCCTTTGTCAAAATAATAGTTAGTTTCGAGCTCCATCAAGTTTTTGGCGCCGTTGCCGGGGACTAAGATATTAGGAATACTAAATTTTTATTACTTTAGACATTATTTTTGTTTTATTGTAATTTAATTTCTTTTCTACTTTTCTACTTTTTCTTTCTTTGCTTCTGGCAGGAGTCTCTAGTTTATGACTAGAAGAAACCCGTCAGGACCCTTACTTTTTGACAGTGAGATTGAAAGCATAGCTCGCAAAACCCAAAGAGAAATAAGGCGAAGTCTACAATTCATATAAGAAGAGCAAGAAGACGAAACTAATACTACAGAAGAGATGGCTGATAATAATCCGCTACCTCCTATGGTTGCCGCAAACCCGGTGAATCAAAATCCTGCTCCTCGAACTATGTATGATTATGCTAAACCTAATTTAACAGGGACAGAATCAAGTATTGTTAGACATGCTATTGCTGCAAATAATTTTGAACTGAAACCTAACACTATACAGATGATTCAGCAATTTGTTCAGTTTGATGGTTTGCAGGATGAAGATCCAAACAATCACTTGGCAAATTTTCTTGAGTTTTGCGACACTTTCAAGATTAATGGCGTTTCTGATGATGCCATTCACCTTCGATTGTTTCCCTTTTCATTGAAGAACAAAGCTAAACAGTGGTTAAACTCGTTACCACGAGGATCAATCACTACATGGGAACAAATGACAGGAAATTTTTTGTTAAAATATTTTTCGCCGGCTAAAACGACTAAGTTGAGGAATGATATTTCTTCTTTTGTGTAGATGGATCTAGAAACACTCTACGATGCATGGGAGAGATATAAGGATCTACGAAGGAGATGCCCTCACCATGGGTTACCCTTGTGGCTACAGGTTCAAACCTTTTACAACGATGTGAACCCCTCAACTAGGCAGTTGATTGATTCAAACCTTGATGGAACCCTAAATAACAAAACCCACAACGGCTTATGAGTTTATAGAGGAGATGTCACTGAATAACTATCGGTGGCAAGTTACAAGGACAAGGCCAACAAAAGCCGCCAGTGTTTTCAACCTCGACGCAGTAACAATGCTATCAAATTAGGTAGAACTTCTTAGTAAGAAAATTGATGGTTTGTGTGGTTCTTCGCAGGTACATCCAGTAATGCAGTGCGATACAAATGGAGGAGGGACGAACAACACAGAATATTCGTCCTACAGCCCTGGCACAGAAAGCGAACAGATGAACTATATGGGTAATAATTCTAGACCTAAAAATAACCCTTATAGTAACACTTATAAGCCAGGTTGGAGGAACCACCCAAACTTCTCATGGGGTGGTCAAGGAAATCAGAGACAACAACCCCCTCCAGGCTTTCAACAGCAACCCTACCCATAAGAGAAAAAGTCGAACCTTGAGGAGATGCTTACTAAATTCATCGCGGTGTCAGAAACCCGTTTCTAAAACACCGAAATAGCACTTAAAAATCAGCAAGCGTCAATTCAAGGCTCGAGAACCAAATAGGCCAGCTTGCTAAACTGATCTCGGAACGACCACAAGGAAACTTGCCAAGCAACACTGAAACTAACCCAAAGGAGTAAATTCACGCCATTACTGCTCAAGATAGTGAAGGGTTAGACGAACCAAAATAGAGGCAAGAGACCGTGGTAGATAAAGGTAAGGTTGAGGTAAGCCATGATAAACCGAAATTGGTAAATACAGAATACCAACCTCGTGTACTATATCCCAATGAGACAAAGAAAGCCCGCACAGATGAACAATTCGATAATTTTTTTAAACTTCTAAAGAAATTACATATTAACTTACCGTTTATTGAAGCTCTTTCGCAGATGCCCAATTCAAAGAAATTTTTAAAAGAGCTTTTGACAAACAAACGGAAGCTAGACGAAGCATCGCATGTGGAGCTAAATGCAGTATACTCAGCAATTCTACAGAATAAACTACCCCGCAAGTTAAAAGATCCAGGGAGTTTTACGGTTCCATGCTTAATTGGTGGTTTATCTGTTAATAATGCTTTAGCAGATTTAGGGGCAAGCATAAATGTTATGCCTTATAAAATGTTTAAACAGTTAGGTCTTGGGAAACCCAAACAAATTAAGATGAGCATTCAATTGGCTGATAAAAATATTAGAGTTCCTAAGGGTATAATCGAAGATGTACTAGCAAAAATTGATAAATTCATATTCCCAGTAGACTTTGTTGTCTTAGACATGGATGAGGATAATACTGTTCCTTTAATTTTAGGAAGGCCCTTTTTAGCAACTGCTAAAACTAGAATTAATGTTGGTACAGGTGAACTCACACTTCGTTTAGGTGATGAAACGATCACTCTTCAGGCTCTTGACTCGGCTAAGACATCAAGTAATAAAGGTGAGAACATAAATTCTATTAATGACCATTTGGTTCAACCTTCTTTTCAGGAAGCACCACGAAATTACACATCTGAGCCACATCCTAAACCTCGTGCCAACAAGGAAATAACTCATGAGGAACGAAGGATTCAGATCGATGAACTAGACGAGTGGAAGACACATTTCAAGGAGAAACTAAAAATAGACGAAGTAAAAACGAGGCAACTCCATGTCAAACTTAAAGATGGGACATACCAATTTCAGATCGGGGATCAGGTATTGTTGGACAAGACAGACCCTCGAATCGCCATTTCAGACCTTAATACAACCGAAGAAATCCCTTTTAAGGTACTCAATTTCTTCCCATACGGAACAGTCGAGGTAACTAATCCTAAGTTCGACACTTTTAAGAACTAATCCTAAGTTCGACACTTTTAAGGTAAACACTACTCGACTCAAACTATATAGTGATCATAGAACTGATAGCAGGGGAGAGGAGTTTCAACTCCTCAAACCACCATGATTATGCGAATGAAGGGTAAGTCTAGCTTAAGAATTTAAACGAGCGCTTCTCGGGAGGCAACCCGAGCACTAACTTCACTAATGTCATATTTCAATTTTTAGCACCTAACTCAAAACTAACCAAATTAATGAAGCGCAATTTTCCCTACCACACGGCCTTGCACACGGACGTGGCCATGGCCGTGTGGACACCACAGATTTGCACACCAGCGTGGCAGAGATCGTACGAACCAAAGACAAAAAATCTCCAAACCACGAGCGGTGATAAGATGCCACGGCCGTGCGATACGGTCGTGGCCGACACTGAGAAAGCTACACGGGCGTGGAAACCTCTACACATGCGTGGGAGAAACGAACGAGCCACCACACGGCCGTGCAATATGGCCGTGTGACTTAACACGCCCACAGCACACGGGCGTGGGCAGCAATTAGGTCTCTGATTCCTATTTAAAACCCCCCATTCTTCTCACTTTCTCCCCAAATTCTTCTTCTCCCAAACCTCAGCCACCACACCCCTCTCTTTTCTCACTATCTTCTCCCTTCATTTTTCCTTTACCTTTCTCCTCATTCTTTTTCTTTCACCATCCTCACCACCATCTCCATGTCGAATAATCGAAAGGACCCTAGCACGGTATCCCCGTGCACGACCACTCTACATAAGTTCATGATGGCCGCTTCATCGACTCGACAAGCCAATGACATTTGAGTCCATTTATTTTTTCTTTTTCTTTTATTTTTATTGTTAAATTGTTTCCGTTTACCTTTCTTGTCCTTAATTTTTATTAGTAAATTTTGATTTCTCCAATTTAGGTTCAAGGGGCTGTCAACGAACGACCACACCACCACCGGAGTATCCACCACCCCTGCCTAACTTTACGCCGTTTCTTTTCTTTTACTCCATCCAAAATTCAGGAAGTTTCACTTCTCTCCCTATCTTATGATTTTCTTACTATTTGTCATTACTTATCTTTGTACATTGAGGACAATGTACATCTTAAGTGTGGGGAGGTTATTGATTTCATTACCAGAAAATCTCTGAATTATACCTTGTTCTTAAGTAATTTTCTCATTTTATTATTAGAATGAAACTTCTATTGACTTATGATTTTCATTGATATGTTTCGGATTAAGTCATAGATAATTGTGCATTAATGGTTTAAACTTAAAGAAATTAGAGAATCAAGCATGATAAGTCTATTTTCATAATTAAAATTTATTAGGTTGTTTCCCTAAATTTAAATATTACTTAGAAGTTTGAAATTTGCAAGGTTGACATCAAAAATCATAATTTTGTGAGTCTTTGAACTTTTTAGAGCATATTCTTTTCTTGCTAACTTTATTGTTGGTTATGAGTGTGTCAATATTGATATTTTATTCTAGAACTTGCTTCGATTATACATGTCGAGACCACACTTCTGATTTGATATACTGAGATGATAAATGCACTTAGGATTTAACCCACTTACTCGATAAAAAGCCTACCTTCATAATTAACCCCTAGTAAACCCCTTTGAATCCTAATCAACCATTTCTTGACTCACCCATTAATATTAACCCAAAACCCATTTTGTATTTGTTATCCCTATTTCTCTTGACTACTCTTATGTTGAGATTTGATTTGATCAGTTGCTTAACTATTTTCTTTATTTCAGTTGTTAAATCCTATCTTATTATTATAAATACTTGTACTTATTCTTAAAAAAAAAGGAGGGAAATTTATTCATTATTAGTATTATGAGCTTAAACTGTTAATTTCATTATCTTTAGAAGAAGCTCGTGTTATTAGTATTAAGTTTTCAATTAATGTAATTATTCAGTATTAGTCCAATTTTCCTAGTTAGGTAATTTATCAATTCAATCTCGATACTAACCCTCCAATTCAGCCTTTATCCACACCTTTAACGCAAGCCCCATTACAACCCTTTAAAAGACCTTTTGATTTGTGTATCATCTTATTTTGGGTGGAGATTTGATTTTCATGCAAGCCTATGGGATTAACTTTTCATGTTTGACTTCTGAGTGCTTAATTTGAACCTTAAATACTTTGAGTGATTTGAGTGAATCTTTAGTGAGGATGTCAATCCTTGTCAGGTTTTGAATCAAAGGTAACTATTTAGATAATGGGCAATACCTATGTTTTTGTGCTACAAAAATTTGTGACTTAGATTGTTTGAATCTTTAGGACTCTTTTAGTTAAATTATCAATGTATGAATTATCTATGAATTATGATGAAACATTATTGATGAGGATTATGAATTGAGGGAGTCAATTTTAATTGTGAGTTGAGGATTTTGCTTGAGGACAAGCAAAGGCTTAAGTGTGGGGATATTTGATAAACCATAATTTACACATATTTTAACCCCATGCTTAGCTTACTTTTGGATGAATTTTGATTGAATTTGATGAATTCGATGCTCCTAATCTCTTAATTTCATGTTTTATACTCAGGAGAGCTTAGGAAGTCGAAAAGGACGAGAAACGGGCCAAAAGGGGGCAAAATGGGCCTACCAAGGAAATCAACACAGCCTGGACTATCGACCACGGGTAGATCACACGGCCGTGTGTGGCGAGCGGAATCGACCACGGCCGAAGGAGTCCACCACGGGCGTGTCACACGGGCGTGTCCTTGTCGAAATCAGGATGAATTCTATTCGGAATAAGATACTTGTGGGCCAAGTAAGGCATCTTAAAGCCTATATAAACACCTTAGGGGGAAACCTAAAAGGAGAGCTCGACAAGACGTCGAATAGACGCCGAGTAGAAGGAGAAAATACTTCAAGACAGTAGTCGAAAAAAGCTTAGGAGAATGTTCTCCATCAAGACTGAGGATCTCCCATCAAGTTCTTTAGAAGTTTTTGGGTTTTCTTATGTTTTGTTGTTTTCCCTATTCTAATATGTTTCCCTCTTTTAGTATGAACTAAATCCCTTAAATATCTAAGGGGATGAAACCTAAGACAGATCTTATTATTATTTGATTTATGAGATAAATACTTGTGCTTATTCTTAATTGTGAGTTCTTATTCTTGTTTGATAATTCAGGTTATTGATTCAAGTCGAATGTGCTTATTCAGTGGAGCAAAAGTCCCTGTCTAAGAGTAGATCAACACAATTAAGCGGAGTTGATTGCAACCCTAGAAATAGGGCGATGAAAATCTGTCAGATTAGGGTCAAACCTAATAAGAGAATCCATAGATCGAGTTAATGCGACAATAGGGGTTTTAATTAGAAAGAGATTTCAATTAATCAACCTAGAGTCAATTGTTAGTAGCCTCGAAAGAGGTATTAATATAATTTAGGGATTTCTACAGATTAAGCCAAGTGAATAAATCGCATGAATCAAAAGTAATAAGTGAAGTCTAGGTGGATTCTTCCTTAGGTATTGCCTATCTCATATAAAAGTTGTTTAAAAGTATTTTCCCAGTTTACTCTCTGTCGCGTTCATAGTTAGTTAAATTAGTTAGTAAATTTTAGATTAAAAATCCCCTCAATTATTAGGCTAGATAATAAAAAGATAGTTAATTCTAGTACTCTTGGTCCTTGAGGATACGATATTTTGGACTCACCACAGCTATACTACTGTTCGATAGGTGCGCTTGCCTTTGTCGAAATAATAGTTAGTTTCGAGCTCCATCAATAAATCAGTTCAATCATTTCATCAAGTAAATTCCGTCATGTATGCATAAATTGTCAAATGTGTCATACAAAAACTGATTGTCCTACCCCCAACCACTAGCGCACCAATATTGGGAGTTCCCGTAAACTCCCTCCACCATCACTCCAATTTGTGGGCCACACGGGCCAGCCATCTAGGCTGTGTGAATGCACACGGGCCAGTCATCCAGGCCGTGTGAATGCACACGGGCGTGTGGGTAAAAAACTGAGGTTTTTCTCTAAGGCCGTAAACGTAGTTCTAATCTAACGTAGGCCTACCATAGGGTCTGTATGATCTGAATTAGACTTTATAATTTGATATATGATGATTTGGTGATGAATAATATGTTATTTGTGCTTATATTCGCTGTGATATCTGTTAATTGAGTGTTATCTGCTTAATTTGAATATGATCTGGATCTGGATAACTGTATATGCATTTATGATATCTGATAATTTTGTATCTGCATTAGGTTGGGATTTGTGATAAAGGAGGAAGTGTGGCAATTTAATTATCTATCGATTTTGGTGGCTAAGCCACATATAAATCTGATTCTTGCGTATTATCGCACTTTGGTCTAACAACTAGTTTGCAAATACTCTGAAACGTGACATATAGTCTCTATGTGGTGTGTAGGGATGGATGCATACTTGATACCCTATTTGGTGTGCAGAGAGGTGTAACAGCCCATTTTTCTAAAATGTTGGAATAGAGGTTTCGGGGCCACAAATCCAATGAATAGGTTCGTAAATATTATTATTTAATATGAGTCAAATATGGTATTAAAATAAATTTTGAATTGATAATTTATGCTATTCGAATGAACAAGTAGGTTCAAGTGGTAAAACCCTAAAGTCAAGTGGTTTTAGAAAATGAGGTATCAGGACCTCATTTCTATAAACAAAGCCGTAAATATTTTTAATATTTACGGAGTTTTATTAAGGTTGTATTAAAGTTTCGTTAAGAAAATTTAATGTTTCGATAGTTAATTAATTAAAAAGGATTCAATCGTAAAGGATGTAATTTTGATCACTATTAGATTTGAGTGATTAAATAGCTTAATGAATAAAGATAAATGGACTTAAATGGTAAATAAACCATTTAAAGAATTAGTGGACAAATATGGACATGGATTTGGTGTTTTATTTAATTATTAACCAAGGTTAAAATGGTAATTTGATAAATTAAGTAAAATAAACTATCATCTTTTCTAATTCTTTCTTTCTCTGAATTTGGGGAGAAGAAAGCCATTGTTAAAGGCTTTGAAGTTTTTTCCAAGCTTCAATGTATGCATGTAAGTCCGTTTTGAACCCGTTTCTCATAATTTTTGTAATACCTTGAAAATTTCTACAGTAATATATTATATTTTATATAATAAAATAAGGAAATAAAGTAAAAAAAGGGAAATTTTGAGTTATGACAATATTGGGAAGTATATTATGATATATTAATTCAAGAAAGGACTAAATTGTAAAAGTAATAATAATTTTGTTGCCTAAGAATAAATACTCAAAACTTGAGGGGTTAAAGTGTAAATATGAAAAATTTGAAGGACCAATAATGCAAATATTTTAACGGTGGAATGATCTAGAAACTAAGGAAAATGGATGAATTAGGACCAAATTGAATATGTGAAGAATTATGAGGGACTAAATTGTAATTTTACCAAATTAAATGATGATTCAAGGATGGAATTTTAAAATATCATAAAGGGAAAAATGGTCAATTAGAAGGAGAGAGAAATCTAGAAGGCAATGATGATGTTGGAGATATTTTAGATTAATTAAATAAATAAATATTAGTTTATTAATATTTTAATTTGATTTTTTTATATATTTTTTATTTTATTATTATTTCATTTAATATATAAGGAAAGAAAGATGAAGAATTCTCTTCATCTTTCGCATGAAACCAACGTGAGAAGAAGAGAAAGAAAAGAAGTTTTCTTTTCTTTACAATTTGGTCCTTTCACCAAAAATTCACCATTTTCACTTAAAAATTAAAAGAATTTCCATAGCCATCAAGAGAGAAAAATAACAAGGAGACTATGGGGAGCTAGAATCTCAAGTTAGATTCAAGAAATAGAAGCTAGAGGAGAGAGAAAATTAGGTTAAAGATTGAAATCAATAAGACAAGGTAAGAACATCAAGATTTCAATATATTTTTAAGTTTGATATTATTGAAAAAGCATGGAAATGATGTTATAGTAGAGTTTTCTTATATAAGGTTCTATGTTCTTGATATGTTAGTGAAGGGAAATAAGAGAAAGTGATGGGAAATATTATAGAGAAAGGGAATAAGGGTGTTATAAACTTGGTAATCAACATTTTGCACTAAAACAGTTTTTGGACAGCAGCAGTAGTCTAACTTTGAAAAATCACCAAAAATTGTGGAAATCGAATTAGAGGTTGAATAAAATATGAAATTAAATTTTATTGAGTCTAGTTTTTCATAAAAGAAACGGTGTAAGCAATGGAATTGTAAATTATGAGATATAATAAATTTTGTGAGGCAATGTCAGAATGATTTCGGGTTCCCCTGTTCTAAATTTGGAAAATCATTAAAAATTGTATAAAAATACTTGAGGGTTTAAATTTATATTTTTAAATTATTAATGAGTCTATTTTTAATAGAAACAAACGATAACATCATTCAAATCCTATATTAAGAGATAATTAATTTTTAGTAAAGAAAGGTTGAAGCTGTCAGACAGCAGAACAGGGATAAATTTGAAGATTTAGCTGTACTTATTGGCTAAATTATAAATTATGAAAATTTTATGGTAGAAATAAATTTGAGTCTAGTTCGAAAAAATCAAGCAGATCTTAATTTAGAATTTTGTAGCTCAAGATATAAATAATTTAGTGACTATGACTCAAGTCGACAGCTTGATATGAACATATAAGTACATAGTGGAATTATGTATATTAAGGATGTGGAATGGAGAGGAGGAGGAAAATAAATAAATATATGAATATTCAGCTAGCAAGGTTTTACATTAAAAATGGATAATTTGCATGTTTTAGGCTCAGGGACTAAATTAAATAAAAGTAAAACTTTAGGGGTAATTTTGTAAAAATATCAAGAATGACCAAATTGAAGGAAATGAATTGTTTTATTGTCTAAATTAATAAATTGAATGAAATTATTAATTTAGATCAAGATCGGGTGAAAATTGGGGAAAATGAAAAATTACCAAAATGCCCCTCAATCTTAGTATTTCTACAATTTAGTCAGGTAAGTTCGTGTAACTTAATTGAGCATGTAACTATGTTAAGATTGAATGTTGTATTAGTTAGAATGTGGAATACTAGTACATGTATATAACATGAATGATATGAATGCAAGAAATGAACACATGCTCGGAAATAGTTGAAAAGGGTTAAATTCCGTATGAATATTGGATTTCGATGGATAAATGTGATTTCCCAAATGGAGTGAGGTCCTGCATTTATTGCAGAATGGATTTAGCTCGGACGAGTAATCCTATTGACCTTATTATCGAAAGGATTTAGCCCGGACGGGTAATCCTTATACAAGCCTCTCGAGCATATGTTGCAATTAGGATTTAGCCTGGACTGATAATTCTAATTGAGCCTTTGAGCATATGTTAAAGTCTGGATTTAGCCTGGACTGGTAATCCTGACAAAACTCTTAGAGCATATGTTATAGACATGATTTAGCCTGGACTGGTAATCCTGCTGTATGATATGTGGCTCGAGAGTGTGCGTTACAGACAGGATTTAGCTTGGACTGATAATCCTGCTGTATGATATGTGGCTCAGAAATGTGCTCTCAGAACAAGTGCCCTAATGGGTTCCTCTGTAAAGGAATTGACGGGTTAATGATTTGTACACTTTGTGTGTACTACTGGAGTATCCATCGAAATTTCAATAATTCAACGGATATAAACTCTCGAAATGAGAAATATGAGTTTAAGTGAATTTATATCTCGAATATTCCTGAAATACAAGAAAATGATGATACATGATTTATAAAAGTATGAAATAATGCTATATGTACATGGAATTTGTTTGATGAATATGTTCATCTATGATTATAAATTTGTACACCTTGAGTGTACTACCCGTGTAATCATCGATATTTTAATTGATTTAATGGGTAAAATTCTGATATGAAACAATATGAGTGCGAAATGAATTATTACCGTATATGCCTGAAATATATATATATATATATATATATAATGAATTGTACATGTTATATGGACACATGGAGTGGAAAGTATATGTACATGGAATTTGATTAATGTTAAGTTCGATATGAACTATTACCGGAATAAATATACATGAAATACATGGAAATTATGGTACATGAAATATTGAAATAATGAAATGAATGATATATGTTTATGAAGAAACGGTAAGAGAATGATATGTATCATGACATGTGTCGAAACCATTTTAAAATCGGTGTAGTAAATGGGGATCGACTTTTAAAAACGAAAATGGGAGTCGCCACCAATCTCTTTTTGCTTAGGTGTGATTGGATCACCTTGTAAAATGTTTTATTTAAAACATTTAATTTTGGTCTACGAAAAACCAAAAAACAGGTTCGGGAGTCGGTTACGTATGAGGAAGGGTTAGCACCCTCATAACGCCCAAAAATTGGTACCTAATCGATGAAATTATGTCCAAATGTTTGAAATTTAAAAGTATTTAAAAATATGATTTCTAAAAAAAACTTTGATCAATTTGATTTAAAATATGAGAGTTCTTCGATCCGAAAGATTATAAACATCACATCCAGCACGATTGGACACGATATTTTTAAAACCCTCGTAACTAAGATCATCTCATAATCTATAAAACTTCGAGTAATTTTGATTTAAAATTTGAGATTTTTTCAATCCGAAGGAATATAAATATTACATCCAGCACGATTGGACATGATATCTTTAAACCCTCGTAACTAAGATCATCTCATAATTTATAAAACTTGTTAAAAGGATATTTAGTTATTTAGCCAGACGGAAAATCGACACCCAGCACGATTGGGCATTATTTCCCGAATTTCTAAATACCAAAACATTGCCTTATTTTAAAAACCTTTAAATAAAATATTAATTTTGTAAAAATGTATTTTTTTTATTTTAAACAATAATCCATGTGACAACATTGCATTTATACTTAAATATTAAAAACAATTAATATATTAACATTTAATATAGACAATATAGGATACAACTAAAATAACTACACTAAGGTAATCATAATAATAAATAATTAAAAGAGTACGGGCAAACAAAATATGCATAAAACCATAAATATAAAAAATAAAAGAAAATTATTAAATAAATATGAAAATTTTAAAGTAAGATTAAATGATAAATAAATAAATAAAATTATATACATATAAAAAATATATAATAATTTTAAATAAAGATATATAATATACAATGTAAATAAATTTTAGTTAAAAATAATATATGATATAATATTATATAGTGTACAAAATTTTTAAAATATAGAGTAATATATAAAAAAACAATTTTGTAAATAAATAAAGAAAATAATTAAACTAAAATAAAATAAGAATATAATAATAATTAGAAATATATAATATAATAAATAATATGCTAATTTATACAATATAGGTAATAAATAATAATAATCACATATATATAAAATTAATACATATAAAAACTATATATAAATTTTATATCTAAATATAAGTAATGAATATGATATTTTAATATAATAAAATAATAAAAATAAAGAAATAATAAATAAAGACAGAAGAATTAAATTAAAATGCGCATTAAAACCCCAGGGACTAATATGGCGATTTTACCAAACTTCAAAACGACGCCGTTCTGTATCTAGCCCTGAAAAAGCCTGGAGGACTAACTTGAAACAAGAGAAATAATTCTGGGCGCATTTGTAAAAAATTTAAAAATGTAACAGGACTTAATCGTAAAATCGAAATAATGCAGAAGGGCTAAAACAGAAATTAGACCATTCAATGAAAACGCGCAGATCTTTCCCGGGTCGGGTCAACGCGCGGATCCTGGCCTTCTAAACGGCGTCGTTTTGGCCCTTAAAAGGAACCCCCAAAACGACATCGTTCCTGTACCTTATATAAAACAGAATTCGGCCAAAAAAAAAACATTTTAACACTGTTTTAAAAAAAAAATTCTAAGAAAGCTCCTAATGTCTCTGCTAGGCGATTTCCGGCAGTCTCCGGCAAGGCTCCGACCGCCGTCCGCCACCGTCGCCGGCCACCCTAAAAACGTAAGTATTTTTTTCTTTTTCTTTTTTATATATTTTAAACTATTATATATATATATATATAAACTAGAAATAAATAATAATAATAAAAAACAGATTCAGAATAAAAGACTAAGAATAAAAAGAGACCTGTTATCTTTTGATTTCCTTGTATATTGTATTGTATAATTTGTTTACAAAGAAAAATCGTGTGTATGAATCTCTCTGTTCGTAACAGTGTCCTCCTCCTCCTCTACTACAGATTTTGCAAGGGTTTTATATAAACCCGAAAACAGATTTAAAAAAGGAAATGCATGTTTTTCTGCCTATTTGCTTGCTGTCGGTTCCCTTATCTGTGCAGGTGATTGACGGAAGTCTCGCGACGGATGAGGCGCGCTAACTGCGGCGCGAATACTGGTGGCACGACGATTGGGGTGCTAAGGTGATTAGGGTGTTGCGGCGCAAGGGTTTCTAGAAAACCTTAGATTTCCTGACTGCTGAAGATTTGGGCTCCTTTGGGCCACAAAAGTTTAGTTGGGCAATGGGTTATGTCTGACGGGCCGATTGGGTAGTGGGTCAAGGTGGTCGGATGTGTCCTGGATCTGTAATTGGGTTTAAGATTTGGGCTTTTTGGTTGTAAAGGGCCTTTAAATATGGGCTTTATTTATTTTTTATTTTGGGCTTGTTTAATACCCGGGCAAAATTAGGTACTTACGACATGTACATATATGATTATCTTTAATATGTTGATACAAGGAAATTATGCAAGTTAAGAGGAGTATTGAACTCAAGTGTGACATGTCGAGAAAATAAGTATATCAATGTTGAATTTATATGAAATATGTGCAAGTACACTAACAAGTGTTGTTGTTTGATGCTTAGGCAAGTGCCAAGCTATTGATTGAATGGTAATATGTTTATTTATATGATGCACTGAATCGGTAAGTATTTAAGTGAAAATATGCTAGCGCTCATGAAAGAGTGGTAAGGTTTAAATTATGCAATTTCTTATGAAATGACTTATCATGTGATTAATTCGAAAAAGGCTTTGGCTAAATGCACTAGCTTGTGGCCATGGTTGAGTGATATGTTTATGACTTGTGTGTCATGCATATGTAATAAGTATAGAAAGTAAAGAAATGCAAATGAAAATAAAGAAACTTGGAAAAGTTAAAGACATAAAATTTTACTAAGCTTGGGATAATATGTATAAGTGATGCTGCGGATTTATTCACCTTGTGAGTTAATGAACATAGCTTCATGAGTATTATGGTATCAATAATGGATTATTCTTGATATGTATAAATTTCATATATGAAAAGAAGTATTATGATCAAAGATTATACGAGCCTACTAAGCATTCATTACTTACGTATTTGTTTTCATTTACCTTACAGATTATCGGAAGCTCGAACGGGTTGGAAGCTTGTCGGAGCTATATCACACTATCCATCGGTTCTATTGGTAATTTTGGATAATTTGATTTTGGTTATAATGGCATGTATAGGTTATTTTGATTAAATATTCGCCTATATGTGTTTTAGTATATTGGTATATGTATAATTTGCTTTATAATGTTAATGTTCTAAAATGTTTGGTTAGTTTGATGACAAGTTGGGTTAGAAATGAGGCTAGGAAAAATGACCTATTTCGTCCACACGGCCTAAGACACGGGCGTGTCTCTTGGCCGTGTGAGCCACACGGCCTGGCCTCACAGCCGTGTGACCCCTACAGTGTTGAAAAATGTTAAATATTTTCGAAAAATTTTTTGAGTTTCTAGTTTAGTCCCGATATATATTTTGGGCCTCGATGGCTCACATAAGGGACATTATAATTAAATTTGATTGATTTCAGGTATGAATATTAAATGAAGTGGAATTTTTGTTAAATGATCCATAAATTCTAGTAATGTTTTGAAACCCTGTTTTGGCAACGGATACGGGTTAGGGGTGTTACAATTTTTATATTTTTGAGATCGTTGTAATTAGGTCCAGCTAGCCCGTACCTTCGTTTTTAAAACTCTTAAAGATTTTGAATGTTGTCATTGATGAATATTTGCGATTTTAAATGTTAATTGATGAATTTAAAGTATTAGTTGTTATTTATAAGTATTTTATTAAGTGATTTTTGACAAATTTACCGATTAGGGACTAAATTGTTGAAATAGTAATAGTTCAAGGACCTGATGTGAAATTGTTGCAAAAATAGGCTGAAATGGAAGCTATTAACATTCGGCTAGTATGAATTTTCAATAAAATTGGTTTATTTGCATGATTAGGACATAATGACTAAATTGAATAAAAATGAAAAGTTGAGGGTAATTTTATAAAAATTTCAAAAAGAACTAAAATGCATAAAATGAAGTGATTTTTCTGTCTAAATTAATGAATTTAATGATATTATTAATTTAGATCAAGAACGAGTGGAAAATCGAGGAGAAGGGAAAATTACCAAATAGCCTTTATACTTTGACATTTTTGTAATTTAGCCAGGTAAGTTCGTATGATCTAAAATCACTTAAATGTTGATTAAATTGAATGTTTAATGCGTTGTTCTAATGTAAATGAATCAATATATATATATATATATATATGATTATGTCCATATTATGACGAATTGACGGTTGTCGGGTCCTGTTTGAACCTTAGGAATTCGTAGGATACAAAAGACATATAATTAGGGTTTTCATGTTTTGGGTGTTGGTCTTGAATGTCCCACCAATGGCTGAGGTCCTGCATTTATTGTGGATACTCTATAGCTCGTGTGAGCAGCATCTTGTAGCTTACATTTCAACCCACGGCTCGTATGAGTAGGCCTATTTCATAGCTCGTGTGAGCAATGATGTAAAGGAAATGTTACGGTTATATGTTTGCACACTTTGTGTGAGCTTTCCCGTGTATCCAATGATATTCTGAACGGTTCAACGGGCATGAAAAGGAAAATAATAGTAAGTATTCAAATGACTTATGTCATGAATCTCTGAAAAGAAATGAAAAGGAAATGTTCATTGAAAGTATGTCTATGTTCATGAAATTGATGCTTTTAAGTGATGTTGTTCATGTATAATGAATTATCCTATGTTAATTCAAGTGAATTATGAGTTGGTGTACTAACATGTGTTATGGATGGTGCTTAAGATTGTGCTAAGCTTAGGTTTGGATTATATCATGCTTATTCTTAATGATATACATTGAAATGGTAAGTGTCTAGATGGAAATATGCTTATGTTCGGAAAAAGGTGGTACGAATCAAAAGATGTATTTTCTTATGAAATGGTTTATCATGTAGTTGATCACAAAAGAGTTATGTATAAATGCACTAACTTGTGTATTGATGATGATATTAGGGTTGTGTCAAGCTTGTGTAATTGGTGATGTTTATGCTTATGTCTTGTATTATGCAAATGAAACGAGTAAGAAAAGATAATTAAACGGTAAGTTCATAAATGAGAAGTAATATGAAGATAAAAGGATTGATGAATTGAATGACGTACTTATATGTGAGAAATTTACTTATGCTATGGGTGAATTTACCTATGTCATGAATAAATACACTAATTCATGAATTGATAATGTTATTTAAGCTTATGCTAAGTAAATGGAAGGGAAAGTAAGTGAATGGAATGATTCATAGTCTTATGAAATGGCTAATGGTTGTGTAATATGTATTATAAAATCCTATTATGTTAGGAATGAAAAATATATGTGATGATGATGGAGTTACTCATTTGTAAGTTGAAGGTTATATGATTTGATAATCATATGGTGTTGGTATAGGTTTATAATTACCCTATATAAGTCATTATTGAAATGAAATGTTATGCTTAAAGTTTATACGAGCTTACTAAGCATTCATTGCTTACGTAGTTATTTTCTTTTACTTTACAGATTATCGGAAGCTCGGCCGGTTTGGAAGCTCGTCAGAGACCTATCACACTATCCAGTGAATATATATTGGTAGATTTTGATATTTTGATCAAGGTTATAATGACATGTATAGGTGGACTTGTGTTTTAATGATCTAGTTGTTATGTTTGGCATGTATATATGGTATTATGGTTGGTGTGCTTTTGGCACTTTGATGCCTTGATGGTTGGTGTTATTATGGCTAAGTTGATGTATGTTGGAATGACCAATTTGGTATGTGATGGTATGTTTATAATTTGGCCAATTTAGGTTATGCTTTAATTTGGTTATGAGCTATATGTATTGGTATGAATATGGTCAATTATGCTTGTGATTAGGTATATTTGATTGTTTGTGTTTGAGGTGCCTATATGACATATTGGTTGGATGGTTAAATGGCCTATTGAGTTGGTCTTATTATGTATGATTTGGGTATGTTTTAGGGTCTTAGTTATATATGCAAGTTGCTTGTAGGTTCATGGTTGAATGAGTAAAAGAAATGACTTGATTTTGACCATTTTCTTGTCCACACGGCCTAAGACATGGGTGTGTGTCTCAGCCGTGTGTGAGACACGGCCATGCAACACGGTCGTGTGGCCCCTATAGGTTTTAAAGGTTGCAAGTCAGGCAGTTACACAACCTAGCACACGGCCTAGCACACGGGCGTGTGAGGTCATTTTGAGAGTTACAGAGCTTGGCACACAAGTGTGTGGCTTGGCTGTGTGACCCAATTCAGAGAGTTACATGGGCACGAACACGGGCTGGGGCACAGTCGTGTGTTCCTATTTCGAATGTTACACGACCGTGTGTCCCTATTTTGAATGTTACACGGCCTAAGACACGGGCGTGTGTCTCAATTGTGTGACTTACATGGCTGTGTGACCCCTATAGCCCAATTTTTCTAACTTTTTCCTCAATGTTCCAATTATTTTTGAATTAGTCCCAAATCATTTCTAAAGTGTTTCTAAGGCCTCGAGAGCTAGATTAAGGGAAAATGTGCTTGTGTATGATTGGATTATGCTATGATTGTTGTAATGTTTGGAAATGAATGTTTTTATGTTACAGTTTTACGGTAAGGCTCTGTAACCCTATTTCGGCGACGGATATGGGTTAGGGGTGTTACAGGAGGGACAGAGATGGCGTGTAGTAGATGAGGGTAAGAATTCTGCATCTGTATCTAATATGAGCTGCAACTATATCTGATATATTTTGTTTTTGTTTATGTGTCTGATGTTAAGAACTATTTGTATAATAAGAACTTGCAGACTTGCCTGGTATCTTCTGCTTAATTGAATACATAAGTTACACACTGAGTTTGTAAACTCAATACGTTTGTTTGATTGAGTTTCAGGTAACCCACAGACTTAGGCGGATCAACATATCGGGAGCTTGATCATTCCACTTAATTATTTTATAATGTTATTTGGATTTATGCAGTTACTATTTTCTAGGTTTGTTGTTTTAAAAGATTGGATTTTATGGTTTGCTTATAATTGTTTAAATGTTTCTAGATAGTTTGAATTCTTGATTAGTAAAAAGTTAATTTTTTTAGTAGTTTAATGTAGCTCTCCAAATTTAGCCATAACGTCTACGTCGGATTTGGAGTGTTACAATGAAAAATTTATTATTAATGGAAAAAAATAATATTTAAAACTTAATTTAAAAATGAGAATCACTTTAAATATAATTCAAAAATATTTTAAAATTCAAAAAATTAATCCAAAACTCATAATTTTCAATATTGTTTCCTTACTTTCTTCCCTTTCCTATATTTATGTATGGATAGTCTTATTTATTGTTTTTAAATATATCTATAATCATTAATTATAAAAAAAAATCTTTCTGTAATTAATAAATGAATATTACATATGTGAATAATGATGATAAATGTAATAAAACACTTAAAATACGAAATGCACACTACAACAAAACAGTCCTATAGCGACACTTTTTTTGACATAAGACGATGCAAAAAAGGTTGACATAGGTTTCGCGACGCTTCGTCCGATGCTTCCAAAATGGTCGTATATAGTGGGGTTGGTATATGCATTGCAACGCTTTTGAAAAACCGTCGCTATAAGTCAACATAAGCCGACGCTTATTGAAGGGTTGTGAAAAGTTTAGTCAATACCGACCTATAAAAAAGGTTGGGAAAGACCTAGCCAAGTCAAACCTTTGAAAAAGGTTGCGATAGACATGTTTAAGACAACATTAAAAAGGTTGGGATAGACTAGTCTAAGATAACCTTTTAAAAAAAGTTGGGATAAAACTTGTCTAAGGAAACATTTTAAAATAGTTGCGATAAACCTTGTCTAAGGCAACCTTTAAAAAAGATTGGGATAGAATCGTCTAAGGCAACTTTAAATAGGTTGGTATAGACCATGTCTAAGGCAACGTTTTTAAAAAGTTGGAATAGACCGTCTCTAAGACAATCTTTAAAAAAGTTTGGATAGACCTGTCTAAGGCAACCTTTTAAAAATGTTAGGATAGACCTTGTCTAAAACAACCTTAAAAAAAGGTTGGTATAGATTCGTCTAAGGTAACCTTAAAAATGTTGGGAAATATCTTCTCTAAGGCAACTTTTAGAAAACGTTGGGATTGACGTGTCTAAGACAACGTTAAAAATGTCGGGATAAACCCGTTTACAGCAACCCTAAAATGGTTAGGATAGACATTTTCCAAGGCAACTGAAAAAAAGTTGAGAGAAACCCGTCTAAGGCATCCTTAAAAAGGTTAGGGCAAACCTATCTAAAACAAACTTAAAAAGGTTGGGATAGATCTTTGTCTCATGTCGAATTTTTTTACGATATTTTTTCCGATTTTTAAGAGCCTATTTTAGTGAAATATGAGCAAATTTGTATGAATTGAGTTTGGAAAAGTTTGAGTCAATATTAATTGAACAATTAATTAACATAAAAATGATCATATAAATACAAAATTATCATTAAATAATGCAGTTAGTAATTTATATACAAAATCCTAATAGAAGTAGTCAACAAGTTGCGAGCATGTTGTCAACCTATTTCACATGACATCAAAAAATTATACAAAATCCTAGTAGAAGCAGTCAACACGTTGCAAACATGTTGTCAACTTGATTCCCATGATATCAAAAAGTTATACAAAATCCTAATGTAGCGATCAACACGTTGCAAACATTTTGTCAACTTGATTCCCATGACACCAAAAAAATTATGGGACAACTGCATTCATCAACCACTATAACATATATATAATACATAATATGCAGTAATCGTCATTCATCATCATCCGAACTGAAGGCTTTATCATCAAGTCCGCTACTCTGAAATTCAACTGCAAAAATAGCAATGTACATTTTCTATTTATACGAGTTAAATGAGAAACAACATGAACACATGGGAAGACTATTAATATTAACCAAAGAACCATAAATTGAAGCTAAATAAAGAATTTTCATCAGTACATCCAGTAATTATTAGTTGAGCAAGCAATGAAGACATCAAATAAGAACCTAGCATTCAATTACAACAGCCAATGTCTATTAAACCATTAACAAACTTGTTGACAATCTAGTTTTAAAATAGTGACCTTAATATGCTTACTATGAAAAACCTTGGAACTTACTTGACATTCCCTTTGCCATACACTCATCGATGAGAGCCTTATACTTTTTCTCACGAGCATCCATCATATCCATGAACTTTGCCTCTCGAATTTCAGTTAATTTCATAAATCTTTCTTCTGCCTCAGCTATCAAACGAGCTTCTCGCTTCGCGGCCTCTGTACGAAATCGAGATTCTGCTTCCTCGAGTAGAGTTTTCTCTCGAACTACTTGTTCGGCTTGAATTGTTTGTATTTGCTCGACATGTTTAGTGCTCATCTCTTCAATCAATGTACTGATGGCTGATGTAGATTGGCTTCCTCGGGTGACTGACCCTTAGCCAAACAACCTGGATTTAGTCATCCCACGTCTATATCCCAACATTATTCCATCCTTTTCAGGGCCGAACAACTGTGTATAAACCTCATTTTCTAATGCAATATTATCTTGAGGTGCGAAAGAACTCTCAGGTGTTGGCATAGAGTCTTTAACCATCTTGCATGCTTCATCCTACAGTTCTCTTTAATTAGAAAAATCTATTTTGAAAAAAAAAATTGATGTTAAAATAAATATAAATAAACAATACCCATTTGTTTCTTACATAAACTTGTTCTGCTGCCTCACTGCTCAATTTGTCACTCCCATCTTTGCGCAAATGTTGAAATCTAAACTGCTCCAAACGCGAGGGTTCACGGCCTTCCTTCTCAGCCTATTATACAACAAAAAAATAGTTGTTAACAATATTCAGCAATGAGCGCAGAATAATTAATATAAGTTACATATTGATTAATATGTAATACTTACAAACTGTGCATTTAGGGTCGCATATCATGTCCTACCAGTAGTGTGTGCATAACGCACCTTTGTTCAGGATTCTTTCGCCTTTTCTGATTGTGCCTATTTGTTTAAATTAATGAGAAAAAATATGAGTGTAATAGGAAAACTAAGTTCATTATGCCTCATTCAACAAATCACGCATTTATGCACCCCCTACTTTAATAATACCGTAAGTGGAAGCAGGAAAAATGGGACATTTAGTCTAATAAAAGTGCATACCGTAGCTTGCGGTGTTCCCCATCGCTCCACTAGCCACTTCCATTGATCATCATGCACACCAGGAGGATTGTTTTCGTATATTTCTTCAATCGTTCGACCTTCTTTGACCATCTCTTTGTAGTATCTAGTTTTCAAAGTCGTTTTAAACTCCTTCCGGAGTTTTCCAACATGTGAGAGGATGTCAGAGTCCTCCACCTTACCTTGGAGATCAAACTTTTCCTACATATATAACAAAATAATGTAACAATTACTCATTACATACAATTTCAAATAATTCAAAATTATTGCAATATATTAAATTAGAATATGTACTACATAAATGAACGATTCTCAATATGTTTTCTAACACATATTTAGAAAGATGTTTCCAATGTTTTGTATTCAAAGGACAGATAGAACCAGTCCTTGAAATTGTACCGAGAAATTCAGCCAATTTGGACGCTTCCTTCCCAATAGGCTGGCCATATTGGTTGGCGTCTACTACTATACGAGTTCCAGGTTGAAGATTCCATATATCTTTCATGTTTGTAGGCCCTCTCTTTCTCTTAGTACCCTTAGTAGCCTCACAAAAGTGACAATTATATTTTAGATATGAAAATTGAAAAAAATTATGTATCAATTTGAAAAAATAAATATGATGCATGAGCAAATTGTGAATATGGTAAAAAAAGAACAAAAACCAATCTTAATTATATAAAAGCATAGTAAAAGATTTTATTTATCATAAAAAATACATAAAACAAGTTTCTTTTATGCTATTACTTGTAATGTGGAAGTGCCTCAAATAGGGCTAAAGTCAGAGAAGCATCAAAATTATTTATGTAAGAGAAGGGTTTTTGAATGATTTTATTTCTGAACAATAACAAAAATTCTTTCTATTTGTTCAAATAACAAATAATTTCATAGCTAAAAAAAAGTGACAAAAGAAAAAAAAAAGAAGAGCAGTGACAAAAAGAAAAAAAATTTGGCTCAACCTACACCTCATAAGATAATTACATAAATAAAATCAAGAATCACCTACATAAGATACATAAGAGTAGAAGGTTAATTAACAAATAATTAATAAAATATATTAATACGATATATGTATATATGCTCAGCCCAAATTTGGCTCAACCTACACCTCTAAATTTTAAAGAGCAGTGACAAAAGAAAAAAAAAAGAAGAGCAGTGACAAAAAGGTAACAAATAGAAAAAAAAAAAGAAGAGCAGTGACAAAATGGTAACAAATAGAAAAAAAAAATGGTAACAAAATGGTAACAAAATGGCAACGAAGAGGAATCTATGAAGGAAATTAAAAAAAAAAAGAACCCCTCTTTAAAACCAGAGAAATAAGGCATGAGAAGCCAAAGGTACCAGCCGGAGTTGCAGGTACTGCTTCTGCTGACTGAGTTGGAGTTCCATCTCCTGTGCTTTGACTACGGTAGCAGCACTTTCGAAGGTGTTCGAACCTATCGAACAACCCCTCGAAGAGAATCGTACACCTTTTAATGTGCGCCCTTTGCCAATCATTTTCATAGAAACAAAGTGGTGCTGGTTAAAGATGAAGTAAGCAGCAGAGCAAGGAAAAAGTCATGGGTTTTGAGGAGGAAAAACCGGGAAAATATGAATTTTCAACCGGGAAAAATTTGGAGCAAGGGTTTCTTCTTTATTTACTTACCTGTTCTTTTACCGTGTAGGGCTTGGACGACAATTTCAAAGTGAAGAGATGGAGAATGTGATTCCATTGGCTTTTATATATTTTCCAATATATGTACTGCACTTTATTAAAAGCATGGCCAAAATAAACAGCCCAAAAAGACCAAATGAAGCCCAAAAAAGAAAACAAAAAAAACAGCCCAAATTGTCTCTGCTCTCAATTACATATATAGTTGAGAAAAGTGTAGAGACTAAAATTGACTAATTCAAAAAGTCTAGGATTAAAATTGAAAAAATTAAAGTACAGGTCCTAAATTCATACCTTTTACAAAATAGACGAACTAACAGTGAATTTAACCAGAAATAAACTTCATGTGACCCATGTATATGACAACAAATGCATGATATATGCATGAATTTGATGATGACACACATGAGCATATTTTTTAAACATATACATAATAAATTAACAACAATTTTAATTTATGAAACTAATTATAATGTTTGTTTTTTACAAGGAAAAAGCCTGAATGTGCCACCTATGACCTATATTGTGGAGTCATCAACACCATCTCTTCCAGATAAAATCCATTCTCCTTGTGGACCCAAAAGCATTAAATAAACTTGAAAGCAAAAGGCATATTAGTTAAAGGACATGTTTTTTTCCCTCCCCACATCCAGTGAAAAATCAAGAGTTTAACCAATTCTGACAGATAATGAAATATAATAACAAGGAATGCTAATTCAAGATGGGAAAAATGGAAGGAGATCTGCATGATAAACTTACATGCAATTTTCATCTCTGCAATTTCGTAAAGATTAAGAGAATTTGCCTTAGCAAGATATCCGGAGTGAAGTGAGTATTCTTCTGCAGCAGATAATGGAGGCCCACCTATGTCACCAAAACCAAGCATCTTAGCACAATTCAAACCACCTCGGGCTTGAGAGCTTTTTTTCCCATTGTTCCTGGCGTCTCTGGTCCGGATCTTTCATCGGGACATGAAAGCAGGATCCAAATATGTATCTAAGTCACTTGGTTTCTAAAAATAAACAATTTTTGACATGGTTAATTAATGACTTGAAATTCAAATAGACCATGATCATTTATCGTAATCAAAAGAACCATGACAATTGAAAGAGAAGACTTGAAAAACCGACATAAAACTACATGTCATCTCATGGAGCAATGGTTTGTTACATTTCGCGAATTCTAATTCTCTAGCAACTTAGACATAAGTAAAATAATAACAAGATTTACTTCTTGCTTTAATAAAATATTCCTCAAAACCTATCAAATCCACAAATATGGGGAAAAAAACAAATCTCATGTCTTATTACAGAATGTAACAAGTACAAGCATCCATATGTGGCAACAAATAAAATGAACTGCATCATTCTAGAAAGGGAAGAGTGATTAGACCACCAAACAGATTTCCAACCAACCTCAGTGAGGTATATAGCTTTACATGGATTAATGTATCCAAATGCATAATGGAGAAATGCATAATCCATAAAAGGTTGGCAAAGTCAAGTCAAAAACCAGCCTTCATAAGGTGTGTAGCTTTTGGAAGTGTTCATGATGCAAATGCATGCATATATATAACAGAGAGTGGCTAAGAGAGAAACAAAAACACTTCAAATTTCTTAAAGAACAATTAGGATTGCAAGTAGCACTTGCCCACAACAAGAAATATGCTCCAAGGGGAATCCAAAATATTGAATAGAAACTACTCTGTTTGTAAGTTAAACTTTCTATCACAGGATGATGACACTCGTCCAGGATAAGGAGATTGATTGATTCCATTTTAATTATGCTGTGTCTCAAAATATTCAGCAGAATTTGAGCTGTCATAACCAAAACCTGCAAGAAAGTCGTCAAATGAGCGAAACTTATGGACAAATAGACAAGAGTCATATATGCAAATGAACAGCTACCGAAGACTCAAAAAGAAACAACCATTTTGAGGATATCTATGCTAGATGACCTACTAAAGATTGTTCAATTACATACAGATAGACAAGAATTTATGACTCATAATACCTTGTTAAAAGAGTAAAAAGAAATAAAGGGTCTTGAATGTGATAAAGGTATACCAATATTAATAGCTCCACTCGGTTCCAACTCTATAGATTAGGCCTATAAGGATCTTGCTAATGGTCGAGAACCATATTTCAATTTAAAGCTTTGTTATGCTTTTCCTCTTTTCCTTTTAGGAGAGGACAAAGGGTGGATCACGATATTTCAACTAAATCCCGATTCGGCAAGTAGACATTTAAGGATCTTGCTAGAATTTGAAAACTATATCAACATCATCAAGTTCCTTAAACAAAATTGAGCAAAAGGACATTGGTTCAAAAACCCATCCTAAGTAATTTACAAGTAAACTAACTAGGAAAAGCTGAGTATACTAAAAGTGTTACCAAAGACTGGATCTGTGAAACACTTTTGTATCGCTCATTATAATGTCATATGTTAAAATTACTAAAGTAACGTACTGTGTCATTGTGCTTTAGTGCCGACTAGCATTACAATAAGGAAATTACTTGGAACATTAGAAAAGCTCAAATGACAGTAAAGCAGGAATTTTCACAAAAGGAAAAAGCCGATATGCATTAGAACTTAAAAACTTATATTCTCTCTTTTCTTAAATAGAAATATAATACTAACAAAATGTCTTCAAATATAAAAATGAACATACATAGATGTTAATATAATATGAATGTCATCTTCAGCTAAGTGCTCTGTTTCTTTTGGGCAATTCATACTGCATTAAATATATCAATTACACAAAATATTTGCACTTCAAACATCGTTCTTGTTCAAATTAAAAATAAAATTATTAAGTTACAATATGATGATCACATTGCGGATATTCATCATCTTCTACAGGGATTTCAAAGCTTAGATTGAACAAATCTCTTGGCTTTATTCCGATAACATGGAGCCATCCTTCACTGTTGCCATCCTCGACATAAAATACTTGTTTCACTTGAGAAGCCAATATGTATGGATCGTCTGAATCACGATTCCCTGTATGGATAAGCTCAGAAAATTTTACCATAATAAAACCATTTGCATCCTTCTTCATACTTTTAGGAGATTTAATATTCACCCAATCACATCTAAGCATGATAACCCAAAACCTTTCATAATAGTTTAGCTCGATAATTTCAATGCAATTGCCATAATAGTTTCTACCGTCAGCAAAAACCGTCACGCCACTGTTTTGAGTCTTACGATGTTGCTCAAGTTTTTTAGTGTGGACCCTAAAACCATTAATTATAAGCCCATCATATGTGGAAACCACCTTATGTGGTCCTCGAGCAAGAGCAATTACATCAGCATCAACTTGTTCAACTTCCATCTTTGGAATCTAGCCATATAGTAAGAAATCAATTAACTCTTATTCTATGATCAAATTTCTACAATATTCCCTCATTACATAAATAATACAATAAATTATTTTAATAGTGACAATTTACCTGTTTCGCAAGCCATCTTGGGAACTTTTCAACCAACCATTTGTCCTCGATGCGTTTACTAATTTGAATGCCACCATAAACAGCTCGCTCAGACTCCAAAAATTCTCTATATATCATATATTCAGTATTTTGCGAAAAATGTTGTCAAAATGTATACAAATTATGTGATAACTTTATTTGTCTATTGGTTAAGAAAAAGAATCTAATGACAATATTTTCCTCAGGAAACTCACTGACGGTAAGGCGATAACTTATCGCTATGCAATAGAACATAGTGGTTTGCTTGTGCAAGAGATCGCATGTCCAATATCTTCGTGTTCATGTTGCCAATTTGACGTCCTCCAGAAGAGAAAATGTACCATTTTTGAATATTCCCATCATTCCTCGGAGGACGGGAAAATATAGTCTCAACATCAGAAAAATAACGGGAGCAAAATGTAAGACATTCTGAAACTATGTACCCTTCAGCAATGGAACCTTCGGGATAAGCTCTATTTCGCACTGACGCTTTCAATCCCATAAGATACCTACATCACATATATTTTTTTTACATACTTATTATATTATATATTAAAATATAAAAAAAATAATATTGTGAAATATTATTGGTATATTTCATATACCTTTCGACTGGGTACATCCACCGGTATTGAACAGGTCCACCAAGCTTAGCCTCCATCGGCAAATGAATAATCAAATGAATCATGATTGTGAAGAAACTTGGAGGAAATATTTTCTCCATTTCACAAAGTGTTAAAACGACTTGGCTTTGAAGTTGATCAAGTTCTTGTGGATCAAGACTTTTTGCACATAATCTCTTGAAGAAATCTGATAGATTTGTAATAACACTTAGCACCTTCTTTTCTACAACTCCTCTTACGCATATAGGAAGCAAATATTGCATGAGAATGTGATCGTCATGACTTTTAAGGTTGCTCAACTTGTGCTCTTTCAAATTCACGCATCGAGAAATGTTTGATGCATAACCATCGGGTACCTTCAAGTTCTTCACAATGGAAAGAAATATATCTCTTTCCTTGGATGCAAGAGTGTAACACGCTTACGGTAGGTACTCTTTCCCGTTTCTCATTTTTGGATGGAGATGACTTCGGATGCCCATATCTTGTAGGTCCTTGCGTGCCTTGATATTATCTTTACCACCACGTGAGAGATTAAGAAGGGTGCCAACGACATTGTCACATACGTTCTTCTCGATGTGCATGACATCCAAGTTATGTCAAAGTAAATTGTAACGCCAATAAGGCAAGTCGAAAAATATGCTCCTCTTCTTCCCTAAATTCTCGTCTTGATTTATGAGATTTTCTTCATCACCTTCTACAACCAATTCTTCAAAGTTGTTAAACAAATCACACCCCTCGTCTAAATCAAGTTCTACCGACCTTTCATCTATTTCTTCTCTGTCCCTCTTTCGAGCTTTTCCATAAATAAAATTGACACCTTCAACTTCCCTTAAGATATCTTCCCCGGATCGTGGTATAGGAGCTACCTCATACTCTATAGTGCCATTGAATTCATGACTCTGTTTTCGAAATGGGTGTTCAGCTGATAACCATCGACAATGACCCATATAATGAACTTCCTCCGTGCATCAGTAGCCATCGAGATTTAGTTTTTTCAGCACATCTTGGGCAAGCAACCCGACCTTTTGTACTCTACCCTGAAAGATTAGCGTAAGCTGGGAAATCATTGATTGTCCAAAGAAGACAAGCCCGTAAAGTGAAAGATTCAAAATCTGATGAATCAAAAGCATCAACTCCTGTCCACAATTGCTTCAACTCTTTAATTAAAGGCTGCATGTAGACATCAATGTCATTGCCAGGTCCTTTTTCACCAGGGATAACCATTGAGAGTATCATTGATGATTGTTTCATGCATGCCCAAGGTTCCAAATTATAAGGAATAAGAAGTACGGGCCATGTACTATGACTTGTACTCATTGTTCGGAATGGATTGAATCCATCGCTAGCCAAACCTAGCCTAACATTGCGAGGATCAGATGCAAAATCAGGAAACCTCTTATCAAACGCATCCCAGGCAGAACCATCGGCTGGATGCCTCAATATACCATCTTTGGTTCGTCCTTTTTTATGCCATCTCATGGATTGTGATGTCTTGGAGGATTGAAATAATCTTTTAAGTCTAGGAATCAAAGGAAAGTACTGCAATACATTGGCAGGCTTAGAACGACGACAACTACCATCAACTTGTTCATCTACATCCAACTCATTAGAAGATTGCCACCTTGAGCTTTTACAGACATCACAACTGATCTTTTTACTAGCATCGCCCCAGTATAACATACAATCATTCGGGCATGCATCAATCTTGACATACCCAAGATTTAGTGCAAAAATCTTTTTCTTCGCTTCATAGTATGTAGTCGGGATTGTGTTTCCATCTGGAAATGCCTCATTTAAAAACTCCAATAAGCATGTCAAAAATTTTGCTGACCATCTAAAAAGTGCTTTGAAGTGGTAAAGACGAAGTAGGAATGAGATGCGTGAGAACTTGACACAACTTGGATAGAGCGGAATATCACAATCATCTAGAAGAGTAGTTGCTCTCTCCGCAGTCCTTTGGGCCTCATTAATATCATACTCCTGACCATTATTCTGAAACTCGCTTGAAACTCCATCAAAACTCTTGTTAACAGTTGGGATGTTGATACCTAAAGCATCCGTTATGAGATCTCTTAAATCAGCTTCGTTGTCTTGTGACAACGTACAAATTGACGGAGAAGTTCTCACTGTTTGGTCGATTTGCACCGATGTTCTTTCAATGGATTCTCCATGAAAAATCCAATGCTTGTATTCTTTTATTATACCATGAAGACGAAGATGCTCACCCACAATATGTGGTTCGTGCAATATCCCATTATTGCAACGATGGCACGGACAATATATTTTTTCGTTAGAAAGTGATTGTCCAATTGCAAATGATAGAAATCTTTCTAGTCCAGCTAGGTGATTGGAGCTAAATCTTGGAGCATCCATCCAACTTTTATCAACCATCTGTTAAAGTAATTAATATTAAAATAGAGTATCTAATGCCTAATCCTAAGGTTCATGTGTGAAAATAGATGAGCTTTCTAGTGAACTAACAGCAACCAAAACTACCTAATTAATCCATAAATAAAATAACAAATTTAAATATTAAAATAAATAAAATTTATCTTTATGACGATTAAATAATATTAAAATTTATGATAAATAATATCTAAATTCCTAAATAAAATAGTCCAAACTACAAAGATAGAAAAATTTAAACCTAAATTTAAAAGACGAAAAAAAGAAGGAAAAGAAAAGGTTAACTAACCTTACAGTTATATCAAATAGTAAATCCAATGTCACGTATATCTCACTTATAGTAAAAAGGTATATGCTTGGGATCTTTAATTTAGCCTGACAAGTTCACAAAAATGATACCATCAACAATAGAACTCAAAAAAACTTTATATGAGGCAAGCTCAATGCGAATTAAGAAGGGGAAATAGATTGTAAGTAATTAATTTATATATTTATATATTTGTTTAATTTATGTTTGCTACATGGCCTATTGAGAAACTGCCTTGTTACACCACCAGATTGGGCAAAACTACCACATCAACACAAACTAAGTTGATACAAATGGTCAAGTTATTTTTTGACAAACTAAAAAAGTTATTTGTAAAAAGAGTCGTATTGCTATTTTCAATGGAAATACTAATTAAAACATTAAATTTTTAAAAGATGACAATCCGTATGACAATCTACATGTACTTCTTGCTAATATTTTTGAATTTTTATGACTTTTTTTGGTTTCTAACCGAAGTGGATTCCTCTCATTTTTAATCTATATTAATATATATAAGTCCCTAGACAGTACACAAGTTATTTGTAAAACCAAACTTATTTTTAAAATACAAATAAAAAGTTATTGATAGTTTAGTGTCGTGTAAATCATATTTTTACAAACTGTAAAAATCTAAAGTTCCCACATTTCAAGATCTAAAAATCCAATTAAACTGTAAAGCAGGTGGAATGGTTCCATTCAACTTGTTGCCATGCACATTACTGTCAACAAATCAATCAATAGGTTACTACCTTGAGGTTATTCAAGTTTAGAACAGAAATTAGATCAAGTATATCGATTGCTTACAGTGCTGTTGAGATTTGTACATGAGCTAAGATTATCGGGAAGTGGTTCTTCAAGGTTGTTATTAGCAACATTCCTGCAAAATTTTGTATCAGTGCTTTGTATACACTAAGAACTTCATATATAGAACCACCAGGAAAACTAACATACTGATCAAATAGCTCAGTTTAGCTTCCCAAGTTACGTGGAATATGCCCCGATAAGTTGATTATCATTCGATTCCTGCACAAGGCGAGAACCGACATAACAGATGTTACATTGCCATCCCAGATTTCACATAGCACAACAATTTGGCAGAGGCCAATTAGCAATGCATACAAGCAAGATAAACAAAGACCATGTAATCTTACAAATCAGCGAATAGAAATACACAAAAAAAAATCAGCGAATAGAAAGATTTTTTCAGAGGTATCATGTACATCTATTATTGTTTCGATTCTTAAGCATGCATAGAGGCGATCAATAGAGTGCAGAGAGCAACATATCAATTGAAATACACGCACATTGAATACAAAAAAAGAGAGAAAACAGTTTGATAAGAGGGTTTCCAGATTTAGTTTGGTTTTTTTTCATTTTGTTTTTGAGATCCGAAAAAAGAAAAGGAAGGAAGGAAGGAGAGTACCTGAACTCCCTTGCGTGTTGCTGGCCACCAAATCTGATGGTGGTACGGTGGCAACGACGAGGGATTGTGATCGGCGCCTTAGAGAAGAAATAAAAGATATGGGGAAAGGTCTTTCGGCGTTTAGGGAAATGGTAGATCGCCACTTCAATTTCTTTAGGGTTTTAATTCATTTAAGAAACGACACCGTTTAGCATAGTCCGCATGTTTTGGTGGAAATGGGATATTTATGCATTTAGTCCTTTTCCTTGGCGCTGTTGTTTTAATTTGATCCTCTGTACATTTTCTTTGCTCTTTTAATTTCGCTGACCAATAAAAATTTTATAAGGTGATCCAATCACACCTGAAAAAAAGAGTTGGTGGCGACTCCACATCACATTTTTAAAGTCGATCCCCATTTTTCAAACTCTAAAAAAATGGTTTCGACACTGAAAAGCAAGAGGTTAGGTTGGGTACCATTCCAATAATCATTAAATCCCCAAAACTCCATCTGCACACAAACATTGATAATGAATGTAAAATTCAATGGTATACAAGTAAATCCAACTTCTTTTTACAAATAATAACAATAGAAGAAACAAAAACCATCTTTATACCTCCCATTGACCTTCGATTAAAGCCTTATTGTAAGCAGCATTATTGTAAACCGCCTTACAGGTCAAATATCGTCCAAACTCTATTGAAATCCTGAAAGAGTCGAGAGCAAAAAACCAAACTCAAAACCAATACGGACCAGTTCAAAACTAAACCGAATGGGAAAAAAAGGAATATGATCATTACTCTGGCGGATTGAGCGGGGCCACGAAGAGAAGAGAGGACGAAGTAAAGAAGCTATTCCCCTAATTTAGGGTTCGAATGACGAAAAAGTCTGACCCGAGGGGTTCCGTTGGAGGCCCCGAGTCTGATTATGGATGGATCCAAACCTAAAAGCAAGCAATTCCCGATTTTCCTTTTTGGGAAAGTTGAGGAGAAGAAAAAGGTTCTTCCCCTTTTTCATTTTTTTGTTTCCTGATTTTTCTTACCCTCTTTTTTTTATTATTATCTATTTTTATATTCCCATAAAATTTTAAAATTTTATAACATATATTAAACTATAATGGTTTATTTATTAGATAAATCTCTTAGTTATAATTTAGCTTTTAATTTAATAACAGCCATACTTTTACCACTTACATAATTTAGTCCCTATACTTAAATTGAGCACTAAAGCAACGAAATTATCTAATCAAAATTCAATTCACCTACAACATAACTCCATAAATATTTAATAAAAATATCTACGACATCGATTTATATAAACGAAGTCACAAAACTAGATTTTTCAATATTACTGACTTTTGGGATTTATCCCATTTTGATATTTTATTATTTGAAAAATAATAATTTATATTTATCTTATTTATGATTAAAATTTTTAAATATATATAACATAAATTTTAAAACATTTATATTAAAAAAACCCTAAAATCCTAAATCCCAAACCCATAATCACAAAATCCCAAAATCCTAAACCTTAAACCCATGAACACAAAACCCTAAAACCTTAAACCATAAGCTATAATCCTTAAACCCTAAACTCTAAACACTAAACCTTAAACCCTAAACTAAATTGATTTTTTGTGGCATTTTTATTAAAAACCTTATTCACACTCGAAGTTATTAAGTTATTTTTAATTTGAATATATATAATTATTCATAAACTGATGATATAAAATTTTAAGAATATTCATATTTTAAATCCAATTTTTTGGTGCTACACGTTCAAAAAAAGCCGGAATTAAGGAAATTTGGGATGTTACACCGTTATACAAAGAGTTGACCAGAGCGTATGTTGACAAGTCTATCCCAACACTTAGGAAAGTGTCGCCCCAAAACTGTCGTCTTAGGACTAGACAAAAGCCAACTCTTATTCAAGCGTTGCATTAGGCATACATATCCCAACCCTTATACAAAGAGTTGGCTAAAGCGTAGTCTATCGCAACACTTAGGAAAGTGTCGCCACAAAAGTGTCGTCTTAGGACTACACAAAAGCCAACTTTTATTCAAGCGTTGCCTTAGGCATACATATCCCAACCCTTATACAAAGAGTTGGCCAAAGCATAGTCTATCCCAACACTTAGGAAAGTGTCGCGACAAAAGTGTCATCTTAGGATTACACAAAAGCCAACTATTATTCAAGCGTTGCCTTAGGCATACATATCCCAACCCTTATACAAAGAGTTGGCCAAAGCGTGGTCTATCCCAACACTTAGGAAAGTGTCGCCACAAAAGTGTCGTCTTAGGACTACACAAAAGCCAACTCTTATTCAAGCGTTGCCTTAGGCATACATATCCCAACCCTTATACAAAGAGTTGGCCAAAGCGTGGTCTATCCCAACACTTAGGAAAGTGTCGCCACAAAAGTGTCGTCTTAGGACTACACAAAAGCCAACTCTTATTCAAGCGTCGCCTTAGGCATACATATCCCAACCCTTATACAAAGAGTTGGCCAAAACGTAGTCTATCCCAACACTTAGGAAAGTGTCGCCACAAAAGTGTCGTCTTAGGACTACACAAAAGCCAACTCTTATTCAAGCGTCGCCTTAGGCATACATATCCCAACCCTTATACAAAGAGTTGGTCAAAGCGTAGTCTATCCCAACACTTAGGAAAGTGTCGCCACAAAAGTGTCGTCTTAGGACTACACAAAAGCCAACTCTTATTCAAGCGTCGCCTTAGGCATACATATCCCAACCCTTATACAAAGAGTTGGTCAAAGCGTAGTCTATCCCAACACTTAGGAAAGTGTCGCCACAAAAGTGTCGTCTTAGTACTACACAAAAGCTGACTCTTATTCAAGCGTCGCCTTAGGCAAACATATCCCAACCCTTATACAAAGAGTTGGCCAAAGCGTATGTTGGCAAGTCTATCCCAACACTTAGGAAAGTGTCGCCCCAAAAGTGTCGTCTTAGGACTAGACAAAGCCAACTCTTATTTAAGCGTTGCCTTAGGCATGCATATCCCAACCCTTACAAAAGAGTTGGCCAAAGCGTATGTTGGCCAGTGTATCCCAACACTTAGGAAAGTATCGCCCCATAAGTGTCGTCTTAGCACTGTTTTGTTGTAGTGGAATAGATTGATACTTATATATTGGAGTGTGAAACACGCAAATAGAAAAGGCTGTTGTCGTCGTCCCATTTTCTATTGTGGTATAGGATCTAATTGACTATGTCTTCAATTATATTATATCGCTACAAATCAATTCTAACCAAAAAATATTCATTATTTAAATTCCATTTGATTTTAGTACAAATAATTAGTTACTAAATTCAAGTTCTCCACCACAATAAAAACTTTGGATATTCACACCAAATAGCCATTTAATTTTTTCCAAAAATAATAAATTGTAATATTTCTAAGAATCTAATTAATGAAGTGTTTTATTCTTAATTGAAATGTAACGAGGATTCTTTATTTGACACGTGTTTAACACATTTTTTGGTTTTTTAAATATATAATAATGATTAAATTTCAATTTTGATCCTTATATTATGTTTAAACTTAAAATTTAATTTGAGTTTAAATTTTTATATAACTTGATCTCTCAAATTTTATAATATCATTAATTAATCTAAATACTTTATTTTTACTAAAATGAAACATTTTTTTCTTAAGAAGCACACTATTCTAACAAAAAAAAAATTATTTTACCATGATGGGTATGAATTAGTATGTTTTAAGAAAAAAAAAATACCTTGCAATAGTTTCTTACTTCCTTGAGCTCTAACTGAATACACTTGATCCCAAAGTGAAGAAGTACCCAGAAGTGCTCTTCATATCTTCAACAGAACCAGCCCAATCACTATTTGTGAAACCGGTCAACTTCAGCTCCTTTTCCTCCCCATATTCAATCCAATAACTCAGGGTTCCTTTGACGTACTTGAGAACCCTCTTCCCATCTTTAAAATGGATCACATTACAACAATGCATAAATCTTGAAAGTAGACTACCAGAAAATATAATATATGGCCTCGATGCTGTTAAATAAAGCAAACATCCTATAAGGCTCCTGTAACTTCCTTCATCGACTCTTTCAAAATCACCTTGGCTTAAGAGTTTTTCACCTTGAGCAATGGGCGTTTCTGCTGGCTTAAAATTTTCCATACAAAATCCATTCAAGATCTTCAAAGCAAAGCTCTTTTGATTGATGAAGATACATTGATGTAACTGAAATACTTCTAGACTAAGAAAATAAATCATGTCTCCAAGATTAGAAATTTCAAATTCAGCTCACATCTATTTCTTGAACTCGGTTAGCAGATTTCCACAACTTCCAATTACTAGCAAATCGTCAACATACAAGGACACTATCAGCGAGGTCTCCTTTCTTTCTTTCTTTCTTTCTTCACATACAAGGTGGATTTGCTGATGCTCCTTTCAAATCCTAAGCTTGCTAGGTGCGTGTCAACTATTTCATACCAAGCTCGCGGAACTTGGTTCAAGTCATACAAAACTTTCTTCAGCTTGCATACCATATGCTCTTTATCATCAACTACAAATCCTTGTGTTTGTTCAACATAAACTTCTTCCTTCAAATTACCATTGAGAAATGCAAACTAACGATTGTAAAGATGGTGTAAACACCTGCAGTATTGCAGCCATTTAATCCTTATATTGATGTCTTAAACTTCATTGCAACTTTTTTGGGTATGTTCTAATTGTAGTTTTAACTAGTTTCTTCGTTACCTTTTAATAATAAACTGCATCACTTACCTGGTATTTTTGTCATTGAGTGGCATTTCTTGAATCTTGTACTTGCATATTATTGACCATCAATGTTACATGACATGGCATGAAAGCCAACTTCAACATTGCTTTGTCAACTGCTTTTTGATTAACTGCGTCATCATGTAGTTGTGGGGTGGAATTTGCCTTCTACATTGTCATTTCGTTTACGTGTCTACATCCACAACAAGTAGATATCCCAGTAACTGAAACAGACTGTAATTCTATTTGTGTGGGTGAAAAATATATTTCTAAAAAATTAATTTTATTTAAAAATAAATTGAATTATAAAAAAAAACTATTTTTAAAATGAATAATTATTTAAAAATCTTAAATACCCCTAATGATATTTTTTTTTATTTCAATTTATTTTAATATCACATGCATGTGAAATTCTTAACATAACACATAAAAAACTGTACGACATTAATTTATTTTTTAAAATAGTTTAAATTGTGAGAAAAACAAAATTTAAACACATAGATACCTCATATTAAGAATATTAAATGTAATACAATTATTTATCATGTTGCTATTAATTATCTTTAGTTAATGTTGAGTTAACTTATGATAATAACTCAATCAACAACATTTTCAATACTATAAATTCTATCACACATTATGTAATCACGTATTTTATTTTTTGAAATTACTGACTGATATTATTATTGATAGGATAATAGCCTCCAGATTACATTCTTGGAAATGAAAATTTAAAAACAGTTTCCTAATCCTATTGGCCACTTCAAACGGTGCCATAATAACTGAAAAGTAAAGTAAACATTAAAGTTAAAAAACAAATATCTAAGAGAAAAACGGAACGGCACTACTAATTAACTGGGCTATCATCACTTCCTTTCTTCAATCTGTAGCAATCTCTATCAGTCATCAAGAGATCGATTTCTCCTGATGTTTCTTCTTGTTATCTCCGTCTCTTGAACAAAAAATGAGTTCTTCGAACCTATTCCTTCTCGTCTCGTCCGGACTCCCAAATCCTTACCTCCTCCTCATCTTATTTCTTGGACTACCAGTCTTTCCACCGGCGCCGGAGCTTCCTCAACCCAATATTTGGGTTCATCGTATTTGTTTCCTTCTCTAGCGATTTCATGCGCTGCTCTGTTTGCTTCTCTAGGTATGTGTCTGAAACTCGTTGCTTGAAATTTGGGTAATCTTCCCCTTATTTCCTTGATTAAATTACTGATTTTTTATCTATCATCCTCCAGTGAATTAACTTTTTTTTATTATGGTTAATGAGTCCCCTTCCACGCAGATTTCTTGAAACCCCATTTCCTCGGCCATGATGATTGCTTGGAGACAAGCTCTTGCTTCTGCTGTTATCGGATCTGGCGTATTATCCCAAGAGTAAGTACATGCAGCCATTACTAAGCCTTCATTGTTTCTTGCAATAACTCCTAATACCGATTTTTCCATATTTTGGTTGAAAGAAGCATCAAAGTTTAATTTTATAATGTTTCCTTCTGGTGGATTCCATCTTGTGTCTTGAATACCACTTGTCTGTTTCGATGACTCCCCCAACTCTGTAATTTCAGCATAGTATGCTTTGATGAATGCTAACAAATCATTAACTTGACCCATTGCTCCTTCATGGTATACCTTATTACGATTGTACCATATGGCCCAGTAACTAATAGCTTTAATCTCACATTTTTTTGTATTCTGACTGTTGAGCTCCTTTATTAACCAATCTTTCCATGTTGTTCCTCCTTTGCATGTTGAGTCCGGCGACTTCCATACCTTGCAAGACCTCATCTGTGTGAACTTACAACCTCGAAAGAGGGTGTTAATTTATTTCCTCCTCTTCATGGTAGACTGGGCATGTTGTGTTTCCTATCGACTTGCGCATGCTTAGATTGTACAGCGTAGGAAGAAAGTTATTCACTAGTTTCCATATGAAAATACGAATTTTACTAGGAATTTTAAGTCCCCATAGTTTTGTAAAGAAAGTGGTTCTTTCATCAGTCTGTAATCAAGTATTCCCGTCTGTAATGATCCATTTGTACCCATTCTTGACTGTATAATTCCCTGAGTTATCGCCCCTCCAAATGAGAATGTCTTGTGGTCTACTGTGCACCAGTGGGATTGCTAGGATACGCTTCAGTTGGTCTTCGCTAAACAGGGATCTGATAATATCATGTTTCCAGGTACTTGTATCTTTGTCTATTAAATCTGCAACTGTTGTAAATCTGGTATCAATGAAATGACATTGGACTCTTCCGTTTCCAGGCCCTGGTATCCATGCATCATTCCATATATTAATCCCCTCCCCGTTCCCCACTCTCCAACCGATGCCCTCTTCCAGAATACGTCTAGCTCCCCAAATGCTCCGCCAGGTAAATGAAGGGTAAGCTCCTAACTCAGCGTGCATAAAATCACCTTTTCGAAAGTACTTTGATTTCATGACTAGCGCAAATAAGCAATTAGGTTGTATTATTATTTTCCACCCTTGTTTTGCTAAAAGGGCCATATTAAAACTTTCAAGATTTTTAAAACCTAATCCTCCCTTCGCTTTGGGGATACACATTTCACGCCATTTACACCAATAAATACCTTTGTTTGACTTAGAGTTACGCCACCAAAATCTATTCATCAAATTCTCTAACTCTCTACAGACAGTAATTGGGAACTTAAAAAATTGCATTGCATAAATTGGTATTGCTTGTAAAATGGCTTTTAAAAATACCTCTTTACCCCCTGCCGAGAGTAGCCTCAAACTCCAATTCTGTAGTGCTTTCTCAAACCTTTCCTTTATATCCACGAATGCTTGCTTCTTCCTTCTACCAATCATAGTCGGTAACCCCAGATATCTCTCGAGATTATTAGCAATTCTCACTCCCAAGATGCCCCCCATCTGTTCCTTTGCTTCTGTACCCACATTTTTGCTAAAATAAATTAGTGATTTATCGAAATTCACCAATTGGCCAGATACCTGCTCGTATTCCTTAATTACTGCCTTCATACTGTTAGCTCCTTCTATTGACACCTCCCCAAATAGCATACTATCATCTGCAAAAAACAAGTGTGATACCGCAATCTTCCCTCTACCCACCTTCGTGCCTGCCAGTTTCCCTTCCATTTTAGCCATTTGAATTAACCGAGAAAATCCTTCAGCACAAATGAAAAATAAGTACGGACTTAGTGGATCTCCTTGTCTTAGCCCTCTCTTAGGATGGAATGCTTCCCTACTTCTTCCATTCAAAACCACCGAATATGTCACACTCCTAACACATCTCATAATAATTGAAACCCAATCATCACAGAATCCCATTCCGCTCATCATTTTTTTCCAAGAAACTCCATTCAATACGGTCATATGCTTTGCTCATGTCCAGCTTCAACGCAAACCCTTTTTTGGATGTCCCTATTCTTTTTTTGAAGGAGTGAAGAATTTCGTAGGCCACGAAAATATTATCAGTAATTTGTCTACCTGAGATAAAAGCTCCTTGACTGTCTTCAATACATAAATTAAGCACTTTCCGAAAACGGTTGACAATTACTTTTGAAATAATCTTGTAAATTACATTGCATAGACTTATGGGTCTAAACTAGCTCATTAGCTTTGGTGAATTAACTTTTGGGATCAACACTATACTTGTAAAGTTAACTTCCTCCATATTTCTCACTCCTTTAAACACATCTAAACAGAATTTGGTAATTTCATCTCCAACAATATGCCAAAATTTCTGAAAAAAATTACGGGAAAACCATCCATACCTGGCGCCTTGAGTGGGGCAATTGATTTAACTGCCAAGACAATTTCATATTTTGTAAATTCCGCCATTAAATCCCTGTTATGCTCCTCCGTAATGTTTGGTTGAAAGGACTTCATTAATCTGCTACAATCACTAACCTTTTTAGACGAGAAAAGCTCCTTAAAATAATGATTTGCCATTTTCTCCATCTCCTCTATCTCCATTTTCAAATATCCGAATTCATTCTCCAGCCCATTGACCTTATTTTTCCTCCTTCGATGTGTTGCACTTTTATGAAAGAAAGCTGTATTTTTGTCCCCCATTTTAAGCCAATTAGTTCTTGCTCTTTGCTCCCAATAAATCTCTTCCTTGTTAGCTTCGAGATTCAATTCAATTTTAATTCCTGTGATTTCCTCCAAAACATCTTCAGAAATTTCACATTCCCCCAATTCTCGCAATCTTCCATTCAGCTCGTACGCACGTTGATCTCTTGACTTCTTTTCTCTCTTTGACCAGCCTTGTAGACTCCTCCCCAGCTCCTTTAATTTCACTAACACATTTTGATTGTTTGAAAGCCAGACATTTTTTATATGCTCATCGCACTTCGGATTCAGAATCCAATCGGCATTCAATCTAAATTGCCTTGATTGATCCGAATTGTAGTTATCCCCATTTTTTTAGTACTCACAACTAATGGACAATGATCTGAAAAACTGTGTTGTAAATGATTAACTTCGAAATTTGAAAACAGATCCCACCACTTTGGATTCGCCACCCCTCTATCTAATCTCTCCCTGATATTATTACTAACAAGCCTACCCCTTTCCCATGTGTACCATTGCCCTGAAAAACCCAAATCGGCCAGCTCACAATCTTCTAGCACTTTTCTAAACGCTTCCATTTATATTTCCTCTCTAATTCGACCCCATTGCTTTTCAAAAGAAAACATAATTTCATTAAAATCCCCTGTTACTAACCATGGCATATTGTTTCATCGCAGCAAAGTTCTTAATAACTCCTACGACTCCCTTCTGTTATGTTCAACTGGCTCTCCATAAAACCCCGTAAATCTCCATTCACTCCATTCTCTTCTTCGACTTCCACGCCAATATGAGATCTTGAGTAGCTTTTTAAGTTAAAACTTATTCCTTCATTCTAGCCCAAAGATAAACCCCCCATTGAACCCACCGCATCAACATCGATACCATTCGTAAACCCACATCTTCTTCTTATTGACTCCATTCTTTTACTTGTGACTTTTGCCTCCATGAGAAATAAAACTTGAGGCTGAATGTGTCTCAACTTGTTCTTGAGACGTCTCACCGCTCGTGATTGCCCCAAACCACGAACGTTCCAACTTAGTATTTTCATTGCATCCGGTCGGCCAATTTGACTTTGGCCGCCGATATCTCTGTTTGAAATTCTACCATACCCCTAATCTCCCCAGCCTTTCCTTCTTTTGAAATAACCCTTTGCCTCTTTTTTCCATCAACACGATCCAATGGTAAATCTTCCATCTCATCTCCATTTTCTTTTTCCGACTCCTGATTTTCAAAAGTCCTATCTCCTATTGGTTTTCGGGGATGCCTCACAAATCGGCCCTTATATCCCAGTTCCCATCCTTGATCTCTGTTGTTCATAATCTCCATTCCAAAGTTCCTTCCTCCCTTTTCTCCATCAACTTCCATATTCCTCCAGCGATTAGAATCAGTTTCCTCTCTAAGCCATTTACTTGTTGATTGACCGCTCCTTCTTGGTGCAGCCCTCAAAGATAGATCCCATCCGAATTCCACTTGCTGGTTACTTAATGTCAATCTAATTGGACAGAAACTTTCACTATGCCCAAGTCGGCCACACAGGAAACAAAACAGTGATAGGCGTTCGTATTGAAATTGAACATAAATAAATTTGTTTTGGCTAATACAAACACGTTTCTTCCTTTTCAACGGATGCCTAGTATCAATTAATACTCGAATTCTCATGAATTGCACATTACCTTTGGTGGCCATAGATGCGTCATAATCTACAAATTTTCCAATAAAATCACCCATCTGTTTCGCCATTCCTTCCGTATAGAATCCAATCGGAATATTGTGAATTTGCACCCAAAATACAGCCTCCCACAATGGAACTGAATTTGGCTCCTCGTTTCCTGACAATCTGTGAAAGATAATTAAGTGCCTATTGAAGAACCATGGCATACCATCTAGTACTCTTTTCAGATCTATCTCGCTATAAAACCTAAATAAAATTCTCTTGTCCTCTATCTCAGTAATCGTTACTCCCCTCAGCGGATGCCATAAATCTGCTAGTCTGTTTTTTAAAGCCGAAAAATTCACCACGCTATCTGTAAGAACTCTTCCCACCAAGCAAAATTCTTGAACTTGAATAGTATTATCGCCTATAATCACCATGGGATCTTCTTCTCCATCCATAATGTTCAAATTGGCCAGATCTGCATCTACTATGTTGATTTCGTCCATACCTCCTTCCAAATAATTGTGTACCGCCCCAAAGCTCTAAAAAAACAAGAAAAAATGCAAGAAAAAAATTTAATGAAACCCTAAATCTCCCTCACGTGCTACACAGCAGACAATAAACCCTAACTCATGCTACTCGACAGACAACTTAGGAAATCACGAGGATTTTTATAATTATGATTAATTATGTAATCACGTATTTAAAAACACAGATGTGTGTTTAAAAATAATATAGAATATATAACAAAATGTATGGTTTAAAACTAATTAATACTAAAATAAAAAATATTTATTAAATTGGAAGTAAAACGAAATTTAAACACATAAATACGTCATATTAAAAATACTAAATGAATACAATTATTTATCATGGTATTATCATCAATCTTAAGTTGGTGTCCAGTTAATTTATTATACCAACTCAATTGTCTATCATGGTAATAAACTATTTGTAATAAAATTAAAATGTATGAAATAAAAATCAAGAAAAAACAATGCTACGTTTGGTAGGAGTATTATTTTTTACACATGTTTTAGTATATGGGTTAGTAATAAATTAATTCAATTGATAATATTTAGCCACTACTGTGACTTATTTTAAGAGAAGGAAAATTTTTCATCTTTTTAAAGAGATTATTTTTTGCAAGAGTTATTATATTTCTAATTTCAAGTTTAAATTTATACTAACTTTATTTATTTTATGTCTAACTATGGTAATACATACATAATAAATAAGTTTTTCCTTAATGTTATTGTATTAGTAACCAAACAAGTTGGACCGCTAGTAATTGAAGGTATTATCCTCGTGTTCAGTTTTTGTTCCTAGCCTTCATGGAGAGCTGTGTATGGTTCATGGAGGAGGGCACCTTAGTTGGTGGAGATAGGTACCTGCAAGACTTAAGAAAGGTATCAATATTAGGTAACTAGGCACGTCATAGCTTGAACCACCAACATAGGCTTAAATGTAACATGTTTGCAAACATGGAACAACTTGAGCTACAAAACCTCGATGTGCGGATAATACTTTCCATTGTCGAGGGTTCGGGTCGACTGCCATGAGGACAACACTTCGATGACTTCTCTTGAAGGGAGTCGATTCCCCCCTGAATAAGGTATATTTAAGTTATTGTAAAATTATTATGTTTAATTTGTTTGAATTTTTATTTAATTATTTTGTTAATTTGTATTTATTTATAGTTAGTTATAAATAAATTTTATTTAAAATTAATTTTTTATTTCATTTTGTATTTTTCGCGGATTTGGATTCAAATGTCTGGGGATTCAAGTATTCGACATATATTTGAAAATGCTAAATTTAGATTTTTTATAATTTCAGATATCCGAAAAATAATAATATTTAAATTGGATTCGAATTTAAATGATTTTTTTTTCTCAAATAATCTAGATATTCAAATTTTTAAATAGATTTAATGATTGGAATTTGAATAATTAAAAAATTGCATCCGCTGCTATTCCTAGTTTAATTTGGATATTTTTTTACCTGAAGTCTATTTTTTAATATTGCAAGCCCTGGCCATAAACCACAATCGTTATACATTAATAAGAATTGTGCATAATAATCATACCTTATATTTGTAACTAAAAAAAGCCAAAACGGGAAAAAAGGAAAAAGGGAAAAAGAGAAATTAACATACATAATTGTATATATATATATATATATTGTAAAAAAACGACACACGGAAACCGACACATACTAGTACTGCATCAAATAAAGCATTGAGTTAATTCATCCTACCCCTCCTCCGGCTCTGCATCTTTCTTCCAAAATGCTTGACAAACAGCTTATGTTTCTTCGGGTTGAAGAGGTAACCGAGAACTAGTCCATTCACTACCCCACTTCCATATCCCAACATGATTGCTTTCCACCCAAATTGAAGCCATGAATCTTCACCATCATCTTTCTTTGACAATGACGGTGGCGGTGGTGATAAGCCTCCGGGATAGCATTTCTTTGACAATGGATTTCCACATAATCCTAGATTGCCTTCAAATGAGTTGTTTTCGAATGTACCAAATTGTTTGCCTTGCGGTATGGGTCCGATCAGCTGATTATGAGAGACATTAAAATATCCAAGGAAAGTGAGTTGCACCAACTCTTGTGGGATCTCCCGGAAGAGCTTGTTTCGAGAAAGGTCTAAAGCTTGGAGGTTTGAGAGATTTGCCAATGATGATGGAATTGGACCTGAAAGAAAATTGTTGGAGAAGTTGAGGAATTGAAGTACCTTTAGAATTTGAATGTCTTTTGGAATGCAGCCATCAAATTTATTGCTTGACAGATCAATGGCTACCAAGAAATCTTGAATCTTCTCGTATTTTGTTTCCACGCCTGCCTTTGTCATTGTCATTGAGTAGGAAAAGTCTAAAGACCAATTTCTTTCTCCCACTTCAAAACTAATGTTTGCCTCCAAGTACCTTAACTTGCCAACATCAACAACTTTCATGGCCTTCCATCTTTGGAAGTGACGAGATGGCAAAAAACCTGTCAATTTATTGAAGGAAAGATCAAGAATTCGCAACTGTGGAAATTCATTGGATTCTGGTTCTCCAATTTTACCATGAAATCCATTATGCCGTAGGATGAGAATTTTCAACTCTTGAAGCCTTCCCAACCAAGAGGGAAACGTATCCTCTATTTGAATATATCCCAAATTAAGAAGCTCTAGCATGTTGCAGTTAGCTAGTGATCTCGGAATACGTCCACTCAATTGATTTTGACTAAGATCAATCGTCCTCAATGCGCTTCCTTTTTGACATGCTCGAGGAGTAGGGCCACTAAAGTTATTGTTTTGGAGATTTAGTACTGAAAGTGATTTGCTTAGGTTGCTCAAACATGGTGGAAGCACGCCGCTGAAGCTGTTATTTGATAGGTCAAGTACAGTTATAGAAGTCAGGTTGCATATCCCTGATGAGATTTCTCCCTTGAGTAGGTTGTTTGAGACAAAATATTGGTAAATGGTAGAGGGTGGAATTGGTACGGACCCTTGTAGCCTGTTAGAACGAAGGTCCAACTTTCTTAGACTGGTCCATGAAGGGACAACAGTTGGTTGGTCGAAACCTGTAAGAAAGTTTTCACTTAAATCTAAAACTTTGAAGAGTTTGAGCAGATAAGCCCCATATCCATTTGGGGATAAACCCATGGATTTTGTTACCACCAAGATCAAGAAGCTCCAGTTCGTCCTGACTCAAAAGAAAATCTGGGAACTTGGATAAGTTGCAATAAGCCAGTGTTAACAGGCTAAACTTTGGAATAGTAACATTAGTAACGGTTGTAATGAGCAATGAAAAATGATTACTAGATAGTTGAAGAGCCTTCAGCTTTTTAAGATTTAGAAAGGTTTCCAATTTGTAGGTGCCACTAAGGTGGTTAAAGTCAAAACTAACAATTTCGAGATTTACTAGAGTAATGATCGACTGTGGAACCGAACCCCAAAACTCGTTACTGCCAAGATCCAAAATGGTCAGTTGAGTAAGGTTTCCTAACCAAGGTGGGATTCGGTGATGTTGGTGTTTTGACAAGGTTAAGCAAGCTGAGTTGAATGCTTGTGCAACAAGCCTCGTTGCTTGGTGAAGAAACAAAACAGAAATTTGCTAAGGAAAACAAGAACAGATCGAGAAACAAGAAAAATGGAGCATGAAAATGAATGAAAGTCTGATATTTTTCATTAACAATAACTTTGGCATACTGCCAATACATATATCAGTCTTTGACAAAGCAAATCAAAGCAAGATTTCACCTAATACTCACCTAATGCCACTAATTACATGGAAACTTGTAATTTTAACTTATACACATAAACTAAGCTGACTTATCAGCTCAATCACTATCAAAATCACATAAAATATAAACTTAACATAGTTCAAATGAAACTACATTACATTACATTAACAAAATGTTACAAAACAAACTAAAAACAACATCAGCTGCACATGAAATAACAGCTCCTGCTTGGCTCGTCTGCATGGCCACCTTTTCTGCTGCATGAGCTGCTTCTTTGGTGCTGCATGGGCTGCATGGAAGGCCAACTTCTAACAGGTGAGCAAACTGATTACCAAAAAGGTTCAAATAAGTTAGCTGGGTAAGGTTTTTTAGAGAAGATAGGACTGTCGTAACCATTTTTTGAAAAAAAAACATGGGAAACGACTAGGGTTTTGAAAATGAAAATACAACAGGAGTCGCCACCGACCTTGTTAGGTATGATCGGGTCACCTTTGTTTTAATAAACATTTTTATTTACTAAAACAATGTTTTTTTTTTGTTTTTTTTTTGGTCTACGAATTTTGAGAAAACGGGCTCGGGAGTCGCTTACGTGCGAGGAAGGGTTAGCACCCTTGTCACGCCCAAAATTGGTATCAAACTGATTAATCAATATCTCGATGTCGAAGATTTGAAATGATTTTAAAATTCGGATCCTTTAAAAAACGTTAGGATAGTTGAGGCTGAAATTTGATATTTCTTTATTCCGAGAGGATACAAACGTCACATCCAGCACGTTAGGACACGATATTCGAAGCCTTCGTAATCAAAGTTATCTCGGAGTTCGTAAAATTTATTGAAAGGATGCTTAGTATTTTAGTCAAACGGAAAATCGCAACCCAGCACGTTAGGGCACTATTCTCCGAATTTCTAAACACATAAACATTGCCTTATTTGAAAACTTTTGGATGAAATAAAGTGGTTTTGTAAAATGTTCTTTGATCTTATAGTGTTTAAGTTAAAAATAAGTGTGAGTATTCGAGCCAAAAAATCGAGATTTCTTTGCTCCGAAAAGACGTAAACATCACATCCAATACGTTAAAACACGATGTTTTAGTCTCTCGTAATCAAAGTCGTCTCGTGTTTTATGGAGTTAGACCGAAGGATGTTTAATTATTTAGTGAAACGGAGAATCGCACGAAGGATGTTTAATTATTTAGTGAAACGGAGAATCGCAACCCAGCACGTTAGGGCACTATTCCCCGAATTTCTAAATACAAAACATTGCATTTATTTTAAAAACCTTTAAATGAAACACGATAATTTTACGAAATGTATTTTGTTTGATGATGAACATGTGTAAAAATACTACTAATAATGATGATGATAATATTGGATAATAATAACAATAAGTAATGAAAATAAAATAACCATGGTGATGAAAATAATATGATGATAATAACAACATAAAAGTAATGACATACAAAAAATAGTGATAGTAGTAAATAATAATAATAATAATAATAATAATAAACAATGACAATGAAAATATAAATAATACTAATAATAATATATAATGTATAAGTAGTAATGTAAAATAAAACGAAAGATAAAATGATAATAGTAATAGTCATTAATAAATAATGTAATATATGCCAAAGAATAAGCAAATATATATTATAATATAGTAATAGTAATAGTAGAGATAAAGTAGTAATAATAAGATAATGACAATAATAGAAAATAATATGCAAAATAATAGTAAAACAAAACATAAAATAAACAACTAAATAAGTAAAATTGTGGTCATCTTAATAAAATAATGATAATAATAATAATGAAGATAATAATATATATATATATATATAAAAGGTGAATGAAATAAAATAAAATAAATCGAGAATCGAATATAAAGTAATAAATATAATAGTAGTGATCATAATATTAATATTAATAATAAATATAATAATGATAATGTAGTATAGTATTAACAATGCCAAATACAAAGTATAATAAATAATAATAATAATATAGTGATAATAATAATAATGTTAAAAATAGTAAATTTAATAACAAGATAATCAACATAATCGAAGGAGGACCAAAATCGCATTGGAAACAAGTTGTTAGGGCAAATCTGTAATAAAAATAAAGGAGAGGACTTATTTGAGACGCCGCACCAACATCGAGGGGACCAAAGCGGGCAATAGCCCATCCCCTAAAACGCGCGATCTAAGCAAGGATCGAATTGCAAAATGCGCAAATTCGAGGTCCGATTAAAATGCTGAAAAAACCTGATTTTAAATCCACGAAAAAGCGGAAGGACCAAGTGGGCAATTAGCCCACTCGGAGAAAAACACGCGGATCCTTGATCGGGTCGGGTCAACGCGCGGGTTATAGGAAGCGAAAGCAGCGTCGTTTTGAGGCCACTGAATCGAGCCCTAAGCAGCGTCGTTTTGAAACCTTTATAAAACCAAAACTTTCCCTTTAATTGTTCATTTCATTTTGCTTACACAAAAAAACTCTTTCGTTTTGTTTTTTTTTCTCTGCAGGGGTTGGTCTCGGTGCCGCTCGCCGCCGTCCTCGATGTCGTGGGCTCGTCATGCGCCACCGTGCACTGTGGCGGAAAAGGTAAAGTCTTGTACCCCTTTTTTTGATATTATATGTATGTATATAAACTGTTTTTAAAAGGAAAATGAAGAAGATAGGTTTATGAATGTAGTTTTGAAAAATAGGATAAAAAGAAAAGTAAAATAAAACCTTAAAACTTGTTTCTTTTTCTCTTAGATCTTTGTTGTATGCTTGTATTAGTCTCTATTTGCAAGTGTTTGTCTTTGGAATCTCTATTTTCGTATCAATAAGAAGAACAAAATGGCGAATTCCCTTTTCTTTTTTTATTTTGCTTGTATTGATCGACTCAAAAGAGGGAAGAAAAAAAAGGCTCCTTTGTGTACAATTGAATAAACTTATATAGCTTTGATTTTTTTACCCCCATTTGCTTTCTGTCTTGTCCCTTTTTAATGTTCGCAGTGCAAGTGGGGTGATTCAGACGGTGGCCGGTGGTGCGAGGAGCAAATGGTGTCGAGGCGGTGGGGTTCTTGTGTGGGCGAGCAAGTGGCTAGGGTTAGGTTTTTGCTTGTTTTGGGTATTGGGCTAGGTAGAATTGGGTTTTAGGTTTGGGCTTAGTGGGTCATTCGGGTATTGGGTTATTTGATTTGGGTTTTGTTTTGTTTTTTTGTTTGGTGCAGGGTTGATCTTTGAAGTGGGCCCGGGCAATTTGGGCTTTGTCTGTTGCCCCTCTTTGCTCATTGTCGTGTAACGAGAATGAAGCAAAGATTTCAAAAAGCCCAATGTTGCCCGACCTCGCGTAGAGTAAGCCGTTCTAGTCCATCACATCTTGTTGCTTGGATCCACTCCATTTTTGCAACTTCAAGGGTATAGGGTTCTTTGTTTTAATTTGCTAACCCGATTTGCTCTCGCAACATCGGGAATCGCCAAATCTGCTATCTTCAATCGATTCCAACAAACTCGGGGATCGCTAGGCCCGATGTCTTGATCTACTTCTGCAACCGTGAGGCGTCAAATCTGCTTTCTTCAATCTGATCTCTACAAACTCAGGGATCACTAGACTGATATCTTCGATCTGCTTCCTGCAACTTCAGGAATGTCAAATCTGCTTTCTTCAATCGATTCCAACAAACTCGGGGATCGCTAGGCGATGTCTTGATCTACTTCCTGCAACAACCGGGAATGTCAAATCCGCTTTCTTCAATCGATCTCTACAAACTCGGGGATCACGGTGATATCTTCGACCGCTTCCTCGCAACCGGGAATGTCAAATCGCTTTCTTCAATCGATCCCTACAAACTCGGGGATCACTAGGATCGATATCTTCGATCCGCTTCTGCAACTTTAGGAATGTCAAATCCGCTTTCTTCAATCTGATCCTACAAACTCGGGGATCACCACGGTGATGTCTTCGATCCGCTTCTGCAACCGGGAATGTCAAATCTGCTATCTTCGATCTGCTCCACTGCATACTCAGGGAGACGAGATCTGCTCAACCGCACTGTCCTCTTGAGGACGTAACCTGTAGAATGAGTACATGCTTATGCCTAATTATTAGGATGCCATGAGCATGATGAGTTAGAATGTTATGAGTGTGATTTCCTATTTGAGGTATTATCATCTATGTATCTATCAAGGTTTCGTCTTCGTTTTCCTTGCAGTAACTGTTTTCGTATGAACGACTTGCCCTTGTGGGAATTTTAAGGCCCATTTTAGGCCTTAGGACGCGGGCTTATATTGACTTCTAGTTGTCTTTCCCGGGATTCTCAACTCCTTCTCGAAGAATACCCGAGTTGGTTCGTTTTGGATTCGTTCCTTAACGATTTAGGGTTTTCGAATCTTTCTTTGTCGAAAATTGACCTGTCGCACCACTTTCTGGATGATTAGGTAACATTTTTTATCTCCATTACAATTAATGAATTGGGTGAGGAACTTGAAGAAACGGTCCCCCTTGAGACCCTTCTTTCCTCAATGTCTTTAATCTGGGTATGTAGAAATTCTAAACAATTGTCCTGTTTCGGTTTCTTGCTTTGTCTAGAGATTTCCAAAGTAATACGTAGAACTTTCTTTTGTGAAATTATCAGTTCATCAATTATTATTTCAATGCAACATGTTTATAAATGATGGGCAACAATAAATTAATTTCAAGGAGAGTTTTAAAAAGAATTATCAATGATACAAGGAAATTGATTGGGAACATATCCTTTTTACGGGGAAGAAGAATCCAACAATAGTAAAAATGAGTGAGGCACAAATCAAACATCCTAGACATCGCCGATTGGGCTTCTATACAAGTTCCATGAAGACTGTTTTGAGCTTTAGCATGTGTTTAAAAGACTCAAAGTGCCGTTAATGCCCTAATTATGCATGTGCTTCCTCTTACGTTGATTCTAGCTTTTTGCAAGATTGCCGCGTGTCCATTCAAAGTTCGAGCCGCCCTTTTCGGGTTTTCAACTCAAAAGCCCCTTGGTCTCAATGTGCCCTTTTGCGGGTTTTCGCCTTGGCCTCTCCGGTTTTTTTTTTTTGAAGTCTCAAAGCGCCCTTTGCGGGTTTTCGCCTTGGCCTCTTCCGTTTCAAGCAAAGTACTTTTTAACCGAATCCGAGTTCACGGGATTGGGCAAGATTTTCCCGTCCATCTCAGTCAGAATCAGTGCACCTCCCGAGAAAGCTTTCTTCACCACGTACGGCCCTTCCCAGTTCGGCATCCATTTTCCTCTGTAATCCTTTTGTATAGGAAGGATCTTTTTCAGCACGAGGTCCCCCTCATGAAATTCTCTTGGCCAAACTTTTTTGTCGTAAGCTCGCATCATCCTTTTTTGGTACATCTGACCGTGACGAATGGCCCTCAATCTCTTTTCTTCAATTAAATTCAACTGATCATATCGAGCTTGGATCCATTCGGCTTTATCCGATTTTACTTCGACAACACTCTCGCGAGAAGGTATTTCCACTTCAATAGGTAGAACCGCTTCCATCCCGTAGACCAATGAGAAAGGTGTTGCCCGAAAGAGGTTACGACGGATGTCCGATAAGCATAGAGTGCAAGCGGCAACTTGTCATGCCGTCTCTATAAGTCTCGATCATCTTTCCCACTATCTTTTTGATGTTTTTGCTGGCTGCTTCCACTGCCCCATTCATTTTTGGACGATACGGTGACGAATTGTGGTGTTTGATGTTGAATTGACTACAAACCCCTGCTATCGTGCTATTGTTTAAGTTCAATGCATTGTCTGATATGATCCTCTCAGGCATTCCATATCGACAAATGATCTCCTTTTTCAAAAATCGACTAACCGCTGATTTGGTGACGTTAGCATATGAAGCTGCCTCTACCCATTTTGTGAAGTAGTCAATGACTACAAAGATGAACCGATGTCCATTCGAAGCCTTCGGAGATATTGGCCCAATGACATCCATGCCCCACATGGAAAAAGGCCATGGAGAAGTCATAACATGTAAAGGTGACGGGGGCACATGAATCTTGTCTCCATAAATCTGGCATTTATGACATTTCTTGGCATAGTTGATACAGTCTCCCTCCATGGTGGACCAATAATATCCAAACCTCATTATTTGTCTGGCCATTGTAAAACCATTAGCGTGAGTTCCACAGACACCCTCATGGACTTCTTCCAGGATTAACTTAGCTTCGGCGGCGTCCACACATCTCAGCAGCACTTGATCTTTCCTTTTCTTGTATAAGACTTCTCCATCTAGGACGTAATCACAGGCTAGTCTTCTCAGCGTCTTTTTATCATTTTGATCGATTAAACGCTTGATGCAGGTATTCACGATTTTTACATACCGCAAAGTATATCGTGGTACCATGGTGGGCCAGTTTTCTCTTCTTCCTCGACATTGTAGCAATGGGCTGGGTCTTGATGAATGCTCATTTGTATTGGCTTCATATCTTCGCTTTCATTTATACGGACCATGGAAGCAGGGTGGCCAGAGCATCAGCCATCTGATTCTCGTCCCTAGGCGGTAATTGAAAGTGATTTCATCGAACTCTCTGATCAATTCTTGGGCCAATCTTTTGTAGATAACCAGTTTTGGATCTCTGGTTTCCCATTCTCCTTTGAGTTGATAGATTACCATAGCAGAATCTCCATAAACTTCCAACACCCTGATTTTGCGTTCGATAGCGGCGCGGAGGCCCATAATGCAAGCTTCATATTCAGCCATATTATTAGTGCAATCGAAATCCAGTTTGCAAGTGAATGGATAATGGTCTCCTTTTGGGGACATCAGGACTGCCCCAATTCCATTACCCACGGCATTTGATGCCCCGTCGAAATTCAGCTTCCAAGGATGGTCTTCAGAGGCACCTTCTTCAGTGCCTGCCACGTACATCAAATCTTCATTAGGGAAATCAAAATCTAAAGGCTCATAGTCTTCAAGGGCTCTACTGGCTAGAAAGTCCGCTATCGCACTCCCTTTTATTGCCTTTTGGTTTACATAAATGATGTCAAATTCAGAAAGTAGAATCTGCCATCTGGCCATCCTTCCATTCAAGGCGGTAGATTCCATCATGTATTTAAGGGGATCTAGCTTTGAGATGAGCCATGTCGTATGATACGACATATATTGCCTCAATCTTGAGTTGTCCAAATCAAGGCGCAACATAATTTCTCGATTGGCGGGTACCTCGTTTCACATTCGGTGAATTTTTTACTAAGGTAGTATATTGCTTTTTCTTTCTTCCCCGACTCATCATGCTGACCCAGCACACATCCCATCGAATTATCAAGTACTGTTAGATAAAGGATCGGTGGCTTGTCCGGTTTGGCGGCGTTAGTACCGGGGCATGGGGCGGTATTGTTTTACCTTTTCGAAGGTCTTTTGGCATTCTTCATCCCACGTGCAGGTTGTGTTTTTTTTTGAGGAGACGAAATATGGGGTCACATCTCTCGGTCGGTTGTGAAATGAGCAGGCGATGTAATTTAGCCTTCCTAAGAAACCTCTAACTTCTTTTTTTGAGTACGTGGCGGAGGTAATTCTTGTATGGCTTTGACTTTATCCGGGTCAACCTCAATCCCTTTTTCACTGACTATGAACCCGAGCAACTTTCCGGACCGAGCTTCGAAGGTACACTTTGATGGGTTAAGCTTCAACTGGAATTTTCTCAGCCTTAAGAACAATTTTCTCAAAACCTGTACATGTTCTTTTTCAGTTCGGGACTTGGCGATCATATCATTGACGTAAACCTCAATTTCTCTGTGCATCATGTCATGGAATAAGGTTACCATGGCTCTCTGATATGTCACCCCCGCATTCTTTAGCCCAAATGGCATTACCTTGTAGCAAAATGTTCCCCACATGGTTATAAACGTTGTCTTGTCCATGTCCTCAAGATGCATCTTTATTTGGTTGTATCCCGAGAAACCATCCATGAAGGAGAACAACGAATAGCCTGCTGTATTGTCTACCAAGGTGTCGATGTGAGGCAATGGGAAATTGTCTTCCGGGCTGCCCTTGTTCAGGTCTCTGTAGTCCATGCACATCCGTACTTTTCTGTCTTTCTTGGGGACCGGGACAATATTAGCTACCCAATCCGAGTACTTAACTACTTGCAAGAACCCAGCGTTAAATTGCTTCTCGACTTCTTCTTTTATTTTTAACAAGACATCCGGTCTCATTCTTCGGAGCTTTTGTTGGACTGGCTTACATTCTTCTCTTATGGGCAATCGGTGTACTGCGATATCAGTACTTAGTCCGGGCATATCTTGGTACGACCATGCGAACACATCCTTGAATTCATGGAGTAACTCGATGAGGTTCCACTTTGGTTTCTACAAATGTCACGGGCTCCAATCTTCACTTCTTGCCCCTCTCCTAGGTTCACCTTTTCTACCGACTCTTTATGGGGTAGGATCTGTTTTTCTTCTTGCTCTACCATTCTCAACAAATCTGGAGGCAAGTCGCATTCTGTGTCATTTTCAAGATCCTGAGATTCCTCTGAACACATGTCTTGCTCAAAGCAGACTTCTAAATCTGTAGTATCGTTGCTCATATCATTGATGTCTAGAGACATGTGATGGGTATCAAAGGATGTACAAAGAACAAATGAATTTGAGGACAACTATTCACATGATATGAATGAGAACAAAGAATAAATAATAAAAAATGTAATATGAGAGAATGTTTAGTAGAATTGAAGGTGTATTTCATAAAAACAAAATGTCCGAACATGAGCCTATTTCAAAAAAGAAATCTCATTGTTTCTAGGCTTAAAAACAACAAGTGTGTTCTGAGTATTACTCTGTATAATCTCTAAAAACTACAGGAAATTCCTCTGCAGTCCAATTGTCTAGAGTGCTTCCCGGTTCATATGGGCGAATGCCCGACAGATTCCCTTGATTAGTCTCCTCATCGTGTATAGCATTGTTGTGAGGATATTCATCTCTAGGAGATCTTTTTCCCAGGTAAATTATTCCTCCTGATATGAAGGTATGAGATATGTGGGGGAATGTCATCGGTTCCCACTTGACGTCCTCTTCGCTCAGCCGGGCCCTTCTCCGTTCTTGCTTCTTTTCCATTTTCTTCTTCATTTGTTTAGCATCTAGTTTGAAACCTAAACCAAAGCGGTCTCTTTTCTCCTTCAGCATCGGGGTCTGGATTTTCCCTTGGAGATATTTGCCCAATCCTCTTCCGGGTAGGGCTCCTTTTCCCATCGTCATTTGTAATCCCATTTTGGTGGTCTTGGATAGCTTGGGCACCGGAACTTCACTTCCCTCTGCGATGAACGTCGCGTTTACGAACTCTAAGGATCGGAAGGAATATTCGATGGCCTCCTCATTCGTTTCTAGATACGGCGCTTCGTTGGTAACAGTCGCTATGATGTCTTCTTCGCGTTTATAGTTACCAACCGATTTTCTGTTACCGATTTGGTTTGCAGTGCGTGAAGAGGCACGAAATTTGAGAATGAATCCATGGCCTCCCCAACAGGCAATTTTACGAGGGTTTGATATCCATGACCAGGAACTCCACCTCGTAAGTGTTAGGCCCGATCAATAAAGGTACGTCTATTCTCCCCATCACTCTTCTTTCAGTGCCGTCAAACGTTCTCACTATGTTATGGCATGCTTTCATGTGAGAACTGTCTATTGGTAACCTCTTGAGTGTAGCCAGTGGTAGGACATTCAACGCTGACCCATTATCTATTAGCACGCTTGGTAGAGTGTATCCCTTACAGCGGGTAGTTATGTGTAAGGCCTTCGTTGATCCCATGCCTCCGGGTGGGATTTCGTCATCACTGAAGTAGATGAAATTGTCGGCGCTTATGTTACTAACCAGACGGTCCAACTTGTTGACGGATATATCCTTAGTAACATAGGTCTCATTTAGTACTTTCATCAATGCTTCGCGGTGCACCTCTGAGCTTAGAAGTAGGGCTAACACGGAGATGCGGGCTGGTTGTCTGTGCAGTTGTTCCACCATGCTATATTCGCTGTGTTTCAAGAATTTCAAGAATTCTTTGGCCTCTTCCTCTTTTACGGGTTCGTTGATAGGGGCTTCGGGTTCTTTTTTTCGCCCAATCAGCATAGTCTTCGGTTTCATTGGTTCTTCTCCTCTGTTTCCAAGATCATAACGCTTTCCACTACGCGTATAGAACCCTTCATTCTTGCCCTCCTCAGGACTGCTAGTGGAGCTTTCCACCCCTGGTATCGTCACATTACAATTATAGTTCCAAGATACCTTTTTACTATCTTTGTAGGGAAAAGAAGCAGGTTTTTGAATTATAATTTTCGGCCTTCCCTGTGCCCCCATATACGTGTTTGCGAAATGATGATTCTCGGGTAATTAACTCCAGGCTTTGTCAATTCTTCCTCGGTCGCGCATACGTCCTCTTCCTCTACTCCTTCTTCATAAAACTCCAGTTCCTTGTTGTCCATAAGGCCTTGCACCAAAATTCTAAACTCGGCGCATTCGTGAATCTCGTGTCCTTTTGTCTTATAGAGTTCGCATTAGTTCTTTATATGCCTCCCGTTCTCCGCAGGATCTGAATCTATCGATCCTCTTTTTGCCATCTCCTCCTAGACTATTCGCAATGGGGTTTTCACTTCCGTGACATCCTTCTTGATCTTCCTCACCCCTTCCTCACCAATCGCGTTTACCCCTCTATCTTCGTGATTGGGTAGTGGGTTCCCCTTTTTTTACCATGTCGTCGAGTGTTATAACCTCCATCTTTATTAGCCTATCGACTACCTTTTTAAAGGTGAGGCAATTCTCTATCGAATGCCCCTCTATCCCTGCGTGGTAATCGCAGTAAGCGTCAGAGTCGTACCACTTAGGGTATGGGGGTTGCAATGTTACAAATAGAATGGGGACACGATGTGCTCATTGAATAAAATCTGGTATAGCTCTTTGTACGTTATCGAAATTGGCGTAAATTGAATCTTTTCGATATTCGGTCTGGTTCCCGATTCCTATCTTGCTGGTCCTTGTTGTCTAGTAGTAGCTGCCTTTGGCTGATTAACCGTGATCGCCTTCGAGTACCCCTTTATTGTATGTACTCACGTTATTTACTTCACCATCTTTCTTCTTAGGAGCGGCCCTCCTAGTGCTTTCTCCCACCTCGATCTTGCCGCCCCTTATAGCATGCTCGATCATCTCCCCTGCCATCACTATGTCGGCAAAGCTCTTAGTCGTACTCCCTATCATATGGGTTATGAAAGGGGCCTTCAGGGTATTAATGAAGAGCATAGTAGTCTCTTTTTCTAAGAGGGTGGTTGGACTCGCATGGCGACCTCCTCCCTCCACCTCTGCGCTGCATCTTGTATGCGAAACTTTCGCTTTGTCTTTTCTCCATGCTTTGTAGAGTAATTCTATCCGGTGCCATGTCCGTGACGTGGCTGTAATGCTTCAGAAATGCTTGAGCCAAATCTCTTCAGGAACTAATGTTGGCCTGACTAAGGTGGTTATACCATCTAGCTGCTGCACCCACTAAACTTTCTTGGAAGTAGTGGATTAAGAGCTGATCATTGCTCATGTAGCCAGCCATTCGCCTGCAGAACATGGTGATGTGGGCCTCCGGGCAGCTAGTCCCACTATATTTTTCAAATTCAGGCATTTTAAACTTATGGAGCAGTCGCAAATCAGGAACTAGACTTAAATCTTTTGCGTCGATCCCATAATGATGATCGATGCTTTCCAGCGCTTTGAACTTTTCCTCTAGCCATTTGTAACGATCCTCTAGTTGCCTTGAGGATTCTATTCTCGACCCCATTTTCTCTATTGCATCTAAATCGGGCTGGCTGAGGTTGGTAGGGCTATCTCCTAGTTGGGATCCAGAGCCCGCGTGATGGCTCACGGGAGGTCTAGTGTCATCCTGCCCTTGCTGGGGCCTGATTGTAACTGGTGGCCTTTGGAAATATTCCTCAGCGGGGGCTCTTGAGTGCGGTGGGGTAAAACCAGGGGCGCGCCGCTATCCTCATCATTTGGAGGCATTGGACCTTTCCTTTGTCTGTTACCCCATTCATCATTTGGGCCATCTGTGCTATCATGTTTCTCTGAGCCTCTAGCATTTGGTCCTTCATTTCCTGTTGGAGTTTCAACATTTGCTCCTGCATTTGTTCTTTCATTTCTTTCTGGAATTGTTCGAACCTTTGCTCCATTCTCTTGGTTTTAGCACGAGTCCCGTAGTAATGTTCAGTTCCCAGATTTCCTCTTTCCTCTCTCTTGTCTGATAATTTTAACTAATTAGGCTCTTTTTATAGACTTAAATGCATATAATGTGATGCAATGCGATGAAAATGCATGTATACAGCAAAAGGCATTGATTTCGATTCAATTTCATTAAGATAGCTTTTCCAGAAAACAAATTTCTTTACATAAAATGGATTACATATAAGGCCTAGCCCTAACACTTAAGGCCTTGACTTTCTTGAGAAGCCATGCTAACTTTTAGCCTCGGTCCGACTCTGACTCGTACTTTAGGCTTAGTATATCGGCTTGGACTGCTAAAGTTTGTAGATGATCTGCCACTTCTCGCACTTGTGCCACGGCTTCCCCCATGATGTAGTCCCGATCTCTGACTTGACTCTGGGAATGGTGAAGTTGTTCTTTCCACCGCTCTTCATTAATTTCGAGAAGCTCCACCCGAAACTCGAAACCATGTAAAGCAGATTCTAACTCTTCGATCCTTGCTTTCATCTCTTCGGGATTTTGCTTAGGTGGCCTTCAATTCAATCAGCATTACTACTGCGATCATCGATATAAGGATTTTTCTAGCTCAGACACTCGACTTTTTAATTTCTCTTCTCGTTTTGACTTTCTCGCCAAATTTCTTTTCAGAGTATCTTCTTGTTCTTGAGCTTCTCGAAATTTCTTCTCCCATCATTTGGATCTATCTTTCTCTTCCTTAATTTTTTGGCGCCATTGCTCGACGCGTCTTTCCTAGTCCCGCAATTTTCATCGACCTTGCAGACTTCTTATAGTCCTGTCTTTAAATTTGTCTAAGTCTTCTTCAGCTTTATTCTTTCCTTTTCTCAGTCTCTCAGCTTCTAGCTTGTGAATATCGACATCTAACCCTAGCTGCATTTTATCCTCCTCTAGCTGCTCTATCCTTTTTCCCCATTCCAGACTTCTTTTCTCAAAGTCCTATCTGATGATTTCGAGCTCAGACGGGATCACCTGCAAGTGTTCTTCTAGCGGTCGGGCATTTTCCTGACTTGATGCAGAGATGTTATCGTTGACTCTTTGAGTCTACCATCGGTCATATTCAGGAGTTGTCATTGGATTAGCAGCAAACTGTTTCATTCTGTGAGTCCGGCTCCAAGCACTCGATATTTCACGAACTCTCTTTTTGCTATGATCTCCTTTATATTCAAACTCACATTGCATTAACCCTTGTGTCATTGGCGTAAACTGTCTTGATCTATACTGTCTCAACACGAGGAGAGGCGCGTACCCGATAGCTCCCCATATTCCCAACAGAGGAACCCAGTCAAAATCGCCACACCGATACAAGATCTCGTCCAAAATCATCAAAAGAGCTCTCCATTCTACATCTTCTTCTTGCAAGCTTTGCAGAATCGTCATCCATCTTTTTTCGGTAAGATCGTCTCGTCTTGTTGTAGCTGCTAATGTTTTTAGCGGGGAATATTGTTTGGAAAAGATCTGACACGATACTTTTTTTGCTTTCCAGAAATGAGCGTGGAACAATGTCAGCAAGAGTTGCGCACAACCGATGAATCTTCTTTCGCCTGCTCTTCGGCATGTATTTAGGGATCTGAAAGTTTCGGCTAAAATTGCGGGAATGGGTGTGACTTTCCTATCTAATCTGTCAAACAAGTCAGAGACTGCCTCGTCCACATACCCTAGAGCCTTTGGGAAGAAGATCAGTCCATAAATGCTCAAGGCGAGGATGTCGACCCTTTTCTTCACATCTGGGTGCGCTATGATTAAATCTCTTAAGCTTCTCCAAGGGATGCACTTACAATCTCCCTTTTGTTTTATCCGGGCAGTAATCCACTGCTCGCTCATTCCCGTAATATTCATTAGCTTTTTCAAAAATGTAGGGACATTAACGGGTCTCATATATACTTTGTCAACTTAAATCTTCGGGCAGCGAAGCAAAGCCGTGTATTCTTCTATAGTGGGTACCAAATCTACTTTCCCGAAAGTAAAGCAACTATAAGCGTGGTTCAGGCTGGACTATAGCTCGGAATAAGTGTTGGTCTATCTTGACATCAAGCAGATAAGGCAAATCACCATAATGACAGTAGAATAATTGCTTGACTTCGTCGTCCCATTGACTCCATATTTCCCTCATCTCTTGGAGACTATTTTGGGTAACAACTCGACGCGCGTGAAATCCCATAACTCCGACGTGTATCCCACCGTAAGACTATCGCCTTTTTCTTGCTGTACGGTTTCAGCCAATATTCGGACAGCCGCGTTGTCTTCCACTTTATCAAGAAACCCCTTTTCCATGACAAGTTATCTATACAGCAACCGAACGTGAATCAACACCTTTTTGATGAATATGTCAATGCAATCAAAATAAAATGAGGTGAATATTTCATAAGTAAAGAATTCAAAGGCCTAATCGGGTAACCTCCTAGGGCTTGGCGTAGCTCTGCCTGGGGTGGCTTTTAAGGTTTGCTATATGAGGTTTGGTTTTAGGGTAAAGGTACCTGAACCAGTAGATTCCTCGATCCTCACCCATTATAGGCTCATATGGACCGAGTTCGGTTTAGGGGAATGCATTTCCCTATGGCTGCACGGAGATGAAAATCTCACGAAGACATAGGTACGGATGTATTCCGAAAGCGATCCATTATCCTGCACGGAGGTGAAGACCTCACGAAGGAGTAGTTTCTCACTCCCACTTAGGGGTGTGACCACAACGGTCATGCAATACAATGCCAAAGTATATCACAAGCTTAGAGCATATGAGGGTAAATGCAATAATGAAGATCGTGGCCCAATGCATATAAAGAAAAGGATCGTATGTTAAAACAAAACTTTCAATCTTCGACCAAAGGACAAAAATTAATCAACTCGTGGCTTGACTCTCTTTTTAAAGTCCCCAGCGGAGTCGCCAAGCTGTCGTAACCATTTTTTGAAAAAAAACATGGGAAACGACTAGGGTTTTGAAAATGAAAATACAACAGGAGTCGCCACCGACCTTGTTAGGTGTGATCGGGTCACCTTTGTTTTAATAAACATTTTTATTTACTAAAACAATGTTTTTTTTTGGTCTACGAATTTTGAGAAAACGGGCTCGGGAGTCGCTTACGTGCGAGGAAGGGTTAGCACCCTCGTCACGCCCAAAATTGGTACCAAACTGATTAATCAATGTCTCGATGTCGAAGATTTGAAATGATTTTAAAATTCGGATCCTTTAAAAACGTTAGGATAGTTGAGGCTGAAATTTGAGATTTCTTTATTCCGAGAGGATACAAACATCACATCCAAAGACGTTAGGACACGATAGTCGAAGCCTTCGTAATCAAAGTTATCTCGGAGTTAAGTAAAATTTATTGAAAGGATGCTTAGTATTTTAGTCAAACGGAAAATCGCAACCCAAAGACGTTAGGGCACTATTCTCCGAATTTCTAAACACATAAACATTGCCTTATTTGAAAACTTTTGGACGAAATAAAGTTGTTTTGTAAAATGTTCTTTGATCTTATAGTGTTTAAGTTAAAAATAAGTGTGAGTATTCGAGCCAAAAAATCGAGATTTCTTTGCTCAGAAAGACGTAAACATCACATCCAATACGTTAGGACACGATGTTTTAGTCTCTCGTAATCAAAGTCGTCTCGTGTTTTATGGAGTTAGACCGAAGGATGTTTAATTATTTAGTGAAACGGAGAATCGCACGAAGGATGTTTAATTATTTAGTGAAACGGAGAATCGCAACCCAGCACGTTAGGGCACTATTCCCCGAATTTCTAAATACAAAACATTGCCTTTATTTTAAAAACCTTTAAATGAAACACGATAATTTTACGAAATGTATTTTGTTTGATGATGAACATGTGTAAAAATACTACTAATAATGATGATGATAATATTGGATAATAATAACAATAAATAATGAAAATAAAATAACCATGGTGATGAAAATAATATGATGATAATAACAACATAAAAGTAATGACATACAAAAAATAGTGATAGTAGTAAATAATAATAATAATAATAATAATAATAATAATAATAATAATAATAAACAATGACAATGAAAATATAAATAATACTAATAATAATATATAATGTATAAGTAGTAATGTAAAATAAAACGAAAGATAAAATGATAATAGTAATAGTCATTAATAAATAATGTAATATATGCCAAAGAATAAGCAAATATATATTATAATATAGTAATAGTAATAGTAGAGATAAAGTAGTAATAATAAGATAATGACAATAATAGAAAATAATATGCAAAATAATAGTAAAACAAAACATAAAATAAACAACTAAATAAGTAAAATTGTGGTCATCACTTAATAAAATAATGATAATAATAATAATGAAGATAATAATATATATATATATAAAAGGTGAATGAAATAAAATAAAGTAAATCAGTAACCGAATATAAAGTAATAAATATAATAGTAGTGATCATAATATTAATATTAATAATAAATATAATAATGATAATGTAGTATAGTATTAACAATGCCAAATACAGTATAATAAATAATAATAATAATATAGTGATAATAATAATAATGTTAAAAATAGTAAATTTAATAACAAGATAATCAACATAATCGAAGGAGGACCAAAATCGCATTGGAAACAAGTTGTTAGGGCAAATCTGTAATAAAAATAAAGGAGAGGACTTATTTGAGACGCGCGACCAACATCGGGACCAAAAGCAGGCAATAGCCCATCCCCTAAAACGCGCAGATCTAAGCAAGGATCGAATTGCAAAATGCGCAAATTCGGGTCCGATTAAAATGCTGAAAAAACCACGATTTTAAATCCCCGAAAAAGCGGAAGGACCAAGTGGGCAATTAGCCCACTCAGAGAAAACACGCGGATCCTTGGTCGGGTCGGGTCAGCGCGCGGGTTATAGGGGCGAAACGACGTCGTTTTGAGGCCACTGAATCAGGCCCTAAACGGCGTCGTTTTGAAACCTCTATAAAACCAAAACTTTCCCTTTATTTCTTCATTGCAGCTGCTTACACAAAAAAAAACTCTTTCGTTTTGTTTTTTTCTCTGCAGGGGGGTTGGTCTCCGGTGCCGCTCTGGCCGTCCTCGGTCGTGGGCTCCGTCACCGGCCACCGTGCACGGTGGCCGGAAAAGGTAAAGTCTTGTATCCTTTTTTTTGATATTATATGTATGTATATAAACTGTTTTTAAAAGGAAAATGAAGAAGATAGGTTTATGAATGTAGTTTCGAAAAAATTGGATAAAAAGAAAAGTAAAATAAAACCTTAAAACTTGTTTCTTTTTCTCTTAGATCGCCTGTTGTATGCTTGTATTAGTCTCTATTTGCAAGTGTTTGTACTGGAATCTCTATTTTCGTATCAATAAGAAGAACAAAATGGCCGAATTCCCTTTCCTTTTTTTTTTATTTTGCTTGTATTGATCGACTCCAAAAGAGGGAAGAAAAAAAAAAGGCTCCCTTTGTGTACAATTGAATGGCTTATATAGCCTGCTTTTTTTTACCCCCATTTGCTTTCTGTCTTGTCCCTTTTAATGTTCGCAGTGCAAGTGGGGTGATTCAGACAGTGGCAGGTGGTGCAGGGAGCGGATGGTGTGTCGGGCGGAGTGGGGTTGCGGTTGGGCGAGCAAGTGGCTAGGGTTAGGTTTTTGCTTGTTTTGGGTATTGGGCTAGGCAGAATTGGGTTTTAGGTTTGGACTTAGTGGGTCATTCGGGTATTAGGTTATTTGATTTGGGTTTTGTTTTATTTTTTTGTTTGGCCTGGGGTTGATGCTGAAGTGGGCCCGGGAAATTTGGGCTTTGTACAGGGACGTCACCGTATGAATTTGTAAAAGCTAAATTCAATGCGGTTAGTTTGGTTAGCTTAGCAAGCCAAGACAAAATGGTAGGGCTAAACTCATTCCAACCTAGTGAGAGGAAAGTGAGCTGGGTAAGGTTAGCAAGGGAAGTGGGAATTTGTCCTACAAAATAACAGCCTTGAACATCCAAGTGTGATAATAAGTTAAAATCCCCAACTAATTTTGGTAGCTCACCAAAGAAACCTGTATCGACAAGTCTCAATGATACAAGAGAACTGTTTTTGTGAAATTCTGACTGTTAGTACAAATCTCCGGTGAGGAAAATCTCGAACACACGAATGAAACTCGAACAGAAGAAGAAATAGGACAAGGCTCCAAGGCGTGTATCAAACCACTATCTTTAAGGTTATATTCGCCCCCACCTATCTTTGGTGTGCAAACGAGTTCCAAGCAAATTAACCTCGAGGATACAATGAAGCCAATGAATATTTGCATTTTGCACAGACGAGAATAGCCCACTAAACACTGAGCAATGTATGACAAGAAACTCAATTTCTATAAAGAATTTCTACAGTAATACTTTATAAAACAATCTAACAATATTAGAAAATGAAGGAAGAAAGAAAGAATTTAGAATTTTTTTGTTGGTATGATTTCCAAATGAAATCTTATTCCTATTTATAGGAATTTTCATGTCTCTTCATAGAGACACCTTTCATCAATAGGTGTCTTTCTAAATAATAATGTTTTTAAAATAAAAACATAATTATTCATTTAATTATAACTATTCAAATAATATTATTTAAATAGTTATAATTCTTTTTTAAAAAATCAAAAAATATAATCTTTTGATTAATTACACCCATTCATTTATAGTTATTGGAACACTATAAATATTTGAAAATGTTCCAACAATCTCCCCATTTTCAAAATATTTTAGATTTTGATATTCTTGAAATCAATTTGCATAAATGAAGGTATCTTACGATTGAACCTTCACTTAGTGAAAACATGTTAAAGTTAATCGAAATTGCATGGTAGACTAAGCTTTGAACCAACTATTTCATTTGATTAACCGAACACATCTCACACAATGATTTCAACATCGGTCAATGCATAGTATCTAGGGACACTATTATGGCCATGTGTGCGTGTCCTCTTTTCATGAGTCTTTGTCGAGCCAAGCCCTTGAGCTCCTAGAAGCGGCCACACTTTCACTCACATAGGTAGATCCCATCAAGAGTGTTCCGTAATTATAACACTCTAACATATTTATGTTATGGGTCCATTAAGAGTACATTACTCATCCTTCCCTTATCATTACGGGTACCTAGCACTTTAATCTTAGGATAGATTTATTTATAGTGCTAACAGTCACATACTAATGATGTACTTTGTCTCATTGAACTCAAAACTTGACGTTATACCAAGCGTTGAGTCGAGTTTCCATCATGGATGACTCTAATTAATGGGCTTGAGTCCCATCCCTTTTGAGGTCTTTTTATTGCATCTCTAGCAAGACTTTTTGTCAAAGGATCCGCCAAATTTTCACTTGACCTCACATAATTAATAGTGATCACTCCATCGAGAGATTAATTGTCGGACATAACTATGTCTTAATCCAATGTGTCTAGACTTTCCATTATATACTTGGCTATATGCCTTTGCTAGAGTAGCCTCACTATCACAACGGATAGAAATAGGTGAAATTGGCTTAGGCCATAAAGGTACATCATAAAGCAAATTTCTTAACCATTTCGCTTCTTTAGATGCACGTTGGCTAATGCAATAATTCTCACGCCATGGTGGAATCGAGTAATACATGTTTGTTTCTTGGAACCCCAAGAAATGGCTCCTCCACCAAGAATGAAGATCCATCCACTAGTAGATGCATGATCTTCCAAACTTGTAATCCAACTAGCATCCGAATACCCTTCTAAAACTAGAGGATATCCATTATAACATAATCCATAGTTAATAGTTTTCTTTAAGTACCTAAGTACTCTATTCAAAGCTTGCTAATGCAAACTACTTGGATTACTTGTGTACCTACTCAATTTCCCAACAGCATATGCAATATCTGGTCTTGTACAAGTCATTATGTACATAAGACAGCCAATTAGACTTGCATATTTCAATTGGTCAATTTTCCTACCAACATTAGATACTAATTTTATTTGAGGATCCATGGGTGTAGATCTTTGGTATCTGATTGAAAAGATCAAACTTTTTAAGCATATTTTCAATGTAATGTGATTGTGATAAAGCTATAATGCTTTCATCTCGGGTTATTTTAATCCCAAGAATAACATCTGCTACACCCATATCCTTCATAGCAAATTTGTTTGACAAGAATTTCTTTGTGTTTTCTATTTGTTCCAAATTCGTGCCAAAAATAAGCATGTCATCTACATATAAGCAAATTATGACACCTTTTCCATTTTCAAATTTGCTATATATGCACTTATCGGATTCATTTATTTTATAGCCATTAGTTAAAACAACATTGTCAAACTTTTGGTGACATTATTTTAGTGCTTGTTTAAGTCCATATAAAGATTTAACAAGCTTACATACCTTATGCTTTTGTCCTAGAACAACAAATCCTTCCGGTTGTTCCATGTACACTTCCTCTTCCAATTCACCATTTAAAATTTCAGTTTTAACATCCATTTGGTGAACAACCAAATTATATATAGAGGTAAGTGATATTAAGAGTCTAATTGTAGCAATTCTTGCTACTGGAGCATAGGTATCAAAGTAATCAATACCTTGTTTTTGTGTAAAACCTTTGGCTACCAACCTTGCTTTAAACTTATCAATGGTTCCATCGACCTTCATTTTCTTTTTGAAGATCCATTTACAACCTATTGGTTTGGAACCCGGTGGAAGATCAACTAAGATCCAAGTTTGATTTCCCATTATTGAATCCATCTCATCGTTTATTGCTTCTTTCCAAAAAGCGAGTCTTGAGATTTCATTGCCTCTTCAAATGTAATAGGATCGATTCAAGTATTATAACAATAAGGTATCTTATTGCATATACTTTCACATTTTCCTTCTACAAGAAACATAATGAAATCTGGTCCAAAATCTTTGACCTTTTAATCCTCTTACTTCTTCTTAATTCTTGACAAGATTCATCATTATTATCAATTTGTTCCAATGGAATCTCATTCTCATTTGAAGAATGAATCAATTGTTGTGGTTGTAATTGTCTTAATATAGAATTAAATCTATTTTCATCAAAAATAGCATCTCTTGATTCAATAATGTATTAATTGAAATTGAATCATTTGGTTCAATTACCATGAACCTATAGGCCTTGCTATTATGTGCATATCCTATAAATATGCATTCAATTCCTCTTTCACCTAACTTTTTACGTTTAGGTGTTGGAACTTTGACAATAGTTTCTACAACCCCAAACCTTCAAATAATTAAGGTTTGGTTTCTTTTCTTCATTGTTCATAAGGGGTTATTTTAGTTTCCTTATTAGGAACTCTATTCAATATATGACAAGTTGTTAGAAACGACTTCTCCCCAAAAACCTTGTCCAAGACACGAATATGATAACATTGAATTTACCATTTCAGTCAATACTCTATTTTTCCTTTCAGCTACACCATTTTGTTGTGGTGTGTAAGGTCTTTGAAACTTGATGGACAATCCCAGTGGATTCAAAATAACTTGGATTATAGTATTCTCCACCTCTATCCGATCTTAAGCACTTGATAAATGATTCACACTGAAGTTCAACTTCAGATTTATAAACTTTAAATTTATCAAGCGCTTCATCTTTTGAATGCAATAAATATACATAACAATATCTAGAACAATCATCAATAAAAGTAACAAAATATTTCTTTCCACCTAATGTAGGAGCATTATGCATGTCACATAAATCACTATGTATCAAATCAAGCAATTTTGTTTTTCTTTTAACCTTAGGGAAAGGGTTTCTTGTAATTTTAGTCAACATACATGTATTATATTTTTCAATATTATTATTAAAAACACGAATTAAATCTAACTTATACATGTCATTCAATTTTCTATAATTAAAATGACCTAATCTATAATGCCATAAACAAAAAGATTCAACCATATAAGCAGAAATAGTATTTTTATTCTTATTAATAATATTCAGTTTGAACATACTCTCATACATATACCCTTTCCCTACAAAAATTCCTCCCTTAGACAAAATGAACTTATCTGCCTCAAAAACAAGTTTGAAACTAAACTTATTTAACAGACTTCCAGACACTAAATTCTTTCTAACTTCTGGTACATAATATACATCATTTAAAGTTAAAACCTTTCCAGAAGTGAATTGCAGTTCAACAGACCCTTTGCCTTTGATTGTTGCGGTGGAAGAATTTCCCATGTGCAAGACATTGTCATTTTCACATTGTGTGAATTTTGTGAACATGCTTTTGTCTTTGCACACATGTTTGGTTGCTCTGGTATCAATCCACCATGTATTATCATCTTGTGCCATATTAATTTCAGATATCATTGCAACGAACTTTTCGTTATTATCAGCCTTAGAAGATGATTTCTTCTTTAAAAATCGACATTCATTCTTAAAATGTCCCGGCTTACCACAATGATAGCATGAGCCCTTTTGTTTCTTTTTAAACTTAGGTGCTCTATCAGTCTGTTTGAACTTTCTCTTGAATGGTTTAGTAGTCTGTACTTCCTCCATAACATGCACTTTGGCATTTTCAGAATTTAGATTTTGATCTTGCTTTCGATATTTTTCTTCAATACGAAGATGATTTGCCAAAGCCTCAAGAGATATTTCCTCTTTCTTATGTTTTAGACTTCTTTTAAAGTCTTTCCAAGATGGAGGAAGTTTGTCTATTATGGTGGATACAACAATCATTTCATCCATTTTTATATCATATTGCTTGAATTGATTCAACATCTTTTCAATATTACGGAATTGTTCCATAACAGAACGACCATCAATCATTTGATAATTATTGAAACGACTGACAATAAATTTCTTACTTGTAACATCTTCGGTCATATATCTTGTCTCTAATTTGTCCCATAATTCTTTAGCGGTGACCTCGTTTTGGTAGGTGTCGAACAAACCATCAAATAAACCATTCAATATGTGGCCCATGCACATGTAATCAGCATTGTCCCATTTTTGTTTTTCTCGGGTTGCAGCAACAGATTCATTTTCAGTCTCCTCAGGTCTTGGAGTATCCAAAACATAAGCAATCTTCAAAGTTGATAATAAGAAGTGCATCTTTTTCTGCCATCGTCGAAAATTGCCACCATCAAACCGATCAAGTTTGAAAAAATTGGAAGCCAACTCCCTTAGTGTTCCACTTTCATGAGTTGTTGTAGTCATCATGAAATATAACCTTAAAATTGTTAGTACAAATCTCCAGTGAGAAAAATCTCGAACACACGAACGAAACTCGAACAGAAGAAGGAATAGGACAAGGCTCCAATGCGTGTATCAAACCACTATCTTTAAGGTTATATTCACCCCCACCTATCTTTGGTGTGCAAACGAGTTCCAAGCAAATTAACCTCGAGGATACAATGAAGCCAATGACTATTTACGTTTTGCACTGACGAGAATAGCCCACTACACACTGAACAATGTATAACAAGAAACTCAATTTCTATAAAGAATTTCTGCAGTAATACTTTATAGAACAATCTAACAATATTAGAAAATGAAGGAAGAAAGAAAGAATTTAGAATTTTTTTGTTGGTGTGATTTCCAAATGAAATCTTATTCCTATTTATAGGAATTTTCATGTCTCTTCATAGAGACACCTTTCATCTATAGGTGTCTTTCTGAATAATAATGTTTTTAAAATAAAAACATAATTATTCATTTAATTATAACTATTCAAATAATATTATTTAAATAGTTATAATTCTTTTTCAAAAAATAAAAAAATATAATCTTTTGATTAATTACACCCATTCATTTATAGTTATTGGAACACTATAAATATTTGAAAATGTTCCAACACTGACAAACATCTCGAGAGAAGGATATTTTAGGATGCATGGATACTCTGAAGATTAGGCAGTTGGAAAATCTCAACAGGAAATTCATCTCGTAGTTCACAAGACCTAAGTGAGAGATATGTCAAAGCAGATAAATTTGCCAAACTCTGAGGGATTGTCGAAGATACATTTACCATGTCAAGATCAAGATGCTTGAGGTTCACTAACCTCTCAGATAAACTTTTCAAGCTTGGGTTTCAGAGCTCTAATGGAATCCATGAAAGATCCAGTATCACCAGCTTTGCAAGCTCTACAACTTCATATGGAATTTGACCTGTAAAGCCAGACCCAGAGAGGTCCAATTGTGATAGCCTTGTAAGGTTACCAATTGCAGAAGGGATTTCAGAGCCATTGAAGTCATTGTGCGAAAGGTTGAGCCTTCTAAGGTGATGGAGCTGGAAAAGGGTTCTGTTGGAGTCGATAGAACCATAAAGGAAACTGCTGCTGAGATCAAGTCCAATAACGTGACTAGTGTTATCATCGCACTCAATTCCATCCCAAGAGCAGCAATCCCCACCGACCTATCCTTCAAGTTTCCATGAACTAACTTTCAGATAAGCTAAAGTATCACCAGAAGCTAACTGATTGAGAATGAAGCTGTCCTTCAACCACAACAAAGCAGAGCGTTCTGAATCTAGACAAGATCGCAGCATAGAAGAAACACATAGAGTAAGAAAATGAGAGAGAATTAAAAGGAGGAAGCATTTTAGAAGGAAGTGTTGTAATAACTGCCCCATATTAGCTCAACAGATTTTTGTTGTTGTAAAGTGTTGCAAATAGCAGCCACTTTTATAGACAAATATGATTAGTCAATGCATCAAAATCGGTTTGTGTATATGCGTATGTATATAATATATATATGTATGTATATGTGTATGCATTTATCATTGACAATGAGTGTCACAGTTATGTGTGGAAATGTCCAACTAGCAAACTCTCAAAGGGCATCGTGGTCCCATTTTCCATCGTCGTATAAGTAGAAAAAAATGAGGAGCTAATAAAGTCTTCAAATAGGCTAATGTCAATTGAAAATTATACTAATGACCTTGAAATTAAGGTCCCATGTTGCTTTGGTTGGCCTCTCGATGGCAGGCCAGATTTTTCTTTTACCCCGGTTAATTCACTCATATCGTCTCAAATGCCCCAACTGTAATATCTTACCAGTTTTTTATATTCACTACAGCAAAACAGACTTTTAGCGGTGTTTTTTTAGGCTTTTAGCGGCGTTTACAAGCGCCACTAATAGTATTTGCGGCGCTTTTAAAAGCGCCGCAAAAAACGCCTCTAAAGACAATGCCGCAAACTTTAGTGGCGTTTATGAGAAAAAAACACCGCTAAAAGTCATGACTTTTAGCGCGCTTTTCCCACAAACGCCGCTAAAGGTCATGACTTTTAGCGGCGCTTTTCCCACAAACACCGCTAATTTGTACACATTTGCAATAGACAATTTCTCCAATATCCTACCCTTCCTGCATTAAATCCAACCAAAAATAGCAAATGTATTTAGCAGCGTTTTCAACGAAAACCGTTTTCTTTATATTGATACCAAAACAGCACTGTTTTATTTAGAAATAAAATAGTTTTTTGCGGCGTTTTTATGAAAACCGCCGCTATTGCTATACCTTTAGCGGCGTTTTCAAAACGCCGCCTTTTCTATACCTTTAGCGGCGTTTTATAACAAACGCCGAGAAAACTCTGTTTTCCTATAGTGAAACGACGCCTTTTTGAAATCTCTTAATAGATTTTTGTGGCGTTTTAGCAAAAGCGCCGCTAAAAGCTCGATCTTTAGCGGCGTTTATGGGGAAGCGCCGCTAGTGCTCAGATCTATAGCGGCGTTTTTAAGGAAGCGCCGCTATTGCTCAGATCTATATCGGTGTTTGAAAGAAAACGCCGCTAATGCTCAGATCTATAGCGGTGTTTCTACAAAAGCGCCACTAATGCTCAGATCTATAACGGCGTTTGGTAAAAAAATACCGCTATTGCTCCTTTTTAGCGGCGTTTCTATTGCTCAACTTTTTGCGGCGTTTTCTTTCAAACGCCGCTAATGTATAATATTTGCGGCGTTTTTTATTAAAATGCCACGAAAAACGCCGCTAAAAGTCTATTTTGGTAAAGTGATTATATTTATATTTATTTGTTAAAAATTATTACAAAATCTGTTAAATTTAATATATATATATATATTATGATTCAAGAAGTTTAAATAATATAATATATATTTTTAGAATTTTTCTATTTTGTATTATGATCAATTTGTACTGATTATAATTTAATTTAGAAATATTTTATCAACCCTATTAAGAAGAATATTTTTCAATTTAATATAAAAAACCATTTTAATTCAAAATAAAGTGTTTTCTTTCAAATATGTATTAAAATATTATTATTACTTAATTTTAAATTAAATTATAGATTAAATTTTATAGCATTGTTGAAATTTTGAAAGCATGCTTATTATTTTAAATTATTATAATTTAATAATTTAAAATAGGAATTATGCATTAAAAGCACAAAAACAACAAAAGAAAATGTATTTGACACATGGAACTTAAAGAAGTATGCCAACTTTTTTTAGTATTTTCTAATTTGCATAATAGTGCGATGTATGAGATGATCATATCAATATAATTATAATAAATTAGTTATTATAATTCTTTTTAAATTAAATCGTTGTACTTAAAATTTTATATTAAATAAAACTCATAATAACATAAATGTTATGTTGTTTAATTGGCAAATATGATATTAAATTAAAAGTCAACATAAATTTTTAAAATCATTAAAAATTTAAAAAGTAATGTTATAATATTAAATAAATAGTAAGTTTATAATATAATTAAAAAGCTAATGACATCATTATGTTATTCTTGATTCTCTGCCCTGCAATTTCTTAAAATATATTAATATTGTTTAGAGTGTTAAATTTTATATCTATAATTTACGTAAATGACAACAATTTATATTGTTAGAGTTGTGTGACCCAAATTCTAAGAGATTGCTTGCAAGTCAAGTTAAACAAAATATATTTTCTTTCTAGAAGATTTAGTATTTATTAGTATAAAATATTTAGCATTTATTAGCATAATTTGTTTGACTTGACAATTTAGCCTATAAATAGGTTCTTTTACAACCTTATAAAAAAAACACCCATTAGAGATTAGAACTCATAACACATTTAGAGAATTTTGTGTTTACATTTTAAGGGTTCTTTGTTTTCGGGTTTTCGGAGTTTAGCTTTTATCTCCATCTTTTGTACTCTTCGTTCTTTTGCCATTATAGTAAAATTATCTTTGCCCGTGGTTTTTTATCCTCTTTGGAGGAGTTTTTCCACGTTAAATTTGGCCGATGAAAGCGGTGATGATTTCTTGTTAGTGTCAACGAGCGATAACTCCAAGCTCACGTCCGAGTGGATCCTAGATTCGGGATGTTCTTTCCACATGTGTCCCATTAGAGAATAGTTCTCCACATACAGTTCGGTTGAAGGTGGAGTTGTGCGCATGGGAAACGATTCATCTAGTAAGGTAATTGGTATTGGTACTGTTAAAAGTAGGATACACGATGGGACGATTAGGACACTCTCAGATGTCAGGTATGTACCTGATTTACGAAAGAATCTCATCTCCTTGAGTAGTTTAGACTTGAAAGGATGCAAAATCAACATCGAGTCGAGCGGCATTAAAGTATCTCGTGGAGCTCTTGTTTTGTTAAAAGGTAAAAGAACCAGCAGTCTTTATATTCTAGAAGGTTCTACAGTGACCGGTGAAATCGGATGTCCCTCGTCCGTTACGGAGTCGAAGTCAACTCGTTTGGAGCGGAGGCAACTTGGTCATAGGAGGGAAAAACGTATGACCGTTTCGTTGAAGAGATGTTCTCTTTTGGATGCAGGTTTTGAAAAGTTAGGCAATCGTGTTCATGAAAATCGGACGGGTTAGTTTTGATTTGGCAAAGGCACAAGTTGAAGGCTAGAAGTCTTCCAGCTTCTAAGCACAGATTCAACTCAGTTAATTCCTTGCATAGTTCAAGATAGGCCCATGGCGGGCTTTGGCAAAGATGGCGTTGTAAGAATTCGTGTCAAGGTGGAAATTGTTAGAGTTGTGTGACCCAAATTCTAAGAGATTGCTTGCAAGTCAAGTTAAACAAAATATATTTTCTTTCTAGAAGATTTAGTATTTATTAGTATAATATATTTAGCATTTATTAGCATAATTTGTTTAACTTGACAATTTAGCCTATAAATAGGTTCTTTTACAACCTTAGAAAAAAAACACCCATTAGAGATTAGAACTCATAACACATTTAGAGAATTTTGTGTTTACGTTTTGAGGGTTCTTTGTTTTCGGGTTTTCGGGGTTTAGTTTTTATCTCCATCTTTTGTACTCTTCGTTCTTTTTCCATTATAGTAAAATTATCTTTGCCCGTGGTTTTTTATCCTCTTTGGAGGAGTTTTTCCACGTTAAATTTGTGTGTTCAATTTCTCAATTTCTTCTACTATTTTTACTTGTTCGTTGCTTAATCGGGACGATCCTAACATATATATTTTAGTAAAATGGGCGTTGCTAAGAGCAGAAACATTACAATGAAATTGGTGCTTACAATGAAATTGGTGCTTAAGTTGGTGGGCACTTTTTTAGACACTTAATAAGAAATTAGAAAACACACAAAACACAAGTAAATGATTATGCAATTTGATTTCCCTACGTTTGTCGAGCCTAACTCTGTGAGAAATATGCACTCTCTTCAACAATTACAAAGTGAACCTATTCAATCATACATATCGTGATCGTTTCCCTCACCCTTACACTTTGAAGATACAATACTCCCACCATTGTGAACACCCCTTTGTGATCACAACAAGTACAACCACACCAACAAGTTTCACTTTAAAATAGCACTCTTAAAAATATTCTCTTAAGAATAAATTAAGTGTTTGTATTCAATATATGTTCCTAATCAAGTCTCTCAAATATATAGTCATTGATTTCAAGACTTTCTTACAATAGAATATCTAATACAATCCAAATAAAATAGTAATATGATTGAAGTAATTGTAATGCCCCAAAATATAGGGGTTAAAAGAATCGGGTTATTACATCGAGGGTTTGAATCAGATACTAAAATTAGAGTCGTAAATAATTAGATGAAATATAAAAAAAAATAACATAATTAGGTTTTTATTTTATTAATTGAATCAAGACGAAATTTAATTACGAGGTCTAAATTGAAAATAATATATTTTAATTGAGTTACAACCTAATTGGAAAAGGGGTAAAATAAATTAAAATTTAATAATGAGTCTTGACTATGAATATTAATTAATGTTTATAAACTAAAATAGGAATGTATTAAAAACTATGAAGTTTAATAAGTTAATAAGAAAAAAATTGAGTAAATATATAAGCTAAAAATATGTAAGTTGAGCTCAAAATAGATATATACAATTAATTGATTAAAATAAATAAGAAATAAATTTTAGATTTTATGATTAAGAAGCTTGTACATCTCTTAAAATTCTTAGGTTCAAATTCCATTCCTCTCATTTATTTTCTTTTTATTTTCAGCAACCCAGCATAAAAACCACACTAAAATAAATATTATTTTAGGTAAAAATTAAATAAGAAATAGGTTTAAGTCTAATGGTTAACACATCTTTCTCTTCTTAATTGACCCGGGTTAGAATCTTTCCTTTCTTTTTTTATTTTATAATTTCACCAAAGAGACTCCAAACATTAAAATACTTAAAATTAAGTGTAAAAATTAAACAAGAAATGAGCAATAGCCCAATGGTTAGGTGTTGGAACCCCTTAAGAACCCAAGTTTGAACATCATCCTCTTCCCCTTTAATTTTAATTTCAAAATATCAACAACAATTTGGGAAAAATTGCAAGTGACGTACCTAGGGTTTACAAACTCTAGGAATTGACCCATGTAACATCCTGAATTTTTGGGCCTATGCGTTTAATGGGTGGATATGTTTAATGTGTTAATTTAAGTATTAGAGGTACAAATTGGGTTCGAGTTTCAAAGTGAGGCCTTGATTAAATATTACATTTAGATACTCTAGGGCTTAAAATAAGGTTTTGGTTGTTTGAAATGTCAAATTGGGCTTGTGGTCCCAAAGTAGGGTGGCGCCATAGAGGAGAAAAGGGGGGGCGTCACTAGTGGATGGAGAAGGCCCAAGTTTTGGTTGCTTGGAGCCCAAGTTATTGGGCCAAATTCGGCACTTAAAGAGGAGCTAGGGGACGGCACAAGGCTATTATTTAGGGATTTGTAATGTTTAAAATATGTGGATATTGTCTTTGATAAAGGAGGGAGGAGTTGGAGCTAATTAAGTCTCTTTTGATAGGTGTTACGATAAGGATAAGGGGAAGGATGAGGAGCTATCTAGGAGGATAGAGGTGGCCGAATATGGGATTTGTGTGTGTAAAGGGGCGGCTAGATAGAGTTAGGCAAAGCCGACTCTGTCGCTTTTTCCCTTTCTTCTTCTTTTCTCTGAAGCTCTCTCTCTCTCGATTTTCTCTATTATTAGAAACTTTTCTATTCTTTTTCTTCTTACATCGAAATTACTTCCTAGCAGAAATCTCTAAGGCTCTTTTGTTTTCTTTCCTAATCCAAAACCGAAACTCCTCACTCAGTTCTTCTAAAAGCCGAAAATGCATCAGCCTTTTTATTCATTTTTTTCGAGATTTTCTTAAAGGCTGAAATTCCTAGATCTCTAATCTTCTACGCTCGATCTTCTTACGTGATTGCGAATCTTCCGCAAGGGGTAGCAGAAATCTTACGAAGTGGTAAGTGTCGATTATGTTGTTCTTTCAATCTTTTCCGGCTTTTTGGAGACCATAGCCGAATGGCTAGATGGTTGACTAATCTCGTATTTTCTTTCATGGGCGGCATTCCGAGATTTGAAGAAGATCTAGTCGCATAGGTTTCTAAATCAGTAGCACACAAATCATACTACTTTCGGGATTTAATCGATCTAGGTAAGGAGATCTCGTTAATCTAAAAGTATAGATTCAGGTAAACACTAACCCCTTGGCGAATATAGAGAGGCCTTATATTCGCGTTTTCGACTTTTGAGCAAAGTTGTAGGCAGAGAGGCGATGAGATCCGATTAGCGAGGGTATCGACATAGAGGGTAGTCTTACGCATTAATCGTGTGTGTAACACTCTCACACCATTTAGATTGCTTGATTAGTATGCATACAAACTGTTATATTCAGATATTACGTTAAATGCCGAAATACTGGCATGGCTGTTGAAAACCCGATAGGGGTAAAGGCGAATCACCAGGTTAGTGATCTCTGTCATTCTAAAGTGAATGTTTCTACCGAGGAGATATGCTTTATATGTATGCCAATTTCTATGTATGCATGGGGTTGGGTGATTGATGAAAGGGAAGTGTTCTGTTGTAGTGGCTTTTGCCATGATCTATTGTAGTGGCTAATGCCATGATCTCGTTGTAGTGGCTAATGCCATGATGCATTGTAGTGGCTATTGCCATGATCGACGATGAGCGAATTATATCTGCAGCATGACCGCCATCGATGGTGTGTAGCGAGTGTGGGTTGATTGTAGAAATCCCCAATGGTGTGATTGGCGGTAAGGGTGGTGTGTAGCGGATGGAAACCTAGGATTGGGTTGGGCTTTGCATATTTTCTAATATACTATACTCGTTATCTGCTTACGTGGGGCTAAGGCCCAATTTGATGGTGCACGAGGGTTGCACACTGAGTCTCGCGACTCACCCCATTATTTAACATCTTTCAGGTAGCACCTAGTGCATCGGACTGGGTTGGAGAAGAGCGCAAGGTGGCCATGCGAGGATTATTTTGATTCAAAGAAAAGACTTTACTAGTTTATTTATTTTTAATATTTTTAATTAGTGGGTTTAAATTTCATTGTAATAAGGCCATGGGCCACTAGCTTCATATTTTCGGTTGTTTTGGGCTTTTATTATTATTAGACATTTACATTTTACGTATTAATTAAGTTAAGGCATGTATCAAATTTCGGTTTTTAATCCACTAAGGCATAAATATAAAATGTATATCTTTTACAAATCATCCAACCATTTAGTTTTCTCGAATAAAGTGCTAAACTCAAGAAAAATATTTTCTGAAATTGCGACATCTTTTAAAATCTCCCTAAGTGACATGCCAGATCCGGTCATGGTGTTTGGGCCGGGTTTGGGGTGTTACAACCCAATTCTCTTCTAATTGGAATTCATACCTTACCCTTTCTCAAAATTCAAATGGAATTAGAATTCTACTATCTTTTAATCTCTTTTCCCTATTAGAATTTCAATTTGCTCCCTTTTCCAAATCCTAATAGAATTGCTCTTTATCTTTCTATTTATTCTTCATATTTCTTTTCTTTTCCTTCCTTTACATCATATTATTCATTCTTTTGCTATTGAATACTTTCTTTCTTGTATCGAATCAACTCCGTTTCTTGATTTCTTACGGTATCGTCAAATAGTATCCTTAGTCCTTGCCAAAAATCAGTAAATCCATCTCGATCCCGATGAATAAATCTCAAATTTTATAGTATATCTATTCTATGATAATCTTTCATCCAAATTAATGATTCTTTACAAATCTTGTTGAAATTCCTGATAATCTTGATAAATCTTGGAATCCATCATTAATTCTTGCATATTGTCAATAGAAAGACCTGTATAGGTAATCCAGATCATACTTGGATGTGAGGACCGCCGTACAAGACCTCAGAAGTCAGGTGTGTGTTCTTGTATGAAAAATCGAGTAAAAAATTCAAAACTGCCTAGTCACATACGGCCTACCACATGGGCGTGTGGCCAACCCGTGTAGATCACACGGTCTCACACACAGCCATGTCCATCTGTAACCCTCGTATCTTCCCATCACACACGACCTGAGGCTTTGCACACGGTCCGATCACATGGCCGTGTGGCCCTTGAAACTAAAAAATTACAATTTTGTCTTAAATTTTTATTATTTTATTCAAATTAGTCTCTGATTAGGTTTTTAATGGCATTTAGAGAACTAGATTATGCAATTAGGTCTTGGATTAAGAACAATACAACAAGATATATGGATGAATGAATTTACTAATTTAATTACTCTTTATTGATTGCTTGAATCGTGAATAATGTTATATGTTATTTTTATGAATACTCAATTGAATGATCTGAACGCCTAAACTATTGACATATTGAATGCCTAATTTATTCATGATTGACATTGATTCACTATGAGATAGAAAGTAAATGATTCATTCATTGATTGCCTTAGTATGTATTTATATTGCATTTGCATGGGTTGGGTCGATTTGATCGAAGGAAGAACCGGCAGTGTAACTGCATTTAATCGTTCGCTGTGTACTCACAGTTACAACAGATTCCAACTACGACAGTCCCGCTGTGTACCCACAGTTATAGCAAATCCTAATTGCGACGTTTTTCATTGTGCTCTCACGGTCCCTCTGATAGCTCTTATCTGTGAGATGGTCGTGTTTCCGCAGTTACCGACAGCTTTTATCTGCAATTACCCAAATCTAAGTGTGGTATTAAGTCCACAAATTGGAGTGATGGTGGAGGGAGTTCGAGGGATCTCTTAATTTTGGAGCACTAGTGGTTGGAGGTAAGACAACCGATTTTTGAATGGCATATTTAACATTTTATGCATTCATGATTGAATTCACTTGATGAAACGATTGAACTGATTTATGTGCATATATCTTTTGAGAACAGTATGATTAACTCTAAAATTGATTAGGTTGATTATCTATGTTTGAGAATATTATTATTGCTCAACTAAAGTAGCAACACTGAATTACTGTATTTGAAATTGACAGATAGTTATAACCATTTGTTATTCTTGATAATGATGTATGATATTATTTAATGTTTAAAAATATAACTATATGATTTGGTTTATTGTAAGGGACTTACATTGAGCTTCCATAGCTCACCCCCCTAATTTTCATTTTTACAGATAACTCACAAGGTTAGGACTCGGACTCGGCATTCTGAGGGCTCGACTCAGAATATTGATTTCTATATAAAAGTATTTTAGACTGACTATTTTATAATTCTGATTATTTGAAACTATATTATTATTTTGGCATAGGACTTAGTTTACGGTTTTACTTAGACATGCATAACATTTAAATCATTTAGGCTATTAGAATATAAATTTCTATTCAATTATGCATGAAACATAGTTTTTTTTATTAAAATTAATGTCACATCCCAAAAATCAGGTTAAAAGAAATTGATTTAGTAAAACCAAGAGTGGTCACGTCCTCATTTTGAGTTATGATTGTGAAAATTTTGGAAAGTAATTTGTTTTGGTTCAGTGGTTAAGTGTAGTGTTTGTGGGTGAGAGGTCCTGTGTTCAAATCTCTTCCCTTAAAGTTTAGTAAATTTTTTGGTAACCTCTATCCTTGATCATCTGGAATAAATAATATTTTCGGTGAATTGATTATAAGAATGAGTATGCTGGTTCGGTGGTAAGGTTTTAGCTTATCCCTTAGTCTTGTGTTTGAATCCTTGTGTTAGCATAATAAGATTATTTTTTTCTATTTTCTACCGCCCAAGAGTCAAAAGTTGAATATAATTCTAATTTTGGATAAGTTGCTAGGTGCTTAGAGGACTAGTTTTGGTTGGGATTTAATTATTTAAAAAAAGAAGAAGATGATTTTAATCCCACTTTTCTCCCCCTCACTTTTGCACATCACTTTTCCCCCACCTTTTCCAGTTTCTTCTTTCTTTGTTTTGTCATTTTTTATTTTGTTTCTTTTCTTCTTTCCTCATTGGTTCATATTTTGTCAAGAACTCATCTTTTACTTTTTACTTCTGTAAATTCAATCTGTGTTGGGGCATGATTTTACTATCATTTTCTTGTGTAAGTGTTTTTAGATTCTTCATTTTGTGCTAAATGTGCTTATTTAATTGATATTATCATTAGTTCATAGTTTGTGGATGTTTCGAAGTGTGTTTAATCGTCTTTAATGGTGTTGGGTTTTTTCTAGGTGAAGTTTGTGAAACAACAACTCTTTCGGCGTTGTAATTGCGGTTTAGGACTACTGTCAGGATCGATTGGGTAAGCTATCAAACACCCAAAAGATTAAATTATGGTTTATTAAGGCATATGTTAGTGTTAATGATCGAATGGGTTCTAGAAAATTAGGTAACTGTTGCTGAAGTAGTCTTTTAAACGTTGTTTGTTTTAGGCTCGGGGAATCTCGTGGTTGAGTTCGTATCGAAGAGTACTCGGGTGTGTGTTTCTAACCCGAAACCACCGCGTGTAATCTGGAAAATCAATAAGAAAACTTGAAACTGTTCTGTGTCACATGATCATGTGGCAAACCATATGCACTACACGGTTATGTGTCTAGCCGTGTGTTAGGCCGTGTGGGGGCACACGGATGTGTGCGATTCATGGGCAAATCAAGTAGGCCGTGTGTGACATACAACCTGTGACAGGCTGTGTCCTCACGGTCTGGGCCAATTGGGTCGTGTGCCCACACGGTTGTGTGTGAAACCGTGTGTCAGGCCATGTGAGCCACGCAGGCTAGCCAAGTAGGCTGTGTGGGCCCATTTTTTTGAAATTTTCATCCAGGCTCTTTTGGCTTAAATAAGTCTCGAAATGTGATATTTGTAGATATGTGCCTGTGTGCGTCGTGGGTTAGGTACGCGAAAAATACGTTTACATTTTTTCTTATGATAACTCGGAAAGCATGATTTTGTATGATGAGCATGACTGTAATGTGTTTTTGAGATTTGTTTAATTCGTCAGTAATTGATATTTTTGAACGTGAAACTGCAAAATCACACGAGTTAGCAAAATAAATTTCGATTTTCAAAACTAAAACTCTGAAAATTTTCCGTTGCAAATTAAGTAATTTCTTAAATGTTTTTCTGTAAATGAATAAATAGCTTTTTAACAAATGTTTGCCATATTTATATTTTCTAAACACTCACTGAAATCAGAAGTTTCCAAATGAGATCAAGTTAAGAGCTATTCTGTAAAATAAATAAGTTTTGTGCGTAATTTCCAAATTAACATGTAAGTGTTTTGCTTATTTTCAAAATTCTTGGTTTTTAAAGCTAGGGTTTAACTTTTGGGTTTTTAAAACAAACTAATGTAATTTCTCCATATTCGGCCTTAACGTCTAGGCCGGGTTTGGGGTGTTACAATTACGTTAATATCACTTTTCCTCTACTAAAGTGTAAATGTGTTTTGTTAAGAAAATAATTCGGATTTTCAACTAGGGTTTCAATAGTAAACACCGTTATGATGAAGATGTAAAACTTAATTGTTTTTTTTTTAAACTCCTTAGTTTTTTCTGTAAAGAGATTAACCTTTCTTCCAAAATAAATAAATATTTTGAATTGACTGTTTTTAAACTCCGATCGTTACTAGGCCATTTCGGTGATCGATGTAACCTCTCGAATTCGAGTCTAACGTCTTGGCTGGGTTGGAGAAGTTATAGTAATACAATATAATAATAACATATAAGATAAATATGGACTTTTGACAACTCAACATTAAATCCAATTTAAAGTCCATAATCCAAATAAAAAATGTTTGTACAATTGTAAAGTATTTATAAAAAGATATAAAAATGTGTTCTAAACTAAGCACAATTTAAAATAAAACATTGAGAATAAAAAATGAATATAAAATAATACTAAAATGTAAATTATTTTTGTGAAATTGTTCAGAATATGTGTTTCTGTGTATTATTTATCACTTGGGAATGTACATTTATAATCATGTAATTAAATGTTTTTACTATTTTCAATTTATTCAAACAGTTATATTATGGAAATAATTGTTTTATATCATGTGTCTGATTTTTTTATATTATTTCGTTATTTATTCAATTAGTTATATTATGAGATTAATTGTCATATGAATATAAATATGAGTAAATTACACTAACAATCACTCAACTTTGATGCGATTGATAAAACGTCACTATTATTTCAATTCAGTCACTCAACTTTCGAAAAATGACAAATCGATCACTAACGTTATCGAAAAGTGACAAATTAGTCACTCACTAACATTTTCCGTTACAGGCCTAACGAGACAGCTGACGTGGCCACTTAACTAGCCACGTTGGATATGTCCACGGTGGAAACCCACCCAATTTAAGAAGAAATTGAAAAAAAAATTAAACCCTAATAACAGAAGAAGAAGAAGAAGAAGAGACTGTAAAATCCCTCTCAAAGTCTCCAACGGTCCTAATACAACCAACCCTACAAACAAACCAGCAGCATCGACGACAAGTGCTCCAGCCACCACTACTTGCACCTCCATTAAACTAGGTTAGGGTTTTTTTTTCCCCATATTCTTCTTCTTCTTCTTCTTCCCTTAGCTGTTGCTGTTGTGGATAAATTTCAACCTCCCCCAACACTTCATCCCCTCGACACACAATCGATTTGTACATACTTATCACCAAATTCAGATCCTCTAAAACTTCTCGTCAAATTTATCAACAACAAAAAGTTTTTACAAAATTGTTTTTCGATCTATTCAATTCTCTTTTTATCAATTGCAAGTTCAGTTGAAGGACCCAAGGAGAAATTTAAGGTTTCTCCTTTTTTTTTGGACCGAGTTTGTTCACATAGATCCGTGCTCTTTTTGGGGAGTATTTGATCTAAAAAGATTGAAAACAAATCCCCTTAATAACATATCTCTTTCTTCTTTGCTTGATTGCTTTGTTGATTTCCGATTTCGTATTCCAATTTTTCCTAAAAAAAATTACAAAAAGATGACTTTCTTATGGTTTGCTTTTTTTTAATGATCTAGAAACATGAAATGATTGGCAGAGGGAAATGGATGGTGGGGGAAAGGGAGAGGTCGGATTCTTGTAAGGAAAGAGATTGGGGATGGTGTAGAGATCGTTGTTGATGATCAATCAAAGGTGACCTGAGAGCATTGGAGCTTGTGCTCTAAAATGCATTTTGATGCTTAAGTTAATCTGAAGTTTTGTAATGGAGAAAGAAATGGATATATCATTGAATATATATAGAGATGAGATGAGAAATGGGGATGAGGACCCCTCGCGAAGGGATTAATGCTTTTTTTTTTCACCATTAGTCCCCAAAATTATTCTCTTATTAATTGATCACTACAACTATTCCCATTGTACTAAATTAATAGCTATAGCTTTTATGATATGGTCTAACAAAATGTAATTAAAATATGACATAAAATGAAATACTAAAAAGATAACATGAATATACGAGATATATAAAAAGAAAAAAAATGGCAAAATTTATAAGTAATAAATACTAATTATATTTGTGAAGGAAAATAAATAATACCTATTAACACATAAAAAATGATAAAAACAAACTCATGTAATATGAAAACTAAGTTCAAATCTTATCATCTCTATCGCATCCCACAATTATCCATTGTATCAAAAGAATTATATAAATAATATATAATATTATTGTCATGTAAATATATATAAACATAATTTCAACCCAACAAATGATTTGGTTTGACGAGCAAAAGTAGAATACATACATCCATGCAATTGTATTTAAAATATTATATATTTATATTTCTTCAAAAAATAATTATATATTTATATAAACTTTGAATATTATTATAATTTTAGGTTAAAATATGCTCCAAATTTTTATATATTTGAATTTTATTTTAAGGAATTAATCTTTTTACTTTTTGAATTTAAAAATGCAAATCCAATTGTTAAAATTTTTATTAAATTGAAGTTCATTATAACATTTTTTTTTTTACATGATTATCAAATAAATATATATATTAAATGTTACACCCGTGAGTTTAAAAAAAAATAATTTTAACCATATTAACAATTAGACTTGAATTTTAAAATCTGAAAAATAAATAGATTAAATTCTGAAAAATAAAAGTAAAGAAACCAAATTCTAAATATATGAAAACTACAAGTACCTAAGCATAATTTAATTATGATTTTGGTGTTGAAAAAGGAGTAAGAAAGGGGGCTGACGTGACGTAGGTGTTGGAGATAAGGACTCATATGCGTTCCGGGCTTTAAGGCTATATTAAGGCAGCAGTGAAAATGAGGAATTGTGCACTTTTGTTTGGCTTTTCTTCCCCAATCCAACCGTCCAAATCTAAAGGAAGCCATCCCACTTTTGTCTGCATTTGTACTACATTTTATGTTTTACTGATTGCAACCCAAGTTATCACTACCTTCATTTTAACCATTATTTTTGCTCTCTAAACTTTTTCATTTACATATGAAGGGATGGAGATTGATGATTGATGCTAACACATTACGTGTGAAATAATTTTTTTTATTTGGACTTGATCGATAATGTTGCTAGGATTGGACTGGACTGGTTGGTAGAAAAGTTGAAATGAAAATCATTTGATATTTCGGTTCGGACAAAGGAATGGGATTGATTTTTGAGCAAATCGTTTGAAACAAGTAAAAAAATAAAATAAATCTATAATTGAGCCAGTTCATAAATTTTTTTAATTTTTAATTTAATTATTGTTAAACCAACAATCGAACCGATTAAATAAAAAATCAATGATTTAATTCACCTATTCACCTATCTGACTTTTAAAACATAATTGATGGGTATAAATAGAAACAATATTTCCGAAATTCAAACACTAAGAACTAAAAATAAAATGACAAGTAAACACTGATCTACACAAGTTTTTAAAATACTCATTGATATATGTGTATGGAAGAGTGTCTAGAATCCAAAATTTGTAACCTTTTTCATCTCTTTTTATGTTTCTTAAATCTAACTCATTTATTTCGATCTAGTATTTGGATGAGGGATTTGTAGAAAAAATTCATTTGTATTAATGTTTTAAAAGTCTAAATATGAATTTACTTGTTTAGGTAAATATATTAGAAATTTTTAAATTTTGTGAGTAATTTCAAGAGAGAACTTTAATAGCTCAAATTCCTTTTTCAAATTCCATCTAAAAAGGTGATTTTTCAAAATCTCATATTTTGATTTAATATACATGGTCTCACTATAAGATAAAAACTTAAATCTCAAATTTTATTTTTAATTATTTATAATTTGAAATTTTGACATAATATTAATAAATTTCGGATGAGTGTAAGTTGAAATCACTATTAAAAATTTATTTCTATATTAATAACTATATTGTTAAAGGTTATGTTAGAGTTGTGTGACCCAAATTCTAAGATATTGCTTGCAAGTCAAGTTAAACAAAATATATCTTCTTTCTAGAAGATTTAGTATTTATGAGTATAATATATTTAGCATTTATTAGCATAATATATTTTTACTTTGATTAGAATTAGGTTTTACAAGCCTATAAATAGACATAGTCTATTCCTCTTGTAATGTGTTCGAATTCGACATAGTGAATTTTTCTTCTCCTCTGCCCGTGGTTTTTTTCCCGAAAGGGTTTCCACGTAAAATCTGTGTGTTCTTTATTTTATTTCTCTTTTCTTTGCGATATATATTGTCATTACCGACATTTATATTTTTTCACAAATTGGTATCCAAGCTTCCGGGTTTTTTCATCTCGATCATGGTAATGGCGTCTTTAAAGTATGAAATTCCGCTGTTGGATCGTAACACCAGATTTGCGTTGTGGCAAATAAAGATGCAGGCAGTTCTTGCACAAATGGATTTAGAGGAAGCCCTGCTAGGGGTAGATAAAATGCCTTCGACATTGACGGAGGAAGAGAAGAAGCGCAAGGATCGAAAGGCATTAACACAGTTACATCTGCATTTGTCTAACAAAATTTTGCAGGATGTGATGAAGGAGAAGGCCGCCACTGCATTATGGAAGAGGCTAGAACAAATATGTATGTCGAAAACTCTAACCAGCAAGTTGCATATGAAGCAACGTCTTTATGCTCATCATTTGGAGGAAGGTGCATCTGTGCACGAACACTTAACAGTATTTAAAGAAATTCTCTCAAACTTGGAGGCAATGGAGGTTCAGTATGATAAGGAAGATCTAAGGTTGATTCTACTTTGTTCGTTGCCCCCGTCTTATTCAACCTTCAGAGACACGATTTTATATAGCCGTGAGTCTCTTACAGTTGATGAGGTTTATGATTCTTTGACCTCGTATGATAAGATGAAACATCTTGTGGTTAAACCCGACTCTCAGGGAGAAGGTCTCTTTGTTTGTGGGAGACAAGATCAGAATGCTAATGATGATCGTGGAAGGACACAGGAACGGAATCCTCGCGGTAAATCTAAGGGTAGATCGAAGTCTTCAAATAGAGGTAAAACTTGCAACTTCTGCAAGAAGAAAGGGCACATTAAATCTGAGTGCTATAAGCTACAGAATAAGATTAAAAGGGAGGCTACGAATCAAAAGGGAAAACGACCAGAAAATTCTGGTGAAGCTGATATTGTAGAAGACTACAGCGATGGTGAACTTCTAGTCGTTTCTGTCAACAATTCTAAAGTGAGCGAGGAGTGGATACTTGATTCAGGCTGCACCTTTCACATGAGTCCCAATCGGGATTGGTTTACAACTTACGAAACAGTGTCTGAAGGTGTTGTTTTGATGGGAAATAATGATTCGTGTAAAATCGCAGGTGTTGGAACAATTAAAGTTAAGATGTTTGGTGGAGTTGTCGGAATACTTAGCGACGTACGACATGTTCTAGAATTGAAGAGAAATTTAATTTCGTTAAGTACTCTTGATTCAAAAGGGTACAAATACACAGCTGAAAGTGGGATTTTAAAGATTTCCAAAGGTTCCCTCGTTGTGATGAAAGGGCAGAGAAAGATTGCCAAGTTATATGTTTTGCAGAGTTCTACTATTATTGGTGATGCAGCTATCGCTTCCTCTTCCTTGTCAGATGATGATATTACTAAACTTTGGCATATGCGCCTAGGGTATATGAGTGAGAATGGCATGGCAGAATTGAGCAAAAGAGGACTTCTTGATGGGCAAGGAATTTGCAAACTGAAGTTCTGTGAGCACTGCGTTTTTGGGAAGCAAAAGAGAGTTCGATTCACCAGAGGAATCCATAACACGAAGGAAACGTTGGAGTATATTCATTCTGATCTGTGGGGGCCATCAAGAGTGCCTTAAAGAGGTGGAGCTAATTATATGCTAACTTTTATTGATGATTTTTCTAGAAAAGTTTGGGCATTCTTCCTGAAACAGAAAAGCGATGTGTTTTTCGCATTTAAGTCTTGGAAAACTATGATTGAAAAATAGACGGAAAACAAATAAAACACCTCGCACGACGACAATGGCTTAGAGTTTTGTTCGATGAGTTTAATAAAGCTGTACAAGTCGGAAGGATCGTGAGACACTTGACGATTCGTCATACTTCACAAAGAAAAGCGGCGTTACTGAGCGAATGAACGTAAGCGATCATGGAGAAGGTTCGATGTATGTTGTCAAATGCCAACTTACCAAAGTCGTTTTGGGAAAGCGACCTCATCGTGCATGTTTTTGATCAACCGATCTCCATCCGTTGCCATTGAGAAAAAGACTCCACAAGAGGTATGGTCTGGTAATCTAGCTAATTATTCTGATCTAAAGATCTTTGGGTGTCCTGCTTATGCTCATGTTGATAATGGAAAATTTGAACCGAGATCCATTAAATGTGTTTTTCTTGGTTATAAAGCCGGTGTAAAAGGGTATAAGTTATGGTGTCCTGAAAATAGAAAAGTTGTGATTAGCAGAGATGTTATTTTTGATGAAACTGCTATGCTACCTAACTTATCTCTTAAAGACTCTTCCAATAAAGAAAATCAAAAGCAAGTGGAGCATCAGATTAATACAGAGTCGATTCCTCAAGCCAGTACAAAAATTTAGAATAGAGTTGCTTCTTCACCACAATACTCTATCGCCAAAAACAGAACTAGAAGAGAAATTTAGCCTCCAAAGAAATATGCTGAGGTTGATCTAGATGCTTATGTTTTAAATGTGGCTGAAGATATAGATGCAAACTAAGAGCCGTCTAATTATTCTGAGGCGGTTAGCTGTGAAGACTCAGAAAAGTGGATGTTTGCTATGCAAGAGGAGATGGAATCACTCCACAAAAACAGAACATGAGATCTTGTGAAACTTCCTAAAGGTAAAAAGGGTGTTCGCTGTAAATGGGTGTTTAAAAAGAAAGAATGGACTCTAGGAGTTGAAGAACCTAGATATAAAGCAAGGCTTGTTGCAAAAGGTTACAGTCAAATTCCAAGAGTGGACTTCACAGATGTGTTCTCCCTAGTTGTGAAGCATAGTTCGATTCGAGCTTTACTTGGTATTGTGGCTATGCATGATTTGGAGCTTGAGCGATTAGATGTAAAAGCGCATTTTTGCATGGAGAACTTGAGGAAGATATTTACATGCAACAACCAGAGGGTTTTACATCTCGAGAAAAAGAGGACTATGTTTGCTTCTTTGAAAAAGTCCCTTTACTGATTTGAAACGATCACCAAGACGAGTGGTACAAGAGGTTTGATTCCTTTATGACTTCTCATGATTTTAAAAGAAGTAGTTTTGACAATTTGTGTTTACTTTAAGAAAAACAGTGGATAGTTCTTTTGTGTATCTACTTCTTTATGTTGATGACATGTTGATAGCAAGAAAAGATAAAGGAGAGATAAGAAAGGTCAAAACTCAACTAAGTGAAGAATTTGAGATGAAAGATTTGGGACCAAACAAAGAAGATACTTGGTATGGAGATTCTCAGAGATAGAAAAGCAAGTAAATTGTACCTAAGTCGGAAGGGTACATTGATAAAGTTCTTTGCGGAGTTCAATATGCGAGTGCTAAGCCTGTTAGTACTCCTTTAGCGACCATTTCGGACTTTTCGTCGGCTTTGTCTCCACAATCGATATTGAGATTGAGTACATGTCACATGTTCCATACTCTAGTGCGAGTGGGATCTCTAATGTATGCTATGGTTTGTTCACGTCAGATTTTATCATATCGATCGGTCACGATTAAGCGAGATACATGGCGAATCCGGTAAAGAACATTGGAAAGCAGTTGATGGATTTTAAGATACTTACGAGGTACTCACGATGTTTGCTTACGATTTGGAAGAACTAGAGATGGAGTCATTGGGTATGTTGATGCTTGATTTTTTTGGAGACCTTGATAGAAGAAGATCTCTCACTTTGGTTATGTCTTTACAATCGGAGGTTGTGCAATCGAGTTGGAAAGCTACATTGCAAACTACAATCGCTTTGTCTACCACTGAAGCTGAGTACATGGCGCCTACTGAGGCTTGTAAAGAAGATATTTGGTTGAAGGCACTCTTTAGTGAGCTAAATGAAGACCTTCAAATCAAAGACCAGATATTTTGTGATGAATGAGTGCTATCTTCCTTACAAAAGATCAAATGTTTCATGAGAGAACAAAACACATTGATGTTCGGTATCATTTTGTTCGTGATATTATTGCTCGTGGTGATATTGTTGTGAGCAAAATTAGTACTCATGAAAATCCTGCAGATATGATGACTAAGTCACTTCCTATAACCAAGTTTGAGCATTGCTTAGATTTGGTTGGTGTTCATTGTTGAAGTTAAACCCTTAAGGGGTTTTATGGAAGAGGTGGAGAACTTGTTCGTTGAGAGTTCGCGATGAAGAACTTGTTTGTTGAGAATTCGTGTCAAGGTGGAGATTGTTAGAGTTGTGTGACCCAAATTCTAAGATATTGCTTGTAAGTCAAGTTAAACAAAATATATCTTCTTTCTAGAAGATTTAGTATTTATGAGTATAATATATTTAGCATTTATTAGCATAATATATTTTTACTTTGATTAGAATTAGGTTTTACAAGCCTATAAATAGACATAGTCTATTCCTCTTGTAATGTGTTCTAATTCGACATAGTGAATTTTTCTTCTCCTCTGCCCGTGGTTTTTTTCCTGAAAGGGTTTCCACGTAAAATCTGTGTGTTCTTTATTTTATTTCTCTTTTCTTTGCTATATATATTGTCATTACCGACATTTATATTTTTTCACAGGTTAAAATATGTCACAGAATCTTGTACTCTTTACAAATTTAAAATTTAGTCTCTCTACTTTTTAAATTTTAAAATTCAAGTCTAACTGTTTTTTTTTTCAAATTTGTTAGTGTGATATTTTGAAATAAAATGAATTATTCACTTCGTAGTCATGTAATTAAAAAATTAACATTGTAATGATATGACTTTAACCGTTGGACTTAAAATTTGAAATCTGAAAAATAAAAATATAAAAACTAAATTCTAAATTTACAAAAATTACATTAACTCTTGAAATTTGTTTTGGTTTTTTGTTTTTGTTTTGGCAATTATCATAATTGGACTTCACATTTCTCCACAAAGATGATTATGTATGTAGGTTGTGAATAAAACTGACAATTTTAGAAAAATCAAGAATTTCCAACCGTTTTTATCAAGAGTATGTTTGAACAGTATAAAGTAATTGAATAAAAGTGTAATTACACTCACTTGTAGCAAAAAAATTGTAATTTCCTAAATATGTTTGGGTAATATTTTCACAAAGACCTATCGTAATATTTGCACTATCATTAATACTATCAATGATAATTTATCAAGCTATCACAAATGTGAAAGAAATCGGACTGGACGGATTAAATCGGGAACTAATGACCTATCCGGTCTAGCACATTCCAAGAATTAGGGTGTTAATAAATCGGTTCAATTGATTCAATCGGCTGAATCAATGTTCCACACTAGTTTGACCTTTGATCCCGTTTTATTATTATTATTATTATTATTATTATTATTATTATTATTATTATTATTATTATTATTATTATTATTATTATTATTATTATTATTATTATAAAGGTTTGAATTAAATGTTGAAGAAACAATAAAAAAGTTACCCATGGAACAACCTTTGTTCCTTCTTCAAGAAATGCTTCATCCATATACCCATTAAATAATAAAATAGAATTCTAATGAGTCTGTCTTTTGACGCGTTCTTTCATTTGTCTTTTTTACACGATCTTGTTTTTTCTTTTCTTGTTCTCTCTTCTGTTTTCTCTATTTTGCTGTGGTGGGGTCCTTCGTTTGTTCTTTTGTCCAGGCTGGAATGGAGAATGCTCCGCGATTCTGATTGGTGGCGAGGAGGAGAGATTGCGTTCCAAGAGGAAGACGCTTCGACAGATCAATCCTTTCATCTTTGCTTGGTGGGTCGTTGCTTAACTGAGAGTGTAGTTCATTTTCCCTCCCTTCGTAATACGTTGGCTGATCTTTGGCATCCTATAAAGGGTATATACATTTCCGATCTGGGTGAGAAACATTATCTTTTTAAATTATTTCATGAGGTTGATATCCAAAGAGTCATTATGGGGGCTCCCTGGTTCTTTAACAACCATCTTCTACTGATTCATAGGATACAAGAGGGAGAATATCCCTTGTCAGTTCCTTTAAATTATTCTATTTTTGGGTCCAAGTCCATGATCTCCCTCCAGGTTTGATGTCTGAAAATATGGCAAAACAATTGGGTAATTTTATTGGACAATACCTTGAGTATGATACGTCGGTTTCTCTATTGGGTATACAAAATTTTATGAGAATTTGGGTCTGTCTCAATGTACTGAGCCCATTGAAAAGGAAAAAGAAGATAGTGTTTGGTTCGGATCGTACTGCTTATGCCAGATTCCGATATGAAAAACTTAGCTTGTTTTGCTTCATATGTGGAAAACTTGGGCATGGAGAGAGTTTTTGCCCCCTTCGTACTGTGTTAGAACCTGCTAATATAACTTTTGGCTGGGATATCTCCCTTCGGGCGGAGGTACGACGGCGGAGCTCCTCGATTAGCAAGTGGTTGAGGGAAGCTGATGGTTCGGTGTGTGGTGTTCTGGGTATGGCAAGTAATCAAAGAGGAGCAAATTCAGGGGGAAATGAGGATTTTGTGAGTAAACAGGGGAGTGATTTGGTCCCAATTAATTATGCTCCTAATTCCTCTCTTTCAAAAAATCAAATGACGGTAATTAAGGAAAATAATTTATGGCATATTAGGGAGGTGGGTGACTCTTTTCGGGTTGGTGGCGGTATTGGGCCTATGGATTCGAATATGTTGAATGAGAATGACTCAATCCATCCTATTGATGGGAAAAAACGACAACGTGTTGTGAATAACATTGAAATTGTTCCAAACGCTGTCCCTGCTAGGGAGAGCTACGAGTTATCGGTTGGCTCTGCTGGACAGAGCAGCCAGACACAATGAAGATCGTTAGTTGGAATATCTGTGGTTTGGGGAGATCACGGACGGTTAAAAGGCTCAAAAATAAATTACGGGCCATTAATCCCCAAATTTTGTTTCTTATTGAAACAAAGCTTAATGCGAAGGATATGGAGATGGTTAGACTGAAGCTTGGTTTTTCTTGTGGTATTGATGTTGGTGCTGTTGGTTCCAAGGGTGGATTATCCTTGGGTTGGAAAGGAAACTCATTGGTTTCACTTAGAAGCTATTCTTCTTTTCATATAGATGTTGATATTTCTGATTTTGATTATGGGATCACGTGGAGATTGACCGAGTTTTATGGTAATCCTATGGAGAGTTTAAGGTCGATGTCTTGGGATCTTCTTTGCCACCTTTATTCTAATAATCTAGGGCCCTGGCTTGTGGTCGGTGATTTTAACGAAATTACTAGTTCTTTTGAGAAAAGAGGGAGTCGGCTTAGATTGGAGAACCAAATGGCTAAGTTTCGAAATGTTTTAAAGGCTTGTGGCCTAGTTGATTTGGGGTTCAGTTGAAGATGGTTCACGTGGGAAAGAGGAAGGTTTCAAGCTACAAACATACGTGAGAGATTAGATAGGGGGTTGCTAATAGTGAATGGATGGACTTTTTCCATTCGTACTCGGTTAAACATCTGAGCCATTTGATTTCTGATCACTGCCCGATTCTTATTGATACGATTGGTAAACGTCTTAGTAGAGAGAATTTTGGAGGACACCATTTCAAGTTCGAAGCTAGTTGGTGCCTAGATCAATCCTTTGGTGAGGTTGTACGACAAGCCTGGGCTGTGCCATGTGATAATGCGGTTGTCAAGTTAGCTAAAGCCAGTCAATTCTTTAGACTATGGAATTGATCACGTTCACGAGAGCTTACAAGACAACGTATGAGATTAGAGGAGCGGTTGACTTATCTTCAGGCACAGGATCCAAATGACGATATCTTGGAAGAAATTATGTAGGTGCAGTTAGGCCTTAATCTGGAGGCGGATAAGGATGAATTTTTTTGGGAACAGCGTGCGAGGGTCAATTGGTTGAAACACGGTGATAAGAATACTAGTTTTTTCCATCGAACAACTCTTTCCCGTCATTATCATAATCATATTGTGGGCTTTGAAAATGAGGAGGGAGGTTGGGTTTCTAATCCGGACGAGATGCTGAGTAGTGCTATGAAATTTTTCGGTGAGATTTATACGGCTTCGGACTCTACTAGTGAACATCGAGTGCTTGAGCTGGTTGAACAATGGGTTACTTCGGAGATGAATAATGAGCTGTTAAAACCCTTTACGGAGACTGAAATCTGTCAAGTAGTAAAATCGATAGCCCCTCTCAAGGCTCCTGGAATTGATGGTTTTCCAACTTTGTTCTTCCAAAGGTACTGGGATATTGTTGGGAGTGATATCTCTTGTTACTGTTTGGCAATTCTAAAAGGGGAGATTGATATGGGTGAGATAAACAAAACCCATATAGTGTTGATTCCTAAAGTTCATAAACCCAAAAATCTCTCTCAGTTTCGGCCAATAAGCTTGTGCAATGTGATCTACAAGATCATTGCTAAAGTTTTGGTGAACCGGATGAGTTTAGTTTTGGGTCATTGTATTAATGAAGCTCAGGGCGCTTTTATTGCAGGAAGGCAAATTTCTGACAATATTTTAATAGCTTATGAGGTTTTGCATTCTCTTAAGACTAGGAAGCTTTGTAAGAAAGGGAATTTTGCGCTAAAACTTGATATGAGTAAGGCTTACGACCGGGTTGAATGGGACTTTTTGGCTGGTATGATGTCGAGTTTGGGGTTTTGTCAAGAATGGATTATTCTTATCATGAGGTGCGTCTACTCGGTTACATATACTATGGGAATAAATGAGGGTATTAGTGATGTCTTCACCCCATCGCGAGGACTGCGTCAAGGTGATCCACTGAGCCCTTATCTCTTTCTGATATGTGCTGAAGGACTTTCAATTCTGCTTAATGAAGCAAAACAGAAGAGGTTGATGTTAGGTGCCCCAATAGGCAGAGAATGGTTTACGATTAATCACCTCCTTTTCGCAGATGACTGTATTTTATTTGGTGATGCTTCGGAGGAAGGGGCCCATACTGTTCGTAACATTCTTAATGAATATGAGTTGGCCTCCGGTCAATAGGTTAATTTTGATAAATCCCTTATTTATTTTGGAGCAAGTGTTGACCATTCAGTAAGGGTTCAAATTACAAACATTTTGGGGGTTCGGATTGCTGTCAATCCGGAAAAAATATTTGGGGCTGCCGATGATGGTTGGTAGAAGGAAGCGTTGGGCATTTGCTAATTTTGTGGATCAGTTTCGTAAGCGAGTGGAGAGTTGGAATTTTTGTTTTCTCTCGATGGGAGGGAAGGAAGTTTTTGTTAAAGCGGTCTTACAAGCTATTCCTATCTATGTCATGCAATGTTTTGAGCTTCCGAAAACATTATGCAACAAGTTAGAAGGCATCATGAACAAGTTCTGGTGGGCTAATGGCAAGTCTGGAAAAGGTATCCACTGGTGCTCTTGGAAGGATCTTTGCTATCCCAAAATATTTGGAGGTATGGGGTTCCGTGATTTTTCGTTTTTTAACAAGGCTTTGTTAGCTAAACAAGCTTGGAGGCTACTCTCTCAACCGAATTGTCTTTTAGCAAAGGTACTCAAAGCTCGTTATTTTCCTTTTAGTAATTTTTTATCTGCTAAGGTTGGGTCTTACCCTTCTTTTACCTGGAGAAGCATATGTGGTGTCTGGGAATTGATAGCTGATGGATTATTTTGGCGAATTGGTAACGGGAGGTTGGTGAATATCTGGAACGATCCTTGGCTGCCTAGTCCTGGAAACAGTCGATTGTCAGTGCAGAATATTTGTACTCAGTGGACTACTGTTAATCATTTAATGGATGAATAATCATTTACCTGGAAGGAAGATATCGTTCATAAGGTGGTTGACCACGATCAGGCGAGACGTATCCTTAATATTCCTTTGGCTCAGACTAATGCAGAAGATACTTTGGTTTGGCGTCATGATAACACGGGGGAATATACAGTTAAGAGTGGTTATAGGGTGCTCCTCTCTGGAAGGTCTCAGCTTACTAATCACAATTTGGCCATGGATGGTAATTACAATAATTTTTACAAGATGCTATGGGAGCTTCAATTACCTTCTAAAATTAAGATACATTTGTGGAGACTTATTAGAGACTATGTGCCTCATCTATGTAATCTAAATAAACAAAGATTAAAACGGGAGGTTGTCTGCCTTGTGTGTAAGGCGGCTCCGGAAGATTCAGATCATCTGTTATGGTCCTGTGAGGTGTTGCGACGTCTTTGGAACTTGCTGAGACTTCAGGTGGACCTGGATAATGATACCTTGGATGGTAAAAATCTATTGGTTAGCAAGTTTATTACTACTTCTGTTGATAATAGGAAAATGTTAACAATTACTTTCTGGGCTTTTTGGTTTATGCGCAACAAGTTAATCCATGAAGGGCGAAATTTTTCTATAAAGGAACTATTATGCTTTATTTAGAGATATGCTTGTAAGTTAAAGATGGGCGGTGAGAATGATTTTCATCCTGTTACCACAGGCTCTATCTTATGGCGTCCACCTCTCTCTGGTGTTATCAAATTAAATTTTGATGCTTCATTTAACAGGGACTCTAATTCATCTATAGCAACAGTGGTTGCACGTAATGATAAAGGCCTAGTTATGGGTGCATGTGTTTACCAGTATGTTGATATCGCTGATGCTTTTTTGGCGGAAGCAAGAGCTTGCGAGCGGGCGCTTCTTTTTGCGATTGACATGGGCTTTAGGAAGATTATTCTGAAGGGGGATTCTTTAACGGTTATAAAGAAGCTTCGTTATGGTTCGGACGACAGATCGGTGATTCGTCCTATAATACTAAATATTCGCATGATGGAAAGGTTTGTAGAAGAAATCTCTTACAGTTTTTCTCCGCGAAGAGGGAACTGTGCAGCGCATAGCTTGGCGGCGGAGGGTTGTCGCTGGCCTTTACCGTGCTGTTGGGTTGAAGAGGTCCCAGGTCGGGCTAATCGCGCTGTGGTTGAGGATTGGGAAGATTGGATTCGTGTTCAAGGATGAGTGCTTGAGTTCTTTGGTGCTTTGAGGAGTGGAGAAGGTTCTTAGAATCTCCATGGCTGCTGGTTCTTCAAAGCTGGCTCCTTCCTTTCGACGATCTTGGTTCTACTGATGATTTAGGGAGGTTTCATGCTGGGTTTCGTCTTGCGTTTCTGGGGGGTCTCTGGCAGATTGTTTTGGTTTTTATTTTTCGGTTTGTTTTTTCTGTGTGCTTTTGTTTTGCTTCTGGTTGCTTGTTTTATTGTCTTTTTGTATTCTCTTTAGTGCTGTCGTTTCATTATCTTTTTCATTTGGTTATTGTGCTGCCAGGTTGTAGTTCCCTACTCATTAATGAAGCTCAGTTTTTTTTGACAAAAAAAAAAAGAAATGCTTCATCCATTGGTTTCTTTCTGGTTAAAAGTTCAATCGAAACAACTCCGAAACTATAAACATCGCCTTCGCCGTTGCTCTTTCGGTATCGAAATATTCTGCAAAAAAAGTACCAAGTTTTAACTTAATTATCAAACAATCAAACAGAGCAGATGAAAAGAAAATGTCTGCAAACGTTGTTTTGTCATAAACCTGGGGCTAAATATCCAAAGGTTCCAGCCACAAACGTTGAAACATGAGTCTTGCCTGGCTCCATCAATGTGGCTAACCCGGAATTGTAGTTACGAGAATAAAATATTGTGTTTAACAGTATTTGAATAAAAACTTAAACCTAAAATTTTATTTTTAATTAATTATAAATATATTTAAAAATTTTATTTTGTTAAAACTATTTATAATTATTAATTTGAAATAATTTTGGGATTTTTTCTTTATTTTTTCTTTACTCTTCTTCTTCTACTATTGCAAGTTAACGGGGGATGGTGTATAGGCCGCCATTTCCACACGGGATGCCAGCATGGCTAGTAACGGGTCACCTCAACTTTCTGTTACGTCTGTAACGGTAGTGACCGATTTATCATTTTTCGATAGTTGAATGACTGAATTGAAATCAGAGTGACTATTTTTTTAGCTGCATTAAAGTTGAGTGACTGTTCGTATAATTTACCTTATAAATATTTAATATGTGATATTTGAAATCTAAAAAAAAAAATAAAAACTTTTTTATCCAAATATACCATAAATATAATAATTTAAAAATATTTAAAAAAGTTTTTATTCAAAAATAATATTTAGAACTTAATTTAAAAATGAGATCCAAAATTAAAAAAATATATTTTAAAATTAAAAAAACTAACCCAAAACTTAAAATTTTCATTTTTGCTTCCCTACTTTCTTCCCTTTGCTGTATTTATGTATGGATAGTCTTATTTATTAATATATTTATAATCATAATTATAGAAAATCATTTCTATAAGTAATAAATGAGTATTACATATATGAATAATGATGATAAATGTAATAAAACAGTGACAAATATATTCACTTAAAAGACGAAATGAACTGATTGGTCCTTATGTATGGAAGTGTCGAACACGCAAATAGCAAAGGCCGTTGCCGTCGCCCCATTTTTTTTTTTTCTTGATGAAAAGAAAATGAATAAATCAACTACATAAAACAACTGTTTTCTTTATCTTCCTCTAACAAATCAATAACTTCCTTGGGAGCCTTATTAAAAACTTGTAAACTTGATTTCCAATTCAGGCTGAATTTAGCAAGGCGATCTGCCACCAAATTCCGATTTCTTGGGATATGTTTAATCATCCACTTTCCTTCCGCCCTCATGATGCGCTGAGCTCTTCTGAGAATAGTAATCCCGGAGTCCTCCAAATCAGGTTCAGACAAGACTTGAACGACTTCAAGATTATCAGTCAAGATCGAGATTTTCCTGTATCCCTTATTGAGCAAAATAAGAATTCCATCAAGGATACCCCAGACTTCAGCTTCAAATGGAGAACAAACTCCTAAAAAAACGAGAGAACCCCACGATCCAATTTCCTTCATGATCTCTAGCCACGCCTCCTGTGGCAGCATATCCAGAATTTTTGAAATCCGAAAATTTGAATAATTTGATTGTGAACATCTCCTGAAGTAATCTTGGAAAAGAAGATATTACTCTTCCCAACACTAATTTTGTGACCCGAGATCTCGCAAAACTAATTGAGGATGGAATCTAACAGCCAGGCTTGGTCAAGCTGAGCTTTGCCAAAGATAACCAGATCATCAGCAAAAAATAAATGAGAGATAGCAGGGCCATTACGAGACAGCCGAATAGGATCCCAATTACCGATCTTCATTTCCATACGAATAATATGTCCCAACCAATCCATGCAGAGAACAAACAAATACGGTGATAAAGGACATCCTTAACGGATTCCTCTAACCGATTTAAACTTACGAGTGGGCACTCCATTCCAAAGGATCTGCATTGTAGATGAGGAAATAGCTGACATAATAACTTTTCGCAGAAAGATGGGGATTCCGGTCGCACTTAACGAGGCATCAATGAACTCCCAGCTAATTTTGTCATAGGCTTTCTCCAAATCTAACTTTATGGCCATCCAGTTATTACTTTTTCGCTTACAGCGCATAGAATGGATGACTTCTTGGGCAAGAATAATGTTATCTGATATGCTTCAGCCAGCTATGAATCCAGCTTGTTCCTGTGAGATCAACTTAGGAAATATTACTTTAAACCTGTTAGCGATCACTTTCATAACCACCTTGTACAGCACAGAGCATAAACTGATAGGCCGGAAATGGCTGAAGTCTTTTGTAACACCCATAACCCGTATCCGTCGCCAGATTAGGGTTACGAGGCATTATCGATCAAATACACAACTTAGAACAGTCATTTATTTCAATTCATGCATAAAGTTATAACAACCCCTTTACAAGAAATTCCAAACTCAAATAGCAACCATTATCTTAATTCATCTAAAAAAAATTCGCATATTTGAACCACTTGACCAACTAAAATCAATTATCAAATCAAATTTCAAACCAACTAACATTCATCAAAGCCATACTACACATGCTTCAAAATTACAACATTCGAACTATATGACCCTCAATTTCATTAAATTCGAATACCTAAATTAAAATCAAACATAATTCAGTTCATATATCAAGCACATATATCACAACATTCATTCGTATATATATATCTATTTTATTAGCTTATTATCCACATATCATTTATAAGTTTTCACACATGCACTATTTAGGCCAAGACTAGCTCTATCATATAGCTTAATAAACTTCCATAAATAAGACATTAGCAACATCAGCAAATAGTCAAATATAATTCCTCTACATTACAAATTCTTGCGCACTTTACCATATTATCATTGACCATTTTTTATTTTAATAACAAGTCAATACATACCTAATTTACATGCGAAATATCATGTCTAGACATCATATATTCAATCATCCCATGAGCCATTAATTCGGTCATCAAAAATAGCATCAAAAATTAGTACCAATTCCATCACCCAATATTAAGCTAATTGTACTATTTCATAACCGAATACAAATATCAATATGTCATTTTATAACTATCCCTATAAACAACAAAACACACTTAAAACATAATCATTATATACTAATAAGTAACCGAATCAAAGTAGCTATTTAACTACTATAATTCGCCATTAATATTTTATGCTCATAACAAAATCAAGCATTAAACTAATCAACTTGACCTTTAAATACCAAACCACAAACAAACATGTCATATGTATATGTATTTAATTTATCTATCATTAGCCGAATATGAAAACCCATCATTTACCAGTTCCAAGCCAATATACAAGACAAATTATACATCAAATTATAAGTCAATAATAAGTCATTCAAATAGCCAAATTCACATTATATAGCAAAGACATCACCTAGTTATAAAAACATGTATCACGAATCGAAAACACATCCATCAACTACGTAATTATTCGAGCCGAATCACATGTTCATCAAACATACTTCCCAAAATAAACACATTAACAAGGTCGATCATTCACAAACATTAACAACATTATCAAGCCATTTTCGCATGGCTATTTCTATACAATTCAAAACAAACCATATTAAAACTAGCCTATACATGCCATATGTCAAAAGTGCAAGCTTTCAAAATACCAAAATAGCGATCGATAGTGTGATGATGATCCTTGACAATCCCCGAGCTCGAGCTAGCTTTATATAACTATAAAACAGAAAAAGATTGCACAAAGTAAGCTTTAAAAGCTTAGTAAGCCATAAGCAAATAAATCATCACAAGAACATTAATAATTCAATTCGAATAGGTCACATTTAACTAATCTCTTACACATATACAATCACTTTTCTCATATAATCCATAATACCACAATAAGCAACTTCACTTACCTCATTTTTCAATGAACATATAAACCTTATATGTACCTAAATTATTTAGCTCAAATTCACATTCGGATTCGTTTGACATTGCCCGTTTAACCATTCGGAATCATTAAGGATACTCGAAAACACATATATCACTTACAACGTCATATCCCATATATGGTCTTACATGTTATCACATATCGATGCCTCTGTCCCAGACAGGGTCTTACACGAATCATATATGATGCCAATGTCCCAGACACGGTCTTACACGAAATCGCACCTCGAAAGTCCTAATGTCATGACATCAGTATCCTATACTATTCCTAAGGCTCATACGGGGCTTTCGACTTCGTAATTCAATCAATTCATGCTCGAAACAAGTCCTCCAATGCTCAATTCAATTCAGCAATATATACAATTAAATTTAAAAACATTTATTTGCATATGAACTTACCTCGTACGGAAACGAACGGATCGGAACGACTATTCAACAACTTTTGACTTCCCCCGATCCAAATTCGATTTCTTCCTTTCTTGATCTAAATCAATTTAAATTTAACTTATTTAATTACAAGTTCATTCAAATTCATCCAAAAACACATAAATGAGAATTTTGCACTTTAGCCCCTAATATTTCACATTTTCTCAATTTAGTCCCTATTTCAAAACAACACAAAATACACAAAATTTCCTTAAACCCATGCTTGGCCGAATCTTCCCTAGGTCCCTAGCTTCCCATTAATTCCATTTATTTCACATTTCGACCCCTAAATTTTCAAATTTCACAATTTAATCCACAACAAGCATTTTTATCAAAAATCACTTAGTAAAACATGATAATCTAACATCAAACTCTCATTATCCATCATCAAACAACAAAAAGCTTAATTATTCATCAATGGCAAATCACAAATTCATCATCAAATCCGAAAATTAAAGCATGGGCTAGCTAATATACGAAGCAACGATCTCAAAAACGTAAAAATTATCAAAAACCGAGCAAAGAACATACCTAAATCAAGCTTCTTAGGTGCCGAACTTAAAAGCTTCAACAATGGTTTCTTTTCTTCTCACATTCGGCCAACAAAAAGATGAACATGCATGTTATTTTATGTTTTATTTTATTTATTACATATTAATATTCAATTTACCATTTTATCCATCATTTATACATAATAAATTCACTTATTTTAAGTCTAATACCGTCCATGCTATTGTTCAATGGCCAAATTACAACAAAAGGATCTCTTAATTAATTAATCAAAACAATTAAGCACTTTAACATATAACATGTCACTTTTACATTTTGCGCAATTAAGTCCTTTTATTAAATTAAGCATACAAACGGTAAAATTAAATTACGAAATTTTCACACATATCAAATAACATGCTGTAAATACCAAAAATAATATTAAAATAATTTTACGACCTCGAATTTGTGGTTTCAAAACCACTATTTTGATTTAACTAAAACCGGGCTGTTACATCTTCAGGATTTTCTTTTTCGGGAATTTGAACAATCAGAGTGTTGTTCAACTCCTTGTCAATCTGTCTTCTAGCAAAGATTTCTTTCACCCATTGACACACATCACCGCCAATAGTATCCCACTGATTTTGGAAGAAGAGGGCATGATACCCATCACTGCCAGGCGCTTTCAGAGGCGCCATATTAAATAACGCCATTTTCATTTCCTCATTAGTGACATCAGTTTCCAGAAAAGAGACCTCCGAATGAGTAAGTTTAGGGAATCCAAATCTAGGTATACCCCTTAAAGTAGGTGGAGTCTCACCATAGAGCCTTTCAAAAAATTCCACCGCCTTAGACTGCAAGATGTCTTGTTCAGAACACCAATCCCCATCATCAATATGTAAGGTAAAAATACGATTGAATTTCCTTCTTTTGATCTGGGACTATGAAAAAATTTCGTGTTTCTATCCCCCAAATGTAGCCAGTCACAACGAGCCTTCTGTCTCCAGAGTAAGTCTTCATGGTCAAGGACGTTTTCCAACTCATCTCTAACTTCCACTTTTTTTTGAGCTAACTGACTGGAAGGAAAGTGATCAATGGCCTTTTGAATGTTGTTAAGTGATCGCATAAGGATCCGCTTGCGTGCTCCCAAAAACCCATACACATTCCTGTTCCAAATTTTAACAAAAGAAGTAAAATTATTAAGGGAATCGACCATATTACCTGCATAATTCCACTGTTCTTTTACAAAGGTGGGAAATGTGTTATGTTGCGTCCATCCCGCTAAGAATCTGAAAGGTCGTCCTTCAGAAACTCCAAAATTTGGGCAAGTGGAAAGTAAGAGCGGCCGATGATCCGACTTAATGCGAGAGAGGTGTTGAACCAAGCACTGGGGGAAAGTTTCCATCCAATCATCATTTGCAAGTGCTCGATCCAATCTTACGTAAGTACTTCCTCGTTGCCAAGTGAAAGCGGGTCCACTAAATCTTAAATCCTGCAAAGCACAAGAATCAGCAAAATTACTAAAAAATTTACAGCGTTTACCTATATTACAGGGACTTCTCTTGTCTGAGAAAGATAAAATAGCGTTGAAATCTCCCATGATAAACCAAGGAATAGACTGGTCTGGAGCGATAGATTGTAATCCTTCCCAAAGAAACTTTCGTTTCAACCTGTCAGGGCTACCATAAACAAAAGAAATGAAGAGAGACTTATTGGGAATAAAATTATCAACTCGAAGAAAAATAAATTGAGGATGACTAGAAATAATTTGAATTCGGACAAAATCCTTCCATCCTACCCATATACCACCAGAAAAACCAACCGCTTCAACTCGATGAGAAGAGTTAAAGCCCAGTTGCTCAATAACAAAATTAGCTTTTTTACCGCTTACTTTCGGTTCAACCAGGCAAACAATATCCGGTCCATGTTCCAAATTATATTCGCCAAAAGCTCGGATAAATTTCCTACTAGCACACCCTTGACAATTCCACGAGAAAATTTTTAGATTAGGAACCATTAAAATAAAATATAATAATAAATAAATAAAAATAAAAGGCAAATTAACTAAATAATATCAAAGCCCACACAAATAAAAACAAAAGATTAAAACCCAACGAAATTAATCAGCCTTACTGTCTAGGGGTATTAAACCCCTCCATCTGTTCATCATTTCTGGTAGTACTTCCAGAATCAACATTCTCCTTTGGTGATAGCCGAGATACTCTCAGCCAATTGCTCCATGGATTTTTTTTGTGAAACACGGTGATGGCCTGAATTTTTAAAGCACACGTTGCTTCCATGTAAGCTTTTGTTTTGCTTACTATTTTTGCCTCTAATTTTCAGACCCTTGCCCGAATCAAAGATCCCCACCGGAGCCATGGAGCTGTTTAAGGGCAGAGAGTCTTTATTTTCAAAGAAAACCACTGCCGTGTGTTTGCCGAAATTAAGACTCCCCACGTCAACCAGCCATTCACCTCTAGTATACTCCTTTAAATTCGAGGTAATTTGGTGCACAGTAGGCTCCTCTTCAGCATGCAAAGCTTCTCCGTCGTTGGCCTGCTCTGTTGCAATTTTCACCGCTGCTAGGGCTCGATCAGTGCTGGCAGTAACGACAGCATCCTACTGACTCACTTCATCTTGGATAGTTCGGTCCATCAAGCTCCAGGCCTCGTTAGGTGAGTAAACTCCAAGGCCCAAACCATTTGTAAGCTTTTCTAAATTTTAGGCAGATTCATTAGAATTAGTGTGGGCCAATTTAGGACCCAAAAATGAGTCCTTATTTCTTTTGATGATATGGCCAAAATCAGTTTTGGAGCCCGTCTACTTGGATTTGCCTATATTGTTTTTCTAATTACCATCTTTCTGACCGTTAAAATGAACCCCCAAATCTTTCCTTCTCTGATCCTCAATAAAATATCTTTGCCTTTAGACTTCCACAAATTAGCCATGTCCCTATCTTGCGTTTCTTTCAATAAATCCATATCCTCAAGGCCACTGAATCGGGAACCTTCCTTTTCCTTCTCATGAAATTCAGTTAATTTCTGTGGATTTTCCCTTAATTTGCGCCTTGATTTCCTTTCTACAATCATCCATGGCCTGTAGTTACCATCTTTCTTCTCGAACCCTTCAACGTTCAATTTTTGAATCTTCGGTTCCGTTTCAGACGATCCCTTGCTCACCTCAACCGTAGATTCAGGAGATTTGAAGTTACAAATGTTTTCCACATACCCATACCGTCCACAGTGAAAGCAGATTGTAGAGAGGGATTCGTATTCTACCTTTTGTTTTCAGAAATTAATCAAGATTTGAGACACCAATGGCTTTTCTAAATTGATATAAACAGCCATCCTAGCAAATCGTCCCCTCGTCCTACTATCGGTGTTCATGTCTAACTAGACCACTTTGCCCACAAGTTCTCCAATTTTTGTAATGATTTTTCAATTGTAAAGATAACTAGGTAGCGCAAGGAATCTAATCCATGCCATCACTACACTTGGGTAAGCCTGCGTAGGATCGAAAGCTACCGTCTAGGGCTGAACAGTCAAATGTTGACCGAAAATAGTCCACGGACCTTCGGAGAGAGCCTTTTCGCAGTCCAGTTTATTCTGGAATTTGACTAGAAAGTAACCATTTTCAATGTCCATCATGTGAATAGGGGCTGAGGGTCTCCACATGCTGTATATTTTGTTCTGTAGAACCGAAAAACCAATGTTATGGCTTAGGAGTTTTAAGATCACTGTGTTATCCATACCCTGAATGAGAATTTGGTGAATCCGATCTGAAAAAGTAATGGAAGGAACACCATTCACTACAGATCTCTGGATGTCTCCTTCCAAAATATCAATCGCTTTCTTTTCATCTGAGTCATTGAGTCCACCCTTTGAGGACTGACCGACAAGCATGTCACGCCAAGAAGTAGGTTGATCTGAGGGCCACTCGATCACCATGTCATTACTCGTCTCTTCCTCCTTGTCTCTAAACCTAACCTTCTTAGGTGTCATCTCCTCCATAGTGGGATTCCCAAGATCATCAATATCATAGAGAGAATTCATTTCAGATGGTGTATGTCAGAACACTATACACTATTCGTCGTCCCATTTTCTATTGTCGTATAAGTGGAAAAAAAAAAGAATCTTACCGACTATAAGGCTTCAATAATAGTAATTAATTAATTAACCAAGACTTTAAAATTCAAATATCTACTGTCAATTTATGTTGATAGATACTAATCTTCATTTGTGAATGAGTGCAAATTACTTCCAATTTCAGATACTGGAACAACTTGCTCAAAGTTTCAATACAACCTCTTAATTTTCCGTTTAAGATTATATAATAGTAGAAAATTAAAAGCCATTTTCGTCGTCCCATTTTCTATTGTCGTATAAGTAGAAAAAAGCAATCAGAATCTAAATCACCAAGTCTTCAATTACTCATTTTATGTCCATTGATATTAATATTCCTTTGTGGATGAGTGAAAATTACATATATTTGGACTAACAATAAGGAGAATTAATGAAGGTCTCATCGCTCCAGTGCTTTGGTTGCTGACAGGCAGGCATAAGCCAGGTTGCCTAAATGCTCCAGCTTGTGGGTCATAAGGGGTAGCCTTTGCCATTTTCTTCGGTTTCTTCCTCCACCTTCAATCTTACTTCCAACCTCATAATCCATGATTCAGAAATAACCCATTCAAATAGTTATCTTCTTTATCTATATTACAAGGAATGCCATGAAAATTTCTTATTTGACACGAATAGTAACTTTTTTGTTTTTTTAATAGTCTAAAAGGTCAAGAAAAGCATTCACTTTAAAATTTTTAAAAAAATCAATTGACCTCTTATAAAAAAAATTGCATTTAATTGAGCCGACTAAAAAAATTTAATTGGCTCTTCTCGATTAGCGGAAACCGTTAGTTAACTAGTTTGACCATTAACTGTGTTGATGTGGTTGACGGAAGCTACCAAAAGTTGCCACATGGCAATATACTAATGTGCAAAAAATAAAAATAAATTATTTTTTTTACAAAAATGAAATCTATTCTAAATAATAATAATAATAATGTGCATATAAAATAAATTTGAACAAATGATTGTTCAAATTCATTTTGAATGAGTGCAAAACTAATAATTTTTTTTTTATTTGGTGAATTACAATAGGAGGGTAAAGCCCTAACAGTAACACAATTAGCGCAACTCGAACCCAAGCCACACTTGGGGCGATGAATACCTTGACTAAGAGCATTGTTAAGAGCAGAAACATCACAATGAAATTGGTGACTAAGTTGGTGAGCACTTATCCAAGCACTAAATGAGAAAATAGAAAATACACAGAACACGAGAAAATGATTATGCAGTTTGGTTTCCCTATGTCTTTCGAGCCTAACTCAGTGAAAAATATTCTCTCTTCAACAATTACAAAGTGAACCTACTCAATCACACACATTATGATCGTTTCCCTCACCCTTACACTTTGAAGATACAATACTCCTACCACTATGAACACCCCTTGTGATCACAGCAAGTAAAACCACACCAACAAGTTTAACTTTAAAATAACACTCCTAAAAATATTCTCTTAAGAACGGATTAGGTGTCTGTACTCAATACATGTTCCTAAACAAGTCTCTCAAATATATAGATATACCTGCTTACAATAGAATATTTAATACAATCCAAATAAAATAGTAATATGATTTAAGTAATACAATATAATAATAACATTTAAGATAAATATGGACTCTTGGTAGCTCAACATCATAATCACAATCCAATCTAAAGTCCATAATCCAAGGGATTGCTTTAGAGAGTTTCGATTCAAATCAATTACCAATATTCACAGTCCTAAGCAGAAAGATCTTCCATAATGGATTAAATATTCACCATGTAATCAATATAGCTCAAATATAAGGTTCAATAAATTGTAAACATCTAAATATGGAAACGTTCTCCATACAGATTTGCTGGCTAAGGAAGTAGGTACTCTCTCTAGCACCAAATTACCAGTTTCATACTTTTCAACAATAGAAAATAATAATTTTAATGTATAAGAATCAGATAATTGATTCCAAAACTAAATTATTTAAAATAACAAGTTTAATGTATTGTTTAGTTTTGAAATCAATTATTTTTTTTACTATATTATTTTAATATTTTTTAAACTATTTTTTTTTTGGTAAAACTAAATGACAATTATAATGCAAGAGAGTAATATAAAATTGTTATCATTTAAAAATAATTGATTCCAAAATTGAATGAAAAAAATAAATTGTTTCCAAAATTATCTGAAAGCATTATACTTTATAATTAATAGTGAATCTCATATATTAATTTAATATTATAATTTTCATGTAAAAAGTTAATAGTATGGCTAATTTTGGAAGTGATAATCAAGTTATGGAAGGTAATTCCGAAATTTACTTAAAGAAAATTTCTTTTCCAATATACTTAAAAGAAAATTTAATATAAATAAATGTACCATGTTAATTGTTAAAGAATCTGCTTGAACTATCGAGAAACTCTTTTCTGTCTGAAACACTATTTCTGGTTAACTTTGCAGTAGGAGCAAATTCCACGGCATCGAATTGTGGTGTTGGAAGGGCTACGAAGAAAGTAAAACGACTGCTGGAGTTATCTATAGAGGTATCTGACCCGATAGTGGATGGGAACGGGTAAACTGTGCAAGAAGAGAACGTGACCAAGGATTCGTATAAGGCTAAGTTGATAGGTAGTTTATCGATTCTAGATGGAAATATTTGTATGGAAGAGGATTTCGAGTTACAGGATGAGGATGTGACGACGGAGACAGTGAATGAAATTCCTTCAATCACGTTTTCGAATTGTGTTAATAGTTTTATTGAAAAGAAAATGGCTTTATTAGTTATGACCAAATTACTGGGTAGGAAAATTGCATTCAACATCTTACTCAACAAGGTGTTTGTACTGTGGAATATCAGGGGCCGATTTCAGTTAATGGATATAGAAAACGACCTTGTCCAGTTCCATGATAAGGATGATTTTGACAATGTGTTGTTAGGTGGTCCTTGGGTGGTTTTTGGACATTACTTGTCAATGAGAACCTGGTCAGCAGATTTCTCAACAACCAACAGCGAGGTGGACATTTAGGTAGTTTGGATTCATTTTACAAGTTTGTCTGAGGGATATTATTCTGATTTTTTGCTTAGGGCTATTGAAAGTATGATCGGACCGGTTTTTCATTTCGATGCTCGAACTGATACAGCAGTCAGAGGGTAGTTCGCTAGATTAGTTGTTAGTGTGGATCTGAAAAAACCACTGGTTTTGAAAATTAGAATCAATGGTAAGACACAAAGAGTTAAGTATGAAAGGTTACCTAACATTTGTTTCTCGTGCGAGCTTTATCATCATAGTTCATCGTTATGAACCGAAAACAAATCAGCTATGACGAAGGATGCGACTGCTTCTACCAATTTAGGGGCTAAGAAATCGAATCTTTAGACTTGGGTGAAGAAAGAGGCGTTTTGTCCTTGGATGCTAGTTGAACGACGATAGAGTGGGAAACCACGTGGTTCATCGGAGGGAAAAAGCATCAGCGGTAATGGTAGTTTGGTGGGTTCAAGGTTCACCGTGTTGAAGGCTGAGGAGGAGGAGACAAGGGTTGATAAAACGTGGAGAGTGGGTTGAATGGGGCTGGTGTTTTGGAGGAAAATCTGGCAGTGATTTTGACTAGGAAAGAAACGGTGATGGATGAAAGGAAAGGTACGAGTTCGTCGGTAAGGAAAGAAAATGATGCGACTAATGGGGAGGTTGGGTTTAGGAGAAGGGATGTTAGGGTTAATGGTAAAGGGTAAAGGGGTTAGTGGAAATTTCAAGTCCACAACACATGCAGGAGCTTAGAATCTAAACTTGTAACCGTCTTCGGACATATTAATGTCCAGAGTGTGAATACTATAGTAAAAGATATATAAATGAGGCAGTATCCACAAGTATACGGGTTCAGTTGTAATATAGTTACAACGGAGTAAGTGAGTACTTCGAGGATCGTACCTAAGGGAGGCTAGTGCTAGATCAATTTTAACCTAAACACCAAAAGATCTAACTATTACTTAAAATAGGTTATATTACACTAATATAAATAAAAGGAGTTTTTAATATTTTTATACTAATAAAATATAATAAAGAAAGAAATAACTATTAAGAGATTGAAAAATAGAATTAATCAAATCTGGTTATGGGTGATTAGCTCGTTTTGGTAATTTTCATCAACTGTCATTTTGGGTTCCTTGTTAATCAACTAGTCGTTATCCCAACAGGATATTCCAATCTTACACTAAAATAACTAGTGTTAAATTTCGTGTTAAATTTCGTCCAGAGTCAATGTCGTGACACATCAGGATCTGTACCGCGACATAGGAGTTAGTAGACTCCTTTTAAAAATGTCTTCAGGGGTATGTCGCAACACTCTTCAGCTGTGTCGCAACGTTGAAGGCAACTTCAGAATTTCTCCATTCTGCTCCCTATGTTGCGACATCGAACCCTCCGTGTTGCTGCATAGTGACCAGTATCAGTTTAGCATGCCTTCTAATGGTTTCCTACACACTTACAGAGTTCATTAGCTCAACCTTAGGCCTCATTCAGCTTGTAAGGTTAATAAAAGACTCAATTTGCACATTTTATTAACTTTAAGAAAACTTACAAAAACCTAATTAAAACCTAATGATAATACTTGTGTAACACCCCAAACCCGTATCCGTCGCCGGAGTAGGGTTACGGAATATTACCAACCAATCAAAGCATTTAACAACAAATTCATATGTAATCATAAGCATATTCTAATAACTCAATTTAACATCACATTCACAAAACAACTAACAACCAAAGACATCCTAGGTACATGCCATTACAAAATTAAACATCACCACACTTGAGATCGGGATTGTTGTTGTTGGATACTGAGTCGGCGATCAAAAGAGAGTACCTAACCTGCGCACGGAAAACAAAATCGCACGTTGAGTAAAACTCAGTGATATTTCTATGATCCAAACATTTTAAGACATGATATAATACATGAATGCTCAAATTAAATTATGCCATCATACTATTATCTAAACATACAATTACAAGATATCACCATCTCAATTTCATGCCTTTATCACTTTATTTCATACTATACTCAATTTTCACAAGTATTCACCTTTAACTAGTTTGAACATATATATCAATTCACACCACTTGCTATATGAATAGCTTTGCATAGATCAATCAACAATGTACTCATATTATGGCACAAACCAATCCACATTAAGCAACTTCACTTATTTGAATAAACACAAGTATATCTAAAGCATTTGAATTTATTTCGCAACTTTAATAATCTAACTCAAGAATATATCATGTTTTCCATGTATCACCATTTCAATAAATTTTATACACACATGTCTTGGTGCATATTAAACAGTTACCATAGCCACAAGCTAATGATTAAACACATAACTTACCGATATCATCATATGTTAAGATAAAGTACATAAACATAGCATCTCTTAAATCATACCTTTCATATTCATGAATATTCATACTTTAATCATTGGCACATCATACCTTTCCATATTTGTTGTAGTGAAGTCAATTGAAACCCTTACCGGAGCTCACACAAAGTGTGTTAAACGATGGTCAAAACCATCCCTTTTTTTTATAATCGATGAATATTGTGAGACGATTGAAACCCTGTTACATGTTTTTTTTGTGCCATAGTCCAACTATGGTCTTACATATGCATTGCCATGACCCTACCATGGTCTTACATTCGTAGTGCCATAACCCAGTTATGGTCTTATCATCAGAATTCCATAGCCCAGCTATGGTCTTACATATAAACACTGTCATGGTCCAACCATGGTCTTACGTCCATAGTGCCATAACCCAATCATCAGAATGCCATAGCCTAGCTATGGTCTTACATATAAACACTGCCATGGTCCAACCATGGTCTTACGTGCGAATGCAACCTGTCTCCATTGATATCAGAAATTATCATTTCCGTAACTTTTTACAATTCATGTTCTATCAACAAATCAATTTAATAGCAATAATTTTATAACATTTAAACTTTAATATTCATAAACACTTAGAAATATAATTGAGTTCATTTTAATGAACTTACAGAGCTAATTTGCAGTAATGGCTCCGAGTTTCTCAATCAATGATTGACGTAATATTAATTCATTATTTTCATTTTCAATTACACACATCAATATAATCTAATATTATGCAAATAGGTTCATATATTTCACTCAAATATAAACTAAAATTAAACCAAACGAACTTACCTAACATGTAAACACGAGATTTTATTTAACTTCATACATTAACCAACATTATTCAACTTCAGTCTCATCAATTCAGCAATGCAACTCCGTATATAACATTTCCATACTATCAATTTAAGGCTAATTATTCATTAATTCATTTTATCAACCGTTCATTGGATTAAATATACATTTTATCATATCTCAAATAATTAATAAATGTATACAAGTATCATATGTATCTATATAAACATCAAAGTTCACAAGTAAAAATTTAAATAATTCAAATTAAGGAATTACGACTTACTTAGCATGTAAACACAAGATTTTAGTTTCCAAGGAAACTTAAAGAAATCATTATCTCCCATTACTAACATACTTCAATACCCCCCTCACTTCCAATCGCCCTTTCAAATTTGGATGCAAATTCTTAGCATTAAAGAAAATATTTAATTATTCCACATGGATGTTGATAATTTACATGTACTGGACTATTCCGAACAACTTAATTGAGTCATTTAGGTTGCTTGTATAAGTGTTATATTTTAATATGTATAAATATAAATTAGGAATCACTTAAATAAATGCTAAAATTCTAACATGTTGGGCTGCTCAAATGGTATAATCAAAATTTAATAACGCTCAAGTAATTGCTGAAATTTTAATATATATATATATAGGCTGTTTCGGACAGCCATGAATAAGGCACAACACTAAATTTGTTAAGCTGGTATCACATTCAATATATCTAAACTTGGACAGCATTAAATCTAGAAAATCATTCATGTAAAACATATTTAATCTGTCCAAGAATCGGACAACATAATGCAGTCATTATTCAAGTCAAAACACATTCAATTCATTCAAATTTGGACAACATGAATGCAGTAGGAATTTATATTAGTTCATGAAACCTAAAAGAAAGTCTCAAAGACTTACGTATTTGGATAGCATTAAGATGCTCTAAAATAAACAACATTAATATACAAAATATTACAGCATAAATGGGAAAATAACACCAATTCAGACAGTATTAGGATACTTCTAAAATAGACAACTTTAATGCACAAATTATGGCAGTATAACTGGGTACTTAATATCAATTCAGATAAACATTCAAATTCTCGCATTTTAGCGAAATTTCAAATGACCCACCAAATCAGACTTAAATAATAATTAACAATTAACTTATTAATGCAGCATGTATTAATTACCAATTACATTCTTCGATAGCTTAATTTGGCATCAATTTAGACATCATTAATTAACATTATTACAACCATGTAACAGCCCGGTTTTGGGTCTAGTCGGAACAGTGGTTTCAGGACCACAAATCCAATGTAGTATAGTTTGTTTTTATTATATTTTTATGGTCTACAGTTTCACAAAATCATTTCGTGAAAATTTCGTTCGAAAATTTTGACGTTTGGGCACTCAATTTAGTCAAAAGGACTAAATTGTAAAAAGTGCAAAAGTTTAGTTCTACATGCTAGAGGTGTCTAATTGCTATGAAATTTTAAATTGAAGGTCCTTTGTTAGTAATTAGACCATTGGATAAATTAGTGGACAAAAAGGCCATGGTGAGATAAAATTTCAAAGTTTTAAGTCAAAGGTATTTTGGTTATTTGGTAAATAAAAGAATAAAAAGGGAAAATAAATCCAAAATTTGCCCATCTTTCTTCAACCTTGGCCAAAACTTGGGAGAACACCATAGCTAGGGTTTTTTCATCTTTCAAGCTTGATTGTAAGTACATCCTAGCCCCGTTTTTAATGCTCTTTATGTTTTTGAAGTCGTTATCATCCGATCAATCTATTTCTACCATTAATTTAAGGAAAGATCAAGGTCTAGGGTATGAACCATGTTGGATATTTGTATGTTTTGATGTCTAATGGTAGATTATGCATGTTTGATGTATGATAAACAACTTTTGCTAGGTGGTTTTTGATGAAAATGTCAAAAGGACCTATTTGTAAAAAGATTATAAAATGTGTGTAAAAGTGTGATTAAATGAAACATATGGACTGCTATAAGTATAAAAGAGGATCAGCTAGGCTTGGGAATCGAACAAATTGAATAGATTTCATTTTTTCGAGCCTAGGGGCAAAAATGTAAATATGTTAAAGTTTAGGGGAAAAAATGTAATTTTTCCATAATGTGATTTTTGAACTGAATTGAATAATGTGAATAATAAATGAGTTAAATTTTCTATTATAGATCAAGAGAAACGAGGTTCGGACCTAGATCGGGGACAAACAAAGTATTTGATAATTAGGTCCCATTCCTACTATTTTTGTATCGAGATAAGTTCGTATGTAAATAATGCATTGTTATTTATGCTTTAATTACTTTATTATTGTGTGAATTATGATCGACTCCATGAACGTAATTGACAAAGTTTGAAAAGAGAAAATCCCAGTTGAACCTTAGGAATAGGTAGGATACAAATGTCATAACATTAGGATTATTTAAGATTACGTGTAATACCATATCTGGGATATGGCATCGATATGAGATTTCGTGTAAGACCATAGCTGGGCTATTGGCTTCGATAGGAGATCCCATGTAAGACCATATCTAAGATATGGCATTGGTATGGTACTATGTGTGTGAGATTTCCCGAGTATCCTTTAGTATTCTAAGTGGTTCAACGGGAAACGTAACGGAAATGTTAACATTGCGAAAGACCATGGTATGTTGCTAATTGGTATAGGTATGTACGTAGAACTTATGCCTAATGAGCTCGATATGTGAAGAATCTCTCGGTAAGGTTATGATTGTGCAAGATATGATATCAAGGTTTCTAATAATATCTATGCCAAGTTGGACTATGAGATTTATAATGACACCTATGTTAATTCATTTCAGGTTAGTTGCATGATAAATGTGTGTTTATGATGCTTATTATTTGCATATGAGCTTACTAAGCATTAAAGCTTACTCCTCTTTCTTTTTCCTTTGTCTTATAGTGTCACCAAGCCAGCTCGGGGATCGGAGACTGTCAGAGATCCATTCACACTATCAAATTATCATTTTGGGTACTTATGATTTCAATATTTTGAGTTATGGCATGTATAGGGTCTTGGTCTTTTTGTTATGTATCATAATTGATTTGTCCATATGTGTTGGCTTCAATAGTTGATAATTCATTTTTTAAATGGCCATTTGATATTGGCTAATATTGGTTAAGTATATATACATATGATGATGTTTTCATAAATGTGGGAAATTGCATGGTTTGATATGCTAAGTATGTGATGTTTGTATGTGATAAATGATAGCATGTAAATGATATGTGGATGCCTTATGTATGGCTGAATGGGTTGAAAGTATATGCTTGGATTGGTGCTATGTTTTGTTGAGTAGGTTGGTGCATGGAAGGGTGGCAAAAAGGCTTGGTAAATAGCCTTATATTTGTCCACACGGGTAGACACACGGGCGTGTGTCTAGGCCATGTGCGACACACAGTCTGCCCCACGAGCATGTGTTTCAGCCGTGTGTCCCCTTCACCTTAATTGTTGCAAAATAGTATGCTCAGTAATGAACACACTGGTAGAGACACAGGCGTGTGTCTCAGCCGTGTGGACGACACGACCTCGAACACGGGCGTCTACCCTGGCCGTGTGAAGTCTACACCTATTTTATGAAAAATTATGAAAATTTAATCGATCACACGGCCTAAGCACACGGGCGTGTGACTTGGCCTGTAACACCCCAAACCCGGCCCATGCGTTAAGACTGGATCTGACATGTCACATGAGAAAAACATGTCAAATCCTTTTGAGAAAACGAGTTGATCTGAAATATTTGATAAAGTACTACTAACCTCGAAGGTTGTTTGATAAATCAATAAATTGAACTAGAAATCTTTATAAATCGTGACTTTTGAAAATATCGTTGATAGTTCGAGAAAAACTTTCCGAGTTAAAATATTTGTAAAAGGTTGTTATGAAATCCATTTGTTAATCTATTTTGGAAAACCTTTATTTAAGTTCTTAGAAAAATACCCATTTAAAATCATTCAAGCAAAATAGTAAGTACGACAAACATAAAGCAAAAATAAAATATTCCAGAGGCCTTATTACAACATAAAAACCCAAAATAGTAAGAGTAGTAAAATAAGCGGAAATAGAAATCTAAAGTTCAATAACACCATTATCTTGAAGTATGGCCTCCATCGAGTCATCCATGGCCCAAATCCACATCATCGAGCATTACCTACAAGGGTTAAGAAAAAGGGGGAGTGAGTTACAAGAACTCAGTGTGAAATCCCTTACCGTCATCCACTGGGCCTGAACCCATATAGCAATATCATGGGCCTAAGCCCTTTTACATAACAATCTTAAAATGAAGCAAATGTATGAATGTATGCAACCCAACCCATCCTAGATATCCATCCGCTACACACCACCCGTACCATCCCATCACACCTGTGGGGATCAAGTCAACCCACCCCGCCAAACACACCAATCGCAGGCAAGTTACCATTTATATAATAATTTGATTGTGGCCAAGCCACCGGAATCATAATGAAACATATTAACACACATTTTTGTCGCAAAGCCACCGGGCTACACTTCTCTTCAACATTTTTCTCATCCCTTGCGAAAAATTATGCAATGCCACATATATTATAAAACATAACAATTTCAAATATAAACAACAATCATCAATCCGGAGATTTGTTACGATAAATCGGCCCATTATCACACTTTGTTATTCGACCCATTAGGGCAATCTATCAAATCGGCCCATAGGGGCATTTTCGTAATTCGGCCCATAAGGGTATTTTCGTAATTCGGCACTTTTAAGGATTTATAAGCAATACAGCCTATTAAGGCATTCTAGCAAATCGGCCCTTTAGGGGCATTTCCGTAATTCAGCTCATAGGGGCATTTTCGTAATTCGGAACTTAGGGGCATTTTTGTAATTTTACAAATAATCCCTATTTTGACAAAACTCAGTATTTACGATGTTTAGGCAAATCACTCGATTCATACCATTTTACCGATTTTGAGTTTTTAAGCAACAATGATCGATATTTCTAATATGATGCTAAACACACGATTTACGGGACTTGGTGAGATTACACACACGATTCACGGTAAGTATTAAACTCTCTTGATCGCGTCGGCACCTATGACAACATAACACTCGATTAATCTAATGAACGAGATTTTTATTAATCTAAATCTAAATCATCGATCTAAAATACTTACTCCCTAAATCGTGAACGACCACGATTTGTCGATTCTCACCGGATGATGGTCCACAACCCGGTGGAAAATCCTGAACCGCCGATACTACCCTTCGTTTGAATTTAGGAATAGGGATCGCAGATCAGCTCCATTTGTGTTCTCCACTCGCTTTCCCTTTCAAGTCGGTACCCCTAGCCTCCATCGGATAAAAATCTTAGTTAGAACGATATTACGTTGATATGAGATGATTGACTACGAAAAAGATTTGGCTTACCACTAGAATCGTATGATCAACAAGTGGATAGATCGAGTGATTTAGTCACTAAAAATATAATTGATTTGTCGCAACCACTATTCCGTTTAGCAAACTAACCGGTCAACGAAAAATATCTAAAAAGAACCATGATGAATCCCTTACCGTAAAGATTATAAAATCGATTCCCAACGATTGTACAATGGCTATGGATGAGTCAAAGTTTCGGCCTTCCACTATAACTCTACATTAGAAGTGATCACATTGTAAAGAGTTATGAAAGGAAGATATTTCGGTTGGAACAAAGTGAATATCCGAATGTTGATAGCACACATTCGGCTAGGAAAAAGAAAAGTAAAAAGATAGAATAGAACCACTTACCGATTGATCAAAGGAGTGAGTGTCAACACGAATGAGAAGAAATGATAAAGAAGAGATGAAGGGTTCGGCTATAGAGGAAAAATGAGCAAGAATATTCGGCTATGGGGTATGGATTAGAGAAGAAGAAAGAAGGGTTGGAGAATTTTGTAAAAGGAAAAGAAAGATGGAAAAGGAGTGCTTAACTAGATTCGGTTTTCCAAAGGAAAATGAGTGAAATAATTTGGTCTCAATGGCTTAGGTACTTTCGGCAAACAAGAAAGAAATGAAGAAAATGCTCACTAATGGCTTGAATTTTCCGCAAAGAGAAGAAGAAGTTTGGAGAAAATGACACAAAATAATGCTAAAAGGAATTTGGCCTAACAAGCAACAAAGTTTGCCAAATGACAAATGAAGAATCAAGCTACCCCAATACCCCCTTCCCAAACCGTGTTTTGCTTTGCCAAAAGGGATAAGTGTTGACCAAAAACACTTTCCAAAACATCACCCATGAAAAAGGCCAACATGTTCCCTTATCTTGCCTTTTTCTTTTGATTTCTTTCCTTACCCTCACCCTTGCCTTATTTCCTTAGCCACCATACCATAATTAAAAAGTCTTCCCTGCCTTAAATACCACCTTGGCTGACACTTAGGGAAGGATCACAAAAAAAATAATAGCCAAAATTTGCACCAAATGGGATTCGAACCTCTTCCCTTAAAGTCCTTCATGTGACGCCACAACCTCTTTGCCATATGCTCAATTATGCTAGCAAATTACTCACCTGTTCCATAAGCCTTGATGCCACTTACTATATCTCCTTAGAAGGCTTAAACACAAAATTTTTACTAGGGCCCAATTCAACCCCGAGCCTTCATAGAACCCCTAAACATACACAATTAATATTTTAGCTAGCCTCACACAAGATATCATGCAACACATAAAATTCTAAATTTTAGGATGTTACATGGCCGTGTGACCTCAATTTGATGATGACATCATAAACATAAAGCTCCCTAAATTGAACACGGCCTGAAGCACGGGCGTGTCTTAGGGTCATACGGGCGTGTCCCAAACCCACACAGGCGTGTGACTCATTTTTTATGAAAAATTTCCTAAGTTTTTCAAAAGTTTCCAAAGTTCTCGGTTCAGTTTTGAACCACTTCCGATGCATGTTTTGGGCCTCGTAAGCTCATTTTAGGGACGATATAAATGTTTTTGAAAAGTTTTAAATTTGAGTGGAAATTCATGTCTCAGTTTTGAATGTTTACTTTTGAGTAAGTTCGGTAATGCCTCTTACCCTATCTCAGCGTTGGATACAGATAAGGGGTGTTACATTTAGTGGTATCAGAGCTATGGTTTAGTCGATTCTCGAACTAACGTAGCGTATGTAAGAGTCTAGCTATACATGCCATAAATGAACTGTGATAGTGTGATGACTCCTGACAACTTTAAATTGTGTTTTCATATAGTAATGGATCCCAATCGAGCTGAGGCTGATGAAGTCGAAAGTAATATGCCGGCTCCCGCTCAAGGGGCAGCGCCGTCTGATAATAGACCTCCTACGATTAGTCAGGGAGAAGGAGGCAGGGAAGCCTTTTTCCATACAATGAATGAGTGGTATTCGGGATTTGTTCGAACAAATTCAAATGCCCAACCTCTTCCACTCCCACCCATTCCTCGATCGGTTCCCGTAGCCCCACAAGATATGGACTTTGTAAGAATGAATAAGCCCTTGGTTGATAAGATCCGAAAACATGGGGCTGAAAATTTTAGAGCTAATATGGATGATGATCCCGAGAGAGCCGAGTTTTGGCTTGAAAACTCCGTCAGGTTATTCAATGAGTTGTCCTGCACACCGGATGAGTGTTTAAAGTGTGCTATCTCGCTTCTGAGAGATTCTGCATACCACTGGTAGAATATACTGGTATCGGTGGTACCGAGACAAAGGGTTACATGGGAATTCTTTCAAGAGGAGTTCTGGAAGAAATATATTAGTCAACAGTTCATCGATCAAAAACGTAAGGAATTTCTTGAGCTAAAGTAATGCCGTATGTCAGCTACCGAATATGAACGAGAATTCGTTAGACTTAGTAAATATGCTCGAGAGTGTGTTTCCACCGAGGCTATTATGTGCAAGAGATTCGAGGATGGTTTGAATGAGGATATTCGTGTGTTAGTTGGGATTTTAGAGCTGAAAGAATTTGTGGTATTGGTTGAACGGGCTTGTAAGGCCGAAGAGTTGAAAAAAGAGAAGAGAAAAGCTGATCTCAAAACTAGAGATTCAAAGAAAAGACAGAAGAGTAAATCGTTTCCAACTCAGTCCAAGAAGTCTAAAAAAATGTATTCCCGTTCGAATTTTTTAGCGGGGTATTCACGCAGAGATCGCGAGAAGCAACATTCGAGTTTTAAATCTCAAGCCACCTCAATGGCGAGTGTGGGCAATGTAAAGTCTAATAGACCCGAATGTCAACAATGTGGAAGAAGACATCCTGGTGAGTGCAGGATGAATGACCGGGCTTGTTTCAAGTGTGGCTCTCAAGAGCACTTTATCCGAGATTGTCCTGAAATGGCTGAGAAGGAAAAATTTCAGAGTGTCAGGCCGAGTAATACTGCTAATAGAGGTAGGCCACCGAGAAATACCAGAAATGGAGCTAGTAGTAAAGGTGTGACGAAAGATACAGCTGTGAGATCCGAAGCTCGAGCACCTGATAGAGCCTATGCCATCCGTGCTCGCGAAGAAGCGACATCTCCCGATGTTATCACTTGTACTTTTTCTCTATATAATACTAATGTAGTTATATTGATCGATCCTGGATCGATGCATTTTTATGTATGTGTGAAATTGGTAGCTAGTAAAAATTTGCCTGTTGAGTTTACTGAGTTTGTGAATAGAGTGTCAAACCCCTTAGGCAAACATGTTCTAGTTGATAGAGTTTGCAAGAATTGCCCATTAATGATTCGAGGTCACTATTTTTTGGCAGATTTAATGTTGTTGCCATTTGATGAATTCGATGTTATTTTGGGCATGGATTGGTTGACATTGCATGATGCTGTAGTGAACTGTAAAAGAAAGATTATTAAACTGAAATATGAAAATGGTGATATTCTTCGGATTGATTCAGATGAACTGGGTGAGTTACCCGTTGTAATTTCTTCGATGTCTACCCAAATATATGTAAGGAAATGTTGTGAAGCTTATCTTGCTTATGTGTTGAATACAAAAGAGTCTAAATTGAAAATTGAATGAGTGCCGATAGTTTGTGAAGATATGGATGTGTTCCCGGAAGAGTTACCAGGGTTACCTCCAGTTAGAGAAGTTGAGTTTGGTTTTGACTTAGTACCAGGGACCTCGCTGATATCTATCGCTCTGTATAGAATGGCTCCGACCGAATTGAAAGAGTTAAAGACTCAGTTGAAAGAGTTGACAGATAAGGGTTTTGCGAGACCAAGTTATTCTCCCTGGGGTGCTACGGTATTGTTTGTAAAGAAGAAAGACGGATCCATGAGACTTTGTATCGATTATCGAAAGCTCAACAAGGTGACTATAAAGAAGTATCCCTTGCCGAGAATAGATGACTTGTTTGATCAGTTGAAATGAGCAACAATATTCTCGAAGATTGATTTGAGATCTGGCTACTACCAGTTGAGAGTTAAAGAGTCAGATGTGCCAAAAACTGCTTTCAGAACAAGGTACGGGCACTATGAATTCCTTGTGATGCCTTTTGGGTTAACGAATGCTCCTGCAGTTTTTATGGACCTAATGAATCGAATCTTTAGACCGTATTTGGACAAGTTTGTAGTTGTGTTTATTGATGATATTTTGATTTATTCTCGTGATGAGTCCGAGCATGCCGAACACTTGAGAACTGTTTTACAGACTTTGAGAAATAAGAAGTTGTATGCTAAGTTCAGTAAAAGTGAGTTTTGGCTCAGAGAAGTCAGATTTTTAGGACATATTGTCTTAGGTGATTGTATTAGGGTTGATCCAAGTAATATTTTGGCAATTGTTGATTGGGAACAGCCAAGAATGTATCTGAAGTTAGAAGCTTTTTGGGCATATTCGATTACTACCGCCGATTTTTCAAAGGGTTTTCAATGATTGCTACCCCTATGACCAAGCTGTTGCAAAAAGATGTCAAATTTGTATGGTCCGAAAAATGTCAGCAAAGTTTTGAGAAGTTGAAAGCTTTATTGATTGAGGCACCGGTTTTAGTGCAACCTGAACTGAGAAAGGAGTTTGTGATTTGTAGCGACGCGTCACTGAATGGATTGGGATGTGGGTTGATGCAAGAGGGCAAAGTGATAGCTTATGCCTCGAGATAGTTGAAACCGCACGAGAAGAATTATCTGACGCATGATTTGGAATTAGCTTCTATTGTGTTTGCTTTGAAAATTTGGAGACATCATCTGTACGGTGAGAAATGTCATGTTTTTACTGATCATAAGAGCTTAAAGTACTTGATGACTCAAAAAGATTTGAACTTACGGCAACGAAGATGGCTTGAGTTACTGAAAGACTATGACTTGGTGATTGACTATCACCCGAGTAAAGTGAATGTGGTCGCCGACGCCTTGAGTAGGAAATCCTTGTTTGCCTTGAGAGCAATGAACACGAGGTTGACTTGGTCCGATAATGGTTCGATCCTAGCTGAGTTGAGAGCTAGACCGTTATTTCTTCAACGGATTTGTGAAGCTCAGAAATGTGACAGTGATTTGCAAGCTAAGAGAACTCAGTGTGAATCGAGCAGTGATTCAAATTTTCATATCGGATCCGATGGTTGTTTAATGTTCCGAGGTGGAATATGTGTGCCAAAAGATGATGAACTTATTCTGAAAATTCTTTGTGAGGCACATAATGGTTGCTTGTTTGTGCATCCGGGTAGTACGAAAATGTATAATGATTTGAGGGCATTGTACTGGTGGCCAGGTATGAAACGAGATATATCAGAGTTTGTCTCGAAATGTTTGATTTGTCAACAAGTAAAAGCCAAACACCAAGTACTTTCGGGTTTACTTCAGCCAGTGATGGTACCCGAATGGAAATGGGACAGAATTACGATGGATTTCGCAACTGGATTACCTCGACTCTGAAAAAGAAAGATGTCATTTGGGTCGTTGTTGATAGATTGACGAAATCGGCTCATTTTATTCCAGTAAGTACCGATTATTCGCTTGATAAGCTAGCTGAGTTGTACATTTCTGAGATTGTAAGATTGCACGGGTTGCCTACTTCGATTATTTTGGATAGAGATCCGAGGTTCACTTCGAGATTTTGGAAGAAGCTACAAGAGGCTTTAGGTACAAAGTTGAACTTTAGTACCGCGTTTCATCTGCAAACCGATGGTCAGTCTGAAAGAACGATTTAGATTCTTGAAGATATGCTCCGATGTTGTGTTTTGGAATTCGAAGGTAGTTGGGAGAAATATCTACCATTGATCAAATTTGCATATAACAACAGTTTTCAGTCAAGTATAAAGATGGCGCCTTATGAGGCATTGTATGGCCGCAAGTGCCGAACACCTTTGTATTTGACCGAGCTCAGTGAGAAATAGATTCACAGGGTAGACTTGGTTAGGGAAACTGAAGAAAAAGTAAGGGTCCGTTTGTTTGCCAGTAAAATGTTTTCCGGAAAATGATTTCTGGAAAATGATTTACTTTTCTGGAAAATGATTTACTGAAAATATTTTCTGGTGTTTGGATGAATCTGTGTAAATTATTTTACATTGTTTAGTGATTTTCAAAATATTTTCGGGAAAAGTTGTTTTTACATATATTAATAAATTTATATACATATTAATAAATTTTTATATTTTAAATTGTTTTTACATATATTGCAATGATTTATTTATAAATAAATAAATCAAATTAAATATATAATAATACTCAATTATTAAGCTACATTATTAACCGTCATAAATTGAAAAAACCAAAGTCAAATAATGAATAATTATAAATTAGCTACAAGGATTGAATAATTATAAATTAGCTTCCAAACCATAATTAATACTAGAAATTAATAATATTATCCAAATGCATAATTAGTAGTACACCACATAATAACAACAACATTGTCCAAGTGCATAACTAATATTACTTATTTTCACCTTTTTAATAATACATTTTTAGCTCTTATCAAGTGTTTAAAATTTTATACATTAATTTAAAAACATATATTTTTAATAAATACAGAAGATCAACTTGTGCATCGTGATGAGAAAAAATAAAAAAATTAATAGATAGATAAATTTCAATACTTAAAATTTATTTTTAAAAACTAAAAAAATAATTTGTATCTTTATCTACCATCAAGTCTGTAAGAGTTACATCATTAAGTGAAACCCTTTCCTCAACAACATGGCTAATTAGTGGTGCTTGAGTGAAAGCGAGTTGTTTTGGAGGGTGAAGATCTCAAATCTCATTGTTAAGCATTGAAACAATAGTAGACATAATAGGCCTATCTTTAGCATATTCTTGGATGCATAGCAATCCAACATGTATGCATTTCCATATTTCTTTCTCATTCTTTGAATTTAATTCTGACTTTGAAATAATCTTGTCTACTAAGCTCCAAATATTGCCTTCTGCTCCATAGTCTCCACGCCTGTAAACAAAAATAACTTTGCTTAAATTATCCAACCTAACTTGACCCAAAATTTTGAACTCAAAGCTTCTAAAAAGTTCAATTGGCTCAATTCGATATAAATAACAAACTACATAAATTCTCTTGATTAGGCTCAACTTCAAGCTTAATTATTTGTATTCAAGCTCGAGTTAAACTTGCAAGCTACTCAATTCAAGTATTAAGGTTTCTCAAATTCAGCTTGCAAGAAAAATAATTCAAGTATTAATATTCTTAAATTTAGCTCACATGATAGTTGGACTCAACGATTACTGAGCTGAAATCAAGTTTTCTCAAACCAAACCCATCTTATGATAAATGTCAAGAAATAGATAGATGGAGTTATTGGCCATACTTTCACCAACTTTCAAGACACCCTCCTAATACTTAATTGAGCCCGATGACATACACATGCATGCATTTTCCATGTTATTCAGACATGTCTAACATGTATTCAAAATTTTCTTCTTAAAATGTTTTCTCAGATAATGACAGGATTGAATCTCTATACTATGCCTGCACGATATATCTTACAGACAAGTATTTTAAAGAAAATGACAAACTCAAATCAATGTGGGCATATTCTAAGCAAGGAGAAAATAGAAACTAGAGGGTATAGAACCAAACAGCAACTTTATCAGCCTCTTCCTCACTCATGCAGGCTTCAAACAGATGATTAGCCTTATACCAATATATAGAATCAATTTTAGATGAATCCCCGTTAAGGGAAGCACTTTTCAATACCACTGCCATTCCAGAATAAACAAAAAAAGAGGTTATTGTTTATCAATATGCATTTTTTCCCTCTATGGTACAATGCCAAGAAGACCTTAATCTATGAATAGGGAAAATGTTGCGAGATATGCGATTCCAACTCAGATCTGTTGACCCCTTAAAAATGGTTGCATGAACTAAACCGAGCTAGCTTCTAGGTTCTAGCAATAAATTATTCAGAAACATGAGAAATGAAAGTGAATGATGTCACAGTCCTTATACCGGATAAATGGTCTATACTCAACAAATGACACCTAAATCAATAGATGTAAAGCCTACAATAACCTATAAAAAGTAGTAAGATGAAGCTCATATATATTCAGTTTAGAATCTATTTAAGGACCTTGGAAGAAGTTTTTACAGCTGATGCAATCACAACTGTTTGCCCAACTTCAAGGCCATTCAAACCAGCATGAATGTTAATAGAATTTGTGCAGAATACTGCCAAAAGCCCCATATTCTAGGACCCAACATGCCATTAATAGACAATAAAGTACATTTCTTAAATCATGGCCTTCAAGTTGACTTGCCAGTTCTTCGCATCACTATTTTCATTTTTAATCTTAAAAATAAGACGTGTTAATTCCCGAATGTTTAGTCAGAACTCGGAAAGCACTGAGTTTACTATCATGACATTTGGGTGAAGGGACATGCCTACACAATACATACATTGATGCGTACATGTATGTAAACAAAGACCAGGCAAATGAAACATATGGCAAGGAACACACACCTATAGTGTCCTAGAATTCCAACTAAAGCCATGGTCATTCCAGCAAAGTATGTGTATGTATTTCCAAAACACATTTGGTTATTTCCAAAAATGCAAATCCAATTTAACAAGGTAATCCACTATGATTATCCATATTATAATATTGCTAGGAAAAAAACATAGTAAAATCACTTTTCCCTCAATTTATCAGCAACCAAAAAGAGAAAGAAAGAAATAAAAGCAACAAAGTTCCAGAAAAAGAATTTCAGACATTTCAACATCAATAGAGCAAGCAAAGAGAAACACCAACAAAATTTGTGAAACTCCACTTTTCTGTTAACTCTTCCCTATAGAAAACTCAATCCAAAGAGACCTCCAGAAACCTCAAAATCCCGAATTTTTCCAGTGATTTTTTCGGTACCAGAAAATAAGCACAAAACAAACAATGCAGCTTTTGGAAATAGCAAAAACAACTTTAAAAATTTATTACTGACAAAAGTGAAGGTTAAGATTCATATAAACAATATACATTCATAAATATCCATTTTTGGGACTAGGGTTTAAAATGGGGAAAATACTGAAATAAAAATGAAAGGGGTTTTAGGTTGAAGGAGAAACAAGATTATGAGAAGCATCAGAATTGGAAATATAAATGAAAAAAAAATCAACTAGAAAGGAAGATTACCAGTCTTGCATTTGCGGTAGAATCTCTGACACTCTCAGCCGAAGAGGAACAGGAAAATTTTGGGGAAAGAGAGAAAGAAATTTGGCTGTGAAAGAATGAAGGAAGGAGGAATGAAGGAACGAAGGAAAAAGGGGAATCTGCTTGAGAGCTCTTTGGGAAAATGTCTTACAGAAAATCAAACGGTAAGACGTTTTCCAGAACCAAGGAAGTGATTTTACCCATGTTTGGAAAATGTTTTCCTTTAGGAATTCATTTTCCACCAAACAAACACTGGAAAATCTGAAAAATGTTTTCCGAAAAACATTTTCCACCAAACAAACGAAGCCTAAATGTAATTCGAGATTGCTTGAAAGCTGCTTCAGATCGACAAAAGTCGTATGCAGACTTGAAAAGAAAAGAGATCAGATTTCAAGTAGGTGACAAAGTCTTTCTAAAAGTATCTCCGTGGAAGAATATTCTAAGATTTGGCCGTAAAGGCAAGTTGAGTCCACGTTTCATTGGGCCGTATGAAGTTATTGAAAGAATAGGGCCAGTGGCATATCGGTTAGCTTTACCGACAAAGTTGGAAAGAATCCATAATGTGTTTCATGTGTCTATGCTGCGACGTTATCGATCAGACCATTCACATGTGATTTCTCCGACAGAGGTTGAGATTCGACCCGATATGACTTATGGTGAAGAACCGATCAAGATTTTAGCTCGGGAAGTTAAACAGTTGAGAAATAAAAGTATAGCCCTAGTGAAAGTTTTGTGGCAAAGACACGGTGAGGAAGAGGCTACGTAGGAACCTGAGGAAGCTATGCAAAAATAGTACCCAAACCTATTCTCTGATAAGAATTTCGAGGACGAAAATCCCTAAGGGGAGAGAGTTGTAACAGCCCGATTTTGGGCCTAGTCGGAACAGTAGTTTTGGGACCAAAAATCCGATGTAGTAAAGTTCATTTTTATTATATTTTTATGGTCTACAGTTTTACGGGATGACTTCGTGAAAATTTTGTTCGAAAATTTTTACGTTTGGGCACTCAATTTAGTCAAAAGGACTAAATTGTAAAAAGTGCAAAAGTTGAGTTCTACATGCTAGAGGTGTTTAATTGCTATGAAATTTTAAATTGAAGGTCCTTAATTAGTAATTAGACCATTGGATAAATTAGTGGACAAAAATGGACATGGTGAGATAAAATTTCAAAGTTTTAAGTGAAGGGCATTTTGGTCATTTGGTAAATAAAAGAATAAAAAGGGAAAATAAAGCCAAAATTTTCTCATCTTTTTCAACCTTGGAAAAAACTTGGGAGAACACCATAGCTAGGGTTTTTTCATCTTTCAAGCTTGATTGTAAGTACATCCTAGCCCCGTTTTTAATGCTTTTTATGTTTTTGAAGTCGTTATCATCCGATCTATCTATTTCTACCATTAATTTAAGGAAAGATCAAGGTCTAAGGTATGACCCATGTTGGATATTTGTATATTTTGATGTCTAATGGTAGATTACGCATGTTTGATGTGTGATAAACAACTTTTGCAAGGTGGTTTTTGATGAAAATGTCAAAAGGACCTATTTGTAAAAAGATTATAAAATGTGTGTAAAAGTGTGATTAAATAAAAAAATATGGACTGTTATAAGTATAAAAGAGGATCGGATAGGCTTGGGAATCAAATAAATTGAATAGATTTCATTTTTCGAGCCTAGGGACAAAAATGTAAATATGTCAAAGTTTAGGGGCAAAAATGTAATTTTACCATAATGTGATTTTTGGACTGAATTGAATAATTTGAATAATAAATTATTTAAATTTTCTATTATAGATCAAGAGAAACAAGGTTCGGACCTAGATCGGGGGAAAACTAAAGTATTTGACGATTAGGTCTCATTCCTACCAATTTTGTACCGAGGTAAGTTCGTATGTAAATAATGCATTGTTATTTATGCTTTAATTTCTTTATTATTGTGTGAATTATGATCGACTCCTTTAACGTAATCGACAAAGTTCGATAAGCGAGAAAATCCCGGTTGAACCTTAGGAATAGATAGGATACAAATGTCATGACATTAGGGTTATTTAAGATTACGTGTAATACCATATCTGGGATATGGCATCGATATGAGATTTCGTGTAAAACCATAACTGGGCTATTGGCTTTGATATGAGATCCCATGTAAGACCATATCTGAGATATGGCATTGGTATGGTACTATGTGTGTGAGATTTCCCAAGTATCCTTTAGTATTCCAAGTGGTTCTACGGGAAACGTAACGGAAATGTTAATGCTGCGAAAGACCATGGTATGTTGCTAATTTGTACAGGTAAGTACGTAGAACTTATGCCTAATGAGCTCGATATGTGAAGAATCTCTCGGTAAGGTTATGATTGTGCAAGATATGATATCAAGGTTTCTAATAATATCCATGCCAAGTTGGACTATGAGATTTATAATGACACCTATGTTAATTCATTTCATGTTAGTTGCATGATAAATGTGTGTTTATGATGCTTATTATTTGCATAGGAACTTACTAAGCTTTAAAGCTTACTCCTTTTTCTTTTCCTTTTTCTTATAGTGTCACCAAGCCAGCTCGGGGATCGGAGACTGTCAGAGATCCATTCACACTATCAAATTATCATTTTGGGTACTTATGATTTCAATATTTTGAGTTATGGCATGTATAGGGTCTTGGTCTTTTTGTTATGTGTCATAATTGATTTGGCCGTATGTGTTGGCTTCAATAGTTGATAATTCATTTTGTAAATGGCCATTTGATATTGGCTGATATTGGTTAAGTATATATACATATGATGATGTTTTCATGAATGTGGGAAATTGCATAGTTTGAGATGCTAAGTATGTGATGTTTGTATGTGATAAATGATAGCATGTAAATGATATGTGGATGCCTTGTGTATGGATGATTGGGTTGAAAGTATATGCTTGGATTGGTGCTATGTTTTGTTGAGTAGGTTGGTGCATGGAAGGGTGGCAAAAAGGCTTGGTAAATAGCTTTATATTTGTCCACACGGGTAGACACACGGGCGTGTGTCTAGGCCGTGGCGCGACACCTGATCCGCCGCGACGGCATGTGTTTCGCCGTGTGTGTCCCCTGCACCTTAATTGTTGCAAAACAGAATGCTCAGTAATGAGCACATGGGAAGAGACACGGGCGTCTGTCTCAGCTGTGTGGACGGCACGGCCTCGAACACGGGCGTGTGCCCTAACCGTGTGAAGTCTTCACCTATTTTATGAAAAAATTTGAAAATTTAATCGATCACACGGCCTAAGCACACGGGCGTGTGACTTGACCGTGTGACCTCAATTTGATGATGATGTCATAAATAGAAAGCTCCCTAAATTTAACACGGCCTAAAGCACGGGCATGTCTTAGGGTCACACGGGCGTGTCTCGAACCCACACGAGCGTGTGACCCCTTTTTCATGAAAATTTTCCTAAGTTTTTCAAAAGTTTCAAAAGTTCTAGATTTAGTCCCGAACCACTTCCGATGCATGTTTTGGGCCTCGTAGGCTCGTTTTAGGGACGATATGAATTTTTTTGAAAAGTTTTAAATGTTAGTGGAAATTAATGTCTCGATTTTGAATGTTTGCTTGTGAATAAGTCCGGTAATGCCTCGTACCCTATCCCGATATCGGATACAGGTAAGGGGTGTTACAAACCATTTCTCCTATTGTAATTAATTGTCCATCAATAGCCCAAACAACATAAACATACAGCTATTGAACACCATTTAACCAGCACATTAACTAACACTTAGACATAAATTTTGCAGCATTTACTTTGCTTTTATTCTCATTCAATAACTTCATAAATGGTTGCATTAACCCCTTTAACAATCAGGTTTAGAAAACAAAAAACGCAATTAAATAAACATCATTAATTTAGCACATCAAATGGCATTCGGTCATACATCTACAGCATTAAATTAGTCTTCTATTACCTTCCCAGCTGCATTAATGGCAGCATCAAACACTCCTATTCACAGGTTTCAGACATAATAAATACATCACTATTTATTCATTTCCCTTCATACCAGACGAACCAGTTTTGACATTTTAATAGAGCAGTTAAGAAAAGAAAAGGAAAAAGGATGTGAGAAACTCACGGAGATTTTTCCCCAACTGATCCTAGCTTCTAATATGCTTTTACACCTTCTTACTACAACCCTCTTCCTCTCCTTTAGCAAATCATTGGAGAATTAAGCTTCTAAACAAGCCAAAACAATGGTTTTTCCCTACATGCAACCGGTGTCATAGTCTCTCTCTCCATTCGAATGAACAAGCAAAAACAAGGAAGAAGGTAAAGCTCTCTTCTCCCCCAAACAGCTGTCAAACCTACCCTTGAGAGGTTTCTTTCCCCTTCTCCACCCCCTCCTATTTTATTACTCATAATGTTTTTATATTATAACTATTTATTAATAATAAATTTCTAACATTTAAAACAATTTAAGCCCCCACCACCGTCCACTACATAAATACATAGGTATAACTGCATTATAAATCCTTTAGCTTTGATTTACATTATAATATTAGTTAACATAATAATAATTAAACTTTATAATATATATTCAAAGACATATTTAATAAAGTCATAACCGACCACTAATAAGATCACATATCTTATGGTCTATTTATTAAATAAGTCCTATATATTTAATTCTATTTATAAATCCTACTTTATTCAATTACACGATTTAGCCCATGTACTTTAGCTAAACACTCTTTTGTCAAAATATTACAAAACCAAAATTTAATTCACTTCTAATATAACTCTGCAAATATTTTTATTAAATAATTACGAGTCCGGTTTAGGGAAACGAAGTCCCGATACCTCAATTTCCAAAACCATCGACTTTAGAACTGATACACTTGTACATTGTCTAACTTTCCAATAATTAAAATTATTAGACCAAAATTCAATATAATACTGTAATATCCTCGCAAATAATAATAAATAATATTCATTGATCCTATCATTGGAAACAGTATTCTGAAACCACCGTTTCTGACTTCATTGACTTTCGGGTCGTTACAACTTGTTCTCAAGCTCCTAAAGTGCAAAAATTAGTTTAAAATGCTACACCGAATTACGACAGATCAACCTGAACACTTGCTGGAGTTCGGAACCTATACATGTATTCTTGAGTCTACAACAGATGCAATAACTTGGAACCTAGGCAAGAACTCATAACCTTGTATACGAGACTTTTACTAATTTCATCAGGATTTATCTCAAATTATAACATAATTCCAATTCACCTACAATCAATATTAACAAATCAAATATAGCACATTAGCATAAGCAATTTAAATTACATTGTATGAACTTACTTGATAAATCAGTAACGCTTTAGATACTAGGGACTATTCGACAGTTTTCCCTTTTTCACTTAAATTAACAACTTGATCTATATAATCGTTAAGATTCAAAATATCAATACCAATCTCATGATAACACTCAAATTCATGTTTATAATCTTTTGATTTTATTTTACATAATTTCCCTAAAATTTTACATTTTATTCAATTTAGCCCTTAAAATCAAAACAAGTATAACACATTATAACACAATTTCATCAGGATTTATCTCACATTATAACACAATTCAAATTCACCTACAATCAATATTAACAAATCAAATATAACACATTAGCATAAGCAATTTAAATTACACTGTATGAACTTACCTGATAAATCAGTAGCGTTTTAGATTCCAGGGACTATTTGATAGTTTTCCCTTTTTCACTTAAATTAACAACTTGATCTATATAATTGTTAAGATTCAAAATATCAATACCAATCTCATGATAACACTCAAATTCATGTTTATAATCTATTGATTTTATTTTACATAAATTCCCTAAACTTTTACATTTTATTCAATTTAGCCCTTAAAATCAAAACAAGTGTAACTTTCACAATTGAGCTTTATTTTTCATTCAAATTTCAATTATTTCCTTCCAAAACCCTCAAAAATCCAAATTTATAGAAATTTAATGTTACTTTTGATATATTCACAATTTAGTCCTTATATGTAAAATTAATAAAATTTACTTTATCAAATTATCCTTAAACATTTCATAGCTTCCAAATCAACCATTTTTATATTAAAAAAACATCTAGATTTCATCAATGACAAGTTTTAAAATCTTTAATAGTTTTGAAAACGGAAATACAAGTTAACTAGACCTAATTGCAACGATCTCAAAAACATAAAAATTACTAAAAACCGACTTGGTTTAGCTTACCATGCGAAGATCCAAAAGTCTAAGAATGTTTGAAGCTTCTCCTTCACTTATCCATGGTGGTTTTTCAGTGGAAAAATACGAAATGAAAAGATTATACATTTCTTTTATGTTTTATTACTTTATTAATTAATATTTTAACATAAATAAAAATTAACATGTAAATGGCTAATTAATAAGCATTAACTGCCATTACACTCAAATAGGGGTACTTAGACCCTTGAACAATCATTAATCATGCATTTTAGCTAATAAAAAATCAATAGCGATTAATTTTTACGATTTTTACGATTTAGTCCTTTCTGTTAATTAACCATCCAAACACTAAAATTTTTGTATCATACTTCTATTCACCTATATAATAGCTCTGTAAATATTTAATAAAAATATACACAGGTTCAATTTATAGATAACTTTCGGTACGTTCCATTTGTACCTTGATTAATTGATCAATTAATAGAATATATTAAATCATGATTCAATATTATAATATATTTAACTCATAAATATTAATTAAATATATCTATGAACTCTCTCATCGAAATTGTGATCCTGAAATCACTATTTCCGACACCACTAAAAAATAGGTTATTACAAAAGATCTTAAATATCATTCAAGAACTAAGCACATAAACATAAAGTACAATTTTGTACTAAACATGTTGCACAAAGAGAAGTCAACATACAGTACATATCTACACAAGAGATGGTTGCAAACCCTTTTATGAAACCAATTGGGAGAAATGGTTTTACTAAACATGCTAGATCTCTAAGATTGCATAAAATTTGATGTACTAATTGCATTGAGACTTATGAGCAGTTTATTAACTATTGATGTACGTTAGAGATTCATATGAATGAAATTTATTATTAATGCCTACTAAAGCTTAGTACTTTTGTTCCTTAAATGCATACATGAGTGTCTATATATATGTTAAGTACATATATATGATTAAAGGTATGTTGGATAAATGTTTGGTCTTCTCACATAAGCAATCACCTCTATGGCTTAGTGTCATGTAGAGATACTATTAGTCTTAAGCATTTCAAAATTGGGAGTTTTGATGAGAGCTCAAGCTTAAACAGAATCGCCTTAAAAATAGATCAAGATGAGCTCATATAGTGATGAAATTATGACCAAAAATGAATAATAGATTCTACAATTCACTTTTCTTTAGTCTTTAATAGCTAGGCGTGAGTCTTCTTGATATATTCATTAAAGGTAGTTTTGTGAACTCAAGTTAGATATATAGTGTATCTAACTATCATCTGTACAGTATTGAAATCTCAATAAAAAACATACGCTCCAAGAAGACGGGAAGTAATACTTAAGCATGTGTTTCATTCATGAAACGACTAATATGGGTAACAAAAGTTTTGATATTTTCTTCTAAGTTGTGTGAGACCCATGAGATCAACTAAATATCTTTATAAGGTATCCTTATGACCTTTGATTGCTTCTTGAAGTTTTAGTTCAATGTTAGTTATCTTAATATGTTATTAATCATCTATCACAATTTACATTTGAAATTAAATTTTAAAAAATGAAAAGTAACTACTGTCGAAACCATTTTTTGACCGGAGTTTTGAAAAATGGGAATCGACTTTAAAAATATGGAAATGGAGTCGCCACCGATCTTTTATTTAAGGTGTGATCGGATCACCTTGAGATGGATTATTTTAATAACACATTTTTATTAAAACAACAATTTTGGTCTACGAAATCTAAGAAAACAGGTTCGGGAGTCGGTTACGCATGAGGAAGGATTAGCACCCTCGCAACGCCCAAAATTGGTACCAAATTGATTAATTGATGTCCTAACACCGAAAATTTGAAAAGATTCCAGATTACGATCCATTTATTTAAGATATAATTGAATGGCATCATATTAGATGCCGAAAGTTCTTATTTTGAAGAAATAAAATGTCGTACTCAGTAAATTAGGGCACAACATTTTATATTCTCAAAATTAGATTTATCCTTCAACATTCAATACTCATTCATTTAAAAATAAGAAGGATGTTCAATTATTTGGGTCAAATGAAAAATCGCAACCCAATAAGTTAGGGCACTATTTCTCAAAATTCCCGAATACGGAATATTGCCTTTGTTCTTTTGAAATTCTTATCTCGAGAAAATAAAACATCACACTCAGTAAGTTAGGGTGCAATGTCTCAACTTCCCGAGAATAAGTTTTTTATTTAAAATATCATGCATTTTGATTTAAGAGAGAAAGGATACTCGGTTATTAGATTTTAAACGAGGAGAACCGGAACTCAGTAAGTTAGAGCGCGATTTTCTCGAAACCACTAAACACGAGCATTGCCTTATGATTTTAAAATCGAAATGACATTAAAACACTACATCTTTCCTAAGATACAATGGAATACTAAATACACCAAGCAATATATTAATCCATACATCAAACATTACAACGATGAATCACAAATAATTAATGATTACAAATTAAGGAATATAATCCATACAATAACAAACAAATAAACATCTAATACATAGAAATAGTATACGTCAACTTAAATAATACATGCGTAATAAACTTGATATAAAATAATGTATATATATATAAAGTAAAAAAAATGTTTAGAATAAATAAACATATGATTTAAAACAAGGTTCTTTAAAAGAACGAATTATATACACTAAATAAATTTAAAAGAATATATATATGCATATACATACATGAATAAATTTAAAAGAAAATATTTACATAAAATAGTACAAAATCAATAATATATATATACATATAAAATAATTTAATATAAATTGTATATTTGTATATAAGAAGAATATATGTATAAAAATTTAATGAAAATAACATGGGGAAATAATATCTAAAACCATAAAAAATATATAATATTAATTTTAAAAAGATAGTTAAAAAAAAACAGTAAACAAATAATCAAGTAAAATAATTAAGGGACTATATTAAAATCAAAACAAAAATAGAGAGCTAAAAGTAATAAATTAAAAGAGAAAACGAAAAGGACTAAAAGCGTAATGCGCACAAATGATCGAGGGTTAAATCAGCAAATATTTCGTAATCAAAACGCTACACACAGATTGGATTAATTTGAAAAGGCGCACAAATCTTTGGGCAAAATTAAAAAGAACAAAAGGAATAAAAGGAAGGTTCAATCGATTGATGGCGCGAAATATAGGGACTAAATGCATAAATAAACCCTCGAGACTAAAACGCGCGGATCTAAGCCGCATATGGGTCGGGTCAAATCGAGTCATGGCCAAACGGTGCCGTTTCAGTGCCTGATTTCTAAAAAAACAAAATGACGCCGTTTTTTGTTTGGTCTTAAAACCTAAAAAAGAATGGCTATCTGCCATTTCCCCAAAATTTGCCGAAACCAAATCCCCCCCCCCGAATCTCTGCTAGGGTTTCAGCCTAGAAGCCGCCCTTGAGGGTCATCGATGCTTCACGCACCTCCGTCTTTGCCAGAGATTCAAGGGGGCAACCCCAGGTAAGCCTATTTTTTTTTACTTTCTTCTCTTTCGAAACTCAAGAGCAAAAAGGAAAAGAAAACAAACGGAGAAAAAATCGAAATAAAAAAAACAACCTCTTTTCTTTGATGGCTCTGTATCTTTTAGAATGCTGTGTTTCTTTTGTATTCAAAAACGTGAAGAAGTCCAAATTGACACAATCATTTCTTTTCGGGCCTTTTAAAGCCGAAATTGAAAAATAAAAATAAATAAAAAATACAATCGTCTTTGCTTTGTTTTTCTTTGTTGTTATTTGCTCCCATTTGCTATTGTTTTGCTCTCTGCTTGCAGTACAGAGGTGGGCCGACGTGGTGTGCGTGGTGTCATGACGGAGGCCGTCGCGGAGAGGCATGGCACATGTGTGAAATTTCTGCTGCACCGTGGTTCGCCCTAGGGTTTGTTTGCTAAAACTCTTGGGCTGTTGGGCTTGCTCTATTATTAAGCCATTCGGAACTGCAAAGTTTTGGGTCCGAATTTGTTTTTGAAATTTGGTTCCGAATTGGGTTGTAAAATGTAATGGACATGGATTTTAATTTTGATTTGTAAATGGACATTTAATGGACTGTTTAATTTCTGGTGGTTTTTTTTTTTTTTTTGTTTCGTTAATAATGGGCCCGGGCGAAAATGGGCTCCTACAGCTGCCCCTCTTTGCTCGTTGTCGTGTAACGAGAATGAAGCAAAGACTTCAAAAGGGACCATTTTTGCCCGGTCTTTGGATCTTTGACTTCTTGGCGCTTCTTTCCTTCAAGTAGCCTCATTGCGTCTTCCAGGGTATGGGAAATGATGTCTCAACTTGCTTCAGTAGAATTTCAGAGAGAAGAGATTTGTAACATCAATCTTCTCTATTTGAAACTTCAACGAAGTATAGTTTGATCCTCAATAACCTCAGGGAGAAGGGATTTGTAACCTCCACCTACTCCACTGGGACTTCGGGGTGATAGGAATTCAGAGAGAAGAGATTTGTAGCTTCGATCTTCTTACTGAAACTTCTCGAAAATATAGTTCGATCCTCAATAACCTCAGGGAGAAGGGATTTGTAACCTCCACCTACTACACTGGGACTTCGGGGTGATAGGAATTCAGAGAGAAGAGATTTGTAACTTCGATCTTCTTACTGAAACTTCTCGAAAATATAGTTTGATCCTCAATAACCTCAGGGAGAAGGGATTTGTAACCTCCACCTACTCCACTGGGACTTCGGGGTGATAGGAATTCAGAGAGAAGAGATTTGTAGCTTCGATCTTCTTACTAAAACTTCTCGAAAATATAGTTTGACCCTCAATAACCTCAAGGAGAAGGGATTTGTAACCTCCACCTACTCCACTGGGACTTCGGGGTGATAGGAATTCAGAAAGAAGAGATTTGTAACTTCGATCTTCTTACTGAAACTTCTCGAAAATATTCAATAACCTCAGGGAGAAGGGATTTGTAACCTCCACCTACTCCACTGGGACTTCGAGGAAATAAGACTTGTATGGCTTCGATCTGCTCCTGCAACTTCAGGATTGCCAGATCTGCTATCTTCAATCTGCTCCACTGCAAACTCAGGGAGACAAGATCTGATGTCTTCGGTCTGCTCCTACAACTTCAGGATTGCCAGATCTACTATCTTCAATCTGCTCCTGCAACTTCAGGATTGCCAGATTTGCTATCTTCAATCTGCTACTGCAACTTCAGGATTGCAAGATTTGCTATCTTCGATCTGTTTCGCTTAGGAAGGCGAGATCTGATGTCTTCAATCTACTCCTGCAACTTCAGGAATGCCAGATCTGCTATCTTCAATCTACTCCTGCAATTTCAGGATTGCCAGATTTGCTATCTTCGATCCGCTTCGCTCAGGAAGGCAAGATCTGCTAATTTATCGACGTTGTGACACCGTCCTCTTGGGGACCTGTCCTGTAAAATCAGTTTTATGTGTTTATGCTTATGCAAAATGGTTAGGATGCAATGATCGGAACGGCTCTAATGCTCCTAACTAAATGTATTATGGATGACATCTGCCTAGATGCAGAATGTCATGAGAATGATTTCTTCAATGATTAGGATGCAATGATCGGAATGAATCAAATGCTCCTAACTAAATGTGTCTTGTATGAATGCAGGATTTCATGAGAATGATCCTCTTTTTAAACGCCTAGGATTGGCAATGCTCATTATTCCTCCAGGTTGTATCACTGATGTAATATACTATCTTCTTGTTCAGCAGGTATTCTCAACAAAAAACCCGAGAAAATGATTATATCTTGCTCAACGAATTTGCCCCATTGTAACTTCAGGGTTCATCTCATTGTGACTTAGGGGTATAGGGTCTGAATCTCTTCCATCCATCCCACTGCGACTCCAAAACGTAGGATTTGTTTCTTCTTCAATCCATCTCGTTACTATTCAAGGGTACAGGACTTGTATCAGGTTCCATCTATCCCATTATAACTCGGGGGTATAGGGCCTATAGCTTGTTCCATCAACTGATCACTCCTCTGGTGACCCAATCAGATGTGTATGCATGATGCTCGCGTGAATGCAGGATATCAATTTTTTCTCGAGAATGATCCCCATTTTACACTTGGGTTAACGATGCCCACTGACTCAATATCTTGTTGTTTGCTCAACCACCATCTTCGACAAAAATCCGGAGAGAAAATCTCAGTTTAGACTCTTCTTTAAACCTGGTGAGTTTTAAACAATAGTCCTGTTTCAGTTTCTTGTATGATTCAGAAGCTTCCAGAGTAATATGCGAAACTCCTTTTATGAAAGTATTATTAGTCCACTAATCGTTATTTCATTTCAAAAATGCTTGAAAAAGATCATAACAATGGATAAGAATGAAATTGATTGGGAGCATAGCTCGAAACAAGCAAGTTAATCAAAGCTAGCAAATGCAATTAAGCAGGGAATTTATTAAAGGCGTATCTTGAAAAGAATGAGGTAATCAAAGATAGCAAATTTAAAATGGATAAGATGGGAAACTAGGTGCCTCAGATATCGCAGCTTGAGCTTCTCTGTTCGAACTTCTTGAGGACCATTTTAAGCTCAACATGTGTTTAGGGGATCCAGAGTACTTTGTCGATGCCTCGAGACGTAGCATACTTCTTCATTATTAATTCAGGCATAGCAAGACTGCTGTATGCCCCCTTTGATCAAAATTTGAGCCCCCCTTTTCGGGTTTTTAACTTAAATCCCCTTTGGTCTCAAAGCGCCCTTTGCGATTTTTCGCCTTGGCCTCTCCTTTTTCATTCTTCTTCTTTTTGCTGAAAATTTCTATTTTTATTTTTTGAATTTTTTTTTTTGAAGGTGCCCTTTGCAGGTTTCACCTTGGTTTCTCCTTTTTAGGTGAAATACCTCTTGACTGAATTCACCGGACTGGGCATATCCCTGCAATCCATTTTGGTCAATGTTTCCATAACATACTTTTTCGCTACTTAAAATCTTTTCTAGTTTGGGCTCCATTTTTCTATGAAATCTTTTTGTATATGAAGGATTTTCTTCAATATCTGGTCCCTATTTGGGAATTTTCTAAGATGAACCTATTTGTTGCAAACCCGCCTCACCGATCGCAGCGGATAGCTATTAACTTTCCTCACAAATTTGATTGATCACATCGGATTGGATCCATTCGCCTCATCCAACTTCGATTGATAAAACTCGAAAAAGGAATTTTGACTTCAATGGGCGAAACCAATAAGAAATGTGTTGCCCCGTTGACAGTCTTGGCCAATGTTTGATAAGCATAAATAGTAACTTCTGTATGCCAATCTTTACAAGTCTCGGTCTTTTGAGCTTTTGTTTTTCCATTTGGCTGCCTTCGCTGCATTGGGATGTGGCACCTGATCTTTGAACAGACCGCAAACTTTTGATATTGTGCGGTTAAATATGATCTTTTCGATATATTTTTTCGGTATTCTTTCTTTCTTTTTCTTTTTTTTTTAGTATTCTTTCTTTTTCTTTTCTTTGTTTCGATGACTATCGACTTTGTAATATTGGCATATGAAGCGACTTTTACCATTCTAGTGAAGAAATTGACAACCACGAAGATTAATTGGTGTCAGCCAGAAGCTTCTGATGAGACTGGCTTGATAACATCCATGCCCCACATATAGGAAATCTTATTTCTGCATTGAGCTAAGCTTTGATCTTTATTTCCTTCATTGGCTCGCGACGTAGGATCTGTTTTTCATCCAGTATTAACAAATCAGAAGATATGTTATAATTTCTATCATCTTCAAAGTCTTGGGATCCCTTAGACCCATATTTCATTCAAAAAGGGAGTTAGTATGTGACATCGCTCATGTCATTGATATCCGGGTACCTATTGTAGGTACGAAGGCAAATTCCAAAGAATAAATGATTCTAAGGATGATTATTTATATGATATGATCATGAATAAAGAATGAAAGAATATTTGCATAGAAATCCAAAGGACAAAAGAATCTATAAATAGAAAAATATTTGCTCAAAAGGATGCATTTTATTGAAATAAAAATTCTGGACACAAGCCTATTTCACAATAGGACTCTTATTGCCCCTAGGCTGAAAGCAATAAGTGTGTTTCGAATATTACTCTAGATTAGCCTTAGAAAATACATGTCTCTTCCACAGTCCTATTGCTCAAAACACTCTCAGGTTCATATTCCTGCATTTTGCGTGTCATCAAATTTCACAATACCCATACCGATGAATTTTTCCACTAATTTCTTGAAAGCAAGGCAATTTTCTATCGAATGCCCTGTGACCCCCGCGTGGTACTCACATTGAGCATTTGGGTCATACCATTTTGGATATGGGGGTTGCATCGGTTTCGGGTAGCGAGGAGCCACCTCATGTACATCGAATAGGGTTTGATATAACTCCTTGTACGTCATTAGAATCGGTGTAAGCTGGAGTTGCTTTGTACTGGATTCTCGTTTTGATGAACCTTGATGGCCAGTGGTCACAGCCCTCGGTTGACCTACAGTAACTAATTTGGGACGCTTGCTCAAGCTGTTCACTTTATTTTCCCTATTTCTCGGGACTGATCTTTTGGCACTTTCTTCAGCATCTATCTTTCCACTCTTTATGGCATTCTCAATCATTTCTCCAGCCATTACGATGTCTGAGAAGCTCTTTGTAGCGCTCCCTAGCATATGAGTGATAAATGGGGCCTTTGAAGTCCACTCTCCCCTTTCCTTTATTTCTGTCAGTATAACTGGTTTGGCTCGATCATCTTCCGGGATAAACCTGAACCTATCGGGAAGTTGAACAGGGCCGAAGCATCAGTCTGACATTGGGGTCCAATAATGACGGGTACCCCATGTGAATGCGCGTGTCGATTGAGTCGGATATTTATCGAGGAATCATCATCTACATCTGCGACCATTGGGCAACTCTTTTTCAAGCTCCCGACTAGTAATTGGGTTAACTAGCGCATCATATTCATTTGATCTCGCATATCCCGTTGAATTTTGGCCAACTGATCTTGCATCAGTATTTGCCTTTGCTCTATTCTCTCAAACCTTTGTTCCATGTCTTCTAGGTTGGTGAAATAATTTTTAATTAATCGTGGTCTTCTCATGAAATCTAACACATGCGATTTGATGCTATGTGAATGCATGCAATGCAAAAGGAGCCGATTCTGGTTCAATTCCATTTAAGAAACTTTATTTGAAAACAAAGCTCTTTACATAGAGCGGATTACAAATATACGGACATCCGTATTGTCTTCTGTTTTATCAAGAAAGTCGTTTTCCATGTCGAAATTTGCCTAATTTAGCAAATAGAACCCGAATCGACACCCTCTCTAATATGAAAATGCATGCAAAGCAAAAAAAATAAAATAAATAGTCAGTACGATAGAAACGAAATTCAAAACATGTAAAATATTCAAGCACCTAATGGGTGACCACTAGGGTTTATCACAACTCCATCTGGGGTAGGCTCTTAGGGCCTTTTACATGCAGTTTGAGTTCTAAAGTTGAGGGTACCTGAACCAGCAGATTCCTCAATCCTCATCCATTATAGGCTCATATGGATCGAGTTTGGTTCAGGGGAATACATTTCCCTATGGCTGCACGGAGATGAAACTCACGAAGACATAGGTACGGATGTATCCCGGAAGCGATTCACTATCCTGCACGGAGGTGAAAACCTCACGAAGCAGTAGCTTCTCACTCCCACTTAAGGGTATGACCCAGCGGTTATGCAATGCAATGCCAGAGTATTCTACGAGATTTTAATCATAACATCGGTAAATGCATTAAAAGAAACATGATTTTTCAAAACCATTTTCCAAATTTTCAATCAAAGGACAAGAATTAATCAATTTATGGCCTGACTCTCAACCAGTCCCCAGTGGAGTCTCCAAGCTGTCGAAACCATTTTTTGACCGGAGTTTTGAAAAACGGGAATCGACTTTAAAAATATGGAAATGGAGTCGCCACCGATCTTTTATTTAAGGTGTGATCGGATCACCTTGAGATGGATTATTTTAATAACACATTTTTATTAAAACAACAATTTTGGTCTACGAAATCTAAGAAAACAGGTTCGGGAGTCGGTTACGCACGAGGAAGGATTAGCACCCTCGCAATGCCCAAAATTGGTACCAAATTGATTAATTGATGTCCTAACACCGAAAATTTGAAAAGATCCCAGATTACGATCCATTTATTTAAGATATATTTGAATGGCATCATATTAGATGCCGAAAATTTTTATTTCGAAGAAATAAAATGTCGTACTCAATAAGTTAGGGCACAACATTTTATATTCTCAAAATTAGATTTATCCTTCAACATTCAATACTCATTCATTTAAAAATAAGAAGGATATTCAATTATTTGGGTCAAATGAAAAATCGCAACTTGATAAGTTAGGGCACTATTTCTCAAAATTCCCGAATACGGAATATTGCCTTTGTTCTTTTGAAATTCTTATCTCGAGAAAATAAAACATCACACTCAGTAAGTTAGGGTGCAATGTCTCAACTTCCCGAGAATAAGTTTTTTATTTAAAATATCATGCATTTTGATTTAAGAGAGAAAGGATACTCGGTTATTAGGTTTTAAACGAGGAGAACCGGAACTCAGTAAGTTAGAGTGCGATTTTCTCGAAACCACTAAACACGAGCATTGCCTTATGATTTTAAAATCGAAATGACATTAAAACACTACATCTTTCGTAAGATACAATGGAATACTAAATACACCAAGCAATATATTAATCCATACATCAAACATTACAACGATGAATCACAAATAATTAATGATTACAAATTAAGGAATATAATCCATACAATAACAAACAAATAAACATCTAATACATAGAAATAGTATACGTCAACTTAAATAATACATGCGTAATAAACTTGATATAAAATAATGTATATATATATATATAAAGTAAAAAAAATGTTTAGAATAAATAAACATAAGATTTAAAACAAGGTTCTTTAAAAGAAAGAATTATATACACTAAATAAATTTAAAAGAATATATATATGCATATACATACATGAATAAATTTAAAAGAAAATATTTACATAAAATAGTACAAAATCAATAATATATATACATATAAAATAATTTAATATAAATTGTATATATGTATATAAGAAGAATAAATGTATAAAAATTTAATGAAAATAACATGGGGAAATAATATCTAAAACCATAAAAAATATATAATATTAATTTTAAAAAGATAGTTAAAAAAAACAGTAAACAAATAATCAAGTAAAATAATTAAGGGACTATATTAAAATCAAAACAAAATTAGAGAGCTAAAAGTAATAAATTAAAAGAGAAAACGAAAAGGACTAAAAGCGTAATGCGCACAAATGATCCAGGATTAAATCAGCAAATATTCCGTAATCAAAACGCTACACACAGATTGGATTAATTTGAAAAGGCGCACAAATCTTTGGGCAAAATTAAAAAGAACAAAAGGAATAAAAGGAAGGTTCAATCGATTGATGGCGCGAAATATAGGGACTAAATGCATAAATAAACCCTCGAGACTAAAACGCGCGGATCTCAGCCGCATATGGGTCGGGTCAAATCGGGTCATGGCCAAACGGTGCCGTTTCGGTGCCTGATTTCTAAAAAAACAAAATGACGCCGTTTTTCGTTTGGTCTTAAAACCTAAAAAAGAATGGCTATCTGCTATTTCCCCAAAATTTGCCGAAACCAAATCCCCCCCGAATCTCTGCTAGGGTTTCGGCCTAGAAGCCGCCCTTGAGGGTCATCGATGCTTCACGCACCTCCGTCTTTACCGGAGATTCAAGGGGGCAACCCCAGGTAAGCCCCTTTTTTTTTTTTTACTTTCTTCTCTTTCGAAACTCAAGAGCAAAAAGGAAAAGAAAACAAACGGAGAAAAAATCGAAATAAAAAAAACAACCTCTTTTCTTTGATGGCTACTGTATCTTTTTAGAATGCCTGTGTGTCTTTTGTATTCAAAAACGTGAAGAAGTCCAGCCGATTACAATCGTTTCTTTTCGGGCCTTTTAAAGCCGAAATTGAAAAACAAAAATAAATAAAAAATACAATCGTCTTTGCTTTGTTTTTCTTTGTTGTTATTTGCTCCCATTTGCTATTGTTTTGTTCTCTTGCGCAGGTACGGAGGTGGGCCGACATGGTGTGCGTGGCTGTACGGAGGCCGTACGCGGAGAGGCATGGCGCACATGTGTGGGGCTGCTGAAGCGGCACTGGTTCTGCCCTAGGGTTTCTGTTTGCTAAACCTCTTGGGCTGTTCGGGCTTACTCTATTATTGGGCCATTCGGGCTTGCAAAGTTTTGGGTCTGAATTTGTTTTGGGCTGGTTCCGGAATTGGGTTGTAAAATGTAATGGACATGGATTTTAATTTTGATTTGTAAATGGACATTTAATGGACTGTTTAATTTCTGGTGGTTTTGTTTTTTTTTTTTTTTTGGTTAATAATGGGCCCGGGCGAAAATGGGCTCCTACAGCTACTATACAATTCGTGGGGTTAAAAGGGCTAGTCCCTTTGCTACAAAAGCCCCCTCCCGAAATAAACAAAAAACCAAAAGGAAAAGTGCCAATTTTTTTTTTTAATTCTTAAGCATTCCATTGTGTTTTTTCTTGGGAAGTTTGTGTTCTGATACGTGAAAAACTTTTGTTGGTGATTTTGTTCTTTATCGGTATATTGAACCACGGTTTCATGATAATTCAATATGTAGAGGTGAGCGTTCGATTGAATCAATCGAATGAAAAATTTTCAAGTTAATCGAGTTGATAAATCTTATTTTATCATCCTAACTCGATTTAAAATTTTCTCAAATCGAGTCGAGTGAGATGGAATTCGAATTGAATCGAATATATTTATTCAAGTTAAATTAAAAAATAATTTTAGTGTTTTTTTATTTTTATGTAATATTTTTTAAAAATATTTTTCTTTAAAGTTTTTAAAAATAATCATAAAAAGAAAATTTAAAGTAAACAAATAAAAGCATTTGGTAAAAAAAGAATAAGAGCATTTTTATTTTTGGGGATAAAGGGGGAGAAATAAAATATTATTGGGGATTTTGATTTTTGGAAGTAAAAGGGGAGGGAAAGAAAAAAAATTTGGAGGTAAGGGGGATAAAAAATTTGTGGGGATTTGATTTTTGGGGTAAAAAGGGAGGGAAAGTAAAAAAAATTGAAGAGAAGAGTTGATGGGGCAAAAACTGAGACAGTTTAATATTTGGTTTATTCGAATTCAAAAATTTAACTTGATTTAAATTTAAAATTTGAAAAAAATTCGAATTGACTCGATTAACTCGATTCGAATAATTCGATTAACTCCAAAATTACTTGGAGATTAGAGAACGATACCTAAAATAATTTTAAAAAATAAAATTTTAATTCATCCTAATATCTATAATATATATAAGCATGAGTTTGAAAAAAAAGTTGATCCAACAAGAATACTTTTTATTTTTTAACATATTACTAAATGAATATTTAAAAATTATTATAATATTATGTGTAGAATTATTATTAATTAAAAAAATTGATGTAAAATAGATATTGTGATAATTATACATTTAAAAATAATTATAATTTAATAAAATTTGTAATAATTACACGTTTAAAAATTATTATAATTTAATTTACAAATATTACTTAATTTTTTTAATTAAAATAATTATAATTGAAGTAAAAGTTAACCTAAAAAATTTTTTACAATTACAATCAATTAAAAAAAGTTCCTTTAAACAATTTTTTTACTTATATTATTTTCTTTTGATAAAAGTTAATTAGATATTATTTAAAAATTATTATAGTCTATTTATTGACTATTTTAAGAAAATAAAAATATTAATTTTATGTTTTAATTATGATTTGAATTTTTTAATATTATTAAAAATTTATTAATCTACAAAATATCAATATTTTAATATAATATTTGAAAAATTATTGTTATTATATTTGAATTGTTAAATAAGTTAATATATTTTAATTATATTTAATGAATAACAAATTAAAAAATTAATTACAAAATTTAAAAATAAGCACGTGTTGCATGTCTAAAATTCAACGTTATTTCAATTAAAAATAATAAAAAGGGTAAACTACTAAAATAGTCACTTTTGTTTGTCTAAAGTTACATTTTAGTCACTTATGTTTGAAATGTTACGTTTTAGTCACTTACATTATCATGTTGTAATATTTTAGTCACTAAGCGTTAATTGTCGTTAACGGTGTAACAGTAAACTGACGTAGCATCTTAAATCATCATTTCAAACGAAAATTTTAGGCTAAATTATACAATTGGTCCATATTTTTTTCATTTTAAGTAATTTAATTTTTTTATTTTATGTTCTTTGAACTTTCCTTTTTTTTTTTCTTTTTTTTCCGTTCTCTTCTCATCCTCCCTTTGTTTTCTTCCCTTCTCTATTTCTTTTAATGTAGTTTTTCTATGTTTTCCATTTGTAAAAACTAGTCTCTATATTTCTATTTTTTTGAACAATTTAATTTTCTTTTTCTTTTTATTCTTCCCTTTCGTTTTTCTCTCTTCTTATATTCTTCAATGTAGAAACATAATCTTTGCCCATTAAATAAACCAAGTCCTTATTTCTTTCACATGATTCCTAAACTGAATTTCACTCAAAAATAAATTTCAATTATTCTTAATCAAATCTCTATTTGAATATAACCTTGAAACTAAAATTGGATCTAACTAATCAATATAAAAAACTATATCCTTAATCAAATCTAAACATAAATTGAATTCTTTATATTCAAAACAATTTTTTTCCGTTTCCAAACTTTTACAAAATCGCATAGATTATTTCTTTCCTTTTCTTTTATTTTCTGACGGATAAAAAATTTGATCTAAATCTTCTTGGATATTCCCAAGCAAGCTTGATTGGAAGCCGAGCATGGATAAACCAAAAAGAGAAAGAGAGCATGGAACCAAACTGGTTTGGGTAAAGTTGAGGGTAAATTTCATATGGTGGTCATTTTAGTCATTGAGAGTGTAGAGCTCATTTGATGAATCCATGAAACAACGTAGTTTCGAGAGGGCGAAAATGTTGTAGGTGAGATAGATAAGGTGGTTGTGGGGGTTGGTTAGGAGGTTAGGGGAATGAGCTCGAAAAATTTGTTGAGGGTGGACTGCCATAAGTCATGATTGGCATGGTCTTCAAGTAAGGCAAGCTTGTAGACTAGGTTTAGGGTTTAGGGTTGATGAGAATTTGTAATTGTGGGGTGAGAATATGCGAAATAAGTTTTATTTTTGTTTCAGCTTTCACCTTTATATATATATATATATATATAAGTTTTAACAAATGGAAAACATAGAAAAACTATGTTAAAAGAGATGGAGAAGGGAGGAAAACAGAGGGAGAAGCAAATGGAGAATGGAAAATAAAAGGGAAAAAAAGGAAAGTTAAAAAGCATAAAAGAAAAAATTAAATTGCTCAAAACTAAAAACTATTAGGACCAATTATATAATTTAACGTAAATTTTTGTTTGTACCGTTACACCGTTAACGGTGGTAATTAATTACTCAATGACTACAATGTTACAACATGTTAACATGACCAAAACGTAACATTTCAAACATAAGTAACTAAATGTAACCCGAGATAAATAAAAATGACTATTTTAATAGTTTACTAGTAAGCATCCCTAATATAAGATCATTAATTAAATGTAAGTTATGTTACCATTCTAATATTAATAAAATCACATGATTGGCAGATAATAATTAAAATAGATTCATAAAATATACCAAGTTAAATCCCAAAGTCGACCAAATATTGATCCAAATCTATTCAACTCGTAACTCTCGAATAGGTCTCGTACAATTTTAGTCTTAATTAAACACATGACCATTATGTCAAACTGCAGGTGGTGGCATGTAAGTTAAAAATTAAAATGTCCGATAAGCAACATATTGATATACAGAGAGAAAATCATGGTTCATACTTCAATCTTCTCTCCTACAGCCAGAGAGGTGTATGGCTGATATTGTTATACATCATATTGGATAATACTCCTCTCAAGATAGACCAACAAAACAAACGGCCTATGAGTGTTAATTCATTTTTTGGTTTTGCTACCTTTGATTACCTTCCCTTGCTGCTAGAGTCTATGATTTATGAATGAAATGACGTGTTTGGAAGCAAAGAAAATGATAGAAACAGCAAGAAAACTAAAACAGGCAACAGAATTTTAGAAAAACGTGGTGAACTTTCTTTTGATCAACATTATATGGGAAGGGATAGCTGACTGGCTCCCAGATAGAACATCAGAAACCTGACATCAACAAACACACTAGAACAGCTATTGCATCACAAGGCAGTATCCTGTCAGGAAACCACCCTTCATTCTCTTTTAACTAAGTGTCCAACGCTGATATTTGAATATGATGTTATGATCTTCCAAATAGTGAATATACCCAATCTTAGAAATGGAAAAGACTTGAGATTCGCATATAACATTAGAAACTTTGACAACATGTACATCCATTAGCACATCACCACATCAAGTTAAAACTTGCGGGTAGCTTAGCACTAAGCCAATGCTCATTACATTTAATTTATATACCCATATACCATAAACACGCTGTACATTCAAATTTCCTCATACACATCATGCTTCTTAATGTTCTCATCCCAAGTAGCAACTCTCTTCTTCCGGCAGCAGCAGAGTCCTGCAAAGGGGGCAAGTAACTTTCAAATAATTCAACCATTTTTCCAAGCACACCTTGTGAAAGAGATGGCCGCAAGACAATCGGTTAATCTCCGATTTAGGCTCAAACTCAGACAGGCAGACCGGACAGTCATTCTCGGCTCGCTTGCAACTGCATAAAGTGTCAAACTGAATTGCCGGCGTCCTACTCCGGAACTCCTCAATGTAAAATTCAGATGTACTGAAGTGGAAATCAAATGATTCATTTTCGATGGAATCCGGGGATGGTGATAACGACGAGAGATGGATACCGACAACGTGAAGGATGGATCGAAGTATGCCTTTAATTACAGATATGGATAAAGCTGTGTTTACCAAGATTATACATAGCATTCCTTCTGACGGAGATGGCAGACTTGAGAGACCCATTTCTTGTATATGAATCTAAGTTTTAGCTGAACAAATGATCATATAATGTGTAAGACCTGGAAAAACATAAAACATCCATTAGAATACCAAAGTAAAAGCAGATCATCAAACTTATCATGGGCTAAACAAAGGGTTTGGTTCAACTATACTCCATAAACTAAAAAAGGCAAATCATCATCTGAAATTTGAAAGGAGAATTTAGATCATTCAAAACTGTGCAAAGCAAATATCTTAGCTAAGATCAATGCTAAAAACACTTATCTTAAGCTTTTCCATATCAAGATCTAGTATGGTAATAAACATGGTCAAAGCATATAATCAAAGCAATAACAAAAGAAGGGGAAGGAAAAAGATACCAAATTTCCAATTTGGAAACAAGATAATAGAGATCTAACATTTCATTACATATAAACCAAACATTTCTTTCAAGACCTTCCAAATCCAGAGGTTAAAGATTTGAGTTTGTTTTAAGATAAGAAACTTACACACACAAAAGGAAAAAGGTGTCAACTTTGCTCTGCAGAAAATACCCAGAACAAGAACTAAACAAGATCTTTCTTTTCGTGAGATCAATGAAACATGAAGAAAGGAGATTTGGGTTTGGTCTTTGAAGTCAGGTAACGGCTGGCAGGCTGTGCAAATGTTGCCATCCTTCTATACTTAAATAGCAACCCCACCTTAACCCTGGAAACAAACTATGGTTAATGTTCCGGGTTTTCAGGACTCAATATAGCCCTTAACTATGGTTACTTTATATCATCAATCTATTCACTTCACTTTAGTCTTTAATGTCTTTAAGCTTAACTAAACCTAATTTTTAATATTAGAAGATTAGATGAGATTCTCAGCAGTTATTAAAGGAAGTGCAACATTCCCACTTTTAGCTTAACAGTTTTCGGCTGGAATTTTCAATTTCCAATTTAAGTCAAATAATGTTAAATTATTTTTCTCCATAAACTTTTCATACAGTAAGGATTCCACTATTAAAGGGTCAATGGACCTTTTAGTACATGAGAATGATTCTAATGTTCAATTTGATACATAAGTTTATTTGTCCCAATTTGATATTTAAATTTAGCTTCAAGATTCAATTTAGCTCTTAGATCAAAAGGTATCATGCAACTCAATGAATATTTGACACATACAATCTAATAAAAACTTGAATAATTGATCAGGATAAAGAAAAAACTCAAGCATTGAAATTAAATTTAGATACCAAATTAAAAAAGTTCAAACACCAAAATAAACAAAAAGTCGAATTCAAATATTAAACTAAAATATTAAATAACAAATATTAAAATCAAATTCAGATACTAATATATTATCATATACATTTGGATGGATAAGAAAAAGGATATTTATAGAAAATGATGATAATTAGAAACAAGAAATTATGAAATCCATTTGCGTGAGGTCCTTTTCCCTTCCTTTCTCTTCATCGTATGTTTAGCTACACAGTGACAAGTGGCAGTTACGATGTGATTAGTTGTGTCCAATCTTATTCTCAGCATTCCATGTGTCCTTTTTTCTACAATTTAAACACTAGAGAATATGATTTTGGGAGGTGGGTGGACCACACTATTTATTAACACTGTCTTTGACTGTAAAATTTTACATCCCACGTGTCAAAATCTCAGTGGGGTAAATGCAAACATGTCAACAGATCAATGGAATTGGGTCAGATTCCCAAATTCCTAAGTTCCCAATAATGATGTAAACGTGTCAAGCAGTGAGATGCGTTTGTGTAATAATTGATTACTTTTTCTTTTTACTATTTTTTTAATGGCAAAATTATAATAATTTATATAATTAAATAATCCTTTTGTGTAATTTTAACTCGTAAAAACTTGACCCTAAAACCCCTCAGCTCTTACCAAAAAAATCTTAGCAAGTCTTGTCTTTGTGAATTGAATAAATTAATTTCTGTTAAAAGAATCTTATGATGATTAATTATAATGATTGTATTTAATTTTAATTGATATAATAGTAAATTTAATTTTTGAAATTTACGTATTTTATCAATTTAATCATGATGTAATAGATTTATCCGACAATATTAATATAAATGTGTAAATGTTGAAATTAAATTTATATAATTGACAAAAAATTATATCGTTTCTCTTAATAAATTAATAAAAATTAAATTATTCTAATTTTTAATTTTTTAAATTTATTCAATTTTGAAATCAAGAATTAATGGGTTACCTCGTTATAATCAATAATTGTTGTAGAGTTTGGGAAATGAAAAGACACCAAATTGAGATAAGATACAATCATTTATCAATTATATTTTAAACAAATGAAGAAGAAGAAGAATGTAAAGTATATCTAAATATAGCATGCTATATCTGTTTTTAGAGATACAGGATGTGGTCCACATTTATTAATGTTTAATTATTAACACTAAAATAGGTGACATTTTGGTAAAGTTGATATACATTCTGAGTGGTGTGGGGACGCTGACTACTATATTGAGGGGATAATTTGTCTCTTCTTGCCTAATATATAGAATTTGGGTTGATGTGCAAACAATTTGGTAATTTTTTTTTTATTTAAAATTTAATTAATGTAAAGAACAATCCTGCTGATATAGTTGAATAAAGTCCCGGCAAATAAATGTGTGGAACTTCTCAAAGCTCCTAACCTTTCAATCTTATCATTAACATAGAGCGAATCTCATTGGCTCTTCTGATGATGCATTTTAAAACATTATCTCAAAACATTTTTTTTATTTATTTAATCAAAAAATTCAAGCAATGTATGATAATTGATTCACTAAAACAACACCTGTACAAACCCACAGGCACTGATTGGCTTGATTGTTTAGCCAAAGAAGCGTGGCCGTCCGATGAACTGTCAAAATCCAAAGGCAAAAGCTAAAAAGATTTTCTTTAAATAAATATAAAGAAAAAGAATATTGCTCTGCTTTTATATACCCCAATCCAATCTCAATGAATTGGAGTTGAAAACGAACTGTGCTTATGATACGTGCTTTTCATTTGAAAACCACGTTATTGAATAATTGTTACTATAATAGTTTTTAAAGTGTCATCCGTTGAACAATTGATACAACTCTTAATAATTATAAGTATTGTCCTAAGACCCAAGTTTTGACTAGTCTAGTCAAGTGGTACCATGTCTTCTTAAAGGTGGTTCAATTCACGAGAGACAAAATTCGAGTCTCGGAACAATACCTATAATTGTTTGGGGTCTTATCAACTGCCCAATGGTTGACACTTCGGAGACTTCTCTCAAAGGAGTCGATCCCCCTCAACAATAAATAATTTTTCTTGTAATTATAAGAAATTATAATTTTCTAGACATGTGTAGCTAACAAAGTATAATTACATTGTAATTCTCATTATCATGTCTGGTTGTATAAATTGTAATTACATAACTACATAATTTTAAATTTAAAAAAAAAATATTAATTATTATAAAACTATCAATAATACTTGAGAAAACAATTCTATAGACAACTAACAAAACTTAAAATCAAATCAGTGTATCTGATGTGTTAGTCTAATAAAGTATTCCACAATATAATTACTATTAACAAGAAAAATAAACACCATATTCTAAGCAATTGTATCTAATTACTCATGTATTCTATATTTGTTGGGTTATTCCTTATTTAACATTAAACATATACTCCTTGTGATCACCAATTGGTCATTGACCAAGTATAAATTATTAATAAATATTATGTAATTTATTTAAAATTAGTATAATTAATTTATGATACATAATATTTAACATGTTAATTATTTAGTAAGTCAAATTGTATGAGAAATTATCCCTTTTCAAGAAAAATTTTAAATTATTTAAATGAGATCTTTAAAATAATATAAATATGTTTAAAAAATAAAATATATGCCATAAAATTAAAGTGCTATTATTATTGAATAAAAATAACATTTTAAACTTAGATCATGTACGGGCATTATAACAACCTGATTTTTAGTGGTATCAGAAAGTGCGGTTTCAGAATCCTATTTCTGTAAATCGGGTCCATAAATATTAAATAATATATTGTTACATCAAAGTTTGGATAAGAAATTTTTTCGAATTAATAGTTAATTAAGGTTTAGGGACTAAACCGTAAAGTCCAAACACTATAGGTTTTTAATTGGTCAAAGGCTTAGGGACTTAAATTACAATTAACCAAAGATTCAAAATGACAAATTAACCATTTTTCAATAGGAGTTAGTGATTGATGATGGCATCTTCCACTAGTGTGGTGTAATTTTAGCTCGAACGAGCAACCGGGTGTGGATAGTTTACTTAAGTATCCGAGTCTGTATACTAGGTTCCATAAGACGAAATAGTATAGACGAAATCAGAAACCTGAAAACATGATGAAATGAACTTGTTAAACAATTGAAATGCTATTGAAATGATTCAAATGTAAATGTTACATAATTATGTAATGATAATAGGAAATGAGATTGAAATGAATTATGAATGAATGACTTGCACTTATGAATTGTTGGATGAATATATTTTATGATTGATTATATATACCATTATGAATTGATATACTTTGAGTTACTTATCATGTTTAATGTCGTGGATATGTATGTATAGATATATGCTTACCTTGTTAACGTTGTAAAGTGATATGATCTAGCCAACATTATGCCAAACTAAGATAACTAACATGCTTAGGTGAAAATAAGGTAAGCATAGTACTTTCCATTTGAACTTACTAAGCATTCTATATGCTTACTCTCGTTGTTTTCTTTCCCTTGTAGATCGTCACCTTGCGGAACTCGTCAAGCTAGATTGTCTCGAAGCTCACACTATCACCAAATTGCTAGTTATATGATTATTTTGAGATTAAGGTTGTGGCATGTATATAAGGCTCTTAGTGTGCACTTTATCATTTTGAAGTTGTTTTGTACTTGGCAAATGTGATATAGCCTATCTTGTGTATATGTTTCCTTTGTGACTTGATAAATGTATGGTATTAGTCATGTTTCATGCTAGAATAAGTGATGTTATATACTTATATGTTTTGGCATGTGGGATGTTAGAAAATGAGGTAGAAAAGGTAGCTAAGTTAATGAATGGTAGGAATTGACATATTTGAAAGTGATGCTTGGAAGCATTTTTAAGTGTGTTTGTTTTGGTTCAAGATAAAGTCATATAGGTTCATAGTGTCCAAAATTAAATGGATAGGTTAGTTTGTGGAAGTTTTAATGGCATGACTTATTATGTTTTGGTATAGGTAGATTTGGCATTAGAATGAATGTAATGAAATAAATTGACTTTGAATAGGTTGGCTCATGTTTGATTTGGTTTTGATTGGAATGGTTAAGTGATTTGTTTGGCATGAAATGATATGAACTTGAGTTGTTTTTAATGGTACAAAGTTATATGAATCATATAGGTAGTTTTGCACATCTTGAATAGGAATCAAAATGATGTTTTTATCAAAAATAGGGTCATCGTCACGACCTCCAACTCTCAACGTCACAACGTGGTGTCGAAAAAGGATGTCATTGCGAAGCCAATATGTATGAAGTCACAACATGACATACTGAGATGGAGACGTCACGACATGGAGAGTGTGAAGTCACGAAGTCAGCCCAAACATTTTTAAATTTTACAGTTTGGTCTTAATTCAAGCTTATGTTAACAAAAGAGCTTTCGTAAGCTCGTGTGAGACCCAAAAATGATTGTGTAACATATTATGTACATGAATGCTATTTATTTATGTATCTGAATGATTGAATGTTGCATAATGGTTTGAATTTACTTAGTCGGTAGTTGTAGCATCTCGTAGTTCAGACTCGACAACTGGGTCGGGTATGGGGTGTTACAAACATATTTGAAAAGTCATAGGAAAACTGGATTTAAGGGTACGTTTGGTTCGTCGAAATTTAGATTACGTTCCCTAATAAGATTACGAAAATGTAATATAATGGGTGGAATGTGAAATTACCTTATTTGATCATTTGGCTGGAATGTAAGATTCAAGTATTTTGTTTGATGGAATGTAAAATTACTAAATTGTCCCTGTTATAGAACTTTATCTTTACGAGTTCACTTACTTTAATATTTTTTAGTCTCAATCATAGATCTTAATTATTTTTTTACAACACTTAGCCTAAAATTCTCATGCTAAATTCTAACATTAAATAGAGTAAGCAAAATTGTAACAAATTATATAACGTGAGATCTTGCCCTTGTTAATAAGAAAAATATTTCACATGTACATTTTAAAAAAATAAAGTAAATGTATTCATGAATTGTTAAATTAATTCCAAAATTCAATTCATAATTTATTCAGTAACTTTTGCTTTTAAGTTTGCTCATTTATTACTAATGTTGTAACACCTCGAATTTTAGAGTTAGAAGTTTTGGGGTTTTGTGGTTAGGGTCGTGGAGAAGGGCGTGCTATTGTGTTTGGTCGCGTGTTTAAGTGTCAGAATGGGCTTGTTGGTCTGGTGGTTGAGTTAGTGTTACTTTACCTCGAGGATCTGGGTTCGAGTTTTTGTGTGCGCTTTTTAGAGAGATATTTTATTTTAGTTTGTTTTAAGTTAATATTTATAATTATTTATTTTTATTTTTATTTTTACTTCTATTTTCTATTTTGGGTTGTAGACGGTATTCTTTTTGTTTTTGCCCTTTTTTTTGTTTTCTTTTTGGCTTCTTCTCTTTTCTTTTTGGAAAAGTGGTGGTTTTCAAAAGACTTCAATTTCTTGGTCATCGGGTCAGCCTCTGAACGTCTTCGTTCGCAAATCAGGTGTGGGATTCGTACCTTAACTATTTTACTTTATGAATTATTGTTTCGGCATTTCTTGAGTGTGTTTTATCCCGTTGTTTTGGGTTTTAGTTGTGGAGGATGTGCAAGGGATACCGCGTATTCCGATATACGCTTATAATTGCAAAGGTTGGGGACTGTTTTGACAGCTGAAATGAAGATTTTGGTCCATTCCGATGGGGTTTCGCGACCACATGGGCGGCCACACCGGTGTGTGCCTGTTCACACGGCCATGTGGAGTTAGGAATTAGGCTTCCGGGTAAAATTTGGTGCCACACGGCCTGGTCACACGGTTGTGTGGTCGATTTGGGGATTTTGTCAATTTTTACACGGCCGTGTCCCTCGGGCACATGGACGTGTGTGATTGGGAATTAGGGATTGAGTGAATCGGTGCCACACGACCGTGTGGCTAATTTAGGGATTTAGGGATCCCACACGGGCGTGTGTTCTAGACACGCGGCCGTGTGCACGACCGTGTCTGGTGGGCACACGGGCATGTGAGACCTTCACACGGTCGTGTTAGCCCTGTACTTAAATTTAGTGCAAATGGACAGTGAGTTATACGGCCTGTTCCCACGGCCATGCCCCTGGTCCACACGGGCGTGTACCTTAGTCACATGGCAGTGTGCCTCTCTTCACACGGGCGTGTGCCTCAGTCACATGGTCGTGTGCCCCTCTTCACACGGGCTTTTGACCTTCCACACGGCTTAGGCATTTCAACACGGCCAGAGCACACGGGCGTGTGGTTCTAAGACACTTATATTGGTTCTGTGTGCGTTTCTGATCTGAATATGTGTTCGTGTGCTTCAACCATTGGCTAAGCCTTAGGAAGGGCATTTAAGACTTTGATTTGGGCTATTGCTTATGTGATATAGATATTTGATGTGTGTGATGTCTGGCTCTGAACCCGGTCAGCTGGGTGTGTGTGTCCATATCTGTTTCTGTCTGACTGTCTGTGGATGTGCTCGTTGTTTCCTGTGATAATGCAAACATACATACACTTGCATAAAGTTAAGTTATGGGTGGGTTTGTGAAGAAGAGAAGGAGTCGATTCTCGACTCGATCTGGCGTTCATCGCAATTTACTCATCAATGATTTATCGCACTATCTTCATTGTGCTTGACTTTTTTGCATACTTTATCTGCTGCGCGATTAAGGCGCGCAACTTATCTGTCTGACAAATGGATTACCGCATTGCACTGTATGACACATACGCTAGCTTTGTTGCGTATTGTTATCTGAGTGGCTTAGTCCACATATATGGTGTGTAAGGTTGGATGAGCCCTCGAAGTCCTATGTGGTGTGTTTCGATTGGATGAGCTTAAATAGCTCTTATGGGGTGTGATCGGGGGACGGAGAGGTGTGTTGGTTGGATGGGTGGGTGGGTTTTATTTGACTGCATTTCATCCATGGCTATTTGTATGTTTTGGGTGCTTAACTGTTTGACTGTACTCTGTCTGTCTGTTTGTGAACTGATGTGAGTGCGATTTCCATTCTGTTGGGACGTTAGTTCCAAGTTTCTTTCTGACGCGGTGTTTATTTGTAAATCTGATGCAATACTGATTTGAATTCTGAAAATGTGTTTTTAGTCTTGTTTCGGTCTCACACTGAGCTCGAGTAGCTCATCCCCTTTTAGTGTTTCCTTTTGTGTACATTTACGATTCGATTTGGACTCGGCGTGTGAGAGGTCATGGACAATCTCGGTGAAAATAATTTATCGTCAGTTTGAATTTTCAGATTTTAATTGGTTATTCGGTTTTTGAACTGTAAAATTTTATAAAGCTGTGGTATAAGTTTCGTTTTATTTTTTATTCGTTTATTTAGTTTCGATTATATGTTTAACTTAACTGAAATTTTACTGATTGGATTTTTTTTAAAACGATTAAATGGTTCGGGTTGTCGTGACAATTGTTTTGTACAAATTCACCTACGATCACTTTGGTGATCAATGTAATATCCGGGACTCAGTCTAAACTTCTAGGCCGGGTTTAGGGTGTTACAAATGTAATTCTTAAAAATATGGATGATATTTTTTCCATTTGTTTAATTGCCTTTTTTAATTATAAAAAAAGGTATTTTGGAAAAATAGAGAAAGCATAGTACCCATGACATAAAAAAAAAATACATGTATAATTATTCAAACTCTCTTCCTTCAATTTTTATAATTTTTTTTATTACAATTACTTATGTAAGTACTCCAATTCTTACCTTCCCCACAAGAATTAGAAAGTGTAATTGGGATACCGCATTTATACTTAATTCAATAAGACTTATTGATTAGAGTAGTTACCCAAACATGCCATATATGTACAATTACAAGCAATTATATCTAAATCTAATTATTAGATAACTTTCTAAATACACTTTTAAAAAATCAAAATTTGAGTAGTTAATCCATCTATAGAGAATGAACCATTAAATTTTTTTTAAAATACTTTAATTTTATTTAAAAAGATAATTAAATTAAAATATATAATCACAATATTTTAATATTTTGATTATATCTTGAGTTACAACGTTTCGATTTAGGTCTGTAATATACTGTTTCAAATGGAATTGAAAAATCTAACTAGATTATTTTAACATTTGAAGCCTAAAAATGTCCAAAAGAAACCTAAAACGACCTTGAAGTTTGTAGAAAAAATCTATCAAGGACTTGAAATGACTACTTTAAAGCAATTTTATTTTTATTTATCAAATTAGTGAGATCTAATTTGTTTTTATTTTTTCTTTATCCTTCAGTATTTGCATAGTATTATATTTTAATTATAAATATTTGATTGGAATATTTACCATATCAATTAATCACAATTATTTAATTATTCTATTACTTGTGACAAATAGTATGGTTGAGTATAAAGTAAATAAGTAATCTAGTCTAAATGAACTCCATTTATGCGTGTATGTCAGTTAAAATCAATTCTCTATAATTTTTAATGCTGGTAATAAATGATAAAATAGTTAATTCATTTCATCTTTGTTGAGACATTGTTGATTTTAGGTAAGACTCCATCGATTTTAGTTTCTCAATTGATGCAATAGAAATTGTGTTGGAGTTGTGTGACCCAAATTCCTGTTAAATAAAATAAGAGATTGCTTACTAAGTCAAGTTAAACAAAATATATTTTCTTTCTGGAAGATTTAATATTTATTAGTATAATATATTTAGCATTTATTAGAATAATTTATTTCACCCACGAATTTAGCCTATAAATAGGCTCTTTTACAATCTTAGGAAAAACTCATTAAAAGATTAGAACTCATAACACTTTTGAGGGTTCTTTGTTTTCGGGTTTCAGGGTTTAGTTTTATCTCCATCTTTTGTACTATTTGTTCTTTTGTCATTATAGTAAAATTATCTTTGGCCTGGTTTTTTATCCTCTTTTGAGGAATTTTTCCGCATTAAATTTATGTGTTCAAAATTTTAATTTCTTCCATTATTTTTACTTGTTCATTGCTTAATCAGGTCGATCCCCTATAAACTGAAATAATTAATATATTCTATAACCAATATATGCATTTGAAAAGGAATCAAATCTTTATATAATTTAGTATGTCAATTGGAGTGTCATTTTTCAATTTTCATAATTTATTTCAAAACTTTCAAAGAATTTTCAAGATTAAAAAAATATATTTTCAAATTTTTATTATCTAGTGAATTTAATTTTTCTATCTTGAATAAAAAACTAAAAATATCTTCATATATTCTAAATTGTTCAAATCTATTTTGGAGAGAAAAAATTGTTTGATCTATTATGTATAAAAAAATAATCGATTTTAAAAGATTTTTGAGGAGATTTTATTGTTTCATTATCAACATTCCCATCAATCGTTTATTCCCACGAATAATATGTTTTTCACAAAATTTAGGTTCTATTTTCATCTCAATAGTTATTTCTTTAGCACTCGTCGTAGCATTTTGAAATCCATCTTCTTTATATTTTTCAAAAAAATAAAATAAAATGAAAGAAGACCTTTTAATTGTTCTATAGCTACATCAATTCACATATATTTTGATTGTAAGTTTTTGTTAGCCAAGTTCACGACAAATAATAATATTTCATACCAAATAGTTATGCCCGACAAAAACTTAAAATTTTCAAGTTCATATGTTGCTAAACATTCAACTTCACTTTTAACTTTAGGATCATCACTAACTTCAATTAATTTCAATAAAGCATCTCTTATTGGTGGAGCGTAAAATCTTATAGCTTTAACACTTTCAATACAATTTTCACAACTTATTTGTGACAACGATTTAAAAGTTAGGGTCGATTTATGATCTTATAGAATTTTTCATCTTTTCGTTGAAAAAGAAAATAATGAGTATATTCATTATAATACTGTAAAATGTAAAGTAGTAATATAACTTTGAAAGTTAAAATAGAATAATATAACCTGGCTATAAATTGATTGCCAATGGTGATAAGAGAAATTGAAAGAGAGATTCTTCAATCTTGATTCGGATTTTAATTCCGAGGTTAAGAAGAAGTAAAAAGTCTTAGAGAGTTAAAGAAATTTTATGAGAATGAAAGAATTAGAATAGTGGAAGAATGTTTGATTGGTTTAGTTATGGTAGAAAACTTTGAATTAGGTATTTATAAAAAATCATCACGACCAATAAGTTTTCTTCCTTTAATGTTGCCTTCTAATGCTTTATCACCGTTAGGCCTGGATTTATTAAGTTTTAATGTTTACTAGAGTTGTTAAGTTGTAATGAGTAACTTGATAGGCCTACTTAGTGCCAAGTAATAAATGCTTCTTTTCTTTTCTTTTGATGATATGAAAGATATAAATAATTTTGGTTCAACTTACCATAAAATTGCTTAAACTTCTATTTAATAGCTAGTTATATATATACACAAACAAGACCTATATTTATTCTTGAGGCACCCTTGCAAGGCTATCTTATTATTATAGCTAACACTTGTTTGTACTTAAGATTCATGATGTTCTAATATGCTAGATTTAAGGTTTAAAAATGCAACAGTTTAAATCAACAACAATATCGATTAATATTGAATGAAGTGATAAAACACATTACACTCTTAAAAAAAAAAAAAAAAAAAACTTAAATCTAAATCATAAATACAAACCCAAAAAGATTAATCTTATGAACCAACATTGGTTCCAAAAAAATAAAAATAAAACACTCCATATTCTATTCAAAATGCAACATACATAGTGGATATCTTAAAAATATTTAAAGATGATAAATCCTTTTAACATTCCTGTTTAAGAGGAATAAGTGAATAGTAGTTTTTTTTTTTTTCTTTTTTGTATAAATTACACACTATTTCATCCAAGTGCATGTGATTAAATCCTTTGCCATACATCAGAAGAGAAAATTTTACAATTGCATGTTTCTTGACAAATAAAAGATCTATGGCTATACATTCATTAGAATAAACAATAAAATAAAAAAAAATTAGAAAGGGAGCAAAATTAGAGCTGCATGCTTATTAGCATGTAACTTAGCATTACAAGTTGGCGCTTCTTAGCATGTCATGGTGTCCGGTGCAGTCCAACGGCAACAGCAACAGCAGTAGCAGCTTTAAAAGAGGGCTGAGAACACATAAAGTGTCCAACATAACAAACACTGAGAGCATATATATATATGGCTTGGAAGATCTACCATTTTTATTCCCATACGAAAAAACCAAAAGAATTTGAGCAGGTGAATTCACTTGAATGCATTACAGCAGCGAAGGCAATCAACGCAGACCTTGCTGAATGATGCCGCAATCTGTTGATTGTTTATGTTTATGGAGAACCATGCCTGGCCAAGTTATTCATGGTTTTTTTTCTTTTTTTTTGCACCCAACAACTGGCTTTCCTTGGTATAAGGATAGTAAAAAAAAGTTGTACTCTTAGCAGCTTCGAGTTGGGTTCAATGGATCATAATCATAGTCATCACCAGCTTTGACAAAGCGTCCCTTCACACGCTTTCTCACATCAGCCCTTGCTTTTCGAGAGGCATATCTCACTCGCTTTTCAAACCTATCATGCAACGTGGGAGACGTTGAACGTATAAATGATTATTCCAAACAAGACTAGAAGTAAAATAAAATGTTAAAACCTACAATATAGATTCTATATTGACCTTCCAAATGGATTGTTGACAAATACACAGATGCAGATAAAGTGGATCATAAATTCACATTTGCTTACTTGAGAGCACCACAGTGAAACAGACTCCTGCGGTGGCAGGATTAGTAACTAAAATTGCACAGCCTACAGATTACGATACTGAGATATAGGTAATTGGCATAGACTTACTTCCGTGTTTTCTTCTTTTCCTTGTAACGCATGACAGCATCACTTCGAGTTGCTGATGAGAAGGGGCCTTCAGATGGAGGACACCAAGGGGCCTCTCCCATGAGAAGCATTGATGAAGCTCCACAATCTTGGTAATCTCCTCCGCTACTCTCTCCAGTAAGGCCAGAAAATGAGAAGCTTGAATGGTCTTGCCTTGCCGTAAAACACAAAATTGAATCGGTTTTATTGCTCATCATGGAATCAGCAGATGCTGCATTGCTGCATGCTGGCTGGATTGCATTCACCAGTCCAACAGATGAGCCCTGGACAAGAATATTTAATTCCAACCGTAAGAACATTTGCCAAGTAGAAACTTGAAATTCTCAGGGGTTCAAATTAGGGTATGATTATTTACAGTAATTCTCCTAAAGGAGAAAAAACAAATTTGTAATAGTCAAGCAGATTAAAGCTCCAATTTTTGTAAGCATACATTTGGCACGAGCGTAATTGACAAGAAAGTTGCTTTATTAATAATCAAATTCAAGATAATGCTGAAAGATCAAGTACTAGCATACTTACAAACTTGAGAAATCCTAAAATTGAACACGATGCTGAAAGATCAATAATGGCTATATAACCAACACGATTTAAAAGAGGGATATTTTCCCAAAATTGAACAAGAGTAAACTTCCTTTTGGTATGTTGGTCATGTCTGAAAATACAAGGTTATTGTTTTCATGTATATACTTCTGACCCAAGTAAAGAGGGATATTTTCCTTTGGTGGCTATTCAAAATGAAGACTCACAGATGGAAAGTAAAGACACAAAGCATGTCTGAAAGTCAAGGTTATTGATGAAATTGATACCCCCAACAGAATAAATAGTTTCCTCCAAGTAACAGAATGGGAAGAACTAATAGCTGAAATATCTAAGAATGCCGCGGAAAAAGAAAAGCATAACATCTAGGAAAATGGCAATACTACTAAAAAAATAGATGATACAGATATCATAAAGCAAGACGAAAAGAGATGAGAGAACCTCAGCAGCCACTGCACCCTGGTAGGAATCAGTAGCAGACATGTCCTTCGTCCCAAATAAGCTATCAATCCCACCATTCTCAAAAAGTTCTTCTGAATGATTGAGAGTTACTCCAAAGAGTTCATATTTTTCAAGGTTCAAATCAATTTCATCCATGTTGAAATCATCATAAAGATCATCTTCGCAAACTCCAGGACACTTTGTTTGAGGACAAGATAACTGCAAATTAACAAAGGTAAGAGTTAGTCCCCAAACAGAAGATATTGTATCTACTAATGGTCAAGGAAACGTGCAGAAATTTTGAAAAATGAACTTTTCACACATATGCCAAAAATTATCTTGGATCATCTAATGCAAAAATTATCTTGTTTCCTATCACCTTCACACTCCCCTTTTCCCTCTTCATTAAAAACAAAATTGTAGAACTTCAATGACGTAGATGGATGGTATGCGTCCAGAAAGTAATTCATGTGTTTAGATTAGGAGAGATCTACATCCAAGTTTATGAACCCATGGCAAAAATAGGCATAAGAATAAAAGTAAAATTGAGGACAAGGTTACAGTTTAGTAATCATACAGTGAAGGCTGAAATGAATCATCTACAATATTACCATAAAATTTAAGTTGCTTTTGGGCCAAGTAACAGAAATATCCAAAGAGACCAATAAAAATACAAAATGGACAGAGGTTTAATGAAAGAATGAAATCTTCTACATATACCAGAAAATCCATTCAAGTTCAAGTAAAAAAGACATCCTAGATGTACCTTTGATTTCCATCATAAAATGTACTCATAAGAAAAGCAAGGAATAGAAATTGGCATATAGTTCCTCCCCAGAAGAAAGTTGACACCTTAACCTCAAAGCTGGTTTTCCAGCCAGAAAGAAAAGTTAGCACTCAACAGTCACTGTTAATATGTTTTTCAGCATTAAGTGCAGATTTTAAAATGCACAAGCAAATTTAAACCCGCTTTGTAGAAATACTCATCGTACTTGTTTACTATTACCCCATGGAACCCAGATAGCAAGGGCTAGGAAGTACCTCAAAAATATTTTATCTAAATTCATTAAAGATAAATATTACATATTCATCATTTACCTCGGATAATGATGTATCGGTTGTTCCAGCTGGCTGATCAAGTAATCCTGGTCCAGATCTGAATTCAGGAATTGAAGACCCACTCCAGCTACTTCCCCTATCCACATTGTAATCACGATTAACTTCAGCATCACCAGTATCATTCTGGCTAATGGTATTTTCGGTAGGGCACCAGGAAGTCTCAGTGATGCTCATTTGCCTTAATTCCTGCTCACATGTAGATTCACCTGCAGGAGATTGCGAAAAAAACGACCATACGGAAGAAAGTTCTGCCGAGGATGGGCAACCAGAATAACAATTAATTGTTTGCCTCCTATGTGTCGAATTAGAGGTAGAGGTACCGTGACCCATCAAATCACAATTCTGACAGAGAGATACCCTTTCTTCAACACACCTAACAAAAGCAGGTTGTGAATTGCATCTTTCACATAACAATGTTCTCGAATGACGTTTTGACAGTGCGTTTGCAGAATGGACGTTTCGATCGCAAGACAAACATAAACAGGCAGCATCAGACCGGCAATATACCGTTGACGGTTGATTTCCGCAGAAATCACAAATGTAACCCATTCCAATCACACTACCCCAACAAAAGCTAAAACTTTTCTCTAAAATTTACAGACTTCTAAGCAAATAATATATCAACCAGGGCAAGTAGCTTCGGAGATGATCATCGACTCCGCTATCTGTCCTTGCACTTCAATAGCTATCAAAGGCAAAAAAGAGAAAAAAAGAAAGAAAAAGAGTTAGCTATTACAAGAGAACTCAGTTCATGTATGTTGTAAAAGCATGCTAATCAGTAAAAAAACTTAAATATCCATTGATTATAGAGGTTGCTTAATTCCTACTTCTAAAACAATAATGATACGGCTCAAGGTCAAATTCTGGAAGACACTGTAATCATAAAAGGCTTTCACGTGATCAGCACTATTGAAGGGGAAAAGTCTCAATAATGTTATGATCACAGCCAGAAAGTGAACAGTTTTAAGCACCAATAAATCAATGCAAAACACACACTCATAATAGAACAAGTAGAAAAAGAAAACATACTCTCATAATCCATGACGACTAAAACAGTCAAATAAAATAAGAGAAAACAAAGGAAAATGAAAAAAGAAAACAGTTTTAATAAAAAGGAAAGAGCAGTGGAATATGCATTCCAGGAAAAAGAATTATAAGCAAAACTAATTCCATTTCAGAGCATATTAAACAAAACAATCTAATATCATAAATAAGGTAAAAGGCTGAACGTAAATCAAAGAAGAAAACTAGAACTATAATCCAAAGATTTAAACTCCATGATCAAAACAAACAGCTTAAGCAGGAAAAAAAACAGATGATCAATAAACAAACCAAGAGACCCAGAAATACTAACCAAAATACAAATCCAAAACCCAGATACAAAAAAAAAATAATAATAAAAAAATTAAGTGAAGGACCCAAAATGGAAAATCAAATTAAGAACTAAAATAAAAGAAAATAAGAAATTTACCTTGATTAAAAAAATGGATAAGACATAAGAGGACAAGATCGGTTATTAGCTGTACCATTAAAATTTAAAAATTAACAAAAAAAATTTACGAGAAACCCTAGAACAAAGTGCTTTCCAGAATTTGTCCCTCCCCCTCTCTCTATTATTATTTTTATTATTTTCTTTTAATTTTGTTCTTAATTTTTTTTCTGTGCTTTCAGTTTATGCGAGCAAGAGAAGAGATACTGAGATGGAAACTGGTGGGTGCATATTAGGAAATGTGATGACATAAGCTGAGAAAAAGTGTAAAGAGAGAGAAAATAATTTTTAAATAAATAAATTTAATAATAATAAATAAAAGGGCAAAATGGTAGTGAAAAGCAAAGTGGAGCTCTCTTCATTTCAGATTTATATATATATATATATATATATACACTTAATTTGAGTATTAAATTATAAATTTTCTTTTTACTTATCATAATTATTCTCATTTATAATAAATATAAATTATAAAGAGAAATTAAGAATTTTACTTATTCATTTAGTATACTGTTAATAGAATTTTTAGATTTCACCGGTAAAATTAAGAATTGATAAGTGTCACATATCAATTTTTTAAGATTTTCAATATATCAAATACTCACTTAATTATAAATATGATTTATATATTTAAATTAAAGCTTACAAACCATTTATATTAATTGCTTGAAAAATATTTAAAATTTGTATTTCATATATTATAATATTAACAATGAGTAATCATGAATTATTTTATTATAATTGTAGTATAATTTAAGTTGAGTATGTATTATTACCATAATAATAATAAAGACACGAGAAAATAAAAATACATTGCATTTGAATCAATTATTCCATCACTTATGAAATATTATTTTTTCATATGATTTTAGTATCTAAAACATGATATATATATATATATTCAAATTAGATTGTACAAACAATTTATGTTATTTACTTATTTTTTTAAATATTTCATATGGATGTAAATATTATTTAAATTATTTTTTATTTTATAACAACATATTATAAATTTTCATAATAATTTTTTTTTACAATAATACTTTAATTTCAAAAAATAAACATTATAAATGTCAACTTTAATTTTTTAAAAGAAATATTGTTAATGAAGGAGTTTTAAAATTTCAAAAAAAAATATAAATTATTGAAGTAATAAAATTGGAAGGTTAAAATAAAGAAGGGCTTGTGGAAGGCAACTACTTAAAATCCAATTAGAGAAGACAACAACCTAAAAAGTAAAGGCTAAGATAATATGATTGTGATGCCACTTCAACTTCAACTTCAACTTCAAGGGTAAGGTTAAGGAGAGATTTTGGTTTTATATTCAGAATTATTTTAAGACTTCATCCTTTCTTCACTTCACTAAGCAACATTATCTTATTAACTTATAAGTAGCTAATAATGCTATAAAAGTTTCACTTCCCTCCTAGGTTTTCTTTCCATGGAAATATAATAAAATAATCTAATATACTAAATATTCAAATGTTATTATTGATTGGGGTCTTTTTAGTAAATTCAATTTTAATTCGATTGGTATGAATATTATTGTCAATGCAGAAGAACGTGTGTTTAAGTATGTTGAAGTGCATTATTCTCCTATTTACGTATTGAGAAAAGACTATGAATAATTTTAAATATTGTGTTATGAAAACAAATACAATTAAAACCTATAAATAATAACCAAATCAAAATATATATATATATATATATATATATATCATTTATCATATTTAGTGAAAAAGGCCATTGAACATCCAACGATGGCTTAAATGGTCCACACCATACCACAATGTGGTGGTCCCGCTACTATTTTATAAATAACAAACAACAATGATGATGCCAACACTTCATCAACTCAATTTAATTTCCACTTTCTTGTTGTACAAACTACAAACTGTTCAAAATGCTGCGTCTTGATCTGTAATGATGAGAATGAACGTCACCATTTAATTGTGCTTTTTCGGAGGGAGCATTGCCTCCCATAAAATGACAAAAAAAAAAAAAATTAAATTATTTTAATCATTATTAAAATTTTAAATTATAAATTAATGTAACAGTAAAATTATATTTTAATCTCTCAAGATGATAAATTTTTATTTTAAAATTCTTTTAAAAATTCTAAATTATATTTAATTTTATCCCTCTTAAAATAAGTTTTTAGCTTGGTCTTTTGTTAGCCTAAAACATTTATAATAATATGTTGACATAGGTTGATTCAATTAGTTGAGTACTCATTAATACTTTGATAAATATCTAATCAATTTTCTCAATTGGCAAATGATTTATAAGTATCACTTTCAAATCTCGTATAGAGATTAAGGGGAAAAAGAGAAAGATGAAAAGAATGTTGCGCATTTAATAGAGGCAGGTTTTAAGTATATAAAGAGTGTAATATTTCACTTTTAAACAACCACAAAATTGGGAAGAAATCTAATCTACCATTTACACATACACGTTACTCCAAGTCCTCAATAAATACTGATATAACAAACCTTTATCAAAGATAAAATGTGGAACCTAACAATGTTCTGATGGTCATTCCTGCTCTGCAAATCAACTTCCCAACTGATGAAGGAAGAGACAAGTTATGCCATAAAATAATTTCCAACATGTTAACAGCAAGAGTTATACAACTTCGATACTCTTTAAGCAAAGTTTTGAGTTTGAATCTTGTGAGTTATTATAGTGAAAATAACATTGAAAGAGTTTTCTCTTTCATTTAAAAGTCCAACCCAACTCAATTTGAAATTTTATTGAAGTCCAAAATAACTATCAAAACACGAGTTTGACATATAAATATGACATGTAAATGTATAAAATTGTAATAAATTTAATACAATATCTTTTAATAAACAACTCAATATAAATATAAATCTTTATATTATACACTAACATCCATTTAATTTTGGATAGTCAAGTTTAATTAATTTGTCAACATCAAATTGTATTTTAAATTTTTTTTTAAGTAAAAAAGGTACAAAGTTCAAGTAATAAAACAACTAAGTAACCTGAAAGAAATAATAGAAAGGGTCAGACAATCAAAATCAAGAAACAAGTTAGATCACCTTTCAGTTCTTCCTTGTATCCCACAACTATAGAACATATAAGATCACCATTCATCAATTTTAAGCCACAGCTGACTGCAATTCGTATTATATCCCACAAAATCCAACAGCATGGGCCCTACTTTTCACTACAATATGCACCCATTGGCATGTTAAACCTAAACATTTAACCATAGAATGCAAGCCATGGCTCTCCAACACCACCACCACTTGCTGGCTTTGCTGTTGGAATCCAATTTGTGCTAGTTTGCTCTCTCTGGAAGTATGTCCCGGTCGTGCTTGCCGCAAGCTGTCCTATCTCATACAGGGTCTGAAAAATCATTTCCCACAATTACATATAAATCAATATTGATCTCAAAACCCACTTAGCATGCCAGGATAAAAACATGAAACCAATTAACAAGCGATGCATGGTTAACCTTATTTGCTTAAAATTGCCGAAAAAATGAATACCTGTAGGTCCTCACTTAAAGCTTGACTAAATGGGCTTTGGCTTCTTTGCCCGACTATAATAGAAGTTGGCAAGTTTGCAGCACGGACCAGGTGAAGAAAGCAGGCTAAAGGCTCGTAATGAATTTGCAAAGATGGAGGTGGCTTCTGGGTTTTGGCAGCAATGGCTCGACTTACATCAGTCTCGGGGCCTACTTGGATACTATAGAGAGGAAGCTTGCCGCTATTTGTCGTCAACAACCTACCTTCCAACTTCAGCTTTGATGCCGGTACAATAAAAGGGGCTACGATAGTGGGTACAGTAGACGGTATGTGCTCTGCATCTGCTATTTTAGTCAGAACTGAATTTATAGCCTGTGACAGTAGTGGCGGCTCCAAATGATCCAACATTACCATTGTTGCCTGCAATGAGTAAAAGGAAAGATATATTTCTTTCAGTGTGTTCAATACGAAAGATGGAAAGTATAGTTAAAAAGTGGTTAGTGGTAAAGTTTCGAATAAAATTGTTAATTTTATGTTGAATGTGTACAAATACCAATCCTCTCATTTTCCCTATTCTTCATCTTATCACATATTAGGGGAAGGCTGGAAAGAAAGTAGTTTTTCCTTCCAATCCTTACCGTTCCTTACTCTTTCCCTCCTACCAAACACAGGATTAAAGTCATCATTCTATTTATTGCAGTAACCCAGAGGATTCATACACCCATTCTTGAAGACAAATGACCTTAGTCATTTTCACGCAAGGCTGTTCCTTCTCAAGAATGATTGCTTGACCACTAAGATCGCGGGATCAACAACGCCAACAAAATGAAGGCTTGAAAAGAAAATGATGCCCTTGCCAGCTACTATTCAAATCTATTTCTATCCTCAGTTTATGTCTCATGTTCTGCACCTCCTTAAATCACATTCATCATCATCATCTTATCGGGAACACAACAAAGGAATATTCATTGATCAGCAACTATGAAACCATCAATCCGGCAGGAAAACCTTTTCTAATCTACCCCCAGGGAAAACTCTAAAAGTAAGACTTATAATTTTTCAACTAAAAAATCTAACCTTTGAATATGTCGACTGAAAGAGGGTTCTGTGAGGCACTCCCTTCCTAGTTCCTAATGAGCTTTTACCCCTTTAATTTATTGAAGAAAAATATCAAAGTAAACAGTCCCCTTTTTCTCTCATTTTACCAGGAACCAGACACTCTAGAAAAAGAGATAGCTTGATAGTTCTTCATTTCCAATCAAACTTCCAAGCAAATCCACAAAATTACATTCACCAAGAACAGAATTTATAAATATATTTTAAAAAAATGGGTTTTGAAATTAATGGCAAAAGGAAGGAACCATTCAAAAGAAACAGTACCTTTAGATTTTCTCCATCCATAAATTGAGTAACAGAGGCATTCAATTTTGCATCCCCTAATTCCAGGTCGACTAACTCGAAGCTGAAAACATATAAACATACAGCTTTCTTAATCAGTGTTTTTCATGAAGATCAACCAAGAAGAGACAGAGAAAGAGAGAGGGGACTCACGCTTTACTACAAGGATGGGGAGTAGGATTGAGAGCTCGGGCGATGGCGTTTCCGAACCCATCTTGGTCATGGTAAACGAAGAACACATTCGAAGAAACCTTCAATCTCCGCAACTTTCCACTTAGTGTTTCTCCGCTGTTTTGGAGTGAGAGTGATTCCAGATTTTGCTCTAGATCCATGAAAACAATACGGCACTCGATGACGATGATGGGCTAAAAGGGAAATGACACTAGTCCTTTCCTTCCATGAACACTCACTCCTTTTTAAGAGGGTTTTCTTTTCTTGTAGAACAATACTAGTATAGTAATAAAATAAAGGTTAAAATATGCTCCAAGTCTCTGTAATTTTCATACAATTCCAATTTAGTCCTCTACTTTTATTTTAACGATTTAGTCCCCCAATTATTTTTCTTTACAAATATTAGGGTGTACATGTTATTATATGAATCAAGGTAAGTGAATAAACAAAAGGTTTGGTTAATATGACTAAGAAATGTAAGTGAAAGTATGAGAGCAATGTTATTATATGAACAAATATAATATACTCAATATTATTATTTCTAAATCATGTGTGGCCTAGTCCTGAATAAATCAAAGCAGTGAAGGCTATGTGCTTTAATAACTTTCAATATTAGGGAGTACATAATTTACAATACTTCAACAATATACATGCATTTAAATTACCTGTATATGTATGCCGTTTTTTTTTAAATGGAAACAGCAAAAAGAAAAAAAGAAAATTGCTTTCAATATCCTCACTCAATTTTCCAGGCATAAAGGAACAAGCTGAATTCGGATGTCGTGGCGGGGCTTAGTGTAGAATAGTACTTGCTTCCGGCATCGCTGTCTCCTTCTTGGCTACTTCCTTCTTTGTCACTCTCTGCATCCGCCGCCACCGGTTTGAATATAAACACGCCGTGGCCGGTTCCAAGGCTGCTAAACATCCAGTCATGGACATCCCACATGACTTGAACCGGTTGCTTATCGACCAGAACAGTCTGGTTCCCTCTGAATTTCCATTGCAAATTCTTGACGTGAATCAAAACTACACCATCCATGCTAATCCACATTTCAGGGTCTTTTATTCCAGTCATCGAACTCTCAACAACAATTTCGTGTTCTTTGCTTTTTTCATCGAATCTAGCTCGTGTTGCGAAGCTTTTCTTGGCAAACACGTTTTCCTTCTTGTAAATCAAAAAGGGTTGAACCAAAGCCGGTCTCGCTTTCGTTCTTTTGTATGCCTTTTTCTTGTAATCCCCCAATAATAGAACCACCTCTTCGTCAGCAACTAGGGCGACATAATAGTCCGAGACAGGTTCGGGGCCGCTGGTGAATTTAGCTGAACGAAGATCCCAGTAAACATCCACTTGGCTCCCTTCAACCTCAAAGGATTTATACCCTTTTTTGCTCCAGAAATGCCATGGCTTAAGATCGATCTTGCACGAGTATTGGAAATTACCTTGCGTGCTATTCACCAGGATGCTGAGAGAATGGTTCATAAGGTTCTTACACCACAAAATCTTGACATTCCGACAATAACCTACTATGTTCGTTTGGTACATCAACGTGACGGTGGTCTGAGCGTTTTTATTGTTTGTCTGAGGGTGAGGTTCTTCCGTTATTCTTTCTGCATAATACGCCGAGCTTCCAACTGACTGAGTTCTCAAGGGAAAATGAAATGCCATTTGTAAATGCAAATTTTTTATTGATTTTTCATGCAAAAAACCTCTAATAATTCAATTCTACTGCATCTGATCTGATAGTAAAAATGGTTTCCTGGACTGTTCATATATGTATGTAGATATATAACCCTATATAGGGGTTAAAATCAGGTTACCTTGTGTTGGGAAGTTTCAAGGGATTAAACCGACCTGAAACCTTAGCTGATGAACAATGGTAAAGAAAAATATTAATAAATGGTGCCAAAATGAGATTGCAGAAGAGAAATGTGTGAGCATGCTTGTTTGGTTTTGGCAGAAATTGTGATTTTCTGGGAAAGAGACAGAATGAAAGAACAGACAAGGAACTTTGTCTCTCCATGGAGTGAAAATCTCCATCCAAAGGTTGTAAGCAAAAAAAGGTGTCCGAAACAAGGGGATGACGAAATTTTCCTCCAACCAATTTGCTATATTTAGTCTAAGTTTGCCATTTTCTAAGGAAATTATACCTTTTGTATCTTAACCCAAAGGTAACATTTCTAGCTGTTATATCAATAGGTCCAACTGCTACACAGGAGGGGTCTATGTAAGAATAATAAATAGAGAGACAAGGGTACCGAGCCTTAAGTTGCAATATTCTTGCTGACGTGAACATCATGGCACTGACATCACAGTCAATGTTACAATGACCTGATTTTTCATCCTTTACAGAAGATGTATATAATTCACACCTATATTCTACAATAAATTTAACTGTGCAAAGGTTCATTTACACTACATCCAGATTTTCATTAGCTTTATTCCCTTTTGCATCATCATTTTCATATCCATCTCTTTTACTTCCCTTTCCGGATGATCTCTGGCCACTAAGTCTAGCTTTTAGGATTCCTCCGATGTGATGGACTGAAGCATCAGCCTGAATCGCCTCTATGTATAACAACTTCACCAAGTTCCTGAAGCGACGCCGAAAGGTTGGTATCCGAGACATGGAAGCTACTATTCCCTGCAATCTGTCATAAAATGAAAATTGCGTGATGATTTCTAATGCACGGTCACAAGTTGAAAGAGTTGTTTAGTTTTTCAGATATAGCTTTTGTTATACCTTCTAATTATGGCTTGAAGCTGTGCTCTCCTGACACTATCTTCGGATGGATAACCAGAATCATTCAAGTCCTCGGGTGTTTCGTTTTTGCACTCCATAACCAGCTTCCTTAGGCAAGCTTCTTCACTTTCATCTAATTCGAGCTTCTTTAATTGCTCTTTCATGACAAAAAGCGGCCCAGCAAACCATTCAAACACTTTGTCCCTTGGCAAATTACTCCTAGTCAGTTCCGCATTATCACCTGGCAATTCAATCACACGTAATCATATGATTGTAACCCCAATATCCTCCACAATGCTAACCGAAGGGGGAAAGGAACACATACCGATAACTATGCCAGATGCGTCAGCCTTAACCGATGTCAGCAGACACTGCAAGATGGACCAAGCTTGTAGTCTTATGCACAACTTTTTACAATTTCCCTTAACAATGCATTCCTCAATGTCCTTGATAGTTATTAGGCCATCACGGAGGAGTATCCGACCATCCACCTCATAGGATTTAAAAAGCCAGTCCCACACCTGTAAAAGTTTCAAACATAATTGAGTTCTTATACATTAGACATTAATTTGATTTTTATAGGTCAAAGAGCAGACCTGCATTGGTCTATACTGTTGAATTGGCCACTTCAACGTCCTTGAGTTTTCTGAAATGAGTTGTGTGCTTGATGCCTGACCTTTACTCTCCAGTTCACTGCAACAGTTGTTGTCAACCTTTTCGATCTCAGGATTACGGTCCATGTTTCTACGATACCGGAGCCTGGCTGTCAAACGGATGTCTCATAATCATAATCAACAGATGTGTAAAATACTATGTCACTCGGTCTTGGGGGTGAGTGTTTTCAAGGTTTTTCCAGGTATTTGGAGGGTTCTTGGAGGTTGAAAGCAACATAGGAGAAATATACATGGTTCTTGTAAGTAATCTAAAGAACATTAACACATGTTGTACCTGGGCAGACAGGATCCTTCCCTCACGTAGAGTAAATCATTTACGTACTCATCAAATAGCGAAACCACAGATATAATATAAGAAAATCCCATATGAAGTGAATCTTCCTGAGTTTTAACAAACATATGTTAGACAAAACTTGAAACAAAAGACGTATATAGTGTAACAGCGTAAAAACAGAGAAAGGAACATTTTCCAGACCTGATGCACGATAACTCCACCGTAGAGTCCAAGAAAGAAGCTTGCAATGATAGCTCCAACTACAGCTCCCACAACAGCCAAAGGCCATAAAAGGATTGCTAAACCAGCAAAGGGAACACACACTGTCTCTAAGAACGGTCCTTCCCGACCAATTAAATCTTCGAACAACCTTTTCCATCCTCTGAACAGCATATATGGGCTTTTCCATAGAGTAACAACTGTAATCAAAGGCACATCAACTAACATGCCAATCAAGCCAACCAACAAACAACCTGGTAATTTCATTAACCTTGCAAGAACAAAATGGAATAAATCCAAAGAGTTAACTCATATATATTGACTGGTATGAAGCAGAGCTTAAGAAGGGACGTTCTTACTTTACATCCATAGGCTTCTCATCCGGAGGCATTTTTTCGCTTAGCTCATCCATGTAGGAGAAGTATGAGTGGAAACAGAAATCTGTGAAGTCCACCACCACCGTGCAGCTTCCTTTAATGGTTGACAGAGAACCATCCTGGCAAGGAATTGCTAAGTTCTCCGCTTCAATTGTTTAAAACAAGTGTTTTGCATGCAAATAACAGACCGGGCAACAAAGAGAAAGGCAACTTACAGCAAAGCAGTGGTAGCATTTGTCGATCGCATTTTGCCCTGCTGCCTGAAAAGTTGCAATGAGGGGAGCAAAAACTCCATACCCTATTCCACCTAATATGCTTCCGGCAACAGCCACGACCGGCCAGAGACCCAGCGGTACAATCAACGACACCAAAACCACAATCTTTAGAGCCAGTCCCAGTCTCTTCGTTCTAAAATTACAAGTCCAAGAAACAGAAAGTAAGGACAAAACACAAACATTCTCTACTTCCTAGAATCAGAGATTCATCTCTATTGCAAACACACATCATTCGAATGTGACCGGCGACATGCTATGAATATCAATGGCGGAAGAAGCTAAAACCCCCCAAAGCTATTTAAAATAAAAGGGATTAGATGAAAGGAAATAGAAATCCAAGGAAACAAACCTTGCTACAGAGAAGTAAGTCCATATAAAATGTGCTGGCCAAAGCCCAATCACCACTGCTGAATTCCCGCTCCCAATAATTGCCACCACTACTGGACCGATGATTGCAGCTGTTAACAGAACCAAAAAGATTTGCAAAAACTAAATAAAACACCCATTTTTGCACTAATCACTAATCTAACCATTCATTTCAGTGTTTAAATACGGGTCTTTTGTTGTTGTTGTTTGTAATTTACCTTTGAGAAGGCCAAGGATAAAGAGTAAAGAAAAGAAGGGAATAAATGAAACGAAGCTCCAGAGTTTAGCCAACAACCCCGAGGGAACCTCCATGGTTGTTTGCTTGCAGTAAGGCTTTAGAGATATTTGAAGGGCAATAATGGAAAGAAAAAATGTTCTGCGTTTTCAAATGTGTGTCATAGACATAGTTCAAAGGTACAGGAGTTTGTTATATTAAAATTAGAACAGATGAAAAGATGGTACGTGGCAGGAGAAGGTGGTACGCGGGACACATGGCGGGCGAGGAGTGAGGAGGGGGGGGGTGACATTGACACCTCCCCGGGGATCACGCTCTTGGCGGGAACCAACCGACTTTAAGGTTGTCTCATGTCTTGACGTTGCAAATGTTAAGGGTGTTAATGTAACCCTAACCTGTTCTCCTCTTCATTTTACTATTATGTAAGTTCATATTATAATTTTATTTAATATTTTACAATAAATAAAAAACCAATCACTACTAGAGCCATCCGTACAATTAATGACTCCTGGGAGAAAAGGAAATGTTTGGAATCTAGTCCTTTAATGGAAAAAAGGAACTGATGAAGTGCATTCGGTTGAATTTATGATCATCTTTAAAAGAATATATTAAAAAGATTATGCTTCTTTGGAACTCAAAGGTGCATACAAAAAGTAGCTTGAACAATACGAACCGCTCCACGTATGAGTGTATAAGATTACAAACTAGTGTCTGTCACTGTACGGCCAGTTATGTCATGGGTTGAAGGTAGATCAGCAGGAGGCCCAGCCCTTTGGTCTCTCCTCTTGTTTCTCCATGCATAAGTGAAAAGATTATAAGAAGGATAGACCTGCCTGAGTCCTCTGATGCCAACTAGGAAAGGGCCAACAACACAACACCGCTTATTTGACACCATTCATAGTTGGCATTCAGGGAGCCAGGCAGATCATTTCCATTGTTTCATCTCACACTTACAATTCCATTCAATCATGACTACATAATCAATGAGACTTGGCTATTCAAAACAAAAAAGAAGAAAAAAATCAGTACAAATGATCACTTACAGTTCAATCTTTGGCTCACAAACAACACACCATCTGTTGCAGAGACTTGCTTCCAAGATATTTAGCTCATCACCTGCCTCTGTTTTGATTGCCCTCTTTCAACCCATATATATATATGCATGTAATGAATGTCTGTGGGATTTAAATGCTAGGTGTGGCTAAGTAAAGAGACAATAAGAAGTACAGGGAGAGAATAAAGAGAGGAGAAAAGACTAAAGAGTGGTCGGCAAACAGTTGGATTTTGGGTTTTAAATGCCAAAATTCAAACATGATTTGGAATTGCAACTTCCTAAATCTTGGCTTTTTAGTCTGTATTGAGAGGAGTGTAGGTGCCAAGGTCATAGCATGAGACAATTTGACAGCCTTGGTTTGACGGATTATTTAACTGTCCTTTTGTACCCTAATTTTCGGCAAATGGAACCAAGATGGGAGTGCAATATAAATATTTTAAGTTGAGGATGGACCCTCTATGGGGGTTATAAAGATAACCCAATGTTGTTTGTGTACTAAAATATTCCAGTCCAGAATATATATAAATTTCCACATCAACTTTAACGTTTGACTGAAACAGATGATTGCATGTGGGATGTGGGATCGCATGAATTGGGCCGTGATGAGCTCTAATTTTAGCTTTCTATTTCTACACAAATTATCTGATGAACCATCCTTGCTTGTATTGGAATATCTAAAATTGTGGTTGGCGTACTGCGAACTTCGCCAGCTTCTGAATTGTGTCAAATAAATAACTCCAGTAGTCAAACTTGGTTTAACGGTTTTTGTTTTCTTCATGAAATAGTAGCTAATGCTTTCAAACTTCAAACTCTTTCAAAAAGAGGTAATAAAAAATTTCACACCGTCCATTCTTTTCTCGCATTAACCTGCGATGATTACTGCTATACCTAGGTTTATTTCAAGATAATAAAAAGATACTATAAGAAATCTTCTCACTTTAGCGGAAATCAATATAAATTTTAGATATTGTTTCTAATATTGGAGAATGTGAGTTTAAGTGTGCTGAAGCACATTATCCTCCTATTTAATTATGAGTTGAGGAGAAATTATGGGTAGTTTTAGTCATGGTATTGTCTTTTTTCTATAGCACATAAAAAAGGCATCAAGTTAGTGAAAAGAAAACTCACTATTAAATTTCTATATTTTAAAGAAATCCTACAAGTGTGATAACCATAAATTTAAAACACAAATGTGTTTTTAAAAATAACATACAATAAATATTAAAACATAGAAAGTGTGCATAATAAAATTGAAATGTATAAAAATTATCAAAATAATGCTTTAGCTAAATGGTAAATTAAATGTTTTACTAATGCAATTGACGCGGGTTTAAATCCCACCCTATGCATATTTTTATTAGTTTTTTAAAGTGAGAAAACTAAAATACCCTCGAATAATATTACTTATTTTAATTACAGAAGTATATTCTCGTAACCTCCTAACTGAATTGATGACACTGTTGATGGTGACACCAACTCAATCAGGAGCTTAAATAATAATATATATAATATTTTTTACTAAGCTTCTCAACTCAGTAACACCCATTCAATTAAGAATTATTTATCATTTAAAAAAACTTAAGAATTATTTAAAAATTACATTAACTACAATATATTTATAAAATTAATTTAGTAATTTGACTTTAAAAAAAAAATAAAACTATCTCTTTTTTTTATTAATTCATTTCTTCTATTTACAATGTCAAATCTTAATATAATTTCCACCCTTTTCATATGTCCAGGTATTCCTCGAGATCTCCTTCCACTTTTAAGTCCAACTCATCCCCTAAATCTTCCCTCAAATTCCAATTTGAGTTTATTTTCGGGTCTTCCTTATTTCCTCCTCCAAAATAGGTATAGAGTTTACTAACTTCCTAGTAGCTTCTTAATACAGAAATTTGCTCAACCATGGTGCTCCAAGAACCTGTTGCTTCTTATTGCACCTTTGTGATTCGATACTTGACGTTATAGTTTTTCTTGCACCATAAAATGCTACAATTGCTACAAATCATTTAACTAAGTTTCTATATGTTTATGCCTTCAACTTTTCCAAAGCTTATCCAAGAGCATTCGTTGTTCCACATCTATAAAAGTGCCCCTCAAAGTGAGATATTGTATTTTATCTTCTTGAATCATTTCATGCCCTTTCCAAACAACCTCTTATATCATATGATTCATCGTAATAAGATGTTGGATGATGCAATCACCCAATCTCATCCTATAATCTTGAACTTCTCTTATTAGCTTATTTACACTTTCACATTGTTCTAACGTAGTGATCACTTCAAGCACAATTAACTCTACTACCACATCTATAAAAGAAATTTCATACAAAATTTAATACCGAATCGATAGGATTTGATATCATTATCCTCTCCTTAGATAATATCACCTCAAAGGATCACTATAATCGTGACTTCGTGAAACATTAAGGAACAGTGCTACAAGTCTTATCAACAATCATACTATGTTCCCAAAGGACTAAACACATGAATTCTTGTATGCAATATCTCAATTTATATATGCATTAAACAAACAAATTCAGCATCCCAATCTCAGCTGAAACACGACATTCCTAAGGCAAGTACCTTTAGACATAATGTAATGCCCAATTTAATCCTAGAATTGACTAAACTCTAGCTCCGATACCACTCAATGTGACATCCTACACCTGACCTAAACAATAAAACCGAATGTAGGATGTCATATCTGTTATCAGAGCAATTTGAATTATCATGAATTATTTCATTGAAGCTAAATAGTGAGCGTGGCATAATTCCATATATTTTCATGTTGTGTAGGTGTAATGTACTTGATTGAGGTCAAATGGGCCCACTTATAATGACCCAAGGTCGTACGAGGTCAAACACGGAGTTGAGATATGAATCATAACTCAAATTTTCAAAATAGAGTGATGTGTCTCAAGACCATGAAACCATGTCTTGAGACATGCCTTCCCTGTTTCAGACCTCTAGGTTCAAAGTTCATTGTCTTAAGACAATAAGGTTCATGTCTCGGGAGTTAAGCCTCAAGTCTCGAGACTTAAGACAAGGTCTCCAAGTCCCTCAGCTTCGATGTTTGTTGGCTTAAGACAATAGCCTTTAAGTCTTGAGGCTCTAAATTGGATTTTAGTTCGACGTTTGTTGTCTTGATCCATGTCTCGAGACTACTACATTGATGCCTTGAGACTTGCTTAGCAGATTTCGAGACTTACACTCAGAAATGCACCAAAATCGTCAAATTTGTTCTTGATGTCTTGAGACATGCTATTAGTGCCTCAAGACTTGGATGTTGAAATGCCTACAATGCACATTTTAAGTCATGCAAATAAACTCCTAAACAAACCTAAACAAGGCCAATATAATAGCATGTAACACTCCTATACCCAACCTTACTACTGAGTCAAATATAGGAATGTTACATTTGGTTCCAGAGTATTCCTGGTTAAGTTCGGACACTAATCATATTCCTCGTCATATTTTAGTCTTATTTGCTTGTTTTTCTCTTATTACAACTGTACCGAACAAAACCAAGTAAAATTTTTGGTAAAAATTTGTTTCGAATTAACATTTTGTACAAAACAAGGCCCAGGTATCGATATTTTTGCTAAGGTATCGATACTTTTGCTTAGGTATTGATATCCCTATGCTGTATCAATACCATTTTGAGCTTCGATGTTGAAAAATTTAGGAAAAAATACCCTAAGTACCCATACTTTGCTCAAAGTATCGAGACTTTACCCATGGTGCTGATACCAAAATGCCATTCTATTTTTTTTTTTAAACCAGCGTTGATTTACTCATTTAGTCCCTCACATTTTGTCCATTTAGCCCCATTTGCTTGATTATTTAAAACTATATTAATTTACATATCTACTTTGCGCATACAAGTTCTGATTCTTTATTTCTAACATGTAACTCATAACCATATATAATATTTCATATAGATTAAACAAGTTTCACACTTTACATTTTAGTCCCTTGACACTTTCTTGCAGAAATACTCACCTAGGGACATGCCATTTACTGGAATAACAGAAAATAAAACTTTACCCTTTTCTTGGGTCCATTTATGTCCTGATGTGATAAGATGCGGCCTATCCTCGGAGTCTTTTAATTGTTTCTCGTTACTTACGCGCATAAAACACATGTTAAGCTACTGCTAGCATAGTAAGGGCTAGTTTAGCATTTCTTTTGAAAAGTACTTTTAAAAAGTGTCGTGAAAAATTACTTTTGAGAAGTACTTTTAAAAAGTTTAGTTTAAAATTTAAGTATTTAGTTTTGCTGTCAAAAAGTACTTTTGAGAAATAAAATATCTATTTTAGACATGGTATTATAAAGTAACAAATATGCATTTAAATAATGTTCAAATTAGTTAATATTATAATATTTTAGCAAGAATATAAAAATAATTTATTATAACTTGTTAATATTTTAATATATGAAATATACAATTTAAATATTTTTAAGCAATTAATATTAATTATTTATAAAATTAGATATTGGACATTTGTATTATTTTAAGAAATATTTTTTTAATTAATGATTTTATTTTAAAATGTAATTTGAATATATAACCCATATTAGATATTAACATAATATAGATAATATAAACTTAACAAATTAAAATATTACATGTATTTGGATTAAAGTTTCAATAAGGGGTAATATTTATATACCAAATATAAATATTAAAAGTTTTACATTAGCATTTGCAATCTAAAGTGAATTCATTAAACTAGAAGCTATAGCATATCTCCAATTGAATTGTTTGATTCACCATCATCATCATCATCATCATCACTTTTTCCATCGTGCACATATTCTGGATCAATAATATTCTCATATGCGCTGTTAATATTTTCGTATTCCATAAAATCTACATTGTTTCAACCGACATGTTTTCAGATAAAACTGTGTATCACCATTGTAGCAACAACGATCATTGTTTACTTTCTAAAACTATATATCCTGTTAACAAAGAAAAGTTTTGTTTATTCCCATGTATATTATAAGAAATAAAAGGTAAGGACAGGGACACAACCAATATATTTAAACCTGTTCCATTATCATTAAAAAATTGAAGAAAGTTCTATATATATTTCTTTTCTATATTTAATACGCAAATTATTATATGCAAATAAATCAATTTATAATATGTTTAAAAATCATCGAACCCTGAAAAAATAAATCTTTCTAAATCGTAAAACAGAAAAGAAATAAATGAAATTCAAACCATGTGAAGACTACAGAGCATGTTTATACACCTATAGTAATTAATGGTGCTTTCTGTCAAACAATGTACTTTTTTTTTCAAGCAAGCAACAATTTATGCCAATGCCTAGTAGCAATGCAAATACGTGCTCCCATAACAACAAAGGGCACCAAACTAGAGCAGTAGCAGAGACCACATAAACCACCACCATCCAGAATCAAGGAGCCAGAGAACTTGGCTATTTGTTTGAAATTATAACTTTCAATGAAACCAATAAATAAGAAAGTCACTGCAATTACCACTGCCACCAATGCTTTACTCAAAAGTGCTACTACACACGAGTAATAGACAGACCATTCGAGCATCAGTGACAGCCATTAAAAGAAATAACACACACCACCACCTAACATATAATCCACAATCAATGGCAATGCATTTACTTTTAGTTCCTAAGTCACCATTAGTTATTTTCATTACCTTAAGAGCTAATTATCATAGGTAGTAGGTTAAAGTCTTGAGATGAACAAACGTAGCATTGACTAACGCAGAGCACAAAACTCATCAAGCTCAGATCTTTCATTTTACCATCATCTGGTATGAGTATGAGTATGACTATGAACATCTAATCAAAAGGAGGAAAGGTAATGATGTCGTATCTAACATATTCATAGCTAATGATATTCCAAAAAGTGTTGATGAATGGTATAATTTGTATAAATATTAAAGTCATTCAATGTCCTTACTTATTATTGCCAAGTTCTTATAAACAAGTAATAAGTTGTAAAACTCACAGGAAATATTCTCAATATAACCTGTCTTGCAATCTATGTATTATATATGCTTATATGTGATCATCTATTCACAAGTTAACAAAGATTGGTCTATAGTAAAATTCATTATACCGAGGAATCGTGATCCAGCAAATCAAAGGGAAAAAAAATCAACAAATGAATCAAAGTGAAATGGAAAAAAAAAAAAAAAAAACTAGCAGAAGAATCAAACTCAGCATCCAAACAGAAAACCCAAGAAAATCAAAGGTGAAACGAGAAAGTTAACCTGAAAATTGAGAGCAACCAAACTCAGTAACAACCAAAAAGAGCATAACCTGAAATGGGGAAAATGAAAAAATTAAATGGGGAGTTGATATGAGACGATGGGATTAGGGGAGTAGAAAGATAGAGGGAGAGAGAGAGTAACAAAAACCTTGAAGAAAATGGAAGAAGTAAAGAAAATAAAAGAGAAGGGAGAACCAGAGAACTTCAGCTTTGAAAGAGAAAAAGAAAAAGAAAATGGAAGTACCGCGTGTTTTGGGGAGAAGAAAAATGGAGGGATAAAAAAGTAAATTAGCTTTCATAAATGCTTTTGGCTCAAGAAAAAGTTAAAAATTTTAGGTTTTCCATTTGAACAAAAGTGCTTTTCAAAAGTCAAAATTTCTAAGCAAAAAATACTTGAAGCAAAAAGTGCTTTTCAAAAGCACAGTTAAACAAATCCTAAGTAAAATTATGTTTCTATCTATCATAAACTTAGGGGTAAATTACACCAATAGTCACCCAACTTTGGGGTAACTGACAAAACAGTCACCTAGGTTTCATTTCAGTCACTCAACTTTCGAAAAGTTACAAAATAGTCACTAATTAACAGTTACCGTTAAGTTTTAACAGAGTTGCTGACGTGGCAAGTTAACCAACTGACGTGGCAAGTTAACTTGCCACGTCGGTGAAGCAGCTCCTTCTTCTTCTTCTTCTTCTTCTTCTTCTTCTTCTTCTTCTTCTTCTTCGTTACTTGCCCATCCCTTTCCCCTTACAGACCACCATATACCCCAACTTCTTCAAAAGACCAGAATCATCATCGACCCATCCAAATATATAAATAAAAAAATTTGTTCACTAACTTGATTTCGCTGTTGCAGAACATTGGAAATAGAGTTGAGTTAGTAAAAGGTAGGTTTTCAAGTAACTGAGTCAAGTACCTATTTTCAGGATTAGCTTCAACTGCTAGCTCAAAGTAATGTGAAGCTTTATCATGGTCACGGTGAGAATCCCAGATCAATTTAGCATACTATGACATGGTTTCACCATTCCTAGGGTCACCTTGTATGGCTTGCAAATAGTATTCCTTGGCTCCTTCAACATCTCCTTTAGACTGTCAATCAAAATGGACAATTAACAAACAAAAGGGTGTAAATGGTAGTCAAAATAAGAATCATCAACTTGTGGTGATAATACTAATCTCTGTTGCATTATGTTCCATGCACTCAAGCAAATGAAGCTAATGATACAAAAACTGAGAGTGGGATATAGAAATTAACACCTGATGTAAGAAACGAGCATAATTGCTTAAAACCGAAGGGTTGCGAGGATTTTCTGAACCATCCTCGTATGATAATCCTCAATATCAATGTCACGGATATCGGTATGAACCCCAAAACCTCGCTGGATTTGGACGGTGCATGGATAGCCTAGCTAGCTTAGTTTCTTCTTCTGGGTAGTGAGTTCTTGGCTACCTCCATAATTTCCTCCTCTTTAACCCGAGAAAAGTAATATCCATTACAAGATTACCAACGAAGACGTCACATTTTAGTCTCTCGAAAGAAAATAAAAATGGTCGCCACTACCCCTTGGTATTCTTGTTCTCCATATTCTTACGCATCATCCCCTATTTCCCGGAGGAAACTAGCATATGCTCCAAGGACATTCTTTGAAAACGAAAAGAAATGAACAAATTAAACTTTAGCTTCGGATCTAATCTGCTCAACAAATTCCAGTGGCTAAGTTTGTGTTACCCTAGCTTTTTTCAACAGCGAAATCAAGTTAGTGAACAGATTTTTTTATTTATATATTTGGATGGGTCGATGATGATTCTGGTCTTTTGAAGAAGTTGGGGTATATGGTGGTCTGTAAGGGGAAAGGGATGGGCAAGTAAAGAAGAAGAAGAAGAAGAAGAAGAAGAAGATGATGATGATGATGATGATGATGAAGAAGAAGCTGCTTCACCAACGTGGCAAGTTAACTTGCCACGTCAGCTGGTTAACTTGCCACGTCAGCAATTCTGTTAACACCCTAACGGTAACTGTTAATTAGTGATTGTTTTGTAACTTTTTGAAAGTTGAGTGACTGAAATGAAACATAGATGACTGTTTTGTCAGTTACCCCAAAGTTGGGTGACTGTTGGTGTACTTTACCCTAAACTTAATTACTTATTAATATTACGCAGGGCCAGTTTGGCAATGCTTTTGAGAAGTGCTTTTCAGAAGTGCTTTTGAGAAGTGCTTTTGAAAAATTTAAGTGTTTGGCATTGCTGTCAAAAAGTGTTTTTAAGAAGTAAAATGTCTATTTTAGACATGATATTATAAAGTAACAAATATGTATTTAAATAATATTCAAATTAGTTAATATTATGATATTTTAGCAAAAATATAAAAAATAACTTATTATAATTTATTGTTAATATTTTAATAAATAATATTAATTTTAAATATTTTTAGTAATGAATATTAATTATTTATTAAATTTAATTAGAATATATAAACTATATTTAAATATTTAAAAATAATAATTAAATATTTGTAATTAGATATTGACACAATTGTATTATTTTAAATTTTTATTTTTATTTTTAATGCTTTTAACACATTTGTAAAACTCATATTAGATATTAACATAACATAGAAAACATAAACGTAACAAATTAAAATATTACATATATTTGGATTAAAGTTTCAAAAAGGGATAATATTTATATACCAAATATAAATACAAAAAATTTTACAATAGCATTTACAATTTAAAGTGAATTCATTAAACTAGAAGCTATACCATCTCTTGTTAATTCCATTTCAAAACCACTTTTTTGTTTACAAACATATTATAAAATCATATCTAAAAAATGATACTACTTTCGTACATTTTTGTTGGTGTTAATAATCATTCATCTATGTTTCTACAAGGAAGAAACAACAACCATGCAACAAATATCAATAGAAGCCAATAAAAGAAAACAAGAATTTTCGGCTACACTAAAGAGATAATTATATATTAGGCACTCACATTTACAGGGGCAGTAGGGATGGGCAAAGACCAAATTTTGGTGGCACCTAATATCTTCTATCCTTGAGCTTTTCTTTTTATTCATCCCATTTATAGATGGACAAAGACCAAATTTTGCATTGTTTTAAGTTGATGTATGAACTTAAGCATTAATAATTTATGAAATACAAATGCTTTATTTTGGGGATATCAATAGGAAATGAAAGTTGATGGGTCTTTCTGTCAGGGTCCTTGTACATTTTGGAAAAGTGCTCCAACACCCTCTAACAGCTTCTTTCGACAGAAACCCCTTCTTGTCCTTGGCTACATAATACAACAGCAACATTTTCACTTGGATTCAATCCTGCAAATCTAGAAGATCACAGTTAAGAGCTTGAAAATAAGAAAAAAAACCATGCATGGAGTTTGCATGTCGCGGCAGCTCACTCAATAACTAACAATTATCAAGACATTTCCCTCAATTTTCATCACACTTACCAACATAAGAGTACAACCAACCATTCAAGAAAGAAATGAATTAAACTCACACCATAATCCAACAACAGCCATTTACAGAACCATTTCTTCAAATTTCCAACATGTTTTACTTGCTTCTAACCGAAAATCAACAGCAGCTAATTGACAGTTTATTCATAAAATTCAGACATCTCCAACTATTAATATAGGTTCAGCCTTTGTTCGAGTAATGCCAGCAAAATATCTTAGCATCTAAAGGTGGTATTGAGAATTCAACAGTTTTATCCTCACAAACAATCTGCTTTTCAGCTATCTCATTTTTACTCATCTTTTGAGCTTCCACAACGTGCTGTTATAGATAAAGCTTCAATATATATAGATATATAGAGAATCAAGACAAGAATAAGATTTAACACATTTGAGTTTTCTATTCTTGGATGACAAAATTTATGGTATACTGTCACTGTCAAGATAACCATCCAAACAGTGCGGCAGGAAATGTCTTTGGACAGACAGAACATGAAGGAAGAAAAACCTCAATGTTTTTCTCGCAAAGCGGAACCACGAGACTTGAAGTAATAATTGTGTTGAAGGACCTTTCCCAAGCTTAATTAAACCGGATAACGCCTTCTTTAGTTCATTAGCACTAGCTGCAGGTAGTTCAAACAATCTCGAGAAGTGATCCTTAAGCATTGCCTTCCTTTCTAGAAATGAAGACTTGTAGGAAGATGATTCGGTTGAAGAATCTCGGATAAATTTCTCTCTTCACCTCTAAAGCCTCGGTGCTTCTTCAACTTTATGTTCAGCCAAAAGAACATCGATTTTCTCCAGGAACTTTTTCTTGGGATCATCCATTTCTTCTTGAACATCATCGACCTTAGGGTCTAGTGGTGTGTCATTAGTATCAGCATTTTCCTGGTTCCACTCTTCCAGTTCACGACACACCCAAGTCATTAGATCCTGCACAATAATCCCTTGAGAAGAGATATGCTTTCGTAGCTCAACCAACTCGTGCTCCATTTCAACAACTTCTTCAGACATTCTACAATTACCATTACAATCAAAATGTCCAAAATTACATATAAAGAATATAAAGTTTTCTGATCCCCTGCATTACCAAAATGTCCAAAATTACATATAAAGAATATGCAAGATGTCAAATCAGGAAATCATGGCTGAAAACAGGTAAATGCATGCATGCTTGTAAAAGGACGAACTAGGGGCAGGAAAAACAAGGGAAACATAGTTTTTTTTTCCATATTTGTTCCCCATTTTCCCAATGTTTAATCAATAAAGCATATAAAATAATAGAGAGATAAATTATCCATTTTTACTACGCCATCAAATAAATAAGTGATTTTGATAGATTCCACTGAGTGCGAAGAAACCCAAGCAATGAAATCCCTGGGGATACCTTTCTTTCTTACTTCCAAGATAGAAAAACAAAGAAAACCAAGCTATAATTTTTCCCTGAAATTTGACTAGAACCCAAATTAAAGTAAAAAATCCACAGAAAAGAGAAAGTCGAGCAGAGAAATGGGGAACAAGCAAAAAGAAAACCAGAAGTTTGAATCCAAGATCTAAAATGCAAAAAAAGCAGTTTAACAAAGAGTGGGAAACAATCAAACAAAAAGAAGACCTTTTCAGTATGGGATTGGTGAACAGAATCAATCTTGAGTGATGCTCTCAATGGAAGGGAAGTCATCATCTTCTTCACTGCTCTCCATCATTCGATCAAAGAGTAAAACAGATAGTGTGAATTATTGGTTTTAATGAGAGAGTTTGAGAAGTAGCATCATATCGTGTATTGCGAGGAGGGAGGACTCACCGGTGGAGAAGAGGAACAAAGAACCAGAGGAAGAAATTTCTGCTGAAAAAAAAAGTAACGTCTATTTGTGAAAAAAAGGAAAAAAGGTTAAACAAGTAAAATGTCAGCCTAAAAGCACTTCTGGGATGAAAAAGCTAAAGATTTCTGCTTTTTCATCCATGCAAAAGCACTTAAAACAAGTTGAATTTTTTTCTACACTGGTGTTTGTTCTTTAATGCTTTTCAAGGAAAAGCACTTTTCAATAGAAAAGCTCATCTTAGAATCAATAAAGAACGCAGCCGCAGAATCATTTAATGACCCGTATTTTTCCATTACTTCATAATTCACAATTTTATTAATAGGCCTCCTTATCTACCGCCAATATTCTAATTGGTCCCTTTAACACATTTAATCTTTTACTGTTTCGATTAACTGATACAATATTTCAATTATTTTTCTGATGCTATTCAGAACTTATACTCGTAATTAACTCAAAGCTTGCCATTTAATTTTCACGTATTTTCATTCTTTACTATTAATTTATCATATTACATTTTAGTCCATTTTTAATACACTTTATTTTCTCGATTCTTCTTTTAATAGGTATGACACTTTAACCTTCAATAGAGAAAACCTCTTTTTACCTTTCAACAAAGAATGTCATTTACCTTTTTAAACAGAGACAAAACACGTAGGATATACAGAATTGGTACAGAGGTGAGCTAATGTAACACCCCTCTACCGGTTCGACCCAAGAACCTGATATAGGAATATTACATTTGATGCGAAAGTGATTTTGGCTAATCACTATTATATTTGAACATTAAAAATAAATTTAGATAATTTATATTTTAGTCCTTACTACTTGAAACACACTTGATCTTCCTAAGTACATGCCATTCTATTCCAAAATTTTGAAACATACCCTCTTGGCACTTGGAGATGTGATGAGATAGATGCCCACAATCTCAATAACAACTCTTTAAAATCATTTTACCTAATCTGCGCACGAAAAATAAAACCGTACGCTGAGTAAAAACTCAGTGGTATTTCTATAATCCGAATATTTAAAAACAATATAATATAATATAATAGGCAAAATTAAACTATTTATTTATGTCTAGTATCATAACTATCATTTTTCATTTATTAAACAATATCCTAATTCACACAATTACTATATAAATGGTCATTCACATATCAAACCATATTTATTCGTATAATGACATTAGTCATACAATACTCAATTATCACATAAATCACAATTTCTCATACATTTATTTATAAATTATTCAATCTTTATCATTTTCTATCCCAGATAGCTTTTCTTCATTTTAATTTATATATCTTCTTACTATATCAATATTCATTTCATGCATTTCATCAATAACCATTTCATAAAATCATTATTTCATATATTTCATTTCTATTTCTCAATTCAGTAACTTATTTTATTTCATATCTAAAACCTTACAACATTAGTCTTTCAATAATTATTTAAACCAACATTTTTCAATAAAAATAATTATAATTAATTCATATGATTATATTCAATTAACTCATACACTATTTCATTATTTCCAATTCATTCTATTTTCACTTATTATTTCGATATTTTAACAAATTCATGAACCTTAAGTTCATGCTTCAAATCTCATGTCTCAATTCAATTCACAATTCAACTCATAATTTCTTTCTCATATTTTTAATAGTACGATCAATCAAATTTATTTAATTTTCTCATTTCAGTTATTCACCCTATTAACAAATCCGGACCTTGGCGGATACACGGATTCCAACCAAACACACTAGTACGGCACATTGTGCAAAAAACGGTACTCAGTACCTGATCAATATATCAGAAGCAGTATACGACACATAAAGTGCCTGAAATGACACACGTGGTGCCTAATACGACACATAAAGTGTCTGATCGGCAAAGCCGATAAATTCCCGTACTCTTCTAATCCTATGGCATGCCAACTATATTCGACTCAGCCCGACTAGTTAATAGGGTATTCAAATCATTTTTCTATTTCAAATTCACTTTCAATTCAATCACAATTCAATTCAAATTCACTTTCCACTTTCTAATCAATATACAATTCAATACCAATACATATTTCAGATATTCACATATAATCATACTTCAATTCAATTCAAACCACTTTTCAATCAATACACAATTCACATATTCACACATATTCATAATTTAATTCACTTTTATTTAATTCATATTTTTAATTCATTTTCCAATCAAATTCAAATCACTAATTACTTTATAATATCTTCATACAACAAAATTAAAGCTCTAAACCCACTTGATATTAATAATTTCTTCCAATGTATTAATTTATTCATGCAATTTGGTCATTTTTAACATTTTTACAAAATTACCCCTAAATTTTTACTTTTGTTCAATTTAGTCCCTGAGACTAAAACATGCAAATTAGCCATTTTTAATGTAAACCCATGCTAGCTGAATATTCATATATTTTCCTCCTCCTCCTCTCCATTCCACATCCTTAATATATATAATTCCACTATTTACTTATATGTTCATATCAAGTTGTCCACTTGAGTCATAGTCACTAAATTATTTATATCTTGAGCTAAAGAATTCTAAATTAAGATCAGCTTGATGTTTTAGAAACTAGACTCAAATATATTTCTACCATAAAATTTTCAGAATTTATAGTTTATCCAATAAGTACAGTAAAATCTTCAAATTTGTCCTTGTTCTGCTGTTTGACAGCTTTGACCTTTCTTCACTAAAAATTAATTATCTCTTAGTACGGAATTCGGATGATGTTCCCGTTTGTTTCTATTGAAAATAGACTCATTAAGAATTTAAAAATATAAATTTAAGCCCCTAATTATTTTTTTTACAATTTTTTATGATTTTCCAAAGTCAGAACAGAGGAACCCAAAATTTATTATAACTCATAATTTACAATTCCATTGCTTACACCGTTTCTTCTATAAGAAACTAGACTCAATAAAATTAAATTTCATATTTTATTCAACCTCTAATTCGATTTCTAAAATTTTTGGTGATTTTTCAAAGTTAATTCATTGTTTCTTTGTCCAAAACTGGGTTTAGTGCAAAATGTTGATTACCAAGTTTATAACACCCTTATTTCCTTTCTCTACAATATTTCCCATCATTTTATCTTATTTCCCTTCACTAATATATCAAGAACATAGAATTTTATATAAGAAAACTCTACTTTAACATCATTTTCATGCTTTTGATATTACCTTATATAAGAAAACTCTACTTAAAATATATTGAAATCTTAAAGTTCTTACCTTGTCCTATTGATTTCAATCTTTAACTTGATTTTCTCTCTCCTCCAGCTTCCATTTCTTGAATCTAACTTGATATTCTAGCTCTCCATTGTCTTCTTATTATTTTACTCTCTTGGTAGCTATGGAAATTCTTTTGATTTCTAGGTGAAAATGATGATTTTTTTTGTGGAAGGACTAAATTGTAAAGAAAGCAAAACTTTCTTTCTTTCTCTCTTCTTCTAACGTGGGTTCATGCATGGAAAGATGGAGAGAATTCTTCATCTTTTCTTCCTTATATACTAAATAAATAATAATAAAATAATAATAAATATCTTATTAATATTAATAAAATAATATTTATCTAATTAATTAATTTAAAATATCATCAACATAATCATTACATTCTAGAATTCTCTCTTACTAATTGACCATTTTGCCCTTTATAATCTTTTAAAATTCCATCCTTGAGTCATCACTTAATTTGGTAAAATTGCGATTTAGTCCCTCATAATTCTTCACCTATTCAATTTGGTCCTAATTCATCCATTTTCCTTAGTTTCTATATCATTCCACCCATAAAATATTTGCACTATTGATCCTTCAACTTTTTCATATTTACACTTTAAACCCCTCAATTTTTGAGTATTTACTCTTGGACAACAAAACTTTTCTCACTTTTGCGATTTAATCCTTTCTTGAATTAATATGTCATAATATACTTCCCAATGTTGACATAACTCAAAATTTCCTCTTTTTGTCACTTTATTTATTTATTTTACTATATCAAGATACTATCTTACTTTCTTACTGTAGAAAATTTCGGGGTATTACAACTAAAGTGCACTAATAGAACAATAAGTATCGAAGTTCGATAACATAGCAGTGGGCACCGTAGTGCATTATGAAACATTGGGCACTATAGTGCATTTTGGAATAGTGGATGGTTAAAATTTCCTTAATGGCATGCCATCTATATCCTAATAGTTCCTATCTCGTCTACATGGGCTTCATTTTCATCAAATTATAGCATTTATTCAGTCAAGAAATATATTATAGATTTACAATTTTCTCAATTGAGTCCTCTTCTTCACCATACAATATAGCTTGTATTTCACTTTAGATCAAATACACATAATATCATCACTATATCACTTTTACATTTTTCACAATTTAATCATTGTAACAATATTTAGTATAATTATATCTTCCTCTTTCATTAACACATGTAACTTGTCTCCATATTTAATAATATTCCATAATTCGCTAATAATTCTTATTATACATTTCACATATCATTTTTGCATATTTTTCAATCTAGTCCTTAGGACATCAATTCAATAAATAAAACTTTCATATCTTTTTAATACATGTAATATGTTTCTCTATCTAATATAATTTCCATAATCCTTCACTAGATCTTATCATATTTAACTCATGTTACTTTTACACATTTAACAATTTAGTCCTTCTCTCTCTCTCTCTCTCTCTCTCTCTCTCTCACATATTTCATTCTGCACTTTCATAACACTACTATATCATTCCACACATTATTCATATATACATTTTAACTCATATATTCATTTACTTATAATAATTGTTCTATCAACTTTAGAATCTTTTACAATTTAATCCTTTTATGTACTTTTAATCTTTTCTCACTTTTCTTTCATTTTCTCATCATATATTACTTAATAAACACAATCACTTTATTATTTCTTTTCACTTAGTCATTACCATATATTATTCTTCACTTATTAATCATGTAAGCTTGTAATTAAATATCATATTAAATCTATATTCATCCTAATAATTAACAACATAATTAAAAGTAAGTTTGTAGATGTACTTACAACTTTAGGCTTGAAATCAAGCTTTCTTCTTCCTTTGGCCACTCTTTTGCCTTATTTATCCACTTGTTTCTCACTTTCCTTTACTATTTCTTCATTTTCCATATCAGAACATATAATATTTTCACATTAAAATCATTCTATCATATCATTATTCAACTAAAATCAACATTTATTTCAAGTTAAGTTGATGGTTCTTAACTCAAACACTTATATTCAATACTAGCTCCAATTTTATCTCTACCCCAAGACATTCATGGATGCACCTCTTATGGAATTTAGGTAGCTATTACACTTCTCTATTGATTCCACTCACTAATTATGAAGAAATTTTGAAGAACTAAGCTTAATTGGCTTGTATTTGGTGAGAATGACTTAATTGAAAGAAAATAAAAAGTTAGGATGGTGGTGGACAGTGGGTAACGTGAAACTCAAATAGCTGATGATTATTTATAGCCTTTTTCATCTTTTCTTTTCTCCATTTTTCTAGTCTCTTCCATTAAAATATGTTTTTATTTTATTTACTATTTACCCTTTTTATTTCTAATTAATTACAATATCTTTTCAATAATTACTATTTTACCCCTCACCTTTCCTTTTAATTCCATGTATGATTTATACTTCTTTTTGGTACATTTTCTCCTCTAGTCCCTCGTCTTTTTCCTTCAATTCCATTTAATCACTCTAACTTTCAATTTTCTCACTTTGGCTCTATTACTTTTTACACTTTTACAATTTATTCGATACCCCCAATTAGTTTCTTTCAACATACATACTTTTCCTGTCACCTTCAATACCTATCTTCATTATCTCATCATACTAAAAATTTCTAATTTTTGACTTTTCCGAATTCTGATTAATTTACCTTAGATTTTCTACTATTCCAAACTTCGGGAATTTTGGGGATGTTACATAGCAAATCAATGTACATCAATTTAACAATAAAAAAACACATTCAAAACACCTAAAATCATGGTGCTTAATACATAATACCAAAACATAAATGACCAATAAATTAATAACACAAATACATATGTACATGAATTCAAGCACAACAATTAATGTTTAACTCATACTAAGCATCAAAGTTCATCATGTGAACTATAACATACCAAAATATGCCCAAAGCACAACAACTAACCAAATACACCAAGTGAGACCCATAATACTCCCTAAACTTAGGAACATGTCATACACATGCTAAGTCCAAAAGAGTAATACAAACATTGATTGAGTTGAGATGCGGGTCTTTAGATGCTGCCAAAGTTTCACGATCTAATCAGAGATCTACTGTCACCTGTGCACGAAAACAAACACATTCACATGTTGGATCTGGTGCCTTAAGTGTAGTATATTCATTTTTTGCATACTTATATTTTTCGAACAAATTGGTTAATAAAATAATCCATTGTTTACACTAATATTCTTTGTATAATATACTCAACGATTTTTGCATGCAAAGCAAAATGGAAGTAAATATTGGTTCATTGGTTCTTAAATGTTTAACTCATACTAAGCAGTATTACGTGGTTGGGTCGTAATATGGAAAGCTAGCTTGTATTAGTAGATAAACTTAAAAATGTTCTTAGTCTAATCGAAAATAAACAAACCGATTAAAAAACTAATATGACATCTATCAAGTGCAATTTGGGAGATGTTTTCTCTTAAGCATCGAAATGGATGACTCCTAGAAGAGAGAGACATAGATGTGATTGATTGGACTAAAAATAAATTGGACAGGACCAAAGTAGAATAAATCCTAAATCCGCTTATGAATTTATTCTTTTGTGACATTCATAATGTGGCATACATAAATCCTGATTGGATGATGGACTATGTATGCGCGACTCGTACACTTTGATGTAAGTAAAAGCCTGAGTTCAAATAAATAAGGAACCAAAAGCTAGTGTGTTGAGTATACGACTTCACAATATGTAGTATCATTCACAATAGTGGAATTTATAGCCTGACTAAAGGGCAAATGATATCCTCTCATTGACATTACATGATATATGAAAAGTAAATATAGCCACGAGTCATTTGTCTTTGTGATAAATGACTTGATTACTATTGGATAGTAATTGACTTTTCATGAAATAAGATGTAATGGTTACCATGAGATAAAATATGATCATATTAGGAGACGAATTTATCCCAAAGAGATTAATGAAGTCTTGTGAGGGTGTTAAACTAAGCCTTATTGGATAATATGTTTTGATATAACAAATTAAAATGTTTTTGAATAAAAGTAAAGTTGAGCAATTTCATAAAATCAAGTTGAAATGGTTTCAATTGAGTCAAATATTTTAAAATATGTTTTAACTATTTCAAACTAGTTAGAATTGCTATACTTTTTGTCTAAGTATCGATATTTTACAAGATATCGGTACATCTATGATAATCAATACCAAATTGAAATTATGTTTCTTTCAAACCCTGGTAGGTATCAATCCGGTATCGATACTTTTCTTAAGGTATTGATATTCTTGCTCCAACGGTCACTGAAATCTTCATTAATTACAAAAAAATATCGATACCCTTTTAGTAGGTATCGATACTCGTTGCTGCAGGTGCAGTTTATGACCTGGTATTTCATCCCCAACGACTATATTTTCTTCCACAACAACCACAATGGTTGGAAATCAATTACAGGGTATAAATACCATCTTCCAAAGGTCTAGCAACAAGAAGAGCAATGTGCAAAGCTTAAAGATAAATCAAAACAACCTAGAGCTTAATTCTTTTATACCTTTTCTTATAGACACTTGTGAGCTTTCATTGTATTCATTTAGCTCAAGTGTTCTTCTTTATATTTGTGCTTAATTGGCAAACATCCTGATCTTGTGAGGATTGTTTTCTTTTTTTTTTTTGCTTATTTGTATCTATTTTGAGAGAGGGTTTATTCTTAAGGTTTGGGTAGAAACCTTAAGGGAGTTGTATCTTAAGATTTTTGGGTATAAGTCTTAAGAGAGATTGTAAAGTTAAACCTTGTCCTCAAAGGTTGCCAAATTAGTGAATTTGGGAAAATCCTTAGCTGTGGAAAGCTAAGGTAGTGGAGTAGGCAATTGGGGCCGAACCACTATAAATCCTTGTGCTCTTTGTTGCACAATTTTTGTTGCTTTCAATATAACTTCTCAAAGGCCAATTTAACCTCACTATCGTCGATCTCGAGTTGATCCTTCCAAGCTAACAATTGTTATCAGAGCTAGTCTCTAAAGACGGTTTAATAACCAAGATAAGATCCTCGAAGAAGATCAAACAACCATCAATTCATTTTACAAAATGACGTCCACTTCTGAGCCAAATTCCACCATATTGGGAGAAGGGCATTCCACCATGAGGCCTCCTCTATTCAGTGGCTCCAACTACTCATATTGGAGAACAAGAATGAAGCTATTCATCCAAGCCAACGACTATGAAGTTTGGAGGATAATTACAAATGGACCATTAATTCCAATGAAGAGGGTCGAAGGTGTTATTGTCTCAAAGGAAGAGAGTGAATGCGATAACAATGATATCAAGAAGATACAATTAAATACAAAAGCTATGCACACTCTATTTTGTGCTCTTGTTGCAAATGAGTACAATAGAATCTCCTTGTGTAACAAAGCCAAAGAAATATGGGATAAGCTTGAAGTCACCCATGAAGGGACAAGTAGAATTAAGGAGTCCAAGATAAGTCTTCTCACCCTTGATTATGAGTTGTTTAAAGCAAAACTGGAAGAAAGAATCAAGGAGATGTCTGATCAATTCACCCACATTATCAATGGTCTCAAAACCCTTGGGAAGATCTATCCCAACAAGGATATGGTGAAGAAGATGTTGAATAGTCTCCCAACATCTTGGAAAGTTAAAGTGACGGCAATAGAAGAATCAAAGGATCTCAACTCTCTCTTCCTTGATGAGCTCATTGGTTCTTTGCTTGCATATGAAATGAGGCTTAACAAAGGAAGTGAAGAAGGAATAATTATAAAGAAGAATGTTGGTAAAGCTCTAAAATCCACCATTAATAGCAATAGTGAATCAAGTGAAAAAGTGGATGAAGATAAATATATGGACATGTTTGCTAGAAGATTCAAGAGATTCATGAGGTCCAACAAAGGAAGAGAATTTCAAAAGAAGGAAGGACTCAAGCTTGAATCTACCAAGGATAAAGATCCCATTATTTGCTATGGGTGCAAGAAACTGTGACACATCAAGTATGGTCTAGCAAACAAAATGCCTATGTTGCTGCTTGGAGTGATGAAGATCCATCCGATGATGAAGTAGCTAACTTATGCCTTATGGCCATAAATTATCCTAATGTAACTTCTAACTCATCTACTTTAAATGATTATTCTTTTGATGAGTTGCAAGATGCCTATGATGAATTGGGTTTTGAATTTGAAGTCATGATGTCAAAACACAAGAAAAATGTTTCAAAATTGAGAAATAAAAATGACTTACTTTCCAAAACCAATCATGAACTTGAAGAGAAAGTAAACAAAATACAATAAATTATTAATGACTTTAAAAAGAAAAATTTAGACTTGCATAATTTACTTTCAAAAGTACATGAGGATCATCAAAAGCAACTTAAGTTGCTTAAGAGTGAAAAAGCTCACTCTAACAAAGTTTTTGAAAAAAGAGAAAATTCAAAACAAAACTTTGTTAAAAATAACTTTAATTACTATAAACATAGAGGTCCCTCAAAATTTTACAAGGGAAAACTTGTTAAGAGTGTATGGGTCCCTAAAGGACTTAGTGCTACTCAAGACAAGTAAGTTTTTTCAACATGGATACCTAAAGGGACTAAGATTTTGAAGACTAATGATTATGGACCCAAAAGAAATTGGGTACCAAAAAATTAATTCTATGTTTATAGGTAAGGTGCATTGCTTTAAGGTGAACAAATGCAAATTCTATGTGATTGCACATTAATGATATTTGATATGGTAGTTCATTTATTATTTATCTTTAATATCTATCTTTGGACTAACCACACTCTTTTCCTCTTAAGTTTTACTTGATTTTTTTTGTTTTTTTGATATAACAAAAATGGGGAGAAGAGAAAGGTAAATTTTATGGTTGATTGGTTGCTTATATGCAAGATTAGTGACCACATTTTCAAAGTAAAAATGAATGTCAAATTTAAGCTTATTTCAATTTTTTATGCTCCAAATCTTTATGCCTTAAATTGAAAATGATTTTTATATAGGGGGAGCTTAAATTGAAAATGAATTTTATTAAGAGGGAGCAATCTATTCAAAAAAAAAATTTACAAAATGTTTTGTTATATCAAAAAGGGGGAGATTGTTAAACTAAGCCTTATTGGATAATATGTTTTGATATAACAAATTAAAGTGTTTTTGAATAAAAGTAAAGTTGAGCAATTTCATAAAATCAAGTTGAAATGGTTTCAATTGAGTCAAATATTTTAAAATATGTGTTAACTATTTCCAAACTAGTTAGAATTACTCCAGAACAAAAAGTATCGATACTTTTTGTCTAAGTATATATATTTTACAAGATATCGATACCTCTCTAATAATCGATACTAAATTGACATTCTGTTTCTTTCAAACCCTGATAGGTATCGATCCAGTATTAATACTTTTCTTAAGGTATCGGTATTCCTGCTCCGACGGTCACTGAAATCTATATTAATTATAAAAAAATATCGATACCTTTTAGTAGGTACCGATACTCGTTGCTGCAGGTGCAATTTATGACTTGGTATTTCATCCTCAACGGCTATATTTACTTCCACAACAACCACAACTATTAGAAATCAATTAGAGGGTATAAATACCATCTTCCAAAGGTTTGAGTATCGATATTCTACAAGATATCGATACCCCTCTGTTAATCGATACCAAATTGACATTTTGGAATTTGTAACCTCTGCTAGGTATTGATTTGGTATCGATACTTTTCATAAAAGTATCGATAATTCCCTTACGTATCGATATTCCTGCTCCAACGGTAACTAAAATCAGTATTAATTACAAAAAATATCGATACCCTTTTAGTAGGTATCAATACTCGTTGTTATAGGTGAAGTTAATGACCTGGTATTTCATCCCCAACGACTATATTCACTTCTACAACAACCACAACAGTTGGAAATCAATTAGAGGGTATAAATACCATCTTCCAAAGGTTTAGCAACAAGAAGAGCAATATGCAAAGCTTAAAGATAATTCAAAACAACCTAGAGCTTAATTATTTCATACATTTTCTTGTAAACACTTGTGAGCTTTTATTGTATTCATTTAGCTCAAGTGTTCTTCTTTGTATTTGTGCTTAATTGTCAAACATCTTGATCTTGTAAGGATTGTTTCTTTGTTTGCTTATTTGTTTCTCTTTGAGAGAGAGTTAATTCTTAATGTTTGGGTAGAAACCTTAAGGGAGTTGTATCTTAAGATTTTGGGGTTTAAATTTTAAGGGAGATTGTAAGGTTAAACCTTATCCTCAAAGGTTGTCAAATTAGTGAATTTGGGAAAATCCTTAGTTTTGGTAAGCTAAGGTAGTAGAGTAGGAAATTAGGGCCGAACCACTATAAATCCTTGTGTTCTTTGTTGCACAATTTTTATTGCTTCCACCACACATCTCAAAGGCCTATTCAACTTCCCTATTGGCGATCTCGAGTTGATCCTTACGAGCTAATAGTACTCAACACCATTCCACATTCCAAATATAATTTCATGCCTAAATCAAGCATGATCTACTTACATTAAACACTTCAAAACACTATCCAAACATGCATAGAGGGTTCACATTCACTCTCTAACATTTATCAATTCATACCTATCAAGTTCAAACCATATTCATGTTAACATAAACATACCAAATGCATATTCATCTCACTTCCATAAATTATATGCAACTTATTAACCTATTTCAGTAATCATTTCCATGCCTATATACCTTACGACATTGCTAAAACATTTCAACACAGCTAACACATACCTATTCATTTACCAAGAATTTGTTTACCACAAGCACAACTCAATTAGCTAGAAATTAACAATCCAAAGTCATCTTCAACCTCAATGTCCAACTAATAAAGTTATTTTCATGCTTTAACATTTCATTAAGCATTGCCTTGAGTAGGCCATTCAACATTTCCATTCCATCCAACTACCAAATTCCAATCACATATCAACCTACTACCATTTTAGTTGCATTTTACCAAAAGCATATATCATTAATGAAACATGTTTACAAACACATAAATTATACCAAAAAGACTCAACCTAGGTACATGTTCTTTTTAATACAAAGTAGACCTGGAACAAACTTTGTTGAGTCTGGCATTGATGTATGGATGTTGATCTGTAGTCTGAAAGCACAAACAAAACTTAACCTACACATAGAGAACAAAATCTACGCTGAATATAAACTCAGTGGTATTTTTATAATCGAACTTTATAACATAATATAAATCATGTAAATGCATAAATCATCGGTCAAATGTTCAATGTAAATCAATATGTCATATTATACAATTTCCTCACTTTTATTATCTCATTCATATTTAATTTACTAGTATAAGTACATAGTCCATTTCATAACACAATTAAAAATTCACAACGATTGATTGCCATGTTTTTCATTTCAATTTCCCAGCCTTACAAGTCTGATGAACATAATCAATCATCATTTCAAATAATCTCATGTGTTATTATACCATTTTACATTTTAATTTCCTATTAACCTAACTCGGACTTGAACGGATATACGAATCCAACCAATCATACCAGTTTGGCACCCAGTGCCTCAACGGACAAGTCCAAAGTAATAAGTTACGCCTAGCGCTCATTGATATAACCGAAGTACAAATGTGCCCAACACTCATCGACTAGTAGTCAAAGTAACCCTGAACTCTTCCTATCCTGTAACACCCCAAACCCGGCCCAAACGCTACAACCGGATCTGGTATGTCACTTAAGAGATTTTACATAACATGTCGCATTTTGGAAAACAATTACTAGGTTTACACCTTTATTTCGAAAGCTTAATAATTCATTAAAGTATAAAATATTAAGTAACCAATTATCTTGATAGATTTTAAATAAAAACCGAAATTTCATGCAGGTCTTAACTTAATTGAAAACGTAAAACTTAAAACCCAGTAATAAAAGCCCAACAAAATCCCAAAACATAAATGGTAGTCTAGTGGCCCATGGCCTTATTACAAGGAAATTTGAACCCATTAATTAAATGAAAATAAAAAAATTAGACTAAGTCTTTTTTGCTGAATTCTCAAAGCTCTGTCGCATGGCCACCTTGCTCTCCTCTCCAGCCCGGTCCGATGCCCTAAGTGTCACCTGAGATGGTTAAAATTAAAGGATGAGTCGCGAGACTCAGTGTGCAACCCTCATGCACCATTAGATTTGGGCTTTTAGCCCCATAAAACAGAATAATCAAAATATAAGTAACAAAAATAATATGCAAAGCCCAACCCATATCCTAGGTGTCCATCCGCTACACGTCCGCACGACCATTCACACCATTGGGGATTTCTACAATCAACCCACACCGCTACACGCCTTGATGGCAGTCGTGCTGCTCATCATCAGATCATGGCCGTAGCCACTACAACAGATCACGGCAGAAGCCGCTACAACAGATTACGGTAAGGAACCGCTACAACAGATCACGGTAAAAACCGCTACAACATATAACTTCCTCCTTTCATCAAACCCAACCCATGCAATCACATAAAATTAGTATACTTATAACATTTAATTAGATCATTTACTAACCTGGTGATTTGCTTTACCCTCTTTAGGTTCCCGTCAATATGCCGAGGTTTCGGCATTTAACAAAACATGTAATACTTATTTTCATATATTAATCAAACAGATCTAGATGGCGTGGAGAATTACACACCTGATATTGCGAAATCCAATATTCTTAGTCGATGTCCTTGCTATCTGGATCTATTATCCTCAATCTATAGCCTTGCTTAAAAGCCGGAACAATTGCAAAAATAGGCCTCTCCTATATTCGGCCATGGTTAGTATTCTACCCGATTTTATATATATAAATAAACAAATCCTCTTACCTTGAAATCCCGAAATTGGAGACTTATGATTTTCGGCTTTTAGGTCTAGTCGACTAAGCTTCCTTCAAATCCCGAATTGCCGCCCATCATAAAACCATTAAACTATTAGCTTTTGGCTTTTGCCTTTCAAAAACCAGGAATAGATCATGAGAACTAATCAAAAATCAATACTTACCTTAGCATAGGAGATTCGGCTAGCACTAGAGAGAGGATTTGGCAATGCCCATGGAAGATTTAAATGCTGGAAGTATAGAACTAATTCTCAAATAGGATGAATAGAAGAAAAGACTATGGATGCTTCGGCTTCCTAGAGAAATCGGCACAAGAAGGAAAAAGTGGAGAAGAGTTTCGGCTTTTAAAGAAATTGGAGAAAAGAAATTGGAGAGGGAAAGGCTAGGGAATTTCAGCACAATGGGAGAGAAATTTAGGGTTTTCAGTGTCAGAATCAAGGAGCTAGCCCCCCTATTTATAGATATTTTGGCACCTACTGCTAAAAACCGAAAACGCCCTTAAAATTCAAGCTAAAAGAGAGGAGAAATTTGGCACCCTCCTTGCCATGCAGTAGCCGAATTTTACACTCCTCTAGGTGGTGGATTTTCGGCCAACACTTCCCTTGAAGATAAGCTCCTAACTTTTCTCCTTTTTATCTATGATATTATCACTTAAAAATCCACATAAATTCTCCTATTTTATAGCCTTGTAGCCGTCCACCTCTACTAATCCCCAATGCCAAATTTAACTCACTTAAATTAAAATATTTGGGCCTCATTAAACTTAATACTTGGGCCCCTAATTCCTTGTGTGTGGCGCCACCCTCTCTTCATTTAAAGTGCCAAATTTGGCCTAAAACATGGGCTCCTTGCGACCCAAAACTTGTTCCTTTTTAACTGTTAATGATGCCACTCTAATCTGGGCCTTTTTGCCTAATTCTAAGTCCAAATTTAGACCCCTATCAATTAAATTAACATAGTAAACCTATCCCTACACTAAATGTATAGGCCCGTAAATTTATGATGTTACAATTCTACCCCCCTTAGAGAAATTTCGTCCTCGAAATTTCCAGCTAACTATTAATCGTACTACCCAAGTTTCACCACTATGCTTTCGCTGCGCACTCCAATTCTAAAGCCAAAAGAAACACTTAGTATACTATGGTAGAGTACGCACCAGTGTTAGCATCTAGAGCGTCCTCGTCCCCTTGGCGACGTGCTGCATAGACCAAGGCTGGCCACCTCGCCTCAGCATAACCTGCATCTCCACGACCATGTCCTATGCCATTGCCACTATTGCCTTGACCACGGCCCCTTGGTGGTTGTTGATCACCTCTCCCAGCCTGATCAGAACCTCGTACCGCGGGCTATACCCGATCCATCTGAGGACAGTCCTTAATCAGATGTCCTGTGGATCCACACCTAAAGCATCCACCAGTTTTCATTCTGCACTCCCCATAATGCGTCCTCCCACATGTAGGACATGCTCGATTCTGACCCGTCGAGCACACGGCCGCCCATCGATCCTAGGGCCTTTTCGATAATTCCCAGATGCTCCTGACTGCTCAAAACTTCTCTTACTCTTACTCCTATCCTTATCCCTTTCTTGTCTCTCGACCCGTTTCACTTCCTCAGCTATTTTATGGATTATTAGTTTTCTTTCACTAGTTAACCACTAACAGTCTTATGAATAATAGTTTTAAGAGTGGTTCTTTCGAATTCGCATTCACAATACAGTCTCAAGTTTGTAACCTCTAACTAAAATAAAACACATACATCATACAAAAATCATCCAAGCACTTACATTCTTCACGTAAAGGTGTTTTCGTTGATTCACTACCAGGGTATTTTTCGTAATTTCATCCCTCTGAGGTATTTTCATAATTTTTCATAATAAATTTCCTTGTCGATTTCGTGAAGTGAGGGTATTCTGGTAATTTTACAATCTGGGGGTATTTTGGTAATTTTGAAATTTAGGGGTATTTCGGTAATTTTGATATCCGGGGGTATTTCGGTAATTTTGAAATCTGGGGCAATTTAGTAATTTTGCAAATCAGGGGTAATTTGGTAATTGTACAAACCAGGGGTATTTTGGTCATTTGACAAAACGAGGGTAGGTTGGTAATTTTTTCTAACCAGGGATATTTCGATGTTGTTGTTGTTGTCTTTTTTTTTTTCAAACAGGGTACTTTGGGGAAAAATCTAGTTTCATGGTCCGGGTTACTCTTATAAACATGAGATTTTGGGTAAATTTTCAAAACATAGGTATTTTACAAATTCATGGTGGTTGGTAGTTTTCACAAATCAAACGTATTTTGAAAATTTTGCAAAACTTGAGAAATTTTCTTTCTTTTTTTCAAACTAGGGTGTTTGGTCCCTTTCGGGTTTTAATTATAAGGTTTAGCCCATCAACAAGTCCTCGTAACTAGGGTGAATAGTCACCACGCACTTTGGTAGGATTCTAGTGAAGAGGAGGTGAGTCGCTAGGGCTGCTTAAGTACCAAGCTCTCCTGAATCCACTCCTAGACATGCGTATGCCCATCGCCACACCCTAACTTGGCTAAGGTGAGCAGTCACTACGCACTGGGTAGGATTCGGAGAAGAGGAGGTGAGTTACTAGGATTTGCTTAAATACCGAGGCTCTTAGGATCCAATCCTAGACATGCGTATGCTGTTACCACACCCTAGTCTTGCGGCTCGTTCACGGGTTTGTTTAGTGAAGTTAAGTCTTATGAGATTTTAAGAGTTGTTTCAGCTAGGCCTAAAGTTCATCAAGTTCTAATCTAACTATCCTACGTCCCATCAAGCCCATCAAGCCCACATATATGTATCACACAATGGTTGAGTACTTTACAGCGGACTTGGGTAGGAGGAGACGCAGTGCCATGCTTAGCTACAGATGCACTGTATAAATATGCATGTTTCGAAAACCCAACTTTAGAAAACGTTTTGAGCCCAAAAAAACCCTCAGAGCCGAGTTTTGAACTGGGCTCTGATACCAATTTGTAACACCCCAAACCCGGCCCAAACGCTATAACCAGATCTGGTATGTCACTTAAGAGATTTTACATAACATGTCGCATTTTGGAAAACAATTACTAGGTTTACACCTTTATTTGAAAGCTTAATAATTCATTAAAGTATAAAATATTAAGTAACCAATTATCTTGGTAGATTTTAAATAAAACCGAAATTTCATGCAGTATTAACTTAATTGAAAGCGTAAAACTTAAAACCAGTAATAAAAGCCCAACAAAATCCTAAAACATAAATGGTAGTCTAGTGGCCCATGGCCTTATTACAAGGAAATTTGAACCCATTAATTAAATGAAAATAAAAAAATTAGACTAAGTCTTTTCTTTGAATTCTCAAAGCTACATCGCATGGCCACCTTGCTCTCTCTCTCGGCCCGGTCCGATGCCCTAAGTGTCACTGAGATGGTTAAAATTAAAGGGTGAGTCGCGAGACTCGGTGTGCAACCCTCATGCACCATTAGATTTGGGCTTTTAGCCCCATAAAACAGAATAATCAAAATATAAGTAACAAAAATAATATGCAAAGCCCAACCCATATCCTAGGTGTCCATCCGTTACATGCCCCCGTACCAGCCATTCACACCATTGGGGATTTCTACAATCAACCCACACCGTTACACGCCTTGATGGCGGTCGTCTTTGCTCATCATCGATTATGGCCGTAGTCACTACAACAGATCACGGCGAAGCGCTACAATGAGATCACGCGTAAGGAACCGCTACAACAGATCACGGTAAAACCGCTACAACATATAACTTCCTCCTTTCATCAAACCCAACCCATGCAATCACATAAAATCGGTATACTTATAACATTTAATCGGATCATTTACTAGCCTGGTGATTTGCTTTACCCTCTTTAGGTTCCCGTCAATATGTCGGGTTTGGCATTTAACAAAACATGTAATACTTATTTTCATATATTAATCAAAGCAGATCTAGATGGTGTGGAGAATTACACACTGATATTGCGAAATCCAATATTCTTAGTCGATGTCCTTGCTATCTAGATCTATTATCCTCAATCTATAGCCTTGCTTAAAAGCCGGAACAATTGCGAAAATAGGCCTCTCCTATATTCGGCCATGGTTAGTATTCTACCCGATTTTATATATATAAATAAACAAATCCTCTTACCTTGAAATCCCGAAATTGGAGACTTATGATTTTCGGCTTTTAGGTCTAGTCGACTAAGCTTCCTTCAAATTCCGAATTGTCGCCCATCATAAAACTATTAAACTATTAGCTTTTGGCTTTTGCCTTTCAAAAACCGGGAATAGATCATGAGAACTAATCAAAAATCAACACTTACCTTAGCATAGGAGATTCGGCTAGCACTAGAGAGAGGATTCAGCAATGCCCATGGAAGATTTAAATGCTGGAAGTATAGAACTAATTCTCAAATAGGATGAATAGAAGAAGAGACTATGGATGCTTGGCTTCCTAGAGAAATCGGCACAAGAAGGAAAAAGTGGAGAAGAGTTTGGCTTTTAAAGAAATTGGAGAAAAGAAATTGGAGAGGGAGAGGCTAGGGAATTTCGGCACAATGGGAGAGAAATTTAGGGTTTTTTCAGTGTCGAGAATCAAGGAGCTAGCCCCTATTTATAGATATTTTGGCACCTCTCGCTAAAAACCGAAACGCGCCCTTAAAATTCAAGCTAAAAGAGAGGAGAAATTCGGCACCCTCCTTGCCATGCAAGATGGCGAATTTTACACTCCTCTAGGTGGTGGATTTTCGCCAACACTTCCCTTGAAGATAAGCTCCTAACTTTTCTCCTTTTTATCTATGATATTATCACTTAAAAATCCACATAAATTCTCCTATTTTATAGCCTTGTAGCCGTCCACCTCTACTAATCCCTAATGCCAAATTTAACTCACTTAAATTAAAATATTTGGGCCTCATTAAACTTAATACTTGGGACCCTAATTCCTTGTGTGTGGCGCCACCATCTCTTCATTTAAAGTGCCGAATTTGGCCTAATACATGGGCTCCTTGCGACCCAAAACTTGTTCCTTTTTAACTGTTAATGATGCCACTCTAATTTGGGCCTTTTTGCCTAATTCTAAGCCCAAATTTAGACCCCTATCAATTAAATTAACATAGTAAACCTATCCCTACACTAAATGTATAGGCCCGTAAATTTAGGATGTTACATATCCTATGGCATGCCAACTATATTCGACTCTGCCCGAACAATTAATAAGGTAACAATTTTCTCAATTTCGTATATAAGCCAATTTCACAATTCAATGTTGTCATTACATCAACCAATTTATCAATTTGCATGCATATCATCATAACTCATATTAACACAAAGTAAATTTTTTGATTACGATAATATACAATATTTTCAAATCTATTCAATTAGCTCTTATCATAGATAACCAGTCAGTCAAATTGGTTCAACTCGATTTATTATTTCCAACTCACCTCATGACCTTACTATGCACAGTTCATAAATGCAACAATTGAAGTGTTTCGTATTATAGGAATACAAACTGTAAAATCCGAGCTATTCGTCAGCGCCTTTATCTTTTCCCTTCCTTTTTGAGGAATTCGAGTTTGCATTAGCTACGAATTAACATAAACACACAAAACTATCAACACATAATCAATTTCACACTCAATTGCAAACTTATACAAATTTCACATTTTATTCAATTTAGTCCCTAAAACTGGGACTAACATAACTATCAATTTAAAACTCCAAATTTTATTCTAATTTCTGTAACAGCTCGTTTTCAGTGAAATCGGAATAGTGATTTCGGGACCACAAATTCGAGTCCATAAGAAAAATTATATTAAATTTATTTTATGGTCTACCGTATAATAGGAATATCGTATAAAAATTTTGTTAAGAAAATTTTACCAATTACATGATTACTTGATTAAATGACCAAATTGCATAAAATGCAAAAGTTAAATTCTAGTAGCTAAAAGGATTAAATAGCTATGGAATTCGAAATTGGAGGTCCTTATATGGAAAATAGACCACTAAGAGGAGTTAATAGATAAGTTTGATGATTCATCCATGGATAATTAGAAAAAGAAAAGGATAAAATTGGAAAGATAAAAAATAAAGATGATAAATAATAAAATAAAGAAAATATCATCATTTTATCATCATATTTCCCAAATAAAATATGGAAACCCTAGCCATAGAGAATTGAAGAAAAAGAAAACTTATTTGGCCTAATTAGGTGAGTATTCAAGTCCCGTTTTTAGTAATTTTTATATTTTTGAGATCGTAATAGCTTAATTTAGCTATTTTGGGGATTAGTTTGTAAAGTTATTAAAGTAATAGGGTTTTTCCATGGATGAATATGCATGAATTATGAAATTTATGGTAGAAAATGAAAGGTTGTTGATAGATAAACAACTTTTGTTAAGTGAATTTTCATGAAATTCTGATTTAGGGACTAAATTGTAAAGATGTAAAATTCATGGAAAAATTCTAAATTTTATGAATTAATTGGGCTAAAAATGTTATATGTAAAAATTGGTTAGGCTTGGAATAAGGATTAAATTGCATGAATTTCATTTTCCGAGCCTAGGGACGAAGTCGTCATTAATTAAAAGTATAAGGGCAAAACGGTAATTTTTCCTATGATGTGAATTGAATTGAATTGAATAGGAATTGTATTAAATTGAGCTAAATTTACTCGTATAGATCCGGATTGATCAAATACGGAGCTAGATCGAGGTAAAGAAAAAGTAACAGATTAGTAGCATATGAGTTCACGAACATTGTTGAGGTAAGTTCATGTAACTAAATTGTGTATATTTATATGTTTGAATTAGATGTTGTATATGTGAAATGTATAAATGCTATATGTATGAAATTGATCACATATCCGATAATACCCGATAAGTAATAAATCCCATTTGAATAAATGAAATTTCGATGGATACAAGATTTTTCCCAAATTGGTTGTGAACCTGTATGTGTTGTAGACACACCACAGATCGAAAGAGCGTCTCGATATTAGCCCTCTCGAGCTTCCCGATAATAGCTCTTCAGAGCATCCCGATCGGTTGTGATCCTGCATGTGTTGTGGGCACACCACAGCTCTTATGAGCGTCTTGATATATAGCTCTTTGTGAGCTTCCCGATTAAAGGCTCTTTGTGAGCTTCCTGATTAATGGCTCTCCGGAGCTTCCCGATATGGCTCGCTTGAACTTCCTGATATATGGCTATCCGGAGCTTCCCGTTAATGGCTCTTCGAAGCTACTCGTTATTGGCTCGCATGAGCTTCCTGAATATGGCTCTTATGAGCTTCCTGTTATACAACCCGGATAAGCTTCTCGTTACATGGCTCACATGAGCTTCCCATTATATGGCTCGAGAGAGAGCTTCCTGATTATATGCTCTAATGAGCACCCCCGAATATGAATTGACTGATTTCAGATTCGTACACTTCATGTGTACTACCCTTGTATCCATCGATATTTTAAATGATTCAACGGGTAAAACCTTGATATGAGAAAATAAATGAATTCAAAGTGAATTGTTACTTGTATATACATGAAATACATGGAAATTTGGTATTGATGAGCTCATACACGATTCTTGAAATTTATGTGAAGTAAATGACTAACATGTTTGATGAAGTTGTGTGTTTTAGGCTATTAGCCAAATTGCTTGGATGCATCTTATATGTTTATTTTAATGAAAATGAATGGTAAGTTAATTTCCCGTTATACGAACTTACTAAGCATTAAATGCTTACCTTGTTTATTTCCTCTGTTTTATAGTATTCGGAAGCTCGTAAAGGTTGGACGCGGGTCGGAGCAACATCACACTATCCTTCAGCTCGTTTTGGTATAAATAGCAAAAATTTCTTTTGGATATAATGACATGTATAGGTTAAATTGGCCAAATGATGACGTATAAATATTTAGCTGTAACTAGCCATTGTTATGGCTTGTGTTTGGTATATTTTGATATATAAATATATGGCCTAAACATGTTTGATGTGTGTGTTTGAAATGATTAAATGGTGGAAAGTTTATAGATCTATTGATGATTAGGTTTGAGATAGCATAATTAGTAAAATATGCCTATATGCATATATGTGTATTTGGTAAGTTTGAACACTTGAACATATGTGATAATATGTCATGCATAAGACTTAGTTTTGGCCTGGTTTTAATATCTTGAATTGGTTAGTGAATGTATTAAAGTGTTAATGTAGGTGGAAGACAAGTTTGGGTGAGAAATAAGGCTTGGAAATGACCTTATTTTGTCCATACGGGCAGAGACACGGGCGTGTGTCTCAGCCATGTGTGACACACGTCTTAGCACATGGGCGTGTGTTTTGGCCGTGTGTCCCCTGCATCTTTAAAATTTCAAAATTGAATGCTCAGAATTGAACACACGGCCTGGCACACGGGCGTGTGGCTTGGCCGTGTGACCCCTGCACTTACACACGGCCTAGCACACGAGCGTGTGACTTGGCCGTGTGACCCAAGTTAGAGAGTTACAGGGTACGGACACGGGCTGGGACACGGCCATGTGCCCAACTTCGAATACCCACACGGCCTGAGACATGGTCGTGTCTCTTGACTGTGTGAGTCACACAGCCTAACCACACGGGCGTGTGTCCCCTGCACCTAGGAAAAATTTTGAAATTTTACGAAAAATTCTCTGAGTACCTGGTTTAGTCCCGACTTGTTTCTAATGTATGTTTTGAGCCTTGAAGGCTTAAATAAATAAGGGACAATATGAATGTATATGATTGATTTCTAATATGACTGACAAATGATATTAAATGTCTGTATATGATCTGTAAATTCCGGTAATGCTCCGTAACCCTGTTCTGACGATGGATAAGGGTTAAGGGTGTTACAATTTCACTATAGTCCATTTAGGACCTCTTATTTCTCATTTTTACAAGAAATTTCATAATTCATGCATTTTAATCCCTATTGAAATAATTCATGCATTTTAATCCCTATTGAAAAAACTATCAATTAATTTTACAATTTAGTCCTTTTTCGTCTCTAAGCTTAAAATCATTCAATTTAACAACTAAAACTTTCATTTCTCAACTATAGCTACTTTCAAAATTTTGACAATTTTACAAATTGAGACATGAACTAGCTAGATTAAGCTCTCATGATCTCAAAAATATAAAAATTACAAAAAATAACTAGAAATTCTCACCAAATTAAGGTACTAAATGTTGAAACCCCTAGGTTTAAAAAATTTCATTTTATTGAAAATGAAATTTTTTAACATTTAATATTTTAAATATGTTTGATAATCATTTTAATTTTTTACCTAATATAAAATTTTCAACAAAAAAAAGGTGTTGAATAAGATAGGTAGGTATGTAGCTACTTATCAATTAATTTAGAAAATATTAAGTTGATTTTATTTTATCAATAAAATTTGATATATTGTAACATAAACTCTTCACTATTCAATTTTTATTTTCTTAATAATCAATAAATTTACTATAATAATTTGTAAATAATATACAATTAATGTGTAACAAAAAATAATATCAAGTAAGTTTCAAAAAAAAAATATCAAGTAAAAAATTGTTTATTTTTTAAATGATTGTAATTGTAAAAACTTTTTTAAGTAATATTTTCAATTTAAATTATAATTATTTTTAAATTTATAATTATCATAATTTCTATTAAATTATAATTATTTTAAAATACATAATTATCAAAAATTATATTTTACATTAATTTTTTTAATTAATAATAATTCTAAATTAAATATTATAATTATTTTCAAATGTCTATTTAGTAATATGTTAGAAAATAAATGATATTCTCGTCAATTCAAAAGTTTTTCTAAATTCGTGCTTTTATATAAATTATAGATAAATTAAGAATATGGGATGCTTTGGGTTGGTTGACCTCTTTTCTTTACACTTTTGGGATGTTCTGCATTGATTGAGCTGTAATTTTTCTTCCAATTTCCTGCGGACGACATTGATTGTTATAAAAATTAAGTTATACAAAATTTCTAAGGAGATCATAATGGTGGGTCACACCATATGGTGCAAGGAGTCACTAAGGATAGAGATTTAGGATAGTATTTTATTATAGCGATGGCTAATGGTTGTTCTCGCATGTTTTGTTCTTTGTCTCCCTTTGATCTTGGAAGTGGGGGTATTAATAGGGGAATCAGGTTTGGGGCGAGTTCCTCATAACATGATTATCTCTGTAATAAAATCCAATTTAGACATAGGTTAAGTTTTGGCTTGAATATATCTTGATGTAGGCTTGGTGTGCTTGGATAGTCAAAAGAATTAATAAGATTGAATTTGATGTGACAATTTTCCTTGATGATACCACATCAATACTCTTCTTAACGTGAGGTATCTAGGCATGGGGTGCTTACTATGTATTACAAAAGTAAGAAAAAAAAAAGAGATTAAATCACTATTTGGGGCTTAAAGTTGGCAACTTTTTTCATATTAGGGTCTAAACTTTATTTTTTGGTACAAGTTAGGTTCTGAATTTGACAATTGTTCTTACATTGGGACTTAAATTGACAATTTTTCTCACATTGGGGCTTAAACTTTTTTCGGTCCAAGTTAGGTGTTGAACTTGTCAATTGTTCCCATATTAGGACCTGAACTTTAGGATTTTCAAAGACTAACTTGGACAAAAAAAATTGCAAGTCCTAATGTGAGAACAATTGTCAAGTTCAGGGCCTAACTTGAAAAAAAAAAGTTAAGGTCCCAATGTGGGAACAATTGCCAAGTTCAGGGCCTAACTTGGACAAAAAAAAAGTTCAGGCTCTAATATGGAAAAAGTTGCTAAGTTCAAGCCCCAAAATATGGTTTAACCCAAAAAAAGAAGAAGGAAATTGTTAGCCAATATCTTTTAATATTAGTTATGATGACACATAGACATATTCATGGGTTAGGCAACCCATCCAAACCCGAATGCTTGCTTGAAATATGAAAATGTTTAGACAAAAGTAGGAAGGTTTGAGCTTGGACAAAAAAACAATAGGTTTGTTTAAAATATGATCGGGCTTGAGGTTCAACATTCAAGGTCCGATTCCAACTAATCTATTTTATACTTTTGTAAAATATTTTTGTTTTATTTCTATATCTTATGTAATTCATTTCACATAAAATCAAAATATAACGATACAATACCATGTAAACATTAAAATATATTTAAGTTGTCTAGATTTAATTTTTTTAATAAAAGAAAAATCCTCTAAAATATTAAATATTAAATTAAAAATAATATATTTTTTAAAAAATAAATTAGAATGGTCTAAAATAAGTTTAAGTTACACATTTACAAATTTGGACGGGTTTAAAAAAAAATTAAGTCAACATTTCGAATGTGGTTGAACTTGGATAAACATAAAAAGTATTAATATCATACATAAATCTACTTTATATTTTAATGATGATTAAGGGTGTTCACCGCCTTAGGTGTGACCGGAGTTCGAATTGCGGTAATCATGTTTATTGTTCGGGTTTTATACAGATATTATCCTTCACCAAAAAAAAATTAATAAAAATAATGTTTTATATAAAGTAAACAATCTGTAAGGATTACTGGCGCAAGGTAAAAAGACAGCATTGAATTAGTACGGTTGATCGCCCTATATCTTGTCCCCCTTCAATAAAGCCGAAGTACTAAAGATGGAATTATTTAGTTTTGAACAAAGTGGCATCTCTAACTTCAAACACCCAACATTTATAGTACCACAGAAAGGGTACCATCATTTCATTAACTTTACCAAAAACTACTCTTTTTGTTGGATTTTTTTTTATTTTGAGAAATAAATTTTTACCTAATATTAAATCATATTGTCTCCCACTTGTATAAGCTTGATTTGGGTCAAGATCAAATTAAAACGGTATAAGAAATTATTCAGTGCTTCAATTTTATAAAAAAAAAAATTCTTTTCATTTAATTTTTCATTTTTTATCTTTTAAATTAATTTTTTTATCAAATCATTTTAAAATAAACGAAAAAGTTAACTTTTATTAATTTTGCTGACGTGGCGTACATTTAATTTTAAATTGTCTCATTTTTTTATTAAAATTAATGAAGTAATTTGACCGCAATAAATAATTGTTTATACAAATATATAATTATATTACAATGGAGAAAGTAAAAAAGTTTAGAAATACAAATATCAAATATTAAACTTCATGCACACAAATTTAGGGATAAAACTAAAGTAGTAGGAAAGCGGAATATGTTAAAATTAACTAATAAAAGAATATTGTATTAAGCATGAATGTAATATTTTTAGATATTAATTGATGACCCGAAACCACATAAAAGAAGAAGTTGAAGATCAGTAAGGTCTAGTTTGGCAATGCTTTTGAGAAATGCCGTGGAAAAGTGCTTTTGAGAAGTGCTTTTGAAAAATTTAAGTGTTTGGTATTGCTGTCAAAAAATGCTTTTGAGAAGTAAAATGTCTATTTTAGACATGATATTATAAAGTAACAAATATGTATTTAGATAATATTCAAATTAGTTAATATTATGATATTTTAGCAAAAATATAAAAAATAATTTATTATAATTTATTGTTAATATTTTAATAAATAATATTAATTTTAAATATTTCTAAGTAATTAATATTAATTATTTATTAAATTTAATTAGAATATATAAACTATATTTAAAAATAATAATTAAATATTTGTAATTAGATATTGACACAATTGTATTATTTTAAAAATCATTTTTTTTTATTTTTAATGCTTTTAACACATTTGTAAAACTCATATTAGATATTAACATAACATAGAAAACATAAATGTAACAAATTAAAATATTACATATATTTGGATTAAAGTTTCAAAAAGGGATAATATTTATATACCAAATATAAATACTAAAAATTTTATAATAGCATTTACAATTTAAAGTAAATTCATTAAACTAGAAGCTATAGCATCTCTTGTTAATTCCATTTCAAAACCACTTAAATTGCTTGATTCACCGTCATCATCACCACCATCATCGTCGTCGTCGTCATCATCATCACTTTCTCGACCATGCGCATTTTCTGGATCAATAGTATTCTCATATGCCCAGTTAATATCTTCTTATTCCATAAAATCTGCATCATTTCGACCGACATGTTTTCGGATAAAATTGTGTATCGTCATTGTAGCAACAACGATCATCGTTTGCTTTTCAAAACTATAACTTGGCATATCCCTTAAAATGACCCATTTTTTTTCAAAACACCAAAAGTTCGCTCAATCACACTACGTAATGATGAATGTGAATGATTGAATATCTCTTCTTTACGAGATCTTTGGTCTACCTCTACGAAAAGTCGTAAATGATATCGCATTTGACCTCTATATGGTCCAAGATAACCTTTCATTTGAGGATATTCAGAATCAACAAGATAATATTTTCCTACATGTCATAATATAACAAACAATTAGTTCAATAATTTTTTTAATAAAAATTATCAATTAAAGAACTTATACTTTATTTTTAAAAAAATCACATATAAATAAAATATCTAACCATTTGGTGGGTGCGGAAATTTATATTTTGGATCTCGAATTGCATCAAGAAATATTCTAGTGTCATGTGCCGGTCCTTCCCATCCAGCCATGACAAAGGTGAAACACATATTAAAATCACATACTGCCATAACATTTTGAGTAGGGATACCTTTTCTTCCAATATAGGGAATTTGTTCATTTGGTGGAAGAATAGCGGCAATATGAGTACCATCAATTGCACCTATGCAATTCTGAACAATTAATCATATTAGTCTCGTGCATATTTTTAGTCGACCAAAAATATTAAAAATATAATAAGATAAAATTAAATTTTAACCTTAAAATGCGACATATATCTAGAATCATTACGTATTTGTTCGGGTATTGAGCTAAAAAAAGGATCTTCGGGTGCAATTAGATCAGTGGCCATCCTTGAAACTTTCTCAAGTACAATTGCAAAGTATCGACTTATTGTTGATCCAGACCTTTGAAATCTTTCTCGACATTGGGAAACTTTTGCACCGATGCCCAAGATGTATAAAAAAAATTCCCAACATTTCACTAGAAGATATGTTTCTTGAAGTTTGCAAGTTGTATCTTGTCTCCAAAACTCTCAACAAACTTGTGAATACCATTTTAGACATCCTAAAATTAATCATACAACGTGATTCATGACCGTCAAGGATCTCTCGGATCCATGTCTCACCTGACTGTTTTGAATTCATGCATGGTTGCTTCAATATATACTTCTCGTGATATAATTGCACGGAAGAAGATACAACAACAAATAATTAGTTAAAACATTCCACGCGTTGTAAAATCTCTTTCTTTTCCCGTTCATCATCACTTTCATCACTGCTGTAACTCTCAACTATACTCATCACCTGTGAAAAAAATTGAACATCCAAAATCATATATAAACAACTATTGATAAAACTAATTTAGTATAAATAAGTTGAACATAAATTCAATATCCAAAGACCAAATATAAACAACTATTAATAAAAGTAGATTACACATAAATAAGTAGAACATAAATTCAATATCCAAAAACCAAACATAAATAGCCATTGATAAAACATAAATTCAATATCCAAAAACCAAACATAAATAACTATTGATAAACTAGTTTAGCATTTTTTTTTTTAGTCACATAATAGATATCTCTAAACACTAGAAGATCAGAAAATTTTCAACTATCCTCCATTTCCGTCTTAAGACACAAAGCTCTAATCTTGGGATTAATTGATAAAAACATAATTCGCTTGTCCTTATTGAGCAATAATCTAAGTGCGAAAAAGTATAGCGGACTAGCTTCTGGAACTTCTTCCGACATGCTGTCGAGCACTTTGATCGCTACGGAATACCATATGGATCCATAACAGAGTCAAACTAGCTGTGGCTTGACTCATATTGTCAGCTGCATTGCATAATTTTTCTATTTGACTGGACAATCTTGCAGCCCCTCCAATTTGCTTTGAGGATTTCTTTCTTCCAGTTTTAAAATGTGAACTTGATATCTCAGGGTTTTTTCTTTTTTGCCCGTTTCCATCAATTTGAACATCATTTGAAATGTGAACATCATTTAAAATGCGAACATCGTTTCTCACATTCTCTTCTTCATTCTCTTCAGGTATTTCATTGTTAACATCCTAAAAAAAATCACTACGGAGTGTACCAGAAGAAGGTGCCCATGCTTTATCACCTGTTGCAACTATCCCCATGAACATTTGGTCCAACTTCCCTTCGAATTCAGGATCAATGCCCGATGTTTTAAATTTTTGAGCTTCAGGCACAACCTACATATAAAATGATAGTTTAATAATAGTAATTATCAATAACCTCATAGAAAAGAAAAAAAAAACAAAAATATTCAGAACTATTAATGTACCTTTAGCCTACTCTCCCACCAATCATCCGATGCATCAACGGTTCTTTTTATAGGACTCCACCCTAGACCAATATCTTCGCCTTTAAGTTTTTTCCAAGCTTTCCATTCTTTTTTTAGGGCATCCCACTTATTTTTAAGTTGTCTTTGTGAAAAACCCTTGCCCGTTTCTTTCTCAAAGTTGGTCATTATTTTCAACCATCCATCTTTTGTGAAATGAGTACCAGGCCTATTGCCTTTCAATATCTCTTTAATACAAATATCACAAAATATTTTTGTCAATCTCTTATCCCACATTGCTTTCACTTTTTCACCACTAACTTCAATCGTCGAAGTACTCATCTATTGTGTATACAAACAGATTCGTTTCAGCCAAGCAATCAAGAAAATCAAATGTCACATAAGTATATTTGTTAACATGTGTATCAAAATATTTATATTCGTTTCACCCCTACTTACACTCAACAAAGGATCTCACTATTATTTTAAACACCATCCCAGCAGATGCTATATAAAATGCCAAAATTCTCATAACCAAAAATGAGCTCATCAAGGGATCATACTCTTAGGACCATGGCAAAACATTTAGCGCACGTAACCAAATAATATTTTTCATCATTTTTATATTGTAATAAAGATTTTTTATTTTAAAACAATGACTATCATATGCTTTGTAACAAACAATTTCATATCTTAAAACGAGGAAGGGGATAAAAATGAGAAGATTCAATTTCATAAAAATGAGGAAGGGGGTAAAAATAATATATTATATTGAATTAGATAAATGGATTATCTATAAAGTTTTACACACTAAATATAAAGTTATTATATAAATAAAATTTGATATTTAAAACTATAACAATATCATTTTTCTTACTGGTAAATGAAACCAACATTTTATATAAAAAATAATTTAATATCAATTTTAACCCTTTTATGTGTTATGAACTTATGATATAAATTTATTTAAAGTATTTTCATAAAATAAAAAATCTTATTTATAAAGATGATAAATCAATAATTCAATGAACAATAAAAAGAATATTGATTAATTCAAAAGTTTCTCTATATAGAAAAAAATTTTGCCCTGTAACATCCTGAATTTTTGGGCCTATGCGTTTAATGGGTGGATACGTTTAATGTGTTAATTTAAGGTTTAAGGGGTTCAAATTGGGCTCAGGCTTAGGCATAGGCCTTGATTAAAATTTTCTGTTTGGGCATTATAGGGTTTAACAGGTAGTATCTGTGTTTAAAATATCAAGGTGGGCTTGTGGCCCAATATTTAGTGGCGCTGCAAGGGAGCTAGAGGGTGGTGTCACTAGTAGAGGAAAGAGGGCCAAGCTTGGACGCAAGGAGCCCATAATTTTGGGCCATGTTCGGCACTTAAAAGGGGAATAAGGGGGGACGGCATTGGGGCTAGGAAATAGGAGGATTAAATAATATGGATAATAAGGATAAAGAGCTGATAAAAGAAGGAAGAGGTGGTGTTATCTAGGTTTCTTTTAATGGTATGAATAGATTTAGATAAAGGAGAAAAGTTAGGAGCTAACTGCTGAGAACATATTTGGCCGAAATTCCATCACCTAGAGAGTAAAGAAATTGGTTTCTAATTGCTATAGGGGGTGCCGAATTTTTCCTTTTTATGGGCTTAATTCTTTAGTTATCAGGAAGGGCACTTTCGGGTTTTGATAGGTAAGTGCCGAAATTTCTATAAATAGGGGGGATAGCTCATCAATTCCGGCATTTGAACCCTAATCTTTTCTCCATTCTTTGTGCCGAAATTCTCAGTCTCCCTCTGCAATTTCTTTTCTTTTGATTTCTTCAAAAGTCGAAATCTCCCAATCTTCTCAACATCTTTTCTTTCAAAAGACGAAACCCTGAACTCTCTTCTCATCTCCATAGCCGAATACTCCCTATTCTTTACCGATTTCTTCAACTAAAAGCCGAAACTACTTAGATTTCTTCCTATCATCTTCTCTTCTGATCTTTTCAAAAAGCCGGAATCTCTAAGGGGTAGTCGAATTCTCTGCGTTAAGGTGAGTGCCGATTTTCCTATCTCTTCAATCTCTCTTTCGGTTTTTAAGAGACAAGGCCGAATGGCCACTTGGTTGTTAAGGTTGCGAATGAAGCTAATATTTCCTCTCTTTTGCGTTTGAAATTTTGCATTCCGAGATTTGAAGGAAACACGATCATCTAGATTTAAAAGCCGGAAATCGCTAGTCTCCAATTCGGGATTTTAAGATAAGGTGATTTTCCTAGATTTTCACTAGATTCGTTCATCGCATGCTAGAGATCTTAACTTTATGATGTGGATTAACGATCATATGTTGTGATAGTAGTTCGACAAGGGCTTGTGATGGAATTAAATATGGATCGAGGCAAAGGAGAGAATCCTAAGTTTAAGAAACGAGTGTGTGTCGATGACGGGATTGGCCACGGGTTGTGGACCGGCTTCGAACAACACCTTAGGCAAGTAGCGGTTGTATCGACTTACGATAGTGTCGACATAGAGTGTCGTTCTAACGGTAATCAGTGTGTAGATCTCTAACACACAAATAATCTGTATGAATGTATATATATGTTTATGTTATGGGAAAAGTGAAAGGATAATAAGTGTGTAGGCAGTCGAATAAAACCCTAAAAGGGTTAGGCAAGGATGCAGTGCGTAATCATAGAAATCTCTATGTGTATCGAAATATATGAAAGCTTGTATGATGTTTTCTTTATGTATGTATGCATGGGGTGGGATTATGATAATGAAGGGGAAGTGCATGATAGGTCACAATAGTGATCGGTGGTAGAAATCTCACGTTATATAAATGTTAGGTCACATAGTGATCGGTGGCTATGCCACGTTTAATGATTCCTGACTAACAGGAATAGGCAGTACGACTGTCGTTATGGTGTGTAGCGGATGGAGGGTTGATTGTAGAAATCCCCGAGGTGTGATGGTTGGTACGGGCTGGTGTGTAGAGGATGGAATTCTAGGATGGGCTGGGCTATTCATCATTTATTATTTATCATGTAAATATGATTGTTGCATTTATGTATGGGCCAGGGCTCATAATGTGTTTGTGGGCCTCAAGTCGTTGTGTGTTTCGGGATTTATACAGTGAGTCTTGGTGACTCACCCTTTTATTTTTCCTACTCTTTCAGATGAGCAGTAGATCGTGGACATGGGAGCCAAGATAGACTCGAGGGGCCATCAAGTTATTTAATTTCATAGACTATTTCGGTTTTTCTTTAAGTTTTAATTTTGGGAATATTTTTTGTAATAAGGCCCCATAGTTATATTTCACTACATAGTTTTTAATATTTGCAACTTATGAAACTTTGTCTAAGGTTTAATTATTCAAAATAATAATACAAGGTTTTTTTTTTTTTTTACAAATGATATTTATTTATTCAAATATGGTCTAATTAACTTATACTTTCCAAAACCTACGCAGCAAAAGTTTTCAATGTACAACCCGTAGCATACCAGATCTGGTCGAAACTTATGGGCTGGGTTTGGGGTGTTACATGCCCTTCTGAAAAATGTATCTAAATTTTAGTGTATTTTTTAGTATTACAACTTGAAATTAGGTAAAACAACATAAAGTGACACGCATTGATTATGATCATAATACAAAACATAATATTTTAATTAAATTTCAAGCAGGATGAAATATTATTTAATATTATTTATTCATTGCTTTCCAACACATTTAAATGCGCAAGACTCATTTATGAAATGTTAAAATCAAACTTATAAATGATGATTAAAATTATATTATAATCTATAATGGAGACAAAAGTAATGGATGGGAGGTTGATGAATTTTACAGTCAACTATTAACATTGGAACTACAAACATGAGATTCCTCCTGGGGTTAAAACCAACAGGTGTTATAATATTTAAATTAAACTAATGAATTCGTTTAATGATAATTACTGGTCGTCTCCAATCCTTCACTACTTATTCTATATGTAGTGTTATATATATATATATATATCTATAAATAAAATAACAATTATTACTTGGCTTCGTTACCTTCTACTCCTATTCTTTTTGTTTCTCCCGTTAGGTGCACATATCATAATTCCGGGGCAAAACCTTATAGCCAATGAAAACTATCATCACATCCTATTTCACTAAAAATAAACAATGACTACCATATGCTTTGTAACAAACAATTTCATATCTTAAAACGAGGAAGGGGATAAAAATGAGAAGATTCAATTTCATCCTAAGCCATTAACCAATATCATTGGCATAAATGATCATATTTCATATAATTCTTCAAACCATGCTCAAAGAACAAATCATTCTCTTTTGGCAGAAAAATTAGTTGGGAGCAGCATCTCCAATATTTTTAGGAACATACCTCTTAATATCCTCCAGAGCTTCTTTATGCCGTTGTATCTGAAGTTCTAGAATGTGAATTAGTGTTGCTCTAGCCTGCATAAACAAAAAACAAAAAACAAACATAGAACTGAATAGATTCAAAAGCATTTACCAAGCAGAACAAAAGAAGTCGAGATAATGCGATAATGCGATAATGTTTTTCTTTTACCTGATGGGGGCGCAATGAATTCAGCAAGTGGTGCAAGTTCTTGAATATGAGAGATATCTCCTCCACTTATCTAGCATATTGTGATGGTCTCTCGATGAGAACATCTGCGAGCTCCAAAATATGTAGTTGCAATTCTCTGTTAAGCGACCTCAATTCCTTCTTGAAATCTAAAAGTGGTCAAAATGTTCTTTAGTAAGTATATCAGCAAAGTGAAAATTTTATCAGAGAATTCAATTATGCAACCATTCTATAACCACATGAACCCGTGGCAAAGACATATTCAGCATAAATTGAACTAAAACTTCACTAAAAAAATATCTCCTAATTTCCACTCCATGAAATTAGATTACTTGCCTATTGGGGTGCAAACAAAGTTCAATTATTACAACCTTGACAGTAAAGCCATTCATATGTTTTTCCCAATGTAGAGAGACAACTCAAACTATTCAATGGTGGTCAATCTCGCCTATATGCCCTGCAGTTGTCTTTGGCTGCAAAGTTTTCTCTCTAAGTTTCGACATCAACATTTTGAGGATTTCCAGAGTCCTTTCTGGGGTTCATTAGATTTTAGGAGTTCAGTTTTCAGTTTTGTCAATTGCCTAGATAAAGTTTCTACTAAACTACAACATTTTGAGTAAGGCCAATCTTTTTTGGTCGGAGACCCTCCAAAGTATTAGGTATCGACTAGCCACATTGAGGTCTGCAGCTAAATGAGCCGAGCCTGATTGGAACCTATTTACAATCTAAAACTTAGGAAATTCGTAGAGAACATAAGTTTAAGCGATGAAGCACAAACTATCGAATTGAAACCGATGATTCGATAACTTAAAACACGAAATTTTGCATCGATGCACAGGAAAATTTGGAACTTTCCATGAAACGAATTCAACTTAAACTAATAACGTAAACAAATTTATTCACGAGTCTCGATCAAAAGTACATTCATAACAAACCCAACCCACACATGCATTCCAGACCTCAATCCCCCAATTCCAAGAAATCGGAAGATTCAAACCCATGAAGAAGAAAAAAACAATCAAATTGGGGTCACAAGAGAACTAATAAAAAAAGGCTTGTACATACATTCCAAACCTCAATTCCCCCAAATCAAAACAATGTTTCAAGCCAACAGAGAGAAGAAAACCCAAATTAAGGTTTGCCGAAACATACCAGAAAATCGAAACAAGCAATCACCAGGAACAACTTAAACCGATTGATCAGATCCAACGGCGAGAGATCGAAGAGAAGCGAAAAATCACCAGAGGAAAAATCAGACAAAAGAGAAAAGGGGAAAAAAAGAGAAGTGTTAGACGTCTATTTGGAAGAAGAAACAATAAGGATAAAAAAGTAAAACACCAGCCAAAAGTCCTTTTACTCTGAGAAAAGCTAAAATTTTTGGCTTTTTCATCCGTGAAAAAGTACTTCTGAAACGTTAAAATAATTTCCCCACTGGCCCTTGTTCTTTATTACTTTTTAGTGAAAAGGACTTTTGGACAAAAAAGTCCATCACAGATGGAATGAAGAACGGGCCCTTAGTCAATATGAGCTGTAATTCCTTCTTCTGCACTGTCAGATCTAATTATCATTAAGAGAAGAAGATTTGAAGCTGAGTGTAAGAGTATGATTGAATCAAATGTTGGGAGCTGAGTGGGAATATAATCATGTGAGTTTAATTCAACTTAAGAAACTAGAGTTTGACTTCAATTTTAATTAAGTTTCACTCTTAAGCTCACTTAATTATTTTTATTTGAAGCGCGATGCACCAATTGAATAGATATATTTTTAAATTATTATGCTATAAAATATAAATAGATGCCCAAAAATATCATAGTTTGATATTAAAAATGGTTTCAAAATTTAATAGCTTATCAATATTTACATTCAATTAATTCAATAATTTGAATAGAATACTGTTGAAGAGATAATTATCAGTTAGTTAGTTAGGAGCGGATAGTTAGTATATAAATGCATATCAGTTGTAATTTTATATACAGTTTTCATTAATAAAAACCGATATCAAATTTCTTCTTCTTTCACCTTTTCACATCAATTCTCCACTACTGTTGAAATTCTCAACATGGTATCAGAGACAGCACCCATTCGCTTCTCAATTGTGGATTATTGATTGCGGTTCGTTTGTCACTACTTTGTTTTCTGTTCGCGATTTGTTGTAATGGCAAATTCCTCTGATCCTTCAGTTGATTTCAATCATCCCCCTGTACTTGCATCCATATGATACTCCAGGTGCGTTACTCGTTTCTCATCAACTTCTTGAGATTAAAAACTATAATATTTGAAGCCAACCTATGCGAATTGCATTATTGGAAAAAAACAAGTTAGTTTTTGTGGATGAGACTTGCTCTAAGGAATCAGTAACAGAGGATTTGCATTATCAATGGGAACATTGTAATGCCATAGTTTTGTCATGGATCTTGTAACGCCCCAAAAATTTGAATGAATGACTGTTGAAATATGTCGTAATTAAATTCAAGAGTTCTAGTCGTGTCTTTAGAAGTTTTGAATTTTTTTTTATTCTAAGCCAACCTCCGTCCTTGATTGGTTAACTTAAACTTTTTTCGGTGTAAATCTATGATAAGAATGAGCCTATTGGTTCACTGATTAAGCATTTGTCTACTCTTTGATCATGTGTTCGAGTCTCAGTGTTAGTGTTATAAAAATTTTGCTAAATGTTAGAAATGTGCTGCTAGTTAAATTAGCATTTTAAAACGTCAATTCTTTTTCCCCATCTCCTTTCTCCTTTTCCTTCTTCTTTTCTTTTTTACATTTCCTTTTTTTTTTAATTTTCTTTTTTTTTATTGCGTTCGAAAAGTGGTTATCGGAATAATTGAGGGTCCTAAGTTGTTCGGTGCGTTGTTAGAAGACTTCTGTGTAAGTTCTGTCGTAAAGTCTTATGTTTTTGCGAAGTTTTATTGGTTTCCGTTTGCGTAGTTAAATTGGAATTTCTCTGACTGCTTCACTTGAATTCTCTATTAATTGGTCGTTGATCTCTTTCCCTTAGGCGTGAATACGGAGGAAAGTGGTCCTTCGCGTGCTGTTTCGAGTTAGTTCTGTCGATTTTTCGGTAAACGTTTATTTGTTGGAAGTTTCGCGTCGAGGTTCTCGACATAATTGGTTGAGTATTAATGAATGCGATTTTTGTCGTTTTAGTTGTTTGATTGGTTGTTGAATGGTTAAATTAGGTTCCGGGATTTCTCTGTGTTGTTTCCACGTCAACATGATATCAGGTGTGTACCGAAAACCTGAGTTTTTACGAATTTTAGTGGTAGGCCATGTGTGACACACGGTCGTGTTATAGGCTGCGTGTGACAGACGATCGTGTGACAGGCCATGTTTTAGGCCGTGTAACACACTGTTTACCAAATATGAGCCACACGGGCAAGAGACATGGGCGTGTGCTCAAGCCGTGTGTGCGAATGTTAGTGCAAAGTTCACACGGGCTAAGGACATAGGCGTGTATCCAAGCAGTGTGACTTACATTTTGTGATTTAGAGATCACATGGGCCAGAGACACGGGCGTGTGTCCAGTTCGTGTGACTCACTGTTTGTGATTTAGAGATCACACGGGCCAGAGACACAGGTATGTGTCCAGGTCGTATGACTCACTGTTTGTGATTTAGGACCACACGGGTAGACAACACAGGCATGTGCCAGGTCGTGTGGAGCCACACGGGCGTGTGGGTCAGGTTTGGAACTCATTTCTGGGCCGTAAGCATTGTTAACGCGAATGTAGGTCATTAGTAGTGTATATGTATGATCTGAATTGGACCGTGAGAGTGCTACCCGATAATTTGATACTGAGATTCTGATTACACAAATGTTTATTGAATCTGAATGACTGTGCGTACATTTTTGGATATCTGAAATCTGCATTTGCATTAGGTGAGAATAATGTAAAGAAGGAAGTGATCTGTTCTGATTTAGTGGCTAGGCCACGACTTACATGTGAATCTGGCGTTTATTCGCCTATTGATCTGGCAGTTAAGCTGCAAATATTCTAAAAAGTGTCGTATCGACATTAAGCGGTGTGTAAGGCTGGATGGGTATTCAATACCCTAAATGGTGTGTTAGGATGGTTGGAGATGGTGTGTAGCGGATGGGGGTAGGAATAACTGCATATGTTTTTGATATGTTCTGTATGTAAACTAGAATTGTTCTTCCATATAGCTTATACGTTAAATCTGTATCGAATGTTTTCTGATTCTGGGTGAAACTTGAGATTCGAGAACTATTTGTATACTTTTCCTTTAGTTAAATCTACTTCTGTTATGCACTGGGTTCATAACTCATTTTGCTCTTGACTGAATTTCAGGTGGTTTACATACTTGAATGGGTCGGCATTGTGGAAGCTCGGTTAATCCGCTTTATCACCCTATAATTATATTATTAGTTATTTTAGTATTCTCTAGTAATATCACTTTTTAATATGGTTGATTGGTTGGTTGATTTTTATGATTGTTATAATATGTTGAATGACGTCCTTTTATTTGTGTTTATAAATGTGGGCTTCTAGTAACGTCAATGTAACTCTTCGGACTTGGTCTTGACGCTTAGGCAGGGTTTGGGGTGTTACAGATCTTGAACACAATTAACAAAGAACTTTCAGCAGGGATAGTTTTTGCTTCTACTGTAGCAGTTGTTTGGAAAAATCTTAATGAACGTTTTAATAAAGTTGATGGATCTCGAGTCTATTTTCTGCACCTTGAGATCACTTCTCACCTTCAAGAAACTGCTTAAATGTTTGTGTATTTCACTAAATTATATTTTTTTTGAGATGAGTATTATGCTTTTGTGCCTTTCTCTTCTTGTGGTTGTTCACAATGAAAGCAAAATGGTGAACATCTTACTCAACAACGTTTGTTTCAGTTCTTGATGGGCTTAAATAGAACCTATAATGCAGTTCGTAGTCAAATTTTACTAATGAATCCATTGCCTTCTATAAATCAGGCATACTCAATACTGGTGCATGAAGAGTCTCAAAGGCAGCATGCTTCATGGTCTGTCATTCCTGATCCAAATTTTGTGTATTCTGCTAATGTGGCCCAGAAAAAGAGGTTAAATATCGTATGTGATCACTGTAAAATCAAGGGGCATAAAAGGGAGAATTGTTGTAGGTTAATTGGATACCCCATTAATTTTAAGTTCACTAAAAGGAAGGCTTCAATTGCATCTGTGGGAATAACGCTGTGGTGATTGATTCTGTTGATACGACTGGTGAAATTGGTACGTTCAATACCTCTAAAGCACCCTTGTTTACACAAGAACAATATCAACAAATTCTAAATCTATTGAGTAAAGACTCTTTAGTTGAAGCTGTTGCAAGTCTAGCAAGTATGATCTCACCTTCTTAGTGGATCTTGGACACTGGTGCTACCAACCATATGCTATCTAACTTTTAGTGTTTGAAATCTTCTGTTTCTTGTGCATGATCCTCAATTGTGTTAAATTAACTAATGGTTACAAATGTGCTTTATATTCCAAATTTTCGTTACAATCTTATTTCAATTTCCAAACTTACAAAATACCTAGATTGTTTTGTTTCGTTTTATCCCTATTTTTATCTTTTGGATCTCTAAAATGGAAAGATAAAGGGGATTAGTAAAGAACAAGGTGGTCTCTACGTCCTCCACTCTTCTAAAAATGCAACTTCACCCACTTTATTCCACACAATTGCAACTGTGGAATCCTCCTTACTTTGGCATACACGTATTGGTCATGCTTCCCTTTTAAAGTTGAATAAGATGCCATACATACCATGTACATTCTCGAATATTTGTCCCATACAACATTGCCATGTATGTCCTCTTACAAAACAAACTAGGTTATCTTTTCCAATAAGTAAAACTCAGGCTAAAATAATTTTTTCTCTTATCCATATTGATTTGTGGGGGTCTTTATAGAGTTTCTATACATAGTGGGCATAGATACTTCTTAACCAATGTTGATGATTACTCACGCATAACTTAGGTGTATCTTTTGCGATTAAAGAGTGATGCTATTGTAAAACTCAAGCAGTTTATTACTATGATAAAAAATCAGTTTTCAACCACTGTCAAAATCATTCATAGTGACAATAAATATGAATTCTTTAATAATGATTTGAAAAAAGTTCTTTATCAGAATTTTAAAATAAAAGATTTGGATGAGTTGAAATACTTCCTTGGTATAGAGATGGCACGATCGAGCAAGGGAATTGTTTTGAACCAAAGGAAGTATGCGTTGGAGTTAATAGCAGATGTTGGGTTAGGAGAGGCAAAACCAATCAGCATACCTCTTGAGCAAAATCAGAAACTCACCACATTTGAATATGATGAATTTGTACATTCAGGAGATTGTAACGATGAGCTACTTTCAAATGTGTCAACATATCAAAGACTCATGAGCCGATTGTTGTATTTAACGAATACACAACCAAACATATCATATGCGGTTCAACATTTGAGCAAGTTTATGCAAAAACCAAAGAAGTCTCATTTTGAAGCAGCATTTCGAATTGTTCGATACATGAAAAAGGATCCTGGCCAATAGATTTTGTTGGCTGCATCAAATAAACAACAGCTTGTTGTCTATTGCGATTTAAATTGGGCTACATGCCCCATGTCTAGAAGGTCCATCATTAGTTTCTGCATCAAACTCGGAGATTTTCTTATCTCTTGGAAGTCAAAGAAGCATAATAAAGTCTCACGTTCATCAATTGAAGTTGAGTATAGAATCATGGCATCGACAGTTGTGGAGATAATATGACTGGATGGCTTGTTAAAGAAAAATGTCTCAATAAACTTGATCCAGTGTTGTTACTTTCTTATAGTCAAGCAACACTACAGATTGTAGGAAATCCTGTATTCATGAGCGGGCTAAACATACAGAAAATGGCTATCAATTTGTTAGGGAAAAAATATGAGATGGACTAGTTTGAACATAGCATGTGTGCACTAATGAATAGCTTGCAGATGTGATGACTAAGACGCTTGGAGTCCAACAACATGAATATTTGATATCCAAGTTAAGGGTAAAGGATCTCTATCACCTTCCAACTTGAGGGGGAGTGTTGAAGAGATAATCATCAATTAGTTGTTGAAGAGATAACCATAAGTTAGTTAGTTAAGAGATGATAGTTAGTATATAAATGCATATCAGTTGTAATTTTATATACAATTTTCATTAATAAAAAATTGATATCAAATTTCTTCTTCTTTCATTTTTTTCACATCAATTCTTCACTGCTGCTGGAATTCTCAACAAATACATTAAATCATATATATTATAATTTAATTGTATTGTTTTGTGTAACACAATTACATAAATATGTTAATTTAATAATATTTTAAAATAAACAAAAAATTTTATTATATACTAAAAGTTGAATTATTTAAAAATATTAAACTTATTCATACTTAAAAAGTACTTTATAAATATAGAAGCATTTTAGTTAATTTTATTATGATGTATACATTAGTGAGTGAATTTTTTCTAAATATACAATTTTTTTAAAAATTATTTATTGATTAAGTGAAAATGTATTGTTTTGTTGTTAGAGAAATATTAAATGAAAATAATGTAAATATGTACCATATTTAAAGAATATTTAAAAAACAATGTAAATTAAAATAGTGAATTGATTTTTTTTTAGAAAATCTTTTAAAAATAATCTTTTAGTGAATTAAATGTTTTTTAAGAAATTAAAAGTTACAAATTTTTTGAAAAAAGGCCATTATTAATTATGGGTATTAATATTTCGGTCACCTCTAATCAATCGCTCGCTTCGAGATTTTTGCTACCAAAGAAGTTCTTCATTGTCAAGAATATTCTTCAGTTCAACCCGAAGCTCCTTTTCAATCTTTACCAGATTATTGGAATAAAATCTCTCCAGAGCTCATTGTATCCCTTTAATTCGAGCTAGGATTCTTCGTTTCTTGGCAAAAATATGTCCATGTCTCCCTATTCCATTTTTTTTTCTGCATTAGTAAAGTTACGAATCAACCTCTCCAAAAAATTCACTACCAACCCCATTTTCATTAACTAGCGAACTGAAGCTTTCGTGTGAAAGCCATCCGCTAAAAAATCTGAACGGATGAGAAGAAGCTGAATCTTCTTTCTTACCAAAACTGATAGATAAAGGCCTATGATTAGACTTTATCTTCTGAAGATGATACATTGTCATACATAGGAAGGTCAATTCCCATTGATAGTTACAAAGAACTCGATCCAACCGTTCGAAGATAAAACCTCTATTTCATGTGAATTTAGGGCCTTTATAGCCAAGGTTCTTCAAATTACATTCTCGGATATCCTGTTGGAACAACGGGCAGCCTACTACAGTCTTCATTGAACCCTCTATTTTCTCATCTACACTCAATATTGCGTTAAAATCCCCGACTATCAACCATGGATTTTGCATGGTTTGCACAATATGGTCCAAGCCTAGCAAAAGGGCTCCCCTCTTGGTTTGTTGTGGACTCCTATAAATCGCAGTAAAAAATAGACAGTCAGCCAAATCGGGAAAACAGACCTTCATATAAATAAATTGGGTATGATTGAGAATCATCTCCACTTAAATATTCTCTTTCCAAAGTACCCAAATTCCCCCAAAAAATCTTTTCACTTCAATTCTATAGGAAAACGGTAAACCAATTTTCCTAATCACCTTATCTGTCTTAGCACCACTCAGCCGAGTCTTTACCATAACCACAATTCTAGGATCAAAATCCTTTAAGCATTCTTTCAGAAATCGATGAAAATTTAGATGCCCAGCACCTTCAAAGTTCCAAATGAATATATTTGTTTTCATCATAAAAGAAAACAGAGGATAAAGGTTAACCTGCAATTAGGAGTGACGGTCCAGGGGGTATCATCCATATTAGTAGCCCCTTCTCTATCACCTTGATCCAAGGGATCCAAACTACCATCTCCAGGGTGAATTTTGAACTGGGAGTTGTTACCCCTTATCAAATCCTCCTCAAATATTCTATCATTCTGTGAATGAAACTCTAATCTATCAATAATTCCTTTGATGGCATGTTGTACCAGGATTGAGTCTTCTTCTTCAGGCAAATCTTGATTTTCGCTTCCATTCTCAGGTCGTAAAAGTTCTTTAAAAAGTAACTTTTTTAATTCTGGTGGTAGAAAGGATGAGGGCACTAGGTTTTGAATAATCATATTAGATTTTGAAGGTTCCCGATTCTCAACAATTAACATTGGGGATTGACTTTGCTCAACAATAACAATAGTATGATGCAAGTGATCTAATCCTGTTTGGACTTTGTGGGTTGAACAATTAAGCAATGAGGACACACCAGTTTGATCATCTGCCAGGCTCATCCAACCTGACTCTCGCCCCAATTGGTTGTTGTCTGGATCTATATTCTTTGTATTCCCTCCATTTGAGCCCACCACAGATTGCTTTCGATTCTATCCTTTATTTTGGGCTTGACTTTTCTCTAGACCTTTACCTTTACTATGTTTACTATTTGCAGGCCCATTGTTTGACCTTCTAGCTATGTCTTTGCTTTTATTTTCATTTATGAATCCGAAACTTCCTGCCATATATTCTACTTGAGGATTTTTTTTGCTTCCCAAACATGAATATTCCTTCATTATCGGCTACTGTCTCGCCCATATTATCAACTTCAGTCTCTCTAGCATTATCTCTTGATTTTGTGAAAACATTGGATCTTGATCCACCAAGATTATTTTCTTGTTTATCGTTCAAAGTGGCTGCGGTTCTCCCAACGGACCTCCATTTTTGGAGTTCCACCACTATCTAATCCCCAAAATTTTCTTTCTCAACTGTTTCCTATACGAAAACTTTTGGGTGTTGGAGAAACTTATTCGGCTGTTGAATTTCGTTGTTTTCCTCATCGACTAGCTCCTTGTTCTGGGTTTGAGGGTAATTATCTTTCAAGTGGCTATAATTTCTACATTGAAAACATATCATAGAGAGCAATTCATACTCTACTTGATGGGTTCGTTTGGTGACCCGGATTTTAGATACAAGAGGTTTTAGCAAATCCACATGAACATCGAATCATGCAAACTATCCTCTTGAATATTTGTCTGTTTGAAGGTCAATTTTGACAACTGTTCCAACCATTTCGCCAATCTCCTTCAGAATGCTCTTTTAATACAAGTTTCCTGATAGCCTTGGGATGCGTATCCATGCAACAACATAATGCGGAAAAGGTTGCAAGGGTGAGAATTGGGGTGACCATGGTTGCACTATTAAGTATTTTTCGAACACCACCCAAGGTCCTTTGGGCAACACATTCATATAGTCTTCAAAAGATTCAAACTTTACGAGATAGTAATTGTTTACAATGTCCATCAGTTGGAATCTCATTGTCGGCTTCCATAAAGCGCATACTTTGTTCCACAGAGCATTGTACCCTATCTTCCTTCCAAGCAGCTTGACTACCAATAACCTCCTTCGATCGAAGAAATCAATGGATGGGACTCTATCAATAACCTCCTTTCTCACGTCGCCATCTTGTAATTCGATATCATCATCAGCCCATGAATCCTTCTTCAAGTTATCCCCATATGAGGAATTTTTAACCATATCTCTAAAAGAAACAACCTTGGGAGCAGAATTTTCCATGGGAGTATCACCTCCCCCTTCATCCGATGGACCACCTCTTGTCGCCGCACTTTCTTTGTCGCTCTAGTACCGTTTTCCATTTTTTTCAAGGGAATTTTTTAAGAGTATCGTACTTGATTTAAATAAAATCTAATTGATCATAACCATATTTTTCTTAAAACACTAATTAAATTGCATTTAATTATTTCTTAAAAGTTTTCATAAATTTTGTAATGTTTCATCAATAATATGGTTATGAAATTAAAATATAATAATATATAAGTTTAATTTTAAAATCATGATAATTGATACTTGACTAAATTTAAATAAACTAAATTTTAAAATTACTTTTAAAATGTAAATATTGTAATAATAGATTGTGTGAAATTATATTTCTATATATAGTTTCTAATTTAATTTTAATTATTAATTAGTGAATGTAGATTGTTAATTAAATTTAAATCTTGTGACCACTAAATAATTTATTGTAATACTATTTATATTTTTAAATATCTACTTCAATTTTAATAGTGTATTTAATTTGTAAAAATAGTAATTAACTTAAAAAGATTTTTTTAAATGATTTTAAAATTTACATTGACTTTTTTTTTTGAGTAAAAATTGGGCTGATATCTTATTAACTCAGGCTCACACAAAACAACAATCATAAAACTGTAAACGAAAAGACAAAACAGAAAAATAAAGCTGGCAACAACAACCACATAAATGTGCTTTGGGAAATAAAATAATAATAATAAAAAAACCGAAAGCATGAGCCCAATCCTTTCATCTTCAACCAGACGATTCATCAGCCAAAATTCCTTCTCAACAGAGGAGAAAATGCCAAAGAAATGAAGGCCGATGCGACTTTGCACAACGTGAACTGCGCTGGAGATTTGATGAACCTTCTCCTAGAACAAAGCATCTCAAGAAACCCGCCGTTACCCAAATTCCTCTCCCGTGACTCCTTCATCACTAGCACCATCATCGATTACGGAAGTTTATTGCCCCAACACCAGAGAAGAACGCCGCTTCGCCTTCTAATGCGAGTATGGGCCACTCCATTAGCCGACGCGGCACATAGAGGTAAGAAATTTCTTCAAAATACAAACCCAATTGGTTGATGTGCTGGGTAATCGATCTGATAATCGATTTATCATGATTCCTTCTCTTTATACATTTGATGACAGTCAAAGCATCGCCTTCCACAACCAGTCTTCTATAGCCCCTGTCTTTCGCGAAGAGGGCGGTACTTCGCACGCTAGTATACGCCACAAACGGATTCGTAGTATCCTCAAATAGATAAGTCTCTGCTCCTAAAATGCCTCATGTAACATCTCTAGCAATAACTGCAGTTGTAGCTAATTTCTCCTTACTTTGATAAGACGCATCAAAATTAATCTTAATAAAACCTTCCTCCGGAGGCCGTCATAATTCTTCCAAGATAGGTCTGACTTGTGGCTGTAAATTCTTACGAGATAGCTCGATTTCTTATACATAACCCCTAATGAAACCTAGGATCTCTTGTAGCTGGAACTTAGCCCCCTCATGAATTAACTTATTTCTTCGGTACCATAGACTCCATGTTGAGATAGCAATAACACTTCTTTGGTGTTCTTCAGCTTCAACAAACATCTGAGCAAAGCTCTTTTGAGGCCCAAGAGAGTCATTAAAAGCTGGAAAGGGTATCTGAAAGTGCGCCCACACACATCGCAACAGACTAAAATGCCACATCAAGTGGCTGGAGTCTTCCAGAGCTTCTTTACACAATGGGCAAACCGAATCCACTGCTAGTTTTCTTTTGGCCAGATTACTGTAATGGGGAAGCATGTTATTAACCAACCTCCAGTTATGTATTTTTATTTTGCTAGGAATGTTTAGCATCCAAAGAGTTTTGTAAAAAGCTTTAAAACCATCCTCCAAAGAACTGTAATTTTTGTATTGCCCTAGGATAGTGGTTAGAGCTCGGTACCCACTTTTAACTGTATACTCCCCGGAACCCTCATATTTCCACACTAGAGTATCCTCTTTGTTACCACCAGAAATCGGAATAGCAAGAATTGGAGGCCGTATTCTCATCGACAAGTTTACCAATCAGCTCCTGTTCGGTAAAATTGCCCGCATCCATTAGTTGATTAAGCGATGTCCACCTTGTGTTTATGTCAAGACACGATAATCTATTATGCTCTCTCCCGGGAAGCCAAGGATCATTCGGATGTTTATAAGTTCTCCGAGCCCACTCGCCACACCATTCCTTACGAAATCAACTCTCTAGCATTGCGGATGCTACGCTAGGTAAAGGATGGGTAAGAGCCAACTTTAGCATTTAAAACATCGATAAGCGGATAATACGGCTTTTAAAACTCGAGCTAAAAACACTAAGGTTGGACTAGAATGCGCCACACTTGTTTAGCTAGGAGCGCCTTATTGAACATAAACAAATTTTTAAAACCCATCCCATCATCATACTTCGGCAAACAAAGCGTATCCCAGCAGCTCCATCGTATCCCCCTTAAGGTTTTATTATTAGCCCACCAAAACCTATTCATAATGATTTCAAGTTTATTGCATATTTTTTTCGAAAAAAGGAAGCATTGCATTGCATAGATGGGAGTGGCCTGTAATACGGACTTAATAAAAGCCTCTTTTCCACCCATGGATAGATAGCGTAGACTCCAACCTTCAACTCTTTTCCTAAATCTGTCAATAAACGTGTTAAAAGCCCACATCTTACTTCTGCCCACCATCATCGGTAAACCTAGGTACTTTTCTGGACTTGACGCCATCCGAACCCCCAACAGCCCTGTAATTTCCCCTTTGACCTTGTTGCTAACATTGGCACCGAAATAGATTAAGGACTTGTCATAATTCACCCGTTGCCCTACGCTTCGTTCGTACTCGTTGATGACTTCATGGACCGTCCTAGCCCCCTCCAGTGGAGCATCTCCAAAAAGAATGCAATCGTCTACAAAAAACAAGTGGTTAATAGAAAGCCTACCCCTACCAATAGGTGCGCCCTCCATGATCCCTCTTTGTTTGACATCTTCCAAAAGAGTAGCGAATCCCTCCGCACAAATCAAGAACAAATAAGGACTCAGCGGATCTCCTTGTCTCAGCCCACGTGATGGGGAAAACCAATCACTGTTCATTCCATTAAGGCTAACGGAATAAGATACTGAGCACACACATCGCATGATAATCACAATCCATTCATTATGAAACCCCAATGAATTCATCATCCCTGCCAGGAAATCCCATTCTACACGGTCATAAGCCTTACTCATGTCTAGTTTTAGAGCGAAATTCCCTTTCTTACCGCGTTTTTTCATCTTAAGAGAATGAAGAATCTCATAAGCTATCAACACGTTATCGGAAATGAGTCTTCCTGGAATAAACGCACCTTGGGCTTCATTTATACAATCTCCTAACATATTACTCATACGGTTGACCAAAACCTTTGTAATAATCTTATATAAAACATTGCAGAGACTTATGGGTCTGAATTATGACATATTTTTCGGTTTATCAACCTTAGGAATTAACACAATTCGTGTTCTATTAATATCCACAAATTCTAACTGTCCATTTAGAGTAGCCAAACAGTATTTAGAAATATCAGTACCGATAATGTGTCAGTATTTTTGGAAGAAAATAGCAGCAAAATTGTCAACCCTAGGAGCTTTCAGTGGTGGCATCTCCTTTACTGCTTGACAAATCTCCTCTTTTGTAAACTGCTTAAGCAAGGCATCATTCATACTTGCTGTGACTCTTCTTTTCACGAGGCCAAAAAGGTGTTCATCCGACTCTTCTGCGAGATCTTTGAAAAAGCTTTTCAAAGTAATTAGAGGCAATTTTAATCATTTCTTCCCTCTCCGTAGTTCGAGTGCCAAAATCATCCTCCGGTTCGAGAAATCACCGCCACGAAATTGTATTTGTCTGCCATTCTATGGAAGAAACTAGTGTTACGGTCTCCATGTTGTAGCCAATTAACACGAGCCCGTTGCTCCCGGACAGTTCTTCTTTATCGGCCTCTAAATTGAGCCCCATTTGGATTTTACGCAATTTCAACTAGAGTATCATCTCGAGACATCTTCGTTATAGAGGCAATTCAATCTTTCCTCTAAGACGACACGATTTTTCTTTTCTTATTTACCTCTATCTCTACTCCACTTCTGCATGTTGTGCCCCATACGCTCTAACCGTCTCGGTAAATCTCTATCAGATTCCGCCCACCAATTTTTAATCAATTCCTCAAAATTACTATCTAGACACCATTTAGCCTCAAACCGAAAACACTGTGTCTTGGACCCATGCGCATTCCTTTCCCCTCCCATGGTATCCAGTAGTACCGGACAGTGATCAGAAAAAGAGTGACTCAAATGTTCAACCTGATAATATGAGAAAAGATCAATCCAATTAATCGTAGCAACTCCTCGGTCTAGATGTTCTCTTATATTAGAGGATCTTTGTCTGCCTCGTTCCCATGTGATCCAACAGCCTCTAAACCCGAGATCGTCAAGTTTACAATCTTCTAAAGCAGTTCAAAAATCCATCATTTGTCTGTTTGATCGTCGACGGCCCCTTTTCTTCTCATAGGAACTAGTGATCTCATTAAAATCCCCTATGACAACCCAAGGAACATTTCGGTCAATACTTAGTTTTCTAAGTAGATTCCAAGACTCTCTCCTCCCCCGTTCCTCCAGATTACCATAAAACCCCGTTAAACGCCATTTTGTACCACACTCATTATCTTAAACTTCGACGTCAATATGATAGGAAGAGAAGCTTTTGAGGCTGATTAAAGAATTTCCTCTCCATCCCAACGACAATCCTCCTTTAGAACCCATTGCCCCTATATCAATTCCATTTTCAAACCCACATTTCAGTCTAACCTTCTCCATCTTCTTAGCACACAATTTTGTTTCAATGAGAAACAAAATTCGGGGATTTATGGCTCTCAGCTTGTTCTTGAGCCTCAAAACAGTCCGTGGTCTCCCCAAACCACGAACGTTCCAGCTTAATATTTTCATTGTTCCCGACTGCTCTGATCACCAGAGCTAGCCGATAAAATTAACGATCCATCTCCAACATTTGCACCCAATGCCACTGAATGTCCTTCCACTCGTCTCTGTCTTTTTTTTCCTTCCAAAAATGTAAGTGGATCATGTTCATCCTCCACTACCAAGTCCATTGGTCCGTCCCTAATTTCCTCATTGGTCAACCCTTTTTTACTCCAATTACTCCCCTGAAAATGCCCATTAAAGGGAAACTGCCTATTAACTCCTGATGAAACAAAATTAGGATTCTCAATCAGATTAGCCGGATATTCCTCCATATTACGCGTATAATCTTTTCCTTCCTTAAAAGACTTACGAGAATTGCTACTTTCCAAATTTTCATCAGCCACCTGTGACCCATCGGCTTCCCGTAGCCACTTGCTCATCCCCGTACGCCTCCGTCGAGGCTCCGCCCGTAAGGATAGATCCCAACCGAAAATAATTTTTGAAGGCTCGATTCTTAGCCGATAAGGGCAGAAGCTTTCTCCATGACCCAATATTTTGCAGATAAAGCAAAACAGACTCAATTTTTCATATTTGAAACGGGCATAGACAATTGTCGAGTTACCAATCTGGATTTTTTTTTTCCGCTTCAGAGGGACCGATGTGTTTAAGCATATTCGAATGCGCATAAACTGCTTAATACCCAAAGAAAGATTTTAAGTATCATATCCAATGAATCTTCCACAGAATTTCCCAAATTGCTTGGCCATCGTCTCATTCATCAAGCCAATGGGAGTTCATGGATTTGTACCCAAAACTCAGTGAGATGTAACGGCATTGTTAATGGATTTTCGCCATTAGGGATTCGTTGAATAATGAGCAAATGGTTATTAAAAAACCATGGGGTACTAGCAAGGACCCTTTGTAAATTGACATCATGAAAAAATTGAAACAGATACCGCTTCTCCCCTAGATCCGTAATGCAAATACCGCCTATAGGATGCCATAAATCTACCATGGTATTCCGAAGTGATGGGAAATGGACAACACTATCCGTTAAACAGCGCCCTACCAGACAATATCGATAAGATCGTTCCACAACTGCTTCTTCCTCGTGAAAAGCTTCCTCCTCGTCATCTAGAAGACTTAGATTTGCCAAGTCCTCTTCCATTACTTGATTTGATGAATCGCATAAACACCAAAATAAAAGATAATCTGATTCGAGTCGTTAGGAGTGAAAGAAAAGAAAAAGAAAAAGAGAGAAGAGAACGAAAAACATGCCAGAGGGCAGACAAAGAGAACGTGCCAGAGGGCAGACTATTTTTATATATAAATATTTTTAAATTTACATTGACTTTTTATGCAAATGTAACATGTAAAACGTTATTAAAAATTATATAAAAAAGGGGAGGGTTTTATGTTGCAACTTTTCCCTCTAAAAATGCTTACTTTTCCTTGCCGCGTGTCAAATTTTTATAATGTGAACGCATTAAAAACTTAAGAATCTTATAATATATAATATACTAATTTTCTTTCGCACGGGTTGATTGTATGCATTAATTAAATTACAGTTAATTGTTTGTTAACACTTTTCATAAAATTTGTAAGTTTTCATTAATAATATGGTTATAAAATCATTATAAGTTTAATTTTAAAATATGATAATTGATATTAGAATAAATTTAAATATACAATATTTTGAAATTATTTTTAAAATATAAATATTGTAATAGTATAATGTGGGAAAGTTTCTTTTTATAAATGATTTGTAAGTTAATTTTAATTATTAATTAGTAAATGTAGATTGTTAATTATATTTAAAAATTGTGACCACTAAATAATTCATTATAACAATATTTATATTTTTAAATATTTATTTCAATCTTAATAGTGTATTTAATTTGTAAAAATAGTGATAAACTTAAAAAGAAATTGTTTTAAACAATTTTAAAATTTACAGCAACTTATTATATAAAATTTGCAAGTTGAATTATTGAATATAAAAATGTAGAACCCAATTTCTTGCCCGGGCCCGATACCAATTAAAAACCCAAATGAACCCAAACCCTAAAAGAGGCCCACAAAGCCCAAACACAAAAAAATCAAATCAGAAACCCTAGGCCAGCAACTAGGAGCCCTCGCGCCGCACGCCGCTCGCCAGCAGCCCCACCAAGCCACGTCTGCCACCCCCGCATCGTGCTCCACCACGCCTCCTATGCGTCTACAAAATAGGAGGAAAACAGTAGTAAATAGGGGGCTATAAAAGCCGAATAGAAAATCTGTAAAAGGGGTTGGATTTTGACAGGGAAAAGGGAATACAAAGCACGTTTTTGCAGAATATACACAAATCAATCGAAAGCAAATACTAAATCATTTGAGGTTTCTATTTTTTTCTTTTTTTCCTATTTCGTTATTTTTTATTACTGTCATTTTCCATTTTTTTATTATATTCTTTTTTTAAAAAAACTATAGAATATATAAAATACAGTAAAAAAGGGGAAAATTACCTTTTTTTGAAAGATTCCGGCCGCCGTGCACGGCAGCTGGCGGCGGGGGGGCCACGACGGCGGATGACCGGAAGCTTGGCCGGACCCGTGGCCGGACGGATGAGGGCAGAGAGAGTTTTAAAGATTTTTTGGGGGTTTTTGAAGAAATGAACTGAAATGTTTTTTTTGGGGGGGTAAAATGGTTTATATAAGGCCATAAAACGGTGCTGTTTTGCACCAGGCCTATAATTATCAAAACGGCGCCGTGTAAGTCTTAGCCTGTGCGTGCGACCCGACCCGCAAAGAGGGTCCGCGCGTTTTTGTCAATTGGGCTAGTTGCAGACCTGGTCCCTCCAATTTTATAGGGTTTTGCAATCAGTTTTTTTTTATTTTCAGATTTTGCCCAATAATTTTTTCTACGTTTCAACTGGGTCCACACTGAAACACAGCACATAGACGACTTGGGAATTTTCCCATTTTGGTCCCTCCCCTTTCCAGCGCGTCACAATCCGGCCCACTTGCCTTATTTACTTTCTGTTTTGGCCCCAAATGTTTATTTAATGGTTCAATTTCGTCCCTTTTCTTTTTTTGTTATTGTGTTTATTATTATTTTCATTATCAATTTCATTATTATTTTTTAATCCTTATTATTATTAACGCTACTATTATTTTATTGTTGTATCTATTATTTTAATTCTATTACTGTTACGTTATCATCAATATTATTTTTTTTATACATATTATATCTATTTCTATTATTTATATTTTATTACTCTTATTTTCAGTATGGTTACTATTATTTTTTTATTATCATTTTTATTATTTTTTTTTGCAATTATTCTTTAAAATATTATTACTACTATTTTTTCTTAGTATTTTATTTATAATTTACTTTACTATTATTAATATATTCGCTAGTATTAATTTTAATATTATTATTGCCACTATTTTACATATATTATTATTATTATATTTACCATTCTTATTATTATTTTTATTACTTTGTTTTCCTACTATTATGATTTGTGTATTCTCGTCCCTATCATTCCATGTAGATTAAAGATTTTGAATCGCATTTCAACATTTTTTTTTTTTGCTTTTTTTCAAAATTCATACAAAAAGGGTTTCACAAAGCTAATATTTCGTGATCGGAAGTTCGAGAAATTGTGCCCAATCGTGCTGGGTTTCGATTTTTCGTTCGTCTAGACGACCAAATATCCTTTAAAGATTTTGATCATGTTTTCTTAAATAAGGCAATGTTTCGTGTTTGGAAGTTCGAGAGATCGTGCCCAATCGTGCTGGGTTTCGATTTTCTATTCGTCCAAATGACCAAATATCCTTCGGAGATTTTGACCGGGTTTTCTTAAATAAAGGCGATATTTCATATTTGGGAATTCGAGAAATCGTGCCCAATCGTGCTGGGTTTCGATTTTTAGTTTGGCCAAATAGTGGATGTAACACCCCAAACCCGGCCCAAACGCTACGACCAGATCTGGTATGCTACGGGGTTTATTGTTAAAAACTTTACTTAAATTGATTTTAGAAAATCTCAGTTTCTTTACTTAGGCATTTGGTAAAAATAAGATATTTGTTGGAAACCTTTGTTTTTACGTTGAACATGTTTGGAAAACCCATTTTATTACTTTTTGAGACTTAAGTCCTTAAACATAAGTTTTAAACTGTAAACATCAGCAAATAAAATAAAGAAAACGATAACCTAAGCCCTGGGCCTTATTACATAATTAATCCCAAAAATTATAACTTAAATAAAAAAACTGAAATAGTCTATGAAATTAAATAACTTGATGGCCCCTCGAGTCCGTCTCGGGTCCCATGTCCACGATCTACTGCACATCTGAAAGAGTAGGAAAAATAAAAGGGTGAGTCACCAAGACTCAGTGTATAAATCCCGAAACACACAATGACCTGAGGCCCACAAACACATTATGAGCCCTGGCCCATACATAAAGGCAACAATCATATTTACATGATAAATAATAAATGATGAATAGCCCAACCCAACCTAGAATTCCATCCTCTACACACCAACCCGTACCAACCATCACACCTCGGGAATTTCTACAATCAACCCTCCATCCGCTACACACCATAACAACAGTCGTACTGCCTATTCCTATTAATCAGGAATCATTAAACGTGGCCTAGCCACCGATCACTATGTGACCTAACATTTGAATTTGTGGTTTAACCACCGATCACCATGTGACCTATTATGCACTTCCCCTTCATTATCATAATCCCACCCCATGCATACACACATGGAAAATTGAAAACATCATACCATCTTTAAGAGAACATGCTTTCATATATACATTTATCGATACACATAGAGATTTCTATGATTACGTACCTGGCACCCATTGCCTACCCTTTTTGGGTAACACGATTTATTCATCTGACCTACTTTTACGGCTTTTAGCCCATAACACATGTATATAAGCAGGTTAAGTAGTGTGATAGAGATCTACACACCTGATTACCGATAAAACGATACTTCCTATGTCGATGCTATCTATAGTCGACACAATTGCTATCTGCCTAAGGTGTTGTTCAGAAGCCGGTCCACAACCCGGTGGCCAATCTCGAACCGCTGACACCGCACGTTTCTTAAACTTAGGGATTGGGTTTCTGGACCCAATCCTCTCCTTTGCCTGATCCATATTCGATTCCATCAAAAGTCCTTGTCAGAACTACTATAACGAAATAGGGTTGTTAAACCATAACATATGGTTAAGATCTCAAATGTGATAGCAAATCTAACAGAAATCTAAAGAGAACCCCCTTACCTTAAAATCCCGAAATTAGAGACTAGCGATTTTCGGCTTTTAGATCTAGACGATCAGGTTTCCTTCAAATCCCGGAATGCCGCCCAAAACGCAAAAAGAGAGAAAGTATTAGCCTCAACCGACAGCCTTAACAAACCAAGTGGCCATTCGACCTTGACTCCTAAAAACCGAAAGAGATCTTAAGAAATAACAAGAGTCGACACCTACCTTAATAGAGGAGATTCGGCTACTCTTAGGAGATTTCGGCTTTTTGTGAAAGTTAGGAAGTGAAGATGATTCAAAGAAGTCTATGATGATTCGGCTTTTAATAAAGAAATCGGAAGGAAGAGGAAAAGAGAATTTCGGCAGACTAGGGGTGGTTTCGGCCTTAACAAGGATCAAAAGAATATAGAGGAAGGATTATGAGGCTTCGGCTTTTAGAAGAAAGAAGAGAAAAGAACAATGGAGTTTTTGGCTTTTACTCAGAGAAGAAGAGAGAGAAAAGATAGAAACCCTAAATGCCGAAAATAAAGAAAAGAACCCTCCCCCGACTATTTAAAGTTTCGGCACTCCTGCTAACCAAAAGCCGGAATTTCCCTCTTTTGACAACTAACCAGTTAATTAGTAAGGGAAATTTCGGCACCCCTTAGCCATATCAGAAACTGATTTCTCCTCCCCCTCAGAGTTTGAAATTCGGCCACCATTTTGACCAACAGATCAGATCCTAAATTTCCTCCCTTATCTTCCATGTTATCAACTATAATATCAGCATTATCCCCTTCACCTAAATCCTCCTATTTTTAAGCCTTGTTGCCGTCCAACTCCACTTAATTAATTGCCAAAAATTAGCTAACTTAAATTAAAAGAGTTGGGCTCCAAGAAACTTGAATTTGGGCCCCTTACTCCCTTGTGTGGCGTCACCCCCTTGCTCTCTAAGTGGCGCTACTGACCACCGGGCCACAAGCCCATTTGTGTTTTGAAACATAGCTAATATTTGTTATGCCCTAACTTATCAAGCTTTCCACTAAAGTGTTCAAACAAGAATTTTAACTACAGCCTCGCCCCAAACCTGAGCCCAATTTGGACCCCTAATACTTAAATTAACACATTAAACATATCCACCCATTAAACGCACAGGCCCAAAAATTCTGGATGTTACAATTCTACCCCCCTTAAAAGAAATTTCATCCTCGAAATTACCTAGTCAGAAAAGATGGGGGTATTGCTGTCATATCGCTTCTTCTGGTTCCCACGTAGCCTCCTCAGAACCATGATTCCGCCACAGCACCTTAACCAACGGAACCGTTTTCCTTCGCAACACCTTAACATCACGATCCAGAATTTCCACCGGTTTCTCTTCGAAGGATAGATCAGGTCTTACCTCGATTTCCTCCAGAGGCATAACATGGGACGGATCCGAACGATAACGTCTTAACATAGAGACGTGAAATACATCGTGAATATGGCTTAGCTCAGAAGGTAACTCTAGCTGATAAGCTACCGGTCCTACTCGTTTCAACACTCGATATGGTCCGATAAATCTGGGACTTAATTTACCCTTTCGACCAAACCTTAATACTTTCTTCCATGGCGACACCTTCAAGAAAACCTTGTCACCCACTGCAAATTCTATGTCCTTACGCTTTAGATCAGCATAGGACTTCTGTCTGTCCGACGCTTCCTTCAATCGAGCTCGAATTAACTCAACCTTCTCCTCGGTCTCGGTAACCAACTCCGGACCCAAAATTCGGCTTTCCCTTAATTCTGTCTAACAAGTAGGTGTACGACACCTCCGCCCATACAATGCTTCATAGGGCACCATCCGAATACTTGACTGGTAACTATTGTTGTACGCAAACTCTGCCAACGGTAAGAATTCTTCCCAACTACCCTTGAAATCAATGACACATCCTCTCAACATGTCCTCCAAGATCTGGATTACCCATTTCGGCATCATCCATCGGTCTGAGGATGAAACGCCGTACTAAAATCCAACTTCGTACCCAACACTTGATGCATCGCCTTCCAAAATCGTGATGTGAACCTAGGGTCCCTGTCCGATATGATCGATACTGGCACTCCATGCAACCTTACTACCTCCGCTATGTATAGCTTAGCCAACTTTTGCAAAGAGTAATCGACACGTACGGGTATGAAGTGAGTAGACTTCGTCAAGCGATCTACAACTACCCAAACCGCATCTTTCTTAGTGGGCGTGAGGGGTAGCCCACTAACAAAGTCCATTGTGATCTTTTCCCACTTCCATTGCGGAATCTTCACCGGCTGTAACAATCTTGATGGTAACTGATGTTCCGCCTTTACCTGCTGACAGGTCAAACACTTCTTCCACTGATCCATGGCCAGACCCTACTAGTTCTGACACCGTCATCCTACCCCTACCACGACCACGCGGCAGACGTCCACGACCTCTTGTACTCATTCTAACGATTCGCGTTTATCTGATTAGAAATTTTATGAATTATTAGCTTTCTTCCACTGATTAACTACGAACAGTCTTATGAATAGTAGTTTTAAGAGTAGTTCTTTCGAATTCGCAATTATATCTACAATTCAGTCTCAAGTCGACATCTTCTAGTTCTAGGAAGCACATACATTCAATCATTTAGCATCAACATACAAATAGCATCCACGAACTTACATTCATCACCTAAGGGTATTTTCGTCGTTTCACTATCCAAGGGTATTTTCATAATTTATCCTACAGGGGTATTTTCATAATTTTCCAAAATAGGGTTCCTTGGTGATTTTGTGGAAGAAGGGTATTTTGGTAATTTTGCAATCTGGGTGTATTTTGGTAATTTTACAATCTGGGGGTATTTCGGTAATTTTACAAATCAGGGATATTTTGGTCATTTATAAATCAGGGGTAATTTAGTAATTTTACAAAATATGATGGCTGGTCCCTTTTGGGTTTTAGTTATAAATTTTGACCCGTCAACAAGTCCTCATGACTAAGGTGAACAGTCACTACGCACCAGGTAGGATTCCAGCGGAAAGGAGGTGAGTCACTAGGACTGCTTAAATACCAAGCTCTCCCTGAATCCAATCCTAGACATGCGTATACCTGTTGCCACACCCTAATCTTGCGACTTGTTCACAGGTTTGTTTGGTTGGATTAAATCTTACGAATTTAGAGAGTTATTTAAACTAAGCCTAAAGTTCATCAATGTCTAATATACTAGCCTACGTCCCTCAAGCCCATCAAGCCCAACATACATATCACATCCAAAAGTTTAGAATGTTCACCTGCGTGGATCGGGTGCCGATAGACTCGAAGGCCATATCTTCATCCAAACATTTTTCTCAAATTCACAACAAGTTTTCAAATCACTACTAGACCCATTTCACGATCAGGAGTTTTGGCTGGCTCGATACCAAAATGTAACACCCCAACCAAGCCCAAACGCTACGACCGGATCACGGTATGCTACGGGGTTTATTGTTAAAAATTTTACTTAAATTGATTTTAGAAAATCTCAGTTTCTTTACTTAGGCATTTGGTAAAAATAAGATATTTGTTGGAAACCTTTGTTTTTACGTTGAACATGTTTGGAAAACTCATTTTATTACTTTTTGATACTTAAGTCCTTGAACATAAGTTTTAAACTGTAAACATCAGCAAATAAAATAAATAAAACGATAAGCTAAGCCCTGGGCCTTATTACATAATTAATCCCAAAAATTATAACTTAAATAAAAAAAACCGAAATTGTCTATGAAATTAAATAACTTGATGGCCCCTCGAGTCCGTCTTGGGTCCCATGTCCACGATCTACTGCTCATCTGAAAGAGTAGGAAAAATAAAAGGGTGAGTCACCAAGACTCAGTGTATAAATCCCGAAACACACAACGACCTGAGGTCCACAAACACATTATGAGCCCTGGCCCATACATAAAGGCAACAATCATATTTACATGATAAATAATAAATGATGAATAGCCCAACCCAACCTAGAATTCCATCCTCTACACACCAACCCGTACCAACCATCACACCTCGGGGATTTCTACAATCAACCCTCCATCCGCTACACACCATAACGACAGTCGTACTGCCTATTCCTATTAATCAGGAATCATTAAATGTGGTCTAGCCACTGATCATTATGTGACCTAACATTTGAATTTGTGGTTTAACCACCGATCACCATGTGACCTATTATGCACTTCCCATTCATTATCATAATCCCACCCCATGCATACACACATGGAAAATTGAAAACATCATACCATCTTTAAGAGAACAGGCTTTCATATATACATTTATCGATACACAGAGAGATTTCTATGATTACGTACCTGGCATCCATTGCCTACCCTTTTTGGGTAACACATTTATTCATCTGACCTACTTTTACGGCTTTTAGCCCATAACACATGTATATAAACAGGTTAAGTTGTGTGATAGAGATCTACACATCTGATCACTGATAAAACGATACTTCCTATGTCGACGCTATCTGTAGTCGACAAAGCGCTATCTGCCTAAGGTGTTGTTGTAAATCAGTCCACAACCGGTGGCCAATCTCGAACGACGACACCGCGTTTCTTAAACTTAGGGATTGGGTTTACAGACCCAATCCTCTCATTTGCCTGATCCATATTCGATTCCATCAAAAGTCCTTGTCAGAACTACTATAACGAAATAGGGTTGTTAAACCATAACATATGGTTAAGATCTCAAATGTGATAGCAAATCTAACGGAAATCTAAAGAGAACCCCCTTACCTTAAAATCTCGAAATTAGAGACTAGCGATTTTCGGCTTTTAGATCTAGACGATCAGGTTTCCACCAAATCCCGGAATGCCGCCCAAAACACAAAAAGAGAGAAAGTATTAGCCTCAACCGACAGCCTTAACAAACCAAGTGGCCATTCGGCCTTGACTCCTAAAAACCGAAAGAGATCTTAAGAAATAACAAGAGTCGACACCTACCTTAATAAAGGAGATTCGGTTACTCTTAGGAGATTTCGACTTTTTGCGAAAGTCAGGAAGTGAAGATGATTCAAAGAAGTCTATGATGATTCGGCTTTTAATAAAGAAATCGGCAGGAAGAGGAAAAGAGAATTTCGGCAGACTAGGGGTGGTTTCAGCCTTAGTAAGGATCAAAAGAATATAGAGGAAGGATTATGAGGTTTCGGCTTTTAGAAGAAAGAAGAGAAAAGAACAATGGAGTTTTCGGCTTTTACTCAGAGAAGAAGAGAAAGAAAAGATAGAAGCCCTAAATGCCAAAAATAAAGAAAAGAACCCTCCCCCGACTATTTAAAGTTTCGGCACTCCTACTAACCAAAAGCCGGAATTTCCCTCTTTTGACAACTAACCGATTAATTAGTAAAGGAAATTTTTGGCACCATAGCCATATCGAAACCGATTTCTCCTCCCCTCGAGTTTGAAATGCGCCACCACTTTGTGACCAACAGATCAGATCCTAAATTTCCTCCTTTATCTTCCATGTTATCAACTATAATATCAGCATTATCCCCTTCACCTAAATCCTCCTATTTTTAAGCCTTGTTATCGTCCAACTCCACTTAATTAATTGCTGAAAATTAGCTAACTTAAATTAAAAGAGTTGGGCTCCAAGAAACTTGAATTTGGGCCCCTTACTCCCTTGTGTGGCGTCACCCCCTTGCTCTCTAAGTGGCGCTACTGACCACCGGGCCACAAGCCCATTTGTGTTTTAAAACATAGCTAATATCTATTATGCCCTAACTTATCAAGCTTTCCACTAAAGTGTTCAAACAAGAATTTTAACTACAGCATCGCCCCAAACCTGAGCCCAATTTGGACCCTTAATACTTAAATTAACACATTAAACATATCCACCCATTAAACGCACAGGCCCAAAAATTTCGGATGTTACAGTGGAATACCCGTTTTAAATTGCAATGCATGAGTTTTGGAAATCATGAAATGATCTTGGTATCGAGGGTTTGAAACATCGTGTCCTATCGTGCTGGATGTGGTATTTCATCTTTTCAGAACAAGAAAATTTCGATATCCAATTCGAATTATTCAAACATTTTTTAAAGGATTCATATTTTAAAATCTCTTCCAATTTTCGATATTTGGACATTAATCAATCAATACGGTACCAATTTTGGGCGTTGCTATGGGTGCTAATCCTTCCTAAATGCGTGCCGACTCTCGGACCCGTTTTCTTAAAATTCGCAGACCAAAATGTTTTATAAGGTGACCCAATCACACTTCAAAAAAGATTGGTGGCGACTCCATGTTTTTAAAGTCGGCCCATTTTTCAAACAAAAATAGTTTCGACAGCTTGGCGACTCCACTGGGGACCAATAAGAGAGTCAAGCCGTAGAATTGATTGATTAATGTCTTTTTATCAAAAATAAAATTTTGATTTCGTTTCTTTCATTGCATGAGTTTGTGTCGCGTCATATGGTTGTTGTGGTTTGAGACCCATAGGATATTCTTGCATTCATGTTGCATGACTGTTGTGGTCACACCCTTAAGTGGGAGCGAGAAGCTATGCCTTCGTGATGTTTTCACCTCCGCATGGGCTAGGGGACTGCTTCCGGGATACATCCGTACTAATGGTTCCGTGAGGTTTTCACCTCCGCATGGCCATAGGGAAATGTATTCTCTTGAACTGAACTCGATCTGTATGAGCCTATAATGGGTGAGGATTGAGGAATCTGCTAGTTCAGGTACCCCTCCTTTAGAACTAAACCACATATAGCGACCCTAAGAGCCCACCCTAGGTAGAGCCATGCTAAACCTTAGTGGTTACCCATCTAGTGGTTTGACATTTTTTTTACTTGCTTTGATTACTATTATGCGATACTAAACTATTTTATTTTGGCCATGTTTGCATGTCATTTCATACATAAAAGGTGTCGATTCCTGTTTTGATTACTGAATTAGAAGGCTTGTTATGGAGAACGAATTCCTTGATAAAGTAAAGGATAATGCGGCCGTGCGTATATGGTCAGAGAAGACACAACTTGAGAAGGGGGATAGTCTAGCCGAGGGATATACATCGGAGTTATAGGATTTCACTCGTATCAGTGCAACACAGAACGAGCTCCAAGAATTAAGAGATATATGGGCCCGTTGGGATGAAGGAACTAAGCAGCTTTTCTACCTTAATTATGGTGATCTACCATAATTACTTGACATCAGAGTGGACAAACACTTGTTTCGGGCTATGACTCAATATTGGAATCATGCATATAGTTGTTTCACGTTTGGGGAGGTGGACTTGGTGCCAACTGTGGAGGAGTATGCTGCTTCGCTTCATAGCCAAAGGGTTCGGGTCGACAAAGTTTATTTCAGGGCCGCTAATGCACCAACTTTTGTAAAGAAGCTGATGAGTATTACTGGGATGAGTGAGCAGTGGGTCACAATACGAATTCAGCAAAAAGGTGAAGGGAAATGCATTCCTTGGGTGAGCTTGAGAGACCTGATTAGGGCACATCCAGATATTAAGAGGAAAGTTGACATTTTTGCCTTAAGTATCTACAGCTTGGTAATCTTCCCCAAAGCTCTGAGACATGTAGATGAAGCAGTTACTGACCTATTCGATCGACTTGACAAGAGGGTTATGCCAGTACCCGCGATTCTTGCTGAAACATTTAGATCTTTGAACGCATGCCGGAGGGCTGGTGAAGGCAGATTCATGGGATGCACGCAGCTATTGTTGGTTTGGTTCCATAGCCATTTCTAAAAGGTAGATAGAGTCTCTTATCGGGTTTTCTCTAAGAACTACTCCCCGCTAAAGGAGTTGGTAGCCGCACCCAGAAGAGATGACATATCAGAAGAAAACTGGATCGCGCTCCTTCAGAATCTCCAGGAAAAGGATGTTGAGTGGAAAGCTCCTTGGTTAGTTCTCGACGAAATTCTCTACCGGTGTGGGAGTTACAATTGGGTTCCTCTGCTAGGAATTTGGGGAGCCGTTGGGTATGCTCATTTTCTTGTGCTAAGGCAATACAAATCAAGACAGTTTATACCGGCGACGCATGGGCTAGCTCAGTTTGAATTCTTATATATGGGGAATAATTACAAGAAGAGGGTTCGAGAAATTTCTGATGCTTGGAAGCAGATTTACCGAATGAAAAGAGTTTCTGTAGGTCCAATGGTAACCCTCAAATATAATGCATGGCAGAGTCAGAGAATCAATGATAATATCCCTAGACCGATACAAGATGGTGCTCGACCGATAGAGGAATACCTTCAAGTAGTCCCTTCCGAGTTGGAAATCCTGAAGCCAGACTTTGAAAGCAAAAATACGGAGTTAGGGAAAAAGATAAAACAACTGGAAGAAGAAAAGGTGCACTTGAGGTTAGATATTGATGTCCAAAAATCAGAGGCTAAGAAATTGAGGAAAGGGAAAAGAAAGGCTGAAGAAAATTTGGATAGCTTAAAGACCGATTACAAAAAGTTGCACTCATCGATGGGGACTGCTGGGTTGGGTAAAACCTCAGAACAATGGCGTCAAGAACTTCAAGAAGAAAAGGCTAAGGTCGATCAGTGGAAAAAGAGGTTTCATGATACTCAAACACAGAAAGATACTTTGAAAAAGACCGTGTGTGAGAGCCAAAGCGAGAATGAAATGTTAAGAGCTCGAGTAGCAGAATTAGAGAAGACATTGTGCAGAAGCCGTAACTCTACGATGAAGCTAGAAGTAAGTCTGAGTGAGATTGAAGACTTGAAAAGAAAGGTGGGAGAGCTTGAAACAGCGCTACAAACTAGTGAACTACGGGTACAATTATTGGAGGCAGACCGCAAGCGGTGGGAAGAACAACTTCAGCGATCTCAAGACCAAGTCAGAGAAAGAGATTACGTCATGGGCGAAGCTGTGGCTCAGATACGAGAAGTGGCTGATCACTTACAAACTTTAGCGATTCAGGCTAATGTATTGAGTGTGAAATATGAGTTAGAGTCGGACCGGGGTCGAGAGTTAGCTTGGCTTCTTGAGAAAGTCAAAACTTTGGGCATAAGGTCTAATTCGTATATGTGACTTTGTTTTATGTAAATGATTTTGTTTTTTTAAATAAGTTTTCTATAAGAAATTGAACCAGAATCGACGCCTTTTTGCATTCATATCATGCATTTGCATTACATCGCATCATGTGCATTAAATAACATGAAAGAACCCTATTAACTTATAGTGACCCTAGAACATCATTACTACACACGAATGTAGAAACGGCTAAAGACATGTTAAAAACTGTGAGCATCAACACCGTATTTGAAGAGGGATCAAAAGAAGGAAACTTAGCGGGTATATGCCCTTATGAGCTTGGAAGTGTTCTGAAAAACTGGACTGCGGAGGAAATTCCTGTAGTTTCTAGAGATAACACAGAGTAATGTTCAAAACACACTTTTTGTTTTAAGCCTAGAAACAATAAGAATCTTTTATGAAATAGGCTAATGTTCAAATATCTTTACTTTCAATAAAAATGCATTTTTGTGTTTCATATCGGGCAAATAAATTTTTTTTATTTATGTCTCTCATTTCATTCATAATCGTGCCATACAAATAAGCCACTCTTAGATTCATTCTTTGGATATTCTTTCATGCCTACAATAGGTCTCCAGATATCAACGACATGAGTAACGCTGTTACTGACTCCCTTTTAAGTGAAATATGGGTCTAAAAGGATCTGAGGATTTTGAAGATGTCAGAGATTGTAACTTATCTTTTGATTTGTTAAGGATGGTAGAACAAAATGAAAATAGACTCTACCGTACAAAGGGTCAGTGGACGTTGCGAGTCTAGGAAAGGAGTGCAAATCGAAGCCTTGCCCACCACAGAAACAAAGCAAGACGTCATTGAATTATTCCAAGAATTCAAAGATGTCTTTGCATGATCGCATCAAGATATGCCTAGGCACGAGGAGGCTATGGAGTGTTTGAAAAGGAACATGCTAAGAGTTTTTCGATAGCTAGGTCGATTGTAAGGTTCGGGTACTGCTGGTCTACAATGAAAGAGAGATTGCATCAGTTATACCGTAAATGCCAAATTGAGAAGACATGACTTATATGCTTCCTCTATTTTTTCCTATACGTGGGGCATAGATGTTATGAGGACGATCCCGTCAAAAGCATCTAGTCGGCATCAATTCATCTTCGTGATTGTCAATTGCTTCGCTAAGAGGGTGAAGGTCGCTTTATGAGCCAAAGTTACAAAGTCAACAGTCATCGAATTCAAATTCAAAATCTGAATTCGAATTCAAAAAAAAAATCCAAAAAGATTCCGAAAGATGATTGAGACTTGTAAAGATTGGCAGGGAGAAATTACCATTTACCCTCTATGCTTATCGAATGTTGGTCAAGACCTCCACCGGGGCAACGCCTTTCTCATTGGCTTATGGGATGGAGACAGTTTCGCCCATCGAAGTTAAAATTCCTTCTTTCCGGATTTTTTCAGAGCTAAAGTTGGATGAAGCAGAATGGGTTCAATCTCGGTATGATCAACTGAATCTGATCGAGGAAAAAGGTTAAGAGCCATCCGTCATGGTCAAATGTACCAGAAGCGAACGATGCGGGCTTACAACAAAAAGTCCACCCCAGAATGTTCCATGAAGGAGACTTGATATTGAAAAATATCCTCCCTATGCAAAAGGACTTCAGAGGAAAGTGGATGCCTAATTGGGAAGGACCTTATGTTGAAAAGAAAACCTTTTCTGGAGAAGCATTGATACTAGTCGAGATAGACGGCAAGAGTCAGCCAGACCCAATTAATGCAGACTCAGTCAAGAAACACTTCGCTTAAAAAGGAAATAGGCCAAGGTGAAAACCCGCAAAAGGCACTTTGAGGTTTTTCCGCAAAAAAAAACGGAGAGGCCAAGGTGAAAACCCGAAAAGGGCGCTTTGAGACCAAAGGGGCTTTGAGTCGAAAACCTGAAAAGGGTGGCTCAAATTATGATCAAATTATGATGAGGCATACAGTAGTTTCGCTACGCTTGAATTAACAATGAGGAAGTATGTTACGTCTTGGGACATCGACAAAGTACTCCGGATCCCCTAAACACATATTGAGCTTAAATGGTCCTCAAGAAGTTTGAACAGGGAAGCTCATGCTGTAATATCTGGGGCACCTAGTTTCCATCTTACCTTGCCATTTTATTTTACACTACCAATACATTTCCTTCTGGGTTGCATTTGCTATCTTTGCTTAACTTGTTTGTTTCGAGCAATGCTCCTAAGTAATTTCCTTCTTATCCATTGTAATGATCTCTTTTTCAAGCATTGTATATTGAAATAATGATCAATGAACTAATAATGTTTTCATGAAAAAAGTTCTGGATATTACTCTGCAAATCTCTAAATAATACAAGAATCCGAAACATGACAATTATTTAGAACTCACCAGGCTTAAAGGGCTCGGAACCCTTGAAATAAGAGTCTAAGCAGTGACGACATCTTGGATTCTCTGTTAGAAGTTCAACTGAACAGGAAGACATACGTCAGGGGTATCACCCTAACAAGCAGCGAGCAATGATAACCAAAAATTTAAAAATTGGATCATGCTCATGACATCTGGCATTCATCCATTCATTCGCAATACATTCGTTAGGAGCATGATATCCCAATCATATTGGCATAAGCATAGATCTCATGAAATCAATTCTACAGGTAGGTTCCCCAGAGGATAATGTAACAAAGTTGATGGGATTTACAGAAGACAGTGAGCCTTAATCCCCTTAGCAGTAGGGTAACAGGCCGAAAATTACAGATCTTAATTCCCTAAGCAGTAGGGTAACAGATCGAAGACAATGAGCCTTAATCCCCTAAGTAGTAGGGTAACAGGCCAAAAATTACAAATCTTAATTCCCTAAGAAGTAGGGTAACAGATCGAAGTCGATGAGCCTTAATCCCCTAAGCAGTAGGGTAACAGGCCGAAAATTACAGATCTTAATTCCCTAAGCAGTAGGGTAACAGATCGAGGACGATGAGCCTTAATCCCCTAAGCAGTAGGGTAACAGGCCGAAAATTACAGATCTTAATTCCCTAAGCAGTAGGGTAACAGATCAAAGACGATGAGCCTTAATCCCCTAAGCAGTAGGGTAACAGATCGAAAACGATGAGCCTTAATCCCCTAAGCGATGGGGCAACAGTGAAGATTACAGATCTTATCTCCACGGCGAGGAGTGGAGCAGATCGAAAGCGATGAGCCTTAATCCCCTAAGCAGTAGGGTAACAGGCTGAAGATTACAGATCTTATCTCCACTGAGCAGGAGTGGAGCAGATTGAGGATAGCAGATCCTATCTCCACTGAGCAGGACCGGAGTGGATCAAAAATGGAAAATCTTATCTCCATGTATCGGCAATGGAGCAGATTTAAGCCACTAGCCTTATCTGGCGGGAGTGGAGCGGTGAAAAGATAGCGAGATCTTATCTTCTTTGAGTAGGAGTGGGAGCGGATCGAATCTGACAAGTCTTATCTCCATGTATTGGCAATGGAGCGATGAAGATCATAGCCTTATCTCCACCGGCGGGAGTGGAGCGGTGAAAAGAAAGCAGATCTTATCTCTACTGAGCAAGAGTAGAGCAGATCAAAAATAGTAAGCCTTAATCCCCTAAGCAGTAGGGTAACAGGCTAAAATTACGAGATCTTATCTTCACGGAAAGGAGAGGGAGCGGATCGAATACAGCAAGTCTTATCTCCATGTATCGACAATAGAGCAAATCGAAGATCATAGCCTTATCTCCCGGCGGGGAGTGAGGAGCGGTGAAAAGAAAGAGATCTTATCCCCTTTGGCGGGAGTGGGACAGATAAAAAATAGCAAGTCTTATCTCCATGTATCGGTAATGGAGCAGACTAAAGATACAGATCTTATCTTCACTGAGCAGGAGTGGAGCAGATCGAAAATTACAAGTCTTATCTCTATGTATCAGCAATGGAGCAGACTGAAGATCATAGCCTTATCTCCACTGAGCAGGAGTGGAGCAGGCTGAAAGAAAGCATATCTTATCCCCACTGAGTAGGAGTGGGGCAGATCGGAAAAATTGCAGATCTCATCTTCAATGAGCAGGAGTAGAGCAGATCGGATGATTATAGCCTTATCTCCACTGAGCAGGAGTGGAGTAGGTTGAAAATAACAGATCATCCCTCTACTGAGCAGGAGTGGAACAGATCGAAGACAACAGATCTTATCTTTCTTTGGCGAGGAGTAGAAGCGGTCGGAAGGATGAAGCCTTATCTCCACTGAGCAGGAGTGGAGCAGGCTAAAGATATTAGATCTTATCTCCACTGAGCAGGAGTGGAGCAGATCGAAACAAAATTCCTATACCCCTGAAGATGCAGTGGGTTAAAGCGAGGCTACCTGAAGAAAGGAGGCATCAAGAAGCACCGAGACTCAGCAAGACCGGGCAAAATTGGTCATATTAAAGTCTTTGCTCCATTCTCATTACACGACAATAAGCAAAGAGGGGCAGCTATAGAACCCAATTTCTCGCCAGCAACCCCACCAAGCCACGTCTGCCACCCCTGCATCGTGCTCCACCACGCCTCCTATGCGTCTACAAAATAGGAGGAAAACAGTTGTAAATAGGGGGCTATAAAAGCCGAATAGAAAATCTGTAAAAGGGGTTGGATTTTGACAGGGAAAAGGGAATACAAAGCACGTTTTTGCAGAATATACACAAATCAATCGAAAGCAAATACTAAATCAGTTGAGGTTTCTATTTTTTTTCTTTTTTTTCCTATTTCGTCATTTTTTATTACTGTCATTTTCCGTTTTTTTATTATATTCTTTTTTTAAAAAAACTATAAAATATATAAAATACAGTAAAAAAGGGGAAAATTGCCTTTTTTTTGAAAGATTCAGCCGTCGTGCGTGCAGCGGTTGTGGCAGCAGCGGGGGCCCTGACGACGGATGGCCGGAAGCTTAGCGGACCGTCTTGGGACGGATGAGAAGCGAGAGAGAGTTTTAAAGATTTTTTGGGGTTTTTGAAGAAATGAACTGAAATGTTTTTTTTGGGGGGGTAAAATGGTTTATATAAGGCCATAAAACGGTGCCGTTTTGCACCAGGCCTATAATTATCAAAACGGCGCCGTGCAAGTCTTAGCCTGTGCGTGCGACCCGACCCGCAAAGAGGGTCCGCGCGTTTTTGTCAATTGGGCTAGTTGCAGACCTGATCCCTCCAATTTTATAGGGTTTTGCAATCAGTTTTTTTATTTTCAGATTTTGCCCAATAATTTTTTCTACGTTTCAACTGGGTCCACACTGAAACACAGCACATAGACGACTTGGGAATTTTCCCATTTTGGTCCCTCCCCTTTCCAGCGCGTCACAATCCGGCCCACTTGCCTTATTTACTTTCTGTTTTGGCCCCAAATGTTTATTTAATGGTTCAATTTCGTCCCTTTTCTTTATTTGTTATTGTGTTTATTATTATTTTCATTATCAATTTCATTATTATTTTTTAATCCTTATTATTATTAACGCTACTATTATTTTATTGTTGTATCTATTATTTTAATTCTATTACTGTTACGTTATCATCAATATTATTTTGTTATACATATTATATCTATTTCTATTATTTATATTTTATTACTCTTATTTTCAGTATGGTTACTATTTTTTTTTTTACTATCATTTTTATTATTATTATTTTTTACAATTATTCTTTAAAATATTGTTACTACTATTTTTTCTTAGTATTTTATTTATAATTTACTTTACTATTATTAATATATTCGCTAGTATTAATTTTAATATTATTATTGCCACTATTTTACATATATTATTATTATATTTACCATTCTTATTATTATTTTTATTACTTTGTTTTCCTACTATTATGATTTGTGTATTCTCGTCCCTATCATTCCATGTAGATTAAAGATTTTGAATCGTATTTCAACATTTTTATTTTTTCTTTTTTTCAAAATTCATACAAAAAGGGTTTCACAAAGTTAATATTTCTTGATCGGAAGTTCGAGAAATTGTGCCCAATCGTGCTGGGTTTCGATTTTTCGTTCGTCTAGACGACCAAATATCCTTTAAAGATTTTGATCTTGTTTTCTTAAATAAGGCAATGTTTCGTGTTTGGAAGTTCGAGAGATCGTGCCCAATCGTGCTGGGTTTCGATTTTCTATTCGTCCAAATGACCAAATATCCTTCGGAGATTTTGACCGGGTTTTCTTAAATAAAGGCGATATTTCATATTTGGGAATTCGAGGAATCGTGCCCAATCGTGCTGGGTTTCAATTTTTAGTTTGACCAAATAGTGGAATACTCGTTTTAAATTGCAATGCATGAGTTTTGGAAATCATGAAATGATCTTGGTATCGAGGGTTTGAAACATCGTGTCCTATCATGCTGGATGTGGTATTTCATCTTTTCAGAACAAGAAAATTTCGATATCCAATTCGAATTATTCAAACATTTTTTAAAGGATTCATATTTTAAAATCTCTTCCAATTTTCGATATTTGGACATTAATCAATCAATACGGTACCAATTTTGGGCGTTGCGGGGGTGCTAATCCTTCCTCGTGCGTAACCGACTCTCGGACCCGTTTTCTTAAAATTCGCAGACCAAAATGTTTTATAAGGTGACCCAATCACACTTCAAAAAAGATTGGTGGCGACTCCATGTTTTTAAAGTCGGCCCGTTTTCCAAAAAAAAATGGTTTCAACAAAAAAAATTGGAAGGACTTATTATGAAAAATATAACATTCAGCGCACCATTAAAAATTATATAAAAACATAAAGGGGTTTATGTTGCAGTTTCTCCCTCCACAAATGTTTTCTTTCTTTCCTTTACCATGTTAAATTTTTATGATGTCAACACATTAGAAACTTAATATAACATGTGTGTGTATATATATATATATGAATGATATGATTAGTTGTATTCACTAAATATAAATCAAGTGTAATTATTTGGTAACTTTAAAAAGGAAATTTAATAATTTGCAAATTGGTGAAGATTACTTGCATTTTTAAAGTAATTTAATTAATTAATTAAATTAAATGAAATTAAATGCTTGACATTTAAATACAAATTTAACCATTGCACACATGTCAATTAAAGAGGGTGGTCATTTGTCAATATTTTTAGTATATGATAAAATTTTTTTTACTACATATATAAATCAAGTATACTTATTTGGTAAGTTTAAAAAGGAAATTTAATAATTTACAAGTAAAAATTACTTCAATTAAAATTTCAAACTAAATAAATAAAAAATTTAAATGTTTGACATTTAAATATAAATTTGATCAAAATATATTAAATGCTTTGAATGCATTAAGAGGGTGGCCACTTGTCAATATTTTATGTTATTAGGATAGTTTTGGGTAAAAGTTAAATATAATATTTTTTAAAAAAGAGATCATTTATTTGAAATATGATTTTTTGAAATTATTATTAAGTATCCATTTATCCTTTTTCAACATTTTTTGTGAAATTTTTATATCAATTAAAAACTTTAATATCATTATCGAACACATTTTAAAAAAATTAAAAGTTGGAAATTATTACAATTTGACAATTATTTGTCTCATTTTACTCCTATCAAGAGTGTAGGATTTTATAAACAACTTAAACTCTTATACTTACCGTATATTTGTCTCATTTTACTCAAGAGCTTCTAATCCTAGAGAATCCCCGTATAAAAGATGTCCACTTTCTCTATGATTAAGCTTATCACAACAATTTGATTATAAATATAAATTGGTTTGACAATATTAAAAAAGAACACCAAAAGTCACCTCTAAATTATATAATTTCCAATAATTAATTGAACAACACTGGAAACTAATAATTAAATGCAACAGCCTTCTTCTCAAAACTGGGTGGTGCTTAGACTTCTTATTTATGACTTGATACAGCACGAGTTAAAGGGAAAGAATGAAAGCATTTTCACCAATAATCTTACAAAACAAAACTTAACAAGCGCACAATTTAAGAAAAGAAAGGTTTTTTCGTTGAGACAACTTTTTTTCAAAGAAAAGCTCTATATTTTTTAACGGAATGAACTATACTGCTATGGGTCTCCAAATAAGTTTGGCTAGATTCTATGATGGATGATGTGGTACGTAACAATGGGGAGGATGGAAATGTGGAATGGGCAGAATCTGAGATGGGTTTGAACCAGCATGATTATGATATTGTAGCGAGGTGATCGTTCATGTAGTACGTAAAGTTAGCGAACCCTTCAAGTTTGGTGAATTCTTTATGATTGGCGAATTCACTAATATTGACGAACTCCCCCAGAATGGCATACGCACCAATACTGGTGAATTCTCTAAGATTGGAGAGCTACCACAAAGTGGCAAGCTCCTTACTTAGGCGAGCTGTGGTCGCAGGACAAGTGTGAACTAAAGTCACGAGAAGAATGCGAACTTGGGTCGCGATAAAACATGCAAGTTGTCTAAAGATCAACCATGGAGCTATGAAGCAAATGGATTTTTTTTTAAGAGCGTGCGTGCACATTTTGTTTACATAATATATATATATTTTTTTTTAGAAGATTTAGTATTTATTAGTATACTATATTTAATATTTATTAGGATAAAATCTTAGTTATTTCTTTCTATATTTAGCATATATATATATATGATTAGTTGTATTTACTGTATATAAATCAAGTATACTAATCTGGTAACTTTAGGACGGAAATTTAATAATTTACAAATTACTTGAATTAAAATTTCAAAGTAAATAAATAAAAAAATTAAATGTTTGACATTTAAATGCAAATTTAATGTAATATCCCATAACAGGCCTAGACGACAAGTCCAAGCTTGAAGAGTTACAATGAATAACAATCAAAACATACTCTACAATTTTTATTAAAACTCCTTTAAAGTCATATAAAGTTTTAATAAAGACAAACCAGTAATTCGTGATTACCATTCAACTAACTGAAACTACGAAACAATTAACATTATTAATAATACTAAACGGTGTAAAACGCATAACCGAGCTCCCCATCTGTCGACCCGTTCAAGTCTGTGATTTACATGAAATTCATTCAACAATAATTGAATTAATATATCAGAAAGGAACCAACTATTTACATATATTCAATAGGGTATCGGTAAAATCAAGATATCCAACTGCAGATGTTGATTTAGAATCAGGAAATAGTTCATTCAGTTACATATCGGAATCATACAGACAGATAACAATTCAAACTATAGTCAGATGCAGAACAGAACAGAACAGATGCAATTACTTAATACCAGCCGTTACACACTATCTCTAACCAACCCAACACACCAAATAGGGTATTTATTACCCTTCCAACCCCACACACCACACAATGTCGGTCTGACATGTTTCAGAGAATACAGTCTAGCTGCCATATCAAAACACAGATACCAGTGATTTAACCACTGTTCCATAACAGAATACTTCCTCCTAATTTAATCCACACCCCATGCACATGCAGACTTCACATGACAGTTAATATAGAGTTTTATGCGATTCCTCAAATACAACTCATACTCGAATACAGTAGATCAATTCCATTAACATTAGTCAAACACAATACACACGCTGATAATTAGTACACAAGTTCCAGATCACAGAATATCAGTTTATATAGTTTAATTCAGTTCAAATGGCCTCACAAAAGGCTTGTATTCGGTTTGAGCGATGCTCGGGATATGGAAAAATTTCATAAATGGGCCTACATGCCCGTGTGGTCTGCGATGCTCGGGATATGGAAAAATTTCATAAATGGGCCTACATGCCCGTGTGGTCTCACACAGCCTGGGTAACTGGCTCGTGTGGCCCCACACGGCTTGGCACATGCCCGTTTGCTTGCCTGTGTGATCCTTATTTTGTAAACAGTGAGTTACACGGCCTGGACACATACCCGTCTTTGGCCCGTGTGAACCCTGCACTATCATGGCCACACACAGTCTGGACATACACCCGTGTCCCTTGCCCGTGTGGCTCTTACCTGGTGAACAGTGAATTACACGGCCTACCACATGCCCTGGCACAAGGCCGTGTGGCGTCGACAACCATGTTTTTTGGTATCTAAAATTCGTAAAAACTTGAGTTTTTAGTACGCACCTGAAGTAGTTTCGAAGCCGGAACAACGCAGAAGATTCCCGAGACCTAAAATGAATAGTCCATAACCAGTTAAGTGATAATTTGAAATAACACTAAGATTATCACACAACCAACTTTGTTGAAACGTTTCGACACGAGAAAATCCTAAATGGCGTATTACCTCCGCACCACCGCAATCACGAATCTAGAGCGTTAGATGGATCATTATCTTTGAGACCTTCCCCTAAGGACAACAATCGAACATATAATCAAAAGGTTCGAACAGTTTACGCAAAAACTACACTTGGCAAGGAAGACAACAACTAATGTTTTTTTTCCAAAGTGGAACAGCCGAGCGCAAGAAATTAACAGAACGCAAACTTACCCGACAACGACAGCAAACAAGATGTATGAATCTAAGCAGCAAATGAACGGAAAAGAAACAGAACTCAAAGGGAAAGAGACAAAGAAAGAAAGAAGAAAAGGAAAGGGAAAAAAAAAAGAGAAATGGAAAAGCAAGGAGAAAAAAGAACGTTTAATTTAATTAACCACCGATCACAACTCTGACATTAAGTAAAAATATTATCTAACGTGCACACCAAGACTCGAACACAAAACCAAGGGGTACACAAACACTTAACCATTGAACCAGTAGGCTCATTCTTAACATAAATTCAGATAGAATTAAATCTAAGTCAATGGCTCAAGAATAAATGTTGGTTAAAATTAAAATAGCAAAACCTCTAAAACCGCATCTCAAATCCCTGACCTCAAACACATAAACAGACCACATAACCACAGATACATGGACTCAATTACAATAAAATCCAACAATCAAACACTCAAATTTTTAGGGCGTTACATTTAACCAAATATATTAAATACTTTAAATGTACACATGTCAATTAAAGAGAGTGACCACTTGTCAATATTTTACGCAGCCAGCTAAGATAATTTCCATAAATGCTTCAATATCCTACTATAGTGTATATATATGATTAGTTGTATTTACTATATAAGAATAAGTATACTTATTTGGCAACTTTAAGAAGGAAATTTAGTAATTTACAAATTGGTAAAGATTACTTGAATTAAAATTTTAAAGTAAATAAATAAAAAAAATTAAATGCTTGACATCTAAATACAAATTTGATCAAATATATTAAATGCTTTGAATGTCACATGTCAATTAAAGGGGTGGCCACTTGTCATCTAAGATAATTTTCATAAATGCTTCATATTCTATTATTAAATAAAATGAGTAAATTAATCTCTGTGTATTAAATAAAAAAATAAATTGATTTTTTTTGTTAAAATTTTTATTCATTTGTACGGTTAAAAATTGACACCGATAATAGAATAACTAGACTATAACACGTGACATGCTAATGTAAAGGGGTCAGTTTTTAACAGTAAAATGATTAGTTTGCTCTTTGACCTAACGTATAAGTAGGTGTTCACAGTTCGGTTAAAACCAAATTAATCGGCCGAACCAATCTAATTCGATTAATCGGTTGGTGGCTGAATTTAGTTCGGTCGGAAGTCGGTTAATGATTTTTTTAAAATTTCGGTTATCGGTTAATTCGGTCGAAAATCGCGTAATTAACCAAAATAAATAATGTATATTATATATAATATATTTTTAATATTAGTAATGTATTTTTTGAACTATTATTTTTTATATTAACCGAAATAAATAATAAATAATATATTTTTTTGAACTATTAAAAAAATGAACATTAGCAATTTATTTATTTTTATATGTTTTATATTTATTTTAACCAAAAAATAAAAATATATAATTTTTAGTTAATTTAGTTAACCAATCAAATTAATTGAAATATTTTAGATCAAACCGACCGTTTAAAAACTTGAATATAAATATTAATTTATTAATTTTTAAATAAATATTAATTTATTTAAGAAAAGAGTTGTGGAATAGAGGTAATATTTTGTTTTTGGTAATAGGGATAGCCATAATATTAGAATTGACTTAGCCCAATATCTGGACTACAGTAAGTCAAATGGCATACAATGGAGTGAAACTCATTCACCCAACTCACCGCTGACTTCTAAACAACAATAAAAGGCAAAATAAAGTAAGCCTCCATTTTCAACTTAATCTCAATGCTAAACAAAGCATCTCTTTGAACCATGTTATGTTTACTTATAAACCAATCATAATACCATACGAATATATATATATATATATCATTTCTTGATATGGATTGGATTGTGGCATCAAATAAGTAGACAAAAGCAACTAGTCCAAAGTTGAGTGTTTAAGTGGCCCCATCGGACGGCCAGCTGACACATGCTCGACTCCTCTTCTTGACCCTATGTCGAAGGCTAGCCTTCCCATCACCCTTGCTCAATAAAATAAATAACTAAACATGTTTGTCAATTATGTTATCTCCAACATACAAGCAGGGTTAATGATATTCCTGCAAACCCATCCTTTTTTCTTTTTAATCGTCGTCAAGTTTAGCCCCGTCAACTCCAAATCTACATTCAAACCAAAATCACGCTGAAACTGTTATTTTACTGTTTCATTTATACTCATAAACCGATTATAAATAAGTCTGCCATAGCCATTTAGATCCTGCAATTGGAGTTCACATGTTAATGATTTTGCTTTCAAAAGTCAGAATTGAGATTCTATTATGATTAAAAATTGTTTTTAATTAATTCCAAGACAGTGTCATAAACACAACTCCAATATCCCTGTTCCATTCTACTTTATTATATAAACAAACTGAGGGGTTGGAACAGAGGTGATACAGAACAAGCTGCAGGCCAAGCAAATGAGACTTTCAAATGCTACCCTTTGTTTGGTTTCCTTTATTGTTTTCTCCTTTTTGCAGAGCCCCGCATTTGCTGTCAAAAGGGTAAGCATTTCGATTCAACCCCCACCTTTTTCTTCCATTAATGGTGCTTACAATGATTATTGAAGGAAAAAGCAAAATTTCCTTGGTGGTTGTTGTTGATGTAGTCATATGTGGTATACTTGGGAGGTCATTCGCACGGAATCCAATCTTCATCGGTTGATCTCGATGCTGTGACGGAATCTCACTACCATTTTCTTGGATCATTCCTCGGCGGGTAAGTTCGTTTCGTGGAGGAAACATATTTGAAGCATTTTTTTTTTCTTTACATCTTGAATGATTTGTTTCGAAACAGCCATGAGCATGCTCGAGAAGCTATCTTTTACTCTTACACAAGGCACATCAATGGTTTCGCTGCTCATTTAGACGATGAAGTAGCAGCTCAAATAGCAAGTAAATGTCCATTTCTTTTTTTATTTTTCTTCTCTGCTTCAATTTTCCCGAGAAACTGTGTTAAAAAGAACTCTTTATCCGCAGGGCATCCCAAAGTAGTTTCACTGTTCTTGAACAAGGGAAGAAAGCTACACACAACGCGATCCTGGGATTTCCTTGGTTTGGATCACAAAGGTGTCGTTCCATCCAACTCAATCTGGAACAAAACCAGATACGGTGAAGACACCATCATCGGAAACCTTGACACTGGTGAGTTACATCTTAATCTTTCATATGATTACATGTCTTGTAAATAATAACTACATGAACTGACTGGACAATGTGTTTTGTTTGTTTTATCAGTTAACTTCGTTCCTATATGACAAAACTCATAAATGAATACAGATTGGATCTAACATATTAATAATTTTTAATTTGGAAAGTTGAACTTAATAAAAAGAAAAGGGTTTTGCTTTTTACAACGTTGGAATTAAGATAATGATGTAAATAGACAATTTGGTTTAAATATACCATACACGTAGCTTAAATTATGATAGATGGTGATTTTCCCAATCCATGAACCTGAGATGCAGTCATTGACTAGTCCCACTGCGTGTTCGGGCATGATGAAGCGTCTATATTATAAATGTATAATGTAGCTATTCCATTGATAAGGCAGCTTAACAAAAATTAAATACTGAATAGATAGCAAAAACGTGAAGTAGAAAATGGGGTTGGACAAGGATTGAAAAGCAGTGCAATAAAACAAGAAATCAAAGATGAATATTGCCCATAGTTTGCTTGTATTTTAGTGAAAGGCTTTGACTTTCACAGCCATTAACGCATGTTGAATGGGGATTGATTTTTATTTTTTATTTTTGGCTTTTATGCTAAGGTGTTTGGCCTGAATCAAAAAGTTTCAGTGATGATGGGTATGGACCGATTCCTTCAAAGTGGAAGGGAATTTGTCAAAATCAGAAAGATGCTGGATTTCACTGCAACAGGTCTGTTTTTTATTTGTTTCTTTCCCCTGCCATCCCCACCTTTCATCCCACGCCCATGGCAGTGGTGTACCTTTTTCAAGGATGATGTTCATTTTGTCTTCTTACCACTTATTGTGTTTAAATTTGATAGTGGAAAGTAGCTAAAAACCCAGTTCTAAGAATGGCCTTAATAGAAACCCTTAGTTATTGCATAATGTAGGGTTTAATTGTGGAAATGTCTCCATCGTTGTGAACCAAGAAAGAATGTGGCATGTGTACAGACTGCAGAGGTGAAATTTAGGTAATGTAGGAATCTTCATCAGTTCCAATTTGATGGTGGGGATGGACCAGTATCTGTGATAATATAAATATAAATATAAATATAAAAAGCATAGCTATTTGGAATTTCATGGTAAAGCTGAGGGTACCACTTTATCTAAGAGTTAGTGAATTTTTTTTTTAAAAAAAGGGGTCTGAATTTTAAACTTTACACAAATAGAAAAGGGTGTATACTGTGGTTTAAGTTCCATGGGAACAAATAATGGTTCACCTTTTCTAGTTGACACAGATACAAGTTTAAAATTCCAATGACTTTATTTTGTATCCGACTCAAGTTCAACACCTACTCAAATATAGGAATGAAATATGACTCTCTGAAAACATAAAAATGCTCTAATACGGGACTGATATCAGACACTCACACATGAATCTGAATAACATAGATTCCATCCGTAAACCAGTATTCAGTTCCAGCCACCCCTCTTTTATGTCATTAAACTTACTAAAAAATTGAAGTGTCTGTAAGTGGATAAAATCTAGATAAGATTCTTTTATCACCTATTTTCTCCCTCACATTTGTCAATGAAAATAAGTCATGTGTTTAAAATTGTTTACTTGATATAAAAAGAATTTCATGTTATATATTTTTGGTAAGTGAGCAATTTTTAATTCTTGGCTTGCTTTTCACTGTGAAGCAAGACTCTCTCTGTATTGCAATGGAGTATGATTTAAATATTAGCAATATATATATATATATATATTTAAATAAAGTAATAAACTGACTGTATTCTGAAAATTTTTGTTTATAGTTTATTACAACCTGTTTGAAAATCTCAAACAATGAGCTAATTTGTATTACCCTTCCACACTAATGACAGAATAGTTTAATCTCATGTTCTTATATAGATAAACACTTTGTTGCCTAAAAGCAAGACAGCAAAGAATTGTTTATGTTGCCATTTAAAAAAAATATCAAATATAATGAAATCTGAAAGCCATTGAATTGTTTAAGATCTAGGTTCATGTTCTTGGACAAGTCCAAAAAAACCTTTGAGACACACAATAGTCAGCCGGCATTTTATAGATCCCCTATAATCTGCTTTAATACGGTTCACTTTTCACGGTTAGCAGCAAAGTGTCGTGGGCCGAGACTCAAAGCTCGGGCCAGTATAGGTGATTGGTTCAGCGCACTGACTGTGACACAAAGCTTCTGGCAGCTTGAATGGCACATGCATGCGTGCACTGCTTTGCTTGCAACTTGCAATTGCATAAAATATTCGTACTTATTCTGATATTCCCTTCCTGTCATTGTTCAGATCAGCTTTCTCCTTTTTTTGGGGTTGAAATGTTATTTTTATCATGCTGTTGCCTTATTATGGTGTCTTTTTTATCCTGGAAAAAGCTACTGTCCCTTTTCCTGAAGGTAGTTTAGGTTTATAAAGTTGGTATCTAAATCGAAATTTAAGTTTGTTTATTGATGATGTGTGTTCTTTCTAGCATTTCTAAACCATGTTAGTGCCTAAATTGTTGGATTTATGTTAAAGGAAGCTAATTGGAGCGAGGTACTTCAACAAAGGCTATGCGTCTGTTGTTGGCAAACTCAACTCGTCATTCGATACTCCACGCGATAAAGAAGGTCATGGAACACATACCTTATCGACTGCTGGGGGTAACATGGTACCCAGGGCAAGTGTTTTCGGTTTTGGCAAAGGAACCGCAAAAGGGGGATCCCCTAGAGCCAGAGTAGCAGCATACAAGGTGTGCTGGCCACCAGTTTCAGGAAATGAATGCTTTGATGCAGATATATTGGCAGCTTTTGATGTGGCCATTCAGGATGGTGTCGACGTGCTGTCAGTTTCACTGGGAGGAGATCCTACTGCCTTTTTCAATGACAGCGTTGCGATCGGTTCTTTTCATGCTATCAAGCATGGAATTGTTGTGGTCTGCTCGGCTGGAAATTCAGGACCTGCTGATGGGACTGTCTCCAACATTGCACCATGGCAGATAACAGTCGGAGCCAGCACAATGGATAGGGAGTTTCGTAGTGTTGTTGTCCTTGGCAACAATATGCATTACAAGGTTATTTCATCCCTCCCTTCAAGTCTGGTTACTGAAGATCAAAATGATAAATATCGTCAAACATAAGTCGAAATGCGATCAGGACTAATAGAATAAAAAGTAGCAACATAATCATCCAATTGAATGCAAAATTAAACACAAAAATAGAGAGAAAGCAAACTACTACTTAAGATTTTTGGTTCATAACATGCTTCATATGTTTTCATCTAGCACTTATAAATACTTATGTTTCCTTGTTGAAGGGACAAAGTTTATCATCTAAAGTTTTGCCAGACAAGAAGTTCTTCCCTCTTTTAAGTGCAGCGGATGCTAAGTTGGTGAATGCCTCCATTCAAAATGCGTAAGGATATAACACTTGTAAATAGTGTACCTTGGTTTCAGTTATACCAACTGTTCAGTAATATACGTATCTTCTCTTCTCGTTATCTTTTGCATATATACATGCTGATTTGTAGACATCATGCAGAACATTATGCCAGGCTGGTGCCCTTGATCCTAAAAAGGTGACTGGAAAGATCTTGGTTTGTCTTCGAGGGAAGAATGCGAGGGTGGACAAGGGTCAGCAAGCAGCTCTGGCTGGCGCTGTTGGCATGATTCTTGCGAATGACTTTCTCACAGGGAATGAAATTATTGCCGATGCTCATCTCCTCCCAGCTTCACATATCAATTACACCGATGGTCTTGCTGTTCTCGCTTACATTAATTCAACAAAGTAAGTGCGAGGATCAATAAATATGTTACCCTTACGAGTCATTCTGTGAGCTTATATGACAACAGTATTAGACGTTCACTGACTATGTATGGATATCGGGAACAGGAATCCCATGGCTCGTATTATGCCCGTGACCACCCTAATTGGCACAATTGCAGCCCCCTTCATGGCAGCATTTTCATCGAAGGGACCTAATACCATCACACCTGAGATCCTCAAGGTACTTGCTACCAGCAGCAACTATATATATATATTTGTTTTTTCATCTGCTAAATTGTATCTCATACTCGGTATTTTTGTATCCAATATTCAGCCTGATATCACTGCACCAGGAGTGAGTGTAATAGCTGCTTATACAGAAGCAGAAGGGCCAACAAATGAAGATTTCGACAAGCGCCGAGTTCAGTTTAACTCAGTATCAGGCACTTCGATGTCATGTCCTCATGTTTCAGGCATTGTTGGCCTTCTTAAAACCCGATATCCTAATTGGAGCCCTGCAGCAATCAAATCAGCTATTATGACCAGTGGTAAGAAACCTGTTACCTTGAACAATAAATAATAAACCCTAGGTTTCTAGTTCTTGAATTTTCATTAAGATTATGATTGCGGAATAAACCCCTACATTTTCCCCGCTATGTTGCAGCAACCACATTGGATAACGCAAACGAGCCGATTCTAAATGCATCATACATCAAAGCTGGACCGTTCAGCTATGGATCGGGACATATACAACCAAACCTTGCTATGGATCCGGGACTTGTTTATGACTTATCCACTAAGGATTACCTAAACTTTCTATGCACATTGGGGTACAACGACACACTAATATCAACATTCTCGCAGGACAACTACAAGTGCCCCGGTTCGATCAATCTTGCCAACTTCAACTACCCTTCAATCACTATCCCTAACCTTGTTGGATCCATTACAGTGACCAGGACTGTTAAAAATGTAGGAACACCAGGCACTTACAGAGCTCAAGTGCAGAAACCAGTCGGAATTTCGGTTAAGGTTAAGCCGAAAAAATTGAAGTTCAAAAAGGTTGGTGAAGAGAAGACATTCATAGTTAGCCTGAAGGTTAAAAAAGGTGAAGCAATTAAGGAATATGTATATGGGCAGCTGATATGGTCAGATCATGTACACTATGTTAGGAGTCCTATAGTAGTGAAGGCAGTCTAAAAGTATAAAAGCTGTCAAAAAAAAAAAAAAAGAACAGGCTTGGGCTAGCATTAAGTTTTTAATCCCTGGATTTAACCCATTGGTTGCTACCTCTTATTTGCATTAGGCATGGCCTTCAATGTGTTCTATATTATTCTTCAAGGCCAAATAATAAATGATTGAAATCCAGTTAGATGAATCAGACCTTTTCCATCTTTTCTTTCTTTTTTTTCCTTTTACTTTTTTAACTTGCCAATCAAATTAAATTTCGAGTTTACTTTATATTTGTTTTTATTAAGATAAAATTACGGCTATGTTTGTTTCTTTGAAAATGATTTTTGTTTGATAGATTTCTTAAAAATATTTCATAAAAAATGTTTTCAACAAAACAAATATAATCTTTTTATTGTTTCATTAGGTTTATTTTATATCAATAAATTTATATTATACATTATTTTTACATATATTAAAAATATTTTGTTAAGTTCAGGTTCATTACAATGTCATTTTTTAGTTACATGATTACCAAGTGAGTATTTTTTATTTAAAAATGTGACATCAACAAAATTACCAAAAAAAAAATAACAATGTCAACAATTGGACTTGATTTTTAAATCTGGAAAGTAGAGATTAAATTCTTGAAAATAAAAGTACAGAGACTAAATTGCAAATTTGTGAATAATACATAGACTTATGACATATTTTAACTTTTATACTATAAAATATTAATATTGAATATTTTCAATAATATGTGAAGAATATTATTTAAAATTATTATTTTTAAAATTTATTATTAAAAATAAAAATAATTTATTAAATAATTTATTAAAATAATAAATTATATAACCAGATAGTCCTGAGGATCTGAGGATTGAGTGGATGGAAGTCATAATTTGAAAAATAAAATTTGAAAACTTAAATTTGATTTTTTTGAAAATTAAATTTTTGAATAGTTTGAAAAACTTAAATTCTAAAAGCTAGAAAGTTTGGAGAAACAAATTTTTGATCTCTGTATTGAGGATTTGAAGTCGTGTCCTTTTTTTACAAAATTGGGAGCCTTTTATAGAGGGCTCGTGCCTCTTTACAACAATTTTCTCCGGAGAATTCAATCCCTTACATTATTTTACAAAGATTGTATTATAGTTATTTTTCATATTATTATTATAATTTGCAGAGAATATATTTTTTGATTACAACATTTTTGCAGGGAATCTTACTGTTCGTTCTTGATTGTTTTTGGCAGGGAATCTCTCTTGTTCATTTCTGTCTTTGCTCTGCAGGGAATCTCATTGTTCATTCTTGGTTGCTTTTGGCAGGGAATCACTCCTGTTCATTTCTGCCTTTGCTCTACAGGGAATCTCCCTTGTTCATCTTTTGTTTTTGCCTTCATTCATCTCTTGTCTTCGCAAAATTATCATTATTTTTTCTTAGTTCTAGTGATAGTTATTGATGTGGTATCGTCTGCAAGATCCATTGTTTTGATTGAAGACGTTGAGGATTTCTCGTCTTCTGATCCAGAATCCATTGAGCTGAGCATTTTAGCCATAAGTATTTTATATTACTTCTTGGTCTTGGCTTGAGCTAACATTGCACTAGCAGCCGATTTTACTTAAAGCAATTTTGATATGGTTTGATCCGGGACTGTGGACTTACATAATCTCGGTTCTTGTTGAAAAAAGTATCCAAATATTTTGAATCATAATTTTATCATTAAATTTGTCCCACCATTTCGTTCTGAAATTTCGAACTAATAATGAAATTCCAACACATGGATCGTATTCATAAGAGTAATTCTAGGAAACAATTTAAGAAATACACAATTTTGAGAAAAAAAATGGATTGTTCTGTAGATGTGTTTTTGGTCTGGATCGGGCTGAAATTTTTCAAATAATTTAGTCTATAAGTTTCGAATATTTTCTTGTAGGATATCGAAAGATGATGGTCTATGCCAGTTCTCTATTCATGGAACCAATTTGAGAATTTGAATTGGGTACCATAATATATGAGTTAGGAATGTCTCATATGTTGATTGTTCATTAGAAAGGCATTGTATCTGGCTATTTGGTAATCCCAATATGTGAAATATGGGTGGTGGTCTATTTTAGTGGTGAATTTGGTTGAAAATTTCTTTGGAGATTTTGGATTTTCACCCTATTGGTCGAAATTTTTTAACTATTTTGGCGGTTTAGGATTTATTATATAACTAAATATAAATAATTAAATATGTATGTTTAATAATATTGAAAAATATAATATTTTATATTAATATTTTAATAATATTAAAAATAAAAATAAAAATTATTATCAATATAATAACATTAAATTTGATTTAAATTAACTTTTGTATAAAAATAAAATTACATAATAGAGGAATTTTTTTTTTTTTTTGAAAATTGACTTACGTTCTCTAAAAGGGTATGTTATTTTACAGAAAAATTGGTTTATTTTTAAGTTGACCTGTAAGTTATTTTCATTAACCAAACTGTTTTTTACATGTAAACAAATGGACCCTAAATAAAAAAAAAATTTATACAAACCATAAATAAATAAAATCAAGGCAAAATAAAAAAATACTTTTAAAAATCATAATTGAATTATAAACTTTTAAAAATATTAAAATATAATTTTATTATTATATTAACTCGTAATTTTACAAAATTTGGAGGATTTATGGCTCTCTTACAGTCTCAAACATTGAAGCTTTTAACTAGTTGGATATTTGCTCTTGTAATTTAAATAAATTTATCATATAAATTATTATTAATTATTACATTCATTTAATCTATTTTATTTGTCCCTTAATCATTCATGAGTAAAATTTCTGTTTTTTTACCTATAAAAAAATGGATTAAAATTTAATAAAAAATTAATGTTAAAGTCAGTGAAATGGTGATGAATTGTGAGTCAGTGAAATGCGGCTCGTTTGAAACGAAATTCACAATGTTAATGTTTTTCTTTTAAAATTATAAGTAAATTTTTATGAATTTGAAATAAAATAAAAGGTTTAAATGATAAATTTAAATAACCTTAAAAAATGATAGATTTTAAAAAAGTTGAGTGATTTTTATATTTAAAATCCTCCTCTTTTTTTCAAAATAAAAAAGAAAATGCAATTTTTGAAGGAAAGAAGAAAAATGGAGAAGAAGGAGATCATCAATTTCTCTTTTATTTCTTTTGATTTTCTTTTATCACTTTCATGCTTCGCGCACGCTTAACACTGTTAATACCATTTTTTCAAAGAAACAACTTATTTTTACTTGTTTGATTTGTTTATTTTGGTAATATAAAATCGAATTATTTTGTTTGAAAGATCTGATCATTCAGTTTCCAAAACCAAAGTTCAAAATTTAGGATTTTGGGTCTTTGGGTTTGTAAAAATACGACCACAGACGATGTCGTACTCTTACCTTTTCAAGTACATTATCATTGGAGATACTGGTACGATTTTTTCTTCTTTTCCGAAATTGGATATCTGGGTCGTTTCTCATACGTTTTATGATTATCATCTGAATTTTCTGGGATTTTCTTTTTGTTGTCACTGTTAATTTCTTTGCTTGTAAGCTCGTCTTTGCCAATTAAATACCTAAAGGGTGCATTATCAGAATTTGTAACGTGATTAGGCCCTTGATTCCTATGTTTGAACAGAATCTAGCATCGAGTAATGGCTTTATTAAGCATCACAATGTGTTAGCATTGCTGAGACAATAAAGACTGGAATTGCATAACCAATGAAGCTCTCCTTCTTTAAGCAATTTTGCATATGATATACTCATTTTGGCCATGTTTGCAATTCTGTGTATTACTACATGCTACTACAGCACAAGTATGTGCATTTTTGTTTCTGCAGGAGTTGGGAAATCATGTCTTCTTTTGCAATTCACCGACAAAAGATTCCAGCCTGTTCATGATTTAACCATTGGTGTCGAATTCGGAGCCAGGTTGATCGGCATTGACAACAACCCAATAAAGCTTCAAATCTGGGACACGGTTTGTTCTTTTAGCTTCTTAATGTTTTACTTTAAAGTTACATCCCCTTTAATATGTCTGTAAGTGCTTTTGGACCCTTATTTGTAGATTGAAGGTTCGGGATTTCTTATGTGTAGAATTATGGTACTGCTTAAGCCATTAAAATCTGAAACATATTTCTTTTGTGTTGTGGATGATGAATTTTGTTGGTTTTGTTTAGGCGGGCCAAGAGTCATTCAGATCCATTACAAGGTCTTACTACCGAGGCGCTGCCGGTGCACTTCTAGTTTATGATATTACTAGGTATATATTCTTTGGTTTAGGATCTCTTTAGTTAAGTCAATGAAGTTGCTTAAGCTTTAAGTAACCCATGTCTACATGAATATATGATTAATAATCAGGAGGGAGACTTTCAATCACTTGACTAGCTGGTTGGAGGATGCAAGGCAGCATGCAAATGCAAACATGACCGTTATGCTTATCGGCAACAAGTGCGATTTGGCTCATAGAAGGGCTGTGAGCACAGAGGAAGGTGAGCAGTTTGCCAAGGAACATGGCCTGGTATTCATGGAAGCCTCAGCGAAAACGGCTCAAAATGTCGAAGAGGTGATATAAAAAATTGCTTTCATCGTACTTGAGATAACCCGTATAATTAAGGTTGTCGATGATATTCGTTTGCAGGCATTTATAAGCACGGCTGCCAAAATCTACAAGAAGATTCAGGATGGAGTTATTGACATATCTAATGAGGTTTGTTTTGTAATGCTTATAGTTACTTTGCAATTTCATTTCTCTTTTCAAGTTTTAGGTTAGTACATAAATTCCGGATTTGGTAAGAAATTGTTGGGTGTCGGAGAAGATTAGCTTTTTACAAGGCAGCAATAATGGAATGGATGAATACTTGTTGAACCATTAATCTACAGTTCATTTCTGCTTTGGTACAGTCTTATGGTATAAAACTTGGACATCAAACCGGCGCTGGTTTATCAGGTGGTAGAGATGCTTCGGCTTCTCAGGCAGGCAGCTGCTGCGGCTGATTTCTTTTTCTCCAAGTTTTGAGACTCAACTTTTATGTGCTTTGGTTTCGGATTTATACATTTCTTTTAGTTTTGCTGTTGGATTATGAGATTTCTTGTCGATGATACAATGTATAAAATTATTAATAACTCTTTCTTACCTTAAATAAGAGGATAAATATACTTCAACAGGAGCGAATTCACGTCTTCATGTATGATAATAATACTGATGCCAACCGAATTAAGACTTAATGGACAAATTAAAAAAAAATCAAAATGTGATCAAAATTATTTGATTAATTCTTTTTAAAAAATAAATGTATTTGAGCTAAGTAAATAATCTTAAATTCTTTATACTTTATACAAGCAAGCATAAGACAAGTGATCAATATATATATGTAGTGACCTAAAATTTGTTCGGGCGCTAATTGAGGCGATTATTGAAAATTTGAAAACAGAGTTTCAATTTTATTTAAAAAAGGGACTCGTCACCAATCCTTTTTCCCAGGTGTGATCGGACACCTAATAAATCCTCTCTTTTTAAAAGAAAAATTATTTTTGAATTTTCTTAAAAAGGACGAGTTTAGGTCTACGTCAAAATTCCAGGAAAAAATAGGTTCGGGAGTCGATTCTGCGCGATGAAGGTATTAGCACCCTCGCGACGCCCAAAATTGATATCTCGTTAAACGCGTGTTGTCTTAATTTTCAAAAATACGAGTTCAATTTAATATTTAATCGTGATCTGATTGAAACACGAGAATTTTTTTTGAAAACACGAAAATTTTGAAAATAAGAAATTTTTGAAACACGATTTTTTTTGAAAACACGAAGATTTTTGAAAACGACGATTTTTGAAAACACAAAAATTTTGAAAAACAATTTTTTTTGAAAAACACGAAAACTTTGAAATACGAGAATTTTCGAAAACGCGAAAATCTTTGAAACACGAAAATTTTCGAAACACGAAAATTTTTGACACTCGAGAATTTTTGAAAACACGAACTTTTTGAAAACATGAAAATCTTTGAAACACGAAAATTTTCGAAACACGAAAATTTTTGGCACTCGAAAATCTTTGAAACACGAAAATTTTTAAAACACGAAATTTTTTTTACACTCGAGAAATTTTTGAAAACCAAGAATTTTTGAAAACACGAAAATTTTGATAAATTACATTACATTTTAAAAACAAAATTTTGATAATTTAAAAATAACCACAAAAATAATAATTTTATTTTAAAACTCGAAATTTTTTTAGATTTTTTTTTTTATTTTTAAAAGGGCGTATCGTATTTAACACGAACCGATGATATTCACCCAACATAACGATGAAATCAACGACAAGTGTTAAACCGATTCGTTGCCTTATTTATTAAAATTATTCGAATAATAATAAAATAAAATAAAGTGAAATAAAAAATATAAATACAAAATAAAAATATGCTTAAAGAAATATCAATAATATTAAAAACAAAATGTCATCAAAATACACGAATTAAATTAAAAGTAGGTAAAAAAGAAATTACCGAAAAGTCCAAAATACGGGCCTGATCGAATGGTTTACTCGTCTTTTTTTTCTTTTTTTCTTTTTTCTTTTTTCTTTTTCTTTTTTTTCCTTCTTTTCTTTCTGTTGGGCCGCGGGTTGGGCTGCTGCTACCTTGATGTGCTGGGCCGGGTCCGACTGCTGGTGGGCTGCTGCTTGGGGAGTCTGCTGCTGCTGCTTGGGAAGTGGGCTGGCGTTTGGGTCGGCTGGAGTTGCACCGGGCCTGGTATTGGGCTGCTGGTGGGTGTGTGTAGGCCAACTTGTAAATTTTTTTTTGGGCTGGTAAGAGTTGCTTGATATTGGGCTGCTGATTTTTTTTTGGGTTTCTTCTACTCTTATTTTTCTTCTTCTCTCTTTTTCCTTCTTTTCTTTTTCTTCCCTCTTTACTCCCTTTTTTTCTTCTTTTTGCTCTAGCCACCACCGTCAATATGCTCCACCACCCTTGGAGCTCCGATCAAGCGCCGGCTATTACCAAAACGAGGCACTCCTTCCCCTCGAACTAGGTAACCCGAAAATGGAGTTGTGTGGGTTTATCTTGATTTTTTTTTTTTTTTTTGGGTATGTTGATGATAATGAAATTGGGAGCAATTGGTGGAGAGGTTGAATGGAAAGGCTTGGGGTTTTTTTTTTTTTTTTTTTTTTTTTGGTTCGGAAATGGGAGCTTTTTTGCTTGATTTGAATGTTTGAGTGGGTTTTTTTTTTTTGATAGCCGAATCTTTTTTTTGGGGGTTTCTATTTGCTCTTTTTTCGTGGCCTCCTCCCCTTTTGGTGTGATTTTTCTCTTTTTATTTCTATCTTTTGCTTGTTTCCCATGCTATTTGCAGGTAGTGGGTGAAGAAGGAGCAACCACCCATGCTGGTGGCCGGAAAATCCGGGGAGTAGGTGCCCCAAATAGCGTAATCTGCCAGATGGACCCAGTTACAAACGCAATAAAATTAGTGGGGTCGAAACATAATTTCGAGAAAGTACCAGGGTCAAAGTATAATTTTGGAAAAGTTTAGGGGTTGAAATGAAATTTGGAAAAGTTTAGGGGTCAAAGTGTAATTTTGGAAAAGTTTAGGGGTCAAAGTGTAATTTTGGAAAATTTTGGTGTCAAAGTTTAATTTTGGAAAAGATAAGGGGTCAAAATATAATTTTGATTTTTTGTAATTTTTTTTTTAGTTTTGAAAATTAAACACGAAATCGAGCCGGACAAAATTTAGTGCTTACAGTTGCCCCTCTTTGCTCATCGCTATGAAACATGGATAGAGTAAAGACTTAAAAGCACTATATTTTGTTCGATTGTTCAATCTTTATTCCATATTTTTTTATTGAAAAACAGAAATCGAAAATAGCTCGGCATGCGTCACGAAGCTCAACTCACTTCTCGGATTATCAGTTGATCTTTGAAAAACAAAAATTGAAAATACCTCAGTGTATGACTCGAGGCTCAACTTACTTCTCGCAATATGAGTTGATTTTTTTGAAAAACAAAAATTGAAAAATACCTCAGCGTGTAACCCGATGCTCAACTCATCTCTCGCAATATGAGTTGATTTTTTGAAAAACAGAAATTAAAAAATACCTCAACATGTGACCTGAGGCTCAAGTCACCTCTCGCAATATGAGTTGATTTTTTTGAAAAACAAAAATTGAAAAATACCTCAGGGTGTGACCGGAGGTTTAACTCACCTCTCGCAATATGAGTTGATTTTTTGAAAAGCAGAATTGAAAAATACCTCGCGTGTGACTGAGGCTCAACTCACCTCTTGCAATATGAGTTGATTTTAAAAAAAGCAGAAATTGAAAATACCTCGTGTGACCAGGAGGCTCAACTCACCTCTCGCAATATGAGTTGATTTTTTTAAAAAGCAGAAATTGAAAAATACCTCGAGTGTGACTGAGGCTCAACTCACTTCTCGCAATATGAGTTGATTTTTTGAAAAAGCAGAAATTGAAAAATACCTCGTGGTGTGACACGAGGTTCAACTCACCTCTCGCAATATGAGTTGATTTTTTGAAAAAGCAGAAATTGAAAAATACCTCGTGTGACTGAGGCTCAACTCACCTCTCGCAATATGAGTTGATTTTTTTGAAAAAGCAGAAATTGAAAATACCTCGTGTGACCGAGGCTCAACTCACTCTCGCATAATATGAGTTGATTTTTTTAAAAGCAGAATTGAAAAATACCTCGAGTGTGACACGAGGCTCAACTCACCTCTCGCAATATGAGTTGATTTTTTGAAAAAGCAGAAATTGAAAAATACCTCAGGTGTGACCTGAGGCTCAAGTCACCTCTCGCAATATGAGTTGATTTTTTTGAAAAACAGAAATTGAAAAATACCTCAGCGTGTGGCCTGAGGCTCAACTCACCTCTCGCAATATGAGTTGATTTTTTGGAAAAATTTTAATTGAAAAACAGAATTTGAAAATACCTCGGCATGTGACCCGAGGTTCAACTCACCTCTCGCATTATGAGTTGATTTTTTTTTTTTGGAATCAGAATTTCAAAACATATCATCTGGTGGAACTCAGATGTCTGCTTTTTCCTTGATTTAGTACAACTATTATCAACACCTCTTGCTCTACTGGAGTACCTGTATATGTCATGCATGATATTATCATGATATGCACGTGTTTGTCTTAAATGCTTTTATGCTTACATGATCATGCCATGCGCCCTGGACTTGTTTGTCACATATCCCTTTTCGTTACGATTTTCGTGATGACCTGCATTCATTGCTTCGAATCTTGACTTTCCTTTCAGGTTTTGTACCCATCCTCAAGCTTTACGAGTAATCTGCGTTTCTCGTATATCACCCATTTGCCCCCTGTTGAACTTTGTCCTTGCTTTGAGGCTCTTGTACTTACCAAATTCTAATCCGGGTAATGCTCAACATTCCTTTTGTTTAGAGTATGTCATTTCACTATTTATTATTTAAATGAACCAAACATGATATGCTTGACAATGACACAGTAGGTACGAAAGAAATACCTCACATTCATATTTATTTCAAATGCAATAAGCAAAGAAAATTGACAAGGAATAGTTCAATAAAGAAAACATTATAAAGAAAGGAAAGCAGACTCAATTGTCACAAATGCTCTAGATATCCAACGCATGAACTTCTCTACGTTTCTTCATCCTGGATCTTTTCGAGCAAAGCTTCTTGTGTAGAAGATTTCAAGCTTCCGAGAATGCTTCAAATATTGTAATCTCGCCATTTGACTCCCTGTTCAAATCGTCTTGCTCCTTAAGCCCAAATTTGTTCCATTAGGACGCCCTTTCGGGTTTTCATCCTAATCTTTTTTTTATCAAGACGCCCTTTTTCGGGTTTTCATCTTGATCTCTCTTTCTTTTTCTTTTTTTTTCTTTTTTTTATCAAGACGTCCTTTTCGGGTTTTCATCTTGATCTTTTTTTTTCTCTTTTTTTTTTACTTTTTCTTATCAAGACGCCCTTTTCGGGTTTTCATCTTGATCTCTCTTTTTTTTTAGGCATAATATTTCTTCACAGCATCTGAGTTCATTGGATTTGGTACCTCATTCCCATCCATCTCAGTGAGAATCAAAGCTCCACCCGAGAAGGCCTTCTTTACGACATATGGCCCTTCCCAATTTGGTGTCCATTTTCCTCGAAAGTCTTTTTGTATTGGGAGAATCTTTCTCAGTACGAGTTCTCCCTCGCGAAATTCTCTTGGCCGCACCTTCTTGTCATGGGTCGTGATCATTCTCTTCTGGTACATCTGTCCATGACAGATTGCCTTCAAGCGTTTTTCTTCGATAAGATTTAGCTGGTCATATCGAGCTCGAACCCATTCGATTCCTCTAGTTTCGACTCCATTAAGACTCGTAGAGAGGGGATCTCAACCGATGGGCAAAGACACGACTTCCATTCCATAGACCGGAGAGAAAGGAGTTGCTCTGCGTAGATGTCCGCACAGATGTGCGATATGCATACAAAGCGAATGGTAGCTTCTCGTGCCAGTCTTTATATGTCTCAGTCATTTTCCCAATAATTCTCTTAATATTTTTGTTAGCAACTTCTACTGCTCTGTTCATCTTTGGGCGATAGGGTGAGGAATTATGATGCTTTATTTGAAATTGCTCGCACACTTCTTTCATCATCTTGTTGTTCAGATTTAAAGCATTATCTGAAATGATCCTCTCAGGCAAACCGTATCGACATATGATTTCCTTTTTTATGAACCTGCAAACTGCAGTCATCGTCACATTAGCAAACGAAGCGGTTTCTACCCATTTTGTGAAGTAATCTATGACCACAAAAATGAATCGGTGTCCATTAGAAGCTTTTGGGGAAATTGGCCCTATAACATCTATGCCCCACATAGAAAAAGGCCACGGAGAAGTCATGACATGAAGGGGCGAATGGGCTGCATGAATTTTATCGCTGTAAACTTGACATTTGTGGCACTTTTGTGCTTAACTAATGCAGTCGTTTTCCATCGTCAGCCAATAATAATCGAGTCTCATAATCTGCCTAGCCATAGTGAAACCATTGGCATGCGTCTCACAGATTCCTTCATGTACATCTTCAAGTATTTTTCTGGCTTCAATAGCATCCACGCATTTCAGGAGCACTTGATCTTTTCCTCTTTTGTACAGGATATCCCCATCAAGGACAAATCCCACCGCCATTCCTCTGATTATTCTTTTGTCGTTCTCATTTGCTTGCTCGGGATACATTTGATTCTTGATATATTCTAAGATATCATGGAACCATGGCCATCCATCTTTCTCTTTTTCAATGCTAAAACAATGTGCAGGGACCTCATATATGCTCATTTGGAGAGGCATTATTTTCGTTTCTCTGTTTATTTTGAACATTGAAGCCAAAGTGGTCAAGGCATCAGCTAATTGGTTTTCTTCTCGTGGGAAGTAATTAAAAGTCACTTCTTTGAATTCTTTAGTCAGTTTCGCAACTAGATCGCGATATTTAACTAATTTCGAATCTCACTTCCCAATCTCCACGGATTTGGTAAATCACCAACGCTGAGTCCCCGTACACCTCTAAGATTTCGATGTTTCGTTCAATAGCTGCACGAAGTCCAATGATGCAAGCCTCATATTCCGCTACGTTATTGGTACAGAAGAAATTTAATCTGGCAGTGAGCGAATAATGGTTTCCCTCTTGTGACACTAAGACTGCTCCAATCCCATGCCCCAATGCATTCGATGCACCATATAAAGCTCATCTTCCATGATTTCTCTTTTGACGACTCACACTCTTTTTCTGTAATGCACATCAAATCTTCGTCTGGAAAATCAAATCTCAATGGCTCGTATTCCTCCGTTGTTCGAGTTGCTAAGAAGTCAACTATTGCGCTCCCCTTTATTGACTTTTGGCTCACATAGACAATGTCGTACTCCGATAGTAGGATCTGCCATCGTGCCATTCTTCACGAGAGTGCAGGTGATTCTATCATGTACTTTATTGGGTCGACTTTGAAATTAACCATGTCGTATGATACAACATATCTGTATGCGAGCCTTGAACTACCCAAACCAAAGCACAAATGTAATTTTTCAATTGACGGTACTTTGCTTCATACTCTATGAACTTCTTGCTGAGGTAGTAAATCGCCCTTTCTCTTTTCCCCGACTCATCATGTTGCCCCAGTACGCAACCCATTGAGTTTTTGAACGCAGTCAGATACAATATTAACGGTCTTCCGGGAGTTAGCGGTACTAGCAACGGGGGGCTATACAAATACTGTTTTATCTTATCAAAAGCCACTTGGCACTCCTCATTCCATTCTCCCGGATTATGTTTTCAAAGGAGTCGGAAAATTGGGTCACACTGGTTGGTAAGTTGAGCAATGAATCGAGCGATGTAGTTCAACCTCCCTAAAAAGCCTCTAACTTCTTTTTGTGTGCGCGGAGGTGGTAGTTCTTGTATGGCTTTTATCTTATCTGGATCAACCTCAATGCCTCTCTCACTGACAATGAAGCCTAGTAATTTTCCTGAGGTAGCCCTGAACGTATACTTGGCTGGATTAAGCTTCAACTGGAACTTTCTTAGTCTTTCGAACAATTTTCTGAGGTTCCCAACATGCTCTTTCCCCCCCCGAGATTTGGCAATCATATCATCGACATAGACTTCTATTTCTTTGTGCATCATGTCATAGAATAGCATCACCATTGCCCTCTGATATGTTTCCCCAACATTCTTCAATCCGAATGGCATCACATTATAGCAGAACGTTCCCCACATTGTTATGAAGGTAGTTTTCTCCATATCCTCGGGAGCCATCTTTATCTGATTATAACCCGAGAAACCATCCATGAAAGAAAATAAAGAATGTTTTGTTGTATTATCCACCAACGTATCAATGTGTGGCAAAGGAAAATTATCCTTAGGGCTTGCTCGATTCAGATCGCGATAATCTACGCACATTAGCACCTTGCCGTCTTTCTTCGATACCGAGACTATGTTAGATACCCATTCTGGGTATTTGGAGACTTGTAGGAAGCCAGCATGAAATTGTTTCTTGACTTCTTCTTTTATCTTTAACAGCATTTCAAGTCTCATTCGTCTTAGCTTCTGTTGAATGGGTTTGCATTCTGGTTTCAGTGGGAGTCTATGGACCACTACATCCTCGTTCAACCCTGGCATATCCTGATACGACCATGCAAATACATCTTTGTACTCACGAAGCAAAGTGATCAAATCATGTTTGGTATTCTCTGAAATGGAGGTCCCAATCTTCACTTCCTGCCTCTTTTCTTCATTTCCCAAGTTCACTGTCTCAACAGATTCTTGATGGGGTAGAACCTGTTTATCTTCTTGTTCTATCATTCTTAGTAAGTCAGGAGACGAGACATAATCTTCAGCATTTTCCTCAGCTTCGAATTCTCCTAAACAAATAGCTTTCGAAATCGATTTGGGACTTGTAAGCTGGATTGCTCATGCCATTGATATCTCGAGCACTGAAAGGTGAATGGAAAAGAAAACTACAGAGGAGCATCAAGGTATTGGAACCAACAAACATAATGTTATGGCATGAAATGAGATACGGGTAAGGACAGGCTGTGAGAAGGGGAATAATTATGAAGTTAATGAGAATGAAAAGACCATTACAAAATGCATCTCCATTAATGTTCATTTAAATGATAAAGAGCAAACATAAGCTCTTACAAAAGAATCCCACTATTACTTAGGGGCACACAAAAAAAGAGAGTTAACATTGAGCATTACTCTGGAGAGGACTTAGAAACTACATGAAGATCCACAGCAGTCCAATTGTTCAAAATGAATCCGGGAGGACAAGGGTGTATCATTGAAACATCTTTAATTGCATCATCCCCTTTGTCAATAACATTTATACTGACGTTCTGAAGACCCCTTTCAATCAATAACAGCGTGCTTTGTGAATTATCTTGCCCTGGGTACATCATTCCTGCAGATGTAAATGTTTTTGACAAAAGAGGATAGGCTATGGGCTCTCATTCTAATTCCCGACCCGAGGCTCTTGTAATCCTCCTTTCTTGATCTTTCTGCAATTGTGGATTGTATGGTTTTAACCATAATGAATGATTAGGGTGATATGTACATGCAATGTATGAATGAATGAATAAATGTCAGTCATGCGTAAGTATGCAAAAAAATAGGTGTTGATTTCAAGATAGCCCCATACTTAGGCATTTCATTAATCAAAAGAGGCCATTACAAAATGTTTTGCCATCTCTGATTTAATAGTTACACAAATTTCCTAGCCACATCGCCTTGTTTCTTCACTCGTTCTAGGAATTCCGACGTGCTTGATCTTTGGCTCGGAGGGAATTGGCAACTGAGAGCTTTGGCTTCCTCGATAATTGCACGATTTGCACGGCCGCGCCTTACAATTTCATTGATCAAACCGCCGAGATGCATATCTTTTCTTGAGAGCTCTTTCGTAGGCACGAATGTCTGTCATCTTTGGCCATTCCTTTCTTCTAGGGTTTTTAGGAGAGTATCCAAATGTTCTTTGATGAGCTTGCGGTGTATTTTCTAAATCTCGTATTTTCCCTCTTAGCTCTTGGACGCTCGGATCGACTAGTCATTAATTGCAGACACGGTTTCAGTATTCAACATTCTTCTTCCTTAAATATAGCACGTGCGCTTTTTTTTTCTTCTTCCCGATTGAAAGTGAAACATTGGTAAGTCGAGTCCGGAATCGAACCATGGCTTGAATCAAGCTGTTTGTCTACGTTGGCAGCGATCAAGTGAGCTATATCCCCGTACTTTTCAGTGAAGATGCCCCTAATGTCTGAGTCCCACTGTTTCTAGATTCTAGTCAAGTCTTCGTGGTTATTCCGACGAGCATTCATAGTCACATGCTCGGGAAGATTGGAGATACATCCTTCCTTTAAACTGTCCCTTTTTGCTTTCTGGGTTTTCAAAAACCAGTTTCGAACCACAGTATTTTTCTCGGTTACTTATGTAATTGACTCCTCCACCAGAAACCCGTTTTGGGCAACCAATCTTTAATCAACACCTTCCTAACAAAATGCCTATGATGCATGATGAAAAAATATATATATAAAAATGAAGACAAATAACCTTGGTTAGTAATCACAACAAATATAAACGAAGAAAAACTATGGAAAATCTAACAAATTAAGCTATTCAATCGTGCATTTTGGTGAAACCGACCTACGTTTTTTTTTGCTTTTTTTTGTTTTTACCCCATCATACTTTACAAAATAAACTTACCCCACATGCTCATCAGATAATCTACCCGATCCAATTTTATTAAACAGACCTAATTCTCTTGTAAAAACAAATATAAATGTAAAAGAAATAAAAAGTAAGAGGCGTTTCTCCCATGTACTTATTTTGGTGACTATTCGACGGACGAAGTTTCGGCATGGTTCTAATCGGGTGGCTCATACGGTTCACTATATGCGATTTTGGTTCTAAAAAGGTACTCGAATTGTCCATACTGTCGCCTACTAAGGCTAGTACGGAGCCTCGGTTATCGCCCATCATAGGCTCGCGAGCTCAATTCGAGGATTACATTTACTTATGCCTATGCGGAGGGACAAGTTAACTCACGAAAGCATAAGTCATATGTAACCCGGAAGTATTCACTTTGTGAGAGGGACGAGTTAACTCACGAAGGCATAGCGTTTACTTCCACTTAGCGAGACTGAGCCCGGGTAGAGAGCTCATGTTATGCAAAAATGCAAGTGCAGTGTGTGTGGGAGAAACTCACAAACCTTTTCGTTTTTATTTAAAAAAACTAAAACCGTAAAAACTTAGAGCTGAAAAAAAAAAGATAAAACAAGTTAGAAAAATATTTACAACATGATGCAAATGCATTACTTTTCAAAAAACAAAATTTAAGGATCACGACTAAATATTAATTTGAACAAGGAGTTTCGAAAATTTTGACAACACGCATTTAACTCCAGACTCGACTCTCAAAAATTGTCCCCAGTGGAGTCGCCAGCTGTAGTGACCTAAAATTTGTTCGGGCGCTAATTGAGGCGATTATTGAAAATTTGAAAACAGAGTTTCAATTTTATTTAAAAAAGGGAGTCGCCATCGATCTTTTTTCCCAGGTGTGATCGGACACCTAATAAATCCTCTTTTTTAAAAGAAAAATTATTTTTTGAATTTTCTTAAAAAAGGACCGAGTTTAGGTCTACATCAAAATTCCAGTGAAAAATAGGGTTCGGGAGTCAGTTACGCGCGAGGAAGGTATTAGCACCCTCGCGACGCCCAAAATTGGTATCTCGTTAAACGCGTGTTGTCTTAATTTTCAAAAATACGAGTTCAATTTAATATTTAATCGTGATCTGATTGAAACACGAGAATTTTTTTTGAAAACACGAAAATTTTGAAAATACGAAATTTTTGAAACACGATTTTTTTTTAAAACACGAAGATTTTTGAAAACGACGATTTTTGAAAACACAAAAATTTTGAAAAACAATTTTTTTTTGAAAAACACGAAAATTTTGAAATACGAGAATTTTCGAAAACGCGAAAATCTTTGAAACACGAAAATTTTCGAAACACGAAAATTTTTGACACTCGAGAATTTTTGAAAACACGAACTTTTTAAAAACATGAAAATCTTTGAAACACGAAAATTTTCGAAACACGAAAATTTTTGGCACTCGAAAATCTTTGAAAAACGAAAATTTTTAAAACACGAAAATTTTTTTACACTGGAGAAATTTTTGAAAACCAAGAATTTTTTAAAACACGAAATTTTTAAAAATACGAAAATTTTGATAAATTACATATTATCGTGTTATATACATTTTAAAAACAAAATTTTAATAATTTAAAAATAACCACAAAAATAATCATTTTATTTTAAAACTCGAAATTTTTTTAAATTTTTTTTTTATTTTTAAAAGGGCGTATCGTATTTAACACGAACCGATGATATTCACCCAACATAGCGATGAAATCAACGACAAGTGTTAAACCGATTCGTTGCCTTATTTATTAAAATTATTCGAATAATAATAAAATAAAATAAAGTAAAATAAAAAATATAAATACAAAATAAAAATATGCTTAAAGAAATATCAATAATATTAAAAACGAAATGTCATCAAAATACACGAATTAAATTAAAAGTGGGTAAAAAAGAAATTACCGAAAAGTCCAAAATACGGGCCTGATCGAATGGTTTACTCGTCTTTTTTTTCTTTTCTCTTTTTTTCTTTTTTATTTTTTTTCTTTTTTTTTTCTTCTTTTCTTTCTGTTGGGCCACGGGTTGGGCTGCTGCTACCTTCATGTACTGGGCCGGGTCCGACTGCTGGTGGGCTGCTGCTTGGGGAGTCTGCTGCTGCTCCTTGGGAAGTGGTCTGGCGTTTGGGTCGGCTGGAGTTGCACCGGGCCTGGTTTTGGGTTGCTGGTGGGTGTGTGTAGGCCAACTTGGAAATTTTTTTTTTGGGCTGGTAAGAGTTGCTTGATATTGGGCTGCTGATTTTTTTTTGGGTTTCTTCTACTCTTATTTTTCTTCTTCTCTCTTTTTCCTTCTTTTCTTTTTCTTCCCTCTTTACTCCCTTTTTTTCTTCTTTTTGCTCTAGCCACCACCGTCAATATGCTCCACCACCTTTGGAGCTCCGATCAAGCGCCGGCTATCACCAAAACGAGGCACTCCTTCCCCTCGAACTAGGTAACCCGAAAATGGAGTTGTGTGGGTTTATCTTGATTTTTTTTTTAATTTTTGGGTATGTTGATGATAATGAAATTGGGAGCAATTGGTGGAGAGGTTGAATGGAAAGGCTTGGGGTTATTTTTTTTTTTTGGTTCAGAAATGGGAGCTTTTTTGCTTGATTTGAATGTTTGAGTGGTTTTTTTTTTGATAGCCGAATCTCTTTTTTGGGGGGTTTCTATTTGCTTTTTTTTTCGTGGCCTCCTCCCCTTTTGGTGTGATTTTTCTCTTTTTATTTCTATCTTTTGCTTGTTTCCCATGCTATTTGCAGGTAGTGGGTGAAGAAGGAGCAACCACCCATGCTGGTGGCCGGAAAATCCGGGGAGTAGGTGCCCCAAATCGCGTAATCTGCCAGAGGGACCCAGTTGCAAATGCAGTAAAACTAGTGGGGTCAAAACGTAATTTCGAGAAAGTACCAGGGTCAAAGTGTAATTTTGGAAAAGTTTAGGGGTCGAAATGAAATTTTGGAAAAGTTTAGTGGTCAAAGTATAATTTTGGAAAAGTTCAGGGGTCAAAGTTTAATTTTGAAAAAGATAAGGGGTCAAAATGTAATTTTTATTTTTTGTAATTTTTTTTATTATTTTTTTAATTTTAAAAATTAAACACGAAATCGAGCCGGACAAAATTTAGTGCTTACAATATATATATATATATATATATTATCAACCTACATGATTTAATGCTCCTTCCCCACAACTGTTTACATAATACTCCGAACTAAACGTGGTCCAGTAGATTTGGATGAATTGAGTTGGGAAATTTGGTTTTCTCATTAGATTCGATGAAGTGGGCATTTCATGAATTTGGGTTAGTCTATTGTCACGACCTGGACTTTAATCAACCAAATCAAGCAAATTTATTGAATAATTCGTTTTTAAGTTGTTTAAGTCAACCTAAAATACTCAAAAGTCTCAAAGCGATCTTCTCATGGAAACAGTTTTCTTTTTACATTACAATTTTAGAGGGATGAATTACACAAGATTTTTCTTCACCATTTGTATAAATTTTTAAACACTAAAAAAACACTATATCTTTTACTTACAGAATATTTTTTTTGCCAAACTTACATCATATTTTAATAATAATTATTTTTATATATCTAATATTATTAAATTTACAATATACTATTAAGTCTATAATAATGTCATTTATTTATCAAAATTTTAGACGTTATAGAATTATGGCTATTATACACTTACAAAAATAGAAGTAATGGGTAGTGAGTCGAAGTTGACTTCAAAGGTCAAATATGTTGGATCTAGTGTTTTAAGTGTAATATATTAGTTTGTATACTTGTATTTTTTCGAACATATTGATTTAATAAAATTATCCATGAGTTGTATTAATATTTTTTGTATATTGCCCTCAATGATTTTTGCACGCAAAACAAAATAGAAGCAAATATTAGCTCACTAGTTATCTAATGTTTAACTAATATTAAGCGGTATTACGTGATCAGATCATAATACAAAAAAATTGCTTATATTAGTAGATGGACCTAAACATGTCCTTAATTTAATTGGAAAATAAGAAAACCAATTGAAAGACTAACATGTCGTCTATCAAGTCTAATTGGGGAGATGTTTTTGTCTTAAGCATCAGAGTGGATAACTCCCAGGATATAGAGACATATATGTGACTGACTAGACTAAACATTGAAAAGAACCCAAGTAGATAGATCCTGAATTCGTTTATGGATTTATTCACTTGTGACATTCATAGTGTGACATAATTTAATCTTGAGTGGATGATAAACTATATATGTGTGACTCACATACTTTGACGTAAGTAAAAGCTTGAATTCAAATAGATAAGGAATCGAAAGCTAGTGCATTAGGTATACGACTTTTGTAATATGTAGCATGATCTTCCACAATTCGTTGTGGCAAGTTAAGGTATTTCCGGCACTTAACGAGTTTGTTTTCTAGTATTTTTATACGTTTTTATTTGCTTATGTTTAATTTTGGTAAAATAAGCGTTTTTATGTAGTTTTTAGTATTTTGACAACCCATAAGGCCAACTCGGGCCTCGGGGATGACTAATGGGTTATTTGAGTGTGTAGAGTATTAATTTGTCCATAAGTATACAAGGAACAACGTTCGTGTCTCAACATCAACATCTGGTGTCGCGACACTGAACTTTTAAGCATTAAGGGCTAAAAACAGGATTGAGTCGCGACGTGGGGGTCTTGGCATCGCGGCGTTGTGATGTAAGAGTGACTAGATGGAGATATCAGCGGCCGCGTGAACAGAAATTCAAAGTTGTATTTTGTTTATTAAACCAGGGGTATTTTAAGAATAAATTACCCTAAGGTAACCCTAATTTGTCCCTATATAAACACGATCTTATACTCCCATTTAAAAAGGTTGAAAATTAGACATTTTTCACACTTAAATAGTTTTCTTTGTAATTTTATTTTATGTTCGCTTAGTCGGGATTTTCCTTGTTCCGATGTGAAGACGATCGTGAGGGGATATTGCTCCGGAACTGCGCATATATTTATTAAGGAGCTTTCTCCTACTTCTTATTTTTTTATTTATATTTTTGTTAGGCTGATCAACTGATGTTTATATGAATATTAGAATAAGTTGTGCGTATTTCATATCTAACATGTTTCAATTATGGATCTGATTTATTAATTAAGTAATTATTTACCTAAAATTGAGAATTTATTCAAGAGTACTTAGTATATTAGGGAGTGACGTCCCTAATAGAATATCAAGACAGGTGAGATCGAAAGGGGGTAGTCTGTCAAGTATAACTTGTGCCAAGCGGTGAGACCGAGAGGGTATCTGTATGCCTAGGAAGAGACTGAGAGGGTGACTTAGGTGGTAATCCTTAGTGAAGATAAGACCAAGAGGGTATTCGTAGCTAAGGATGGTAAACAACTTAGTTTAAGGTAATTAATGACTTAGTTAATAATTAGGAATTTAATCGATTATAGGCTGAGAGCTCGTATTGTCAACACTAGGAGTAAGAAATTCCATTAGCTTAGTTTAAGTTAATTAATTTAATTAGTTTAATAAATATTTTAACTTGGATTTGCACTACTAATTCGAAGCTCGATTAGATTAGTACTTATTTTCTGCAATTAATTTAATAAGAAATTTCGCCAATCTATAATCCCTTGGGTACGATCTTTGTAATACTTTCCAAGTGTTTCGTTGTAAACAAATTATATTACAATTTGAACTGTATACTTGCGGACACCGCTACTTAATTTTATTATCTTTTTGCTACAGTATTTCCAGTTCAGACGTTCGCACGTTTGGCGGTGGTCAAGGTTGGCGTCGTTGTCGAGGATTGTGACGGTGAAAATTGTTATTAATTTAATTGCTTTGTGAAATAATATTAGTCGAAAGATAAACGAGTTAGATAGTGTGTTAATTTTTTTATTTTAATTATTTTAGCTATTTTTGTTTATTCAAATATTTTTAGATACCTTGTGGACTATTTAATTTAATCATGAATGCGGTTGATTATGAATTTAATGATAATAGCAGTTGGGATGAGGAATGCGAAATGACAGCATGGTATGACGATGACATATACGAGGAAGGATTTTACGAAGAATGGGAGATTGAGGAGAATCATAGGTTGCTCATGATGGAGTTGCAACACAGAATTAAAGTAATAACTCCATTAGATTAGGTCGTGCATGATGTTCCTAACTCTGATCACGAAGACCCATGTGTTGCTGTCAACCATCTAGAACCAGATTGTATAAAACCATTGGATGAAAACAATAACAAAGCATCAAGTTGGATGATCGGAGCCTTGACAAACAAATGGAGTTATGCTGAAAAATACAATATGCCTAAATATTCAGTTCAATAGGAACTGAATTTAATTATGGATGATGATATATATAGGCAGTTATGTGAGCAACATATGAGAGGCTTATGGGTCTCTCCTATACCGGATCCAATTATAAGTACTTCCTGGACTTGTAACCCAATACTTGTTTTTCTATTTCCCAAAATAAACATAATAAATTAATTTAAATTAATTAATTTCCCAATTAAATAATTTTCTCAACCCGATTCTAATTCCGTTAAAATCATGACAACTTTATTATAAAAGAGTTTATGAGAAAATATATTTAATATTTCCACATTCAACGGATTCACAATGACCAATTAATTTAATTCTATTTTTAAACTTCAACTATTTAATTAATCAATTAAATAATAATTCGACAAACTATAAATTAATTTTCAGGTCATTCCCATTTAGAGAAAACCACATTCATTTCCAAATGTTTCTCATTTCTCTAAGTTTACCATTTCTATCAATTTATATTCATTTGATTCAACATGCAATTTATTTCTGTTTTCAACGAGCTAGCGAAGGAACCAATTGGACATATGCGATTAGGGCTAAAATGATTTATAATTAAGTTCCAACTTTTCATCTATTAATTATAAACTCATTTAGTCACGAAATCATTCCACTATAGTATCGTGACTGAGCTCTCCCTAATGACATACCATTACGAAAGCAACTTGATCAATACTCATGCAATGACCTTGTCATAAATGTGTTACCCTCATAAGATATCCTTAATCTCTTTAAGATAGATCCGTTCTCCCAATATGATCCTATTTTATCTAATGATAATCATTACATCTTCTTTCATGAAAAGTCAATTACTATAAAATAATAATCAAGTCATTCATCATAAAGACGAACGACTCGTAGCCACGTTCACTTTTTATCCATCATGTAATGCTAATGAGAGGATATCATTTGTCCATATCTTGGGCTTTGAATTCTACTATTGTGAATGATGCTACATACTTCAGAAGTCGTATACTCAATGCACCAACTTTCAATTCCTTATCTATCTAAACTCAGACTTTTACTTATATTAAAGTATACGAGTCACACATACATAGCCCATCATCCACTCGAGATTAATGTATGCCACACTTTGAATGTCACAAGTGAATAAATTCATAAACAAATTTAGAATCTATTCTTCTTAGGTTCAGTTTTATGTACTGTCAGTCTAGTCAATCACATCTATATCTCAATCTTTTGGGAGTCATCTGCTCTGATGCCCAAAACAAGGCATCTCTCCAATTGGACTTGATAGACGGTAGATTAGTCTTTCAATCAGTTTGCTCATTTCTGATTAGACTAAGGACATGTTTAAGTTCATCTACTAATATAAGTTGTCTTTCCGTATTACTATCCGACCACGTAATATAGCTTAGTATTAGTTAAATATAAGACAACCAATGAGCTAATATTTGCTTATGTGTTGTTTTACATACAAAAACCATGTGAGGAAAATATACAGAGAGTATTAATGTAATTCATGAATAATTTTATTAATTAATCTGTTAAAAAAATTCAAATGTACATAGACAAAAATACTACACTTAGGGCATCATATCCAACAATATACGTGACTCATATACTTTGATTTAAGTAAAAATCTGAGTTCAAATAGATAAGGAATTGAAAGCTGGTGCATTAGATATACAACTTCTGTTGTATGTAGCATCATTCACAATAGTGGAATTCATAGCCCAATTAATGGGTAAATGATATCCTCTCATTGACATTACATGATAAATGAAAAATAAACGTGCCACGAGTCATTTTTCTTTTTGGTAAATGACTTGATTACTATTTGACAGTAATTGACTTTTCATGAAGGAAGATGTAATGGTTACCATGAGATAAAAAAAATCATATTGGGAGATTCATTCTCCCAAAGAGATTAAGGATATCTTATAAGAGTAACACACTTATAACAAGGTTATTGGACGAGCACTGATCGAGTTGCTTTCGTAATGGTATGCCGTTGGGGAGAGCTCAGTCACGATACTATAATGAAATGACTTTGTGACTAAATAAGTTTATAATTAATAGGCGAAAAGCTGAAACTAAATTATAAATTATTTGAGCCCTAATTACATATGTTCGATCGTTCCCTTCACTAGCTCATTGAAATCAGAAATAAATTGCTTGTAGAACCAAATGAATGGAAATGGATGGAAATGATGAAGTTAGATAAATGGGTCACATTGACAAATGGATGCGTTTTCTCACTGAGTATAGATATGACTTAAGAATTAATTTAAGGTTTTTGAATTATTATTTAATTAATTATAATTAAAAAATGAAGTTCGAAAATTGAATTAAATTAATTACCCATTGCGAGTTTATTGAATATGAAAATTAAATATATTTCCTCACGGATTCTTGTACAGTAAAGTTGTCATGACTTGAACGAAATTAGAATTGAGTTGAGAAAATTATTTGGGAATTTAATTTAGTTAATTTGACTAATTAAATTAATTAAATAAATTATATTTATTTTGGGATATAGAAATCATGTACTGTGTTAGATTAAATTATAAAGTGTTGAGTTAAAAGTTCAAGAAGCGTATATAATTAGATCCAATACAGGAGAGACCCATTCTACTTAGAGTGAAATATTATTTTCTATAAAATAAATATTACTTGTGTTTTACTAATTTAACTAGGATTCTCTTATCTTTCCTTATAAATAGATGGCACTGATAGAGCTATTTACAAAAGTTTCATATAAGTTTGATATATTATTATTTTGCTAGAAAGTGGTGAGAATGTATTTTTTAAGAATAAATTCTAATTTTTGGGAATTACAATTCTACTAGTTTCTATTGAGAGAGAATTACTTTTCTACTTAAAGTAATAAATAGTTTTTGGGTTTGTATTTAGTTCATGATTGTTTGAGCCCACACTCAAAACAATTCGTAGAACGAGAATGGTGGAGAAGGTTGTTCGGTTGAAGCTAAGAACGTCTAGTATCCGTCTCACACAAAATACAAGTACTTTTTGGAAAAAAAAAATTATTACTATAAATATTACAAACTAACTCAATATTCAAAATTTTTAATTTTCCACTATGACTGAAAACTATTTTTCTAAACCAGATTTTTCCAAGAATAGATTGTGGTTTCCAACCTCAATTGTTACAACTTCCATTCGCTTTCCCCTTGTAGGAAGGTAAAAATGTTTTATATATCATTACATGCATATTTGAATATTTTAAAATATTTTTATGACTATGATTTTAACGAGAAAAGATTGTATGAAACTCTGATTTCATGTCATCCCTATCCCTTTCCAATAGGAGAATGACAAATCAGATTTTTCCTCTTGATTTTCAGCCTTTTCCTCCTAAAAAAATTCAAATCCGACTAAAACAGCTAAAAATCAGTAAGCAAAATCTGAGTTGTCATTCTCTTATTGGAAAGGGATAGAGATGACATGGAATCACAGTTTTATACAATCCTTTCTCGGTTTTAACATACATTAACTATATAGATAGAGGCGTGAAATTCATAGTACGAGTATCAAGCTAGAAAATCCTAAATTTGTTCTAATGCTCCAAATTTGTACAAAATGCAGTACTGCTTAATGGTTGATATCGTTGCCTCTTTCAATGGAAATTGATCCCAATAGACCGTCCACATGAATATGAAGAAGCATGAGTCATGTACCTTGGGAGTTTGATAAAAGAATTTCGAAAATTCAAGTGCATCCATTGCATCAATTTCAGTGTTGTGCATATATGATGGAGATTGATATGCTGGAAGATGGTTCACTCTAACTCCGATGAAAAATGTGTTGTTTCCTTCTTCACAAATTTCAACAAGTTCCTCGGTTTTCTCATCTTCACTATAATCATTGACGAATTTGCCATATCGTTCAATAAGATTTTTGGTTAATGGCGACTTTGAGTTAGGAGATTGAATTCGAGTAGACATTAATGGTGGAATATACAAATGTGGATCATAACCAAAACCGAATATGAATGTAAGATGTTTTGTAGTAGACTTTAATTGTATCCCAATCTTAGTATAGTCATCAGATATTAATTAAATCATAAGTTGAGTTGGAATTTGATATTGCGCACCTACCATAGATGACATTTCTATCAAGATTCTAGACGAGCTTGGAACATTGGTTACTTTGTATTCGAGTTGAATATCATCAAACTCGATGTATAGATCAAAGGTAAAAGGAGTAGATAGATGTCTTGACCTCCTTTGATTAAATAGAGTAATAACAATTTTAATCCTTCGTAATTATAAAATATTCAATTTAAACCTTTTAAACAATTTTTTTTTACCTTTAATCCTAAATTTTTAAAATTTGATTTCAACCCCAAATACCTCTTGGCATCCCCTATGTTTGACCTTGGGTATCTAACTTAATTGGTTTAAGAATATGATATAATTCTAGTTTTTTATGTAATAAAAATAGAAAGTCAACAATTAAATTATCTCCTCCATCTAACTTTTAATTAATTACCATTTCAAATGAATATTCTAAATACTTCATAAAACCATTTGATAAAATGTACCGTTAACATTGACATTAATAACACTATAAAAATTTGTCAAAAAAAAAACACTATAAAATATATTATTAACAACATCTCTTTGAAAACTTAATAACAATATTACAAAATATATAATTAATACTAAAAAATAATAAATTATTTACAAATAGAAAAAGCTGCACGAAAAATCTCAACTAATTTACGCTTCTAATTGATAAATTTTGTTTTATTTTTTATATAAATAAAAAAAATATTTTAATTAAATAATGTGATCTCAGTAAGATGACAGCCACCCAATTATTCTTCACTGGATTTTTTTTCTTATAAAATACAAGACTAAAAAGATTATGAAATCTCAGAAAAGCCCGTGAATAGCTACAGAAACATTCTAAAATCAGCTAGTAAATTTACATAGACATTAAGGGCAATTCCATTGCTGAATTCCTCATCAATTTCAGATCTTTTTTTAAAGCTGCTATTCCATCCTCATATCATTCCCGTAAACTTTCCCAACATGGCTGCTACAGCTGCTTTGAGATTGATTACTACTACTAAGTCGTCTTCCTCATCCAATGCTGCTTCAATTTCTCCCTCTAGCGGTATATTCTTGGCTCCTCGAACCTTGTCATTCTCGGCTTCTGCTCTATCAGGTGATAAGCTTGTTTCCAAAACTATTACTTCTTCCCGGCAAATAAAACGAACTCCTTTCATCATTTCACCGAAAGCAGTTTCCGATTCTCAAAACTCTCAAACATGTTTGGACCCCGACGCTAGTAGAGTAAGCCTTATGTTTATCACTGTTTCTGACATGCTCAAAGATCTAAGCTTTTTTTTTTTTAATATGCATTTTGATGAAAATGTGGGAAATTCTTTTTGTTTTTGGAAATTTTTGTGATTATTATTTTGGCAGAGTGTTTTGGGGATTATTTTGGGAGGTGGAGCAGGGACAAGGCTTTACCCACTAACAAAGAAGAGAGCTAAGCCGGCTGTTCCATTAGGAGCAAATTATAGGCTAATTGATATTCCGGTTAGCAATTGCTTGAACAGTAATGTATCAAAAATCTACGTTCTCACTCAGTTCAATTCTGCTTCTCTCAATCGTCACCTTTCCCGTGCATATGCTAGTAACATGGGTGGTTACAAGAACGAAGGGTTCGTCGAAGTTCTTGCTGCTCAGCAGAGTCCTGAGAACCCAAATTGGTTCCAGGTCTGTTGTTGATTATATCACTCAAATGGATTTTAAATTTGGTACTTCTTTGGGGTTTTGATTTACTAAAATTTGAGTTTGAATGTACAGGGGACAGCAGATGCAGTGAGGCAGTATTTATGGTTGTTTGAGGAGCATAATGTTTTGGAATTCTTGGTTCTTGCTGGGGACCATTTGTATAGAATGGATTATGAAAAGTTTATCCAGGCGCATAGAGAGACTGATGCTGATATCACTGTAGCTGCATTGCCCATGGATGAAAAACGGGCTACTGCTTTCGGTCTGATGAAGATTGATGAAGAAGGGCGTATAATTGAATTTTCTGAGAAACCGAAAGGGGACCAACTTAAAGCTATGAAGGTAGAATCTTTATTTGGATACGAATTTCATGCTGTTATTGTTTTTCAGGTTCTGAGTTTGATGGTGTTGTTTTAGGTTGATACAACAATTTTAGGTCTTGATGATGAGAGGGCAAAAGAGATGCCTTACATTGCTAGTATGGGCATATATGTTGTTAGTAAGAATGTGATGTTGGATCTTCTTAGAGAAAAGTTTCCGGGTGCCAATGATTTTGGAAGTGAAGTCATTCCCGGTGCTACTTCCATTGGGATGAGGGTAAGTATGCTTTTCATATATCCCTTAATCTGTATGGCTGTTACCTTTATCAAGCTCATTGTTAGAATTTTATGCATGATGGGATTCAACTATGTTGCCACATTGATCTTTTCTTCACTTCATGGAGAAATAGTTATACTTGTTTGGAGTTCTAATTGCTTTTAAATCCATGTAGGTGCAAGCTTACCTGTATGATGGCTACTGGGAGGACATTGGTACCATTGAGGCATTTTATAATGCAAATCTGGGAATTACCAAAAAGCCAGTGCCAGATTTCAGGTTGTTTTAGTTCATCAATGCATTATTATTATGACTAGTTGATGATAAAATTAATTACCTTTATGGTTTTGATCTTTCTTCCTAGCTTCTATGACCGATCGTCTCCAATCTACACCCAGCCTCGATATTTGCCTCCATCCAAAATGCTTGATGCTGATGTTACAGATAGTGTTATTGGTGAGGGTTGTGTGATTAAGGTCAGTTCCTTGGGGCTATGGCAATATTCTGCCTATGGAAGTTAGACAATTGATGAGAGTTAATCATCATGGTATTTTGGTTGATTGCAGAACTGTAAAATTCACCATTCTGTTGTTGGTCTTCGATCTTGCATTTCTGAGGGTGCAATCATAGAAGATACCTTACTGATGGGAGCAGATTATTATGAGGTATAATGGCCTGAAAATAATTAGCTTTCTTTTATATTTGACACATACTATTGCCTCTGTGACAATCTCCTCTTTTCCTTCGTCCAGACTGATGCTGACAGAAGGTTTCTTGCTGCAAAGGGAAGCGTTCCAATTGGTATTGGAAAGAATTCGCACATCAAGAGAGCCATTATTGACAAGAATGCTCGAATTGGTGACAATGTGAAGGTTGTTTTTATTTTTTATTTTTACCTTACATAAATTTAGTCATTTACTATGATTTTTTTGTGGTCTCAGCACAGTAGTTAACCCTCAGGGAGAGATATGAGTTTCAGTCCCTAAATTCTCACCGGCACCTTGGTGCTGCTTTCTTCTGCATGGAACTTAGTCTAGCATAAAAATTCTTCTCCTCAGCTCTTTTCCTAGATTTAGCATAAAAATTCTTCTCAAGGCAATAGTACAAAGTTCTTAACTGAATGCCAACAAAAAACAAATGTATTTATTGCAATAACAACTTCAAGAACATTTTATCCCATCTAAAAGATCTATGTTTATTAGATTTCCAAGGTTAAAACGTTGACAATGAATGTTGCATTTTTTTTTCAGATCATTAATAGTGACAATGTGCAAGAAGCTGCAAGGGAAACGGATGGATATTTCATAAAGAGTGGGATTGTGACAGTAATCAAGGATGCCTTAATTCCTAGTGGAACTGTAATCTGAGGAAGCTTACATTACCACTGCTTAAGGTACTGTTCCAATAGCCTCGAGAAAGTATGCAATTGCACATCTTCCACCTTTTCTTATATCTGATGTAATTTCCCATTGTGATGTATATATTTAGGTAGTATAATAATATATTAAATAGAGAGAGGACCTTCTGAATTATGCTGTAAAGTTCATGTTTCAGCTTAAATAAAATAACAACTTTATTCCATAATTTGTCTGCAAATTTTATGTTTTACCAGTGTTATTGTGCCTTTCGGAGTGGTTGTGAAACACCCCAAACCCGACCCACGAGCCTTGACCGGATCTGGTATGTTCCTCGAGAAAACATTTGAAAATCTGTTTGTTACTTAGGAAAAATTTGTGTGGTTTTGAAGAAGGATTTGCTTGTGTTGGGTTCAATTGAAAACTTTTGTTAATTTAGAAATCAGGGATTTATTAAAAACCTTGTTTTTAAATTGGAAATCATTTGTGTTTAGGTGTCAAAACATTTTACGTTTATTTGAAAAACAATTTAAGTAACCTTTGATTTAATATTAACAATATCGTGGCAAAAATAAATGAAAGCGAGCATAAAACAGTCTCATACTTCGGCCTTATTACATCAAAAACAAAACCCAAATTAAATCCAAAATAAAGTCCCGGGTGAGCATGGCCACCACTAAGCTCCTGCCAGGCCGGTCCATCACCGGCGTCACTGAAAAATATCCCACAACGGGGTGAGTCAAACGGACTCAATGTGTCTCGCCAACACTAAATCCCAACGATTTAGGCATAACAATTCATACATATACAAATAGCAATTAAATATAATGATGCAATCCCGAACCCAAACCTAGATGCCATCCGCTACACATCACCTGTACCAACTATCACACCGTGGGGACTACTAAGTCGACCCACCCATCCGCTACACATCATCGAAGCGATCAGCTGCGATCGGCGTGCTCATCGCCCTTATAAATTTGTGGCATAGCCACCAGATAATTATTTGTGACCTAAGTCACCACATTCAGATATTGTGACATGAGTCACCACATTCAGATTATGTGACCGAAGTCACCACATTCAGATATTGTGGTATAAACCACCAGATCACTTCCCCTTTCATAATCACCCATATGCCCCATGTCATACAAATATGCATAAACCATGTCATATTCCTTATTCACATTCTTATAGTTTCACATATGTGCCATATGAGATCATATCATACCCATAGTAGGAGTGGGTAAGCGTACTGAGTACTTTGTACCATTGCATGGTACCTTAGCCATATCTTTCACATTCTTATTAACACATGCATTAAAACATTACCATAAATCTATTAAGAGATAGTGTGGGGTACACACCTGATATACTTATCGCTTCCACTGAAATTCCCGAAAAATCTCGATCTAATGCTTTAGATCTCTAGTTCCTATATTCGCCAACCTAAGCATGTTAACAACAAGCCATTCGGCTAAAATAGTCAAATCCAGAAGGGTTAACGCAACCAACTTCTTACCTTCTTTGCCGATTTGTTACTACACAAATCCGGAAACTTCGTGATAACTCTTCTTGTAATCGGCCAACTATTAAATCACTTAACCAGGTTAATTTGGCTTTCCAACAAATAAGAAACAGATCTGAAACATCAACTATGGCCTTGACCGAATACCATAAGCACTTACCTTGTGGATCTAAAATCCGAAATTGTCCTTGCTCCTAGTGATGTCGAAATCCCTATAGGTATATGTTAGATTCCATTCTAACATTTAAATGAACAAGATAAATGGCCTTCGGCCTATGGCTACACACGTTTACCTTAGATCTTGAAATCCCGAGGTCCTCCTCCCTTGTTGTCGACGATGACAGAATCCGAAACCCTCCTCCTTGAGTTTTGGCCATAAAGCAACAATGTGGTTAGGGTCTTGATTTTGACGATCGAGAGAAGAAAATAATAAATCGACATCAAAGAGATTTCTTACCAAAGAAGAAAGACCAACCGCAAATGATCAACCACCTTCAAAAAATCGACAAGGAGATTTGCAGGGGAAATCGATTCAGAGAGTGCCAAAGAAGTGAACTTTTGGCTTTGAACAATCGGCTAGGGGTTGGGGTTTATTCGGCTTCTAGATCCCAAAATGGAAGTGATGTTTCGACACTTTAATGGTGAAAAGAAAAATGAGAAGAGGATGAGGGCTATAAGGGGTTCGGCTATGGCTCTCAAATGGTGATGGAATATTCGGCCATATAAGGAAAAAGGTGCAAAATTTAATGTTGAACGAAAAAAAAGAAGAGGAGGAGAAAGTAGAAGAATTTCGGCTTAAAGAGAAAGGTGAGAAAAAGAATGAAATTCGGCACCTAATCCCCTTAGTATGACCGATTGCCTCACTTACTCCCCCCTTGAATTCGGCTAACACTCAAACATTAGCTCATCCTTGCTTTTCTCCTATTTTATCTCTTATCTTCCCATTTAAAAATAATTAAAATAAAATCATAATTTATCCTTACCTTAGCCGAAATTTTAAAAGGATTTAGCTCATCTTAAGCTCATCCTCTTAGTATCCTATTGCCGCCCACCTCTCTTGCTCCTTCTTTGCAAAATAAAATTCTTTTATTTGCTTCCCTTGCAGCTCGAACCTAGCCCCTTGCACCCTGCTTGTGGCGTCACCTACCAAGCCTTAAGTGGCACCTCCAAGCCACTTAAACAAGCCCATTTTTGTGTCATATTTCCCTACAATTTCTCTTAAGGCCTCTCTGCCTAGCTTCCTCTTTTAAACTTAAAATCGATAATTTCTAAAGCATTCACTACACTCTAGAGTTCACAAAATTCATAAAACACATTATAACACACAAAGGCATGCCATTTCATATTATTAAGCAAAATGCACAAGCCCGTTTTTCGGATATTACAGTTCTACCCCTTAAAATAATTTAGTCCTCGAAATTACAGCTAAAATAAGTGAGGGTATTCTTTGTCGCATTGCTTCTTACGGCTCCCACGAAGCCTCCTCAGATCCATGATTACGCCATAACACTTTGACTAGAGGAACCGACTTCCTCAGTAACACTTTCACATCGCGTTCGAATCTGAATCGGCTCTTCCTCGTAGGACAAATCGGCCTTAGTTCCACTTCCTCAAGCGGTACTACATGAGATGGATCCGATCGATAACGACGTAGCATGGACACATGGAATACGTCGTGTATCGCTTCAATTTCACGAGCAACTCTAATGGTATGCCCGCTGGTCCAACTCGCTTCAATACCCGATAGGGCCCTATAAACCTTGGACTTAACTTCCTTTCCGGCCAAATCTCATCACCTTCTTCCAAGGCGACACTTTAAGAAACACTTGATCTCCCACATCAAATTCTATTTCCTTCCGTTTGAGATCTGCGCACGACTTACGCCTATCGGATGCTTCCTTCAACCGCGTGCGAATTACCTCAACCTTCTCCTCGGATTCACCACAATCTACGGACCCAAAACTCGGCGTTTCCCTAATTCCGTCCAACACGTAGGAGTTCGACACTTCCGACCATACTGGCGCTTCATATGGTACCATTCGAATACTCGCTTGATAGCTGTTATTGTAAGCAAATTCCGCTAACGACAAATATTCTTCCCAACTACCTCTAAAATCTATCACACAGCCTCTCAACATATCCTCTAACACTTGGATCACTTGTTCAGACTGCCCGTCTGACTGTGGATGAAACGCCGTACTGAAGTCTAATCTGGTGCCTAAAGCCTGATGTAGAGCCTTCCAAAATCGAGACGTAAACCTTGGATCCCTATATGAGATAATAGATAGCGGTACTCCATGCAACCTCACAATTTCTGCCACATATAACTTTGCCAACTTCTGCAAAGAATAATCAACTCTTACCGGAATGAAATGCGCGGACTTTGTCAATCGGTCCACTATTACCCATACCGAGTCCTTCTTAGTAGGCGTAAGGGGAAGCCCACTAACGAAGTCCATGGTAATTCTCTCCCACTTCCACTGCGGAATCTTGATTGCCTGAAGCAATCCTGACGAAACTTGATGTTCAGCCTTAACTTGCTGACACGTTAAGCATTTCCCCACAAGTTCGGTAACTTCCCTCTTAAGACCAGGCCACCAAAATTGTTCCCTTAAATCTCGGTGCGACTTAGTACCTCCGGGATGCATAGCATAGGGGCTACTATGCGATTCTGAAGAATTCTCTGCGCCTTAACTCCTCATTCTTAGGCATACGGACCTTACCCTTGAAGCACAACACTCCATCATTTGCTAACACCATAATTCTCTAACTCCCCGCTCTGTACTTGCTGTAGCTTAGCACTTAAGTCCTCATCCACTAAGCGACTTTCCTTTACCTCCTTCACCATGTCGGCAACTTGCAGTCTCGCGACAAACTTCCATCGTCGTACAAGCTTAGATGTGCAAACATTGCCCTCAGATCCGACACCACTTTCCGACTTAAGGCATCCGCCACTACATTTGCCTTGCCCGGGTGATACTCTATGGAACAATCGTAATCCTTTAATAACTCCACCCACTTTCATTTGTCTCAAGTTGACTCTTTCTCGAGTCGTGAGATACTTAAGGCTCTTGTGGTCCGTGTAGATCACTGACTTCTCTCCATAAAGATAATGCCTCCATACCTTAAAAGCAAAGACCACTGCCGCCAATTCCAAATCATGCGTCAGGTAGTTAACCTCATGTGGCCTTAGTTGTCGAGATGCATAAGCCACAACCTTCCCGTCTTACATTAGAACACATCCTAATCCTGTGTGAGAAGCATCACAGTACACCACAAAGTCCTTCCCTGCCTCCGGCTGAATCAAGACCGGAGCTTCAGTCAAAACTCTCTTAAGTTTCTCAAAGCTCTCCTGTTGCTTATCTGCCCAAACGAAAGGTACTTCCTTCCTCAACAACTTTGTCAACGGTGCGGCTATTGATGAAAATCCTTCTACGAACCTTCTGTAGTAGCCTGCTAATCCCAAGAAACTACGAACCTCAGCCACAGACTTAGGTGGTTTCCAATCTAATACTGCCTCAATCTTTCGAGGATCCACCCTTATTCCTTCTGCAGACACCACATGTCCTAAGAAGGCAACTTTCTTAAGCTAAAATTCACACTTGCTGAATTTGGCATAAAGCTTTTTCTCCCTCAACACTTGCAACACTATCCGGAGATGCTCGTCATGTTCCTCCTCAGACTTGGAGTATACTAGGATGTCGTCGATGAACACAACGACGAACCTATCCAAGTAAGGTTGAAAAACCCGGTTCATCATATTCATGAACGCGGCTGGGGCGTTCGTCAAACCAAACGGCATTACTACGAACTCATAGTGTCCGTATCTTATCCTGAAAGTCGTCCATCTCAAGAACCCCGCGGCATCGCTGTGATCTATCGTGTCATCCCCATGCGATCTTCTTGCTGCCACCACCAACTGCGGTGGTGGTGGGGTGGTGGTACCTCATTCTCAGACCCTTGACCCGATCTAACGGGTTCCGATACGGCCATTCTGCCCTTACCACGTCCTCGTACATTACGACCACGTCCCCTAGAGCTCATTTCTACGGTCGTGATTAATCTGATTAAGAAATTTTATGCATTAGTATTTTGTTCCACTGATTATCCACGAAGAAATTTTATGAAAGAAGTTTTAGAAGTAGTTCTTTCGATCGATCAAAGTTTCAAGTCTTCTATCCTAATTTAGAGGAGCACATTCATTCAATATTCTTACCACACACATTCATCATTCAAACATTTTTGTCTTATTCCTACCCAGTGGGTATTTTCGTCATTTCACCTCTGAGGGTATTTTGGTAATAAGTCGAGGTCAATTTAAAAAATCTTAATAAATCAGGGTGCTTTGAAATTTTCAAAACTCAAGGGTACTTTTGAAAATTTTCTCAAATCAGAAGTATGGCAGAAATTTTTGGAAATCGGGTTATTTTGGTAATTTTGTAAGTCAGGGGTATTTTAGTAATTTTTTGTAAATCGGAACTAATTTGCAAAATTTTCAATCTAAACTCTGCTACAATTTAAAGGGGTAATTTGGTGGTTTTAAAAGCTAGGGCTTTTATAAAAATACGGCTAATCCCTTTCGGGTTTTAATCATTGAATTTAGCCTGTGACTGAGTCCTCTTGGTTAGGGTGAACCGTAGCTACGCACCAGGTAGGATTCGAGCGAAGAGGAGGTGAGTCACGAGGACTGCTTAAATACCAAGCTCTCCCTGAATCCAATCCTAGACATGCGTACAATGGTTGCCACACCCTAACTCGGCGACTTAGTTCACAGGTTTGTTTAATTAGACATTAGAGTTTTATGTAATTTGTTGGGGTAAACTAGTTCTAGGGTTTAAGTACTTAATATACTAATCTACGTTCCATTTATACCCTTCTACAAGTCATACTATAATTCATACAACAATTAGAGGTACTTACCTGGTGGACTTCGGGTCGGAGACTTAGGTGCCATGCCAGAAAACCTGCTCATTTCACAAAATCTTTCACAAAATTCGTTTGGGCTTAATTTTGAAAACGTTATGGGCTTTAATCCCAAGGCCGAGAGTTTAAAACTGGGTTCTGATACCAAGCTGAAACACCCCAAACCTGGCCCACGAGCCTTGACCGGATCTGGTATGTTCCTCGAGAAAACATTTGAAAATCTGTTTGTTACTTAGGAAAAATTAGTGTGGTTTTGAAGAAGGATTTGCTTGTGTTGGGTTCAATTGAAAACTTTTGTTAATTTAGAAATCAGGGATTTATTAAAAACCTTGTTTTTAAATTGGAAATCATTTGTGTTTAGGTGTCAAAACATTTTACGTTTATTTGAAAAACAATTTAAGTAACCTTTGATTTAATATTAACAATATCGTGGCAAAAATAAATAAAAGCGAGCATAAAACAGTATCATACTTTGGACTTATTACATCAAAAACAAAACCCAAATTAAATCCAAAATAAAGTCCCGAATCGAGCATGGCCACCACTAAGCTCCTGTAGGCCGGTCCATCACCGAGCGTCACTGAAAAATATCCCACAGCGGGGTGAGTCAAAGCGGACTCAATGTGTACAGCCAACACTAAATCCCAACGATTTAGGCATAACAATTCATACATATACAAATAGCAATTAAATATAATGATGCAATCCCGAACCCAAACCTAGATGCCATCCGCTACACATCACCCGTACCAACTATCACACCGTGGGGACTACTAAGTCGACCCACCCATCCGCTACACATCATCGAAGGCAGTCGCTACAGTCGACGTGCTCATCGCCCTTATAAATTTGTGGCATAGCCACCAGATAATTATTTGTGACCTAAGTCACCACATTCAGATTATGTGACCGAAGTCACCACATTCAGATATTGTGGTATAAACCATCAGATCACTTCCCCTTTCATAATCACCCATATGCCCCATGTCATACAAATATGCATAAACCATGTCATATTCCTTATTCACATTCTTATAGTTTCACATATGTGCCATAACAGATCATATCATACCCATAGTAGGAGTGGGTAAACGTACCTGAGTACTTTGTACCATTGCATGGTACCTTAGCCATATCTTTCACATTCTTATTAACACATGCATTAAAACATTACCATAAATCTATTAAGAGATAGTGTGGGGTATACACCTGATATACTTATCGCTTCCACTGAAATTCCCGAAAAATCTCGATCTAATGCTTTAGATCTCTAGTTCCTATATTCGGCCAACCTAAGCATGTTAACAACAAGCCATTCGGCTAAAATAGTCAAATCCCGAAGGGTTAACGCAACCAACTTCTTACCTTGCTGCCGATTTGTTACTACACAAATCCCGAAAACTTCGTGATAACTCTTCTTGTAATCGACCAACTATTAAATCACTTAACCGGTTAATTTCGGCTTTCCAACAAATAAGAAACAGATCTGAAACATCAACTATGGCCTTGACCGAATACCATAAGCACTTACCTTGTGGATCTAAAATCCCGAAATTGTCCTTGCTCCTAGTGATGTCGAAATCCCTATAGGTATATGTTAGATTCCATTCTAACATTTAAATGAACAAGATAAATGGCCTTTGACCTATGGCTACCACGTTTACCTTAGATCTTGAAATCCGAGGTCCTCCTCCCTTGTTGTCGACGATCTAGAATCCGAAACCCTCCTTCGAGTTTTTGGCCATAAAGCAACAATGTGGTTAGGGTCTTGATTTCGTGATCGAGAGAAGAAAATAATAAATCGACATCAAAGAGATTTCTTACCAAAGAAGAAAGACCAACCGCAAATGATCAACCACCTTCACAAAATCGACAAGGAGATTTGCAGGGAAATCGATTCAGAGAGTGCCAAAGAAGTGAACTTTTGGCTTTGAACAATCGGCTAGGGGTTGGGGTTTATTCGACTTCTAGATCCCAAAATGGAAGTGATGTTTCGACACTTTAATGGTGAAAAGAAAAATGAGAAGAGGATGAGGGCTATAAGGGGGTTGGCTATGGCTCTCAAATGGTGATGGAATATTCGGCCATATAAGGAAAAGGTGCAAAAATTAATGTTGAGCGAAAGAAAAGAAGAGGAGGAGAAAGTAGAAGAATTTGGCTTAAAGAGAAAGTGAGAAAAAGAATGAAATTCGGCACTTAATCCCCTTAGTATGACCGATTGCCTCACTTACTCCCCCTTGAATTCGGCTAACACTCAAACATTAGCTCATCCTTGCTTTTCTCCTATTTTATCTCTTATCTTCCCATTTAAAAATAATTAAAATAAAATCATAATTTATCCTTACCTTAGCCGAAATTTTAAAAGGGATTTAGCTCATCTTAAGCTCATCCTCTTAGTATCCTATTGCCGCCCACCTCTCTTGCTCCTTGCTGCAAAATAAAATTCTTTTATTTGCTTCCCTTGCAGCTCGAACCTAGCCCCTTGCACCCTGCTTGTGGCGTCACCTACCAAGCCTTAAGTGGCACCTCCAAGCCACTTAAACAAGCCCATTTTTGTGTCATATTTCCCCTACAATTTCTCTTAAGGCCTCCTCTGCCTAGCTTCCTTCTTTTAAACTTAAAATCTGATAATTTCTAAAGCATTCACTACACTCTAGAGTTCACAAAATTCATAAAACACATTATAACACACAAAGGCATGCCATTTCATATTATTAAGCAAAATGCACAAGCCCATTTTCTGGATATTACAGGTTGCTTAGATAAGAGCTATCTTAAATGCAGGATTGGCATGGCCATGGAGAAACATTCCAAAGATCATGCACTGCCGTTTAATGCTTAAAAAAAAAAAAAAAAAAAAAAAAAATTAGTGATATATGTATGCATGTATCTGATGGACTACAATTAATGTAAAACCCATCTTACAGAGATAAAGGGTTAGAATTTTGTACCTATGAAGAAGTATCTTTTATTATTATATATTGAAGATAGAAGGTGGAAGGGTCTTTACTATTATACAACAGCTTCAATCTTCGTTTTAAACGGATTTAACTTCAAAAGGTGAAAGCCATATTTAGTAGAGAACAACAGATGGAGATTACTTGAATTAGTAGGGAATGAAATACGGATTTTGTTCTCGTTTTTCTCAGCTCTTAGGGGTTTGGCCATGGCTGCCATTAGGGTCTGGGGAATTCATACCTATCGGAGGAAATGGCCTCAATCTCCGACGGTATATATCACTCTTCAAACTGCCTGTTATGTGCACAAAGCCAAAAATTACAAGGACATACACCTGACAATTCATTATTCTTTTTGTGATTGTATATTTTCATGTGTCAACGCTAGTGTTTTGAGAAGGGGGTACCTTGGATAACTGAGAAGTGGGGAATTCTTGCTTCAACTAACACGCACCTTGAATTCCCCGTTGATAAAAGTAGAGATGCCAGAAGCAGCGCAAAGATAAGTGGTGAGTTGTTATCTTTGGAGCACCTTTTCATTGTTTTCTTACTTACAATAGCAGCAGTAGTGTTCATGGTGTTTGATTGAAGCCTGGCTCAGTATTTATACATAACAGAACCCCCTTCACCTTGTTCAATGCCCATGAATTTTAAGCCTCGTTATTGAATTTAGTGTCCATTAAATTAGCGCGTCTTGACTCATTGAAAACAAGGAAAAAGAAAAGAAAAAATGGCTAATTATTGACTCTTCCAATCTTGTTGGAAGTTTATGAAAATGTTGGTATATTGGTATGGGAAGCTTTAAAAAATTGATATGTGTCTCGTTTTTTTAAATATATATATTTTAATATTTTACTATACTCCTATAAAATACTTATCAACCTTTAACTTTACTTGTCAAGTCTAAAACTTCTACTAAGTAATTCATACATATTATGTGACATATACAACACTCAAGATTTAATGTAAAAGAGCCAAAATATTTTAGGTATTTTTTTATATATTTAAAATATCTTTAAACTTTGTATGATGGCTTGATGGTCAAGGTGTTCACTGTCTTAAATGTGGTTTGAGTTTGAATCACGCTAATTATGTTATTGTTAGGGTTTTGTCCTTCCTTTGTAATTCACCAAAAAAAAAAAGTCTTTCATCCATTTTGTTATATATGAAAATTAATTTTTTTAGTGCTAGTTTATTATTTTCCACCTTTATTTATCTGCAATTAAATATTGACATAATGACTTTTTTTACTTTCTAACTTTACAAAAAAATTATTTGTCTTTCATTTAATTTTTTACCTTTTTAACCCTTAAATTTACTTTTTTTTTGGTCAAACCACCCCAAAATGAATGGAAAATTAATGTTTTTTAACTTTATTGACATTACATGCATGTGGATTGCCATGTGGACATCAACATTTAATTAATTTTTTAAAATTTAAAAAATCAGAACAACATAAAAGTTATTTTAAAACTTAGATATCATTAAAATTATTTAGAAAAAAATTATTTTTTAATATTTTTAAATTTTAAAAAATTAATTAAATGTTGACGTGTTATATATTTTATAATTCACGTGTTTCCGATGGTAGCAAAATAAACAAATTAATAATTTTCCATCCATTTTGAGGTGATTTGACAAAAAATACAAGTTTAAGTGTTAAATAAGGTAAAAAATAAATTAAAGGCTAAAATAACTTTTATTGTAAAGTTAGAGGGAAAAAATCATTATGCCTTAAATATTTTCATGGGTGATGGTCGGTGATTTTAGCCTAGTTTAGTTTAGTTTTTCATTTTCTATTAATTTTTTTAGGTCCCCATCTGGTTCTAGGAAATAAAGACTATTTCGGTTTTTATTTCCTTGAAAAATAAAAAATAAAAAATTGAAGAAATTTTATTTGATTGAAAACTTTAAAAACGATTTTTGAAAAATGAAAATAAAAATACATGAAAATTTAAAAAAAAATAAAAAAAATTGATTTCACTATTCTCACTAAAAGATTGTTTTTCATCATTTTCAGTTAAAGTTTTAAAGCGGTCTTCCATTATAACTTTTAGGATGTGTTTGCTTCACCGAAAATGATTTATTGAAAATATTTTCTGTATTTTTTTATGTTTGGTTTATGAAAAATAATTTGGTCAACAAAAAATGATTTATAGGTCAATGGAAAAAAAACTTATTTTCTTGTAAATTGACTTATCTTTTTAAAAAGTGAAAGACATTTTCTAGAAAAAAGCTTTTTATAAGTATTTTTATTTTTATTTAAAAATTAACACAGCTTAATATTATCATATTAGTAATAATTTTTTTATTTTTAAAAAATATTAAAATATTAAAATAGAATATTATAGTGTTCAATATTATTAAACATACATGATTAATTATTTCTATTTATCTATCAAAAAAGTTATTTCTACTTAATAATATAATAAATTATTAATACTAGAAATCTTATAACACATATGTGTCATGGGGCTTAAACTTTAGTCTCGCAATCTGTGTGGCATTAGGCAATTTCTTGGGTTGCTACTGTTGACCACCATCGTCGGCCACTTTCAACCACCGTTGTTGGCCCCTTGCCATTGATCATCAACATCGGACCACCGACAGCCTCCTGCTATCGAACCACCGTCTGTCTTTTGTCGGTTTGGCTAGTTCGGGTTTGCGTCGTTTCGATTAGCCTAGATGCATCTCGATTCTTTGGATTCCATCGAAAATATTGATTGCATAAGCCCTGTGTTTGTTTTTGGCTCACATAATTTATTCTAATATAATAATTAAATAAATTCTACATGGAGATGATAATCTAATTTACATACCTGAAAAATTAATAATAATTATATTTAATTTTCTAGGAATCACAACTTTGACAAAATTATTTTATCATATAAATAATAAAATAATAACATACATTTATTCACATACATATCCCTAAACATGTTGATAATTATAAGAATGTCACATCTTAGAAAAAATTAATCATACATGAATAAGAGAGGAAATTTCGGTATCAGTTTATACTATAGACATAACACAACCTGGCTTTGGTACTAATTGTTGGAAAAAATTTAGTTCGAAAACAGTTTTCTTGCACAGCAAAAAGTTAAAAATTTGAAAACCGAGCCGATTTGTGATATTTATAGCAATAAACATTTCCTGAAATTGCATCTGTGTTTTTGGCTAGACAAATCTTTGCCGTTCCCGGCTTTCAATTGAACAACCTTCTCCACTATTCTCATACCACAAATTGGTTCAAGCGTGGGCGCGAACAAATTTAAATCAAATACAGAACCAAAAATATTTTCTTTACTTTTAGTGAGAAAGTAAATCTCTTTCTGAATAGAAACCAGTAAAATTGTTATTCCCAGAAAATAAAATTTATTCCAGAAAATAAATTTCCACTACTTTCTGGTAGAATGGCAATATCTCAAAGTCGTATATAAGTTATTGTGTTTTTAGCCCTACCGATGCCATCTATTTATAGGGAGAGGAAGTGAAACTCTAGTTGAATTAGTAGAATGTATCTAATGTCTATTTAATAGAAAAACAATCTCCTAGTTGAACTAGGAGAGAGGGGGCTAACAGGGTGTGCTTCCCCTCATATGTATTATGATGGGATTCAGGCCTCTCCTATATTGAGTTTAATTATATGTGTTTCCTAGACTATTGACCCAACACTTAATAATTGAATCCAACCCAGTGCATTTTTTTTATTTTCCAAAATAAACATCATAAGTTAATTTAAATAAATAAATAAAATTTTCAATTAAATAATTTTATCAACCCGATTCTGATTCCATTAAAATCATTAAAACTTTACTATAAAATAATCTATGAGAATATATTTAATTTTCTACATCAACAAATTCACAATGACCAATTAATTTAATTCCATTTTTGAACTTCAATTAATTAATTAATAATTCGAAAATTATAAATTAATTCTCAGGTCATTTTCATACTCAGTGAGAAAACAACATTCATTTCCAAATATTTCTCATTTCTTTAACTTTATCATTTCTATCCATTTTTATTCATTTGATTCAACAAGCAATTCATTTATGATTTCAACGAACTAGCGGAGGGACGAGTTGGACACATGTGATTAGGGCTCAAATGATTTATAATTAAGTTTTAACTTTTCGTCTATTAATTATAAACTCATTTAGTCATGAAGTCATTCTACTATAGTATTGTGACTAAGCTTTCCTTAATGACGTACCATTACGAAAGCAACTCGATCAATTCTCGTCTAATGACCTTATCATAAGTGTGTTCCCCTCACAGGATATTCTTAATCTTTTGGGGATAAATCTACTTTACCAATATGATTATATTTCATCTCACGGTAACCATTACATATTCCTTTATGAAAAGTCAATTACTATTAAATAGTAACAAAGTAATTCATCACAAAGACGAACGACCCGTGGCCACGTTTACTTTCATCTATCATGTAATGCCAATAAGAGGATATCATTTACCCATGTCTTGGGCTATGAATTCCACTATTGTGAATTATCTATTCTGAAGTCGTATACCCAATGCACTAGCTTTCGGTTCCTTATCTATTCGAGCTCAGGTTTTTACTTACATCAAAGTATACGAGTCACGCATACATAGTCCATCATCCACTCAGGATTAAGGTATGTCACACTATGAACATCACAAGTGAATAAATCCATAAATGGATTCAGAATTTATTTTGCTTGGGTCCAGTCCTATGTACTGTTCGTCCAGTTAGTCACATCTATGTCTCTATCTTCTGGGAGTCATCCGCTCCAGTGCCCAAGACAAAGCCTGTAACGCCCTCAACCCGACCCGATTCGTCGGATCCGAATCTCAGGTGTTACTTCATGATATTTAACTAAATTTCCAAAACAAATTTCTTGTACTCTTGACTAAAACAATTTTCTTATTACTTTATCTAAAATTTTCGTGATTACAGAAACAAAGAAATGTATTTGAAAGTAATATAATACATCAGACATATCCCTATATCTTTTACAACATAAACATTCACTAAAGACAGACACTTAAAGGCGTAATCCTACAATACTCAATTTCCAGATAACTCATTGTATGCATAATACCCCATTTCGCCGTTACATTGGTGAACTCTAGGCTTGTCCCTCCAAGCGAACTCAATCATACAACAACCTGAAATATAAATATAACACTTGTAAGTTCAAAAGAACTTGTTGAGTTCGAAAATAAATTACCTTTTAAACTTTCTTGTTCAATTCTTCATCCTGCATATGTGGATTTCCCAATTCTGTCATTGGCAAATAACTTCATATCGTCAGATAACCACGTACTTATACACCACTTACCGTTCTTAACCTATCATCTTTCATTTAACTAAATGGTTGACTCTAAATTTCACCAGTCGATACTGCCCCTTTCTCTTCCCTTCACCAATCATCAAATGGTTATTCCAGAATAGTTGACCATAGATACTATTCTCTTGGCGGATATGATATATTGATATTTCTTTTGGCTAATTACCATGCTAAGTTTGCTTAATCAAATCATTCATCAGAACACATCCCAATTTGACTCAATACATACACATTTTGATAATGTACACTTCAAATCGCTCAGATGAATTCCACACATATTTGTTACAGAACCCAAACATCAAGATAATAACTCTAATTCCATAGGAACCCAAAACCTGACATGATACTATTCAGAAATGGTGGAGTCTAAATAACTCAGATTCAACCCTACATAGTACAAACAAACTCAGACCAATGGATACTTATATATTTCATAATTGCAAATATGCTTGTATTTTTAACTGATAGATTACCATGGCGGATACCTTTTTTGAACATACATATACATAATTCAGACATATTATCATATCTTATCATTTATTTATTTGTTACAGAACACTCGAAATATATGTACCTAGAACTTACCATAAAAGTGACATGGAATCCATCACATAAGCTTAGTAGAGTACGCCACAAGGGTCGAACAGAATACACCACAAAGGCAACATACAACATACACCACAAAGGCTAACAATGTAACACCCCTCACCCGTATTCAACACCGGAATATGGTTACGGAGCATTACCGAACTTATCACACATTTAAACATACATTTCTCATACAATTAGTCAATTCAAAAATAATTCATTCACAACCAATCATATTGTCTCTAATACGAGCCTACTAGGCCCAAAGCATGCATTCGGGGTGGTTCAGGACTAAACCGCTAACTTTAGAAACTTTTGTAACACTTAGAAAATTTTTCCAAAAACAAAGGACAGACGCCCATGTGGCCCGGCCGTGTGTCTCACACGACCAAAGACACGCCCGTGTCACAGGCCGTGTGGACATTCGAAATGGGATCACATAGTCGTGTCCCAGCCCGTGTCTGACCTCGTGTAACTCTCTGACTTGGGTCACACGGCCAACACACACGCCCGTGTGGCCTAAAAATGGCCATACACACTCGTGTGCCAAGCCATGTGCTAGGCCGTGCCGTACCTGTAGGGTATACTAACTTATGCCACACGGCCAAGTCACACGCCCGTGTGTGAGGCCGTGTGGAGCATACTAACTTGATCTAAATTTCAACACCAGGGGACACACGGCCATGTACATGACCGTGTATCACACACGGCTAAGACACATGCCCGTGTCTCTGCTCGTGTGGACAAAAATAGGCTATTTACCAAGCCAATTTGCCACCCAATCTTGTGCACACCTACACCAAACTCAATGGTACCAAAACATAGTATATAATAGCATTTAAATCAAATAAATCAAGCTTAATTCATGCCAACGCAATTCCATTATCTACAATATACACAAATCACAAAATGGACCATTACATTATACCAAATTCAACAATGTAAACATTTACAAACATGCATCATTATGCTCAATTAACAAACATATATATTCTCTAATATCAACCACAATATCTATTCTCAATAAGCATCACAAAACCAACCTTAATCACATAATATAAGATATATGCACACATATATATATATACACAACCAAACCAACCAAATTAAGCCAACTTTCATGGCTATATAAACAAACCAAACCATAGACATTTACAAGCCAATTCATATGGCTACATTCATCATCAACTTATGAACCAAAATGACCAAAGTCCCTATACATGCCATATATTCCAAAACATAGATTCAAAAGTACCAAAACGATAGCTTGATAGTGTGATGAAGTCTCTGACAATCCCCGAATCCGAGCTAGCTTTGAAATCACTATAAAACACGGAAAAATAAACAACGTAAGCTATAAAGCTTAGTAAGCTCGTATGAAAATAATAAGCAAATCTCACCATTTATTTACATTTCAAATTAAATGACATAATATGCAACAATGCATTAGTCACAAAGTTAACATGAAATTTAATCACATAATTGATCATAAACTCACAACTTCATTAGACTCATTGCTCGTATAGTTTTGCGTACATGCCTGTACCAATACGTATCTATTTCTCACCATTTCACATCTTCAATATACCCATTGAACCATTCGGAATAAAATTCGGATACTCAGGGGTCTCGCACCCTAGATGGCCCGAAGCCAACTCAATGTATCCCCTAATGACATGTCATTTGTATCCTAATTTATTCCTAAGGTTCAACCAGGATTTCTAATGCTGAATCTTCGTCGAATGTGTCTGCAAGTTCGTAATTCACCATTTATGCAATATCAAAACATTTAAAACACAAATATAGTAATGCTTATTATATACGAACTTACCTCAGATGTAAAAACGAAGACACGAGTCAACTAATCCGAAACCTTATTATTTCCCTGATCTAATTTCGTATTTCGCCTTTCCTGATCTAAATATAATCAAAATTAACTTATTTAATTATCTCCCTATTCAATTTAGTCCAAAAATTCATATTAAGGCACTTTTACACATTTGCCCTTAATGTTTCACATTTTTTTACAAATTAGTCCTTATTTCATAAAATCACAAATTCATGCAATTCCACCGAAACCCATACTAGCCGAATTTCAATTAGGTCCCTAGAAGCCCATATTTTTCATTTATTTCACGTTTTAACCACTAAGTTTCCACATTTCATAATTTAATCCCTAATTTGCATTTTCAGTAAAAATCACTTAACAAAACTTGTATAACTATCATCAAACATTCATAATCTATCATCAATCATTAAAATGCATGCTTATTCATCAATGGAAACATCCTAAATCTTTAACAATTTTGCAAAATAGTCCCTGGGCTAGCTAGACTAAGCTACAATGATCTCAAAAACATAGAAATCATTAAAAACCGAGTCAAAATCACTTACAATTGAACTAGCAAGTGACCGAAAGCTTCAAGCCCTAAAATGGTGTTCTTTTCTCTTTAATTTTGGCATTTGAAGAAGATGGATAGGAAAATTTGATTTTTGTTTTACTTATTTTACCATTTATTTACTAATTACTAATATAACCTTAAAAATACTTAATAATTACACCAAAAACCATGCCACTATCATCCACTATCTCATAAATGGGCTAATTACCACATAAGGACCTCTACTTTAAAGTTCTATAGCTTTTAGACACTTTAGCTAATAGAACACAAGTTTTACGCTTTACGCGATTTAGTCCTTTTTATCAAATTGAGCACTCAAAAAATAAAATTTCTTAACGAAATTTTCACACATACAATCATGCTGTAGAAATTGAAATAATATTAAAATAATTATTTTTACCTCAGATTTGTGGTCCCAAAACCACTATTCTGATTTGACTAAAAACGGGCTGTTACAAACAAAATGCTGCAAAGGCTGAACAGAATGCCACAAATGCCATACAGAATGTCACAAAGGCCATACAGAATGCCACCCAGGCACCCCATGAACTATCGTGTTTGCGATATGGATTTTCCTAAACTCACATCGCATGAGGTTTGCCCATCGTTGCCCCGGGACACGCAGAAACCCTAGTCAATAAATACGACTCATCAACCCTTTCCAGAAAGTGCCATGACCATTGAACTTTTTCAGAATTGTCATACCAAAATTTCTTGTTTACTGTCTCAGCAAACTTCATCAAATACCACCGCAATGTCAAAACTCACACCACATAACCTCTCAATACTTCTTTAAGCCCCGTTTCCTCAACATTTTCAGTCATGCATCATATATCTACCTAAGCACACATTCTTGTATATATACGTTCTTATGCACATATACATTTACTTCACAGAATCACATGCACACACTTAGCAGTTACTCAAGGAATCATGCATAGCTATTGGAACATCAACCATTAAAACTTTTTGGAATGATTATATTGTTGGGAAATGTGCCCATTTTGTAGTAAACATGTAATTGTTTTCTATTTATTTGAATAATGAATAAATAAATAAAGTTAATTTCAGATTTCACTATTATGTCTTTTGTATTTCTGTTTTTCATATTTTGCGTAAATAGTAAAATTGTGACAAACAATATTAGCTCATTGATGGTCTAAATTCAAACTGATGATAAGTGGCACTATAAAAATGTTTACATTGCTATAAAGATAACTTACTTCAGTAGATAATCTAAACAAGCCCATAATCCTGTAAAAGAATCAAAATGAGTATTTGATTCAAATATTGAGAAGGATTATTATGTCGTCTACAATTCCAATTAATGAGATGACTAGTCTTGGCTATCAGAGTAGTTGACTCCACGGGTAGAGACTTAGATGTATTCATTGAAAGAATGATACATTGAACTGAACCCTATATGAATTAATTCTGAATCTGTTTGTGAATTAATTCACTTGTGACGTTCATGGTGTGATTTACCTAAATCCTAAGTTAGTCACTGACCATGCGTATGTAACTCATGTGCTATGATATAAGTCTAGGCTTATGTTGTAAAGATGATCGAACTGATAGTCGGTATGTTGGGTACATGACTTGTGTATGGCATAGATTTACTAGAAACAGTGGAATTAATAGCTCAATTAAAGAGTTAATGATATCCTTTCATTGGCATTGTGTGGATTGATAAATATGGAACGTGGTCACAGCTTCCTTATTCTTGAACGAGCAATTTATCACAGTAATTTGTTGACAGTGATCATATTAATAATTAAGAAGACACAATGGTGACAATGAGATAAAATAGGGTTGTATTCAGTGAACGGATTTAACTTAAAGGACTCAAGGATATCGCATGAGTGTAACAAGCACATGACGAGGTCATCAGACAAAATAGTTGAATGAATTGCTTTCGTAAAGAGTATACAATAAGGAGTTTTCAATCATGGTACTTCTTGTGGATTGACTCCATGACTAAGTAATTGTGAATTATTGGAATGATGCTTCTGAACATAATTGCAATTACTAGATCCTAATTGTATATGACCGATTGGTCTCTCCGCTAGCTCAACAAAAGCTCGATCAGACTGTATTTAAATCAAAAGGAAATTCTATGATTTTGGAAATAATTTAATTGAGTTGATTTATTCGATGTGAAATTAAATTGGACGGCCGTAAGAAGTGTTCAACTAAAGAATTTGATTAAAGAATTTTCTTGAAAAATTAATTTGGAATATCTAATTGATTTTTGGGAAAATTAATTTTGATCAAGTAAAATTAAATTAATCAAATGAATTAAAATTAATATGAAATTTTTGGAAATTAATTTTCAAGTCAGAAAATTGGCCCAATGGGTAATTAAACTTAAAAATTGGACCTGAGATCGTAAATTGAGCTCGAGAGCCCAAAACCGAGACCAAGATCCAAAAACTGGTTGAATTGAGCCTGGTATGTGAAATCGAGCCGTCGATCCAATCTGTAGAAATCAAACCAGCTCGGGGTGCCGACGAATGGGACGGCGGCATTTCGGTGGTCAGAAAATGGTCGGCGATGGTGGGTCTTTGGTGGTTGAGTAGTGGAAGAATTACACTCCTACTAGGACTCTACCAGAGAATTTGTGTCCAGATTAATTATTTAAAAAATAATATTATTTTAATATATTTAATATTTATCTTAATAATATTTTATTAATTTAATATTAAAGTGATTATCTTAATATTAAATTAAATTTGATATTTATCTTGTAGATAAATATTCTATTAATTAAATTAGATTTAATATTAAATTAATATGATATATTTAATATTAAAGTGATTAAGTTTAATTATAGTTGAACTCTCTAAACTCTCTTTATATAAATAGAGCTTAGGGTCATTATTTACAAACACTTGAATTCAAGAGAAATTTGTTGAGAGAAAATTCTCTGAAGAGATTATTTCAGAAAATTTCTAAAGATATTTTTCTTATTTATAATTTAGCCCAAAAGTTTAGTGAAATTGGTAAATTACCCCACTAGTAATTTTTGTGAAAACTTTTCTGATTTGAAGGAAGCCCACACCCGGCAGGCGTGAGCTTGAGGATAGCGAAGAAGACTACTCGGTCGAAGAATTCATCCAAGACGAATCGAACAGGTACAATTTTGATTAAATGTTTATTACTTCAAATATCACAACCAAATTCTTGTTTTGAATTTTTTTTTAAAACATTGATTTTTCCCTAAATTTATTTTCCGATGCATTTTCCAAACACGATTTTCCAATATATATGAGTCAAGATGAGGGACTCACCTTACTCATCTTGTAACAGCCCGATTTTGGGGCTAGTCGGAATAGTAGTTTCGAGACTGCTAATCCGAGGATGAATAAAATTATTTTTATATTATTTTATGTGTTATGGCATTAATATATGGTTATATGAAAATGTTGGTGCTTTAATTTTAGCGATTGCATGCTTAATTGTGAAAAAAGGACTAAATCGCATAAAGTGCGAAAGTTCTATTTTTCAAGGTAGAGGTATCAAATAGTCATAGAATATTAAATTGGAGGTCCTTAAAGTGCAATTAGGCCATTATAGGTGTGGTGGCCGGCCATAGAGACAAGGAGACAAGGGCATTAAATTTTTGGTCAAAATTTGGTGAAATTAGGTGATAAAAGATGAATAAAATAAGATAAAAAGAAAAGATATCATCTTTCACTATTCACCCTTCTTCTTCCACCGAAAATTGAAGAGAAAATAGAGGTTTTTGGAGTCCAAACTTTCAGCCAAGCTATCTCCTTGCAAGTAAGTGATTTTAGAGGTCTTCCTTGATGATTTTTGTATTTTTGGAACCCCCAAAGCTTAAGCTAGCTAATGTGGGGACTAATTTGCAATATGGTTGAAAGTTTAGGGACTTGCCATGAGAGTGTTTATGTTGTTTTCTGAGTTTTTATGAAAGAAAATGAATGTTAATGAGATGAGAAACAACTTTTGTAAAAGGTGTTATCATGAAAACACCTAAATGGGACCAAGTTGTAAATGTTGTGATTTAGTAATAAATGCATGAAATAGTTGGATTTGTGAGTAGTTGTAGGAGAAATAAATGTTCAACTAGGCTTTTTTAATGAGGAAATATGATGAAAAATGATTTACGAGCCTAGGGGCAATATCGTAATTTTGCCATAGTACAAGGGCAAAATGGTCATTTTTGCCTAAGTAAAGATTATGATGTATTATGATTATTAAAATGATTGAATGAGTGAATTTTGTTATTATAGATCAAGAAGAGCACGGAATCAACCTTGACTAGGGAAAAGGCAAGGTTTCGGATTAAACCGCAAATTAACACATTTAGCACCGAGGTAAGTTTATGTGTAAACGATGCATCTTAAATACACATGTTGTTACTTATTGGTGCATTGTATGATTGAGAACAAGTACGATTTAAATGGATTGAATTCGGTAGATAATGAATAATTTTCGTATGAACGTTGAAATAGATATGTAAGTGTGGAATATTATTCGTAGTAATTAATGGTGGGTTGTGTGCGATACCACCTTAAATATTCATGTTGGTGGGCTATGTGCGATACCACCTTATTACTTATTCACGATGGGCTGTGTGCGATATCATCGTTTATATTATCATTTGGTGGGCTATGTGCGATACCACTGTAAATATTCATGTTGGTGGGCTATGCGCGATACCACCCTGTTAAAGATTAATGGTGGGCTAAGTGCGAAACCACCGAGTGTTTGGCATTACTATGAATGGCTTATTGTGAAATTGTTAAGTGTGGTTTCATGTGATCATGTGGTGATAAGTGCAGGGATGTATGTTAAATAATGTGAGCATTTGGCTTGTGATATGGTTGGAATGTGGTAAGAGATGAAATGAGTAAGCATGATCATGGAATGTGGATTATTCTTGCTTAGTATATAATGCTATTTATTGATTAGCATATATTATGATGTTTATTGTTTACATGTAAACTCACTAAGCTTAAAGCCTACTCCCTCTCTTTTCCCCTTGTTTTATAGTGTCAAAGAGCCGAGTCGGGATACGAAGATAATTGGAAGATCACCCATACTATCAGCTCATCTCGGTATATCTAGACTTAGTATTTTGAGTATGGCATGTATAGGGGCTAGACTAGGTGAATTGTTTTGTTATTTTAGCCAAGTAGGTATTGGCTACTTTAAAGAAGAACTCTTTTGTATATTACCATAGTTGATGGCTCAATATTACTAATTTATGAAAAGAGGAAGTTATTCATGGAAGTGTATGTGCAAATTTGAGTTGCTTAATGATTTGTTGAATGAAATTATGTTGTGTGAGTTAGGGTGATGAAAAGAGCTTGGCAAATAGCCTTGTTCTTGTACACACGGGTAGGCACACAGGCGTGTGTCTAGGCCGTGTGAGAGACACGGGCAGTCTCATGGGTGCGTGACGAGGACGTGTGTCCCCTGCATGTTAGTGTTTCAAGTCAGCGTCGACCACGGGCTAGCCACACGGGCGTGTGCCTAGCCTTGTGCCCCATATGAGGTTGCTGACGTCACAAACATAATACCTAGGTTTTTACACACGGGCGAGGACACGGGCATGTCTAGGCCGTGTGAAGTACACGGGCCAAGAACACGGGCGTGTGTCCGGCCGTGTGAAAACTCCTGTAGGTTCGAAATGAAAATAAATCCCACACGGGTTAGGGACATGGGCGTGTGTGACCACACGGGCGTGTCCCATTTCACACGGGCGTGTGGCCCCTGTTTAGACAAAAAAATTTAAATGCACAAAAGTTTCCGGTTGGGTTCCGAGACCCTCCTTATGCTTGATCAAGGCCTCGTAGGCCCTTAATGAGAATGTATTGATTGTAAATGAGAAATGTTAAGTTGGAATGAAGTTTTATAGCTTAAAGTTGTATAATCAAGTGAGCTTAGTCCAGTAACGCCTCGTACCCGGTTCCAGCGTAGAATACGGGTAATGGGTGTTATATTTAGTGGTATCAGAGCTATGGTTTAGTCGGTTCTCGGACTACCGTAGCGTGTGTAAGAGTCTAGCTATACATGCCATAAACGTATATTGATAGTGTAGTGACTTCTGACAATTCTAAACTTTGTTTTTATATAGTAAATGGATCCCGATAGAGCGGCTGCTGATGACGCTGCTAGTAACGCGCCGGCTCCTGCGTAAGGGATCGCGCTTGTAGAAAGTGGACCCGAGACTTTGGGTCAAGGAGAAGAGGCCCGGGAAGCCTTTCTCCAAATGATGAGTAATTGGTATACGGAGTATGTACGAGCGAACCCTAATGCTCAACCTCCTCCACCCCCTCCTATACCTCAGCCAGTTCCTGTGGCTCCTTAAGGTATAGATTTAGTGAGAATAACCAAGCCCCCGGTAGATAAGATTCGGAAGCAAGGGGCCGAGGAATTTAGAGCTAATATAGACGATGACCCTGAGAGGGCAGAGTTCTGGCTTGAGAACTCAATGAGAGTATTTGATGAACTCTCCTGCACATCTGAGGAGAGCTTAAAATGCGCCGTGTCTTTGCTGAGGGACTCGGCATACCATTGGTGGAAAACGTTGACGTCGGTGGTTCCAAGGGAGAGAGTGACGTGGGACTTCTTTTTGGAAGAGTTCCGAAAGAAGTATATAAGCCAAAGATTTGTGGACCAGAAACGAAAAGAATTCCTTGAATTGAAGCAAGGAAAAATGGCTGTGGCAGAATATGAGCGCGAGTTTGTTAGGCTCAGCAAGTATGCACAAGAGTGTGTGTCTACAGAAGCTATGTTGTGCAAGAGGTTTGAAGATGGGTTAAATGAGGATATTAGACTGCTAGTTGGGATTTTGGAGTTAAAAGAGTTTGTGGTGTTGGTTGATGGGAATAAATTAAAATTAATTAAATTATGATTAAATCTTCATAATTGGACCGTCTTGGGCTGGAAATAATTTCGCCTTGATACTTCAAATTGCTTCTCGGTTTCGTTCTTCGCGCAGCGTCTGCCGAGCTAATTTTCGCCTTTTGTGCGATTCTGTCGAAAATAGTCAAAATTAAACAAAATTAACTATAAAATTAATTAAAATTCATCATGTTCATATGTTTAGCACAATTTAATTATTTTATAATATTTAATTATTTTCTGACAAGAATTTATTTGAAACCACATGAATTTGGGTCAAAAAGGGCATGAAAAAGTATATAAATTTTCGTGTTTCTACAACCCCAAACTTAATTCATTGCTCGTCCCGAGTAATGCACAAATTCGAAAAGAATTTTCTCGGAAACACCTTTGAAAAACTATTTCAGAACAACTTTCTTCTCAAAATTATGAATTGAATATACTTAAGCTCAAAAATAAGAAATTTGATAGTGATGCTACTTAAGCATTCTTATCGTTCAAATTACCTCCAACAATTATTATACTAGCAAAATTAGACTAAATGTTTCTTTAAGAAAGACATGTTCTTCACTACCAATTTGATTTTAATTCCCTATTCAAAAAGTAAACTGCAATCATTAAACTTAACTAATGTCTTCATATGTTGAACATAGCAATTTCTCTCCACTAATGTAGGTAACATTGGAATCTTGAATCAATAGGTCTTTAATTAGGTTGTAACGTACCGGGCTTAGGGGTAGGTAAAAGATAGACAAATTTTTGGTTTAAAACCCTAGACTCAAATTTTTTAACTTTGAACCTTCGGAACTTTCATCCTTGATACCCAACTTTTGCTCTTTCGATCACTTATTTCATTTTGAGTACATTTTTTTTTGAACATTTGATACTTCTTTTCAAATCCCCCAAACTTATTTTCAAACGATCTTCTGAATAGTACTGAGTCTGGTGTTTGGGATAATTTGTACTTAAAAACCCTAGTTTTTGGGATAATTTGTACTGAATAGTACTGAGTCTAGTGTTCTGAATAGTACTTATTTTCAAACTGAACATAGCGATTTTCCTAATTAACCTAATCCTAGAATAACTGAAAATAAAAATAAACTAAAGTTGAAGTCCTCCACTTTTTTATTTGTTTGCCGATCCTTTCGATTTTGACTCATCTTTTGCTCCATTAGTATTGTCTTTGTAGGAATCGCCTTGCTCTCTCTTCGATGATGAAACCCATGGTTCAAATATGAAATCTGGAAACTCGTGCACAAAAATAAATGGGTCATTATAAATTTTCTTGAGGCACTCCTCATCGAATCATCTCTTATTTTTGAGTATCGCCAATAGGCTTGTTGTCGCCATTGCATGTGTTGCATTAAGTCCATCGGCTTCAATGACTCATCACGACGATCCTGGGCTAGGCGGTGGAGCTCTAAACATTGAGGGTTCGATATCGTTCAAATTTTCCGGTTCCATTGGATCCGCCTCATTTGATTGCTCTGGTGGGATTTCGTGGGTTCATCTTCTCGCTTCTTCAGATCCTCGCTCTCTCCAATTCATTTCTTGAAGAACAGAATCTCCGGCCACTCGCAGAGGTCCCAACCGTAATTGTGCCTTGACTATACTCTGCCTTCTTGACGTCCGCAAGGAGTTTTGCTTTTAAGCACGCGTAATTGTGATCGTAAAGGGAAAATAGGCTTGGCCGAGCGTCTAATGGCACAATTTCGCATTTCTCTCATGATGATTTTGCCCACATCAATGGTCTTTCCTGGTTAAAATCGAGTATAGTAGGACCATTCGCTCTAATGAAATTGTTGTCCCATGTGAACTAGGCATAAGGTGAAACGAATGAAGTAGAACCATACCTTCGCGAGTGGTGTCAAATACTCTCTTCGACACGTGTGGATTCCTTGTTTTGACACATCCACTTAGAACACGAGGCGTGAGTTCCTCGAGGATTTCTTGCAGATTTCGGGCTTAATATTGCTCAACAGAGAGGAATATTCATCATTTTCAAATCGGGTAATTCAAAGAACTCATTAATAGCATTAGAATTTATTGGTACCTTGATTCCAATTTGGAACTTGGTCAATTCGCTTGAAGTTAAGTTCGCGCAGAGAATTCACGAACTAATTCCTCATCCACACTTGGTCTCTTTTCACAAAACAATTCCCAATTGAGGGCTTCAAAGAACTTGTCGAATACGTGCCATAAAGTCTCTCGTAGTTGCTTTCTTTCAATGTGAAGCCTTTCTCTGGATGCATCTGTTGATTTCTGAAGATACTTTCGTATCTTACTTTGGCTTCTTCACAGTGAAATTTGCTTTGTGGTTTGTCAATTTGAGCGGAGGCACGAGTTCTTTTGCGAGTCATGATTAATCTGAACATAAGATGGAAAGAACAATAAAAATCAGTTAAAAATTTAATTAATAAAAATTACTAATATTTCAATAACTTGAAAAATTAAATAATTGAATAAAAATTAAATTTTAAGAGAGAAAAATAATTCTTACCACCTACCTTGTAGATTTTAAGAGCTCTAAAAAAAATAAAACTATACTAATGAATCAAAAGAGGGAAATTAAATGAGGGTTGGCTTAGGTTGGGGAAAGGGAGAATGTGCGCATAAGCGCACAAAGCAGCAGGTGCGATGGGTGTTGGGCAGGTGATGCGCAAGGAGCAGCGCAATGGAGCGCTCAGGCTGGTTGACGCGCGAAGCGACGGGGCGCAGGCAAGACGTGAGGCACCGACCGGGCGGAGGAGTCTTTGGCGCGCAGTGAACTGGAGCAGATGGCGCAGCCGAGAAGCTGCCGCCAAATGGTGCAATGGCTAGGGGCTTTGCGGCACTTGGTATTTTGGTGGATGGGAATTTGAGTGATGAGTGAATGGGGTGAATCAATGGTGCAATTTATAGAGGGAGGAGTATAATTTAGAATAAAACTCTTAGAATAATTAAAGAATTAAAAATAAGAGTTTAATTCTAATTTTACTCATGATAAACAACAATTAATAATTAAATAAACACATATAAATTATCAATTGCTATTTAATTTGCCAAGATAAATATAAAATAAAATTAATTCTAATCATTAACAACAATTAATAATTAAAATTATCAATTGCTATTAATTTGCCAAGATAAAATAAAAAATTAATTCTAATCCTAAGCTAAATTGATAAAAGTTAATATATAAATTATAATGAATATAATTATATATTAAAATTTATCAATAATTTATAAGTATAAAGTTAAATAAAAATATGTATTTTAGATGCCTAAAAAAAATATGTACAAGAAGAGGCGCCTAGTTTTTATTATTTACAAAAATAGCAACCAAATTTTGGAAATAATTCAATTAAGTCCTTGGACTTGATGAAAATTTGAAATTGAGTTGCAATTTAAGATTTGGGTCAAAATTGACCTTTTTATTTGGAAAACCAAAAATTTATTTTATCATTTAGGGGCTAATTTCTTGGAAAATTATGTAAAAATCAATTCCCAGGAAAGATTGGAGGGGTCACAAACGGTCCCGCTTAAGTTCCAATCTCCTAGACAAAATTTATTTGAACATAATAAACCCGAAAATATACCCTAAATAATTGTTTGAAAGCAATAAAAACTTTAAGGGTCAGATAAACTGAACGAGATTTTATCCCGTTCAGGGTTTTCTCCGTAATAATGTTTCAAACGCTGAGCATTGACTTGAAAATTGCCTCTCTTACCTTGGAGTTCAATAACCCCGTATGGATAGACGCAATGAATCGTAAATGGACCGGACCAACATGACTTTAACTTACCTGGAAAGAACTTCAATCTGGAATTAAATAATAAGACTTGTTGACCTGCTTCAAACTCTCGAACTCGGATATGCTTGTCATGCCATTTTTTGAGTCTTTCTTTGAGTAATTTGGCATTTTCGTATGAGAACATTCGAAATTCCTCTAGCTCGTTGAGTTGGAGCATTTGTTTCTCTTTAGCAAGCTCGAGATCCAAATTGAGTTGTCGAAGAGCCCAGTAAGCTCTATGCTCTAACTCCATAGGTAGATGACAGGCTTTCCCAAAGACCAACCTATAGGGTGACATTCCTAAAGGTGTCTTGTATGCTGTTCTGTAAGCCCATAAAGCATCATCTAGTCTCTTGGACCAATCTCATCGGTTCGGGCAAACTACCTTCTCAAGTATGCCTTTGATCTCCTTATTTGCTAGGTCAGCTTGCCCATTTGTCTGTGGATGGTAAGCTGTAGCAACCTTGTGTTTCACTCCATGTTTATCTAGCAACCATTTTAACCACTTGTTCACAAAGTGGGTCCCTTCATCGCTGATAATAGCTCTAGGGGTTCCAAACCTTGTGAACACGTGTTTCTGCAAGAATTTCATCACAACCTTGGCATCGTTCATCGGATAAGCTTCAGCCTCGACCCACTTGGACATATAATCTACTGCTACCAATATATACTTGTGACCAAAAGACGGAGGAAAAGGACCAAGAAAATCAATACCCCAAACATCAAACAATTCTACCTCAATGATATTTGTTCGAGGCATCTCATTTCTATTGGTTACGTTTCCAACCCTCTGACATCGATCACAATTCTTTACGTAAGCGTATGCATCCTTGAATAGTGTTGGCCAAAAGAATCCGCTTGCAATGATTTCTTTGGTCATTTGACGAGTACCTCCAAAGTGTCCCCACTTGGAATTTGAATGTGAGTGGTATAAAATCTTGGTATTTCATCTTCTCGTCACACATCTTCTAATCATCCGATCGCACACTTTTTGAACAAATATGGCTCTTTCCAAAAATAGTACTTCACATCGTGAAGAAACTTTTTTCTTTGCTGATATGTTTTATCAATTGGCATCAAACCACAAGCTAAATAGTTAGCAAAATCAGCAAACCAAGGAGTATTATGGACATGAGTTACCTTCAGTATGTGTTCATCTGGAAATGTCTCTTGGATCGATAAAAGTGAAAAATTTTCCTCTTGTGGCTCCAATCTGGATAAGTGATCAGCTACTTGGTTTTCTACTCCTCTTCGATCTTGAATTTCTAGATCGAACTCTTGAAGTAGAAGCACCCACCAGATCAATCTCGGCTTAGCATCTTTCTTGGCTAGTAAGTACTTAATCGCGGAGTGGTCCGTATAGACAATCACTTTGGTGCCTACAAGATAAGATCGAAACTTTTTGAAAGCAAACACAATAGCAAGTAACTCTTTTTCTGTTACCGTATAGTTCAGTTGGGCTCTGGTTAGAGTTCTGCTTGCGTAGTAGATAGGATGAAAACTTTGTTCCTTTTGGCCCATGACGGCTCCAATGGCTAAGTCACTTGCATCACACATCAATATGAATGGCGAATCGATGCCGTGTGACGATTATGGGTGCCGTGACTAACCGACTCTTGATCGTTGAAGGCTTTTAAGCATTCCTTATCAAACTTGAATATCGAGTCCTTCTCCAACAGCTTGCATAAGGGTTTAGCCACTTTGGAGAAGTCCTTGATAAATCTTCGATAGAAACCGGCGTGGCCCAAAAAGCTCCTAACACCTTTTACAGATGTTGGAGGTGGGAGTTTCTCAATAACATCTACTTTTGCTTTGTCCACCTCGATCCCATGTCTCGTTATCCGATGGCCTAGAACAATTCCTTTTCGCACCATAAAATGGCACTTTTCCCAATTGAGTACGAGATTTGTTTCTTCGCATCGCCTTAGTACCTTCGCTAGATTGGCTAGGCAATCCTCGTAAGCATCTCCAAATACTGAGAAATCGTCCATGAAAACTTCCAAGTATTTCTCAACCATGTCAGTAAAACTAGACATCATACATCTTTGAAATGTAGCTGGTGCATTACATAAACCAAATGGCATGCGTCTAAATGCAAATGTACCGTACGGGCAGGTGAATGTCGTTTTGTGTTGATCTTCCGGTGTTATCAGAATCTGATTATACCCCCGAGTATCCATCGAGAAAACAGTAGTAATCTCGTCCTGCGAGTCTATCCAGCATCTGGTCCATAAATGGCAGAGGAAAATGATCTTTCCTGGTTACCTTGTTCAGCTTCCAGTAATCGATGAAGATTCTCCATCCCGTAACTGTCCTCGTTGGTACCAACTCATTGTTCTCGTTCTCCACGACCGTGATACCTCCTTTCTTCGGCACGCACTACCCATGAACTGTCTGAGATGGGGTAAATTATACCCGCATCCAACCACTTGATGATTTCCTTTTTCACTACATCTTTCATGATTGGGTTCAGTCTCCGTTGTCCATCAATCGTTCCTCTCTCGCCATCTTCTAATATGATCTTATGCATGCATACAGATGGGCTAATACCGCGAATGTCAGCTATGGTCCATCCGATAGCCTTCTTGAATTGTTTCAAAACTATGATAAGTTTCTCTTCTTGTTCAGTGGTTAATTCGGCTGAAACAATCACAGGCAGAGTAGATGCGTTACCTAAATAAACATATTTCAAGTGTGAAGGTAATACCTTGAGTTCTAACTTAGGTGGCTCCTCGATTGATGCTTTTGGCTGCATGTAATCTCTTTTCTCTAATTCCAAATATTCAAAACGAGATTGCGGATTAAATCCTTTTTGATTAGCTTCGAGTGAAGCTAAGTTTTTGTCCTCCTCTTCATCATTTGGGGGCTCCGATGTCAAAATTCTTTCCAATGGGTCATCAAAACAGTTAAGTTCCTTCTCTACTATTAATTCCTCTAAATCAGCTACTGCATAACAATCATCCATTGTGTTAGGAAATCGCAATTACTTAAAAACATTAAATGTTACCTGATCATCCTGAACACGCATAGTCAGCTCGCCCTTTTGCACATCAATAAGAGTCCTTCCAGTTGCTAGGAATGGTCTTCCTAGGATAATTGGCACTTCTTTGTCTGCTTCAAAATCTAGAATTACAAAGTCAGCAGGGAAAATAAACTTATCTACGCGTACCAATACGTCCTCGATTTTTCCTTCTGGATGTGCTAAGGATCGATCTGCTAGTTGAAGTGTAACCGTAGTTGGTCTAACTTCTCCTATCCCCAACTTTCTAAATATTGACATAGGCATCAAGTTGATACTTGCACCTAAGTCACATAATGCCTTACCACAATATGTTGATCCAATGTTGCACGGTATGGTAAAACATCCAGGATCCTTCAATTTTGGGGGTAGTTTGTTCTGAAGATATGCACTGCATTCCTTTGTCAGAGCTACCGTCTCAAATTCTCCAAGCCTTCATTTTTTAGACAAGATATCTTTCATAAACTTGACGTAGTTCGACATTTGTTCAAGTGCTTCGACCAACGGGATGTTGATGTGTAGTTGCTTGAGTACGTCAAGGAACTTCTTGAATTGAATCTCCTTCTTCGGTTTCTGAAGTCTTTGAGGGTAGGGTGGCGGTGGTTTCGAAGATCGAACCGGTCTTGGTTGATTCGCCTTTGGCGGTAATTCTGTATCTAACGACGTTGTTGGGAGATCGTAATTAATCGTCCCGCGTTACTTTTGTCGGGTCTTGCAGATTTCGGTTTTGGCGAAACTGGTGTTTCAACACTTGGTTGAACTTCTTCTTGAGCATCAGCTTAATCCTTTTCAACTTCGACAGTATTGGGCTCTACTATCTTCCCGCTCCTCAATTACAATGCTTTGCAATGTTCTTTCCCCATATTTCTCAGATTTTCCGTGTCACTAGGTAAAGCACCTTGTGGTCGGTTCCTAAGTTCAGTTGCAAGCTGGCCCACTTGATTCTCCAAATTCTTTAATGTAGCTGCTTGGCTCTGGATTAAGGCATCATTCTTTGCTAGATATGCCTTTAGCAAACTCTCCGCACTATTGGATGCTTCAAACTTGAACCGGTTTTCGGACTTGTTGCGGGAAATTAGGCGGCTGGGTTGGTCTGGGTTGGGTGTAACTGGTTCCAGCCCCTTGGTTACTCCAGGAAAAATTCGGGTGGTTTCTCCACGATGGGTTATAAAAGTTGGATTGCAGCCCTTTCCTTCCTCGGGTTTGGTTCTGATTGCCCATGTAGTATACAGATTCTGGGTTCGACGGACATTCTTCGAACAAATGTCCCTCCCCACAATAGACACGGGCTATATTCTCAAATTGATTAGTCGGCTGTGCTGCAAAACTATTAGACCCATTAGTAGTAAGATTTTTAAGCATTGAGGATATTGATGATACCTGAGATGCGAGTGAAGTAAGAGCGTCTACTTCATGAATTCCAAAGAACTCGTCTTCCCGATGTCGCACGCATCAAGTTGGCCATTGATAATTGTTGCTGGCAATCCTCTCAATAATTTCATAAGCCTCGTTATAAGACTTAGAAAGGAGAGCACCATTACCAGAGGCGTCCACTACCATCCTTGTGTGAGCGTTGAGACCATTATAGAATGTCTCAAGTTGAATGCAATGAGGAATTCCATGCTGAGGGCATTTTTGTAATAGCTCTTTAAATCTTTCCCATGCCTCATACAAGGACTCGTCATCCATTTGGTGGAAAGCAGTGATCTCGTTCCTCAGTTTAGCATTCTTGCTTGGCGGAAAATACTTCATGAGGAATCTCTCAGCTAACTCTTGCCATGTAGAAATGGAGTTCGGTGGCAATGAATTCAACCAGGCACGAGCTCTGTCCCTTAACGAATAGGGGAACAACTTTAATCGTAAGGCATCTTGCACTCCTCGGCTAACTTGAAAGAATCGCTCACTTCCATGAATAGTCTTAAGTGAAGATGAGGATCTTGATGAGGCATTCCATTGAATTGGCCCACCTATGCCAAGCATCCGGAACATGACCGGCTTCACTCGAATTATTGTGCCTCGATTTCGGTCTCCTAATACCCGATTAAGATCGTTAAATACTGGCACGGCATATTGTCTTAAGGATCTATCCCTATCATCAGCAATAAGGATAGGATTCTGAGCAGGGTTTGCTCCGTTTCCTTGGTTTATATTCTCGAGATTCATTCCTTCGGTCCTTCTCTGGTTTGCTTGTCTTCTTCTTCGATGTGAAAGGTTCGTTTCTATTTCAGGTCCACAGGAGTAAGTCAATATCTGGTCAATACTCATAAACACCTGAAATATTCACGGAAAAATTAAGTAAGTAAAAAGTTAAATATGAAAATAAATAAACCAAAATGTAAGAATAAAAATTCACAAATAATGGCTTTGAAAAACAAGTCCCCGGCAACGACGCCAAAAACTTGGAACGGTGGAAATGTGCAAGTGTACACAATCGTAACAAGTAATAAAGTGACAAGTAAATGTCGAGTTATCGTACCCACAGGGACTGTAAAAGAATTATTTATGAAAATGACTTCAAACACTTTGGTGACGGAAAAATATTTGATTTTGAAAACTATTTAAAAACTAAAAGAAAAACAAAGTAAAATAAAATAAAACAAAGTTCAAATGCGCGATTTCAAAAACTGATTTTAATCAAGATGATATAATTGTGTTAGATTAACAACATTTCTGATCTTAGAATTATTAAGCTTGTGTTTATACTTGTTAAAACATGGCAACTCGGTAATTTGCTAACTTATGAACATATTTACAAATAAAAAATCCATTCATCACTTGTACATATTCCTATGTCAATTCAACCGATTAAACAGATTTATCAAAGTAAACATGTTATTGAACATACATACTTATTAAATTAAACAATCTCTTGCATATTCCTATGTCAATTCAAACGACTAATTCAACTTAATAAGCATATAAAAGATCATGTGAGGTAACAAAGTAGTTTTACCTTGAAACAATTTAATCACAAAAATCCTGCAAGTTATGCAAGGCATATGTATTGTCAAATACAATGCTAATTTAATCTTCAGCTCCCTTAGAAGAACTAAACATGCACAGATTAAGCATTGTGTCCATTAATTACAATTTCAATGCGTTTAAATAATTAATTCATTAGCTATCTAAACAATTATAATGCCAGATAACTTAACATGATTTTACTTAATCAAACATTTCACCGAGGCCTTTAACAGCATAAACACAATTTTAACAATTTAAGAAATCGAAATGCAATCAACCCAACACGAATTAAATTCAAGCTAAATTGATTAAATTAAACATTCTAACAGCATAAATATTCATAAACATGTTTTTCAAAACAACAACGAAATTTAAAGAGATAGGGAGCAAGAAGCAAATCCGGTGTTTCTCCGTGGCTTGTCTGATTGCTCCGTTCTTCGTTCTTCGTTGGCCTTGGCTGTCAAGGTGGCTTAAAAATACTCCAAATGCTGCTCCAAATGGCTGGAAAAACACCTCTTTTCCAAGAGGAGAAATAGACACAAGAACAAGGGGAAAATAGAATGGAAACGAAGGGAGAAAAGTTGAGAGAAGAGAAGAGAGAATGAGAGAATGTTGGAGAAATGAGGGATGCCTTGAATGAGCAGCTAGGGGATGTATTTATAGGTGATCTAGGCTGATAAAAATAGCAAATAGCAGCAGCAAAAGAGGCCTCCCTTGGCCGGCCATCCCATGTGGAAAAGTTGATGGATTCAACTTTGCTAAATTTAGCATGGGCAAATCTTTAAAGCCATGAATTTTGGAGGGGTTTGAAAGAGATTTTGAAAGATCTTCAAGGGATTCTTTGCAAGCTCAGTTAATCAACTAATAAGCTGATTTGGGCCATCATTGTGGACGGTTTGGGCTGCCCAATTGGTGGCTGATTCGGTTCAATCGGTTCGGTTCAACCAAAGGCGGTTTAATCGACCTTTTTCCATAATTAATTAATAATAATTTATTTAACCCAAATTAAATTGGGAATAAATTAAAATTAATTAAATTATGATTAAATATTCATAATTGGACCGTCTTGGGCTAGAAATAATTTCGCCTTGATACTTCAAATTACTTCGGCTTTTTCTTTCTTCGCAAATGGCTCACGAGCCAATTTTTGCCTTTTGTGCGATTCTGTCGAAAATAGTAAAAATTAAACAAAATTAACTATAAAATTAATTAAAATTCATCATGTTCATATTTTTAGCACAATTTAATTATTTTATAATATTTAATTATTTTCTGACAAGAATTTACTTGAAACCACATGAATTTGGGTCAAAAAGGGCATGAAAAAGTATATAAATTTTCGTGTTTCCAGTTGATAGGGCATGTAAGGCCGAAGAACTGAATAAGGAAAAGAAGAAAGCCGTGAATGAGGCCCGAGATGTAAGAAAAAGGCCAATAAGTAAATCATATCAAGCTCAATCGAAGAGGTCCAAGGAGTTGAACCCTCGGACGACTGCATAAGTTGGATATTCACATCGAAATTGAGGTAACACATATTCAGGATCGAGAGTTCAAGCCACCTCGTTGGCAAGTGTGGGAAATCCAAAGTCCAAACCGGAGTGTTCAAATTGTGGTAGGCAACACATTGGGGAGTGTTGGGGGAACAATCGAAATTGTTACAAGTGCGGTTCACCTGACCATTTCATCTGGAATTGTCCAGTGAGGGATGAGAAGGAAAGAAGGCAAGAGGTGAGATCAAGCAATGTATCTTCGAGGGGTAGATCACAAAAGAACCCGGGAGGTGGGACTAGTAGTAGAGGTGCGTCTAGGGACTCTGCTGTGAGACCAGAGCGTCGAGCACCTGCAAGGACTTATGTTATTCGCGCTCACGAAGAGGCATCATCTTCAGATGTGATAATGGGTACTTTTTCTCTTCATGATACCTCTGTTATTACTTTGATTGATCCGGGGTCTACCCATTCTTATATTTGCATGAAATTGGCATCTAGTATGAGTATGATTGTTGAGTCTACGGAATTTGTGGTAAAGGTGTCAAATCGTTAGGCAAACATGTGTTAGTTGACAAGGTGTGTAGGAATTGTCCTTTGACAATTAGAAGTCATTATTTTTCGGCAAATCTCATGTTGTTGCCGTTTGAAGAATTTGACTTGATTCTTGGTATGGATTGGTTGACTGCTCATAATGTTTTAGTTAACCGTGGTAGTAAATTTATTGAATTGAAATGTGAAAATGGAGATGTCATTCGGGTTGAATCAGGTAAATCGAATAGTTTGCCTGTGATAATTTAATCTATGGTAGCCGAGAAATACTTAAGGAAAGGATACGAGTCCTATCTCGCCTTTGTGCTGAATACTCAAGAGTTTGAGGTAAAGATTGAATCAGTGACAGTGGTATGCGAGTATCCAGAAGTATTCCCGGAAGAGTTACCCGGATTGCCTCCAGTTAGAGAGGTCGAGTTTGGAATTGAGTTAGTTCCGGGTATGACACCTATTTCGGTTCCTCCGTATAGGATGGCACCATTAGAGTTGAAAGAATTGAAGGTTCAGTTGCAAGAGTTAACGGACAAGGGTTTTGCGAGACCGAGCTATTCACCGTGGGGTGCTCCGGTACTTTTTGTAAAGAAGAAAGATGGGTCGGTGAGATTGTGCATAGACTATAGACAGCTCAACAAGGTGACAGTGAAGAATAAGCATCCTTTACCAAGAATAGATGATTTATTTGACCAATTGAAGGGAGCTACAGTGTTCTCCAAGATAGACCTAAGGTCTGGCTATTACCAGTTGAAGGTTAAGGAGCAAGATGTGTCGAAAACTGCATTTCGGACGAGGTATGGCCATTATGAGTTTCTTGTTATGCCATTTGGTTTAACGAATGCCCCTGTGATTTTTATGGATTTAATGAACCATGTCTTCCGACCGTATTTGGATAAGTTTGTAGTTGTCTTTATCGATGACATACTGATTTATTCTCGGGATGAGAGTGAACACGCAGAACACCTGAGAATTGTTTTGCAGACTTTAAGAGACAAGCAGTTGTATGCTAAATTTAGCAAGAGTGAGTTTTGGCTCCGAGAGGTCGGATTCCTAGGACACATTGTGTCGGGTGATGGTATTAGAGTTGATCCGAGTAAGATCTCGGCTATTGTAGAGTGGAAACCGCCAAGAAATGTGTCGGAAGTCAGAAGCTTTTTGGGTCTAGCAGGGTATTACAGACGGTTCGTAAAGGGGTTTTCCATGATTGCTACCCCGATGACGAAACTGTTGCATAAGGATGTTAAGTTTGAATGGACTGAGAAATGTCAACAGAGTTTCGAGAGATTGAAAACATTGTTGACTGAAGCACCGATTTTAGTACAACCTGAGTCGGAGAAAGAGTTCGTGGTCTACAGTGATGCGTCATTTAATGGTATCGACTGTGTGTTGATGCAAGAGGGTAAGGTAGTAGCTTACGCCTCGAGACAGCTAAAACCGCATGAGAAGAATTATCCGACTAATGATTTGGAGTTGGCTGCAATCGTTTTTGCTTTGAAGATTTGGCGTCATTATTTATATGGTGAGAAGTGCCGAATCTTCACCGATCATAAGAGTTTGAAGTACTTGATGAATCAAAAGGATTTGAATTTGCGACAACGGCAGTGGCTCGAATTATTGAAGGATTATGAGCTAGTAATTGATTATTATCCGGGGAAAGCGAATGTAGTTACGGATGCCTTGAGCAGAAAATCTCTGTATGCTTTAAGAGCTATGAGTACGAGCTTAGCGTTGTCTGATGATGGTGCTATATTGGTCGAGTTGAGGGCTAGACCACTACTTATTCAATAGATACGTGAGGCTCAAAAGAATGATAATGAGATGCAAGCTAAGAAAGCTAAGTATGAATCGGGAAATGATTATAATTTTCGGGTGAGTTCGGATGGTTGTTTGATGTTTCACGACAGGATTTGTGTACCTAAAGATGATGAGTGGATCCGAAAAATTTTACATGAAGCACACAGTGGTCACTTGTTAGTACATCCTGGTAGCACGAAAATGTACAATGATTTGAAGAAATTTTATTGGTGGCCGGGTATGAAAAGAGACATCTCTGAGTTTGTGACAAGATGTTTGATCTGTCAACAAGTGAGAGCCGAGCATCAAGTACCTTCGGGATTACTTCAGCCGGTGATGGTTTCCGAGTGGAAGTGGGATCGGATCACCATGGATTTTGTGACAGGGTTGCCTATGACTCTGAAAAAGAAAGATGATGTGTGGGTTATTGTTGATAGACTAACGAAGTCGGCTCACTTTATACCAGTGCGTGTTGATTATTCACTTGATAAGTTGGCCGAGTTGTATATTGCTGAGGTGGTGAGATTACATGGAGTGCCTGTATCTATTATCTCGGATAGAGATCCTAGATTTACTTCGAGATTTTGGAAGAAGTTACAGGAAGCCTTAGGTACAAGGTTGAATTTTAGTACTGCGTTCCACCCTCAAACTGACGGCCAATCTGAAAGAGTGATTCAAGTTCTTGAGGATATGCTCGATCTTTGTCAGGTGTTAGAGTTCGGAGGTAGTTGGGAAAGATATCTACCTTTGGTTGAGTTTGCTTATAACAACAGTTATCAGTCGAGTATACGGATTGCACCGTACAAAGCTTTATATGGTCGCAAGTGTCGAACTCCCTTGTATTGGACTGAGCTTAGTGAGAAGCAACCTCATGGGGTCGATCTAGTTAAAGAGACCGAGGAGAAAGTGAAAGTGAGCTGTGATAGTCTGAAAGCTGCTTCGGACTGACAAAAGTCATATGCAGATTTAAAAAGGAAAGAAATCGAGTTTCAAGTGGGCGACAAAGTATTTCTGAAAGTATCCCCGTGGAAGAAAATATTGAGATTTGGTAAAAAGGGCAAATTGAGTCCGCGATTCATAGGGCCGTATGAGGTTACCGAAAGGATTGGGCCAGTGGCATACCGATTGGCTTTGCCAGTGGAGTTAGAGAAAATACACAACGTGTTTCATGTATCGATGTTACGGTGATATCGTTCCGATCCTTCGCATGTGATCCCTCTATTGGAAATTGAGATACGATCGGACATGACTTATGAAGAGGAGCCAATTAAGATATTAGCTCGGGAGGTTAAACAGTTGAGGAATAAGAGCATAGCTTTAGTAAAAGTGTTGTGGCAAAAACACGGTGTGGAAGAAGCTACGTGGGAACCGGAAGAAGCCATGAGAGAACAATATCCAAACCTTTTTACCAGTAAAGGAGGGGAGAGTTGTAACAGCCCGATTTTGGGGCTAGTCAGAACAGTGGTTTCGAGACTGCTAATCCGAGGATGAAGAAAATTATTTTTATATTATTTTATGTGTTATGGCATTAATATATGGCTATATGAAAATTTTGGTGCTTTAATTTTAGCGATTGCATGCTTAATTGTGAAAAAGGATTAAATTGCATAAAGTGCGAAAGTTCTATTTTTCAAGGTAGAGGTGTCTAATAGCCATTGAATATTAAATTGGAGGTCCTTAAAGTGCAATTAGGCCATTATAGGTGTAGTGGCCGGCCATAGAGACAAGGAGACAAGGGCATTAAATTTTTGGTCAAAATTTGGTAAAATTAGGTGATAAAAGATGAATAAAATAAGATAAAAAGAAAAGATATCATCTTTCACTATTCACCCTTCTTTTCCACCGAAAATTGAAGAGAAAATAGAGGTTTTTGGAGTCCAAACTTTCAGCCAAGCTATCCCCTTTCAAGTAAGTGATTTTAGAGGTCTTCCTTGATGATTTTTGTATTTTTGGAACCCCCAAAGCTTAAGCTAGCTAATGTGGGAACTAATTTGCAATATGGTTGAAAGTTTAGGGACTTGCCATGAGAGTGTTTATGTTGTTTTCTGAGTTTTTATGGAAGAAAATGAATGTTAATGAGATGAGAAACAACTTTTGTAAAAGGTGTTATCATGAAAACACCTAAATGGGACCAAGTTGTAAATGTTGTGATTCAGTAATAAATGCATGAAATAGTTGGATTTGTGAGTAGTTGTAGGAGAAATAAATGTTCAACTAGGCTTGTTTAATGAGGAAATGTGATGAAAAATGATTTGCGAGCCTAGGGGAAAAATCGTAATTTTGCCATAGTACAAGGGCAAAATGGTCATTTTTGCCTAAGTAAAGATTATGATGTATTATGATTATTAAAATGATTGAATGAGTGAATTTTGTTATTATAGATCAAGAAGAGCGCGGAATCAACCTTGACTGGGGAAAAGGCAAGGTTTCGGATTAAACCGCAAATTAACACATTTAGTACCGAGGTAAGTTTTTGTGTAAACGATGCATCTTAAATACACATGTTGTTACTTATTGGTGCATTGTATGATTGAGAACAAGTACGATTTAAATGGATTGAATTCAGTAGATAATGAATAATTTTCGTATGAACGTTGAAATAGATATGTAAGTGTGGAATATTATTCGTAGTAATTAATGGTGGGCTGTGTGCGATACCACCTTAAATATTCATGTTAGTGGGCTATGTGCGATACCACTGTAAATATTCATGTTGGTGGGCTATGTGCGATACCACCCTGTTAAAGATTAATGGTGGGCTAAGTGCGAAACCACCGAGTGTTTGGCATTACTATGAATGGCTTATTGTGAAATTGTTAAGTGTGGTTTCATGTGATCATGTGGTGATAAGTTCAGGGATGTATGTTAAATAATGTGAGCATTTGGCTTGTGATATGGTTGGAATGTGGTAATAGATGAAATGGGTAAGCATGATCATGGAATGTGGATTATTCTTGCTTAGTATATAATGCTATTTATTGATTAGCATATATTATGATGTTTATTGTTTACATGTAAACTTACTACGCTTAAAGCTTACTCTCTCTCTTTTCCCCTTGTTTTATAGTGTCAAAGAGCTGGGCCGGGATACGAAGATAATTGGAAGATCACCCATACTATCAGCTCATCTCGGTATATCTAGACTTAGTATTTTGAGTATGGCATGTGTAGAGGCTAGACTAGGTGAATTGTTTTGTTATTTTGGCCAAGTAGGTATTGGCTACTTTAAAGAAGAACTCTTTTGTATATTGCCATAATTGATGGCTCAATATTACTAATTTATGAAAAGATGAAGTTATTCATGGAAGTTTATGTGCAAATTTGAGTTGCTTAGTGATTTGTTGAATGGAATTATGTTGTGTGAGTTAGGGTGATGAAAAGAGCTTGGCAAATAGCCTTGTTCTTGTCCACACGGGTAGGCACACGGGCGTGTGTCTAGGCCGTGTGAGACACACGGGCAGTCCCATGGGTGTGTGACGAGGACGTGTGTCCCCTGCATGTTAGTGTTTCAAGTCAGTGTCGACCACGGGCTAGTCACACGGCCGTGTGCCCCATATGAGGTTGCTGACGTCACAAACAGAATACCCAGGTTTTTACACACGGGCGAGGACACGGGCGTGTCTAGGCCGTGTGAAGCACACGGGCCAAGAACACGGACGTGTGTCCGGCCGTGTGAAAACCCCTATAGGTTCGAAATGAAAATAAATCCCACACGGGTTAGGGACATGGGCATGCGTGACCACACGGTCTGCCCACACGTATGTGTTCCATTTCAGACGGGCGTGTGGCCCCTGTTTAGACAAAAAAATTTAAATGCACAAAAGTTTCCGGTTGGGTTCCGAGACCCTCCGTATGCTTGATCAAGGCCTCGTAGGCCCTTAATGAGAATGTATTGATTGTAAATGAGAAATGTTAAGTTGGAATGAAGTTTTATAGCTTAAAGTTGTATGATCAAGTGAGTTTAGTCCAGTAACGCCTTATACCCGATTCCAGCATATAATACGGGTAAGGGGTGTTACACATCTACTGTAGCTCAAAACTCCAGGTCTCAACACCCTTCTCGAACCAACCACAATAACTGCTTAAAGAACATAAGTTTACTATTACAAACTTCATACTTATAATGTACTTAACATCTCATTCGTGGATAACCCCCATGCAAAACCTTAAGCTTACAACTTACTATTCATATACCTCTTACAGACTTACTCTTTCAACTTAAAATGCAGATTTGGGATACTTACTTAGAGATAGAATGACTTCGGATTAAACTAAGAACCTTAGTTTCAGGCTTAATAGAGAAGAGATACAATTAGATTTGAGAAGAAAGAATCAGAGAGTAATGTGGAAGAAAAAACCTTTCTCAGAACCCTTCTCACACATATGTATAATCCCATCCCACTTAGTAGAACTTAACAAGTATTACTTAATTCAGAACTTGTCTTTCTTAATGACATACAAATTCCAAGAGAAACATAAATGAGAATCCTACATAGTGGATACTAGACTAGTCAATTCATTTGGTTCCTAACCAGATCACTTTACAACCCAACTAACACAGTATTCAAACAAGGAAGGCATGTTATATATTTGGCGGTAACTTGTACCATAATTACCTTTTCACTTGCACATTCTTTTTCTTTAAATAGCAGAATACCCTGATATAAAATTTTCAGTTACTTACATAGCAATTACTATATATGCCCACACAAATTCACCGAAAGGAGCAAATGGGCGAATTACACTTCGCCAAGCAAAAATTTTCTCTACTACACGCCTTAATCCTAGATCCGCCAAAATTGGGATGTGACAAAGAATCTTCCCAATTGGATTTGATAAATGACATATTAGTCTTTCAATCAATTTTATCATTTTTGATTAGACTAAGGACATGTTAGGTTCGTCTACTAATATAAGTTGTCTTTCCAGATTAGAATACGACCACATAATATTGCTTAGTATTAGTTAAATATTAAACAATCAATGAGTTAATAATTGCTTCTATTTTTTTTACATTAAAAACCACGTAAGGATAATATACAAAGGGTATTATTGTAATTCATGAATAATTTTATTAACCGATCTGTTCAAAAAAATACAAGTGTACATAGACGAAAATACTACACTTAGGGCACCATATCCAACACGTTCTTCATCTCCCCCGCCATTGCCCTTCTCTTTGGGTTTGGAAGACTCAAACTTTTCTTTTCTCGAAGCAAGTTCGATTAAGGACTCCGTTACAGTCATAGCTTTGGAAAGCTCTTTGACCCTCAGTGTAATAGCCCATTTTCGGTAAAAATCGGAACAGTGGTTTCAGGACCACAGATCCGAGTCCGGAGAGAAAAATTATTTTAATAATATTTCATGATCTATAGTACGACAATAATGTCGTGTGAAAATTTCGTAAAGAAATTTTATCGATTAAATGTCTAATTTGATAAAGGACCAAATTGCACAAAGTGCAAAAGTTGATTTCTAATAGTTAAAGGGATTAAATAGCTATATAACTTAAAAGTGGAGGTCCTTATATGGAATTAGACCATTAAATAAAATTAGATATTTTTGGATGAATCATCCATAGAAAATTAGAAAAAGAAAAGGATGAAATTGGAAACTTGAAAAGTTAATGGATGATAAGTTAAATTAAAGGAATAAAATAATATCATATCATCTTCCCCAAAATAAAAAGCATGGAAACCCTAGTTATGGAGATGGAAGAAAGAGAAAACTTTCTTGGCCAAATTAGGTAAGTATTCAAGCCCCGTTTTTAGTAATTTTCATATTTTTGAGATCGGGATAACTTAATTTATTTATTTTGGGGGTTAAATTGAAAAGATATCAAAGTATGGAATTTTTACTATGGATGATTATGCTGGAAATTTTAAATTTATGGTAGAAAATGAAAGGTTGTTGATAGACAAACAACTTTTACAAAGTGAATTTTGATGAAAACTTGATTTAGGGACTAAATTGTAAAAATGTGAAATTCATGGAAAAATTCTGATTTTTATGAAATATATGGGCTGTAAATATTACATGAAAAATTCGGTTAGGCTCGAAACAAGGATTAAATTGCATGAATTTTATTTTTCGAGCCTAGGGACGAAATCATCATTTATCAAAAGTTTAGGGGCAAAATGGTAATTTTGCCTAAGTTTTAAATTGGACTAAATTGAGTATGAATTACATTAAATTGATGTTAAGTTTACTCGTATAGATCCGGGTAGATCGAATATGGAGTTAGAACGGGGAAATGAGAAAATGTTGGATTAATAGATTTTATGTACACGAACAATTATCGAGGTAAGTTCATATAACTCAACTATGTATGTTATTATGTTTGAATTGAATTGTATGAATGTGATGGTATATATATATATATGTGATGATATGTAAATCAGATATATATTTTATGAAATCGAAGATATTCAATAAAGCCCAATAAATGATAATATCCCATAAATGGTAAGTCCCGGTTGAATAATGAATATCGATGGATAGTAATGATTTCCCGTATGAAATGAGGTCCTGCATGTGTTGCAGAAAGGATTTAGCTCGGAAGAGTAATCCATTGATCTCATTATGGAAAGTATTTAGCCCGGACGGGTAATCCTAAGTGAGCCTATCGAGCATATGTTTCAACTAGGATTTAGCCTGGACTGGTAATCCTAATTGGCTGGATTTAGCCTGGATTGGTAATCCAGATTGGACTCTATAGGGAATTCTTTGTCATATAAAGGATTTAGCCTTGATTGGTAATCCGACAAAGCCCTTAGATTATATGCGTTACAGACAGAATTTAGCCTGGACTAGTAATTCTGCTGTATAATATGTGGCTCGAGAGTGTACCTAAAAGGTACTACTGGATATGAATTGACGGATTATGATTTTGTACAATTTGAGTGTACTACATGAGTATCCATCGATAATTCAAATAAATTCAACGGGCAAAGTTCTGACATGAGCAATATGAATTTGAGATAAATGAATAAGAAATGAGTCATTACACGTATCTGCCTGAAATACATGAAAATGATGATATATGATAATTGATACATGGAAATATGAGATGATGATATTTGTACATGGAATTTATTTGATAAATATGTTCATCCTTGATTATAGATTTGTACACCTTGAGTGTACTGCTCGTGTGACATTGATATTTCAAATTATATGAGTAAAGTTCTGACATGAAATAATCTGAACTCGAGATGAATTATTATGAAAATATACTTGTAATATAAAGATAATGATTTATACATGTTAAATGAATATGTGATGTGGAAAGCATATGTGCCTGGAAACCTGATTATTGTTGAGCCCATATATGTTTCTTGGTGTTATTATGGAATATATTACTAACAAGGGAAATGAGGATATGTGTAGGGCTTGAGATCAAATTGATTGAATATGCCTTACATGTTTATCTTGAAATAGAATAAATGGTAAGTTAAGTACCATGTTATACGAACTTACTAAGCATTATATGCTTACTTAGTTTTATTTCCCTATATTATAGTAAATCAGAAGCTCGTTGGATTGGAAGCTTGGCGGAGATCACTCACACTATCCATCAGCTCATTTTGGTACATATGGTAAATCAGTTATGGTTATAATGGCATGTATAGGTAAATTGACCATATTGACATGTAAATGGTTGATTGTAATCTAGCCATTGGAATGGCTAATAAAGACTTGTTTTGACAAAATTTATAAAGTATACCATGATGAATATCCATGTGTTTAGTATGGTTGATTAAATTACGTTAACATGTATGTTAACAAAAGGGTAAGATTATAAACATGAATGCATGTAATGATGTACCATGTTAGATGTTAAAATTAACTTGATTATGATACTTGAATTGGTTAATATATTAATGAAAGTTTTGGTGTAGGTCATTGACAAAGTTTGGGTGAGAAATAAAGCTAGAAAGTGGCTTTATTTTGTCCACACGGGTAGACGCACGGGCGTGTGTCTTGACCGTGTGTGACACACGACCTGGTACATGGGCGTATGGTTAGGTCGTGTGTCCCCTGCACCTTAAATTTGAGAAATAGAATGCTCAGAATTGAGTACACGGGCAGAGACACGGGCGTGTGTCTCAGTCGTGTATGTTACACGGCCTAGCACACAGGCGTGTGGCTGGCCGTGTGGCACAAGTCAGAGAGTTACACGGGGTCGAAACACGGCCTGCAGCACGGGCGTGTTCTAGGGTCACACGGGCATGTGTGCCCTGTATCTTAGAAAATTTTAGAAATTTTGCGAAAAATTCTTTGAGTTCCCGATTTAGTCCCGATTCGATTCTAATACTCATTTTGGGCCTCGAGGGTCCATTTAAGGGACGATATGAATAATATACGAAAAATGAATAGAATTTGACATGAATTATCTGTAAATGTATTGAAAACTCTGGTAACGCTCCGTAGCCTTGTTCAGGCGACGGATACGGGTTAGGGGTGTTACACTCCGCGTTGTAACTCTTGCTTCACCCACAACTTTAGACTATTCATAAAGGAGAAAAATACCTTCTTTTCTCCCAGATCGAAAATTTGGAGCATTAGCTCATTGAGCTCCTTCACATACTCCCTAACTTTGCGTTGTTGCATAAGCCGATACAACTTATCCCAAGCCTTATCCTTAGCATACTCAGGGTAAAACTGACCTTTGAATTCACTTTGGAACTCATCAGAAGTCCCAATAGTGGTACCACATCATCTCTCATTTGTAGAGATATGACGCCACCATAACATAGTGACATTAGTAAAATACATGGCAACAATATTTACCTTAATACCATCATCCATGATGTCTTTGGCACGGAAGTATTGCTTCATTCCCCACAAGAAGTTGTCCACATCCTTTGCGGATCTCGTCCCATTGAACTCTTTTAGCTTCGGGATATCTACCTTAGGCTTGTATGTTAAAGCCAACATCCCATTACCCAAAGCAACTTTGTAGATATTGAGCTCCCCCTTGAGCTCTTCAATCTGTTCCTTTAAGGCCGACACCATGGCCTCGAGAGCATTATTCCTCTAAGTCATCTCACCCATAGCGGTATTGAAGACCCATTGCATCGAATAGACATTAACACTAAAGGCCTCTGCCACTTGTTCTTTGAGCTAATCTTTCCTCGATTCCAACTCTGTGGTACGTCGATCAACTTCCTCAAGGGTCTCCTTCACATCACCCATAGAGCCATTAAGTTTGACAACTTTGCATTCCAATGCTGCTAGCATATCACTCGAGTTGCTAGCTTTCCTTCTCATCCCATGGGTCTCTATAGACTTAACTTGCTCGTCTACTCCTTTTGACATCACAATCGGTTCCTTTGAACACTAGCTCTAATACCAATTTTCACGGGACTAGAACTTTAGTCTCGCAATCTATGTGGCCATAGGAAATTTCTTAAGTTCAAATCCGCCTAAGTCAACCTTACTTTCAAAAGTGAGAATTCTTGATAGAAATTCTCCAAGGCATCGAAAATAAAGTGAAAACAACTTAAAAACAAAAGAGTAACGAAAGAACAAAATAACCACAAGAAAACAATGATCACAAGGTGTTTGAGTAAATGCTTTCAAAGTATATTCATTAAGTTTGAATGAAATACAATGGGATGATTACAAATGAGGGGGAAGACCTCTATTTATAGTTAAGCTCCCCCAGATTGGGAAGGCAAGTACTTAGAGTAACTTTAGGGTGTAACAAGGTCGATCCCGTATTCATAGTTTTCTAGGGTATTTATAGGAGAGGTCCCCTAGTCCACTGTATAACATGACTAGATAAGTAGTCAATCTTGTTAAATGCATAATAGATAATCATAGGCATGCATTATGAGATTTTATCAATATGAGATAGTAAAGCCTAAATAGACTCCTTATTGTTTTGGAAATGTGTTGGTTCTCTTTTAATTTATTCTCTTTTTTGTTCCTTTTCTTTTATTATTGCTTATCCAAATAGAAAGTAACAAAGAAGGTGATTCATAAATGTGAAAGAATCTAATGGTGAAATAAAGGCTTTTTATACTTATACCATGATTGTGGCATGTGGTGACACGAGATTGACCAAAGAGATATCCGTAAGCGACCCTCTTCCTTGTACTGTTCGGATGGTCATTTAGTGACTAATTATTGTGTGTCGTACACCTCATGGGAGGGACTATCCATCATTAATCATCCAATTGGACCCTTTGTTAAGTCATTTGTTATTAACAGATACACTCTCCTCAAGAGGAGACCACCCGAGAATCATTGTACCCTCTATCAAACTTCAAATCAAAGTTTTTGGGAATTTCAAATGCACTTCCCGATACTTTCCCTTCAATGTAAATGACTATTCACGCTGTAAGGGTGAACCGTTCCAAATTGGCACTCGCTATTTTATCTATAACGGCTACCACTCGCGAGGATAACTTGTGGATGGTCTTGAGGCAAGATCACTTTATAACCTACCTCTCAACTGGAGGGACTATTGTTATATCTGATACGAGCAGCTCGGTCCAATTCAAAGGCCATAATGGCGATAGGCTTAAGTTTTCTCAAGGACCGATCACGAGATCCAAATCCAAGCAGCTAAAGTCAAAACTCAATTTATTCGTTTAAGACTTTATCACAAAAAAAAAATCGAGAAGAAAATTTGAAACTTCAAGATGATGGATTTTGGAGCGAGGATGAAATAGAAGAGACTAATTTTGTTCATGGGCATAAACTCTCAATATATGATGACAAGCCCGTGTGGAAAATGTTAACAAGCTTAGACGTTTCCCTTCAAAGAACTCAATCAATCTCATAAGCTTAAGCGTTTCATATTGGGTTCGGGTTTTAGGCTTAATTTTTATTAAATATGAGCCCAATAATGTATTTATCAGCCTTTGTTATTTTAATATTTTTTATTCTTAATTTTTTATAATTATTAAATATTTAAAGTTATTTAAGAGTTTTATTTCAATAAGAAAGTTTAGTTTAAAACTACTTATTATTTAGATTAATTAGAGTTCTACTATACTTAAGAGTTTTATTTATTTTTATTTAGCTAGTCTATATAAAGGCCTTTGCATTGTATATAATTCACACAATTGATTATTATTCTATTTCTCTTTTGAGTTAATAAATTCTCTTTAAGTTTTTTTTTTCAAGAATTTCTCTTGAGTTTCTTTTAGAAGAGTTTTTAACAATCTTTTTAGATCGTGGGGATCATCTTCAAACTTTTTCTTACCAAGATTTCTATATTAAAGGGGAAATTAGAGCAGCTTGAAGGGGGTTGTGGATTTTTCGTGTTTCCAAGGCTTCTTAGGACTTTTACATATTACGTTCTATCTTTTCCACCTATCGTATTTATTTTCTTATTTATTTTTCAAATCTTTGATTTATTATTTGATTTATTTATCTTAGTTATTTTTTATTTGTTTTGTTTGACTTGGCTTTGATTGTGTTTCAAGTTGTGTCAAAACACAATTTTTTTTTTCGAATGTTTAGATCCTTAAGTCAAATCCGTGACTTGAACAAATGTTACGATCTGCTTCTGCATTCATCCGCACTCATCTTTATCAATATCCCTACCTCAAACTCGGTTGGACTCTTCATTGGACCACCTAGGGTCTACTAAGTAGCATAATTGGGTAGGAACCATCTCTCCTATAAATACCCAAATGTATCAACATTGTAGGGACTACTCTCCACCTACAAAACTTTAACATTTTGGCCCTTTTCTACTCAAGTTCTTCTACCTTTCCGACTCTCAACCTTAGAGTGAGTGAACCGACCTTCTTCATCGTCACCCATTCTCCAACCCTTGTTGATACTGTTTCGAATATAATTAGAAAATAGAGAAGGTGCAATCCCTTGAGTGATTTTTGAGTTTGACTCTAGCCAAGTTCCTCGTGGGAAATCAAGTCATTTTTTTTGTCACTTTTGTTAGGTAGAAATTTATTAATTAACCAAAGTCCATCACCGTATGGAAAAAGCTGAGGGAGAATGTAACACCCCAAACCCGGCCCAAACGCTACAACCGGATCTGGTATGTCACTTAAGAGATTTTACATAACATGTCGCATTTCGGAAAACAGTTACTAGGTTTACACCTTTATTTCGAAAGCTTAATAATTCATTAAAGTATAAAATATTAAGTTACCAATTATCTTGGTAGATTTTAAATAAAAAAAAAAAACTGAAATTTCATGCAGGTCTTAACTTAATTGAAAACATAAAACTTAAAACCCAGTAATAAAAGCCCAACAAAATCCCAAAACATAAATGGTAGTCTAGTGGCCCATGGCCTTATTACAAAGAAATTTGAACCCATTAATTAAATTAAAATCAAATATTAGACTAAGTCTTTTTGCTGAATTCTCAAAGCTCGGTCGCATGGCCACCTTGCTCTCCTCTCCAGCCCGGTCCGATGCCCTAAGTGTCACCTGAGATGGTTAAAATTAAAGGTTGAGTCGTGAGACTCAGTGTGCAACCCTCATGCACCATTAGATTTGGGCTTTAGCCCCATAAAACAGAATAATCAAAATATAAATAACAAAAATAATATGCAAAGCCCAACCCATATCCTAGGTGTCCATCCGCTACACGCCCCCGCATCGACCATTCACACCATTGGGGATTTCTACAATCAACCCACACCGCTACACGCCTTGATGGCGATCGTGCCGCTCATCATCGATCATGGCGTAGCCACTACAATGCATCACGGCAGGTCGCGCTAACAGATCACGGTAAGGAACCGCTACAACAGATCACGGTAAAACCGCTACAACATATAACTTCCTCCTTTCATCAACCCAACCCATGCAATCACATATAATCAATATTCTTAAATCATTTAATCGAGCATTCACTAACACGGTGATTTGCTTTTACCCTCTTTGGTTTCCGTCATTATGTCGGGATTTGGCATTTAACAAAACATATAAGACTTATAATTATATACTAATCAAACAGATCTAGATGGGTGGAGAATTACACACCGATATCGCTGAAATCCAATATTCTTAGTCGATGTCCTTGCTATCCGAATCTATTATCCTCAATCTGACTTTGCTTAAAAGCGGAAAATACACAAAGATTTAGCCCTTTCAACAATCGGCCAAGGTTAAATAAGTCCCAAATCACACGTTTAAAACTAATAGATCTCTTACCTTGAAATCCGAAAATAACACGACTCAAAGGTGACTGAACCTTGGCTTTAAAGATCTAGGCGTTGGACTCCTCTTCAAATCCCAAAATACCGAAAAATAAGAAAACCCCTTTGATTAGTCACTTGAATAGCCATTCGGCTAGAGACTTTGAAAAAGCGGAGAAATATTGGAAATTCAAAATCGACACATACCTATTGATTTCTTCAAAATTTCGCATGTAGGTACCCAGAATGATTTCGGCACACATATAGAAGACTAGATCTCCTGCGTTTTGGCTTTTAGAAAATCTAAGCGAGGTGTTTTGGCTTTGAAGAAAGTAAGCAAAAAGTAAGGGAAGCTTAGAGGTTTGGCTAAAGTGTTTGAATGAGATGAGAAAAGAATGCATCGGAGGTTTGAACCAATCAAGAGAGAAAAAAAAAAGGAGAATAGTATAGGAATTTTGCAAAACAAAGATGAGAGAACTAGCTAGGGATTTCGACACTCATACCTTAAGCCAAAACCGAATGCCCCTTTTTTCAAATTCTTAATAATTTCTGGCTAACATTAAACTCCTAAGGATAGCTCCTTATCTTTCTAAATTTACTCATACTAGAAGAGACTTCCTTGACACCAACTCCTCCCTTCCTATTATCATCATTTAATAATCAAAATAAAAGAATTAAATCCCCTATTTTGTAGCTAGTGTGTCGTCCTCCCTTCCCCCCTTGGAGTGCCGAATTTTAGCCCTAAAAACTTGGGCTTCAAGCTGCCAAACTTTGGGCCCTCCTCATGCACAAGTGACGCCACTTAAATTTCCCCTCTACTGTGCTCCTAGTTGCTGGGCCACAAGCCCAATATGTCAATTAAACTATTAAAACTTTAATTTAAACCCTTAGAGTGTCTAAACAAAATATTTAAAACAAGGCCTCAGCCCAATTTGAGCCCCATTTGTACCCCATATTCTTAAATTAATATTTTAAGCATGCACTACACAAAATGCACAAGCCCATAAACTCAGGATGTTATAGAGAAAAACAAAACCACCTATTACTACCTTTGAAATTTCAAGGAAGCAGCAAATAAAACTTATCAAGATCAACTTCCTAAGACGAGAAAGTGAAGGAAGACCGTTTCTACACAGGGAGGTCTGGTGTACCGTGGCAGCCTGCCTGCCACCCATCACCAGGTTTCAAATTTATTGTTTGCCATTGAAAATTGAGAACTTTCTCGCTTTATCTGCCTATAAATCTTTGTGTCTGGCCTTGATGAAACCATGAATGTGGAAGTGGAAATAAACATTAATGAAGCATAATAATAGTAATGCTGTTGTGTTTTCGCTGCTTCTGGTGTCTATACTTTTATCAATGACGAGTTCCGGCTCTCTTTTAGCTGAAGCAACAATTCCCAACTTCTCAACCATCCAAGGTTTGTTTTTGCTACTTTTTCTTTTCCACATATTATATTTCTTCACCTCCATTTTTATTATTTTTCTTGAACTGCATGCATATACTCCAATATGTATCAATAATTTAATTCTTTAAAAAGGTGAAATTTGGTCTAATTTAGCATCTTTCTACTTAATTTATATTATTATTTAAGCTATTGACTGAATTGATACTAGGAGAAGATTTGAACCATGACATTTGGATTCATAAAACTTTAATTTTACCACTCAATCAATGCTAAAACCTAAATATCTCGTTTGGTTATTAGTGTAATAATATGAGAAAAAAATTATTTATTGCATATGATATTTCAATAGTTAGACATAAAATAAAGAATAATTAGTACAATTTTAAACTTGAAATTAAAAAGATCATAAAAACTATTGTAAAAAATTAGACATCTTCGAAATAAGCGAAACTTTTTCCTTCTCTTTGCTAAAAATAAGTTTTGAAAGTGGCTAAATATTACCAATTTAATTAATTAGCTTATTGCTAACTTATATACTAAAACATGCATAAAAAAATAATACTCATACCAAATATGATAAAAGTGTTTTGTATATTTTAATTTAATATTATACATCTTGCATATGTTATTAGTATTACTATTAATTAATTAATTTTAAATAATATATTTTATTATTTATTGTATGTTATTTTTATATTTTATATGTATACACGTCTAATATATTATCATAATTATAGTAGCTAAAAATATACATTCCACCGGAAAAATACGTCAAAACCCCATAATTTAGGCTTTGATAGTTACAATTTCCCCTATTTAGCTTCTTCTCTGATCAACCCTTCTTCAAGTAAAACTACTACTGCATACTGATGGATTGAAAATTGCATGGGATTAATGTCAACATCAAATATTTCAACAATATTAGTTACTTTTATTTTTTTTTTAATATATTTTGACTTGAGTTAATAAATGATAATTGCCCTTTGAAAACTCAATGGCAGAAAATTTAGTCCGTTTAAGTTCAGCACGTCGAAGTTTGAAGCCAGATCGTCCAGCCAACAATCCAAGCCCAAGCGGGAGCCCAAAAAAATATCAAAATACTCCCGAATCACCATCAAGATTAGCCCAAACCCGGGCTTAAGTGACCATCAAGATAAAGCTATTATCAAGTAAAATGTATTTTGAAAAAGTGTTCTAGAAATGTGTTATAGAAAAATGTAATTTGTAATTTAAATATTCAGCATTGCTATAAAAAAATACAGTAAAAAAATTAAAATATCTATATTAGACATTATATTGAAAATTTAAAAAATATTAATTTAAATGATATTTAAATAATTGAATATAATATAGATGAAATATAAATTAATCTAAATTTTTAAGTAACCTTTAAATAGTTAGTAAAAAAAAGTTATTTTTGATAATTTCAATTACAAAACACAAAAAAATAAAATGTAAAAGCACTTAAATCCAATTTTTACCGTTGAGTAGAAAACACCTTTGGTTCAAAGTGAATAATTTTCCAAGACATAAAGATTTATTAGATCCTTCAACTTTAAAAAAAAAAAATCATTTTAACCTTTCATTTAATTTTTTGTGGATGAAAAAGTTAATATTTTTTTTTAACTTTGTTGATGTGGCATATACGTAGATAACATGCACGCATTTACTTAATTTTTTAAATTTAAAAAATTCAAAAATGCAAAAAATTATTTTTTAAAAGTAAAAAATCATTTAAAAAAGTATAAAACTATAAAAAATATTTTTAAAATTTAATTAAATGCTGATATATCATTCACATGGCAATCCATGTGCATAGCAAGTCAACAAAGTTAACAAATATTAATTTTTTCATCCATTTTGAGGTGATTTGACAAAAAAATTATAAATTTAAAGATTAAAAGAGACGAAAAATTAAATGAAAAACTAAAATATTTTTTTGTAAAATTGAAAAACCAAATAAATCATTACGCTTACTTAAAATATCAAAATAAATGTATCCTATAAAATGTTATATAAGTAGTAATTAGTAAATACAACATTTTATCTGAATGTCAATTGTCTAGTCCTTTATTTTCATAATGCTTGTTTTTCTTCTTTTATTAATATGTGGTTGATTTTCCTTAAAAAAATTAAACTATAATTATTAAATCAATTTATTGAATTTAATTAATAATTTTAAAATTTATATTTGTATGTAGGTTTAAATCATAAAATAGTGTCTAAATTATACCTTGATGGGTAATTTTTTTTGTCACTAATGGTACTTAAATTGCTTGAATATTAAACTGTAATTATTTAAATATTTATTATACATATATTATATTTGTACTTTAGTTGTGATAATAATTTTTTTAAAAAATTAAAGAGAACATTATAATAATTTCGCCAATAATTATTATCTTCTTACTAAATTTTGATTGAATGAAAAAAAAAAAAACCTCCAAATCTTTTTTTTTTTCTAAAGAAAAGCACCTAAAGTACGATGAAAAACTGAATAATAGTGATATCTTTTTTTTTCAGATTACATATTCTTTAGAATTAGAATTAAAATGATAAATCTTATAGTTATTGATGGTTAAATTTATTGAATTTTTTAGATTTAAGATCAAATTAATAAAATGTGTAAACATTGAAGGACTAAATTTGTTATTAAACCAATAAAACAAAACTGTCAAACTTTCGTTACTATTAAATTAAATTTTTTTTTTAAAAAAAAACTGTGTTGTGAAATTTATTGTGCAACATCAATAACAAATAAAATAAAAAAGTAAATATATTAAATAGAGAGGAACATCTAAATTATGCTGTAAGGGTCATGTTGAGCATTAATTAAAATATTTGTCTATAACTGTCTGCAATATTAAAAGATTTTGCATTTTGGTTTCTTAAATGAGTGTTTTTGAATGCCGGAAAGGTATGGAGAAACATTCCGAAGATTGTTTACGGTTAGTTAGCCCCCTTATTGAAGAAAACAGTGAGTGAAATTGTATATCATGAAGTGCAATATAAAATCTCTTTTAACGGAGACAAGCGTCAAAAATGCCCCATCAAGGTCTTCTCATTGCATATCCTCTCATAATAATATCACCACCTTTAGAACATTCAAATTTAAAATGGTAAAGCCATATATTTTGGTTGCCGGAGTCGGATCTCATTCTCACTTGTACCGGGCTGGGGGCTCCTGTCTGTACGGTGGATTTGGGATTGGGGAAGTCCCACCACCTGGAGGCGATGGCCGAAGATTCCGACGCTGTATGCCACTCTTCAAGCTGTCTGTTTTATACCCACACCGAAATTATTTGATGTGAATTATTAGGTATAATATTATTAAAAACTGAAAATATCTTAATTCAAACTATAATTTTACAAATATATTTTTAATAACACGTGAAAGGATAATTTTTTTTTTAATTGTAAGAACAGAACAAAATTCAAATAACAAACACGATTAACATAATTTGAACTTAGACTACATTTGAAACGACGGATACTTTAACCATTAGACATCACATAGGATTCAAAGAATAATTTTATTTTAAACACCACCCATAGTTGATGATAAAATTTACCGGTTTGTATGAAATTTATATCCAAAGCAATCTAATCGTTTTAGGTAGTGTAGTATCACTTTTGTTAACATTTTCAATTTTCTATAAAGATATTATAATCTAAGTAGATTAGGTTTCATTAAAAGAAAAATCCACACACCTAAATTATTTAATGGGAAATTTTATTTGCGGTCTAGTTTGAAACTTGAATACCTTTTAATCATGACAAGTTAAGTTTGAGTAATTAAATCTATCGAAACTTAAATTTGAATATCTTAACATTTGATTCGAATAACGGATATTATTTCTGCTCTCTTGTAATGATTTAGCATTGAATTTTTTTTAATTCAAACTTGATGTAGCTTAAATATAAATAATTGAACTCTAAAATTAAGCTCACAATTTGAGCTATGTTTTTACTAATAAATCAATTTAATGGAACGAGTTTAAAGAATTTAATCTTATCTAAGTTAAGTTTAAACCATGGTAATTGGTATCGTAATATTACTGATTATATCAATAGATACGTACCGTTTTGATCCTCAAGTGTTACCAAATAATTTATGTTTTGTTCCGATCAAGATTTCAGTGTTTTTTGACTGTTATAGTGTGTACCACTTATACCAGTGCATACAGGCTAATATAAGTTGATACAAAATTTGATTTTTATTTTATTTTTTTATCATAAACCAATTACATTTAAACGTAAAATATAATTAATAAATTAAGTTATTAGATCTAATTAATAATTTTACATGTAAATATATTTATTATAAATATAATCGAGATATATTTGCATATATGATATATAATTTATTAAGAAATTAAAAATTAAATTGATACTGTGCTCATTACCTACCTTAATTTCAACAAGGAATTCCAAGTCAAATTTAAAAACTCCAACTGATTTCATATTCTCCTCGACTATACAATTAAAAATAAGGGTGATGAAAATAATATGAAGAACAAAGAAAACAAACCTTGGATAGCTAAGAAGTTGGGAATTTTTGCTTCAGCTAAGACAGAGCCAGAAGTCGCCATTGATAGAAGTATAGTCACCAGAAGCAGCGAAAACACTACTTTATTATTCTCCCAAACCCTCTTCATTGCTTATGTCCACTTCCACCTTCATGGTTTCATCAAAGCCAGGCTGAGTTTATAAATACAAAAAGAGAGCTATAGATTTTCAATGGTAAAGAATTTTAAAATCATCGAGTTTTGAATTTAGTGTTCACCGTTGATTGATTGTAAACTTCAATAAAAGAAGAAGAAAATCAAAGAAACATGCAAAAGCAAAAGGTACTTTTTCAAAAGATTCAACATTAATCTCTTTGAATATAGGCACGAAAGGCTACCATATCTTTATTAAACTATAATTTTATTTTCAAAATATACAGAAATCTCTATGTCAACCTCATCTTCTTCTCTGCTGGTTGTTGGATTTGGATATTTCCTTTTGGCTTTTGTTGATTTTTGCGTGGAGTCCAAGTAATCTTTCGGGTATTAAATTTTTTGTTGAGTAGAAGTCGTACACTCGTGGATAAGAAAATATTACATGTAAATTTAAAATTTATTAATTAGTATTATTTTGAAAGAAATGTTGTATGAATCAAAGTACTTGTGCTTTATTAAACATCACTAATTATTTAAACAAACCTTGATAAGTTTTATTTGTTGCTGAAAAAGACTTCGTTTCAATTATTGTTTAAGCGGATAATTTGGTTGGTTGTAAATAGTTTCATTCCAATAGAGATTGGAACATTATCGAATAAAATAGATTAAATGTAAAGTAAAGCAAGGAGCAAAGTAAAGAAAGAATTAGTACACAATATTTGTTAACACAGTTTAGATTCACTACTAGACATCAGAATATGAATATCGACGGTTAGGTTGAAATATATTGATAGTTTCAAAAATGAATTCAAGTGAACAATGTATAAGCCCAAATCTGCCCGGACCCACTAAAACCCAAACCAAGTCAAACAATTAAGACCCAATTACCCAAACCCATTTTACAACCCACAACCCACAATCTAAATCTAAACCCAAACCCAAACAAACCTTAAGCCCAACACCACAAAAATTTCAAAAAAGAAAAAAGAAAACCTAACCCTAGCCCCCTAATCCAAGTGGCTGTCGCCCCTAGCATCTGCCACTGTCAGCACTGCCCACTTGCCTACAACAGAAGGGACAGTAAACATAAAAAATAGGTTAAAGGCATTGTAAAATGGCTATAAAAGCCATTACAAATCCAATGTATTTTTTTACGAGATTGAATAAAAAAGTAGTGAATTGAATCAAGCAAAAAACTCACAAAATTAGGAGATCAAAGAAGTACGAAGCAAAAATCTAATAGGATCCTAAGGTTTTTTTAGTTTCTTCTATTTTCTTTTTTTCTCTCTCTTTCAAATCTTTTTTTTTCCTTCTCATATACATATACATATATAAAAAATAATAAAAATAAAAAAGGAGGAGGATTTACCTTTTGACCGCCGGAGAAAAGAGGATACTTTTTGTTTTTACGCCGCGCGCTTGAGAGAATGCGGCCTGATCGCCGAGACCGGCGGGTCGCGTGGCAGCGTCTTGCCACGAGCTTGGCGGTCTGGGATTGCCCAGAGAGAAAAAGTATGTTTTTTTTTTTGTTGTTTTTTTTTAGAATAGGGATGAAATGATTTTTTTAAAAGGTTTTTTGACTTATATAGGCCCCCAAAACAACATCGTTTTGGGATTGGCCTTAGATGCCCAAAACGACGTCGTTTTGGGCCGACCCAATTTTCACCCGACCCAGAGCCTAGGATCCGCGTGTTTTTTTTTTGCGGAAGGGTTATTTACGCTTTAAACCCTTCCACTTTTTCGACCTATCTCAATTTAATCCTATTCTTCTTTTAATTTTACTCGGTGATTTTTTATTTGCTTCATTTTAGTCCCTTTGAGTTGCGCATTTTTTTAGGCCTGGGATAATCTCCATGATGGTCCCTCCCTTTTATAGCGCATTACAAATTAGCCCTTTATGTAGTTTTCATGTCCGATTTCTCCCCTAAAATTTGTTTGACTTTCAATTTTAGTCCCTATTTCATTTATTTATTTATTTCTAACACTTTTGCATTTTATATTTGCATCTTTTGCATTTTTTTAATTTCTTTTTTTAAAAAAATTTACACTTGTTTCACTTTAATTTATTTATTTCCAACTCTTTTACCTTTTATTTACTTTTTATTTCTTTGTATTCTACCTTAGAATTCCATTTTATTTTAAATTGAATTATTTTTACCTTTCTTTTTATAATCGCTATTTATATTTATCAGCTTTATTGTTATTGCGCATACTAACATCGTTTTTTTATTTTTATTTTATTATTATTATTATTATTATTATTAAACCCATTTTATTTAATATCTCCTTATTTATATGTTTATTTGCTTACTCTCAATTTTTAATTAAACTTTTATTAGTATTTATTTGTTATCTCCTTTATTATTCCTTTTATCATTTTATTTATTTTATTTTTATTTTATTTTTTCCCTCACTATGGTTATTTCATTATATATATTTATCTATTTATTTATATCTTTTTAATACCTTCAAAAATTTATATTATTCGTTATTATTATTATTATTAACATTATTATTATTAGCTTTATTATTGTATTTATATTATTATCTTCATTATTTCTATTCTATCATGCATATTAGTACAGTAATCCATTTTACATTTCACCACAAAATCGCATTACATTTTACTCGATACATGAATTATGTTTTTAAAATAAGTGATACTTCGTATTTTGAGATTCGAAAGGTCGTACCCTAACTTACGGGGTTTCGATTTTCTCGATAAATCCGAATAAACGAACTTTTTTTAAAATAAAAAACCTGAATTTTAAATAATCTCGGGAATCAAGAAAAAATCACGTTCTAACTTACGGAACATGATTTCTTTCTAAAACCGAGATATTCAAATATCTTTCAAAATAAATAATTTCCGGTGTTTATTCTCGTTTCGGGGATTTAAGATATTGTGTCCTAACTTACTGGACACAATTCTTTTTCTCGATTAACTTGGAATACGCATTTTTCTCAAAAAAATTTAATTAAACAATATTTAGCAAAGGATCGTATTTTAAAATTTCTTCAAATTTTCAATTTTCGACATTAAGACACTAATTAATCAACTAGGTACCAATTTTGGGCGTTGCGAGGGTGCTAATCCTTCCTCGTGTGTAATCGACTCGAACTCGCTTTTTTCGAATTTCATAAACCAAAACCGTCGTTTTAATAAATCAAATCTCTTATTAAAATGATCGAATTACGAGGTGACCCGATCACACCTCATCAAAAAGGATTGGTGGCGACTCCCGTTTTTCGTTTTCAAAATCAAAGTCGACCCCATTTTTCAAAAAAATGGTATCGACAGCTTGGCGACTCCACTGGGGACTCAAAATAAGAGAGTCAAGCCACGAGTTGATTACTTTTTGTCTTTTTGTCAAAAATTGAAAACTTGGCTTAAATTTACGATCCTTTCGTTGCATTCCATCCGTTTTATTACGATCTTCATCATTTTGGTTTATAATTGCTTTACTGGTTCAAGTTGTTTTATATCTTTCTGCACATTGCATTGCATAATCGGTCGATTTTACCCTTTAAGTGGGAGTGAGAAACTATTCCTTCGTGAGGTTTTCACATCTGTATATGATAGTCGATCACTTTCGGGATACATACGTACCTATGTCTTCGTGAGATTTTCATCTCCGTATAGCCATAGGGAAATGTATTCCCCTGAACTGAACTCGGTCCATATGAGCCTATAATGGGTGAGGATCGAGGAATCTACCGGTTCAGGTACCTTTACTCTAGAATCAAACCCCATATAGCGAGCCTTAAGAGCCCACCTTAGGTTGAGCCGCACCAAACCCTAGTGGTTACTTGTGTAGATACTTTATTATTCCTTGCTTACTTTAAACTGTGTATGAAGTACTGACTTACTTTGTTTTTACTTTGATTGTAATTGCATGGCATTTTCATCACAAAAAAGGTGTTGGTTCACATTCGGTTCCTAAATAGATAACTTATCGTGGAAAAGGGATTTCTTGATAAAGTGGAAGACAATGCGGTCGTCCGAATATGGTCCGAGAAAACATGAGAGAAGGGTGATAGTTTGACGGAGGAGTACGCGACTTTGCTTCGTTGCCCAAAAATTTAAGCTTACAAAGATTATTCAAGAGCCGTCAACGTCCTGACTTTTTAAAGAATCTAACGAGCCTCACGGGGATGAGTAAGCAATGGGTCGCAGCCCAGATCAAGCAAAAAGGAGTTAGTAGAGGCATCTATTGGAAAGTTCGCGAGATTTGATCTTAACATCCAGATATGAAGAAAATGATCGATGTCTTCGCTTGGAGTATGAGGGCAAGGCCGTATATGTATCCGTTTTATGTAAAGAAATTTATTTTCTAGAAAAGTTGTTCTAATAGAATTGAATCAGAATCAACGCCTCTTTTTTGCATTCATTTCATGCATTAGCATTGCATTGCATCATATGCAATAAAACTCACAAAAGACCCTAAAGTCATGGCAGTTACCCTGGAATATCGTTACAGTACACGAGGAAAAACTGCAGCAATGGACCAAAGGTTGAAGAGATTAGAGCAAATGCAAATACATATGCAAGAGCAATTGGCCAAAATTCAACAAGATATGAGGGATCAGATGCTAGAATTCCAAATAAACATAATGAGCCAGTTAACCCAGATGCTAGCTGGAGGGTTAGAAAAAGGAAAAAGCCCTATGGTCAATTCCGGGGACGATAACAAGGACCCTACTTATCATTCAGGATTTACCCCAACAAACACCCAAGCACAACCAGATGCGTATCCACAAAGGGTGTCCGTTAACATCAGACCCCAATATCAGACTGGTACCTCGGCACCGTTAAACTTCCCGACGGGTTCAGGCTCTAGTCCAGGGGATAATCAAATCAATCCAGTTGTCCTTGATCTGGATGATCCAGCGGAAAAAAAAAGGCGAGAGTGGAGCTTCCAAAACAATTTGAAGATCGTTACAAATGGAAAAGGCTAGAGTGGAGCTCCTAAATCAATACTTTAAAGGCCCCGAGGAAGAGGGAAAATGAGGTGAATAATGCAATTATATATAACAAGGGCTATTTAAAGCCGGTTACCGTAAGCCAGCCAAGGACGGCAACTACTAGCCACCAGGTCCCCCCAAGGCAAGATTTCAATCCAAGACCGAACTCAAAAAAACTCCGGTTCACACCCATCCCAATCACGTATAGGGAGTTGTACCAAAGTTTGTTTGATGCACATGTAGTATCCCCTTTCTACCTAAAACCTATGCAGCCCCCGTACCCCAAATAGTACGACGCAAACGCACAATACGAGTACCACGCGGGAATCACATGACATTCGATCGAGAACTGCACCGTTTTTAAAAAGATAATCGAAAGACTCATCAAAATGGGTATTGTGAAATTCAATGATCCATCTGGTACATAAAATCTGTTACCCAACCATTCTGACAATGGGGTAAATACGATAATCAAAAATGCCGGGAAGAGAATCAATATGAATATAGCAGAAGTGAAAACCCCATTGAGAGGGGTTTGGAAGAAAATGGTAGAATGGGGATTAATCACACAGGATTTAGGGGAGAAACCTAGAGAAGCAAGGAACTACAGTGAGTTCCACGATGAAGAGGGTCACGAGATTCAAAGGTGCAGTGAATTCAGAGCCTTGGTGCAAGGCATGATGGATAATAAGGAACTAGAATTCTTTGAATATACTGAAAGCCCGGAAAGAATGTTTGGAAATTGAAGCATCAATGCTATATCCGAAGAAAGAATTGGAAAAAAGAATCGATAAGGCATCTGCCCTTATGAACCTAGAAGTGTTCTGAACAATTAGACTACGGAAGAGATTCCTGTAGTTTTTAGAACTGATTCAGAGTAATGTTCAAAACACGCTTGTTGCTTTAAGCCTAGAAGCAATAAGAATCCTTTTGTGAAATAGGCTCATGTCCAACATCTTTATTTAAATAAAAAAATGCATTTTTATGTCTCATTTTGAGCAAATATTCTTTTATTCCTTTATTTCATTCATATTCATACCACATAAATAATTGTTCTTATATTCATTTATTCTTTGGATATTCCTTCGTGCCTACAATAGGTCTCCAAATATCAACGACATGAGCGACGCTGCTACTGACCCAGAATCTCCTTTTGAACAAGATATGCGTTTAGAGGTATCTCGAGACTTTGAAAATAACAGAGATTGTAACTTGTCTCTGGATTTGTTAAAGATGGTAGAACAAGAAGAGAAACAGATCCTACCTCACAAAGAGTTAGTGGAAATTGTGAACTTGGGAGATAGCCAAGAAAAGAAAGAAGTGAAGATCGGAGCTTGCACTACTGCAGAGACATAGAGAGACCTCATTGAATTACTCCAAGAGTTCAAAGATGTCTTTGCATGGTCGTATTAAGACACGCCCGGTCTAAATACTGATATCATGGTACACCGGCTACCCATAAAAGAAGAGTGCAAGCCAGTCCAACAGAAGCTTCGAAGGATGGGGCCAGATGTTCTGTTGAAAATAAAAGAAGAGGTCAAGAAGTAATTTGACGCTGGTTTCCTACAAGTGGTTAAATACTCAGAATGGGTAGCCAATATTGTCCCCGTCCCTAAAAAAGATGGAAAAGTATGAATGTGCGTTGACTACAAAGACTTAAACAAGGCCAGCCCCAAAGATAATTTCCCATTGCCTCACATCGACACATTAGTGGACAACACGGCATGTTACTCACTGTTCTCTTTCATTAATGGCTTCTCGGGGTACAATCAGATAAATATGCATCCTGAAGACATGGATAAGACCATATTCATAAACATGTGGGGAATATTTTGCTATAAAGTGATGCCATTTGGACTGAAAATGCGAGAGCAACGTATCAAAGAGCCATGGTAACCTTGTTTCATGACATGATGCACAAGGAAATCAAGGTTTACGTCGATGATATGATTTCCAAATCTTGCACGGAAAAGGAATATGTACAAGTCTTGAGAAAGTTATTTTTGAGATTTAGAAAATTCCAACTAAAACTCGATCTCGCAAACTGCACCTTCAGGGCCAAGTCGGGGAAATTGCTAGGTTTCGTAGTCAGTGAAAAGGGGATTGAGATAGACCCAAACAAATTCAAGGCTATACAAGAATTGCCTTCGCCGCGCACTCAAAAAGAAGTTTGAGGTTTCCTAGGAAGACTGAATTTCATTGCCCGGTTCATTTCACAACTAACTGAGAAATGTAACCCCATATTCCGTCTTTTTAAGAAACACAATCCAGATGTGTAGGATGACGAATGCCAGAAAACTTTTGACAAGGTAAAACAATACCTGTCCAATGCCCCAGTGCTGACGTCACCAAGTCCAGGTAAGCCATTGATTCTGTATTTGGCAGTATTTGATAATTCTATGGGATGTGTGCTTGGCCAACAGGATGAGTCAGGAAAGAAAGAAAGGGCGATATACTACCTCAGTAAGAAATTCACTGAGTGTGAAATGAAATACTCGCTAATTGAAAAGTTCTGTTGCGCATTGATCTAGACAACTCGGAGACTGAGACAATACATGTTGTACCATACCACTTGGCTAATCTTAAGACTAGACCCACTAAAGTATATGATGGAGTCGAATGCTTTGAATGGAAGAATGGTCAGGTGGCAAATTCTGCTTTTCGAATTTAATATAGTTTATGTGAACCAAAAAGTAGTAAAATGGAGTGCAATAGTAGATTTTTTAGCCAGTAGAGCTCTAGAAGATTATGAGCCTTTGAACTTTGACTTCTCAAATGAAGATCTAATGTATGTGACAATCACTTAAGAAGACGCTCCAGAAGATCGTCCTTGGAAACTAAACTTCGATGGAGCATCAAACGCTGTTGGTAATGGAATTAGGGTAGTCTTGGTATCCCTAAACGGAGATCATTATCCATTTACTTACAAATTGGATTTTGATTGCACAAACAATATGGCCGAATACGAAGCATGTTTCATTGGGATTCGTGGAGCCATAGAATGCAAGATCAAAGTGTTAGAGGTATATGGAGATTCTGCACTAGTGATCTATCAATTAAAACGGGAATGGGAGACTAGATATCCCAAGTTGATTGACTGTAAAAGACTGGTCTTGGAGTTAATCGAGGAGTTCGACAATATCACTTTCTATTACCTTCCGCGAGACGAAAATCAGATGGCTGATGCCCTAGCTAATTTGGCTTCCATGGTCAAAATAAACAAACAGAAGGATGTGAAACCTATCCAAATGAGTATTTATGAGGCTCCGGCTCATTGCTACAATATCGATAAAGAAGAAGAAAGAGATGATCACCCCTGGTATCACGATATACCGCGATACATGAAGAATCGTGAATACCCTAACCAAGCAACCAATAATGACAAAAGAACATTGAGAAGGCTAGCCAGTGACTATGTCTTAAACGGGGAGATCCTATACAGAAGAAGAAAGGATCATGTGTTACTAAGATGTGTGGATGCTGTCGAGGCTAAGAAAATCTTGGAAGAAGTCCATGAATGTGTCTGTAGAACACATGCTAATGGTTTTACAATGGCCAGACAAATCATGAGATTCGGGTATTATTGGTCCACCATGGAAGGGGATTGTATCAGTTATGCCAAGAAATGCCATAAGTGCCAAATTTATGGAGACAAAATTCATGTACCTCATTCACCTCTTTATGTTATGACTTCCCCCATGGCCTTTCTCTATGTGGGGCATGGATGTCATTGGGCTAATCTCGCCAAAAGCCTCTAACGGGCATCAATTCATCTTTGTGGTCATCGATTACTTCACCAAGCGGGTAGAGGCTGTTTCATATGCCAATGTCACCAAGTCGGCAGTCAGCAAGTTCTTAAAAAAGGAGATCATATGCCGGTATGGAATGCTAGAAAGGATCATATCGGATAATGTATTAAATTTGAACAACAGTATGATAGCAGAGGTCTGCAATCAGTTCAAAATTAAACACCATAACTTGTCACCATATCACCCAAAAATGAATGGTGCAGTTGAGGCGGCTAATAAGAATATCAAGAAGATTGTAGGAAAAATGAATGAGACTTATAGAGATCGGCATGAGAAGTTACCATTTGCTCTCTATGCTTATCGAACATCGGTCAAGACCTCTATCGAGGCAACTCCTTTCTCATTGGTCTATGGAATGGAATCAGTTTTACCCATCAGAGTTGAGATTCCTTCCCTTCGAGTCTTGTCAGAGCTGAAGTTGGATGAAGAAGAATGGATCCAAGCCCGATATGATCAATTAAATTTGATTGAAGAGAAAAGGTTGAAAGCTATCCGTCATGGTCAAATGTACCAAAAGCGAATGATGCGAGCTTACAACAAAAAGGTTTGCCCTAGAGAATTCCATGAGATGGACTTGGTATTGAAGAAGATCCTTTCCATACAAAAAGATTTTAGAGGAAAATGGATGCCAAACTGGGAAGGACCTTATGTGGTAAAGAAGGCCTTTTCTGGAGGAGCGTTGATATTAACTGAGATGGACGGTAAGATCCTGCCTAATCCAGTAAATTCAGGTTCAGTCAAGAAATACATCACTTGAAGAAAAAATAAGAAAATAAAAGAAAAATAAAAAAGAAAGAAGAAGAAGAAGAATAAAAAGAAAAAGGAGAGGCCAAGGCGAAAACCCACAAAGGGCGTCTTGAGACTAAAGGGGTTTTGAATTGTAAACCCAAAAAAGGGAAATTCAAATTTTGATCAAAGGTGGGGCATGCGGTAGTTTTGCTATACCTGAATTAACAAGGAGGAGGTATGCTACATCTTGGAGCATCGACAAAATACTCTAGATCTCCTAAACACATGTTGAGCTCAAAATGGTCCTCAAAAAGTTCGTATAGAAAAGCTCAGGCTGCGATATCTGGGGCACCTATTTTTCCTTTCACCTATTTTGTATTCTAGCAATGTTTACTTTCTTTGATTAATCCATTCTTTTTAGATTTTGTCCATCATTATGATCTTTTTCAAGCATTTTTCATTGAAATAACGATTAATTGACTAATAATACTTTCACAAAAGGAGTTCTGCATATTACTCTGGAAGCTTCTAAATAGTACAAGAACCTGAAATAGGACTATTATTTAGAACTCACCAAACCTAAGGGTTGAAAATATTTGAGAAAGAAGAGTCTAAATTGTGACTATTTCTTCGGGTTTTCTGTCAAGGATATCAACTAAACAAGAAGACATGATATTGTGTCAGTGATAGAACCTTGATGAACAATGAGCAATGACAACCCAAACATTAAAAAGAGATCATTCTCATGATATTATTCATTCATGCAAATATCATTCATACACATCTAGTTAGGAGCATTTGATTCATTCTGATCATGACCTCCTAATCATTTGGCATAAGCATAGGCCCATGAAATCTATTCTACAGGTTATGTCCCCCAGAGGACGGTGTAACAAGATCGGTGAATCTACAAATCTTATCTTCCTGAAGTTGCAGTGGAGCAGATTGAAGCCACCGACCTTATCTCCCTGAAGTTGCAGTGAGCAAGCGAAGACAATGAATCTTATTTCCTCGACGTTGCGAAGAGAATGATTAAAGCTACAAATTATGGCGAATCTTATTTCCCTGAAGTTGCAGTGGAGCAGATTGAAGCCACCAGCCTTATCTCCTTGAAGTTGTAGTGGAGCAGACTGAAGATAGCGAATCTTATTTCCCTGGCGTCGCAGTGGAACAGATTAAAGCTACAAATTATGGCGAATCTTATTTTCTCCGGTTACTGAGAGAGCGATTGAAGCCACCAGCCTTATCTCCCCGGTTGCAATGAGCAGATCAAGACAATGAATCTTATTTCCCTGGCGTTGCAGTGGAATAGATTAAAGCTACAAATTATGGTGAATTTTGAAGTCGCCGGCCTTATCTCTTTGAAGTTGCAGCGGAGCAGACTGAAGACAGCGAATCTTATTTCTTTGGCGTTGCAGTGGAACAGATTAAAGCTATAAATTATGGCAAATCTTATTTCCCTGAAGTCGCAGTGGAACAGATTGAAGCCACCAGCCTTATCTCCTTGAAGTTGCAGCGGAACAGACTGAAGACAGCGAATCTTATTTCCTTGGCGTTGCAGTAGAACAAATTAAAGCTACAAATTATGGCGAATCTTATTTTCCTGAAGTTGCAGTGGAGCTGATTGAAGCCACCAGCCTTATCTCCCTGAAGTTGCAGCGGAGCAGACTGAAGACAGCGAATCTTATTTTCCTAGCGTTGCAGTGGAACATATTAAAGCTACAAATTATGATGAATCTTATTTCCCTAAAGTTGCAGTGGAGCAGATTGAAACCACCAGCCTTATCTCTCTAAGGTTGCAACAGAGCAGACTGAAGACAGCGAATCTTATTTCCCTGGTGTTATAGTGGAACAGATTAAAGCTACAAATTATGGCGAATCTCGTTTCCCTGAAGTTGCAGTGGAGCAGATTGAAGCCACCAGCCTTATCTCCCTAAGGTTGCAGTGGAGAAGACTGAAGACAGCGAATCTTATTTCCCTAGCGTTGCAATAGAACAGATTAAAGCTACAAATTATGGCGAATCTTATTTCCCTAAAGTTGCAGTGGAGCAGATTGAAGCCACCAGCCTTATCTCCCTGAAGTTGCAGCGGAGTAGACCGAAGATAGCGGATCTTATTTCCCTGAAGTTGCAGTGGAGCAGATTGAAGCTACAAGTTACGGATCTTATCTCTCTAAAGTTACAGTAGAGCAAGTCAAAGTCATAAACCTTATCTCCTTGAAGTTGTCACGGAGTAGAGTGAAACCACAAATCTCATCTTTCTAAAGTCGCGGTGGAGTGGATCGAAGCAACAAGATGCAGTGGACTAGAATGAGGCTACTTGAAGAAGAGAAGCACCAAAGAAGTCAAGACTCGGCGAGAGCGGGCAAAATTGGTCTTTCTTAAAAGTCTTTGCTCCATTCCCGTTACAGGAAAATAAGCAAAGAGGGGCAGCTGTACAAGCCCAATTCTGCCCGGGCCCACTAAAACCGAAACCAAATCAAACAATTAAGACCCAACTACACAATCCCATTTTACAACCCACAATCCAAAACTAAACCCAAACCCAAACAAACCCTAAGCCCAACACCACAAAATTTTCAAAAAAGGAAAAAGAAAACCTAACCCTAGCCCCCTAATCCAAGTGGCTGACGCCCCTAGCCTCTGCCACTATCAGCACCGCCCTCACCACTGGCCATCTCCCACTTGCCTGCAACAGAAGTGACAGTAAACATAAAAAATAGGTTAAAGGCATTGTAAAATGGCTATAAAAGCTATTACAAATCCAATGTATTTTTTTACGAGATTGAATAAAAAAGCAGTGAATTGAATCAAGCAAAAAACTCACAAAATTAGGAGATCAAAGAAGTACGAAGCAAAAATCTAATCGGATCCTAAGGTTTTTTTAGTTTCTTCTATTTTCTTTTTTTCTCTCTCTTTCAAATCTTTTTTTTTCTTCTCATATACATATACATATATAAAAAATAATAAAAATAAAAAATAAGGAGGATTTACCTTTTGATCGCCGGAGAAAAGAGGAAATTTTTTGTTTTTCGGCCGCCGCAGATGGCGGCGCAGTAGCCGAAAACCGGCGGTCGGTGCGGTGGCGTCTCGCCGAAGCTTGGCCGGATTCTGGGATTGCCCAGAGAGAAAAAGTAAGTTTTTTTTTTGTTTTTTTTTTTAGAATAGGGATGAAATGATTTTTTTAAAATATTTTTTGACTTATATAGGCCCCCAAAACGACGTCGTTTTGGGACTGGCCTCAGACGCCCAAAACGACGTCATTTTGACCCGAACCAGAGCCTAGGATCCGCGTGTTTTTTTTGCAAAAGGGTTATTTACGCTTTCAACCCTTCCACTTTTTCGACCTATCTCAATTTAATCCTATTCTTCTTTTAATTTTACCCGGTGATTTTTTATTTGCTTCATTTTAGTCCCTTTTGAGCTACGCATTTTTTTTAGGCCTGGGATAATCTCCATGATGGTCCCTCCCTTTTATAGCGCATTACAAATTAGCCCTCTATGTAGTTTTTATGTCCGATTTCTCCCCTAAAATTTGTTTGACTTTCAATTTTAGTCCCTATTTCATGTATTTATTTATTTCTAACACTTGCATTTTATATTTGCATCTTTTGCATTTTTTTAATTTCTTTTTTCAAAAAAAAATTACACTTGTTTCACTTTAATTTATTTATTTCCAACTCTTTTACCTTTTATTTACTTTTTATTTATTTGTATTCTACCTTAGAATTCCATTTTATTTTAAATTGAATTATTTTTACCTTTCTTTTTATAATCGCTATTTATATTTATCATCTTTATTGTTATTGCGCATACTAACATCGCTTATTATTATTATTATTATTATTATTATTAGTATTATTATTATTATTAAAACCATTTTATTTAATATCTCCTTATTTATATATTTATTTGCTTACTCTCAATTTTTAATTAAACTTTTACTAGTATTTATTTGTTATCTCCTTTATTCCTTTTATCATTTTATTTATTTTATTTTTATTTTAGTTTTGCCCTCACTATGGTTATTTCATTATATATATTTATCTATTTATTTATATCTTTTTAATACCTTAAAAAATTTATATTATTCGTTATTATTATTAACATTATTATTATTAGCTTTATTATTGTATTTATATTATTATCTTCATTATTTCTATTCTATCATGCATATTAGTACCGTAATCCATTTTACATTTCACTACAAAATCGCATTACATTTTACTCGATACATGAATTATGTTTTTAAAATAAGTGATACTTCGTATTTTGAGATTTGAAAGGTCGTACCCTAACTTATGGGGTTTCGATTTTCTCGATAAATCCGAATAAACGAACATTTTTTTTAAAGAAAAAACCTGAATTTTAAATAATCTCGGGAATCAAGAAAAAATCACGTTTTAACTTACGGAATATGATTTCTTTCTAAAACCGAGATATTCGAATATCTTTCAAAATAAATAATTTTCGATGTTTATTCTCGTTTCGGGGATTTAAGATATTGTGTCCTAACTTGCGGGACACAATTCTGTTCCTCGATTAACGTGGAATACGCATTTTTCTCAAAAAAATCAATTAAACAATATGTAGCAAAGGATCGTAGTTTAAAATTTCTTCAAATTTTCAATTTTCGACATTAAGACACTAATTAATCAACTAGGTACCAATTTTTGGCATTGCGAGGGTGCTAATCCTTTCTCGTGCGTAACCGACTCCCGAACTCGTTTTTCTGAATTTCGTAGACCAAAACCGTCGTTTTAATAAATCAAATCTCTTATTAAAATGATTGAATTACGAGGTGACCCGATCACACCTCATCAAAAAGGATTGGTGGCGACTCCCATTTTTCGTTTTCAAAATCAAAGTCAACCCCGTTTTTCAGAAAAATGGTATCGACAAACAGTGAAGAGATGATTTGATATAATGTGTGTAGACTCTCACTAAAAAGTGTTTAGAATGAAAAATATTAAGTGAAGAAAAGTAACGTGAAGGTTAAAAGCAAAGCGAGTGAATAAACGTATGAATAGAGTTAAAAGCATTGTGAGTGAAGAAATTTTTATAATGTGCTCAAATTAAAAAATCATTTCATGAGCTTAAAATATGTCTTTCACTTCTATAATGCACAATTACTTGCTAGTTGGTTGTACTCACTAATATCAAACCATATCTTAAGCATATTTGGAGAGAAAAGGAGGCGAGAAAAGGAGAAATAAGGTGACGAGCTTAACAATTAAATTGGGGGGAAACATGGGACAATGCTGTAACAACCGTTTTTCAATGGTTTTGAAAACGACAGTTTTAAAACCCTATTTTCGATGTCAAAGTCCGTAAATATTAAATATTAATATTTAATAGAATAATTTTAAAATATATTAAATTTTCTCCTTTAATTTTGTCAAATTGATAGTTAATTATAGTATAGACACTAAATTATAAAAGTTTATCGCTATAGATTTTTAATTAACCAAATGACTACACGAGCAATTACACCCTTTTTAATATAACCAGATGTTAATTGTAATCTACTAATATTGTTAATTTAGATTAAAAATTAATTAAACTTTATTTAATTAATTGAGATTAATTAAAACTAAAATAATTATATAAGCTATAGTTAAATGAAAACAAAACATTTTATGTTCATCATCTTCTTCTTCACGAAGCAAAAGAGGAGAATAGGGTTTTAAACTTTCAAAACTTTGGATTTCAATTTGTAAGTTCAATCAATTCATTTTCTTGTAATTTTTATGTTTTTGAGGTTATGAGAGCTTGGTTTAACTAGCACATGTACCAATTTATAAAATTGTTAAAGTTTCTAAAAGTTGTCATTGTTGATTTCTTGAATATTTTAATGTTGAATTGATATATTTTATGTAACCTCCCTAACTCGATCCAGTCATTATGTCCGGATTCTGAAGGTCACACGGGCCACCATAATGGCCTAGTAAAACAACCGGTTTCAGAAGTTTACTTTTGAAATCATTTGCTTATTCTATGGAAGAAATGTTTGAGTAATTTTCTTAGTTTAATAAAAATTATTGGGCTTTAAGCCAAATTGGGTTAGGGGTTATCTTGTAAAAACTCTAATATCATTTGGAAAACTTTGTTGATCTTAAATTTTACAAAAACAAGATAAAAATGTTTACTATTGAACCTGTTTAAAATCTAGAGACTAATTTGTAAAAGTTTTGTATTTTTGAAAACTTTGTAAATTTTCTTGATTAAAATATCTTTTCAGAAATCCAATTTCAATTACATAGCGGGAAAAGTGTTTTTAACCAATTTTATATTTAAAACCATGTTTCATGCATATTTAAGCAGAATTATAAGTTTGTTCAGTTTCAAACGTTTTTGCATGTAATGCAAACTAAAACCAACCAAAAATAACCATGCCACAATCCAAATAAATTATTACAATCCCCAAATAGAAATTGATAAATTAAAGTTTTTATATTTAAAACCAGGTTTAATGCATATTTAAGCATAATCATAAATTTGTTCAGTTTCAAACGTTTTTGCATGTAATGCAAACTAAAACCAACCAAAAATAACTCATGCCACAGTCCAAATAAATTATTACAGTCCCCAAATAGAAATTGATAAATTAAAGTAAAAATACTTTTTAAAGTAAAATAAAAAGTCTGAGACGATCATTGTAACACTCCAAACCCAGCCTAGGTGTTATAGCCGAATATGGAGAGTTACAGTAATACGTAGAAATATTTACTTTCCAAAATGTGGCTCGATACAAAACCGTAAATCAAAGTTTTATAAAATTTGTCACAAATCTTTGATAGAAAAACTTGCCACTTTTAAATCGCTTATGTGAATCTATCAATTACTAACTTAAAGTTCAAATTTTACTAAATCATTGTGCTTATGTCGCTTGCTTCATAAAACTCGTAATTTTGAATAAAACTTTGTAGCAAAAATTTTAGAGTTGATAATTTGGAAATCGTGATCTTGATAAGTGAAAATGTACAGTTTGCCAATTGGGTATATTCTAAAACATTCGTTATAAATTTTCATAAAACTCAATTTAAATTTGCAGTGGAAAGTCCTTAGCTTGTTTTAGTTTTGAAAACTAAATTCTAATTTGTTAGCTTGTATTATTTTTTTTAGTTTTACTGTTAGAATTAAGTGACCTGAATCCTTATTTAAATAAAATACAATGGTAGAATAAAATAAAAGAAAAATCCCTATAGAACTACACTTCTTTTATTTTATTTTAAATAAGGTTTTTTAAACCTTATTAAACTCCATCTATTGGATATTGATTAGAATAAGGAGTTTCAATCTTACTACACTTTTATTAGAATATGGCTTTACAAGCCTATAAATAGACATAGTCTATTCCTCTTGTAAATTGATTCGAATTCGACATAGTGAATTTTCTTCTCCTCTGCCCGTGGTTTTTTCCCGAAAGGGTTTCCACGTAAAATTTGTGTGTTCTTTATTTTTGTTTCTCTTTTCTTTGCGATATATTTGTCATTATCGACGTTATTATTTTTTTCACAAATTGGTATCAGAGCTTCCGAGTTTTTTCATCTCGATCACGGTAATGGCTTCTTTAAAGTATGAAATTTCGCTGTTGGATCGCAACACCAGATTTGTGTTGTGGCAAATAAAGATGCAGGTAGTTCTTGCACTGATGGATTTAGAGGAAGCCCCGCTAGGGTAGATAAGATGCATTCGACATTGACGGAGGAAGAGAAAAAGCGCAAGGATCGAAAGGCATTAATACGATTACATCCGCATTTGTCTAACGAAATTTTGCAAGATGTGATGAAGGAGAAGACCGCCGCGGCATTATGGAAGAGGCTAAAACAAATATGTATGTCGAAAACTCTAACCAGCAAGTTGCATATGAAGCAACGTCTTTATGCTCATCGTTTGGAGTAAGGTGCGTCTATGCACGAACACTTACATGTTGTTTAAAGAAATTCTTTCAAACTTGGAGGCCATGGAGGTTCAAAGATGATAAGGAAGATCTAGGGTCGATTCTACTTTGTTCGTTGCCCCCGTCTTATTCAACCTTCAAAGACACGATTTTATATAGCCGCGAGTCTCTCACAGTTGATGAGGTTTATGATTTTTTGACCTCGTATGATAAGATGAAGCATCTTGTGGTTAAACCCGACTCTCAGGAAGAGGGTCTCATTGTTCGTGGGAAACAAGATCGGAATGCTGATGATGATCGTGGAAGGACACAGGAACGGAATCCTCGCGGTAAATCTATGTAACATCCTGATTTTTTGGGCCTATGCATTTAATGGGTGAATATGTGTAATGAGTTAATTTGAGCATTAGAGGTCCAAATTGGGCTCAAGATTGGGCTGAAGCCTTAGTTAAATTTTTGTTTGGGCACTATAGGGTTTAAAAGGTGGTATCTGAGTTTAAAATATCAAAATGGGCTTGTGGCTCTGGTGGTCGATGGCACCACTTAGGGAGCAAGGAGGTGACGCCACACAAGGGAGTAAGGGGCCTAAATTTAAGTTACATGGAGCCCAACTCTCTTAATTTAAGTTAGCTAAATTTCGGCATTAGGGTTAGGTAGAGTGGACGGCAACAAGGCTCAAAAATAAGAGGATTTATGTGAATGGGATAATGTAGATAATATAGTTGATAATATGGAAGAAAAAAAAAGGAGAAAAGATAGGAGCTATCTACAAGGCTAGGAGTTGGCCGAAATTCCATCACCTAGAGAAGTGAAGAAATCGGTTTCTTTATGGCAAAAGGGGTGCCGAATTTTCCCTTTCTATTTGATTAATTTTTAGTTATCAGGAAGGGCACTTTCGGTTTTTCATAGGTGAGTGCCGAAATTTCTATAAATAGAAAGGGTTCTCTTCTTTATTTTTCGGCATTTAGGGTTTCCACCTTTTCTTTCTCTTCTTTCTTCTAAAAGCTGAAAACCCTATTATTCTTTTCTCTTCTTTCTCCTAAAAGCCAAAAACTCCATTATTCTCTTCTTTCTTCTAAAAGCCGAAAACTCCATTATTCTCTTCTCTTCTTTCTTCTAAAAAGCCGAAAGCTGAAAACTCCATTATTCTATTCTTTCTTCTAAAAGCCGAAAACTTCATTATTCTCTTCTCTTCTTTCTTCTAAAAAGCCGAAAGCCGAAAACTCCATTATTCTTTTCTCTTCTTTCTTCTAAAAGCCAAATCTCTATAGATTTCTTGAATCATCTTCTCTTGATCTTCTCAAAAGCCGGAATCTCTAAGGGGTAGTCGAATTTCTGCGTTAAGGTGAGTGCCGATTTTCCTATCTCTTCAATCTCTCTTTCGCTTTTAAGAGACAAGGTGAATGGCCACTTGGTTGTTAAAATTTTAATGAAGCTAATATTTCCTCTCTTTTTGCGTTTGGGCGACATTAGGAATTTGAAGGAAACCTGATCATCTAGATTTAAAAGCCGAAAATCGCTAGTCTCTAATTTCGAGATTTTAAGGTAAGGTGATTTTCCCTAGATTTTCACTAGATTCGTTCATCGCATGTGAGATCTTAACTTTATGATGTGGATTAACGATCATATGTTGCGATAGTAGTTCTGACAAGGACTTGTGATGGAATTAAATATGGATCAGGCAAAAAAGAGAATCCCTAAGTTTAAGAAATGAGCTGTGTCAGCAGTACGGGATTGGCCACCAGGTTGTGGACCGGCTTTTGAACAACACCTTAGGCAAGTAGCAGTTGTATCGACTTCTGATAGTGTCGACATAGAGAGTGTCATTCTAACAGTAATCAGGTGTGTAGATCTCTAACACACTAATTAATCTGTACTAAATATATGTTATGGGCTAAAAGCTGGAAAAAGGATGTATAGTAATCTGTAGTAAATATATGTTATGGCCTAAAAGCCGAAAAAAGGCTGTATAGATAGTCGGATTACCCAAAAAGGGTAGGCAAGGGATGCAGTACGTAATCATAGAAAAACTCTATGTGTATCGATGTATGTTATAGATCGTGAACTTTTAGGTAGTATATTGTTTTGATTCTCGCATGTATGTATGCATGGGATGGGATTGATCGATGAAGGGGAAGAAGGTCGCATAGCGATAGGTGGCTTTGCCACATAGGTCACATAGTGATCGGTCTTTATGACATGATACTCAAATTTGTCGAAATGCTACGATGTATTATTAAGGTCGCATGGCGATCGGTGGCTTTGCCACATAGGTCACACAAATGATCGGTCTTTAAGACAAAGCAAAGACAACTATCGATATGGTGTGTAGCGGTTGGAGGGTTGATTGTAGAAATCCCCAATGTGTGATGGTTGGTACAGTTGGTGTGTAGAGGATGGATTTCTAGGTCGGGATGGGCCATGATGCATATATAGTTACCCTTGTATACGGGCCAAGGCCATAATGTGTTTGTGGGCTAAGCCCTTGATGTGTTTTTGGATTTACACACCGAGTCTTGGTGACTCACCCTATTATTTTTCCCTAACTTTGCGGATGAGCAAAGAGATCGTGGACATGGGAGCAAAGGCGGACTCGAGGGCCATCAAGTTTTTATTCCTATAGATTATTTTGGTTTTTCCTTAAGTTTTTAATTTTGGAAACATTTATGTAATAAGGCCCCATAGTTTATACTCACTACTTAGTTTTTAATATTTGCAACTTATGAAACTTTGTCAAAGGTTTTATTATTCAAAATAATAATAATACAAGGTTTTCTTTTCAAAAGTCACTTGTTTATTCGAATTTTGCCTAATAACTTATGATTTACTAAAACCAACTTAGCAAAAGTTTTCAACGTACAACCCGTAGCATGCCAGATCTGGTCAAAACTTATGGGCCAGGTTTGGGGTGTTACAATCTAAGGGTAGATCGAAGTCTTCAAACAAAGGTAAAACTTGTAACTTCTGCAAGAAGAAAGGGCACATTAAAACTGAGTGCTATAAGCTACAGAACAAGATTAAAAGGGAGGCTGCGAATCAAAAGGGAAAACAACTAGAAAATTCCTGTGAAGCTGATGTTGTAGAAGACTACAGTGATGGTGAACTTCTAGTCGCTTCTGTCAACAATTCTAAAGTGAGCGAGGAGTGGATACTTGATTCGGGTTGCACCTTCCACATGTGTCCCAATCGAGATTGGTTTACAAATTACGAAATAGTGTCTGAATGTGTTATTTTGATGGGAAATAATGCTTCGTGTAAAATCGCAGGTGCTGGAACAATTAAAGTTAAGATGTTTGATGGAGTTGTCAGATCACTTAGTGACATACGACATGTTCCAGAATTTAAGAGAAACTTAATTTCATTGAGTACTCTTGATTCAAGAGGGTACAAATACACAGCTGAAAGTGGGATTTTGAAGATTTCTAAAGGTTCCTCGTTGTGATGAAAGGGCTGAGAAACATCGCCAAGTTATATGTTTTCATGTGGTTCTCATGTTATTGGTGATGCAAATTGCCGCTTCCTCTTCCTTGTCAGATGATGATATTACTAAACTTTAGCATATGCGCCTAAGGCATATGAGTGAGAATGGCATGGCAGAATTGAGCAAAAGAGGACTTCTTGATGGGCAAGGAATTTGTAAATTGAAGTTCTGTGAGCATTTCATTTTTGGAAAGTAAAAGAGAGTTCGATTCACCAGAGGAATCCATAACACGAAGGGAACGTTGGAGTATATTCATTCTGATCTGTGGGGGCCATCAAGAGTGCCTTCAAGAGGTGGAGCTAATTATATGCTAACTTTTATTGATGATTTTTCCAGAAAAGTTTGGGCATTCTTCCTGAAGCAGAAAAGCGATGTGTTTTCCGCATTTAAGTCTTGGAAAACTATGATTGAAAAACAGACGGGAAAACAAATAAAACACCTCCGCATGCAGACAATGGCTTAGAGTTTTGCTCACGATGAGTTTAATAAAGCCGTGCAAGTCGGAAGGGATCGTGAGACACTTTGATTCGTCATACTCCACAACAAAACGGTGTTGTAGAGCGAATGAACGTAACGATCATGGAGAAAGTTCGATGTATGTTGTCAAATGCCAACTTACCAAAGTCGTTTTGGGTCAAGCAAATTTCATCGCATGTTTTTTGATCAACCGATCTTCATCCATTGCCATTGAGAAAAAGACTCACAAGAGGTATGGTCCAGTAATCCCGCTAATTATTACGATTTAAAGATCTTTGGGTGTCTCTGCGTATGCTCATGTTGATAATGAAAAATTGGAACCGAGATCTATTAAATGTGTTTTTCTTGGTTATAAAGTGGTGTAAAAGGGTATAAGTTATGGTGTCTTGAAAATAGAAAAGTTGTGATTAGCAGAGATGTTGTTTTTGATGAAACCGCTATGCTACCTAACTTATCTCTTAAAGACTCTTCTAATAAAGAAAATCAAAAGCAGTGTGGAGCATCGATTAATATGAGTCGACTCCTCAAGCCGCATACAAAAATTGAGAATAGAGTTGCTTCTTCACCATAATACTCTATCGCCAAAAATAGAACTAGAAGAGAAATTAAACCTCCAAAGAAGTATGCCGAGGTCGATCTAGTTGCTTATGCTTTAAATGTGGCCGAAGATATAGATGCAAACCAAGAGTCGTCTAATAATTGAGGCGCAAGTTAATGTGAAGACTCGAGAAAAGTGGATGTTTGCTATGCAAGAGGAGATGGAATCACTCCATAAAAAAAAGTAACATGGGATCTTGTGAAACTTTCTAAAGGTAAAAGGTTGTTCATTTGTAAATGGGTGTTTAAAAGAAAGAAGGGACTCCATGAGTTGAAGAACCCGGATATAAAGCAAGGCTTGTTGCAAAAGGTTACTGATCAAATTCCAGGAGTGGACTTCACAAATGTGTTCTCCCAGTTGTGAAGCATAGTTCGATTCGAGCTTTGCTTGGTATTGTGGCCATGCATGATTTGGAGCTTGAGTAGTTAGATGTAAAAGCGCATTTTTGCATGGAGAACTTGAGGAAGATATTTACATGCAACAACCGTGAGGGTTTTACAGTCTCGTAAAAAGAGGACTATATTTGCTTGTTGAAAAGTCTCTTTACGGTTTGGCTTGAAATACCACCAAGACAGATGGTACAAGAGGTTTGATTCTTTTATGACTTCTCATGATTTTAAAAGAAGTAGTTTTGATAAAATTGTGTTTACTTTAAGAAAAATAGTGATGGTTCTTTTGTGTATCTACTTCTTTATGTTGATGACATGTTGATAGCAAAGAAAAGATAAAGGAGAGATAAGAAAGGTCAAATCCCAACTAAGTGAAGAATTTGAGATGAAAGATTTGGGACCAAAGCAAAGAAGATACTTGGTATGGAGATTCTTAGAGATAGAAAAGCAAATAAATTGTACCTAAGTCGGAAGGGGTATATTGAGAAAGTTCTTTGCGGGTTCAATATGCAGAGTGCTAAGCTGTTAGTACTCCTTTAGCACCCCATTTCAGGACTTTCATCGGCTTTGTCTCCACAATCGATGATGAGATTGAGTACATGTCACATGTTCCATATCTAGTGCATGGGATCTCTCATGTATGCTATGGTTTGTTCACGCGTCAGATTTATCATATGCATCAAGTCAAGATTAGCGAGATACATGACGAATCCGGTAAAGAACATTGGAAAGCGATTCGTTGGATTTTAAGATACTTACGAGGTACTACCGATGTTTGCTTACGATTTGGAAGAACTAGAGATGGAGTCATTGGGTATGTTGATGCTGATGTTCTTTGGAGACCTTGATAGAAGAAGATCTCTCACCGGTTATGTCTTTACAATCGAACGTTGTGCAATCGGTTGGAAAGCTACTTTGCAAACTACATCGCTTTGTCTACCATCGGCTTCGAGTACATGGCGATTACGAGGCTTGTAAAGAAGCTATTTGGTTGAAGGGACTCTTTAGTGAGCTCAATGAAGACCTTCAAATCAAGACAAGATTTTATGACATACGATGAGTGCCATATTCTTACAAAAGATCAAATGTTTCATGAGAGAACAAAACACATTGATGTTCGGTATCATTTTGTTCGTGATATTATTGCCCGTGGTGATATTATTGTGAGCAAAATTAGTACTCATGAAAATCCTGCAGATATGATGACTAAGTCATTTCCTATAACCAAGTTTGAGCATTGCTTAGACTTGGTTGGTGTTCATTGTTGAAGTTAAACCCTTAAGGGGTTTTATGGAAGAGGTGGAGAACTTGTTCGTTGACAGTCATGATGAAGAACTTATTTATTTAGAATTCGTGTCAAGGTGGAGATTGTTAGAATTAAGTGACCCGAATCCTTATTTAAATAAAATACAATGGTAAAATAAAATAAAAGAAGAATCCCTATAGAACTACACTTATTTTATTTTATTTTAAATAAGGTTTTTTAAACCTTATTAAACTTCATCTATTGGATATTGATTAGAATAAGGAGTTTCAATCTTACTACACTCCTATTAGAATATGGCTTTACAAGCCTATAAATAGACATAGTCTATTCCTCTTGTAAATTGATTCGAATTCGACATAGTGAATTTTCTTCTCCTCTGCCCGTGGTTTTTTCCCGAAAGGGTTTCCACGTAAAATCTGTGTGTTCTTTATTTTTGTTTCTCTTTTCTTTGCGATATATTTGTCATTACCGACGTTATTATTTTTTTCACATTTACGTTAAAACTTCAAAAAAACAAATGAACAAATTAAAACCCAAAAACAAAACCAAATTAAAAAACATAGTCCAAAACCAAATGTCTGAAATTCTTAATTAACATAAATCAAACCATATTATTTGAAAGACCAATTCGAGCTCCTACATGTCGTCCGGTCCTTAGTTCGAAGTTCACCTGAAATGTATCAAACAAACGAGTGAGCTAGAAGCCTGGTGTGTGATCTGACCCACAAGCAGAATTTTATTTAACAAGTACATATGTAAATGTCACCACAAAATTTTTATTAATAATATACAAATATCATATTAAAATATTGTATTACCAGAAACATATATCAAATCATTATGTCATATTTTCAAAACATATTTCGGATCAGAATATCATAATTTGATAAACATATATCAGACCAGAACAAATGCAGATACAGATCCTACCCCCATCCTTTACACACCAACTCCGACCAGCCAATCACACCAAATAGGACTACAAGAGTCCATCTGTCCAATCACACCAATATGTGGCGGTGTGCCACTCACAAATATACAGCTGAGCTGCCATATAGAAATTTGCGGTCTAGCTGCTATATATTTGCGGTAACAACTGCCATACAACACTTCCTCCATCATATAATAACCCACCCCAATGCTTATGCAAAGTCACGTTAACATACATACATATCACATAGGTTGTATGGCATGCACACATAAACAAATATTATTCGGAGTGTAACTTACACATAACTTATACAGATCATAACAAATCATATTACATAGTCGAATCGAATAACTTATCGGAACAGAAAACAAAATACGTATAACACACATGGTTTACAAAATAGTGATGCTTAACTTACATACCTACATATAGCAAATCATAACGCATTATTATACTTATTGGAATTTATTTAACACACCTCCTACACTTACCCATGTTTGTTTACTGAAACTTATACTTTTCTTAGCCTACTTAATGCCCACGGACCCAATTTACGAGTCCCTTAATCAACCCCTAATCGGGCTTCCAAATTGACCCAAAAGGCCCATACGGCCCAGAAACCTAGCTCGTGTGGTCCACACGGTCTACCCACACGATCTACTTGATTTCACACGGCCGTGTGCCCCACACAGCCTACCCACACGACTTGTATAACTTCACAAGGCCGTGTGCCCTACACGACCTACCACACAACTGTGTGGCACTGGGCAGTTTCAAAAAATAGCCCAGTTTCGCGATTTAATCGAGTTTCAATCGAGTTTTTAGGTTGATTTCACACACCTGGTGTTATTTCCAAACAATCACACAATAGAGCACTCTCGAAATCCTACATTCAATATCAAATTGTACCAATTAACAGTCCAGAGATAAAAATCTGATAATTAAATTGATAACTTTCCCTTACAAGAAATCAACCCCCAAAGCCGATATTGGAATACTTACCCCAGAAAGCCGTTGATCCAAGCCGAAAAGAGTTTAAAACAAAGAGAAAATTATCATTTACACGCACAGGGACTTAAACAAAAGACCAAAGGGTAAGTTGACATCTTACCACTAAACCAATAGGCTCATTCTAATATAATTTGCAAAGAAATAAGATTTAAGCCAAAAGACTAGGGATACGAATTGAGCTAAAATTTAACAAAATTTCAAGGGAAAAGATTTGAGCCCAAAACCTCACACACACCAGCCCAACCCTCAACCACTGAACTAAAATCAATTATTTTTCATAATTGTCACAATCAAAACTAAAGAATCCCGATGTGACCACTCTTGGTTTCACTAACCCAATTTCTTCTAACCTGATTTTCGAAATGTGACAATCATCCGTATGCCAAGTCCAAATCCTAACCTCATGGATTCTTTGTAAAGACGATAACTTAAGGAGTGAGCTATAAAGCTCAGTGCGAGTCTTAACATATAAGTTTTTTAGTTGTAATAGGATAAAATAGCAATCAAGCTAACAGTAACACAATATAATAGAGAACATAAATTATATCATGTACTTACATGCTCATGTTTAACAGTGCAGATTTTTTTCGAAGAAAATTCCTACCTGTTGAAACCATTTTTAAAATTGGGATCGACTTTTAAAAACGAAAATGGGAGTCGCCACTAATCCCTTTTTTACTTAGGTGTGATTGGATCACCTTGCAAAATATTTTATTTTAAAACATTTAATTTTGGTCTACGAAAAACAAGAAAAACGGGTTCGGGAGTCAGTTACGTATGAGGAAGGATTAACACCCTCATAACGCTCAAAAATTGGTACCTAATCGATAAAATCATGTCCAAATGCTTAAAATTTAAAAGTATTTAAAAATATGATTTCTTTAAAGAAACTTTGAGCAATTTAAAAATTTGAGACTTTCTTGTTCCGAAGGAATATAAACATCACATCCAACACGTTAGGACATGATATTTTAAAACCTTCATAATCAAAATCATCTCACGATTTACAAAACTTGTTAAAACGATATTTAGTTATTCAGCCAAACTAAAAATCGCAACCCAACACGTTAGGGCACTATTTCCCGAATTTCTAAACACGAAACATTGCCTTGTTTTCAAAAGCCTTACCTCGAGATAACATAATGTCACATCCAACATGTTAGGGCACGACATTTTAAATTCCCGAGAATAAGTTTTTATTTAACTTTTTAAAAGGAAAGTAATAAAAATAATACAATAATAATGATGAGATATGTTAATAAATAAATAAAAATAATATCAGCAATTATAAAATAAAAATAATAATGAAAATAATGATAGTAAAAATAAAAATAGTATTAATAATAATAGAATAATGTAAGGATATTAAAATTAATAGTAATAATAATATAAAAAATAATAGTATTAATAATGGTATAATAATAATAATAAATATAACTATAATAATAATATATATATATATATAAATAGTCATAAATATAACAATAATAATAGTACGTATGATAATAATGGTCACAAATATAATAATAGTACATATAATAATAATAGGAGAATAATGACAATATGGTATAATAATAGTAATATATACAAATAATAAAAATATAATGATAATAATAAATTTAATTATAAATAAAATTTAAAAATAATAATAGTAAATTTAAAATAATAACTTTAATAGTAAAATAATAATATTAATAATAAAAAAATAACAATAATAACAATAATAATAAATATGAAAATAATGAATAAAATAATAATAATATCTATATAGAAATAATAATTAAAAAATAATGTTTAAAAAATGGAAAAATAGTAAAAATAATAAAAGAAAATAAAGAAGGGACCGAATTTAACTTAAAACGAAACTTTGGGGCGAATTTTAAAAGAAATAAGAAAAGTGAGGGACCTATTCGAACATGCGGATAACATGGAGGGACTAAAAGGGAAAATATTCCCTCCCCCCAAAACGCTGCATTTAAAGAGGGACTCAAATGAAAAATAAATAAAATTTAAGGGCAAAATTAAAAATAAGGAAAACTTAATTATAAAACCATAAAAATGCGGAAGGGCTAAAGCAGGAAATTTCCCATCTTACAGAAACACGCGGACCCTCCGGGTCGAATCGGGTCGGATGTCGGGTAAAAGCCAAACGACGCCGTTTTGATGCTTATTGCCTTAAGCCAAAACGACGTCGTTTGGATATTACTATATAAGTTAAAAAAATTTAAAAAAAATCATTTTCCCCTCATTCTTCAAAAAAAAAACAGAGAGAGCCTCTCTCTTTTCTCTCTTGCTGGGAGATTTCTGGCGATGCTCCAGGGGCTTCTGTCCGCCGTCCACTGCCGTCGCCAACCACCGCGCGTGGTGGCCGGAGTTTTCCAAAAGGTAAAATTTTCCTTTTTTTGTATTTTTAATAAATATATATTATATATGAGTAAAAAAACAAAACTAAGAAATAAAAAAACAGTATTCGATCAATAAAAAAAACAAAAACAAAAACCTTTTAATGCTTTGTATATTCTCTCTTCTGTATATATATTCTTGTGTATCCTCATTTTACAGGTTTATGATAGGCTTTTATAGCCTTTCGAAATGTAAAATAAAAAAAGAAATAAAAAGTTGCCATGCTTGCTGTGATCTGCTTCCTTTTTTGTGCAGGAGAAACGGAGATCTCGGCGATGAGGCGCGTTGATGGCGGCGCGATCGAAGGCTGGGGGCTGCGACGATTAGGCTCTTCTTTGCGGCATGAAAGCTGGGGGTTTGTTGTGGCGGCGCCTAGGGTTTCTAGAAACCCTAGGCTTCTGTTGAGACTGGTTTAGTTATTGGGCCTTTTGGGCCGTAGGTTGCTGGGTCAAGGTGTAATGGGCTAATCGGGTTGGGTTAGTGGATCTGTAAAATGGACTGGACATTTATTTTATTATTCTAGTTTATTTCATTCAGATGGGCCCGGGCAAAAATGGGCCTCTACACTACCCATCATCCGCTACACACCATAGTAAGAGCTCTCCAAAACTTGTTCATCCCTACACACTGCATTATGGACATGCCACTAGTATTTGCAGATAAAATGTCAGAAACTTTCTCCTTACATATCATCCCGATCCCTATGCAATGTATTATGACATAACAGAATCAGAATCAATACAGTAGGCATGCTTCAACATGCAATCAGTTTTAACGGAAACAGCGAGCATGTTTTTCATCAAATATTTCAACAATATTAGTTACTTTTAAATAATTTTTTAATATATTTTGACTTGAGTTAATAAATGATAATTATACTTTGAACACAATGACAGAAAATCTAGTCCGTTTAAGTTCGACTCGTCGAAGTTTGAGGCCAGATCTTCCAACCAACAATCAAAGCCCAAGCCAAAACCAAAATCGCAATCAAAAGAGTCCCGAATCACCATCAAGATTAGCCCAAACACGGGCTTAAGTGACCATCAAGATAAGGCTATTATCAAATAAAAAGTATTTTAAAAAAGTCTTCTAGAAAATTGTTATAGAAAAATGTAATTTGTAATTTAAATATTCGTCATTGCAGTAAAAAAAATATAAATATAGTAAAAAAAAATTAAAATATCTATTTTAGACATGATATTAAAAACTAAAATAAAATATTTAGATAATATTTAAATAATTGAATATAATATAAAAAATATAAATTAATCTAAATTTCTAAGTACCCTTTAAATAGTTAGTACAGAAAAGGTTTTTTTTTTTTTTTATAATTTCAATTACAAAACATAAAAGCACTTAAATCCAATTTTTACGATTGAGTAGAAAACAATAATTTTCCAATGAATACTTAGACCGTTCTATTTTATAAAAAAAAAAAAATTATTTTAATTTTTCATTTAATTTTTCGTCTTTTTTAGTCCTTAAATTTATATTTTTGTTAAATCACCCAAAAATAGATGGAAAAATTAACATTTTTTTAACTTTGTTGACGTAGCATACACGTGGATGACACGCTAGCATTTAATTAATTTTTAATTTTTTTTAAAAAATCCAAAAAGTTTAAAAAATTATTTTTTTAAAAATAAAAAATCATTAAAATCATTAAAAATATATATTTTTAAATTAATTAAATGCTGACATGTCATTCATGTGATAATCCATGTGCATGCCATGTCAGAAAAGTTAACAAATATTAATTTTTCATCCATTTTGGAGTGATTTAACAAAAAATGTAAGTTCAAGGATTAAAAGAGACGAAAAATTAAATGAAAAATTAAAATAATTTTTTTTGTAAAATTGAAGAACCAAATAAATCATTATTCTTACTTAAAATATCAAAAATAAATAATGTATCCTATAAAATGTTATATAAGTAGTAATTAGTAAATACAACATTTTATCTGAATGTCAATTGTCTAGTCCTTTATTTTCATAATGCTTGTTTTTCTTCTTTTATTAATATATTGTTGATTTTCCTTTAAAAAAATTAAACTATAATTATTAAATCAATTTATTGAATTTCATTAATAATTTTAAAACTTATATTTGTATGTATCAGAAAATGGTGTCTAAATTATATCTTTTGTCTTTAAATTGATGTCTAGCTTTTTTTTTTGTCACTAGTGATACTTAAATTACTTGAATATTAAACTATAATTATTTAAGTATTTATTATATATATATATTATATTTTTATATGTACTTTACTTGTAACAATAATTTTTTAAAAAAATTAAAGAGAACATTATAATAATTTCTCCAATTATTAGAATTGAAAAAAAAAATTAAAGTTTGATTATACCAACTCCAAATATGTTTTTTTCTTTAATTTCCTTTTTCTTTTTTCTAAAGAAAAGCACCTAAAAGTACGATGAAAAACAGAATACTAGTGATCTTTTTCCAGACTACATATTCTATAGAATTAAAATGATAAATTTTGTAATTATTGATGGTTAAATTTGTTAAAATTTTTAAATTTAAGATCAAATTAGTAGAATATATAAATATTGAAGGACTAAATTTATTATTAAATCCATAAAACAAAAATGACAAACTTTTACTACTATTAAATTAAATTAAAAAAAAAAAAAAAACTGTTATGAAATTTATTGTGCCCCATAATAATGCCCCATCAAGGTACTCTCATTGGATATCCTCTCATCATCATCATCATAATATCACCACCTTTAGAACATTAAAATTTAAAATGGTAAAGCCATATATTTTGGTTGCCGGAGTCGGATCTCATTCTCATTTGTATCGGGCTGGGGGCAAATGTCGGGGCGGTGTATTTGGTTTTGGGGGAGTCCCACCACCTGGAGGCAATGGCTTCAGATTCCGACGCTGTATGCCACGCTTCAAGCTTTCTGTTTTATACAAATACCCAAAATATTTGATGTGAATTGTTAGGTATAATATTATTAAAAACTGAAAATGTCTTAATTCAAACTATACACGTCAAAGGATAATTTTATTTTAAACACCACCCTTAATTGATGATAAATTTTATCGGTTTCTATGAAATTTATATCCAAAGCAATCTAACCCTTTTAGGTAGTTTAGTATCACCTTAGTTCCATTTTCTATAAGGATATTATAATATAGGTAGATTATTTGAGAAATTTTATTTACGATCTAGTTTGAAATTTGAATACCTTTTGATCATAACGAGTCGAGTTTGAGCAATTAAATTTATCGTATCTTAGATTTAAATATCTTAACATTTAATTTGAATAATATATCAACTTATTTCTGCTCTCTTTTAATGAGTTAGCATTAATTTTTTTGTAATTCAAACAATTTGAGCTATTTTTTTATTAATAAATCAGCTTAATTTGGTGAGTCTTATTTGAGTTGAGTTTGAGCTAAGGTAGTTGGCATCGTAACATCACCGATTATATCAATAGATACATACCATTCTGATCCTCAAGTGGTATCGAGTAATTTAAATTTTGTTCCAATCAAGATTTTAGTGTTTTCTAACCGTTTCTGTGTGTACCATTTGTAGTAGTGCTCATTACCTACCTTAATTTGAACATGGAATTCCAACTCCAACTGATTTCATATTCTCCTCGACCATACAATTAAAAATAAGGGTGATGAAAATAATATGAAGAACAAAGAAAACAAACCTTGGATAGCTAAGAAGTTGGGAATTTTTGCTTCAGCTAAGAGAGAGCCAGAAGTCGCCATTGATAAAAGTATAGTCACCAGAAGCAGCGAAAACACTACTTTATTATTCTCCCAAACCCTCTTCATTGCTTATGTCCACTTCCACCTTCATGGTCTCATCAAAGCCGGGCTGAGTTTATATATACACAAAGAGATAGGGATAGAGAGAGCTGAAACTATAATTTGTCAATGGCAAAAAAAAATTAAAATCATGGAATTTTGAATTTAGTGTTCACCGTTGATTAGCGCGTGTTGACTGATTGTAAACTTGAATAAAAGAAAATGATAAAGCGAAAGGGACTTTATGTTACCCTAATTTTCAGCATTAATCTCTTTGAATATTGAGGCAGGAAAGGCTACCATATATATCTTTATTAAACTATAACTTGATTTTCTTCTTCTTCTCTGCTGGTTGTTGGATTTGGTTATTTCCTTTTGGCCGTTTTTGATTTTTGCGTAGTGTGCAAGTAATCTTTCTGGTATTAAATTTTTGGGGTGAAGTCGTTCACTCGTGGATAAAAAAATATTAGACCTGAATTTCATATTTATTAATTAGTTTATTTTGAAAGAAATGTTGTACGAATCAAAGTACTGGTACTTTGTTCTAATTATTGTTTAAACATATCATTTGGTTGGTTGTAAAATAATTTTTACCAGAAATTGAAATAAAATCGAATAAAAATAGATTAAATGTAAAGTAAGGAGAAACTTAACACACAATATTTGTTAACACAACTCAGATTTATTATTAAGCATTAGACCATGGACATTAAGGGTTAGGTTGAAATATTTTGGTGGTTTTAAAAATGAATTCAAGTGAATAGTGAAGAGATGGTTCGATATAGTGTATATAAACTCCCGCTAAAATGTACTTAGAATGAAAAATATTGAGTGAACAAAAGTAATGTGATGGTTAAAAGCAAAGTGGGTGAATAAAAGCATGAATTGAGTTAAAAGTATTGTGATGAAAAAAGTAAAAATTTTTATAATGCGCTCAAATTAAAAATCATTTCATGAGCTTAAAATAAATCTTTCACTTCTATAATGCACAATTACTCGCTAGTTCGCTGTACTCATTGTACAGCCCAATTTCTACCTGGGCCCGTCAGAAACCAAAAACAAATAAAAGTAACAAGCCAACCCAATTCTGCCTGGGGCCCATTAAACCTCAAAACCAAAACCCAATAAAAATAAAAACCTTAGCCTAATACAGCCCAAACCCAAAACGAAAAAAAACAAGAATAGCAAACCCTACGTGCGCCGCACCTAGGGTGTCTGACCTTCTGACCAGCAGCCTCTGCACCACCTGCTGCCATTGCCACTGTCATGGCACCGCCCACTTGCACCTGCGAAAAACAGAGAAATCATTAAGCAACAAGTTGTAAAAAGGGCTATAAAAAGCCATGTACAACCATTGTACCTTCTTTTTTTTAGAGAGGATCAATACAAAAACACACAAAAGATTTCGAATACAAAAAAAAGCCAAACATACAAACACGAATTTTTGAGTACAACAAATAATATACAAAGCAGAGGAGTTTGATTCAAAGATCAGAGGTGTTATTTTGACTCCTTTTATCTTTTTATTTTTGTTTCTTTTTTCAAAACTATACATATATATTATCTAGATATTAAAAGAGTTTAAAAAGAAAGTTACCTATTTTTTCTGATTTCGCTGAAAAAAGAGGGTATTTTTGGGCTCCGGCCACCGTGCACGGCGGTCGACGGCGGCGGAGCCCACGGCGGCGATCCGCCGGATTTCGGCCAGGCTTTCGGGCCCTACAGAGAGAAAAGAAAAGGGGGTGTTTTTTTAAAAAAAAAACTGATGAAAAATGATTTTTTTTTTCGATTTTTAACTTATATAGGCTATGTAAAACGACGTCGTTTTGGTCGGCGTCCATAAGCCCCAAAACGACGTCGTTTTGTCCCTCCGACCCGATTACCCGACCCGCGCCAAGTTAGGATCTGCTTGTTTTTAAACGAAAGGGCTAATTGCACCTTTAGCCCTTCCGCTTTTCAAGTGTTATGCAATCAGGTTTTTTATATTTTTAATTTTGCCTTATAATTTATTGCGATTTTCAATTAGGTCCATATTCGAACGACGTCGTTTTGGAGGGCGGGGATTAATTTCCCTTTTGGTCCCTCCTTATTATTCGCGAGTTCAATGTGGTCCTTTTCCTTTTTTTATTTATTTCAGATTTGCCCCGGACTTCGATTTTTAAGTTCAATTTAGCCCTTTTTAGTTATTTTCGCAATTTTATTATTATTATTACTATTATTATTATTATTATTATGTTATTTTCATTACTATTATCATTATTATTATTATTACTATTATTATTATGTTATTTTTATTACTATTATCATTATTATTACTATTATTATTTATTTTATATTTTTTTGTTACTATTATTATTCGTTTATCATTATTATTATTATTATTATTATTTTTATTACTATTATTATTGCTATTATTTTTATTTTTATTACTATTATAATTATATTTTCTCTTTGTGTTTATTTACTTATTATTTTTCTTTTTATTTTTGGCTTGTTTATTTTATTTTATTTTCGTCCTTATTATTGTTATTCACACTAACACAATTATTATTCTTTCATTATGCATATTTGTACCATCATTTTTTTTACATCTCACTACCAATTTACGTTACTTTAGTCTTTATCTAATACATCAAAATTTTCAAACAAGCAATATATCGTATTTTGAAATTCGAAAAGTCGTTCCCTAACTTACGGGGTTTCGACTTTCTCGATAAACCCGAACAAACAAACGTTTTAAATTTTTTTTAAATAATCTCGGGAATTACGAAAAGATCGTGTTCTAACTTACGGAATATGATTTCTTACTAAAACCGAGATAATCAAACATATCCCAAAATAAATTTTTCGGCATTTATTCTCGTATCGAAAATTTAAGACATTGTGTCCTAACTTACGGGACGTGATTCTTTTTCTCGATTAACGTAAAATATGCCCTATTCTCGAAAAATTTTTAATTTTATAACAAAGGATCGTATTTTAAAATTTCTTCAAATTTTCAATTTTCGACACTAAAGACATCAATTAATCAACTAGGTACCAATTTTGGGCGTATCGAGGGTGCTAACCCTTCCTCGTGCGTAACCGACTCCCGAACCCATTTTCTGGATTTCGTAGACCAAAAATCGTCGTTTTAGTAAATTAAAATTTTTATTAAAATGATTGAATTACGAGGTGACCCAATCACACCTCATAAAAAAGGATTGGTGGCGACTCCCTTTTTTCGTTTTCAACACCAAAGTCGACCCCGTTTTTCAAAAAAAAAAAGGTTTAGACACTCACTAATATCAAACCATATCTTACGCATATTTGGAGAGAAAAGGAGGTGAGAGAATGAGAAATAAGGTGATGAGCTTAACAATTAAAATAGGGGGAAAACATGGGACAATGCTGTAACAGTCCGTTTTTCAATAGTTTCGGAAATAATGGTTTCGGAACCCCATTTTTCGATGTCTGAGTCCGTAAATATTAAATATTAATATTGAATAGATTAATATTAAAATATATTAAAATTTTCTCCTTTAATTTTGTCAAATTGATAGTTAATTATGGTACAGTGACTAAACTGTAAAAATTTATCGCTATAGATTTTTAATTAACTAAAAAACCAAATGAGCAATTAGACCCTTTTTTAATAATGACCGGTGGTGGATGTTAATTGTAATCCACTGATATTGTTAATTTAGATTAAAAATTAATTAATTAAACTTTAGTTAATTAATTGAGATTAATTAAAACTAAAATAAATATATAAGCTAAAGTTAAATGAAAGCAAAACATTTTATGTTCATTATCATCTTCTTCTTCACGAAGCAAAAGAGGAGAATAGGGTTTTAAACTTTCAAAACTTTTGGACTTTAGTTTGTAAGTTTAATCAAGTTATTCTCTTGTAATTTTTATGTTTTTGAGGTTATGAGAGCATGATTTAGCTAGCCCATGTGCCAATTTACAAAATTGTTAAAGTTTCTAAAAGTTGTCATTGTTGATTTCTTGAATATTTTAGTGTTGAATTGATATATTTATGTAACCTCCTTAACCCGGTCTAGTCGTTATGTCCAAATTTTGAAGGTCACATGGGCCACTATAACGGCCTAGTAAAACAATCGGATTCAGAAGTTTACTTTTGAAATCATTTGCTTATTCTACGGAAGATACGTTTGAGTAATTTTCTTAGTTTAATAAAAATTATTGGGTTTTAAACCAAATTGGGTTAGAGGTTATCTTGTAAAAAGCTCTTATGTCATTTGGAAAACTTAGTTGATATCAAATTTTGCAAAAACAAGATAAAAACGTTTGCTATTAAACGAGTTTAAAATCTAGAGACTAATTTGTAAAAAAATTATATTTTTGAAAACTTTGTAAATTTTCTTGATTAAAATATCTTTTTAGAAATCCAGTTTCAATTACACAACGGAAAAAGTATTTTTAACCAATTTTATATTTAAAATCAAGTTTCATGCATATTTAAGCATAATCATAAGTTTGTTCAGTTTCAAACGTTTTGCTTGTAAGCAAACTAAAACCAACCCATGCCACAGTCCAAATAAATTATTATAGTCCCTAAATAGAAATTGATAATTTAAAGTGAAATTACTTTTTAAAGTAAAATAAAAAGTCCGAGACGATTCTCTGTATGTCGAGCCCAGATCCTAACCTCGTGAATTCCCTATAAAAACAATAAATTAAGGAGTGAGCTATAGAGCTCAATGTGAGTCTCAACACATAAGTTTTTCAGTTGCAATAGGATAAAATAGTAATCAAGCTAACAGTAACACATTATAACAGATAACATATATTATATCATGTATGTACATGCTCATGTTTAACAGTGCAACCTTTTTTTTCAAAAAAAATTCCTACCCATCATCCGCTACATACCACAGTAAGAGTTCCCCAGAACTCGTCCATCCCTACACACCACATTGTGGACATGTCACTTATATTTGCAGATAAACTGCCAGAAATATGTGGATAAATCAGCAAAATTGTAGATAAATTGCTAAGAAATATGTGGATAAACCACCCGATTGCAAATAAACTGCCAGAAACTTTCTCCTTACATATCATCCCGATCTCTATGCAATGCATTATGGCATAACAGAATCAGAATCGATACAATAGGCATGCTTCAACATGCAATCAATTTTAGTGGAAACGGAGGGCATGATTTTTATCATGCGTTCAGTAAAATGATGACAGTAAATATGTTTTAACATGTAATCAAAATATCAGTAACAATATTATGCCATAATATCACAAAACATACGAATCAGAACAAAACATACAATAACAATATACACAATTTCGGTCAACTCAGAAGCCATAGCTAGAGGCACTTACATTTGGCCAACCTTAGTAAAGGGCTCAAATCTCATTCGGCTAACACCAAAGGCACTCATGCTTTCAGTTAGTCATAGTTAAGGCATAGATTCATACGGATACTACCAAACACATACATAAAACACTTATGGACAAGTCATACGCAGATTACATTTGGTTAGAACCCACACCTTAATCCGTACATCTAAACAACATTAGATCTAATCCGCTACACTCCTTCACTACAGATTTGATCAGATCTCGTCTAGATTTGAACTTTGAATGAACAAAACACACAAAAAACACCATATTAGATTTGGTTATGCTAGATCCAGGAAAAGATCTATAGATTCTATTACTAAACAGAAGAAGAACACTTACTCTTTTCTTCGATTTACATATCTGAAAAAACAACACTCCTACAAATCAGGTTCGGTCTGACACGTCCAAATTTGTACCTTAAATAATGAATCACACACTTATTAGAATTGGCATTGTCATATTTTGAAAGGAAAAAGTGAGATCTGATCTTAGAAAATGCTTACGCTTTCTACCAATTTGAAATGGAGGATGGGATTAGCCTCAATTATTAAAGATGATATGAGTAGTCCATATCTGGGCCTTAGACAAATAATATACACACATGAGGTTTGACCAAGATGGTGAAGAAGATCCAAATATGAGATCTGAGATCTAATAAAAATAAAACACTTACTCTACACCAGTTGTAGAGGCCCATTTTTGCCCGGGCCCATACAATAAAAACAAAAAAATATAATAATGTCTCAATTTATGCTTTACAGTCCATTTACAAAACCGGACCCAATACCCGAGCCCAATACCACAAAGCAGACTACCTAAGCCCAAAACCCCAATTACACCCAACAAATAGATTACCCAGATTAACTAAAACCAAAGAGACCCAAATTAGTGCAGCCCGAGAAAGCCCAAACACTAAACAGAATCAGCAGTGGCCTAGGGTTTCTGAAACCCTAGGCCCCGCCTCAGCAGGAGCCCGATCGTCGCGTCGTAAACGCCTCACCCCGCAGCCTCGTCTAGCCTGTTCTCGCGTCAAAATCAGCGCGCATGTCGTCCCACCGCCGAGATTCTCTCCGTTGACCTGCAAAGAAGGAAAGAACAGCAAAAGGAGAAACATAATATTGTATTTCCATTTTTGTCATTATCTTAGGGGCTATAAAACCCCGAAATAACCTGTAAATGAATAAGAGGAAAAAAGGCAAAACATAAATAAAATACGAAAACCCATTTGCAGAAGGTGATTTCCGATTTGTTTTTTGTGTTATTTTTTTATTATTTATACATGTTTTACATACAATACAGTAAAAAATGAAGAGAGTGAAAAAGTACCTTCGGAATGGGGAGATTCGACCCTCCGACCGCCTATCGCGATGGCGCGTGAAGCGCGTGGCCTGTGAAGTCCGATGGCCGTTCCGGACAGAGGCAAAGGGAATTGGAGAGCGTTTTTGGAGTTTTTTTTTAAATCTAAGTCTAAATGAATTTTTTTTCTGAACATTGGTTTATATAAGCAAAGGAAGCGACGCCGTTTTGGCATGGTCAGGTAAGGACCAAAACGACGTCGTTTTAAATAAAGATCCGAGCGTTGACCCGATATCCAGGGGAGGATCCGCGCGTTCTTATTAAATGGTCTAATTGCCATTTTAGTCCTCCCGCATTTTTCTATTTTTTATTTTCGATTAATTTCATTTTTTTTATTTTAGTTTGGCCCTAAAAGTTTAATTATTTTCCAATTTAGTCCCTCGGATTCTTTAATGGCTAAGAACAAAACGTCGTAGTTTTTAAATTTGGCTTAATTGTCATTTTAACCCCTGCAATTTAACGCGTGTTTTAATTTGGTCCTTTTATATCGGTTTTAATTGTTATTTAATCCCTGTTTCTTTGTCTTAATTTTTGTTTATCCTTTTATTTTATTGTTTTAATATTGTATTAAATTATTTTTCTATATTAAATAGTCTATATTATTTTCTTTATTATTTATATATTAATACCTTAATAGTATAAATTTATACATATATATATTTTTATGTAATATCTCTATATATTAAATTATTATTATTTATTACTTTATTTAGCTTGAAATTATTTTCATTACATATTATTTTCATATATTAATTACTATATTATATGTTTTTTTTAAAAAAATTTATATCATATATTATTTTTAAAATTTTGTTTTATATAAAGTTTATTATATTATATAACCTATTTCATTTACCTTATTTATTACATATATTATTTTTATGATTAGTATATTATGTATATATATGTTTTTATTCAAAATTATTATATATATATATTATTCACTAATTATTTTTATTATGTATAATCCTTATATATTATTATTAATTATTTTATATTATATTATTATTATTTTTTATTAATCATTATTCTATATTATTATTACTTTATTATTTATATAGATATGAAATATTAGTATGTCATAATTGCTTTTGATATTTATGTTTGATAATGTATAAATGCGATATTGACCCATAAATCATTGTTTAAAATAGAATACATTTTTTTTTACAAAATTATTGAATTTTACCAAAAGGTTTTAAAATAAAGGCAATGTTTTGTGTTTAGAAATTTGGGAAATAGTACCCTATCGTGCTGGGTTGCGATTTCCCGTTTGACTAAATAACTAAATACCCTTTTAATAAAATTTCATAAATTATGAGATGTTTTAGTTTCTCGAGAATTAAAAATATCGTGTCCTAACGTGCTGGATGTGATGTTTATATTCTTTCGGAACAAAGAAATCTCAAGTTTTAAATAATAAAAAAACCTATTCTTGGGAATTCAAAACGTTATGTCCTAACTTACTGGATATGATGTTTTGTGTCTCGAGATAGGGATTTTCTAAAATAAAGACATGCCTAGTTTCGAAGTCATGAGATGCTATATCCTAACTTGCTGGGTATGGTGTTTTATTTCTTTGGGATAGGTAAGTCTAGTTTTTTTTTTCTCTTCAAATAAAAGGACCATTTTCTAAAATTTTTCAAAGTTTCAACATTAGGACATGATTTTATCGATTAGGTACCAATTTTTTGGGCGTTATGAGGGTGCTAATCCTTCTTCATACGTAACCGACTCCCGAACCATTTTTGTTTTTTTTTTCGTAGACCAAAATCAGTATTTTGAAATAAAACCTTTTTTAAGGTGATCCAATCACACCAAAGTAAAAGGATTGGTGGCGACTCCCATTTTCGTTTTTAAAAGTCGACTTCCGTTTTTAAATCAAAATTTTAAAATGGTTTTGACAGCTTGGCGACTCCACTGGGGACCAATAAGAGAGTCAAGCCGCAAAGTAGATAATTTCATGTCCTATTGTTAAAAATTTGAAATTCTGATTTGAAAAATCATCATCCTTTTTATTGCATGTGATTTTATTTTTTGAAATGTCTTTGCATTGCATTTGCATGACTGTTGTGGTCGCACCCTTAAGTGGGAGTGAGTAACTATGCTTTCGTGAGGTTTTCACCTCCGCAGGGGCTAGTGGACTGCTTCTGGGATACATCCGTACCTATGTCTTCGTGAGGTTTTCACCTCCGCATGCCATAGGGAAATGTATTCCCCTGAACCGAACTCAGTCCGTATGAGCCTATAATGGGTGAGGATCGAGAAATCTACTGGTTCAGGTACCGCAACTCTAGAACTAAACCGCATATAGTGAACCCTAAGAAACCACCTTAGGTAGAACTATGTCAAACCTTAGTGGTCACCCAAATATGTGTTTGTTTATTTTACTTGCTTTATATTCCATGGTACTAACTTGTTGTGCTTTATTCTTTTGTGCATATCATTTCATACTTTAAGAGGTATCGATTCACGGTCAGTTTCTAAGTTAGAAAGTTGGTTATGGAGAACGAATTCCTTGATAAAGTGGAAGACAATGCAGTCGTTAGTATATGGTCAGAGCAAAGGCAATTAGAGAAAGAAGTGTATGGATTCGTTTGAGAAAGAGGGAAATAGGGCAGCACTAGAATCCCTGCCACCTATGCCTCCTGATGTTGTTCTGATCAAAGCAGAATCGGATGCGAAGAAGATTGTACGACACCCTATGGCAAGGCGTGGTGTTTGAACTAAGGGGCAGAAGGTAACTATACCCACTAATCACTTCAAAGTGAGCGTGGGGAGGTACGGATGGACATTTCTATCATTATAGCATTTCTTTTTCATATTAAGAAGACCGTATCATTCAAGAAATTGGTGGAGCCATCTAGGATTGAAAGATGAGCTGTTGTGAACTTTTCGGCTCCTCGTTGTGACCCAGACAACATTGCAAGGGATTTGATTCGTTGTGGAGAAATGAAAGAAATTTGTATTGACCCTCCATTTGATATATTCAATGAGATGAACCAGAATAGATGTCTTTCACTTGTGGTTAGAGTTGACAAAAATATTTGAACAGATACAATCTAAACTTCCTGGAGCTCCGCAGTTCCTTCTTTGTCTACTTCCTGATAGGAAAAATTTTGATCTTTATGGGCAATGGAAGCGGAAAAATCTTTCTGAGTATGGCATTGTGACTCAGTGTATGGCACCAGCTAGGGTGTATGATCAATACTTTACAAATCTTCTTCTGAAGATCAAAGCTAAGCTTGGACGGTCTCTTCATCACTATCGAAGCCATAATTCCTCGATTGAGTTAAAGTCAAGCCTGAAAGGTAAGTTAGAAGCAGTATTGTACTGTTGTGAACTTCAGATCGAGCTTCATGAAACAAGAGAAAGGCATTGGAAGGAAGAACTTCGTCATTCCCATGACTAAGTTAGAAGTCGAGATTACCTCATGGGTGAAGCAATAGTCCAAATTCAAAAGGTAGCTGATCACCTATAGACTTTGGTAGCACAAGCTGATATTGAGCATGAAGTATGAGCTACAGCCGGATCGTGGTCAAGAGCTAACCTCTTTATTTATAAAGATCAAAACTTTAGGACTTAGAGTGAAAGCATGTTTGTAGTCTGTTTTATGTAAAGGATCTTGTTTTCTAATAAAGTTTTCTAAAATGAAGTTGAATCAGAATCGATGCCTCTTTGCATTCATGCATTTGCATTACATCGCATCATTTGCATTAGACTTTTATAAAAGGACCCTAATTAGGTAAAAATATTTCAGTTAATCTGGAGAACATGGAACAAAGGTTGGAAAGAATAGAACAAATGCAAATACAGATGCAGGGGCAATTGGCCAAAATCCAACAAGAGATGCGGGAGCAAATGCTGGAATTTCAAAGGAATGTGATTGGCCAGTTAACCCAGTTACTAGCTGGAGGACTTGAAAAAAGGAGTGGCCCAGCTGTCAATAGTATGGATGATGAGAAAGACATTGTTTATTCTCCAATAGGTATCCCGACTCAACCAGACGCGCATTCGCATGGGGTACCCATCATTATTGGACCCCAATGTCAGAATGATACTTCGTCCCTATTAAACTTCCCGATAAGTTAGGTTTTAACCCGAATGATGATCAAGCCAAATCGGTTGTTCTAGTAGAAACAAAGAAAATGGGAGAATAGACCTCAAAGACCCTGAAGAAGAAGGAAAAGAAAGCGAATAGTACCGGTAGGTATAACGAGAGCCATTCAGAGCCGATTACAGTAAATCAGCCAAGGACGCTAGCTACCAGCAATCAGGTCTCTCCAAGGCAAAAATCTGAAAAGCTCCAATATACGCCAATCCCAATGACGTATAAAGAGCTATATCAAAGTTTATTTGACGCACATATGGTGTCTCCATTCTATCTGAAGCCGTTACCACCCCCATATCCTAAATGGTATGACTCAAGCGCTCAATGCGATTACCATGCGAGAATAACGGGTCACTCAATTGAAAATTGTACTACTTTTAAAAAGTTGGTAGAAAGGTTCATTAAAATGGGAATTGTGAAATTCGACGATTCATCAAAACCTGATCACTTTGACGGGGTAGTAAATACGGTAATTGAAGGAGGAGACAAGAAAGTTGCAACTCCTTGAAGATGAAGAAGGAATCAAAGAATGAAGTTTCCAAGCCTTTGCGTACTTGGGAGTGTCTTGAATAATAGGATTGTGGAAGAGATCTCTATATTGTTAGAGCCGATCTATAGTAATATGCAAAACATGTTTGTCGCCTTAAGCCTAGAGGCAATAAGAACTCTTTTGTGAAATAGGCTTGTGTCCTAAATTCTTATTTCAATAAAATGCATCTTTTCGAACAAATATCTTTTTATTCATTCCATGTATAAACTCTTTTATTTTTGGATTTTCTTTCAAATATTATTTTATTCATTCATATCATACCAATAATCATTCTTCGAATCATATATTCTTTAAGAATCTTCCTTTGAGCCTACAATAGGTCTCCAGATATCAATGACATGAGCGACGTTGTTACTGACTCTTTTTTTGAATCAGATATGGGTCTAAGGGATCTAAGGACTTTGAAGATGACAGAAATCGTAATCTATCTTCTTATTTGTAAAGAATAAGGAAAAATAGATCCTACCTTACATAGGGTCAATGGATATTGCAAGCCTAGAAAATGGGTGAAGATCGAAGCACAGCTCATCATAGAAATAATGCGAGACATCGTTGAATAATTTTTAAGAATTCAAAGATGTTTTTGCATGATTATATCAGGACATGCCTGGGTTACTAAGACGCGGGCTAAACATGAGGATCAGACACTATTGATCTACATAGAAGGGGATGGCACCAGCTATGCCGTATTTAAGGAGACAAGATTCATGAGCCTACTCCAGTTCTTCACAAATTTTCTATATGTGGGGCATGGATGTGATAGGGCCAATCTCGTTAAACGCTTCTAGTTGACATCGATTCACCGTCATGGTCATCGTCTACTTCGCTAAGAGGGTGGAATTAGTTTCATATGTCAATGTTACAAAGTCGATAATCATCAAATCGTCAAAAAAAAGGGATCAGATGCTAGCAGAATGCTATAAAGGATCGCGTTTAAATAAATGTATAAAGTCAAAGTTTACAGTTTGTCTAAAGATCAGGCAGCATATCACAGTGCAACAAAAGTTGCCAAAAAAAATGAAATGTGGCTAAGACTTGTAAAGATTGGCATCAGAAGCTATCACTACTCTCTATGATTATCGAATGTTGGCCAAGACCTTTGCCGGGGCAACATCTTACACATTGGTTTATAGATTGGAAGTGTTTTCATCAATTGAACCTAATTGAAGAAAAGGTTAAAAGCTATTTGTCACGACCGGATGATGCAAGCTTACATTAAAGAAGTTCATCTTAGGGAATTCCACGAAGAAACTTGATGTTGAAAAAGATTTTTCTTCTACAAAACGATTTTAGAGGAAAGCATATGCCAAACTGGGAAGGACTTATGTAAGGGCCTGTTCTAGAGGAGCATTGATATTGACTGAGACAGATAGTGAAGACTTGCCAAATCCGGTGAATTCAGGTTAAGTCAAGAAGTATTTTACCTGAAAGAGGAAAGACCAAGGTGAAAACCTGTAAAGCCTCAAAAAAAAAAGGAAGAGCCCAAGGCGAAAACCCGCAAAGGGCTCTTTGAGACCAAAGGGGATTTGAGTTGAAAACCCGAAAAGGGCGGCTCAAATTTTGACCAAAAAAAACGGGGCATACAGTAATCTTATTACAATGAGGAAGTATGTTACGTCTTGGGGCATTGACAAAGTACTACCGGATCCCCTGAACACATATTAAGCTTAAAATAGTCCTCAAGAAGTTTGAACAGGGAAGCTCAGGCTGCGATATCTGGGGCACCTAGCTTCTGTCTTACCCATTTTTGAATTTGTTATCTTTGATTGTTTTATTCTTTTCAAGATACACCCAAATCAATTTTCTTTTATTGCCTTGGTGATCTTTAATTAACTTGTTTGTTTCGAGCCATGCTCCCGATTAATTTCTTTCTCGTCCATTTTTGTGACCTTTTTCAAGCGTTTTATATTGAAATAATGATTAATGGAATAATAACACTTTCATAAAAGGAGTTTTGCATATTACTTTGAAAACTTCTAAATAATATAAGGAATCTGAAACATGATTTTTGTTCAGAATTCACCAAGCCTTAGGGTTGGAAACATTGAAAAATGATTATTTCTTCGGATTCTTATTGGATAGGACAATTTCATTGGTGATACTATATCGGTAAGTGACGAACAAGGCCAATTCATGTGTAAAAAGGGATCATTATTGGGATACCCTGCATTCATGTAAATTTCAGACACATACATTTGGTTATTACACCCAGGGAATGGTGTAACAGATCAAATTGATTGAAAGTGATACAAGTTCTGTACCTCTGAGTGGTAACAGAAGGATGGAAGAAACCAAATGTTATTTCCCTAAGTTTGCAGTGGAAGGTACCAACTTCATGTCCCAAGGTTCAAGTGGAGAGGACTCAGAAATTACATTGGGGCAATCTTGTTGAGCAGAACATGATTGATGAACAAAAATGAAGAACAGATGAGTGGTAACACCTAGAGTAGGAATCATACTCATAACATTTTTGCATTATAACAAATCTCATTAGGAGCATTTGATTTATTCCAATCATTGTATCCTAATCCTTTAAAAGGAATCATTTTCATGACATGTTACATTCGTGTCACTCATAATACATGTAGCTAGAAGAATTTGATTCATTCTGATCATAGCATCTTAGTCATGTGATATAAACATATGGAATCGAGTCTACAGGACATGTCCCTCAGTGGACGGTGTAGCAATATCGGTGAATTTGCAGATCTCATCTTCCTGAAGTTCTAGGAAGCAGATCGAAAAGAATTTCAGCCCTATCTCCCTGAAGTTGTAGTGGAGTGGACTGAAGACAGAAGATCTTATCTTCTTGAAGTTGTAGGAAGCAGATCAAGAGAAGATTTTAGCCCTATCTCCCTGAAGTTGTAGTGGAGTGGACTAAAGACAGAAGATCTTATCTTCTTGAAGTTGTAGGAAGCAGATCAAAAGAAGATTTTAATCCTATCTCCCTGAAGTTGTAGTGGAGTGGACTGAAGACAGAAGATCTTATCTTCCTGAAGTTGTAGGAAGCAGATCAAAAGAAGATTTTAGTCTTATCTCCCTGAAGTTGTAGTGGAGTGGACTGAAGACAGAAGATCTCATCTTCTTGAAGTTGTAGGAAGCAGATCAAAAACACTTTTCAGCCCTATCTCCCTAAAGTTGTAGTGGAGTGGACTAAAGACAAAAGATCTCATCTTCCTGAAGTTGCAGGAAGTAGATCAAACACATTTTCAACCTTATCTCCCTGAAGTTGCAGGAAGTAGATTGAAAAATATTAGTCTGGCAATCCCTGAAGTTGTAGGGAGCAGATTAAAATAGCAGATCTGGCAATTCCTGAAGTTGTAGGAAGCAGATTGAAGACATTAGTCTGGCAATCCCTGAAGTTTTAGGAGCAGATTAAAATTGCAGATCTGGCAATTCCTGAAGTTGTAGGAAGCAGATCGAAGACATTAGTCTGGAAATCCCTGAAGTTGTAGGGAGCAGATTAAAATAGCAGATGTGACATTCCTGAGGTTGCAGGAAGCAGATCGAAGACATTAGTCTGGCAATCCATGAAGTTGTAGGGAGCAGATTAAAATTGCAGAACTGGCAATTCCTAAAGTTGTAAGAAGCAGATCGAAGACATTAGTCTGATCTCCCTGAAGTTGCAGTGGAGCAGATTAAAAGATAGTGGATTTGGCATTCCTGAAGTTGCAGGAAGCAGATTGAAAACATCAGACTAATTGAAATCGAGATAAAGTTCCAATACCATTGAAGTTGCAGTGGAGTTGGAAACCGTTTGAAGAAGACGAGGACCAAGAAGTCGAGACTCAGCCAAGACCGGGCAAAATTGGTCCTTCTATTGTCTTTGCTCTATTCTCGTTACACGACAATGAGCAAAGAGGGGCAGCTGTAGAGGTCCATTTTTGCCCGAGCCCATATAATAAAAACAAAAAAAAAATATAATAATGTCTCAATTTATGCTTTACAGTCCATTTACAAAACCAGACCCAATACCCGAGTCCAATACCACAAAGAGACTACCTAAGCCCAAAACCCCAATTACACCCAACAGCAGATTACCTGTAACACCCCAAACCCAGCCCAAACACCATGACCGGATCTGGCATGTCACTTAGGGAGATTTTAAAAGATGTCGTAATTTCGGAAAATATTTTTCTTGAGTTTAACACTTTATTCAAGAAAACTAAATGGTTGGATGATTTGTAAAAGATATACATTTTATATTTATGCCTTAGTGGATTAAAAACCGAAATTTGATACATGCCTTAACTTAATTAAAACGTAAAATGTAAATGTCTAATAATAATAAAAGCCCAAAACAAATGAAAATATGAAGCTAGTGGCCCATGGCCTTATTACAATGAAATTTAAACCCACTAATTAAAAATATTAAAAATAAATAAACTAGTAAAGTCTTTTCTTTGAATCAAAATAATCCTCGCATGGCCACCTTGCGCTCTTCTCCAACCCGATCCGATGCACTAGCTGCTACCTGAAAGATGTTAAATAATGAGGTGAGTCGCGAGACTCAGTGTGCAACCCTCGTGCACCATCAGATTGGGCCTTAGCCCCACAGAACAGATAACAGAGTATAATATATCAGAAAATATGCAAAGCCCAACCCAATCCTAGGTTTCCATCCGCTACACACCACCCTTACCTGCCAATCACACCATTGGGGATTTCTACAATCAACCCACGCCGCTACACACCATCGATGGCAGTCATGCTGCAGATAGCTGCTCATCGTCAGATCATGGCAATAGCCACTACAACAGATCATGGCATTAGCCACTACAACAGATTATGGCAAAAGCCACTACAACAGATCATGGCAAAAACCACTACAACAGAACACTTCCCTTTTCATCAATCACCCAACCCCATGCAATCACAGAAACTGACATACATGTTCATCATACCAAATCGACAGAAACATTCACTTTAGAATGGCAGAGATCACTAACCTGGTGATTCGCCTTTACCCTCATCGGGTTTTCAACAGCCATGCCAGTATTTTGGCATTTAGCAGAATATAATAGATTTATAAACATATACTAACAAGCAATCCAAATGGTGTGAGAATGTTACACACCTGATTAATACGTAGGACTACCCTCTATGTCGATACCCTCGCTAATCGGATCTACTGCCCTTTGTCTACAACTTTGCTCAAAAGCCGGAAGAACGCGAAGATAAGGCCTCTCCTATATTTGGCCAAGGGTTAGTGTTTTACCCGAATTATATGCTTAAATTAACAGATCTCCTTACCTTGAAATCCCGAAAGTGATACGATCCAAGGGCTACTGAACTCTGGCTTAGAAATTTAAGCGATTGAATCCCCTTCAAATCCCAAAATACCACAAATGATAGAAAACACCCGATTAGTTAACCATATAGCCATTCGGCTAAGATCTATAAAAGCCGGAAAAGAATACACAAATCGACATTTACCTCTACAGATGATTTCGGCTACCCCCTTACAGAAAGATTCGGCAATCCCAGAAGAAGATCGAAGCGTAGAAAAGTATAGATCTAGGAATTTTGGCTTTTAAGAAAATCCCGAAAAGATGAACAAGAGAAGGGTGATGTGTTTTTCGGCTTTTAGAAGAATTGAGTGAGGAGTTTCGGCTTCTGGAAGAAAAAGAGAAGAAGAAAAGAAAACAAGAAAGAGGCTTGGAGATTTCGGCTGGGAAGAAAAAGAATGGAAACAGATTTCGGCAGCAGAGAAAACTGAGAGAAAGCTTTCAGAAAAACTCTCAAAATTTCGGCATTTACTCCCCCTAACTAGCCGTCCCCCCTTTACACACATAGTCCAAATTTCGACCACCTCTAGCCTCCTGGATAGCCTCTCATCTTTTCCCTTATCCTTATCAGAACTCACATCCAAAAGAGTCCTACATCACACCACTCCTTCCCCTTTTTTTCCTGCTCATTATCCACTTAAATAAAACATTAAAAATCCATAAATTTTAGCCTTGTTGCCATCCCCTCCCTTGCTCTCCTTGGGCTGCCAAAATTAGCCCAATTTCTTGGGCTCCAAGCGGCCACACTGAGGCCCCCTTCTTTTGCCTATTGGCGCCACTTATAGCTCCCTCCTACTGTGCCTCTTGTTCCTGGGCCACAAGCCCATTATGCCTATTTCACTCTCAATACTTTATTTAAACCCTATAGTCCCTAAACAAAATATTTAGCCAAGACCTCGGCCCATTCCCGAGCCTAATTTGCACCTCTAATACTTAAATTAACACATTAAACGTATCTACCCATTAAACGCATAGGCCCAAAAATTCATGATGTTACAGTTCTACCCCCTTAAAGAAATTTCGTCCTCAAAATTTCCAACTAACTATTAATCATACTACCCAAGTCTCACCACTATGCTTCCGCTGCGAACTCTAATTCTAAAGCCAAAAGAAACACTTAGGATAATATGATAGAGTACGCACCGGTATTCGCATCTGAAGTGTCCTCGTCCCCTTGGCGACGTGCTGCATAGACCAAAGCTGGCTGCCTCGCCTCAGCATAACCTGGACCTCTACCTGGTGCTCTACGACCATGTCCTGTGCCATTGCCACCATTGGCTTGACCACGGCCCCTTGGTGGTTATTGTCCACCCTTCCTAACCTGATCAGAACCTTGTCCAGCTGGCTGTACCTGTTCTACCTGTGGACAGTCTCTCACCATATGATCCATAGACCCACACCTAAAGCATCCACCAGTTCTCCTTCCGCACTCCCCGTAATGTACTTTCTCGCACAAGTTACATGATCGATTCTGACTCCCAGTAGCAGATGTCGGAGCACGAGCTGGCCCATCAAACCTAGGCCTTTTCTGAAAACTCCCAGATGATCCCGACGACCCAAAATTTCTCTCATTCCTATTCCGATCCTTATCCTTATTCTGCTTCTCAGTCCGCTTCACCTCCTCAGATATTTTAGCTTTCTCAACCAGGACGGCAAAGTCCCTTTCTCGCTGCGGTGCTACCAACACTCTCAACTCATCCCGCAATCCATCTTCGAATCGTACATAGTGCTCATAGTCAGTCGCCACAATCCCTCGAGCGTAACGGCTCAACCGCAGAAACTCTGCCTCGTATTCAGATATAGACTTACTTCCCTGTACCAAGTTCAGGAATGCCTTCCTCTGTGCATCCACATAGCTGGCCCCAACGTACTTTCCCTGAAATGATTCCTTAAAGAAATCCCAGTCAATTCGGTCTGCGGCAGTACCCTCTTTTACCGTGAGCCACCACTGGTACGCCTCGTCTCGCAGAAGAGACACGACCCCTTTCAAATTCTCCTCCACCGTGAAGTCGAGGTCATCCATTATGCGCTCACTCGCTTCTAACCAATACTCAGCTGTGTTAGGGGCTACGCCAGAAACACCCCTAAACATCTCTGCTCCGTTGGCTCAGAGTCGTTCGACATTGCATTTACGAGCTCCCGAACCCGCGTGCGCTCAAAGCAACTCTTTCGAGGACCCACAACATCGCCTGAGATACCGCATCATCTCCGGGCGCCTGATCCCGAAATTCTCCCTCTACAGCCGGCAGATCCGGCATCTCGTTTCCTGACCCGTGGCCAGACCCTACTGGCTCTGACGCGGTCATCCTACCCCTACCACGACCACGCGGCGGACGTCCTCGACCCCTTGTACTCATTCTTCCGATTGACGTTTATCTGATTAGAAATTTTTATGAATTAATAGTTTTCTTCCACTGATTAACCACGAACAGTCTTATGAACAGTAGTTTAAGAGTAGTTCTTTCGAATTCGGAATCACATCCACAAGTTTCAGTCTCAAGTTCACATCTTCTAGTCCTAAGAAGCACATACGTTCAATCATCAACCATCCACATACAAGTAGCATCCACGAACTTACATTCATCATGTAGGGGTGTCTTCATCGTTTCACTACCCAGGGGTATTTTCATAATTTATCCTACAGAGGTATTTTCGTAATTTTCTAAAATAGGGTTCCTTTGTGAAATAAGGTAATTTTGCATTTTGGGGTATTTTGGTAATTTGAAAATTCAGGGGTATTTTGGTAATTTTGCCAACTGGGGTGTTTCGAATTTTTTTTTAAAAAACTAGGGACATCTCAGTAATTTTGTGAAAATCAGGTGGCTGGTCCCTTTCGGGTTTTAGCTATAGATTTTGGCCCATCAACAAATCCTCGTGGCTAGGGTGAACAATCACTACACACCAGGTAGGATTCCAACGAAGAGGAGGTGAGTCACTAGGACTGCTTAAGTACCAGGCTCTTCCAGATCCAATCCTAGATATGCGCATGCCTGTTGCCACACCCTAGTCTTGTGACTTGTCTACAGGTTTGTTCGGTTGGATTAAGTCTTATGCAATTGAGAGTTGTTTAACTAGGCCTAAGGTCCATCAAGCTCTAATTAAAATAATCTACGTCCCTTAAAGCCCATCAAGCCCACATTCATATATAACACACAGTGAGTTCCGAATACTTACCTGGCGGACTTGGGCCAGAGACGCAGGTGCCATGCCGAGAAAACCATCCTGTGTTATTTATAAACATGCATGTTTTCAAAAACCCAACTTTAGAAAACATTTTGAGCCCAACATCCCCAAAGCCGAGTTTTGAACTGGGCTCTGATACCAATTTGTAACATCCCAAACCCGGCCCAAACACCATGACTAGATCTGACATGTCACTTAGGGAGATTTTAAAAGATGTCGCAATTTCGAAAAATATTTTTCTTGAGTTTAACACTTTATTCGAGAAAACTAAATGGTTGGATGATTTGTAAAAGATATACATTTTATATTTATGCCTTAGTGGATTAAAAACCAAAATTTGATACATGCCTTAACTTAATGAAAACGTAAAATGTAAATGTCTAATAATAATAAAAGCCCAAAACAAACGAAAATATGAAGCTAGTGGCCCATGGCCTTATTACAATGAAATTTAAACCCACTAATTAAAAATATTAAAAATAAATAAACTAGTAAAGTCTTTTCTTTGAATCAAAATAATCCTCGCATGGCCACCTTGCGCTCTTCTCCAACACAGTCCGATGCACTAGGTGCTACACGAAAGATGTTAAATAATGGGGTGAGTCGCGAGACTCGGTGTGCAACCCTCGTGCACCATCAGTTGGGCCTTAGCCCCACGGAACATATAATGCAGTATAATATATCGGAAAATATGCAAAGCCCAACCCAATCCTAGGTTTCCATCCGCTACACACCACCCTTACCGCCAATCACACCATTGGGGATTTCTACAATCAACCCACGCCGCTACACACCATCGATGGCGGTCATGCTGCGAGAGATAGCGCTCATCGTCGATCATGGCAATAGCCACTACAATGCATCATGGCATTAGCCACTACAAATGCATCATGGAAAAAGCCACTACAACAGAACACTTCCCTTTCATCAATCACCCAACCCCATGCAATCACGTAAACCGCATACATGTTCATCATACCAAATCGATGAAACATTCACTTTAGAATGGCAGAGATCACTAACACTGGTGATTCGCCTTTACCCTCCTCAGTTTTCAACAACCATGCCGCTTATTTCGACATTTAGCGAGAATATAATGATTTATAAACATATACTAACAAGCAATCCAAATGGTGTGAGAATGTTACACACCTGATTAATACGTAGGACTACCCTCTACGTCGATACCCTCGCTAATCGTATCTACTACCCTTTGTCTACAACTTTGCTCAAAAGCCGGAAGAACGCGAAGATAAGGCCTCTCCTATATTCGGCCAAGGGTTAGTGTTTTACCCGAATTATATGCTTAAATTAACAGATCTCCTTACCTTGAAATCCCGAAAGTGATATGATCTAAGGGCTACTAAACTCTGGCTTAGAAATCTAAGCGATTGAATCCCCTTCAAATCCCGGAATGCCGCAAACGATAGAAAACACCCGATTAGTTAACCATATAGCCATTCGGCTAAGATCTCTAAAAGCCGGAAAAGAATACACAAATCGACATTTACCTCTACAGATGATTTCGGCTACCCCCTTGCAGAAAGATTCGACAATCCCAGAAGAAGATCGAAGCGTAAAAGAGTATAGATCTAGTAATTTCGGCTTTTAAAAAAATCCCGTAAAGATGAACAAGAGAAGGCTGATGTGTTTTTCGGCTTTTAGAAGAATTGAGTGAGGAGTTTCGGCTTCTGGCAGAAGAAGAGAAGAAGAATAGAAAACAAGAAAGAGGCTTGGAGATTTCGGCTAGGAAGAAAAAGAATGGAAACAGATTTCGGCAGCAGAGAAAACTGAGAGAAAGCTTTCAGAAAAACTCTCAAAATTTCGGCATTTACTCCCCCTAACTAGCCGCCCCCCCCTTTACACACACAGTCCAAATTTCAGCCACCTCTAGCCTCCTAGATAGCCTCTCATCTTTTCCCTTATCCTTATCAGAACTCACATCCAAAAGAGTCCTACATCACACCACTCCTTCCCCTTTTTTTCCTGCTCATTATCCACTTAAATAAAACATTAAAAATCCCTAAATTTTAGCCTTGTTGCCGTCCCCTCCCTTGCTCTCCTTGGGCTGCTGAAATTAGCCAATTTCTTGGGCTCCAAGCGGCCACACTGAGGCCCCCTTCTTTTGCCTATTGGCGCCACTTATAGCTCCCTCCTACTGCGCCTCTTGTTCCTGGGCCACAAGCCTATTATGCCTATTTCACTCTCAATACTTTATTTAAACCCCATAGTCCCTAAACAAAATATTTAGCCAAGACCTCAGCCCATTCCCGAGCCCAATTTGCACCTCCAATACTTAAATTAACACATTAAACGTATCCACCCATTAAATGTATAGGCCCAAAAATTCAGGATATTACATTACCCAGATTAACTAAACCCAACAGACCCAAATTAGTGCAGCCCAATAAGGCCCAAACACTAAACAGAATCAGCAGTGGCCTAGGGTTTCTGAAACCCTAGGCGCCGCCTCAGCAGGAGCCCGATCGTCGCGCCGCAAACGCCTCACCTCGCAGCCTCGTCCAGCCTGTTCTCGCGCCGAAATCAGCGCGCATGTCATCCCACCGCCGAGATTCTCTCCGTTGACCTGCAAAGAAGGAAAGAACAGCAAAAGGAGAAACAGAATATTGTATTTCCATTTTTGTCTTTATCTTAGGGGCTATAAAACCCCGAAATAACCTGTAAATGAATAAGAGGAAAAAAGGCAAAACAAAAATAAAATACGAAAACCCATTTACAGAAGGTGATTTTCAATTTGTTTTTTGTGTTATTTTTTTATTATTTATACATGTTTTACATACAATACAGTAAAAAATGAAGAGAGTGAAAAAGTACCTTCGGAATGGGGAGATTCGACCCTCAGACCGCCTATCGCGACGGCGCGTGAAGCGCGTGGCCTGTGAAGTCCGATGGCCGTTTCGGACAGAGGCAAAGGGAATCGGAGAGCGTTTTTGGAGTTTTTTTTTTTTAAATCTAAGTCTAAATGAATTTTTTTCTGAACATTGGTTTATATACGCAAAGGAAACGACGTCATTTTGGCATGGTCAGGTAAGGACCAAAATGACGTCGTTTTAAATAAAGATCCGCGCGTTGACCCGATATCCAGGGGAGGATCCGCGCGTTCTTATTAAATGGTCTAATTTCCATTTTAGTCCCCCCGCATTTTTCTATTTTTTATTTCCGTTTAATTTCATTTTTTTATTTTAATTTAGCCCTAAAAGTTTAATTATTTTCCAATTTAGTCCCTCAGATTCTTTAATGGCTAAGAACAGAACGTCGTAGTTTTTAAATTTGGCTTAATTGTCATTTTAACCCCTGCGATTTAACGCGTGTTTTAATTTGGTTCTTTTATATCGGTTTTAATTGTTATTTAATCCCTGTTTCTTTGTCTTAATTTTTGTTTATCCTTTTATTTTATTGTTTTACTATTGTATTAAATTATTTTGCTATATTTAATAGTCTATATTATTTTCTTTATTTTTTATATATTAATACATTAATAGTATAAATTTATACATATATATATATTTTTATGTAATATCTCTATATATTAAATTATTATTATTTATTACTTTATTTAGCTTGAAATTATTTTCATTACATATTATTTTCATATATTAATTACTATATTATATATTTTTTTAAATTTTTTTATATAATATATTATTTTTAAAATTCATTTTTATATAAAGTTTATTATATTATATAACCTATTTCATTTACCTTATTTATTACATATAATATTTTTATGATTAGTATATTATGTATATATATGTTTTTATTCAAAATTATTATATATATATATTATTCACTAATTATTTTTATTATGTATAATCCTTATATATTATTAATTATATTATATTATATTATTATTATTTTTTATTAATCATTATTCTATATTATTATTACTTTATTATTTATATAGATATGAAATGTTAGTATGTCATAATTGCTTTTGATATTTATGTTTGATAATGTATAAATGCGATATTGACCCATAAATCATTGTTTAAAATAGAATACATTTTTTTTTACAAAATTATTGAATTTTACCAAAAGGTTTTAAAATAAAGGCAATGTTTTGTGTTTAGAAATTCGGGAAATAGTGTCCTATCGTGCTGGGTTGCGATTTCTCGTTTGACTAAATAACTAAATACCCTTTTAATAAAATTTCATAAATTATGAGATGTTTTAGTTTCTCGGGAATTAAAAATATTGTGTCCTAACGTGCTGGATGTGATGTTTATATTCTTTCAGAACAAAGAAATCTCAAGTTTTTTTTTAAAAAAAAAACCTATTCTTGGGAATTCAAAACGTTGTGTCCTAACTTACTGGATATGATGTTTTGTGTCTCGAGATAGTGATTTTCTAAAATAAAGACATGCCTAGTTTCGAAGTCATGAGATGCTATATCCTAACTTGCTGGGTATGGTATTTTATTTCTTTGGGATAGATAAGTCTAGTTTTTTTTTTCTCTTCAAATAAAAGGACCATTTTCTAAAACTTTTCAAAGTTTCAACATTAGGACATGATTTTATCGATTAGGTACCAATTTTTTGGGCGTTATGAGGGTGCTAATCCTTCTTCATACGTAACCGACTCCCGAACCCATTTTTATTTTTTTTCGTAGACCAAAATCAGTATTTTGAAATAAAACATTTTTTAAGGTGATCCAATCACACCAAAGTAAAAGGATTGGTGGCGACTCCCATTTTCGTTTTTAAAAGTCGACTTCCGTTTTTAAATCAAAATTTTAAAATGGTTTCGACACCAGTAATCAAATCGGGAACAAACAATCAGTGGAGATCTTGGCAGTCAAAGGAGATTCGGCCAAAGAGATGGTAAAAGCAAAGGGAGATCTGACCACAATGAAAGGAATGAAGACGAAAAGAGAGGATGAGAAAAAATGATGACGACGCGACGGTGACGGAGAAGGGGGCAGCGATGACACAAGGTGGTGCAGACGGCGGTGATGGATAAGGATCAGTGACACAAACAAAAAAAGTATGAAAAAAATTGAGAAGAGGCAAGATGAGGGGCGGCACAAAGGGAGGAGAGAAAGAAATAATGGAGAGAAAATCACAAGAGAGAGAAACATGTTAGAGTTTGAAAGGATGCAATGTGAACGCACAAATGGGAAAAACATGTTTAAATGCTAGGTTTTTTAAACTATAAGGGCGGCAATAGGGTTAAAAATAAGGGAAATGTTGAAAATTTAAAAAAAAAATGCAAGGGAACAAATTCAAACTTAAGTTTCAAAGGAAATTTCAGTAACACTTAACCATCAGACTAGTAACTCATTTATGCTTAATCATACAAACAATAAAAAATAAATCAAGGCATAACATTTTAAGCTTAGATATGAAAAGGGACTAGATTATAAAGTGTAAATTGTTAGTTTTGTCCAAAAGGACTAAAGTGTATAGATTGTGAATTTGATGTAAAGATTTTACAATTTTAAATAGTAGAGGGTCCTAGAATGATATAATTGAGATCAATTTCAAAATCGAAGCTCAAATTTGAAAGATATTGCGATTTCGATTTTAGGGACTAAATTGAATAAAATGTAAAAAAAATTAAGGGCATTCAAAAAATGAAATTGAATTGATCCATGCATAAAACAGAATACTATAAACTGTTTGAAATTGATAAATTGAACTAAACTAATGTTTAGATCAGGCATTGAAATAAACCGAAGATAATCGGAGAAAAGGTAAAATTATCGATTATTCCTTACAAATCCAACTTGTTAGCTGATTTGACTAGGTAAGTTCATACGGTATAAATGTGTCTAAGTTTTTATATATTTAAATTGTGATTATATATGTGTCTGGTTGTGAATTGATATAAATATGAGATTTGGACTAAATTTTAAAGAAATGTATATATATGTGTGTATTGAAAATGTTCGGATGAACTTAGTAAAGGTTTTGTGTTGTAACAACCGGTTTTCAATGGAGTCGAAAATAGTGGTTTTAAGACCACGGATTGGAAAATAAGTTCGTAATTATTATTATTTATTTTATACGATTCAAATATAGTTTATATTGAATTTTGATTTGATTAAATTTTGCTAACTGAACGAATGGTTAAGTTCAAGTGAGTTGCTTTTAAAATCAAGTGGTTGTGGAAAAATGAGGTGGTGGGAATTCGTTTCTGTAAATCGAGATTGTAAATATTTTTATTAAATATTTATAGAGTGATTAAATAGGTGTATTAAAGTTCGGTCTGGAAATTTTAACATTTAGCCAGTTAATTTAGAAAAAAAGAACTAAATTGTAAAAAATGTAAAACTTAATCACTATTGAATTTTATTGGTTAAACGGCTTAATTAACATAAGTGGAGGGATTTATAAGGAAAATAGACCATGTTTGTTTAGTGTGGACAGTTGGTAAACATTTTCTTTCATTTTGTTCATTAAGTTAAAAGTTAAATAAGTAAAATAAAACATAATTAAAGTGCATATCATCTTTCATTTTATTTGTATGGGGTACAATCTAATTTTTTTATGAGGCACTCTTTTAAGGATGTGATTCACAGAAAGTACGGCCTCCCCCCACATGTGATCAGGTAAACCAGAAGTAAGTAGTAAAACATTCATTATTTTGTTAGAGTTTTGTTTTTCCTTTCAGTTATGCCATTTTGTTGTGGAAAATATGGAGCAAAAAATTCATGTATAATTCTGTCTTTCTCACAAACCTCTTTAAGGAAGTTAATGTCATACTCGCCCCTTCTATCGGATCTAAGACGTTTTATTTTCCTATCAAGTTGGTTTTCTACTTCCACTTTATAAAGGAGAATGGTTTGTTCAACTTCATATTTTATTCTTAAAAGATAAACCTTTGTATACCTAGAGTAGTCATCTAAAAAGGTAATATAGTAGTGTTTCCATTTTTACATTCTATGTTTCTAAAGTCCGCTAGATTAGTATGAACTAATTCTAAAAGTTCAATTTTCCTATCATAGATAGTTTTTAAGGAAGGTCTAGCAGGCTTGGCTTCAACACAAATTTCACATTTATTAAAGCTACTATTATCTAGATTAGGAAGTAGATTCATTTTTACAAGTTTTTTCAAAGAAGGAATGTTCACATGTCTTAACCTAGCATGTCACTTGTCAAACAATTCAATAATATAAGCAGAATTGGTGGTTTTATTATTAAACATAGTCTCTATCACAAATAAACCTCCACTCAAATAACCTTTTCCCATATAATCTCTGTTTCGGGAAAGTACAAGCTTATTCGATTCAAAGACTAGTTTAATGTCTACCTTATTCAATAGCCCACCACTAATCAAATTTCTACGTAGGGCAGATACATACAGGACATTATTCAATGCCAATGTTTTACCAGAAGTGAGTTTGAGTAAAATCTTTCCTTTACCGAGTATTTCCGAAGTGCTTCAATTACTTATGTAGAATTGCTCACCTTCAGTTACCTTTTCAAATTCAGTGAACATTTCTCTATAAATGTTTAGAGGTGCTTGTGTCTACAATCTATTCGGCATTATTTTTGACCAGGTTTACTTCGAAAACCATAGCGACTATAGCCTCATCTGGACTTTCAACTATATATGTTTGTGATTTGTTTTCATTCTAGTGGTTAGAACGTTTGTAGCATTGGTATGCTGTAACGCCCCAATATTTGTATAACTGTTTCCGTGTATTTGTGACACAATTGTGTATCTACTTCAGTGGTTAAGTGTTCTGGGTGTGTAGGGGAGGTTCCAGGTTCAAGTCTAAGCTTTGGTAAATTTTGGTATTTTTATGAATAAAGCCCAAACTCGGGTTAGTAGGCTTATAAGTAAAAGTGGGTAAGTAATTAACAGAATGGGCCTGCTAGTCTGGTGGCTAGGTGGAGTGCTGATTGGTTGGAGGTTGTGAGTTCGAATCTCGGTATAGGCAAGGGAGATTATTTTCGCTCGGTTTGGTGACTAAGAGTTTGAGTTGGTTTCAAAAACTGAGTAGTGGGTTAGTTGAGAGAATTAAGGGGAGAGATTAGGGGGTTAGTAGATTTTCTTTTGAATTTTTGGCTATCATCCTCTTTCCCTCAAAATTTTCTCCTTTTCTTTTTGACGAGTTGCTGCCTATTCCATGCCAAAATTTCTTTGTTTTCCCCTCTTCTTCGGTTTTTTGATTTGTTTCCTCCTTCTTCAACGGTAGTGTGCTCTTACGGTAAGTCCTACTTCGCTTAATCTTTTTGCTGGGTTAGGCGTCTGATGATGGGTCTGTTGTGCTCTTTTTGATTAGGTGAAAGGCAATAATTGATCGGTGTTGCTATAGATAATTAAGAGTTACGATTTCGGTTGTTAACAGTAAGGGTTCGTTAGATTAACGATGATAGATTTCGATAGACTTTTGATTGAATGACGAAAAAAGTGGTTAAATGAGTGTTACGTTGGTTGATTTTTTAGCTTCTGGAGGCTTAGGGGAGATTACGCGTCAAAAATGATACAGGTGTGTACCCGGAAACGCAGAAAACTAGGTTTTAGTGAAAGCCAAAAACCTCATTGTCGACGCCACACGAGCGTGTACGAGACTGTAAGTCACCACACGGCCGTGTGATCGACGAGCCAGGCTGTATGCAGGTGACACGGCCAAGTGATGGCCAAGCGAGGCCGTGTGCGAGACACAGGCTCGACCAATTGGGCCGTGTGAGTCCACACGGGCGTGTGTGATTCTGGGCCAGGCCGTGTGATCCATACGGCCAAGGCTAATTTGGGTCGTGTGGGCTACATGGGCGTGTGAGCCCATTTTCTGAGAAGTTCTGTAAGGTTGCACGGGTCGCCCTAGTCGGCTGTGGATCTATTGTAGGGTCGGTAAGCATTACCTAGACCCCTAAATATGTGACCTGACTTTCTGATTTCTGTACCAAGCATGAATTCTGATATCTGAGTGTATGAACTGTATTTGCATAATAGCATGACATTTTATGTATGTTGCATTGCATCGGGGTGGGTTGATGATTTTCTGGAGGAAGAGTCTGAAAGATTCTTAAGCCTGATATCTGGCAGCTCAGCTGCAAATTTCTGATTATGTGCCGCATTCGGTACAGTATGGTGTGTAGGGTTGGACGGAGTTGGTGTGTAGAGGCTGGTGGGTAGGACTCTGCTATTCTGTTCTGATCTGCATATTATGTCTGAAATGAGCTAAGACCCTAGATTTTATCTGATTCTGTATCTGAGTGGGCTAAGGTCCACACCGATTCTGTAATGGGCTCGGACTCCGGCTGTGAATTTATGTCATTTTACGATATTATCTTTGTGTGCATATTTTCTGTGGGGATTACACATTGAGTTTACAAAAACTCACCATTTTCTGTTTAATCTGTTCAGGTAATCCCCAGTAGTAGACGGGTCGGTGCGGCAGAAGACTCGGCGGTGACCACGGTTCTGGACTTTTATGGTTTTCTTATTTTTATTTATGGTTTTTGATTTTATCCGGGAAAAAATTTACTGTAAATGACCTTTAAGGGTTTTTATTTTAATTTGGGATTTTTATTTTGATTGATAACTATTTCCAATAGGATAAGACGCGAGTTTTCAAGATAAACAAATGTTTTACCAAAACATCACAATTACGCAAACTGATTTAAATGCTTCCGCGAACTATAAATAATTTGGAAAAAAAAATAGACAACATTTTGAAAAGGGATAATGATTGAAACAAATGACACGTATTTGGAAGGTAGCATAGGATAACGAAAAATGGTTTCATCGTAACTATGTTTTCGAAAGCACTATCATGTGACATCGCCAGATTCGGCCATAACGTCTAGGTTGGGTTTGGGGTGTTACATTTAGTGGTATCAGAGCTAGATTACAAAACTCGGCTGTGGATTTGGGTTTTAAAAATTGGTTTTTAAGAAATGATTTTAAGTCATTAAAAATATTGTTTGGACTGAGTATGGGGTACATCGAGTCTCCTGCGCCGATCCTGTAAGTGTTCTGAACTCTGTTAAGATTTTTTTAAAATATTACTAGCATGCTTGAGACAGCCAATAGGTAGTATACTGAACTGAAAACACTCTAGGTAGTGTAAACTGAAAATTGTAGCAAAACTGAAAATCGTAGTGAGACTACGATTCGCGATAATGAACTCTGAACTTATGATACTGTTTTGCATAAAATATCTGTTAATAAATATTGGAACTGTAACTAATGCATAAAATTGTTAATATAGATAAACTATGAATTTACGATGAGCGCACGAGGTATCCGCGAACGGGGTACTAGAGGCCGTGGTAGAGGCCGTAGAGGGGCTCGAGCTGGGTCCTCATCATCTGGAAATCTTCCCAATCTGGATACGAGCAAGACACCGGTCTTACCGTTTACGGAGACTGGATCTCATGATCGTGCGGCTGGGGACGACGCACTGTCCCAGGCCTTACTGAGAATATTGGAGAGTGTCGCTAGGCCCAACACTTGATCTGGGGGCCGAGGGTCGGTTACGAAACGACTTCAGTCCAATGGGGCAAAATTATTCAGGAGTGTCACTGGAGTCGCCCCTAAAGTGGCCAAATATTTGATGGAGGCCATGGAAAGAATTATGGATGACCTGGATTTTACCGCGTAACAGAAGCTTAAGGGGGTTGTTTCTCTGCTTCGCGACGAAACTTACCAGTGGTGGCTGACGGTTAAGGAGGGCACTCAGCCCGATCGACTGACTTGGAATTATTTCAAGACGGCTTTCCAGAACAAGTATGTGGGAGCCAATTACATTGACGCTAGGAGGCGTGAGTTCCTTAATTTCACCCAGGGAGATCGATCAGTGGCCGAGTATGAGGCAAAATTCTTGAGATTGAGCCGGTAAGCCCGAGGCATGGTGGCGACCGAGTATGAGCGTTGCGTCCGTTTTGAGGATGGACTCAGGGATAGTTTGTGAGTTCTGATAGCTCCACAGAGGGAGTGTGTGTTTGCCACACTGGTGGAGAAGGCGAAGATCGCCGAGGAGGTTAAGCGCGCTGAGCGCCAAAACAGCGAGAAATAAAAGAAGAAGAGGGAATCGGAGCCCTCGAATTCTATGATGAGGCCTAAGAAGAAGGCCAGGACTGATGGGCCAGTGAGAGTTGGGCATTCTGTTTCACCTACTAGGGTGGCGCTTTGTGGACACTGTGGTAGACGCCATCCGAGCGAGTGTTGGAGGACGACTGGGGCATGTTTGAGATGTGGGTCGACTGAGCATCGTGTCAGGGAGTGTCCGCTGAGAACCGATCAGATGCAAGCTACGGGTACCGGTACTGCGCAGCCGCCAAGAGTAGTTCAGCAGCCACCTAGGGGACGAGGTCAGGCAGGGGTGGTAACGGCATGGGCCAAGGACAGAGAGCACCGGGCAGAGGTGCTGGACCGACTGAGGCGAGGCAGCCTACACTGGTTTGTACTACCTGTCGCCTTGAAGACTGAGATTCTCTAGACGTCATCACGGGTACGTTTTTCATTTATAATGTACCTTATTTGGCATTGATAGACATAGGCTCTACACTCATATGTAGCTAGTGCGGCGTCTGAAACCTTGGGGATTTCGGTTGAGAATACTTCGAGTGAGCTAACTATTGTGAGCCCATTGGGGCAATCTATTCGAGTTAGTAAACTATATAGATACGTCCCATTAGAGGTTCAAGGGACAGTGTTTCTGGCTGATCTGATGGAGCTTCCGTTCGGGGAGTTCGATTTGATTCTGGGAATGGACTGGCTGGTCAAGCACAGGGTAAGTCTGGACTGTGCGACAAAAAGGGTGGTTTTGAGAACCGAGGAGGACAGTGAGGTAGTGGTGATTGGGGAACATCGAGACTACCTAACCAATGTGATTTCTGCGTTGGTGGCAGAGAAGTTGGTACGGAAGGGATGTGAGGCATTCTTGGCCTACATCAGTGTTTCTGATTCTGGGGACTCTGCGGTTAAGGCCATCAGAACCGTGAAGGATTTCTCGGATGTTTTTTCTGAGGAATTACCGGGTCTGCCTCTGAGCCGAGAAGTAGAATTTGGGATTGAGCTCATTTTGGGTACAGCTTCAGTGTCTATCGTGCCCTACCGAATGACACCGAAGGAGCTTATAGAGCTTAAGGCTCAAATTCAAGAACTGTTAGATCGTGGATTCATTCGTCCCAGTTTGTATCTATGGAGAGCACCGATGTTGTTTGTGAAGAAGAAAGATGGGACAATGAGGATGTGTATCGACTATCGACAGCTGAACAAGCTAACAATCAAGAATAAGTACCCATTGCCGAGAATAGATGATCTACTCGACCAGTTCAGTGGGGCTTCTGTGTTCTCCAAGATCGATCTGCGATCTGGATACCATCAACTGAAAGTTAAGGAGGCCGATGTGCATAAGACGGCATTTAGGACTCGGTATGGACATTACGAGTTCCTGGTTATGCCTTTTGGGTTGACCAATGCACCAGCGGCATTCATGGATTTGATGAACCGTGTGTTCCAGCCTTATCTTGACCAGTTTGTGGTGGTGTTCATCGATGATATCTTAGTGTACTCCAAGACTAAGGATGAGCACGATGAGCATCTCCGAGTGGTATTACAGACGCTTCGCGAGAAAGCTTGATTGTATACGAAGTTCGATGAAGTCACACTCGGCTCAGAAGTAACCTTTCTGGGGCATGTAGTTTCTGCGGAGGGGATTCGTGTTGATCCTCGTAAGATTGAGGCTGTGTTGGAGTGGAAACAGCCGAAGAATGTGTTCGAAATCTGCAGCTTTCTGGGGCTGGCGGGTTATTATCGACGCTTCGTAGAATGGTTCTCCTTGATCGCAGCACCGTTAACCAAGCTTCTGCGTAAAGGAATTCCCTTTGTTTGGATTGATAAGCAACAAGAGAGCTTCGAGAAGCTCAAATCTGTTCTGACTCAAGCCCCTGTTCTGATACAGCCGGAGCCTGGTAGAGACTTCGTGGTATACAGTGATATGTCGCATGTGGGTCTGGGTTGCGTTCTGATGCAGGATGGTAAAGTGGTAGCTTATGTATCTCGCCAGCTCAAGACGCATGAGGTAAACTATCCTACTCATGATTTGGAACTGGCTGCTGTAGTCTTCGCTCTAAAGATTTAGAGGTACTACCTATACGGTGAGAAGTGTACTATCTACACTGATCATAAAAGCCTCAAATATCTCCTCACTCAGAAAGAGTTAAATCTTAGGCAGTGTAGATGGGTTGAACTGCTTAAGGATTATGGCTGCACCATCGAGTACCATCCTGGTAAGGCCAATCTGGTGGCAGATGCTTTGAGCCATAGGGCTATGACCGATCTGAGAGCGATGTTCGCTCGACTCAGCTTATTCGACGATGGGAGTCTGTTAGCAGAACTTCAGGTTAAGCCCACATGGATTGATCAGATTAGAGGTAAACAGACGAGGGATAAGGCGCTTGAGTCGCGGTTCCGTCAGGTTGAGAAAGGGGATACTACTGATTTTGGGATTAACAGTAATGGGGTACTTTGTTTCCGCAGTCGGATTTGTGTACCGAGTGATGAGGGGTTACGACCGTTGATTCTGAGGGAGGCGCATAGTAGTCCCTATGCTATGCATCCCGGCGGGAATAAAATGTACCGAGACTTCTGGGTGTTGTACTAGTGGCCAAGGTTGAAGGGCGAGGTCACGAACTTCGTTGCTTGCTGTCTGACTTGTCAGCAGGTTAAGGCTGAGTATCAATTGCCCTCGGGGTTACTGCAGCCGGTAAAGATACCGATGTGGAAATGGGAGCGAGTAACAATGGACTTCGTTAGTGGGTTGCCTTTAACACCCACTAAGAAGGATTCTATTTGGGTCATCATGGACCAATTGACCAAGTCTGTCCACTTCATTCCGGTCAGGACAGACTTTTCTCTCCAGAAGTTAGCTAAGCTATATGTATATGAAATAGTGAGACTGCATGGGGTTCCTATCTCGATCATCTCCGATAGGGATCCTCGCTTCACGTCTCAGTTCTAAAAGAAGTTGCATGAGGCTCTGGGTTTAAGGTTGGACTTCAGTACTGCTTTCTATCCTCAGGTAGATGGTCAGCCGGAGAGGGTGATTCAAGTACTGGAGGATATGTTGAGGAGCTGTGTTATAGACTTCTGGGGCAGTTGGGAAGAGTATTTTCCGCTGATAGAGCTTTCCTACAATAACAACTATCAGTCTAGCATCCAGATGGTGCCTTACGAGGCCCTGTATGGTTGTAAGTGTCGCACTCCCTTATATTGGACTGAGTTGGGCGAGCGATATGTTCTGGGTCTGGAATTGGTTTCTGAAACTAAAGATAAGGTCCGATTGATTCGGGATCGACTGAAAGCGGCATCTGATAGGCAGAATTCCTATACTGATCTGAAGAGAAAGAATATTGAGTATTCTGTGGGGGACTTAGTTTTTCTTAAGGTCTTGCCATGGAAGAAGATCTTGAGGTTCGGTCGCAAGGGTAAGCTGAGCCCTCGGTTTATTGGGCGTCTCTTGTATTCAAGCGAGTGGGGCGATCGATATCGCTTGGAGCTTCCTCCAGAGTTGGATCGCATTTATGATGTGTTCCACGTCTCAATGTTGAGATGCTACCGCTCTGATCCCACGCATGTTGTTCCAATTGAGGACGTTGAGATTAGACCAGATCTGACGTTTGAGGAGGAGTCGATCCAAATCCTAGATCGCGACACTAAAGTTCTACAAAGGAAGTCTATCCCCCTAGTGAAAGTGCTGTGACAGAATCATAGCTCTAAAGAGGCCACTAGGAAGCCAGAGGAGTCGATGCGCCAGTGGTATCCTCACCTTTTCTAATCAGGTAAAATTTTGAGGACGAAATTTTCTTTTAATGGGGTAGAGTTGTAACGCCCCAACATTTGTATAACTGTTTCCGTGTATTTGTGACACAACTGTGTATCTGCTTCAGTGGTTAAGTGTTCTGGGTGTGTATGGGAGGTTCCAAGTTCAAGTCTAAGCTTTGGAAAATTTTGGTATTTTTATTAATAAAGCCCAAACTCTGGTTAGTAGGCTTATAAGTAAAAGTGTGTAAGTAATTAACAGAATGGGCCTGCTGGTCTGGTGGCTAGGTGGAGTGTTGATTGGTTGGAGGTTGTGAGTTCGAATCTCGGCATAGGCAAGGGAGATTATTTTTGCTCGGTTTGGTGACGAAGAGTTTGAGTTGGTTTCAAAAACTGAGTAGTGGGTTAGTGGAGAGAATTAAGGGGAGAGATTAAGGGGTTAGCAGATTTCCTTTTGAATTTTCGACTATCACACTGTTTCCCTCAAAATTTTCTCCTTTTCTTTTTGACGTGTTACTGCCTATTCCCTACCGAAGTTTCTTTGTTTTCCCTTCTTCTTCGGTTTTTCGATTTGTTTCCTCCTTCTTCAAACGGTAGTGTGCTCTTACGGTAAGTCCTACTTCGCTTAATCTTTTTTCTTTGGGTTAGGAGTCTGATGAGGGGTCTGTTGTGCTCTTTTTTATTAGGTGAAAGGCAATAATTGATCGGTGTTGCTGCAGAGAATTAAGAGTTGCGATTTCAGTTGTTAACGGTAAGGGTTCGTTAGATTACTGATGATAGATTTCGATAGACTTTTGATTGAATGACGAAACAAGTGGTTAAATGAGTGTTACGTTGGTTGATTTTTTAGGTTCTGGAGGCTTAGGGGAGCTTACGCGTCGAAAACGATACAGGTGTGTACTCGGAAACGCAGAAAACTAGGTTTCAACGAAAGCCAAAAACCTCACTGTCGACGCCACACGGGCGTGTGGTCGCCCATGTGGTAGGCCGTGTGCGAGACTGTAAGTCACCACACGGCCGTGTGATCGACGAGCCAGGCTATGTGCAGGTGACACGGCCGTGTGATGGCCGAGTGAGGCCATGTGCGAGACACAGGCTCGACCAATTGGGCCGTGTGAGCCCACACGGGTGAACCACACGGGCGTGTGTGATTCTGGGCCAGGCCATGTGAGCCTATTTTTTTGAGAAGTTCTGTAAGGTTGCACGGGTCGTCCTAGTCAACTGTGGATCTATTGTAGGGTCGGTAAGCATTACCTAGACCCCTAAATATGTGACCTGACTTTCTGATTTCTGTACTAAGCATGAATTATGATATTTGAGTGTATGAACTGTATTTGCATAATAGCATGACATTTTATGTATGTTGCATTGCATTGGGGTGGGTTGATGATTTACTGGAGAAAGTGTCTGAAAGGCTCTTAAGCCTGATATCTGGCAGCTCAGCTGCAAATTTCTGATTATGTGCCGCATTCGGTACAGTATGGTGTGTAGGGATGAGTGGGTTGATTTTATCCCCACATGGTGTGTAGGGTTGGACGGAGTTGGTGTGTAGAGGCTGGTGGGTAGGACTCTGCTATTCTGTTCTGATCTGCATATTATGTCTGAAATGGACTAAGGCCCTAGATTTTATCTGATTCTGTATCTGAGTGGGCTAAGGTCCACACCGATTCTGTAATGGGCTCAGACCCGAACTATGAATTTATGTCTGTTTTCTGAGATTATACTGTGTGCATGTTTTCTGTGGGGATTACACACTGAGTTTGGAAGAACTCACCCTTTTCTGTTTAATCTGTTCCGGTAATCCCCAGCAGTAGACGGGTCGGTGTGGCGGAGGACTCGGCGGTGACCACGGTTCTGGACTTTTATGGTTTTCTTATTTTTATTTATGGTTTTTGATTTTATCCGAGAAAAGTTTTACTGTAAATGGCCTTTAAGGGTTTTTATTTTAATTTGGGATTTTTATTTTGATTGATAACTGTTAGCAGTAGGATAAGACGTGAGTTTTCAAAATAAACAAATGTTTTACCCAAACACCACAATTACGCAAACTGATTTAAATGCTTCCGCGAACTATAACTAATTTGAAAAAAAATGGACAACATTTTGAAAAGAGATAATGATTGAAACAAACGAAACGTATTTGGAAGGTAGCATAGGATAACGAAAAATGGTTTCATCGTAACTATGTTTTTGAAAGCACTATCATGTGACATCGCCAGATTCAGCCATAACGTCTTGGCCGGGTTTGGGGTGTTACATATGCTTTGTGTCCATTTTTGCCACACACGTAACACTTCACAGGGTTGTTGGGTTTCTTATTATTCTTTGGTTTCTTGAATTTGATAGCCTTCTTATTCTAAAGTTTTATTGCCTTCTTTGAACTCACAACGTCTTTATTCCTGTTAAATTTGGAACTAGAACCATATTCGACTAGCTTTTAAAGGAAATTGAGTTGAGGTAACTAGAGCATTATCTTTAAGACAATTGGTTTCCTTAATCTTTATATGGCCGAGCAGTTCTTCCAAAGGAATGTCTCACTTTTTGTGCTTTAAGAGATTATGATAGTCAGACCAGGATTTTAGTAGCTTTTCAATCAAGACATTTTCTTGGAGAATCCCACACATCTCCATCCCTTCCGTTTGAATATCAGAAATCAACTTCTCATAGATATGAACTTGATACATAATTTGCTTATCATCAATCATTTAGAACTTGAGTCACTAACCAACAATATATTTCTTGACTCCAACATCACCGGCTCCATATTTCTTCTCCAATGTATCCAAAATGGATTTAGCTGATTTATTTTTGACAAACAAGTCGAAGAGGTTGTTAGCCATATGGCTTAACATGTGACCTCTTTCCATTTTGTTGTAACCTCCCTAATTCGGCCTAGACGTTATACCTGAGTTCGGAAGATTACATTAGCCACCGAAGCTGTGATGCCCTAAACCCGACCGAGACAGTCCGACCCAAATTTCGAACATCACATTAGCCACCGAGGTGACTCTCACCACACCAACCAACCATACACACCATGTATTTGCAGAACATTTCATATAAGAAATTAGTCTTAAGTGCATGCTTTTCTAAATTATTCATTCCATTCACACAAACAAAAGGTATAATGCGTACCTTAATACTTGGCGGTCTCCCTTAGCTGCAAAAATTTGTTAATTCATTTAATTATCATCACATTAAACAAGTAATTAGAACCATCTAGATAAGCAATCAAGCAACCAATTATAACGTTAAAAATCCCCCCCAAAAAAACAAATAGTCCGTTTACAACTCGTTGAAAATTTTATTTAAAGAGTCTAAGTCTAATTCTAATACTAAACCCTTGGAATGACCCACATTTCCTTCACTTCAGAGTTTAAAAGCTCAACACACATACTTTAAAAAAATGCCTTGCGATGGATCACCGATTTGTCACCCTCCTTGCTAACCCGTGAACTATTTATCTGCAAGGTAAAGTAAGGACTGTGAGCTTGGTAAAGCTTAGTGAGTACACATGCATGCAACACAAGTAAACACACCAAACATGTAAGGATTTAAACATACTTGAACAATTCACATATAACACAATTTTTATACTCAACACTGATATATTGACAATTCGTGAATATGAAACATTGTCAAATTATATACTCATTTGATAAATGGATCTCCAAAACACTCCACATGACTCATAAAGTCATACGCTATCTCCATATAAGTGTAGCACGTATGCTCACACTCTCCAAACACACCACGCTATCTACAGTGAATGGAGCTATACTTGACATTCCCTTATCTTTCCATCGCTATCTCCAGGCCACAATGCCCAACACATAATAAAAGAGGTGAGTACTCACAATCCTATGGCATGCAAATGATATCCAACGGTTTCAAGTGTTCACATTGCCAACATATCTATTTAATCACAATTTACTACACAATATAATAGGCTCGCATTACTGTTGAGCTCGCACCTAGCATTTCACAATAATATAATTTTGCACTAATCAAAACTCGCAATATCATAAAACTCATAATTCACTTACGGGTTCGTGCATGCATAAATGTGCATTATCAATAAAATTCACATAATATAAAAATTCATATTATAATATTTATTTTTTAAATTTCCGTTCACAAGCATTACAAAATCATATATGAATATATATTACATATATATACATACCTATTTAGTGAACTTTGTTACATCAACATTAGTATACATTAAAAGTCCCATATACATTTATGTATATTAGATAATATAAAACCGCATATATATAGCATATATAACAGAACCATAGAGGCATATATATTATATATATCAGGACCATAGACGTATGTATATATTTTATATATATAATAATACCACATATATTAAATATTTATTGAGATGCATAAATATGTATTATATATATACCTATTTAGAACCTCTGTCACATTAAATTTTAGCAAGCTTTTCAAGCCCCACATACGCATCTATATTATATATTTAAATCTAATTAATACAACAACTCACAGTTAACGATCTGCATTCACACAACAATCAAATTCACAATTCACACACACTTATCACATCAAGTATCCAGTGCCAAGTTTTGCATATCAAGTGGGGGTTCGCAAGCCCCATTTCGACTCTTTAGATCTCATAATTCATGTAAAAACACAACATACAAATGCACTCATTTGTAGCTCACTATGACTTGTCAAACTAGACAACGTTTTGCTTTCCTTTATCCCGGTTTACTGAAGTTCCACTAACATTTTCAGCTTCGCACAAAAATATACATATTACAAAGCATTCAAAAACAATCTAGCTTACTCTCTTTATGTTCATACAACAACTCTCCACTCACAAATACTTATTCGACTTATTTCATACAATCTATTTCGCTTAATTTCTTCTTTTTAACTTGATTAAATCCTTAATTTCTGTCTCGTAACCCCCTAATTAAGGTTTAATTATAGATATAGATCTTTAACTTTGCTCAATTTCTTTAATTAATATTTTTTTGGAAAAACATTGTTCATCCTCATTCTCAAAAGAAGATCATTTAATTCATGCAATTACTTAAAGATTTTGATAAATTGAATTTGTAGACCTCTTAATCTCGTCAAAATATACTAAAAGTCATTTTAAAAACATCTCTTAGCTCTTTATTATGAGATTCGCCATTTTTATGTAAAAGATAGATTTAAAATCGTAGATCTTTAATTTTCTTACTTAGATCTATGAAAATTCAAATTAAAAACACTTAATAAAAATTTAAAACATAAGAAAACAATAGATTTGCCTTTAGTTCGAAAACCTCCACGAATTTATACCAATTGAACAAAAATGAGCTAAGTTTAGGTGAGAAATTGGAGAAGAAAGAGTGATTTTCTTGCAAAATTGAAGGAATAGGGTGTTTGGATGCCAAAAAAATCTACAAGGTGCAGAAAATTTGAGAGAACTTTCAATCTTAGATCTAACAAATTTTTAAAATGAAAAGAAAACATGAAGGGAAACAAAATAATAATAATAAACGGAGGATGAGTGGCTTTTTATAGCCAACTAACTTTTTTTGAAAAAAAGATTGGGCTGTTTACCGTCTAAGTCCTCTCTTATTTCTCTTTTGTTCTAATAACTCATTATTTAACTACTAGTCTTAATTTACACATTTAACATCTACTTAACAACTATTCCAAATTAGTCTCTATTAATTTTTATTAATGTCCCAATTATTAATACCATTATTATTTAATTTAATTATTTATTTATTTTATCCTATTTCAACTTCTATGACACAAAACCTGATTTTTCTCTCGAGCCCACAATCTAATGCCCATTTCTACTAACCTGGTTTTCGGGATGTGACAAAAGTAGCTCGGTAAGCTATCGAAGTTTTTGAAAACAATCCTTTTAAATCATTTGTTTAATTTGTTTAGAAAACTTAGTTGAGTACTTGATTTAAACCTCAAGTTTTATTTATTTACCCAACAACGGAAAAGATGGTAATTACTTTTATTTTTAGTAAAACTGAGTTTCATTATATAATAATTGCCTAATAACCTAATTGAAATTTATAAGTGAGTGTCATGCAAAATAAAAATTCAAAACTAAATCCTGAGTCCCATGCCACGATTCATAAATAAATAATACAATTTTTTAAAGGAAATAAAGAATAATAATGAGCTTAAAATATTAAGAAAAACGAAATTAAGCCGAGTCCCTTCGGATGTTGCGCCCGCATCCTAACCTTGAGGATTATCTGAAAAGACGGAATTTAAAAGGAGGTGACCTATAATGCTCAATGTGAGTTCGATTATAATAAAACCAATACAAACAGTTGTTAGGATACATTAAATAGGATTGCACATAATCATCATAGATAACAAATCAGTTCAAAGTACGGTTTTTCAATGCTACCACTATTTAAGCATTAGAACTCACAATCAAAGATTTCAAATTAATTAATTATTAAGAATTTCCCATAATCAAAGATATACACACATTTATATTTATGTATTCATTCATATGCGCATAAATCTCAAAACATAACTTTTGGAAATGTATGCACTATTTCGATTTTAAATAATATTTATCCTACCCTACCGCTACACACCACATTGGGAGTTCCCTAGAACTCCAACCACCAACACTTCAAATTGTTGATTAACCACCAATGGTTTGCAGTTTTACTGCCAATGGCTGTGAACACACAGCAAAACGCCGCAGATGGAATTTGCTATGGCTGTGGGTACACAGTAAAATACTGTAGGTGAAATTTGTCAATGATCGTGGAAACACAACATACTCGTAGATGATAGCTGTTAGAGGGTTGTGAATGTACTAAAAAACAAATTCGCCCTAATCTGTGTAATCGTGTAGTGGACATTGTCCATCTAGGTTAACATAGTGCTTCGATATTTGTACACCGGAATAAGGAAGATGGAACTCGATTGGTGTTGCTTTTCTCAGGAAAATCACAGTAGGATCAATTAATCCTAGGAAAGTTTGGAGGGGTCATAGTCGGTCCCGGTTAAAACCCAAACTCCTAAATAGAATTTTCTCTAAAGCGATTTAGGGAAAAACATGCAAAGTGTATAAGAAAATCGGAAAGGAAGAGAAGAAAAGAGTTTTTCAGAGGGTGTTGTGTTTTCTTTTCTGTGTGAACAAAATAAGGAAATCAACCCTCTATTTATACTAAAAACGGAAGAGCCGAACGGTAAATAGGCAGGGGCAAAAGAGTAAAAAATGCAGGAACAATTTTGAAACTATCCCACTATTTCCATGCCCAACAACCAAATTCCAGATTTTTCGGAATAGTAAAACTGGAAAAATAAATTGTTTAAATATATCATTTTCTGGAAAGAAAATAATAAAACTTTTATCCAAAAAGATATATACACATAGTACATATCAAAGACACAAACTAGAACAAGTGGGCAACAACAACACATGCGTGTGATAGGCTTATAACACAATTACTCAATGAGAGTAGAAAGTAAAGCTATATAAAAACTCTCTTGATAGCTTGTACTTAACCAATGTGGGATGTACTCATTAACCACAACCCTTTGCATTACCAACATGTCTATCATCATGTTTACAAAATTTAACTCAATTTTAAAAATAATTATTTAATTTTTAATATATGTAGTGTGTAATTTTAACATATTTACTTGATTTAATTTTCATATTGAAGTGAAAATTGATTATATAGTGGAAACATTTTAAAAATAAGATCATTTGTAACAAATTCACTTCAATATGAGAACTTCAAATATCAACGAATTAAGAAAAAAAAGAGGATTTATTTCTCTTGGCATACATGCTCTTACTAGACATAATAATTTTAGGTTTGATACAATTACATAACGTATACACCAACAAGAAATCATATAGATTATTAAAGCATCAAAATTTATATAAAACATATAACATCTTAAACACACAAAAATACAATTGCAAGATGATATTAATTAGCAGAAATTAAGTGCATGGACCTAATCTTGCGGAAGACTTAGTTATGTTGGCCTGGGCGTTCGGCTTGTGTTGGGCTACGCAACCTGCTTGGAGGATCTGTCTTTAGATTTCGACGTGCCAAATTTAAACTGACTAAATTTTCTGTCATTGGATGTTCAAAGGACAATCATCATTTATTTTAACTTAAGTCAAAATATATATAAAAATATTTAAAAGCAGCTAATATTATTGATCCATGCAAATTTCAATCTAACATATTAATAAATTCTATTAATTTAACCCATTCTATACTTTAGGTAACTATCAAAGCTGGGTTGCTACGTATTTTCTCAGTGGGATGTATATTTTGGACCAGTATAATCATAATAATATATTAAGTAGGGAGGACTTAGATTAAATTTCACCTTTAAAGAATTAAATTATTCTTAGTAAAAGTATCATGAAAGTCTTTGTATTAATAGTTAAATTGTATTTTATTTCTTTTATTCAAAAATTAGATTAATCAATACATATACATTAAATCAAAGAGCAAGCCGATCATTTCTATTAAAATTTCATCCATTTCTATTATTGAAAATTGACGTGTCATGTATACTCTATGCCGACATGCAGTAAAAATAGATAAAACCTTTAACAAAAAGACTAGTTTGTACAAGTGGTCTGTTTTTTTAATAGAACAAGAAAATTACAACTCGACTACTAATATAAACGCTTCCATAATACTTTTTATCTATTTCAGTAAAAATAATAAAAATGGAATGGAGGTGACGGAAGATAAAATTAGACAAGAAAAAGTAGCAAAAACAAACCTTGGAGAGCTGAGAAGTTGGGAATTGTGGCTTCTGCTAAGAGAGAACCGCACTACACCAAAACAGACTTTTAGCGGCGTTTTTTTGGGCCTTTAGCGGCGTTTTTAAGCGCCACTAATAGTACTCGCGGCGCTTTTAAAAGCGCCGCAAAAACGCCGCTACTGAAAACCGCCGCAAAAATTAGTGTTTTTTTAAAAACGCCGCTATAGGTAGGAGCTTTTAGCGGCGCTTATAAAAACGCCGCAAAGGTAGGGGCTTTTAGCGGCGCTTTTTAGAAAAACGCCGCTATAGGTAGGGGCTTTTAGTAGCGCTTTTAAAAAAAGCGCCGCTATAAATAGGAGCTTTTAGCGGCGCTTTTTATAAAAACGCCGCTATAGGTAGGGGCTTTTAGCGGCGCTTTTTAGAAAAACGCCGCTATAGGTAGGGGCTTTTAGCGGCGCTTTTTAGAAAAACGCCGCTATAGGTAGGGGCTTTTAGCGGCGCTTTTAAAAAAACGCCGCTATAGGTAGGGGCTTTTAGCGGCACTTTTAAAATAAACGCCGCAACAGGTAGGGGCTTTTAGCGGCGCTTTCTAAAAAAACGCCACTAATTTGCACAGATTTGCTATGTACTTTTTTCCCAATATCCTACCCTCCCTGCAGTAAAAACCAGCCAATAACAGCAACAATTGCATATAATTCCAACCCAATGCAGCAAATAAAACATTTAATTCTCAGTAAAAGCATTAAATCTAAACAAATACTTCAAATTTAATAAAAGATAATATTGATTAAAAAATGAATCATAATTCAAACAATTCTTAGAATAATGTTTAACTGTAACAATGTTAAAAAAAAAATCTTACAATAAGAAAAGAAATGTCTAAGATGGCGGCCTCTGCAATTTCGCCGCTTGAACATATTCATCATAACTGCATTTGTAGTGAAGTTCTTCATACTTTCATTTCGCTCTGCCTCCGTGCTGCTTGCCTCCGCTCTAAGTTGAGCAACATGCTCCGCCTCTCTCATTCTTTGCCTCCGCTCTAAGGTGAGAAATTTGCTCACCGTGTGCTCGCTTCCATCGGGATATCTGTTCTTTCGTCCTACGAACTTCAAGACGAGATTGACTCCGGAAGGCATGTATTGCAGGGAGCGGATCAAAATATTGGGTCGGAGTAACACACGATCCTTGACATCGAACCCGACCATACCTTGTAAGACCCAAAACATTAGTGATAATTCTGTTATAAATATACTCAAGATTAACAAAACTATCAATCGAAGCAGTCGTACCTTTCGGGACCCAAAACATCAGTAATAATCATGTTATCAACCTCGTCGAGATTAATGAGTAATCGGGATTTAAGCAACCGCTTCATACTCCGCCTTCTTCTCCTTTAGTTTATCCTAATAAATCAATAAAAGAGTTAGAAACGAAATATATAATAAAAATGAATGGAACATAAGTTAAAATTAGAAATTTAAAACTACAAACAATGAATTAAACCATTATAATTAAGCATTATAAATATTTAAATAAAATAAGCATTTATTAAATAAATATACCAAAATTTCATGAACCTCGGATGTCATCGGAGATCCATCCTTCTTCCTATGCGTAATGTCAAAAAGTTGAAGTCGTCCAACTTTTTGACTGATTTAAACTTCCTACATTATAGCGAGTAAAAATATAAGTTAATAGTATAAATCATTAATATTTGAAAGAAGTAATAAATTATAATACCTCGGCCTCACCACACGAGCAAAACTTACGGAACTGTAGGTGTGCGTGAAATGTTGTTTCGTCACGCTTGTTCCAACTCGCTCACGGTCCTACATAATGGGATTTGAATTAATTATATAGTAAATACGATAAACCGAAAAATTTCTAAGACTTTGAAAGCACGCAATACCTCTCCTTTCTTTGAATTCCAGAATCTAACTTGATCTTCCCATTGGTACCTCAACATTCCGTGGGACATTTCGCATGATTTTTAAATCGAGGGTGATGTCTTTTTAAAATATTGTTTTTTTAGGGTACTTTTATTGTCTCTCCATTTTTTGCCCAACGTCTTCTTAATATAGTCATCGGAGACCTCTAAATCAAATCTACCCTGAATTTTTTTTTTAAAAAAGTTAATATAAATGAAGGTTAAATGAAAGTATTATAAATTACATTCACCTTCTATTACCTTAATATTTTCGAGAGCCTGATTTTTGTTGGCATCAGGCATGTGATGCCATGATTCATAGTTAATGGGCAACATATTCGAATTTCGTGCTATAATGCCCAAATAGCCTGCCAACAATCGAGCTTCAGATCCGATAGGCTGGCCATGATCGTTTCTCCTTACTATAACACGCTGGGTAGGCTCTAAGTCATATAAATCTGTAAGCAACGTACGTCCCCGAGCTCTGCGCGTCCCACCACCCTCAGCTGAAAAATGATATATTATTATATTAAAATTGAAAAATGAATCAATAATAAAATTCAACATGCATGTAAAATAAACTTAACATTACTTTGGAATTCTCCATGCTCGTCATCTATGTCCGGCAGAGTAGAAGATCCAACAAGCGTATCCCCGCCCACTATTTACGTCTGCTGAATTTTCAAGTATAATTGCTAATATTTAAACCTCGTAATCGTCTTCTAGGCATTTTCTCTGCAAAACACATAAAAGAGTTCAAAATTTTAGTAACAAATAACAACAATAATAGGACATTTAAAATAGTTAAATTATATAACATGACCAACATGAAAATTATAATATTACATATAGAAAATAAATCATTAAATCTTACTACATCATATTTCGTAAATATCTTCGTCCACATCGACGAACCCATTGAAATTGTTGACTAGTACTAGGGATATTTTCGAGTTAAGTCTTGTTCGGAAAAGGCAAAGTTTCGATCTTTCGACTATGTCATCTCTACTTCCACTTCGCCAATGTCGAACAAGTCTCTAGGGGTGTTTGAAGTACAACGTACCAACCCTCATCGATTGGATCTCGGAGTAAAAACTTGTTTAACTTGAGAAGAAAACACACACGGCTCGTCCATCACTTGTTCTCCGATGTGAATCAATCGAGAGAAATTCACCATTGTAAAGCCATATTGATCGTTTTTAATTCCGCGAGCCGTATTCACATCAGCCCAATCACCTCGAAATAAGACAACTTTGCAATTGCCATAATAATCCAACTCAATGATGTCGATAATAAGTCCGTAATACTCAGATTCCCTCGACCGGATTATCGTCCCTAGCACTAGCATAACTTGTAATCGAAGAATTAACAACAATTCCGCAATTTTGGGTTCTTCTCAATCTCTCGCGATACCTTGTATGAAATCAGTATCCGTTGATGAGAAAGCCATTATATCTTTTAACTATTCTGTTTGGACCTTGTGAAAGCCATTTAACGTCGTCATTTACTTCATTCGGCTCGAAACCTATTGATGGAAAGTAAATCGAGAAATTATGAATGTTATGAGAGAACATTATGACTTGTCAATGAAAACTTAAATTACATACCATTTGGCTTAACCATTCATGGAATGTTTCTGTGAACAACTTATTAATTTCTCGTCGATTTAATCTTGGGATCGTGAACGAGCTCTTAATATTTGTTTGTACTCATCATGCGGTTGTTAAAAAGGTTTTACCTTGTTAGAAGACAAATAAATTATAATTGATGAGTATTTATCAAATTCTAGAACTTACGTCAGAAATGGTTCCATTGAATCGTGATGAAAAAGAATGTATCGATGTGCTTGGACCCACGATCTATCGTCTAATTCTACAATTTCGACTTTGCCGATCGGTTCTCCGAAACTTTGAAATAAATAAGTGTCGACCGAATTATGATATGTGAGCCCAGCATTTCTACTTGGTATGTTCATTCTTGTTTCAACATCTTCCAAATACCTCGAACAGAAAGTCATACATTCCTCTGCCAAGTAGCCCTCGGCAATTGATCCTTCCGGATAACGCTTATTATGCAAAGATGACTTCAATTTGGAAAGGAACCTAAACACGGTATACAACATTAACAAAAGTTGCAACTAAAGGCATTGAGCTGAATGAAGGAATATGTTGCAAATAAATTAAGACCTTTCAATGGGATACATCCATCGATAGAAAACGGGTCCACCAAGAAGTGCTTCACGCGGGAGATGAATTAACAAGTGCACCATAATAGTGAAGAAGGAAGGCGGGAAGATCTTCTCCAGATTGCATAAAGTCAATGCGACTCGATCTTGTAGTCTCTCAAGTTCTTGAACATTCAAAACTTTACCACAAATACCTTTCATTATATTTGATGAGTTCAATTATAGGAGCCGTCACCTTTTTCGACATACAACACCGCATAGCAACTGGCAAGTAAGTCTTGCATCAAGATGTGATAGTCATGCGATTTTAAGCCATATAGTCTTGATCCTTAAGACTCACACATCGCGAAATATTTGATGCATACGCATCGGGACCTTTATATCCTTCAACACCGCATGTAACACTTCTTTCTCCGTCTTTGACATTGAAAAATAGCAGCGGCAACCGATATTTCATATTCGGAAGTTCTCGGGATGAAGCTCACGCCGAATTCCCATGTGGACTAAATCAAGTCGACTCGAAGATTATCTTTCGATTTTCCATCGATTTTCGATTTTACCAAAAACGCCGCTTATTTCTCCTTTTTAGCGGCGTTTTCAAAATAAACGCCGCTATTGCTCATTTTTTTGCGGCGTTTTCATTCAAACGCCGCTAATGTGTAATATTAGCGGCGTTTTCCTTTAAAACGCCACTAAAAACGCCGCTAAAAGTCTGTTTTGGTGTAGTGCCGGAACTCGCCATTGATAAAAGTATAGACACCACAAGCACCGAAAAGAAAACTGCATTATTATTACTATAGGAAGACCTCTTCATTGTTGACTCCCCCACATCCATGGTTTTATCACAGCCAGGCTGAGTTTCATATATATAGAGAGAGAGAAACCTCTTTTTTTTTTTAAAAAAAAAATGGCAAGAAATTTGAGAACGTTCATCCGGTTTTAAAAGTTCAATGTTCACATAATAATTAGCGCGTGTTGACTCGTTAAAAACAAACAAACAAACAAAAACAATTAATTAAATAAATGACGAATTATTAACTTTAAAAACATTCAACAATTTCTTCGAAAGCAAAAGGTGAGATATTTTAACTATAATTTTCTATACATAAACAGAAATTAGATATATATCTATATATAAAATCATATTTAACACTCAGCTGAATTTGAATAAATTATTTGATTTCCATCCTGATGTTGATTATTTCATGGTTCAAACTTTATTGAGTTCACCAATTCAATCTAATTTTAATTAGATGGTTAAAATTTTGAAAGTGTTTTGTCAAGTGTGTAAAGTAGTTTTTGATTGGGTTATTGTCCTTGATCTTGTCGAAAACAGCTTGGTCCGTTTTTTTTCTCCTATCTCTTCATTTTCCTTCTCCTCCATGCTCATCTTTCCTCTTACCGGCATCCTTCTGTTTCTTCAGCATTTTCTTGCAGAGTAATAAAGCTAGCTTTCAGCCTTTTCTTTGGCTCCTCCCATGAGGGAGGCCTCTCGAGTCAGTTGTACTCTGTTTAGCCCCCAAAAAAAAAAAAAAAAAAAAACTTCGGTAGTGATTTTCATGAGCTATCCGCTTTTAGTGGAACAAGCTAGCTTAATGGAGGCAAGGACATGACGAGGCAGTACACATTATAGCGGCTTCTCCACCCTGATGGCTTCAAACCTATGTATATAAGTGTCGCCAATCATGCGAAGTTTAGACTAGAAATACTGCAACAAAAAGATATAAAATTAAGCAACGGTGTCCACAAGTATACAGGTCAAATTGTAATATAGATTAGTGTTACAGCAAAACACTTCGAGAAGCATTTCGAGGATCATACCAAAGCGAGGAAGAATTAAACCTAAATTAATTATCTACACTTATAAGTCTAAATAGTACCGATTTAAAATTATATTACGAAAAATCAAATTAGCATCAATTAATCGAATTAACCTAAAAATTATTTAAACTAAAAATCAACCAATTTAACAATCAAAAATAATCCAATAAAACAAGCAGGAGCTTAACTCACTTCAGTGATCCTAATTAACTTTAGAACTCGGGTTTTATCGAGTTAGCTACTAATTAACTAATCGACCAATACACGCTTACCTCTCGGCCTCACTTTCTTGATTGAGGTAAATTATGAGGTACTCAATAAACTTATCTCCCGATCTCGTTTATCCTAAATTACTTTCTAGGGGCGTCACTTCCTAGGGTTTAATCACACATAATTTAAACCAACTAACCCGTATTTCAATCCTTGTTCATTCGTTAATTATTCACACATATGTTCGTTAATTTCTCTAAAGAAATTAGTTACTCGTGGATCTATATACAATAACCCCTAAACTCATATTTAATATGCAAAATATCAAATTAAATAAAAGTAAGGAGTAGAGAAATAAGTCTATTTTTTATATCGATTTGAGCTCGAAAGTGAAATCTCCTTCAGCAGTCCTGAAGATCACCTCGATTGCAATTGGAATCAACACCGAAATAATGAAAAACTACTATATTAAAGCCTTGGATCGAAATCGAATCCAAGTTAGAACAGTAACAAAAGTATAAAAAGGACTAAATTGAAAAAAAATAAAAATTAAACTAAAAACCCTAAAATACTAAAACGGCTCACTTAGCCAAGCCTCCTCAAATGAGACTTAGCATGCCTATTTATAGAGTTTATGCTCAGACCTCTTTAGGGTTGGTAAACAGCCCAAAAATCTAATTAAGATACATTGTGCGGACTAAAATACCCTTAATTAAAATTCCAATTCGTCACTCTGTGTTGTGACACCATAGGACCTGTGTCGCGACACTGTCTTCATTTTCTGGGTATTTTGGCTTAGAAGTTTGATGTTGCGACATTACTCCCCGATGTTACGATGCTGCAGTCGTCATTTGTCTTCTAAGCCCTAAAATAAACATTAAATAAAACCGTTAGATCATCTCTAGGCCCATAGTGGCCCATTAGGTCGTTACATAATTCAAAATTACATAAAAATGCTTATGTTAAATAAAGCAATAAAAATTGAAAAAGAAATAAAAACATATAAAAACACTATAAAACAAGTTCGTTAAGTACCAAAAAGACCTTAATTTGTCACAGCGAATTGTGGCTGATCGGTCTACCAATGAGGCTTTTCGCTTTTGCTTCCTCTAAAGAGGGAATGACTATTGGAACATTTTCAAAATATATATGGTGTTCCAATAGTTGTAAATGAAAAGTTATAAATAACCAAAAGGTATGTTAGTTGATTATTAACTAAAAGTTGTCACTATTTATAGTGATGAGTTATGTCACTTGAACAACTAGTCATAATTATTCAAATAGAGATATCTTTTGAATATTTATTTGAATAATTATGTTTATTGTTAAATATATGACTATCTATGTGGGTAATTATGTCCCTATAAAGAGACATGATGCCTCCTATAAATAAGAGTGAACTTTCATTTGTATGACATGTTGGTAATGCAAAATGACATATCCCACATTGGTTGAAGAAAGGCTTATAAGAGAGTTTAAATATAGTCTTGCCTCACACGCGCGTCACCGCTGCTCGCCCGACCTGTGTTCGTGTTAACACATGCTGTTTTGGATACTTTTTTTTTTTGTTGTTGTTTTTCTAAGCTGTTACAATTTTAAAAAAGTCGACTTTTGGCCGCTGGATTGACCCTACAAATTACTATTTTGCCCCTTCAGAATGTCCTACAAATTGCTCAGATATTCTTCTCATTTTATATAACAATACACAACAACTACATATCTTTTCTCCCATACCTCACCTGTTTTTTTTAGTATATTTTCCGATCAATTTTTCAGCTCTATTTTCTGGTTATTTTTCTATTCCTTTGAGAAGAGTAACACCAATTTTGTTCAATATTTTTATTCATCCGAATATTTAAGTATTGTGTTAAACTTGGGAGGTGACATCCACTATATGATTACACCGATCAAGGCGAACTTGCTTCTAAGGTAGTGATTCTTCCACGACACACTTATTATTTCTTTTATTTACACATGATCTATTTATCTAGACAGCGCTAACGATTTTGTTTTACAGTAGTATATTTCCTACATGACACACCCAAAAAACATAGAAACAAAGTTTCTTTCTATTCTCTCACATCTTTTATATTCCTAGATTGTTCAGTAATTTTTTATAGAAATTGATATTTTTGTTATGCTCCGCTCAGTGGATTGTTTCCGTTAGTGCAAAACGTAGATAGTCGTTGAGCTTTATTGTATCTCTTTTACACATCGATGAGGGTGAATAAAACCTTAAAAAAAGCGGTATTAATACACACCTTGAAGCCTTCATTAATTTCTCATAAGTTTATTTTATCTAACAATCACAATTTGTTTAGGGAATTGATTTTGTTGATGTTTAGGTCTTGTCTTATTTCTGTACAGTTTGTATCAAATTTATATGTATTTTATCACATTTTTTTGGTAACAAATATTTAGGTATATAGCATGCTGGAACATTTTTAAATATTTATAGTGTTCCAATAACTATAAATGAATGGGTGTAATTAATCAAAAGATTATATTTTTTGATTTTTTGAAAAAGAATTATAACTATTTAAATAATATTATTTGAATAGTTATAATTAAATGAATAATTATGTTTTTATAATTAAATGAATAATTATGTTTTTATTTTAAAAACATTATTATTCAAAAAGGCACCTATTGATGAAAGATGTCTATATGAAGAGATATGAAAATTCCTATAAATAGGAATCAGATTTCATTTGGAGACATACCAACAAATTCTAATATTCTTTCTTTCTTCCTTCATTTTCTAATATTGTTAGATTGTTCTATAAAGTATTACTGCAGAAATCCTTTATAGAAATTGAGTTTCTTGTTATACATTGCTCAGTGTATAGTGGGCTATTCTCGTCAGTGCAAAACGCAAATAGCCATTGGCTTCATTGTATCCTCGAGGTTAATTTGCTTGGAACTCGTTTGCACACCAAAGATAGGTGGGGGCGAATATAACCTTAAAAATAGTAGTTTGATACACGCCTTGGAGCCTTGTCCTATTTCTTCTTCTGTTCGAGTTTCGTTCGTGTGTTCGAGATTTTTTTCACCGGAGATTTGTACTAACATAGCATTGTTTAGAGATTTTGCAGCTATACTAAACTGAGCCTTTTTCTTAACAAACTAAACTTTGGGGCAATTGGAAGTTGAAACAAGGAAATATCCAAACAACCATGAAAAAGTAAAATTAAAACAAACCATATTAAAAATTAACGAGAATATATGATTTTTTTTTTCGAAATTTATATAATACGAATCATTAATGTATTAAAAATATAAATATATAATTATAACACATGAAATTATATGAAGGCAATTATTACAATATATACCCTTTGCATATGAAACAGAGAAGAAAAGCTGAGAAACTGTTTTTATTTCAATGTAATTTCAATCAGAAAAAGAATACAAGATGTTTTGAATATGAAAAACATAAGAATGAATTAATGGCGTTTTTGGGCAGCATCTGGGTATATATATTTTGACATTTACAAAAAGAATATATGAATTGGAAACTGTCTTTGTGCTGTACGTATATTAACAATATGCAAAACAGTATTAGTATTAAACGTAGAAGTAGGTGGATGAATCCGTTGCATTAGCCGGTTCTCTGCAGAGGATAGACCGAGCTTCAATTACCGATCGAGGCGGCTCTACATCTTTTTCTTGGAGCTGATTTCCTTGCAACCGCTGCATTTGGGATGCAAAGGTGTCATCCAGTATCTACAAAACATAAAAAAACCATTATCACTTGTTATGCCATAACCACTGCAAATCCGGACTCTTTTATTTTGTATTCATACATGTCTGTATCCGACACTTACCCGAACCCATGTAACATAATTGGCAGTACAAAAAGGCTTTCATTAACATGAACATGTATATATAAGCAGATGACTTACCCCCAAAGCATAGTATGATCCATTATACCACACTCGGTTTTCCTTCCTTCCTTCAAGAAATTTCAGTACGATCTGGTGAAAATAGTAAATTGAAACATGTGAGAAAACAAGATAAAGTTAAGTTAAAAAGATCTAAAAGGTTTCTCTTATTCACCTGTCCCATCCTATCCCAAAATCCGCGGCAGGTTGCTACAAATATCCTACTTGTGAAGACCTCATTTATGTTAGATATAGAGTCAATCAGTTGTGAACTCAGCATCTGCATTCTCTCACGGATTTCGGCCTCTCCATCTTCTTCCTTTATTTCCTCAAGTATCCTTTTCAGTCTCGTATTTCTATTTGCTTGTGTCTGAAACAGCCATTTGATTTGAGTGTTTTCCATTTTCAAGTAGCAAAAGAAAGAACACAAGAAATCATATTAAAATAGGACTTACATTGTTAACAAGCTTCTCTACTGTTGCCTGCAAGTAATTTTTGTACTTTGTTCTCAACATGACAGTGATCCCATTCATCTGCTCTCCAAACAGTGACTTCTTGTCTCCGGTGAGAGGCAGACAGGCTGCCCAAGACTTTAACACATCCTCCACTCTACAGTGCAAGGCATCAAGAATTCTCTTCACAGTGTTGAGGAAAATTCCTAACTGCCACCATTAGTAACAAGGTAAGAGCTATATTCAATGCTGACACAATTGGCTGGAGTTTAATTATATTGGTTATGTTGCACTTACTTGGCTGGGAACCGAATATAGAGCTGTCGACTGCCTTCTTGTCAGCTTCTGGACATGCATATTAAGTCTTTTCGGAATACTATCTTTCAAAGGAGTCAAGATGTCATTATATTGTTTCTCTAGTGCTTTAACAATGGCTCTTTCCACATTGGCAACAGCCTTCATGTAAAACCAAAATTATGCAAAGTCAGTAGATGACAAAATGGTTAACCATAGATGTTCAAGGACCAGAGAAGAGAGTGTATACTTGAACATGTACACAAATGTTCAAAGACATAAACCGCAAGAGAAAGAGAGTGTAATTACATTTTCCAAGACCAGCGAGTACTGAGGCCATCGATTGATAACCACTTCATATCCAATAAGGGAATCTTTGATCTTCTCATACATTTCTTCAGCAAAGGGTGAGGTTGAATGATTTGTTGTTACTCCTGACCAGGGCACCTGTAACAAGCACATGATTATGTCCCAAAGACAATATTCAACAGTTCCAGGTAAGTTGTTTCAGATTCTTGATAATGTTTATGAAAAAGAACCCAAGTTATACCTTTTCAGCCTTACAGAGATCGAGTAACCTAAGCTGCATATCCTCAACCCACACCATTATATAATTGTGGAACAAACTCCTTGAGTCTACTCCACCCTGCACAGGACTGAAACAGGCAAGACAATTTGTAAGACAAAGAGCTTCAACTCTACATACAAGGCCATAACCCAAATTTAGATACTCATACAGGATTCTAGTGGTCATTTTTGGCAAAATTGAAGTATTTTATTCCAGCTTATACAAAGAGATTTCAAATGAGATTTCTTTCACAAACCTGATGTTCCATGACTCAAGATCCCTCTCAAAATCCGCAATTGCAATAACCCAAATTTAGATACTCATACAGGATTCTAGTGGTCATTTTTGGCAAAATTGAAGTATTTTATTCCAGCTTATACAAAGAGATTTCAAATAAGATTTCTTTCACAAACCTGATGTTCCATGACTCAAGATCCCTCTCGAAATCCGCAATTGCAATCAAAAGTTCATTAACATGTGATGCAGGACAAGATGGAGGCCATGCAGCAAGGAAACTGGTAAGCCTCTTACACAACTCAGTGCTATATACTTCAGCTGTGATGTTTGACAGGTCAATCGAACTGGAGCAGAGGCATAAATGTCAGAAGACATGAAACAATCAGTTAATCAATACATGGTTATGATGATATTTCTACAACTCAGTGATATATAGATATGTCATTACCTGGGGAGTATGTGCTGATTGTGGATCTTGATGTCTGCCTGAATTTCTTTGCTAATATTTATACACAGATTCTTCATTTTCAAATAAGCTGTTGAGATGGTAATGGAGTCCAAGAGAAAACCTTCAGAGTTGTTTGAAACAAACTCATCAGTTTCAATCATGTGTTTCCGACACCTTTTTCTGGCTGCAGTCTGTGAAAAGTTATCATAACTGGCATTATATGTTTGCTTAGCGTATAGAAACATAAGGCAAAAACAAACAAGAAAAAGCCTGCTTACAGGATCAGACAGTTAAAAGGGATGACCCATTAATAGATGCATGGGAAAATTTCCGCTCTATTGAACACATAGTAATATATTCATGCATTTGCTGAATTAAACAAGTTATCAGTACCAAAGGGCTGCTTTTAAAAATTAATGCTAAGCTGGCTGAGAGATTTGTTTAGGCATTACTGAAGAACTGAAATTACCTGCAAATAGTTTCTCAACATGGTCTGAGCATCAGGAGATAGTATATCATGAAGCAGAGTGTATACTTGAACAGCAGGAGCTAGAGCTGGTGCTGCAGTCTCCTGGGTTGGTCCAAACAAGTCAGCTAGCCCTGTCGGAGATTTCTCATCCAACGATTTGTAGTTTTCAAAAGCATTTGCCAAGAGACTCTCAATTTGTGTTTCACAACCCAGCAGTATGCCTTTCTGCAAGAGAGCGAGTCATCTCAGTGAAGCATTTACACCATGTAGAAAATGTTGAAATAGCACAGCCCCACGTCTAAAAAAAATACAAAGTTGTAGAGATTTTGTAGGGGTTATTCCCCTCTTCAGATGAAATCGTTTGTGACCCCTGGAATTTTTTTTTGGAGTTAAACCTAGTGTGATTTTCTAGTACAATATTATTTTTATAGAATTTTAAAGAAAATTTAGTGTATAAACTTGAAAAACCGTTGTACGATTTAAAGTAATCTCTGACGTAGTCGTACAAGCGATTTGACAAGTTTATAACAAAACAGAAATACACAAAGAAGAAAATATGATCATTGTGTGTATTTTCTAGTGTGATTTTCTAGTACAATATCATTTTTGTGGAATCTTAAAGAAAATTTAGTGTATAAACTTGAAAAATCATTGTACGATTTAAAGTAATATCCGATGTAGTCGTACAAGCGATTTGACAAGTTTATAACAAAGCAGAAATACACAAGAAGAAAATATGATCATTGTGTGTATTTTCGCAAGCTTCAAAATGGTTCTCTCATATATCTTTTTTTTTTTTTTTATATTGATGATGATAGCTTTCAAAAGTCAAATAGAGTTTGAGAAGCTAAAAACACAGTTGAAAAAGGAGTTTGAGATAAAGATTTAGGAGAAGCAAAGAAGATTATTGACATGGAGATAACTCGAGATAGAAACTTGAAGAGATTTATTTGACTCAGAAATAGTATTTGAGAAAATTGTTAAAGCATTTTGGTATGAATGAAAAGTTAAAACCTGTTAGCACTTCCTTTACTCTTCAAGCTTAATGCTTCTGTCGTAAGAGAATTATGCAAAACGAGAAAACATGTCAAAGATATCATACGAGGTATATGCATGATTCAAGAAATGAGCATTGACAAGCTGTGAAATGGATTTTGCGATATATTCAAAACAAAATGGATATTAGATTATTTTTTGGCAAGAAGATAATCAGGGTGTGGTTGAATATTGTGATTCAGACTATACTGGTGATCTGGACAAACGACAATCAACAACTAGTTAGTTGGAAGTCTACTTTGCAGTCAATAGTTGTTTTATCTACTACAGAAGTGGAGTATATGACAATCAAAGAGACTGTAAAAGAGGCAGTTTGGCTTTAAGGGTTGCTTGGTGAACTAGAAATTAAGCAGAAATATGTCAAAATACATTGCGATAGTTAGAGTGTTGTTCAGTTAGCAAATAATCAAGTTTATCATGTAAAAAGGAAGCACATTAATGTCCGATAACATTTTGTACGAGAGATTCTAAAAGAATGTGGGGGTAAAAATCTAGAAAATTTCAACCACCGAGAATCTTATCGATATGATTAATAAGGTTGTGATTGCGGTCAAGTTCCAACTATGTTTGGACTTGATCAATGTTAAAACTTAAAGGTTGAAATTTGAAGACACTATCAAATGTTGTTTTGCAAGGAGATCGAAGATTTAGAATTTTGTTAAGGTGAAGATTTGTTAAAATAACATAATCCCACATCTAAAAACTACAAAGTTTTGGAGATTAAGTACTACCATAAATAGGGATTGTTTCTCCATCTTTGAATCATCCCCAAACTTGTCATATTCTTCATAAGGCAATTATCTTTCAATATTTTGGAGATTATGTACTACTATAAATAGGGATTGTTTCTCCGTCTTTGAATCACCTAGTGTAGTTTTCTAGTAAAAAATTTACTCTCCTTTACCTTATTGGCACAACTGAAAATTGTGATGCATATAAATATGTAACACATTTCATTTTCAGAAAGAATGGAAGCAACACAACCTAATGTACCTCACTTCCAAAATTAGTGATTCTGTTCATTTGTCAGTCAAAGCTTTTGAAACTTCAAAATAACTTAGCATTAGAGACACAATTGGTACTTTTAAGGCAACTCTCTCACCATTTTAAAAGACAATAGAAAAAAAATCCATTAGATCAAATGAAATTGACAAAAACAGTAACCAGAGATGCCTACCTCCTGTCTTGTCAAGCTTTTTTCATTCCTGGCCTTTAAAATGGGTACAAGCAACTCATTTACAAGCTCTAAGCAGTCTTTTGTTGGTGTGGCTACATTCATGACATGTAATAGATATCTACAAGAAACCAAAAGAGTTAAAGCATTACAAGGAAAGAGCAAGGAGTATGATAGAAATCACAATATTTCTGAAAAAGAATAAGTAGATCACATACCTCAATTTTGTATATGAATCAGAAACTCCATAGTAGTCAGCAAACTCAGTCAATAACCACTGCCATGGTCCCTGTAACCTCAAGTTTCTGGAATGAAAACGTTGTGCACGCATTGAAGCCTCAAGGAGTAGATCGTAGGCTAGAGTCTCCACAACAGGCCCACTCTAAAAAGATGGAAAACTCAGTAGGTAAAATATACTCATGCATGCTCACTTGTATGCTTTTAGACACTGACATACTTAAACAATTTAGTCCAGCTCCGCACAACTATCCATGCACGTGAAAGAAAATTCTTGTTGTAGATAATGGAAACTAATTAACTAACTGCTAATGAAATGAGCATCAAATTTTTTTTAAAAAAAAAAAAGCAAAAAGAAATTTGTATGTCTTTCAGAAGAACGCAATTCTGGTTTAGGAAAGGACAAATGGAACTTGATTCGAGAAAATAAGGACTATTTTCAAGAGAACTCCATACAGCATATCTAGTTCTTATAATTAAGTCAATTGAATTGTCCTAGATGTGGAAAATATAGTACCTTTATCTGACTCGTCTCATCACTAGTAATTGTACTTCCAATTGATAGCTGGATCTTCCCGACACATTCTTCATCTTCATGGTATATGGGCCACCATCTGATTCTCTCATTCTGCAGAAACAGTAGGGCACATCAGATTATGAAGGATGGTTTTCATCCTTCAAAAACATGATTGTTAAAAATAGATAATGATACATACAGGATTATCACTCAAAGATGAAACTGGTATTGTTGCTCTTCCCTGGACTAATTTCTTCTTGTCTTGGACTTCCACCAAAAGAGCATCACCTTCAGTCTCTGGGAAACTAAAACACATGCAACTATAAGATTTTTCTACTTTTCAAAGCATAACTCTCATCTTAGATAAGGTCTCTCATTTACACAGCCAAGCTATGTTAACTTAGACAGAGTGACAGACATGACAGAATATTAAGATCAATTATGACATGGCATACACAGGCTTCCTGTCGGCCAAAGTACAAGCCTAAGTCTAAGATAAAAGATAGCAACTCACAAGACATGGTAATCACCACCCCCCGGGTGCAAGCAGATGGCTGAACTTGGTTCAACTTTGGTATCTTCTGTAGCACTCTTCAGCTGGAATAAGCAAGATAATGGCTCTGTAAATATGAAAAATAACATATTAGTTAAGAACATTATGGTATGGAAGTTCCAACAATATGTGTAGTCCCTATCTTTGTTAAGAGGAGACATGCTGAAACATTTTGTTAGGAGGTAGGTAGATTTCAATTGGTTGTAAAACAATTTAGCTGTTACAAGTGTTTAACCAGCTTAAGCATAACTTCCAAAAAACAAAAAGCTACAGTCTGATTTACACTTCTAGATGTCAGTTTCATCTTAAGCTCAAAGTTATAAAATAACTAAAATACATTAAATATTATATCATAACAAACACAAACCTTCAGACGCCACTGGAAATGAGGCTATTTTAAGAGAATTCATGCCGGTTTTCACAAGTGATGAGACATGCCGCACATACTCCGCTCCCACTTGCATGTACATTGCACTCCTCTGAGAGTACATACTTCTGAGTTTCCTCCTTGGAATAATGCGAAGTTTCTTCACTGCAATTATCCAACATGAACAACTTAGATTTTAAACTAAAAGAAATCATCCTATGAAAGAGCTTTGATTTATCTTTCAGCCTCAAATTACAAGAGATTAAAAAGATATGGGAGTCATTTTCAAAACTAATGTAAAGCTATAAGTAACAAAATAATAAAAATTCTATTATAACAAGCAATAATTTCATAGCCCCACCCGTCCTTCCAAATATTAAATTTCTATATACAATTTCCATAATAACATTGATCTTACCTTCCACTCTTATTTTTCCAACAATCTTCTTTGCCTTCAATGAAACTTGTTCTACACTTTTTGTAGTGCTCACTTCTACTGGTTGTACACCTCGTGGTTGCAACAAAAATTTGTGTAGCCTATATATTTAAAACACATTGAGACTTGAGAGATCATTGAAAGGCTAATGGGAACAAATTTATGTTCCAAAGAAGAGAAGGAACCTACCCAAAGGCACTTCGCAGTAGAAGGCACTCATCACGCAGAAATTCAGGAGCCTCAGGGCAGCCTCTTGCCCATGCGTATAGACATAACCGGATGCATGCATCATAAGCAATTAAAGTCTGCCATGCATATTGACCACTGGAACAATAGAATTACAAAGCAAAGAATGTGAGATAAGTAGTTTTCAACACAAAATTTTCAATAAAACATCAACTTAGTTTACAACACAATTATTTCAGTAAACTCTATGGAGAGTGCACCTGGCGTTATAGTGATGCAAGTCATCAGACATGTTACTTTCCCAATAAGGCATCTTTTCTTCTTTGTTTGTATTTGCAGTCTCATTTACTCTGCGTAAGACAATGTTAAGAAATATTAGAAATAGTACTATAATCCAAACTAAACTAGAAAAGAAAAAAGGCCAAAAGACATAAGAGGCTTCCATGTGAATTGTGCCTTACGAAACTGAAAACTACATCACCTTTCTTCAGCAAGTTCAGGGCAACTCAACGACTCAGATTTCAAATCTGGTAATCCTTCTGCACTGACATCAAAACAATCTGCTTGTACTGGCTTGTAGGTTCCATCCTGAATTTGCTCAATTTCTTCTTCATCACTCCCTTCTCTTCCAATATCCAATATAGGAGGTGCACTTGGTGTCCCCAAATCTTCAACATCTTTAAATGTATTGTTAACATAACCTCGAATAGTTCCCTACAATCACCATAAAAAAAAGAGCAAAACAACCAGGGAAAAAGACAAGTTTTAGCCATTCCACTAAGTGACTAGATAATCTTCTATTCATAGCAAAGCCAATCATAAAATAAAATCTGATATGAAGTAAAAGCAGCAAAACCATATTTGATAGTTTCGATATTAACACCAATCTAGACATATATGAATGTTGCAGGCAGGAATTAAATCATCATTCCGAATTCAAATGCATTGCTTTTACAATTTGGGAAAGTAAAACATAAGGTAACAAGCGCGCACACACATACACACGAAAAAAGAAAAAGAAAAGATGCCAGAAGACTCCTTACATGTGCATTATGTATTTGAACTCGTTCCCGGAGTCCAAAACTACCCCCTCCAGTGGCAGCTGAAGTAATATTTTTCTTAGCAAAATCCCTAATACCCAGATCACCATCAGTAAATCTTCTATTACTGTCAGGCAAGTCAACCTTCAAATCCTGCTTTGAAAAGCCTCTAGTCAACTTTGAGCTACACTTAGTTCTTTCAAACATCTCCTCTTCATCAGAAAAAATCCCATTCCCAGCATCTCCACCGGAAATATCATCAGAAACCGAAGCTACGCTTTCGTCATCGTTGCTGTCATCGTCATCTTCATGGAGAGCAGGAGCTATAACACTATGAGGTCCAAGCAAGCCAGAGCGGAATTTGAGAGGAGGAGGCAAGACATGGGGAGATAAAAGAGTGGCAGTGTTGTAAATAAGAGGTGATTTGGGGAATGAGTCGTGAGGTGCTAGCTTTTCAGTCAATGGCGATCTAATTCTGGGTTCTTGATCTGTTTCTTTTCCCTGCAAAAAAAAAAATCAAAATTTAATTGAAAAATCAAAGGAAACCAAAGTGAAACAAAGAAAGGAAAAAAAAAACAAAAGAAAACCTGGTTGATCCAGTTTATTGCAGATTCGTCTAACCCTTCAGTGAACATAATGTGAGAATTTTTTTAGAAAGAATAGCAGACGGTGAAAGAGAAAGAGAGAGCTTTGAGGAGCTGAAAGTAACGAAAGAGAAGAGATGAAAAAGGAAGGAGCGTGTTTGTGTTTTAATTTTTTGGATCTTCAAATATGGTAACGGCTAGTTTGAACTTTTTTCTATTTTTTATTTTTTCGCTTTGCTTTATAAAAGGATCCTTTTCATTTATTCGTTCTCCTTTTACTTGTACTTGTAATAAAGGGGATATTCTAGTTTGTTAAACATTTTCTTTAATGGGTAATTTTTTTAATCAGTATTTTTATTATCAATATAGGAGAATGTGCGTTGTTAAGATATCACAATATTGGTTTAAATAATTTTTGAAATTCTAACCAATGATCTAATTGGATTTTAGAGGCTATTTTACTTATCTAACCTAAAAAAAATTAATATTTACAAAAATGACCTTAATTCAAAAACATTCACTAAAATGACCTGAAATGAATAGTAAAATTAAGTTATGGGAAATAGATGGTCGGCACCACATTTTTTATTTTTGGGATTTTGGACACTAGATGGTCGGCACCATATATTTTTTTCAAAAAAAAAATTTAGGGTGCTGGCACACTGATGGCCGGCACCCCTGTATCTGATTAAAAAAATATTTTTTTGGGCAAAATGGTGCCGGCCAACAAAGGGCCAAAATCACCCAACAAAAAAAAATTGGGAATATTGCAACATAACCCCTTCTTGTTTTCCCATCTTTTTTATTTCCTAAGTTTAATTACATATTTTATATTTTAAAACAATATTATACTATTTAATCATATTTTTTAATTATTATTGCATCACTCACATTATTATTAAATTTAAAAATTAATTTAAAATATATTGAACTAAATATTTTATAAAATTTAAAATTTTCATGATTGAATTTTCTCATCATATTTGAATTTTCATGATTTTTTTTAAATTTTTGCTTTTATTTTGTTAAATGTAACTTGATTGTTGTTAAACTCAAGTATAAATAATAAATTAAGCCTAAAAAATTATATTTATTTTTAAATATAATGATAATTTTTTGGAGGTGGTTTTGATAAAAAGTTGTTAAAGTTATCTTATTTTAATATATTATTTAAGAACTTCAAATGAAAGTATTTTAAAACTATTTATGAATTTTAATATTAAATTTTATAATTGTGAAAATATATTAAAATGCTAAATACAGTATCCAAAATGATACTAATTGATACTAAATTAGTTAATTTTTAAATCAAAAATAGTTAATTTAAAATTAATTTAAATTTAATATGCACAATTAAATTATATTTTTTTTTGATAAAATTAGAATATGCTTTAATAATTTTTATCTTTTATAATAATTCAAATAAACATTGCTAAATTATTGTTTTTCTATTTTAAAAAATAACGAGTAATATATTTATAAAATATGTAGTTCAATATATTTTAAATTAATTTTTAAATTTAATAATAATGTGAGTGATGCAATAATAATTAAAAAGACATGATAAGTAGTTTAATATTGTTTTAAAATATAAAATATGTAATTAAACTTGGGAAATAAAAAAGATGGGAAAATAAGGAGGGGTTATGTTGCAATATTCTCATTTTTTTGGGTGATTTTGGCCCTTTGTTGGCCGGCACCACTTTGTCAAAAAAATATTTTTTTAATCAGATACAGGGGTGCTGGCCATCAATGTGCCAGCACCCCAAAAAACATTTTGAAAAAAAATACATGGTGCCGGCCATCTAGTGTCCAAAACCCTAAAAATTATTTTTTTAATAAAAAAAAGTGGTGCCGACCATCTATTTTCCATAACTCAATCTTACCGTTTATTTCAAGTCATTTTGGTAAATGTTTTTGAACCAATGTCATTTTTGTAAATATCAATTTTTTTTGGGGTTAGATTGGTAAAATAGCCGGTTTTAGAAGGCCCACAAAACATTTAAAAAAGAATTTTATACTTGATAAAGCACACCTTATGCCAGCTAGCTTTTTAAATTCTCAAATGGCTATTATGTCTTTTAATTTTTACTTGTGGTTAGAAGGCTATTATGCCTCTTCATGCTCATTTTGTTGTTCAAGGTTATTATGCCTCTTTCTTCTCTTTCTCAAGGCAATCCAAGGATTGATGAAATCTTTTAGTCTCTCCTCCAAACTCAGCTACTTCCAAGGTTTGAGACAATGTCTTGTGTTAGCTGATGTTACTTCTAATATGTCTCCTTTTTATCACAATAGAGAATAACAAATTACAGAAGATGTGGACTTATTTTTAGTTTTGGGGACCCATTTTTCTGATTTTGGATTTGATTAGATTTTCAATTTTACTTATGATATTGAAATGGAGAATTTATTGATTTTCGATTAAATCGATTTAATTAGTTAATCTAATTTAATTTTTATTAATTTTTTTTTTTTGAGTTAAATTCATTCAACATCAAATAAATTTAAAGAACATCAATTTCTTTCTAAGAATCACCTTTTTTTCTCACCAAATATTTCCCGACAAAACCTTAAAAAAGAATTTTTAAAGAACAATTTTTTGGAATCTCTCTCTAAAGAGAAACTTGAAAAAAATAAAACCCTAGAATTCCTTTCGGTAAACAATGTGAAAACCTCTATTCTTGGAATCTAAACACCGATGTAGATTGAAAAACATATGTTGTTGAAACAATATGTGGTGTAAGAGGTTAGAGTAATTCACATGGGTGCCAAAAATCGCTAGTGGTCGTTAAATTTTTATTTTTATTTTTAATTTTTTTTTTAGAATTGTGGTGAGGTTTGATTAGAGTTTAGATAGTGGAGTGTAAGCTTGGAGTCTTCTTATTAATGGAGAGAGTTTATATAATGAAGGAGCTTGGTGCAAACCCCTCTTCCTATTGTATAGGGTTAGTAGTAAGTGTTGAAAATTTTTGGTATAGTCGTTTTTGTTGTACAATCAAAATTTGATTTTTTTCCTAAAATTGAGTGGTTGTTTTATTTATAGTAATAAACTCTTTACCTCATCCATACATTTGTTTAGGAATAAGTGGTAAAGAAAGTTCTCAATTTTCGATCAATACGATCTTCTCTACTATTCTCAAATCTCGACTTGCTTAGAGTATAGGCTCTAATCATGAACCGATGAACACTTATGAAAACTTTATTGATATTCAGTGAGATTGTCGATAACTCTCAAAGGTTAGAAACCAAAAATGAACTCTCCCATGATATAGAATTTATCTAGGAGAGTAAATATCACTAGATTTTGACAAAGTATTGACGCTTAATATGGTGTGTGTTTGACCTAGCTAATGGTCTCTATTTATATAGAATATCATAAGAGTCTTAGTTGAATAAGGTTAAACAAAATAATCATATTTTAATATAAAATACAAATATTTGTTTTTGGAAATACATAGGGGCGGTGGTAGCAGCTTGTCTCTAGGACTAAGGTCGCCACCCACTGTATGCCAGATGGGTCATTAGGCCTGTCTCATGTATTGGTATAATTATATGTGTTATTTGGTCTTTAAACCAACTCATATAATTTAACCAACCCAATAAATAACTTTTTATTCCCAAAATATTATTCATTTTAATTAAATTATTTTCTCAACTCAATTCTAATTTTGTTAAAGTCATAAAAACTTTATCGTATTAGAATATATGAGTAAGTAAATTTAATTTAACTTATTCATTAAAACTGTGATAACTTAATTAATATAATTTCTACTTCAAACTTGATACATGCACAGATGGGGTGAAATTTATTAAACTTCATCCCATCTGTGCATGTCTCAAAACTTCAATTATTTAATTACAAATAATTAAATAATAATTCAAAAAAATTAATTTAATCTCTAAGCAATCTCTAACGCATTGTCAAAAAACGTATTTAATGCATATAGTGATACATGCAATTTATTCCTCTAATTAGTCGCTATTTATTTATTTTATCTCATCAATTCAAATGCAAACCATCAAGGTTATACCGAGCTAACGGAGGGACATATTGAATATATATAATTAAGGCTCAAATAATTTGTAATTAAGTTCCGACTATTTATCTGTTAATTACAACATTATTTAGTCATAGTGTCATTCCACTAAAGTACCATGATTAAGCTCTCCCTATTAAATATCATTACGAAAGCTACTTACCGAACACTCATCCAATAAACTTGTCATATGTCTGTTACCCTCATAAGGTATCTTTAATCTTTTGGGGTTAAATTAGTTCACCCAATATGTTTTTATTTTATCTCATGGTAACTGTTATATCTTTTTTCATGAAAAAGTCAATTACTAATAAATAGTAATTAAATAATTCATCCTAGACAAATAACCTATGACCATGCTACTTTTCCATCTATCATATAATGTCAATGAGAGGATATCATTTACCCTTTATTGAGTTATAAATTCTACTATTGTAAATGAAAGCTATATCGTGCAAAAATCATATACCCAACGTACCAACTTTCAGTTGTATTACCAATTGAACTCAAGCTTTCAATACATTAAAGTATACGAATCACTCATACATAGTCCATCACTTACTTAGGATTGAGGTAAGTCACATTATGAATGTTACAAGTGAATAAATCTATAAATGAATCTAGGGGTTATTCTACTTGAGACATGTCTAATGTACTGTTAGTTCAGGCAATCACATTTATGTCTTTATCTTCTGTGAGTCATCTGCTCCAATACCCAAGATAAAAAATCTTCTATTTGGACTTAATAGATGGTATAATAGTCTTTTTAATTGATTTGCTCAATTTTGATTAGACTATGGACCATTTAGATTACCTATTAATATAAGCTGTCTTCTCGTATCATAATTTGACCAAATGATGCAACTTAATATTAGTTAAACGCTAGGTAATCAGTGAGTCAATATTTACTTGTTCATTTTGCTTTGCTTTGTATGTTTGTATAGAAATAATTTAGAGGATAAAGTTTGCATTCCCCGCGAAGTGGATGCTCCCTTCGACAAAATGTTGTAAAAAAACTCTTGAGTTTAAGGGGCCATTAAGTTTACTTAATTTCATCATTACCAAAAAATAACACTCTGGAAATCGAAGAGTTATTGACTCTGAATAACATTTGAGACATTGTTTAAAGAAAAAGAGCTCAAATGACCTCCCTCAACATATTTTGGTTCCTAAGTATAATTGAGCTGAAGAGATAGCCTCAACATGATAATGGGTGGCTTGAGATGATTTTGATAACATAATAACTAGTGACCTGTAGGAGCCTAAGGATTTTGTTTATTAAATTCTCAATCATTACAAAAGAAGACTTGTAAAGAAAAGCAGTGAGAGGTCCTTAACTAGCACTACAAATGAGGACTCAAATGATGATTTTGATGATGATTCTACGGCTTCTACAGGCAAGCCTGCTACTAAAGAGAGAATTACTAGAAAAGGCTAGGACTTTAGTGTTATGGTGACTATTTCAAGTGGTTATTTAGTTGTCCACGTGACATTTATCTATATTCTAAAAGTCATGGGTTCCAGTCTTCCCGTGCACAAAGCTCTTCAATAATCATGGTTTTCACTCGTTTAGACATCAAGATGCACCTTTAAGCTCTCCTCAAAGCCAATAGACAAATTCTTGAAGGTGCATAGCTCAAGACACCCAAAGAGGACAATACCTTCGTGTTATTGACAAAAAAAGGCACATTTTGTTGTTTTTTTATTGATGTTTAAAATATCACGTGAGTTGGTGTAAGCAGCTCTATAGAGTTTAACAATAGAAGAAATACTGAAAAGAAATACCGAAATACTGAATTGTTTGTATTAAAACATTACCTCTTGTTAAAGTGTAGGTTGTTAGTCTGTCAACAGAGTTTGTTGTATTGTTAGCAGATTAGTTAGCAACAGTTAGTCATTCTTCTATTGTATATAAGCTCTACCTCTGTCAGTTAAGAGGTAATCTTTTAATACAAACAATTCAGTATTTCGGTATTTCTTTTCAGTATTTCTTCTATTGTTAAACTCTATAGAGCTGCTTACATGGTATCAGTCGCCTTGATTCTGGAGACCTGATTCTTGTTTGCTTCTATGGCTACCAACGCTTCCCTTGACTCTGCCTCTGTCGAGCACGGCTATCCAACTTTCACCAGAGCTCAGATTGTCTAATCATTCCCTCTCCATGACACCGTTAAGTTGGCTGCTGGAAATTTTGTTCAGTGGCAGCAGCATATTCGCCTGATTATTAAAGGCTATGAACTGACCAAATTTTTGGAAGGCATGTTGTCCGCTCCACCACGTTTTGTGACATTGCCAAAGGGATCTCTCGTTCCAAATTCGGGGGCCTCGACGTTTATTCAACAAGACCGATTACTTGCATCGTGGCTCCTCTCTACCATCTCTCCTTCTCTGTTGCCTTCGTTTACAGAAACTCGCACGGCCTGTGGTGTTTGGAATATGGCCACTCGACTCTTTGCGACAGTCACCGGTACGAAACTATCACGCATCCGTTATGACCTCCATTCTCTCAAGAAAGGTACTATTTCTATTTTTGAATATGTTTCCAAAATTTAGAATATATGTGCCTTGATCGAGGCCTCTGGCTCTCGGATCTCGAATGCAGAGAAAGTCGAAGTTGTTCTTGCAGGCTTACCTCCAGAATTCGACATCGTTCTTACCTTCGCCTTCTTCTCCATTGAAACTTTTCTGTTTCAATGATTAGTAGATGTGTTGTTAGAGTATGGGACACGACTAACTTGTGCAGTTCAAGATCTTCCGCTTCAGGCCAACCTTGTGGAGTCCGCTCCGTTCTTGACGATGATGGATCCTGGTCGTGGTGGCCGTGGCAGAGGTTTTAGGAGACGCATTCAATGTCATATTTGCGACAGGTTTGGGCACTTAGCCCAGCAGTGTTATTACCACTTTGATCGTGAATATGGAGGCACCTCGACTCTGAACACGGCTTCGATCATGGCGCAGTCTGGAATTACTAGTCACGGCCCGCGCGATGCAACGTTCGAAGAGCATGGGTGGTGGTCGACTGGCAGTGCTCCATCCTTGCTTGGTGGACACGGTGGTTCGGCTTCTTTCGGTGATCCTGGGCGGTGCATCGACCCTTCGGCAGTAACCCCGATGGCGTGCCCTTATGGTTTTGAGATGGGAACCTCCCATGTGCCGTTTATCACTTTAGCCAGAATTTCTAACCCTTTTTCATTTCCTGATAATAATGCTACAGGTGGACTCAATAGTGGACATGCTACACGTGGGCCGCATGTCATGACCACAATGCCGCCACCTATGGACAACCAAATTGGGGTGCACTGTCTTGGGCTGCATGCCTTTGGGTGCTATGGTGCACCTAGGCCACATAGTACAGGCCATGGAGTTGGGCCTTATAGTAGGCCGATTAGTGGGGATCCAAGTGCTGGCCAGCATAATAGGCCAAGTGCCAATCTTGTTGGGCTTGAGGCCACTGGTAATGCTTCCGTTCAACATCATGGTGAACTAAACCGAAGGCGCGGGTTCATGATGTTGATGCCTCACCCTGCGTTGGCTTGCCTTATATTCTTGATTTTAATGCCTCGAATTTTTTAACCACGTCTAGGTCCAATGCCAATACAAATCAATATGGATCTACTTTTGATAATGAAAATTCTTATGTTCCTCTGCCTGTAGAGACCTCGTCTTGGTGTCCTGATTCTGAGGCTACACACCATGTTTGTCGAGAAGACACGGCTTTGCGTGAGTCCACGCCATACTCAGGTACATCTTCTCTTCTTATGGGTGATGGAACACCTGCAAAAATATCGTATGTTGGGAATTCAAATTTACATACAACCAGTAAAGTGCTTCATCTGTCTAATGTTTTGTGCGTGCCTAATATATGAAAGAATTTGTTGTCAGTATCTAAGTTTTATAAGGACAATAATATGTTTTTTGAGTTTCATCCATCGTATTGTATGGTTAAGGACATCCTGACTCGAGAAATTTTACTACGGGGCCACACTCGTGACGGGCTCTACTATTTTTCACCAGCTACTTCTGGCTCCTCTATCATTGCTCCGTCTGCTCTCAGTACTAGTCTTCAGCCCCCAGGTGATGATGATGATGATGTGTTTACTTTATGGCAGCGCAGACTTGGTCATCCGTCTGCTTCAGTTATTAAAAGTGTTCTTGATAAATGTAAAATTGTTTCAAATAAATTGTGCCTTGATAATATCTGTACTGCATGTCAAAAGCAGAAATCTCATAAACTGCCTTTCTCTTGTTCTACTACTGAATATAAAGATTTTTTTGACTTGGTTGTCTCTGACTTATGGAGCCCGACATTAGTTTCATGTGGCAATAATTTGTATTATATTTCGTTCATCGACATGTATAGTTGGTTTACCTGGATTTATCTTATTCAGCGTAAGTCTCAAGCCGTGGAGTGCTTTCTTCAGTTTCAAAAAATGATTCAAACTCAGTTTGGAAAAGGCGTTAAAAGGTTTCAGAGTGATTGGGGCGGTGAGTATCGTGCCTTCACGACGGTTTTGAATAATTTTGGGATAATTCATTGCTTGTCCTGCCCACATACGTCAGAACAGAACGGAGCAGCTGAGGGAAAACATAGACACGTTGTTGAGACTGGTCTTACTCTCTTGGCTCAAGCCAATCTACCTATGAATTACTGGGGTTATGCCTTTTGTAGTGCCGTCCATCTTATAAATCGTCTACCTACTCAAGTCTTGAAAGGGCAGTCTCCTTATCAAGTTCTTCATGGTCATGAACCCACATATGATCATTTACGGGTTTTTGGATGCTATTGTTTTCTGTATCTGCGTCCGTTTACACATCACAAGCTGGATTTTCATTCTCAGCTGTGCACATTCTTGGGATATAGCTCCCAACATAAAGGGTATCACCGTTTCACACCGGATGGTAAGGTCATTGTTTCTCGGCATGTTATATTTTATGAACAACGATTTTTGTTTTTTTCATCTACCGTAGCTTCAGTTGATACTAGCCCGACTGTTTCCACGTATGTTCCTCTGGTTAAGTCTATTGTCCCATGTCCTGTTGCCACAAGGGCGGGAACCATCGATAATATGCCATCTCAGTCTCGCTCTACTTTCGTAGCATCCTCTTCAAATAATCATAATCCCTCGGCCGCGTTCGAGACTATTCATGGGGATCTTCGTCTCTCGGGTTCCACAGATGATGATGGTTGTTCTGCTCAGGGACCTACTTCGGGTCTGTGCTCCTCAGCTCCTCCACCTATTCCGATGGGTAACACTCATAATATGGTGACTAGATCTAAGGCTGGGATTTTTAAACCCAAGGCTCTGACGGAAAAGATTCTTGACTATGAACCACGCACAATTGAAGAGGCATTTGCTGATCTAGAATGGAAATGTGCAGTTCAAGAGGAATTTGATGCACTTATGGCTAATTCCACTTGGGAACTTGTTCCTCTGCCCTATGGCCGGAAAGTGATAGGGTGCAAGTGGCTTTTCAGGATAAAAAAAATCTTGATGGTACGATTGCTCGGTGAAAGGCTAGACTTGTTGCGAAAGGGTGCTCGGAGGTTCCTACTTGTGATTTTAAGGAAACATTTAGCCCAGTGGTCAAACTTGCAACTATTCGAACCATATTGACGGTTGCTGTTTCTCATGGCTGGCAACTTCGTCAAGTAGATGTTAATAATGCCTTTTTAAATTGTGATCTCACTTACGAAGTCTTCATGCAACAACCTTCAGGTTATGTTCAGACCGGTCCGGATGGGGAACAGTTGGTGTGTCGTCTGACAAAAGCTTCGTAGGGGTTGCGTCAAGCTCCACGCGCTTGGTTTAACAAGTTAAATGAGTTTCTTGTTTCTACTGGATTTCTTACGTCCAAGTCTGATGTATTCTTGTTTGTTCGTGTAACGACCGAATCTATTATTTATGTTCTAGTTTATGTAGGTGATATTATTGTTACAGGGAGTACGACTGATAGTATAAATAGTTTTGTTCAACTGTTACATAGTGAGTTCTCCCTGAAGGACATAGGGGATCTTCATTACTTATTGTGTATTAAAGTCACTAAGTCTGCCACTGAAGTCTACACTTATGCCAGCGTAAGTACATCAGAGATCTTCTTAACAAGAGTTCCTTACCTAATGCAAAGAGTGTTCATACTCCATTGGTCAGTTCGTCCATGTTGTCTAAAGATGAACTTGATTTATTTTTTGTCCGTGAAAAAGTAGCTGATGGTTCGCTTGTTGTTGGTGAAGTACCAGCATGTGACCAGGTTTCTTTTTCACCAACAACAAGCTAACCATCAGCTACTTTTTCACGGAAAAAAAATAAATCAAGTTCAATATGCTTGAACTTGGAGTGTAATACTGGATTAGCGGCAACTGTAACGACACTAGAATTGTCACACCAAATAGTAAGAGAATCAGCAGATTGGATCTTTAACTCTTTTAGTAGAGAGACTAACCATGTAATATCACTGGTAGTGGCAGCAAGATTTCGATATTCTGCTTTTGTCGTTGATCGAGATACGACTTGTTACTTTTTCGAACACCAAGATATGGGTGTATCACCGAAGTACACACAAAACCCTATCGTAGACCAACGATCATCAAAATCCAATCCCCAGTTAGCATCAGCATAGCCAACTAGAGGCAACCTATCGAACGGACGGAAAACTAAACCATGATCAATAGTCCCACGTAAATACCGTAAGATTCTTTTCAAAGCCACCAAATGAACTGAAGTAGGTGCATGCACAAACTGACATGCACGATTTACTGTATACGCAATATATGGTCGGGTCAATACTATATATTGAAGAGCACAAGCAAGACTTCGATACTCTGTAGGATCAACAAGATGCTCGCCCTCATCTTTAGACAATGTGGAGGAACTGATGAAGTATGAACACTCTTTGCATTAGCTAAGGAACTCTTGTCAAGAAGATATCTGATGTACTTACGCTGGCATAAGTGTAGACTTCCAGTGGCAGACCTAGTGACTTTAATACCCAAGAAGTAATGAAGATCCCACATGTCCTTCAGGGAGAACTCACTATGTAACAGTTGAACGAAACTATTTATATTGTCAGTCGTACTCCCTATAATAATAATATCATCTACATAAACTAGAACATAAATAATAGATTCGGTCGTTACACGAAAAAATAAGGATGCATCAGACTTGGATGTGAGAAATCTAGTAGAAACAAGAAACTCCTTTAACTTGTTAAACTAGGCGCGTGGAGCTTGACGCAGCCCGTACAAAGCTTTCGTCAGACGACACACCAACTATTCCCCATCCGGACCGGTCTGAACATAACATGGAGGTTGTTGTATGAAGACTTCATCAGTGAGATCACCATTTAAAAAGGCATAATTAACATCTACTTGACAAAGTTTCCAGCCACGAGAAACAGCAACCGTCAATATGGTTCAAATAGTCGCAGGTTTGACCATTGGGCTGAATGTTTCCTTAAAATCACACCCAGGAACCTACGAGCACCCTTTCGCAGCAAGTCTAGACTTTCACCGAGCAATCATACCATCAGGATCTTTCTTTATCCTGAAAAGCCACTTGCACCCTATCACTTTCCAGCCATGGGGCAGAGGAACAAGTTCCCAAGTGGAATTATCCATAAGTGCATCAAACTCTGCTTGAATGGCACATTTCCATTCTAGATCAGCAAATGCCTCTTCAACTGTGCGTGGTTCATAGTCAAGAATCTCTGCCGTCAGAGCCTTGGGTTTAAAAATCCCAGCCTTAGATCTAGTCACCATATTATGAGTGTTACCCGTTGGAATAGGTGGAGGAGCCGAGAAGCACAGACCCGAAGCAGGTCCCTTGTAACACCCCTTACCCGTATTCAACGCCAGAACCGGGTTCGAGGCATTACCGGACTTAACATACTTAATCATACAAAATCGGGCCATAAATTTTCATTCCAACTTAAAGCTTTTCATTCGTATTCATAACGTCCCTATTATGGGCCTACGAGACCCGAAACATACATATAAGGTGGTTTGGGACTGAATCGGAAGCTAGCGAACACTTAGAAAATTTTTACTCAAAACAGGGCCACACGCTCGTGTCTATGGCCCGTGTCCCTCACACGGCCATGACACGCCCGTGCCTTAGCCTGTGTGTGAAAACCTTGAAATTCTGTTTATGACGTCAGTAGATATATAAGGTCATACGGTCGAGACACACGCCCGTGTGCTAGGTCATGTGGCGAATTTAATTATCGCAATTAATGTGCAGACTTCACACGGCCTAGGAACACGCCCATGTCCTAAGGCCGTGTCCTTCACACGGTTGAGACACATGACCGTGTCTCTGCCCGTGTGTTTACTACTGGGCATTCTATTTTACTAAATTTTAGATGCAGAGACACACAGCCTATCAACACGCCCACGAGGCTGACTGATAAACCATAATTTACACATATTTTAACCCCATGCTTGGCTTAATTTTGGATGAATTCTCATTATATTTGATGAATTCGATGCTCCTAATCTCGTAATTTCATGTTTTATACTCAGAAGGGCTTAGGAGTCGAAAAGATCGAGAAATGGGCCAAAAAGGGACAAAATAGGCCTACATAGGAAATCAACACGGCCTAGACTATCGACCACGGGCAGATCACACGGCCGTGCAAGGCGAGCAGACTTGACCACGGCCGAAGGAGTCCACCACGGGCGTGTCCCTGCCGAAATTAGGATGAATTCTATTCGGAATGGGATACTTGTGGGCCAAGTAAGGCATCTCAAAGCCTATATAAACACCCTAGGAGGCAACCTAAAAGGAGGAGGTCGACAGGATGTCGAATAGACGCCGAGTAGAAGGAGGAAATACTCCAAGACAGCCGTCGAAAACAGCTTAGGAGAAGGATCTCCATCAAGACTGAGGATCTCCCATCAAGTTCTTTAGAAGTTTTTGGGTTTTCTTATGTTTTGTTGTTTTCCCTATTCTAATATGTTTCCCTCTTTTAGTATGAACTAAATCCCTTAAATATCTAAGGGGATGAAACCTAAGACAGATCTTGTTATTATTTGATTTATGAGATAAATACTTGTGCTTATTCTTAATTGTGAGTTCTTATTCTTGTTTTGATAATTCAGGTTATTGATTCAAGTCGAATGTGCTTATTCAGTGGAGCAAAAGTCCCTGTCTAAGAGTAGATCAACACAATTAAGTCGAGTTGATTGCAACCCTAGAAATAGGGCGACAAAAATCTGCCGGATTAGGGTCAAACCTAATAAGGGAATCCATAGATCGAGTTAATGCGACAATAGGGGTTTTAATTAGAAAGAGATTTCAATTAATCAACCTAGAGTCAGTGATGCGTCGTTGAAAGCACCAAATATATCCTATTCCTTGCAAAATAATGAAAATAACAGTAAAGGGCAAGTAGGGTCGAATCCTCGAGGGATGGATTATACGAATACTTGTTTCTCAAAAATCTGGCGATTCGTGCTCAAGAAAACCTGCGTTCTCAAAAAAATAAAAATAAATGAATTAAAAGGTTGGATCTGAAACGAAAAAAAAAAAAAAAAAACAGAATTGAGAAGTCGAATGGAAATTGTGAAAATTAAAAATAAAAAGTAGAGTTGAGATAAAGAAATTCTTATGGGGAGATTCCAGCCTCCGGTTGCCTCGATCCGCCTTGGGCTCAATCCTTGGCTTTTATATGATCCTTTTCAAACCGAATAAGCCAGTTATAGTGGAAGAGGACGCCTACGGCCACCAGCTCCAAAGATTTAGACTTCAATTTGGTGGAACCTGACTCTAGTCAACAATCGCCCTTATGGGATCATCTATGCTAGATCAACGTTTCTCAATGGCGAATCCCACGCCATTTTGTCTCTTGGGCTCACCAACCTCTGATGCAGTAAGCTAACGAACCGACTGTGTAACCTTCTCAAAATATACAAAGTGGTCGTTCCTTGCACACGTTGAAAAGATCACTTCTTAAGGGACATGGATAGAAGCGTCAGCCCCGTAATACGGAGAAACGATGAATACCCTATTGAGAAGGCTAAGTGCGGATTCTAAACCTCAAGAACCCTTTTTTGGGGATTTTCGGCAACCTTTGGCTAGAAGGGTTTTAGTGGTTCATAATTGTGGTGGAAAAGAAAATAAATATAAAATGGAAGTTTTATTAAAAGGGAAAATGGAAAGAACAAAAGCCTTATGGGGAGAGAGTTTCTGAGAAAAGATGAACCACAAAACTGAGTCACTTCATCCCCTATTTATAGTGCTAAGATAGATAGACTAGTCCTACTTAAATTCCTAAAGATAATTACAAATAATCAAAGATAAATAAAGATAAATAAAATAAATCCTAAATTAAATAATCCTTAATAATTATCTTAATATTAATTATCCTAATATAATTAAAATAGAGTCTGATAGAATAAAATCTCTTCTTTTTGCATTTCAGCCCTTGTGTCCTTCATGCTTACACTTTTGGCATCAACTTTTCCATGTGTCGCACATTGGCCCATTTTATCTCTAAATTCACGCTTTTGGCCCTTAATTTCTCTTTTGCTTCCAATTTAGCCCCTATAAGATAAAAGACCATAAATAGCCCAAATTAGTATAATCATACTCAAAATAAATATGCAATTAACACATAAAAACATGACGTTCTAGAGTATTATCAGTCAGCTGTTAGTAGCCTTGAAAGAGGTATTAATATAATTTAGGGATTTCTACGGATTAAGCCAAATGAATAAATCGCATGAATCAAAAGTAATAAGTGAAGTCTAGGTGGATTCTTCCTTAGGTATTGCCTATCTCATATAAGTTGTCCAAAAGTATTTTCCCCAATTTACTCTCTGTCGCGTTCATAGTTAGTTAAATTAGTTAATAAATTTTAGATTAAAAATAAATCCCCTTAATTATTAGGCTAGATAATAAAAAGATAGTTAATACTATTGCTCTTGGTCTTTGAGGATACAATATTCCGGACTCACCACAGCTATACTACTGTTCGATAGGTGCGCTTGCCTTTGTCGAAATAATAGTTAGTTTCGAGCTCCATCACTTACCGTGTGTCACACACGCCCGTGTGTCTACCCGTGTGGACAAATATAAGGATTTTTACCAAGTCATTTGCCACCCTGAAAAACAACCACACTTATATTAATTTCAGCAACACATAAAATAGCAATAATGCATCTCTAATATCCACAATCAAAACATCCACTCCTTAATTTCACATATTACTCATTCAATTGTGCAAGCTTGCACTTCATGAATTTCATCATCATTGAATAGATATAACTTAACTAGTATTGGCCAATTCCAATGGCCATTTACAAAATGAAATAAGTAACATTAATAGCCAACACATTGGCCAACCAATATGACATATAACAAAATGACCAAGTTCCTATACATGCCATACCCAAAATAATCGAACTTTACTATACCCAAAAGAATAGCTTGATAGTGTGAGTCGAGCTCCGACATCTTTTGATCCCCGAGCTAGCTTGGCGATACTACAAGAAAAAGGAAAAGAGAGGGGGTAAGCTTAAAGCTTTGTAAGTTTGCATGCAATAGATAACAACATAGAATGTTGTAATAACATCCATATATTACGTTACGAATTAACACAAAATTCTAAAACAACATTGACATGGCTTACTCATGATCACTCTTACCAACCACATATCACATACCAGACTCATTTCTCATGAGTTTCGCATAGGTACCTGTATCACTCCATCACACAACTTTAGCTCTTTTTCCATCTTTAATATAAACCTTAATTCTTTACCCCGTTGATCCACTTGGAATATCGAAAGATACTCGGAAATTGTCATACACGTAGTAAGATGCCAATGCCATATCCCAGATATAGTCTTACATGGGATCACATGTCGATGCCGATGCCATATCCCAGATATGGTCTTATACGGGATCTCATATCGATGTCGACGCCATATCCCAGATATGGTCTTACACGAGATCACATGTCGATGCCATGTCCCAGACATGGTCTTACACGATTTCATACCGAAGCCAGGTCCCAAACGTGGTCTTACACGGAATCACTATTCGATGCCGATGCCATATCCCAGATATGGTCTTACACGGGATCTCAATTCGGTGCCGAGGCCATATCCCAGATACGGTCTTATACGGGACCTTATTAATCTAATGTCATGACAAGGGTATCTTTTCTATTCCTAAGGTTCAACCGGGACTTCGATATAGTAAATCTTCATCATTTTATTCATCGAGACCTCATTAACCAATTTCATAAAAAGAATATAAATTTCATGTAATATCAAGCATTTAAATACATAATAACATAATGTTGATTTATTACACACAAACTTACCTCGATATCAAAATATAGATAATTGTTCAATTTAGTCTACCACATTGTTCTTTCATCGGTTTAGGTCCGGACTTCGTGTTTCTTGATCTATAATGAAAAAGTTCACTTATTTAATTATCACATTGACTAAAACAGCCCATGAATCATACTTTGGAAAAAATTATAAATTTTCCCCTAAACTTTCACATATTTGCAAAATGGTCCCTAGGCTCGTATGATGAAATATACTCATTTTCTTGGTTACCCAAGCCTAGCCGAACCTATCTTAAGCTTATAATAACTCACGTTTTCCTTAAAAATTGATTTTTACTACACATTTTATCACTTTTACAAATAGGTCCTTTTTAGGTGTTTCCATGTAAAAATCACTTAGAGAAAGATGTTCATCACACATCAAACTTCCATATTCCTCCATTAAACATCAAAATACATGCATATCATACATGGGTAAGTTTTTGAACATGAACTCTAGCTTAAAGTATAGCTAGAAATAGATAAATCGAGTTACGAGGATCTCAAAAATGTAAAGAACATTAAAAACGAGGCTAGGATGCACATACTTTGAGCTTGAAAATGAACAAAACCCTAGCTATGTCTTCTCTTCAATTTTTTGCACTTAGGGAAGAAGATGGAGACCAATTTTGACTTCTTTTCCCCTTTTTATTAATTTATTAACTAAATGACCAAATTGCAAAAATCGAGATTTTTCCCTTCCATGTCCATTTTTGTCCATCATGAGATATAATGGTCTAATTACTAAATAAGGACCTCTAATAAATTTTCTAATGCTATCTCATACTTAAAACTTCTAGAATCTCATATTTTTCAATTTTTGCAATTTAGTCTTAAAAGATAAATTGATCACTAAATCATAAATTTTCTTCATGAAATTTTCACACAACCATGCAAACATGTCATAGACCTCATAAAAACCATAAAACATATATTTCTACTTCGAATTTGTGGTCTCGCAACCACTATTCTGACTAGGCCCTAAATCGGGCTGTTACATCCCTGAGCAGAACAACCATTATCATCTGTGGAACTCGAGAGACGAAGATCCCCATGAGTAGTCTCGAACATGGCCGAGGGATCATGATTATTTGAAGAGGATTGTAACAGCCCAGTTTTAGCTAAATCAGAACAGTGGTTTTGGAACCACAAATCCGATGTTAGAAAATTATTTTAATATTATTTTTGGTGCTTACAGCATGATAGCATGTATGTGTGAAAATTTCGTGAGCTAATTTTATCGTTTAATTGCTCAATTTGAGAAAAATGACTAAATCGCGTAAAATGCAAAAGTAGCATTCTACTTGTTAAAGGTGTCAAATAGCTTTGGCTTTTAAATATGATGGACTTAAATGGTAATTAGACCATTTTAAATGTTAGTGGACTTATATAGACATTAATTGGATGATATTAAATGATTTATAATAAGGTTAGTTTAGTAATTTGGTTATTAAAGGTTAAAATAAATAAAACAAAGCTAATTAAAGCTTCATTCTCATCTTCATGCACCGAAAATTAAAAGAATAAGAAGCTAAGATAGGGTTTTTCTTTTGGCTAGGCAAATTCAAGCAATTAAGGTATGGTTTTTAATCCGTTTTTGATGATTTTTATGTTTTTGTAATCGTTGCAGCTCAATCTAGCTAGCCCGTACCTTTAATTTCGAAACTATTAAAGATTTTAAGAGTTACCATTGATGATTTTATGTATTCTTTGGTATTTGAAGATGAAATATGAAAGCTTGATGATAGTTTTACATGTTTTATTAAGTGATTTTTGATGAAAATGCATAATAGGGATTAAATTGTAAAATATGCAAATTTAGTGGTTGAAATGTGAAATAAATGAAATTTTTGGGCTTCTAGGGACCTATATGTAATTCGGCCAAGCTTGGGTTTTGTTGAATTGTGTGAATTTTGTGTATTTGTGAAATAGGGACTAAATTGATTAAATGTGAAAGTTTAGGGGCTAATATGTAAAAATGCCCGAATGAGTAATTTTGGACTAAGTTGAATGAGTAGATGAATAAATAATTTAATTTTGAATTCAAATAGATCAAGAAAGAAAGAATTCGGATTTAGATCGGGGGAAAAGCAAGGTTGTCGAATAGTCAATCCGATCCGTCAATTCCGAATACGAGGTAAGTTCGTATGTAACAAGCTCTATTATAATTTTATTTAAATGCTTTTGATTATGCATAAATTGTAAATACTAGACTAAGGACTTGTTCGACCATGATTCGACAACGATTCGACAGTAATTCGAAATGATTCGACTATGATTTGGTATTGGAAATTCCCGGTTGAACCTTAGGAATAGTCTAGGATATTAATGACATGTCATTAGAGTATTAAGTTGGATTCGGGCCATGATATCGACACTTCGGGTGCGAGTTATACCTTGATTTGGCTACGGGCCATGGTATAGGTATTTTGGAGAGGAGTTACCTTGATTTGGCTACCGGCCATGGTATAGGTACTCCGGGATAAGTTACCTTGATTTGGCTACGAGCCATGGTATAGGTACTGTAACACCCCAAACCCAGCCTAGATGTTATGGCCGAATCTGGCGATATCACATAGTAGTGTGTTTCGAAAGGTGAGTTGCCGTCAAAAACCTCTTTTATATAACCTCTTTACATTACCTTATGTTAATTCTAGGACGTGTCGTTCATTTTCAAAACGTAATTCATTATCACAGAGTTATTCTCTTTCAAAACGTTATTAATTTTCAAAACGTCACTCATGGCGGAAGCTTTTAAAAATAGTTTGCGTATTTGAGTGTATTTTTTTAAAACGTTTGATTCTTTTTTTAAAAATCGATTATCCCTATTACTAGCAGTTATAAATCAAAACAATAAAAATCCCAATTTAAAAATAAAAATCCAAAGAGGCCATGATACAGTAAAATACCCCAACATAAAATCAAAATCATAATTAAGTACAAGGTAGAATGAAGTAGGTCGTGTGGCCACCGCTGAGTCCTCCGATGCACCGATCCACCTATGTCTGGGGATTACCTGTACAGATAAATCAGAAGGGTGAGTTTACGAAAAATCAGTGTGTAATCCCATGTACACAAACAGACATGAAGCAATCGCATTCTGGGCCTAAGCCCTTTTCAATATCAGATTCAGTTTCAGTTAGGGCCTTAGCCCATCTCAGTACAGGTGCAGTCATGCATTAGGGCCTTGGCCCATTACAATATCAGTATCAGATATGAAATCACAAAGTCCTACCCAGCCAGCCTCTACACTCTATCTTCGTCCAACCCTACACTCCATGTGGGGATATAATGAACCCACCTATCCTTACACTTCAAGTAGTACCGAATGCGGCACTATACTGATAATATGCACTGTTTGCGCGAAGAAGTTAGGCTCGAAGCCTTTCAGTACACTTCCTCTGATCAATATCAACCCATCCCCATGCAATGCATCATACAATCATGTCACGCCAAATCATGGTATCATACTTATATTTGGTACAGTTTTAACAGCATGCTCAATAGACAGTTATACATATATATATATCGTATAAGGGTATAACGGTCATTTAATCATTTCAGTCAATCAGGGGTCTAAGTATGCTTACCGACCCTTCCGTAGGTTCACAATCGTCTCGGGCGACCAGTGCAACCTTAGCAGCAAAACAGTAAAAATGGCCCCACATGCTCATGTTGTCGCCCGCGTGGGCCCATACACCCGTGTGGCCTACACGACCCAAAATGGCCTTGTCCGTGTGGATCACACGGCCTGGCCCAATAATCCCACACACCCGTGTGGGCCCACACGCCCGTGTGGCCAACACGACCCAATTCGGTCCGGCCCATGAATCGCACATGGCCAGCCTCATCGATCGCATGCCCGTGTTCGATCACATGGCCTACCACACGGGCGGCCACATGTCCGTGTGGCGTCGACAATCACATTTTTCAGCTTTTCGGCGATTTTCATTTTCAGAGTTGTGTTTACACACCTGATTTCGTTAGTAATTAAACCACACTCCGAGTACTCCAAAACCTAGATTCAACCAAAACGTCATTAGTCAACTACTTAATTCGTTATTCAATCAAAGCCTAATGAAGTTAAGAATCGATCAATAATTGAAACCCCCTTACCGAAATCAACCGAAAACACACCCTCAGATTCTTGAAGCTGCACCAACCAAGCCTTGATCTCCACCTAAAACGAGAGTCACAAAACCTTTTCGTTAAACCTTAAATCAAATTTCCTTATAACTTCAATTAAACCATACTTACCTATCAACACAACCCTTCATTCAGTATCTTATAAAACGAGACAACAACACATAAATCACTTACCAAACTGATGATAGCGCAGAGTGCAATTTGACAATGCAAGAGAGAACGAATCAAGATGAGGAAACAAAGACTGAAAAGAGGTAAACAGAGGGGGTGACGGCAAGAATAGGAAAAAGATAACGATGGAAAAGGAAGTGCAAAGCCGAAAGGGGACAGAAGATAAAACAGAACTCACCTAGCAATATTTGGCCAAGGAGAGGAGCAAGAAAACACACGGTCGGCTTGAGGGGAATGGAAACTAGTGTCATAATTTTAGGAACAGAGAGGGGAACCAAATTTTGAAAACAAGGCAGCAAGTGGAGGATTTTCAGCTGACAACAAAAAGGTGAAAAAGAAAAAAATAAAAGATGGAGAGGGGAAGATTCGACCAAGGGAAGAGGGGAACGTTTGCTCACATTTTTCTCTGAAGAGTAGAAATTTTTGGGAAGCACAGAATTCTACTCAATCCCCACTACCCCATAAATCCCTCAATTAACTCTCCCTATCCCTAAATTCACTCCCACACTTTCCCACACCCCTCAAACACTCCAAACCGTCCACTACTCACCCCACTCTCTTCAGAATTCTGACTCCACTCAAACACTTCCACGGCATCTAGCAAAAATAAATCTTTCGTTCGCGCAGAGACTCGAACTCCTGACCCTCAACATAACTAACCCTCCACTTATCCACCAGACCAGCAGGCCCATTCTGACATATTTTACCAACATATATTTATAAGCCTACTGATTAGAGATAGGGGTTTATTCATTTAAAAACAAAAATTTACCCAAGCTAATGCTTGAACTTGGGACCTCTCAGACATTTCCCAAAACACTTAACTAGTGAAACATACATACAATTGTGTCACAAACATACGAAAATAAATATATAAGAGATTTTTGGGGCGTTACAGGTGCTTATCTATTGAGATCCTTGAATATCTGACTTCTATTCCGAATGGTTCAAAGGGAAATTGAAAGATGTGGACTAGAATGAGATTGGTACGAGTTGGTACATGTATGTACGTAAAGTTTATAAACATTGAATCCACGAAATGGATGAATTCTTGGTAAGCTAGTGAATAAATTATCAAATGGCTTGAGATTTAATGTATTTGTGTTATCTTGAATTTCTATTGTTTGAATTGTGAATGAATGGTGAAGTTGCTCATTACGTTAATACGAACTTACTAAGCTGTGAAGCTTACTTTGTGTTATTTTCTTATATTTTATAGAGAATCAAGGCTAGCTCGGATCCGGGAGTCGTCGGGAACATCATCATACTATCTGACATCTATTTGGTACTTTTGAGTTGAGTAAATATGGTATATGGAATGCATAGGCTAGTTGTGGTATTTTGGTTGTGATTAGCCATGTGAGTTGGCTTGTAAATGTTGTTAATATTGATGTGTGTTTAACTATTAGAAATGGCTTGTAAATGTATATGTTTTGGTTGTATATATAGCCATGAGTGATGGCTTACTTTGGCATGTTTGGTATGAATATGGTTATGGTTTTATAGTTGCAAATGGTTAATTGAATTATGGAGTATAATGCTTTGATGAAGTATGATTTTAGAAGTCGAGTTGATAAGTATTTGAATAGGTAATTGGCATTGAATTGAGTATTGAACTTGGTTGAAATGAATAAGGTATAAAATGTGTATTTGTTGATGATTTTGGTTATCTAATTGTATGATGAAAGGGTACCATTTGGTTGTTTTGGGTGAGCATGAGCAAGGGTGGCAAATTGGCCTTGAAAATGGCCTATTTTTGTCCACACGGGCAGAGACACGGGGGTGTGTCTCAGCCGTGTGCGACACACGGTCATGCTACACGGCCGTGTGTCCCCTAGTGTTGATATTAAAATGAAGTCAGTATGCTCCACACAGTCTCACACACAGGCGTGTGACCAGCCGTGTGGTACAAGTAAGTATACCCCCTAATTGGCATACGGCCTAGCACACGGGCGTGTGACTTAGCCGTGTTGCATAAGTCAGTATACCCTACAGGTTTGGCACGGCCTAACACACGGCCTGGCACACGGGCGTGTATGGCCACTTCGAAGGGTACACGGGCTAGACACACGGGCGTGTGGTTGGCCGTGTAACCCAAGCCAGTATGTATGCCCTGTTTTTACACGGCCTGAGATACGGGCGTGTCTGGAGCTGTGTGAGGCACACGGCTTGTTCACACGAGCGTGTGACCCCTGAATGATTGAAAAATTTCTAAGTTTTCCAAGAATTTTGTATGTTATCGGTTTAGTCCCGAACCACTTTTAAAACATATTTAAGGCCTCGTAGGCCCTTATAAGGGACAATGTGATTGTATTAAATGATTTATGAGAATGAATGCTTTATGTTTGATAAATGTACGCTATATGTTGTGAATTGATCGGTAATACCTCGTAACCCTATTCTGACAGTGAATACGGGTGATGGGTGTTACAAGGATGGTACGAAAGTAGAGTGAGACTGAGATGGCATATCATTGATGGTTTCCGCCCTTATGGCAACAGGACATGGGACAATAGACTTAACTAGAGGAACATACGTAGAAACGGTCGGGCTAGTATCAACTGAAGCTACGGTAGATGAAGAAAACAAAAACTGTCATTCATCAAATATAACATGCTGAGAAACAATGACCTTACCGTCCGATGTGAGACAGTGATACCCTTTATGTTGGGAGCTATATCCCAAGAATGTGTACGGCTGAGAACAAAAATCCATCTTGTGATGTGTAAACAGACGCAGATACGAAAAACAACAGCATCCAAAAACCCGTAAATGATCATATGTGGGTTCATGACCATGAAGAACCTGATAAGGAGACTGCCCTTTCAAGACTTGAATAGGTAGACGATTTATAAGACGGATGGAACTACAAAAGGCATAACCCTAGTAATCCATAGGTAGATTGGCTTGAGCCAAGAGAGTAAGACCAGTCTCAACAACGTGTCTATGTTTTCGCTCAGCTACTCCGTTCTGTTTTGACGTATGTAGGCAGGATAAGCGATGAATTATCCTGAGATTATTCAAAACCGTCGTGAAGGCACGATACTCACTGCCCCAATCACTTTGAAACCTTTTAACGCCTTTTCCAAATTGAGTTTGAATCATTTTCTGAAACTGAAGAAAGCACTCTACGGCTTGAGACTTACGCTGAATGAGATAAATCCAGGTAAACCGACTATACATGTCGATGAACAAAATATAATACAAATTACTGGCACATGAAACTGATGCCGAGCCCCATAAGTCAGAGACAACCAAGTTAAAAAAATATTTATATTCAGTAGCAGAACAAGAGAAATGTAGTTTATAAGATTTCTCTTTTTGACATGCAGTACAGATATTATCAAGGCATAATTTATTAGAAATAATTTTACATTTATCAAGAACACTTTAACAACTGAAGCAGACGGATGACCAAGTCTGTGGTACCATAAAGCAAACACATCATCACCATCACCTGGGGGCTGAAGACTAGTGTTGAGAGCAGACAGAGCAATGACAGAGGAGTCAGAAGTAGCTGGTGAAAAATAGTAGAGCCCGTCACGAGTGTGGCCCCGCAGCAAAATTCCCGAGTCAGGACGTCCTTAACCATACAATATGATGGATGAAACTCAAAAAACACATTATTGTCCTTAGCAAACTTAGATACTGACAATAAATTCTTTCGTATATTAGGCACGCACAAAATATTAGACATATGAAGCACTTTACTGGTTGGCAAAGAAGTATTACCAGTGGCCTCAAGCCCAACAAGATTGGCACTTGGCCCATTATACTGGCCAGCACTTGGATCCCCACTAATCGGCCTACTATAAGGCCCAACTACATGGCCTGTACTATGTGGCCTAGGTGCACCATAACACCCAAAGGCATGCGGCCTAAGATCGTGCGCCCCAATTTGGTTGTCCATAGGTGGCAGCATTGTGGTCATGACATGCGTCCCACGTGTAGCATGTCCACTATTGAGTCCACATGTAGCATTATTATCAGGAAATGAAAAAGGGTTAGAAACCTTGGCTGAAGTGTGAAACGGCACATAGGAGGTTCTTATCTCAAAACCATAAGGGCACGCCATTGGGGTTACTGCCGAAGGGCCAACGCACCGTCCAGGATCGCCGAAAGAAGCTGGACCACCGCGTCCACCAAGCAAGGACGGAGCCGACCACCACCCATGCTCTCCGAACGTTGCATCACGCAAGCCGTGACCAGCAATTCCAGATGACGCCATGATCGAAGCCGTGTTTAGAGCCGAGGCACCTCCGTATTCACGATTAAAGCGGTAATAACACCGCTGGGCTAAATGTCCAAACCTGCCGCAAATCTAACATTGAATACGATTCCTAAAACCTCTGCCACGTCCACCAGATAACGAATGGCCACCACAACCAGTATCTATCATCGTCGAGGATAGAGCGGACTCCACAAGGTTGGCCTGAAGTGGAAGATCTTGAACTGTACGAGTTAGTCACGTCTCATACTCCAACAACACATCTACTAATCGTTGAAACGGTAAAGTTTCAATGGAGAATGAGGCGAAAGTAAGAACGGCGTCAAATTCTAGAGTTAGGCCTGCAAGAACAACTTTGACTTTCTCTTCTTCCGAGATCCGAGATCTAGAGGCCTCGATCAAGGCGCATATGTTCTGAATTTTGGCAACATATTCAGAAATACAAAGAGTACTTTTCTTGAGAGAATAGAGGTCATGACGGATGCGTGATAGTTTCGCACCGGTGACTGTCGCAAAGAGTCGAGTGGCCATGTTCCAAACATCATAGGCCGTGCGAGCGTCTATAAACGAAGGCAACAGAGAATAAGAGATGGTAGAGAGGAGCCACGATGCAAGCAACTGGTCTTGTTGAATAAACACCGAGGCCTCCGGATTTGGAACGAGAAATCCTTCTGGCGATGTCACAAAACATGGTGGAGCGAACAACGTGCCTTCCAGAAATTCGGTCAGTTCATAGCCTTCAATAATCAGGCGAATATGCTGCTACTACTGAACAAAATTTCCAGCAGCCAACTTAATGGTGTCATGGTGAGGGAATTGATTGGACAATCCGAGCTTCGGTGAAAGTTGGACAGCCGTGCTCGACAAAGGCAGAGTCAGGGGAGGCGTTGGTAGCCATAGAAGCAAACAAGAATCAGGTCTCTAGAATCACGGTGACTGATACCATGTAAGCAGCTCTATAGAGTTTAACAATAGAAGAAATACTGAAAAGAAATACCGAAATACTGAATTGTTTGTATTAAAAGATTACCTCTTAACTGTACAGAGGTAGAGCTTATATACAATAGAAGAATGACTAACTGTTGCTAACTAATTTGCTAACAATATAACAGACTCTGTTAGCAGACTAACAACCTACACTTTAACAGTTGGAAATTGTTCTCTTTGAGTGATGTTGAGTTGAAGAACAACCATTGGAGCACCCTCAAAGTTTTTTCCCCTGACTTTAAAGAGAATTAGGGGGCATCTCTTAATGCTTGAATAGGCAAAACCTGAAGATCTTTGCACATAAAGAGATGATTTCATTTGTTCAATCATCAAAATGTTCCCACAAACTCTCATTAGAATTATAGGAAAAAATCTCAAGAATGCATTGCTTTTCAATAGTTGCTTTTTAGCACAATAGTAATAAAAGTTAAATTTATTAGGTTGTTTGATGTTTCACATATCAACAAAAAAAATTCAAGTTCAAGTCTCCTCATACACAATAGCAGTCATGGTTTTACTTGTTCAGGCATCGAAATGCACCCCAACTTTCTTCAAAACTGAAGGATAAAACCTTAAAGGTGTGTTGCTTTTTAGCACAACAACGCTAAAAAAGAATAATTCCTTCTTTGTATGATGTATCACACATCAACAAAAAGGATTGGAGTGTTGACTTGGGGTGTGCTTGGTTAGGTAAAAAATAGAGAGATGGAAGAAGGGAGAGGAAAAGTGGAAAAAATTGGATTTGGAGTGTACTTGGTAGGAAAGAAAGGAGAGAAAATTAGGTTTCTTTCCAATTTGTTATCTTTCCACTCTATCGAACAAAACTTTAGTGATCCATTTTCTCACTTAAAAAGAATTTCCAGAATTTGTTTTATTACATTAACAACTAGAGGTAAAGCTAGGAAACAAATTTAAGGGGGTGAAATTAAATTGTCTATATCTTTATAATTTTTAAAAGATTAAATTAAATTTTTATTATTTTTAGGGGGTCAAAATATAATTTTATATTTATTAATTTAAAATTTTATAAAATTTAAAAGACCAAAATGACAATTTCCATTTTTAGGGTGCCGGGCACCTGCCAGCGTCCCCCAAAATCCGACACTGTCAACAACATTTAAGGCATGGTAAAAGTTAAAACGTAAGAGAGATGGAAGGAAGAGTGAAGTGAGCAGGTGCTAAAAGAAAAGCATCACGACTACTTTTGCTTAGAGATGAAATAGAAACACTCGACACTCCCATCTCTTACATAGCATAAGTCAGCAACACCAACTTGTTGCACTTCAACCTAAGCAATACGACAAATTTTGTTCAAATCTCAGTTAATAAATTTTGTCTTTAAACACCTTCCTAAGAGGCTCTCTTTACAACTAAGATCTCCGGATTATATTCTCATATTTTACCAATTCTACTTTCATAAAATCAGTGGTTGGTAATCCTTTAAATCTTTGTCCACTTCTTTTTGCAATGACAGGTTTTTATAAAATATATGATAACATCCGTTTTTTTTTTTTTTTGTTTATTTTGAATGTAAATTTGGGTGACAAGATATCATTATCAATAACATGTTTGAGATATTTTACTAAAGGAAGAATTGTGTTTTGACTCTCCGGCCAACTCAATTCAATGGTGAAAAGCATGGGCTTGATGGCCTTGACCCAATTTAACCCACAGTTTTTTTGTCAAATTCATTCCTCATCGGAAACCAGATACAAACACAACCTGGAAGATTGTAATTACGAACAAAAATCCAAACACCGAATGGCTACTGCCTTCCACGTTTCCCTTCATGCACCCATAGTTCACAAACTGAAACCCACAACGCCCCCGCCCTCCCCACCGTCGCAGTTCATTCACTCGGCGACACCTCCGCCCTCCGTACACGTCATGTACTCCATTACCATGTGCATTTTCACTCACCTCTCTGGTAAGCATAGCAATCCCCTCCCCTCCCCCTCACCCCACGCCCCTTTCCCTCTCCTCGATTTCTTCTCCTTGCTTGTCCTGGTTCAAAAGTCTCACTTCCACCCTTTTTTTTTCCAGTATCCAGATAATTACAAAACAGCCGTTGTGTCCTTCTTTGGATTGTTCTTACTTTTAGTTATCACAATATATATATTTTTAACACTATTAGTTCCGTGGCCCCCACAGAAACTCCTGGTGGGGTCCTCAGTTCTCTTGTTTCTGTAGGGTATGTCGTATATTGGCCAGGCTTTATTCATCAGCTCTATATATCTGGGGGTAATCTTAGTTTCTGTGTTGCAGACCTGCAAAACTGTAAGAGATTTAGAAGTGTACTAGGAAAGAGAAAATGGGTGAGATTCTGAGTGAATTGAACAGTGTTTCGGTGGAAAACAATGTTGTGAGTCAGAATTCTGATGAGTTTAAAGTGTCGGTGTTTGGAGAACAAGTGTTGGCTGGTCAAGGTGATCATGTCAATGGGCATAATCAACACGACCAGCAGCTTCACCAGGGCGGTGGTAATAACAACAGATTGCTTGCTTTGCAAGAAATCCCAGGAAATTTACCTCCTTTTACAGTTAGTAATGGCGATCCTGTTTTTGGTAACGAGGTGGTGGAAAGGGTGAGGGAGAAACCTAAGCTCATCGTCACTAATGATATCAAACCTCGCCTCCGATGGACTAGTGAACTCCATTCTTACTTTGTTGAAGTTTGCAATCGGCTTGGTGGCCCTCAGAGTCAGTGCTCATTTCCTTTAATTCTCTGCCATACTTTTTTCATTCTTTCCAAATTGTTTTTCCAGTGTGAACATCCTTTTCCTTTCTTAAGAAGACAAACAAAAATAATCTTATGTAAGTGATATATGTTGAATTGGTGGAAATGATCCTTTTTCTGCATGTAGTAATCTCAAGAAAATGACTCATAAAATAGCTTGATTTTCTCTTTCAATTGGAAACAACATGCATGTTAAGTGCTGAGCAAGATGTCTAGGGGGTGTTTTTTCCCCTGTTCATCCATATCTAACATGCATCAACCGGTTAGGCTGGCTCAGCGAATTTAGTCCTTTTATGTTGAATAGTTAAATTCTCCTCTAACTGCATTTTGCTTGCTCAACTTTGAAAATTTTCTTTTCCTTTCTTTTTTTTCTTTTCTTGGTATAATGATATATGCTTGTTTCTTTGGAAAGTAACAACTCTTACTACTTTCCAGGCTATTCAAGGAACATGCATAACCTTTGCCGACAAATTTTTAGAGTAATTTAAAATGATGATGGAGAAACTAACTCATCCTCATTTACATATGGACATGAGCCTTCTCTGAATTTGTCCTCTTTTTTAGAGAACTTGTATGTTTTAAGCATTTAAAGACACTTTGATTTATACGTGATTTTTTCTTGATATAGTTTAAGTTTTCTTTTACTGCATGCTGCTAGTTCCCTTTTTTTGTTTGAAACATAAGCTTGTGCAAATGAATATTTCCATAAGTTGCTAATTTTTGGCAGGTAAGGTCAAATTGAATCATCTTGACAAGTTTTTCCACTGAAGTTTTTTGCAAAACATAAATGTTTTAAGCATTTAAAGATTGCTTCAATTCATATACAACTTCTTTTCCTGATATAGATTTTGTTTTATCTATCTGCATGCTGATAGTTCCCTTTCTTCATTTGAATATAAGTATACGGAATTAGTTTTTGCATATGCCAACTTTTTGCGGGTAAGATCAAACTAAATAATCTATCGTAAAATTCATATACATCTTCTTTTCCTGATATAGATTTTGTTTTATTTTTCTGCATGCTGATAGTTCCCTTTCTTCGTTTGAATATAAGTATACAGAATTAGTTTTTGCATAGCTAACCTTTTGCAGGTAAGATCAAACCAAATCATCTATGGTAGATGCTATTCTCCCTACCCTCCTCCCCTTTGTTTAAGTTCCTGTCATGTACTACTGCTTACCTTATATGTCTTTGCTTTTAAAAACAGAGAATGTTTTGATCATATTTTCAAATAAGGTTTGCTTTTCGTCCATGTGATCTCTTTTTATGTGCAATATTTCTAAAAATAATTGCTGATTTGCTTGCTGCATGCTCCCATTTAGCTTTTGCAGTGTCATTCTACCTTTCTACGCATGACGTAAAGTAATCTAGGCTGTCCGTGTCACTTCCTGATCAAGGCCGAAAAAATATTTGTCGATTAGTGGCTGTTAAACATTTCCTGTCTCATTTATTTATCTCCTTGTAGTTCGTTACATTGCATTCTAGGAATAATGTTTTTACTATTCCAAATACATATGAAAAGTTTGTCGGCTTGTATTTTGTCGCTTCTCTAAATGCCATATGTCACAATCTCATAGTTTTACTTAGTATTGATGATGCATGTCAAATTTTGTTTCTTCGATACTGTATTTGACGGTACCAACTGCAAGTTTGTCGGCTTGTATTCCGTTGCACGCACGCGTTGATGACTTTGGATATGTTCACATCATCTGAAAATAGGGTGTCTTTATGAGTCTGCAGATGGCACAAATGCAGTATATGCACTCGTATTTTCCAATCACTGCTTTATCAGTTTCATGCACTTGTAGTTATAATATTACCATTTCTGCTTAGTTTTAGCCATTTTTAATCATTTTGTTTCAATTCAGTTTATTACTTTGTCATTAGATTTTGTTTTCATCAGAGTGAGGAAGAATATAGAACTTTTACTTTTTAATATTGAATATTGAATATTGGTAACTTGAGGGGAACGATAGGAAATGCGCTGAAAGAGATGATTAGAGATTCACAAATATATTTAGGCCCTTTTGTTGTATGAATCCAGTATATGAGGCTGTAGATTGAAAAAGAATTAGTGAAAAAAGATCTTCAATGACCCTGAATTTATTTGACATTATAGAGAGTAATGGGAGGATATAAAGCTTGATTGTTCAATGATGGACCAACCCAAAAGAAGATGACGATGATGCCAGTCTTTCACCTTCTCTTAACAATACTACAATTTGTTTTGCTTTAATGGTTGTTGTTTGTGTGATAATTTTGATGTAATATCCATATTCTTTGGTAATACAATTTGCATCCTTTCTATGGCTCGTTTGTTAGTTGCCAGGAAATCCTAATGCATGAACTGAATTCTCGATAGTTTACTAAATTCCATTCTAATATGAGTTCCGTGTTACCAGAGGACTCATATTGCCTTCGCTGTCCGTAAGTAACCTTGTAGTTACCATTACATATAAAATGATCTGACTGTAAATCTTATTTGCAGGAGCAACACCAAAGGCTGTCCTGGACCTGATGGATATTGATGGACTCAATCTTTTCCATGTCAAGAGTCATTTACAAGTAAGTTTTTGTATTTAATTAAGTGTTTCCTTTTTAGCACTTAAAACCAACTGTTAAAAGTTTCCGTATGAAGGATTAACATTTATGTCCATGATGTTAATCGATGTATTCCAGAAATATAGACTGGGCAAATATGCAGATAAGGATTCGACTGAGGGAGGCCAAACTGGTATGTTTTGTTCATTTTATCATGCAATTTGAATCATTTTGTTATGCTCTTATTTAAAAACTTGTTCGATATAAGCATATGTGTTGCAGAAATAAGAACTACAATAAGATTTCTTATTAATCTATCTATATATGTAAGGATGGATGCATGTATAAATGTATATTGACTGAGGCTAAAATAAGGACTATCTTCCTTTATGTGTAGTGATGTTTAACTTAGATGAGTAACATGTGAATGACATGTTGGTATTGATTCTGAATAAAAGGAACCTTCGGAAGTTCAAGCAGCGCTATTCCTTTACCATCGTGTACCAATCAGTATAACAGGTATGTCTTTCTTTTCGTTGAGAAGGTTTTATTTAATCATGTATGTATATATTTTTTTCTTAACCGGTTCAAGGTTTGATTTCTATGGTGGACTATTGGCATACAATATGCAGGAGAGCTAAAAGAAATCTCAAAAATACTCATGGAGAACTCTATCTGAAACTTCAGGTGAGTTAATTCAGGAAATTACTAGAATTGTATATAGGATGATCTTTAATCTATTTTTGAAAATGCAGTCATTATATACTCAAATCTAAAAGGGAAGTCTTATATGTTCTCAGATGAGCATCCAGGATATGGGAGCTAAAAAATTGGAGGCTGAGAGGAATGTTCAAAGGTGTCTGGAAGAACAAAGGAGGTACCTACACACCGCCCTGGAATGCGCGTGCAAGACGCTTGCCAATCAGTACCTAGGTGATGCAGCTGCCGTGGAAAATGCAATCCTGTATGGGCAAGCCTTGGCTGGTCTAGGAAATTTCGCGACAATACCAGTTGGTCCATCGGGTTTTGGAACATCAGCCACGACAGTGCCACAGTTTTATTCTGAGCAGCAGACTGCATATCCTACATATAACAACACACTGACAACCCCAGCCAACCTTGGCCTTCAAGAGCAACCTGTTGGTTATCAGCTACAAACTTCATTTAGCCCTGCACCTCAAGGCAATATCTCAACTTCAAATGGCTATTCTGGAAGTTCACCACATCAGGAAACTTTGGCTGCAGCTGCTGCCTACACGGACTGGCTTGTTGATGAAGATCTTATACAAACTTCATTTAGCCCTGCACCTCAAGGCAATATCTCAACTTCAAATGGCTATTCTGGAAATTCACCGCATCAGGAAACTTCAGCTGCAGCTGCTGCCGACACGGACTGGCTTGTTGATGAAGATCTTATACAAACTTCATTTAGCCCTGCACCTCAAGGCAGTATCTCAACTTCAAATGGCTATTCTGGAAGTTCACCACATCAGGAAACTTCAGCTGCAGCTGCTGCCGACATGGACTGGCCTGTTGATAAGGATCTTATACAAACTTCATTTAGCCCTGCACCTCAAGGCAATATCTCAACTTCAAATGGCTATTCTGGAAGTTCACCACATCAGGAAACTTCGGCTGCAGCTGCTGCCGACATGAACTGGCCTGTTGATAAGGATCTTATACAAACTTCATTTAGCCCTGCACCTCAAGGCAATATCTCAACTTCAAATGGCTATTCTGGAAGTTCACCACATCAGGAAACTTCGGCTGCAGCTGCTGCCGACACGGACTGGCCTGTTGATGAAGATCTTATACAAACTTCATTTAGCCCTGCACCTCAAGGCAATATCTCAACTTCAAATGGCTATTCTGGAAGTGCACCACATCAGGAAACTTCGGCTGCAGCTGCTGCCGATATGGACTGGCCTGTTGATGAAGATCTTATACAAGCTTTCTTTAACTGGGATGATAATGAACCGATGAACCTCGATGCTAGCTTGTAACTTGGATCATATTTAAGGTTTCCTGGCACCTTTTAAGTAAAACTGTGTTAAAAAGAATAGCCGCTTTCAGTTGTAAGTTTCAAAGACCATTTCATCCTTGTCTAAGACTGGTAAAGTCCGTAACTCTTTCTGTCTGTCTGTAAATATGAAAGAAAAATAGTTAACATAGTTATCCTTAAAGACAATTAATTGCTTGCTTGCTGCTTCTAACTAAACCTGAAACATGGTAGTCCTAGGACGAGAAGAAGACCATTTTTGTCTGAAATTAAAAAAACAAATCGACTTTTTCACAATAATGCTATGTTTGACAAGAGTATTATTTTTCCCATATGTTTTAGTACATTAGTCAAGGGAGAATTAGGTAAATGTCATTTTTAAACGGAAATTAGGAATGTAGGCATGTTTTCCCCAAAATTAAGGAAATAAGTTGGTTTTTTTTTTAAAAAAAAAAACTGCTTTCATCTCTGTCTTGCCACAACAACAGAAAACACATTCTACTGGACACATTTTAGCTTTTTTTCATTAATTTAAATTTTTTAATTCGTTGGGCAACGACTACATTACCAACTGTAAGTTTTCCCAATGGTCACTTTTTTTTCTTCAATTGCTAATTTTTTTCCAACGTCTATTTTTTTTTCCTATATATATCTTACTATTTTTTTTTTCATTCGGTCTTATTCTCTCAATTCTCTCAACTATTTTATTCTCAATTTTTTCATTCAATTTCTCTCAAATTCTTCTTGTCTTAGTTTTTTAATTTTTAATTTCTTTGATTTTATTTGATTTTTATAATTTTAAAAATGTCAATACCTCTAAATCATTTGGATCACAAACACGTTTTCAACGTCCAATTATAAATGGTAAAAAAATATTATTATATTTTTTATTTTAATTAATATAATTATTAAGTTGTAAATATTATTAATTTTTTAAATTTTTTATGTTTATATAATCAAACCGAAGATCAAATTATTGAGACATATATACACAATTTAAGTGTGAGGGAACCACATGTTATCGAACAACACTTGGTTGAGGCGGGATTCTTGCACGTGTCTCATATGCTCAGGGGGACTAAATTAGAGCCCGCACTTATAAGTGTTTTGCTGGAAAGATGGAGACCCGAGACACACATTCCATTTTTCTTGCAATAAGTGTACAATTATGCTCGATGATATATCATTACAACTCAGTTTACCGGTTGATGGGTCAGTTGTTACGAGGGTAGTACGCATTGACGATTGGAGTGCAATTTGCCACCAACTATTAGGCAAGGTGCCGGATAAGTTTAGTGGTAGCCGGATAGAAATGAAATGGTTAGAAGACAATTTCTCACATCTCGGCGTCTCTTCTAGAGCAGTTGAAAGGCGATTGGAGCACAATTTGCCACCAACTATTAGGCAAGGTGCCAGACAAGTTTAGTGGTAGCTGGATAGAAATGGTAATGGTTAGAAGACAATTTCTCACATCTCGACATCTCTTCTAGTGCGATTGAAAGACAACAATTTGCTCGAGCATTCATACTGAGGTTAATCGGGGGCTTTTTAATGCCAGATAAATCTTGAAATCTAGTACATTTAAGGTGGCTCCTACAACTAATCAACTTAAAAGAAGTCGAGCAACTTAGCTAGGGATCAACTGTCTTGGCTACATTGTATCGAGCGTGTGTCAGACAACAGAAGCACAAAAAATAAAAATCGGTGGTTGTATACTCCTTCATCAGTCATGGGCATGGTACTGCTTACCATTTTTACGTCCCCGAGTAAACTTTCATAATCAATTCTCACTCGTAATAAGGTAAGATTCATTTAATAATATAGTTTTAATATTATTTTTTTCATTATTATATTTTTGAAATAAAATATTATTTGAATAGATGGAACAAAGACACAAGTCGTGTGGGTATACTGAACGAGCTCGAAGATATTCGATTATTGTTAGATCAACGATCAAAAGTCGAGGTTAGTTCTTAAAATTTTCAATTATATAATATTTACGTAAGAATTTGAAATTTAATATTAGGCATGTAGTAAAATTTATAATTTCATATTGTAGTTTAAATGGATGTCATACTCTCATCCAAAAATTCAAGAATGCATCCCGACCAAATTTTTGGCGAATTGCAATATCTGGCACGTCAAAGTGTTATTGATAGTTTTTTCAATAGTTGAGATGCATGAATCTGATCGAGTGATGCGCCAGTTTAAGTTTATACAAAATATTCTGTCCTCACCCCAAGAGCTCGATAAACTTCTTAAAATTGACTTGTGGGGGAGAACCAATGAAGATTGGCCTAAATTCCATGCCAAGTATATCTACATCTGGGAACATAGGTATGATTTCATACCTATGCGTGAACCAATTGTCTAACCGGATTTGGCAACGTCTTCAAATTATATGGCATGGCTTAGACTTCACAGTAAGTCATATCTATTTTCGGAGGAGGAAAGGAGTAGAAAAATTTGTCGTAAAAGACCGACACAATCCCACATGAGGCCGCGATCAGGAGTACATGTGTCGAGTTCATCATCGACAACTCCAACCCCAAATACTATACCAATGGGTGCACCACCTCCTGGTTAGTATGGTTCATATTTTTATGGTGCTTTTACTAATCCTATGTTTTTCACACAAGCACCACATTATAAACCATCATACCATGCATTAACACCTTCTTCAGGAATACTTTTTGCACTACCTCCATCCGCAGAGCATATTACACGCCACTGTCATTAACAACACCAATGTATCCGCCATTACCTATAATTCCAGCATTCTATGCACAACTTGGTTATTCGACACCATATACTTCTCTATTGATAGTGTCACAAACACCCCCAACATTACTGTTCTTCAAAGGTGGATCATCTTCACAACCACCTATTAATATCATCGACGATATACAATGAGAACCTAGGATGCAAATGCATTTTAGCATGGAAGAACAAGATAAATATGAAGACAATGTTGGGGATGAAGATGAAGATCAAGATGGAGGTGGAGATGGAGATGGAGGTGAGGAAGAGGAAGATGAAGATAAAGAGATGGAACCCCAATCGCGAAAAAATCCTCCTCGTAACCGACACCCACCATGTTGTGACACACATTTGGGCCGACGACGCCAATGATTTTTTTATTTTAATTTTTTCGTGTGAATCATCATTTAGTTTGTTAACTTTTAATTTGTATTGTATTAATTTTTTTTCATACATAATCTACTTATTCACATTTTATAAAAAAAGTGTTTTGCTTATTTTTTTATATCAATAATATAGTTATTTACAATCTACGAAAAAATGAAAAAAAATTGTTTGTATTTTATTCTATTGTATTTTACATCAATAATATATTTATTTACAATCTACAAAAAAATGAAAAAATTGTTTGTATTATACTCTATTGTATTTTACATCAATAATATACTTATTTACAATTTACAAAAAAAAAAAAAATGAAAAAATTGTTTGTATTGTATTCTATTGTATTTTACATCAATAACATACTTATTTACAATTTACGAAAAAATGAAAAAGTTGTTTGTATTGTATTCTATTGCAATTTTACATTAATATACTTATTTACAATGTACCCAAAAAATGAAAAGTCATGAAAAAAAATGAACAAATTGTTTGTTTGTTTGTTTATTGAATGTTTATAAAAAATGAATAATTTTTTTTCTAATTCTGCCCTCTCCTCAATGTTGCCCCCAAGTGTGGACATGTTGGCTTACTATGCATTAGGTTCCTACAATAACTGCATAACCTTGGTCAATCTATCTTCTTCTGAATATTCATATTTTTGCGTATCCGACTAGAACTCCGTCGACCTTTTGGATTGCGATGCAACGTAATATCCGATAGAAACTCAAATGGAGCGCTCGAAACATGCGGCCACATACTTTCATTTGGGAATAGTGGGAATTCAGATTTCCATACTTTATATATGCATTTTAGTTTGTACACTTCATCAACATAGCTCATACAATCTAGATGTGTCGAGGCATATGTAGCAATTGCATGTGTGCATGAAAAACAAAGAGTTTGAAATCTCTTACGGTTACAGGTTATTTGTCTCAAGTATACACGATACGCTCACCCGATAATACCCTCGTCGAGTCTATGGAACTCCGTAACCCGAAATATTTAATTTGGACATGAGTGACACATTACAAACATAGAGTTTGCTCTTTCTACATTTTTTTGTAATATCTTTCATTACTTCCTCGCACCGAATGTGGTCACCCTTTATTTGTCCAACATATTTTTTTGCTCACTTTGGAAACAAGGTTGATAAGAGGAAATATGTTTCTTTGACCACCGACGTTATCGACAAATGACATGTCTCCTTCAATATGAAATTTATACATTTTGCTAGGTTCGTTTTCATATGCCTCTATCATAGACCTCTATCATATGATTGAGTCTACTATTCCTTGAGTATCCCATCGAGGTATTCCGCATTGTTTTCGTTTATAGCCTGCAATTTCTCCAACATTTCATGGAATCGATGTTGGATGAGCTCGTACCTTGTCAAAGAAAATAATGTATATGTTAAATAATGATATAGAAAATAATATTTACTACCTGCCCATGTTAATAACATGTCGCCTCTTAGCATCCTTATGAAATTGGCTCATGTAATTTGACTTGATATGATGCATACAATATCTATGGTGTGCACGGTCCCATAGTCTTTTCAATCAATTGCAACTTGTATTCCGGGTGCCCTATTAGAAATTATGCATATATCGGGTTGCAGCACAATATGCCTTCTCAAGTTAGTCAAGAAGAAGTCTCAAGCATAAGAGGTTTCTTGTTCAACAATTGCAAAAGCTACTGGTAGGAATTTTCAATTACCATCTTCTGCAACAACCAAAAAGTGATGCTCATATCTCCTGTACATAAATGCACCGTCAATTTGGACTAATGGCTTACAGTATCGGAATGATTCAATGTATGGCTTGAATGTCCAAAAAAGACAATGGAAAATTCTTTTCCCATAGACCATTCAATTTCCATTATACGCAGGTTCCATTTGCAGATCGATGACGATACCTAGTACATATTGATTCAATACCTTGCACCATTTCCATAAATCATTATATGATTTATCCCACCCGTTATGCATCTTTTTCATAGCCTTCTATTTTTCAACCCATGCCTTGTAGTACGACTCGGTGTATTCGCTGACTACGGATATTAGCAATCAAAACCAGTATGGGAGTCTTAGGACTCGTTTTCACCATAGGTAAGATAATATCAGAGATCATGTCAGAATCTAATTTTGAATAATCCTGTGACATACCTACAACAACACAAGTATTTCACTATACGTAAGACAATGTTAGAGATCAGGTTAGAATCCAATTTTGAATGATCTTGTGATATACCTGCAACAACACAAGTATGTGGAGCATTATATTTCTTAATTGTCCAAAACATCATATTCTTTCTCATGGATGTCATAATTTTCCATGGACATCTACTGTCACGCATTGTACACTCGACCTCATATTTTTCGGCTCAAGATTTTGTAACATAGAAGTTGACCCCATAATTTATGTTATATCGCTTCACTGCAGCAACAAAAGCATCTTTGAAAGAAAACTCCATTCCTATAATACCCTTACCCGACCCAATTTACCAGGTCCGAGTCCCAGATGCTACTCTAACTTGAATGGTGTAATCGATACTTCTGTGTTTATTTAATTACATACTTTAACAACTTAAATTTTGAAAATCCAACTACTATTAAAGCTCATACAAAATTGGTGAATAATTCTTACGACCTTGGTTCCAATATCTATTTACAATATTTAGATTAAGACTCAAAAATAGAAATAATCAAGTTAAACCCTGAGGCGAGGCCTCTACGAGTGCCCCTCCATACCACTCAACTTGGTAGAGTCTGGCTTGGTCTGTAACAGCCCAATTTCAGTGAACTCGGAATAGTGGTTTCGTAACCACAAATTTGAACCGAAAAGATAAAATATTTTAATATTATGAAATGATTAGTAATGTGATAGAAAGATTGCATGAGAATTTTGATAAGAAAATTTTATCAATTAGGTGCTTAATTGTAGAAAGGACTAAATTGCATAAAATGTTAAATTTGAATTCTAGTAGCTATAAGGATTAAATAGCTATGAAATTCAAAACTTGAGGTCCTTAAATGGTAATTAGACCATTGATGAAAAATATGTAGATATTTTTGGTGAATCATCCATGGAAAAATTAGAAAACGTTAAGGACTAAATTGGAAATGGAAAAATTATTAAGATGATAATTAAATTAAATGAAATATCATCATCTTATATCATATTCTTCAACCTAAAATCCATGGAAACCCTAGGAGAGAGAAAACAAGCTTTCCAAGCATAAATTGGTAAGTTCCTATATCCCGTTTTTAGTAATTTTTATATTTTTGAGATCGGGAAAGCTTAATTTCTCTATTTGGGGGGTTAATTTGAATAGATATCAAAGTATAGAAAATTTTCCGTGGATGAACATGCTGAAATTTAAAAGTTTATAGTATAAAATGAAAAGTTGTTGATAGATAAACAAATTTTACAAAGGGAAATTTGATGGAAACTTGATTTAGGGACTAAATTGAAAAATGGTAAAACCCATGGAAAGTTTTGAAATTTTTAGAATACATGTGCTGTAAAAGTTATATTAGAATTTTTATTAGGCTTGGAATAAGGATTAAATTGCATGAATTTCAATTTCTGGGCCTAGAGACGAAATTGGAATTAATCAAAAGTATAGAGGCAAAATGGTACTTTTGCCTAGATTGTAAATTGAGTTCAAGAGAATATAAAATGGATTAAATTGATAATTAAATTCATTTATATAGATCCGGAAGTACCAAACAAAGAGCTAGATCGAGGAAAGGAAAAGATTTCGGATTGGTAGATTTTAGTTACGAACAAATATCAAGGTAAGTTCGTATAACTTAAATGAGCATAGAAATGTGTTGTTTTAAATGTTATATTACATTGTATATGTTGTATGAAATTGTATGTATGAAATGTATGGAAATTTTAATGGATGGAATGGTATATGATGGAAAATTTATTGATAAAGGGTAAAATTCCGTATGAATATTGAATTCCGATGGATAAATGTGATTTCCTTGATAAAACTGTATGTGTTGCAGAATGGATTTAGCCCGAACGGGTAATCCAAAATGAGCCTCTCGAGTATATGTTTCAATTAGGATTTAGCCTGGATTGGTGATCCTAATTAACTGGATTTAGCCTGGACTGGTAATCCAGAATGAACTCTATAGGGAATTCTTTATCATATAAAGGATTTAGCCTGGACTGGTAATCTGACAAAGCCCTTAGAGCATATATTACAACTAGAATTTAGCCTGGACTGGTAATTATTCTGTGTAATATGTGGCTCGAGAGTGTACCTATAAGGTACTACTGGATATGAATTGACAGATAATGGAATTGTACACCTCGAGTGTACTACTTGAATTATCCGTCGAAAATTCAACGATCCAATGGATAAAACACGCATATGGCATGATGAGCTCATCTATACATATTGGTATATTATGACTAACAAGTTGGTTGAGTATGTGTGAATAGGTAAATTACCAAATAGTTGGAAAAGCATGTTTTGCATGGTTAATATATTGAATGAAATGGGTAAGATTAATTTATGTTATACGAGCTTACTAAGCATAATATGCTTACTAGGTTTTATTTTCCCTGTTTTATAGTTCTCAAAGCTCGTGAAGGTTGGAGATTGGTCGGAGCAAATCATCACACTATCAATCTGTTGTTTTGGTATAAATGAAAATCTTATTTTTTTAATGGCATGTATAGGCTAAATAAATCAAATGATGGTATGTAAATGATGAATGAAATTTAGCCATTGGAATGTCTAATATACTTATGTTTTGTTATATGTCATGGTTGAGTCAATACATTAACTAAAATTATAAGTATGAACATTTAATTTTGCAAATTATATAAGTTACATAAAGGTAAGTCATTAAACACAAATATATGATGATAAAAATTGGCTTGAATTATACTTGTAATCGGTTGGATTATACTTGTAAGTGTTAGTGCAGGAAAAATGGAAAATTTGGGTGAGAAATGAGGCTAGGAAATGGCCTTATTTTGTCCACACGGGTAGACACACGGCCTGGTACATGGGCATGTTGTCTGACCGTGTGTCCTCTGCATTTTAATTTTGAAAAATGGAATGCTCAGAATTGAGAACACGGGCAGAGACACGGGCGTGTGTCTCAGCCGTGTGGGTGACACGGCCTTGAACACGGGCGTGTGTCATGGCCGTGTGAAACCTACACCTAATTCAAATTAAATTAATTAACCACAAGGCCTAGCACGCGGGCGTGTGGCATGGCCGTGTGGTGCAAGTCAGAGAGCAACCTAAATTGGACACGGCCTAAGACACAGGTATGTCTAAGGATCACACGGGCGTGTCCCTTGGACCACACGGGCGTGCGAGCCCTGCACCTTGGAAATTTTTTTGAAATGTCGCGAAAAATTCTTAAAGTTTTCGATTAAGTGCCGAATCAATTCTAATGTTCGTATTGGGCCTCGAGGGTCCATTTAAGGGACGTTCTAAAAAATCTCTGTCAATGAATAGTGATTTACATAATTTATCTGAAAATATCCTGAAAAGTTCCGGTAATGCTCTGTAACCCTGTTCCGGTGATAGATACGGGTTAGGGGTGTTACATGGTCCCTCTTGATTCCCAAGTCTTTATTTGTCCTGCATTCAAGCAACAATTTTATAAGTTCCGGAGAACTCAATCAAGTCTTGCACATAATTGTATATAAAATTGTATGAAAATTGGGAAATTAAAATGTTTGGCTCAGAATTAAACTCCCTAAATTCCATAGGAGAATTTGTGAACTTAGTTGGCAAGACCAGTGCCTTAGTCACTCTGAGCCGTTCATTGGTGGACATGATCCCTGAGCTGGCATAACCATGACTTCTCATTGGAGCCTCACCCCACATATCATTGATCCATATCTTTAATATTCGTACTCATTATTCCTAACTGGCGACGCTCAGTGCTTACCTAATTAATTTATGTAAACGTGGGTCCTTACCAGGATACGATCTCTGCATAATATTCTCTTTTCCTTGGGGAAACTAGTACCCCCATGCAACCCCCATAGCACCTACTTTTTCAGTCCATTCCTTAAAAAGACTTCATTAGACCTATGGTTCCTACCTTTGGTAGATTAACCAAATCTTTACCTTTTATCGTGGTCTCAATAGACCTCCGCTTTTCACTATTCTTTGATGGACCTTACTAGCCATTCGGCCTTGAGCGGCATTTCTTCCCACGAAGATTCTTATCGACCTACCCAAATTTCCGCTAACCCTTTGTCGACTTACAAATCATGATTGTATCCTATTATAGCCTATTATGTGTCGATTGAAACCATGCGAAATGCACAACTTCCTTGGGTATTTGTTTTGAAGTACATTACGTGTATCTCCTTATCAAAGGAGTCTCTTTCTCTTTTTACCCTAACTGGTCTGAGATGTTTTCTTGGCCTTACTCATCATGGTCTTTGGCGAATTCTCTTTTTATCCCGATGGTCTTTGTTCCCCAAACACACCAAATTCATTCATTTTTGTGAATTATCTCATCAGTCACACCGCAAACTCTACTTTATACCATAGCGTTTCTCTTGGTTTGCTAAATTACGAACTTCTCACATGTGTAGTCCCATGGTTTATGTCCTAACGAATTTCCCCATGTTTATTGTCCCCGTGGACTACTAATCTTCCACAACTTGATGTGGAAAATTAGGCTCTTCCAACGTAATTAAGGAGCTTTTTCTCGAGCAAAACAACATATTTAATGTAGTTTTTCATTATTGTTATATTTTTATTTAATAAGTGAAAATGTCTCAGTTTTACTTATTTTGTGACCCAAATTGGCCAATAGCACCATGGAGAGGCCTAACGTGTGATTGAGCAATGTAGGAACTTGTTGGATGTAAAAAATTAGCGATAATGGCACCAAATGAAAGGGTATCACAATATCCAACCTTTGGGATCGCGATACCTCCAACAATGTTGAAGAATGGAGACTTCCTTCAGTGGTATCAATATATCCTCTTTGGGTATCGCGATATCCACCCCTCCAAGAAGACCCCAAGGCTCGAAATTACCTGAGGAATCACGATATCCACTTTTGGGTATCGCGATATCGCCTTCGCCAAGAGAAAAACTTGGAAAAAGATGGTAGTCTTTGTCCACTCGGTCTATTACTCACCCAAGGCCCATGTAGGGGAATTTTTCGCAACAAAAAGTCACCAGATGACACCTTAAAACAACTAATTTTTTTTGATGAGGAGAGAGATACACATTAGCTTAGTTTTAGGTTTAGTTTTCTTTAAGTTTCTCTTAGTATTTTTGCACTTTTTCTAGGGATTTTCATTTTCATTTTTTCTACCTTAGTTTAGAATTTATTTTCAGCTTTTACTTCTTTTTCTTGATATTCTTAGTGTTATTTAAGTTAATTATCACTATAGTTTAGGTTTATTTGCACTTTCAGTCATTGTACTTTGGTTTCAAGACACTTTAAGCTTTAGTTTAATGTATTTCAATTTCTTTTACTTTAAATCTATTAAAGTTTGTTCCTTTAATATTTATTGCTTTAGATTTTCTTATTGAATGCTTTTATTTTTTTTACTCTTTAAGTTTTCTTTCATAAAAATCTCAACTTTCACATTTTTCTCAAGTTTTACTTTAATGGCTGCTTTGTTTTCCATGTCCATTTCTTTTACTTTGAGCATGAGTAGCTAAACCTTAAGGGAGGTTGGTTGATGAAGATGTGGGTAAACTAAAATATTTGGAAAAATGACTAAATCGTAATAAATTGGACTAAATCGAATAGACCTTAGAACTTAGATAGTGACGCCCCTATGGGAATATCTAAACAAATGAGAACAAAAGGTAATCTTGTCGTTCACTCGTTCATTAGTCCTGAATTAACTGGTGAGATCGAAAGATAAATCGGAGCTAATTCATGTAATTCGGTAAAATTGAGATCGAAAGATAAAATTGAGTCACTTAGTAATTTAGGCGATTTAAGTCCCTTGTTCAAGGATCGGTGAAGCACATCGAAGTCAACCAACCACCATTAGTTATTTATTGGATAGTCCATTAGTTTTACATTTTTTACAATTTAGTCCTTAGAGTAGCATATCTAATTTTCTAGCAATATTTTCTTGTTCTCAATTGTCGTACTATAAAGTAGTAGTCACTTAGACTCTATTATGTAAGCTAGTTATTGCTCAATCTTTATCTTCTTTGCATTCGGCCCCTTGGAGTACTTCGTGTTCCATCGGAACTATAAATATTACAACTGATCTATATGCTTGTAGTAAAACCAGGCCTTAAAAAATTGTTTTATAAGTTGGTTGTTTTAATGCGCATATGAGAAGCCGATCAAAGTTGTTATCATCGGTGCCGAGGAGACTGTGCAAGATTGAGTAATTTTTAGTGTACATTTTTTGGTAGAGATAAGTAGCTAAAGTTGGATTTATAGATACGTCTTTATTTCTTCTGTGTTTTTATTTTTGTCATAAGTTTAGTTAATTTTCTTTAGTCGTTGTGCTTGTAGGAGGTTTTGTATGACTCAAACTGGTGATGGTGTCTTACCATTTGAGCCAGAACCAGAACGTATCATCAGACACATGAGGAGGGCACAACACCTTAGAGACATCCCAATTCCACACACAGAGCAAACCATCGAGAATCTACAAGGAGAAATTCAACCACCACACCTACCCATGGAGCAACAAACTTTGCGTGACTACACATTGCCCAACTTAGAGGTTGTATGAGAAAGCTTTAATCGCCTGCAATTAATGCTAAAAACTTCGAAATAAAACTGGTGATGATTCAAATGATAAAATTTAACCTTCAATTTCGAGGGTTAATGAATGAGGATCCAAATCAACACCTTAAGCGATTTCTAACCATTTGTGATACTTTCAAATATAATGGGGTATTCATTGACGCTATCTATCTTTGATTATTCCCTTTCTCTCTTACTAATGATGCTTTTGTTTGGTTAGATTCACAATCGGTAGATTCCATCAGCACTTAGGACGAGCTAGCGAGGAAATTTTTAGCAAAGTACTTTCCCCCAAGCAAGACCATGAAACTTCGTATGGATATTACAAACTTTCAAAAATTGGAAGGAGAGTCATTGTATGATTCATGGGAGCACTTTGAGTTGATGCTATGCAAGTGTCCATACCATGGTTTAAAAGATTGACTGCAACTTCAAGTCTTCTACAATGGACTTGGCGAGAACTTACGCTCTAGTCTCGATGGAGCATTTGCAGGAGCATTCATGTCAAAGACCTATGCCAAGACATGTCAACTTAATGAGGACATGACGATGAACTCTTGCCTGTGGCCGACTGAGCGGTTTACATATCGAGCCAAATAATCAGTAGTGAACGATGTTGGAAATGAGGACAAGTATCAACATGTCCTCGAAAGACTTAATCAATTAGAGATGAGTTCGGCCAAGGCACAAGTCCAAAACCAAACCAAACCAATCTAACCCATTTTAATGTAGGACAAGATGACGAGATGAATCATATGGAGGTTAATTATGTAGGGAATAGAAGATATAACCCTTACTTCAACACCTATAACCCGAGGTGGCGTGAACATCCTAACCTTAGGTGGGGATGGAATCAAGTGGGACCTTCAATTAAAGGGAACCAAAACCTTAACCCTCTCAAACCCAACACACCATATCAACCTCCATTACCTTTTAAGGCACCCTAATATTAAGAGAGAAAACCCACCTATAGTAGTGACCTTCCATTGTCGATTAGGGTGAGTAAAGTAGAGGAAAGTTTGCAGGTAGTGCAAGCTGATGTGCGCCAAATCCATGGTTAATTAGACCAAGTTTTGCAATTTTTGCAAAACAACTTAGCCTCTAGCATACCCAGTAACACCAAACCTAATTCGAAGAGGGAAGGAAAGGAGCACGCCAAGGTGATCACCTTTAGATTAGGGGTTATGGTTAAGGAACCTATTTGACCAAATTATGGGGAGAAAAAAGTAAGTGGGAAGGACGAGAGCACTAGCACTCCTAGTGTTGGAGATGGAGTGGTAGGGAAGGAAGGACTTGAGAGTGAACCCACACAAGTAGAACCAAAGGATGTGGCTATTCCACCATCACCACCTACCCAGAAGCCTATACCATTTCCTTCGTATCTAGAGGAGAAGAAAAAGAAAGAGAATGAGGAGTTCTTACAATTCCTTAATATGTTTAAGGCTTTGAATGTAAACCTCACTTTGTTACAGCTCCTAAAGAAAATTCCCAAATTTGCCAAGTTCCATAGGGATGTTATGTCTCGTAGGAAGAAAATAGGGGGAGGAGAGAAAATCGCTCTTAATGAGGAATGTAGTGCGGTAGTGTCTAGGAGAGTTCCTTTCAAGCTCAAGGATCTTGATAGCTTTACCATTACCATGGAGATAAGTGGAGTGAGTTTCAGTAATGCCCTACGTGACATAGGTGCAAGTGCAAGTATTAACCTCATGTCATTGTTCATTTATAGGAGGTTAGGTTTGGGAGAGCTTAAAGAAATGACAGTCAGCTTACAATTAGCTGACCAATATTTGGTATGTCCCAAGGGAGTCCTTGAAGATGTGTTAGTGAATGTTAGGAAATTCATTTTTCCCATTGACTTTATCGTGCTTGACTTTGAAGAGGATCACAAAATTCTTGTACTCTTAGGGAGACATTTCTTGGCAACATTTAGAGCTACTATAGATGTGAGAAAGAGAGAGTTGGCTATGGACATCGAGGGAGAAACTGAATTTTTCAAATGTGTTGAGCCCAAGTCTAGGTCTAAGGAGGTTTTATAATCACAATGGTATGAGTGTCAGGTAGTTGAGATGAGACCTTATCATGCTAATAAATTTGTAACTTTTTTGGAATGGTGTGGCTTTTCAGGTGTTCGTACGCCATGCAAGAGAATCTGGAAGTGAACGAGGATAAGGTGAACCTTATGATTTTCGAGTGGACTCAATCATATGTTAAACAAGAGGCGTGTCTGAGTGTCGAAGACACTGAGGAAGTGATAAACCGAAATAGTAACATATTTTAATCCCACATTTAGCATACTTTTGGATGATTTATCCCTTGATTTATGTAAAAAGGTGCTCTTAATCCTTTCTTTTCATGTCTTATACTCAGAAAAGCACCCAAGAATAAAAAGAACGAGAAACGGGCTCAAAACGAGCCAAAATGGGCCAAAGAAGAAATCGACACGGCCTGGACTAAAGCCCACACGGCAGTGCCTCCTCAAATATACTAGAACACGGCCTGAAGTCGATCTACACGGCCGTGCCTTATTAACGGAGTCCAACACGGCCTGGCCACGATTCACACGAGCGTGTGCCATGGCCGTGCCCCTGCCGTGGAGGAGAGTAATTTCACTCGGAAAAGGATACTTCGGGGCAAAGAAACCTATTTCAAAAGCCTATATAAAGACCCTAAGTATAATCTAGAGAAGGGCGGTTAGCTAGGCCAAGGAGCCGAGCCGAAAAGGTTAGATTTGTGGGAAACTCTCAAGGGATAGCCAGTTGATCCATCTCAAGAAGCCGAAATTCTACTCAAGACGAAGGATCTCTCCTTCAATTCCTTCAGAGAGTTTTAGAGATATCTTATGTTTTGTTTTATCTTTTCTTCTAAGCTATTTTTCTTTATTATTATGAACTAAACCCTTCAGATACCTGAAGGGGGATGAAACCTAGATGAATCTTGTTATTGTTTTCTGAACTATATGATAAATACTTGATTTGTTCTTAATTATGTATGCTTAATTCTTGTATTGATATTTCACGGATATTAATTCAAGTATGATGTGCTTAGGTGGTGGAGCAAAAGTCCCTGCCTATTCATAGATCTAGCATAATTACAGCGGAGTTATTCGCGCGCCTAGAGATAGGGTGTGTGGCGTTGCGGATTAGGGTGAAACCTAATATGGGAATCCATAGATCGAGTTAATGCGATTCTAGGGGTTTTAATTAGAAAGAGATTTCAATTAATCAACCTAGGGTTAGTCGTTATTCGCTTCGAGAGAGGGTCTAATATACATTAGGGAATCCTACGGATCAAGTCAAGTGAATAAATCGTGCAGTCAAAGTGTTAGATAACAAGTGAAGTCTAGGTGGATTCTTCCTAAGGGTATCGTCTTAATCAACTGAGTTATTCCCAAGTATTTCCCCAATTCATTCTTTTTGTCTTTGCGTCTTTAGCTTAGTAATTAGTTAATTTAGATTAATAAACAACTTCACTTATTTTAGGCTAAATAATAGAAAGAAAGTTAGTATTAGTACTTTTAGTTCCTTTGGGTTCGACAATCCGGTCTTGCCTAAGCTATACTACTATTAGATAGGTGCACTTGTCTCAATCGTTGTCATAGTTAGTTTCTAGGTTCGATCATTCTCATTATAAATTTTAAAACTCTGGCTTCACAGCGATCAAGTTTTTGGCACCGTTGCCGGGGAACTAAAATATTAAGAAAGCTCTATTTTTATTACTTTAGCCATTATTTTTTTTATTTTTTATTTTGCAATTTACTTTTTTTTTATCTTAGTTTTAACTTTGCTAAATTTTCTTTCTTTCTTTTCCTATCAGGTACCTCTAGTTTATGACTAGAAGGAACCCGAGAGGACCACTAGTATACGACAGTGATATTGAAGCTACCGCTCGTAAAAATCGCAGAGAAATTAGGCGAGCCCTAAATTACACAGAAGAAGAGCGAGAAGACAGATCCAATCCTACTGAAGGGATGGACAAAAATAATCCACCACCACAAGATGTGGCAGAAAATAAAGCTCCGCGTACTATGTATGATTATGCTAAACCTCATTTAACAGGAGCCAAATCTAGTATTGTTAGGCCTGCTATAGCTGCTACTAATTTTGAATTAAAGCCTAACACTATACAAATGATTCAACAATTTGTTCAATTTGATGGTTTGCAGGACGAAGATCCAAACACTCATATAGCTAATTTTTTAGAGTTCTGTGATACCTTCAAAATAAATGGCGTTTTTGATGATGCCATAAGGCTTTGGTTATTTCCCTTTTCATTAAGGAATAAAGCCAAACAGTGGTTAAACTCGTTACCACGAGGGTCAATCACCACATGGGATCAAATGACCGAAATTTTTTTATTAAAATATTTCCCACCGGCCAAAATAGCCAAATTACGGAATGATATCTCTTCTTTTGTGCAGATGGATTTAGAGACATTATATGACGCATGGGAGAGATATAAGGATCTCTTGAGAAGGTGTCCGCACCATGGTTTACCCTTGTGGCTCCAAGTCCAAACTTTCTATAACGGTGTAAACCCCTCAACAAGGAAACTAATTGATTTAGCCGCCGGTGGAACCCTAAACAATAGAACTCCTAAAGCAGCCTACGAGTTTATTGAAGAGATGTCACTGAATAACTATCAGTGGCAGGTCACAAGGACCAAACCAACAAAATCAGCCGGAGTTTTCAACATAGATGCAAGTAACCATGCTATCAACACGGTAGAGATGATGAATAAAAAGCTTGATAGTTTGTGTTCTTCGCAGTACATCCGAAGAATGCAAAGGCGACGTAAAGTGGAACCGTGGCGAATCCCGAGTACCCACCCTACCAACCGAGCACGTAAAGCGAGCAGATGAACTATATAGGTAACAATTTCAGATCTAATAATAACCCATATAGTAATAATTATAACCCAGTTGGAGGAACCACCCAAATTTTTCGTGGGAGGTCAAGGAAATCAAAGACAACAAACTCCTCAAAATTTCCAAAATCACCCTATCCATGTGAGGAGAAGAACCGGATCTTGAAGAGATCTTTCGACAAGATTCATGGCATCCACAGAAAATCATCTCCAAGACACTGAAACCACCATTAAGACCCAACAAGCATCGATCAAAGGGATCGAGAGCCAAGTTAGGGAAGTCACTAAGTCGATTGAGGAAGTTTCTAAGTCGGTTGGACAACTCGCGGTCGATGTCCGAACGATCGCAAGGGCGTCTACCAAGCAACACCGAGATTAATCCAAAGGAGCAAATCCAAGCCATGACTCAAGAAAGTGAAGGATTAGACGAACCCAGTCCAATATAAGGAAACGAGGTAGAAAAAGGTAAAGTTGAGGAAACACAAGACAAGCCAAAATCGGTAATCAAGGAGTACCAACCTCGCATACCATATCCCGAAGCGTTAAGGAGAGACGACACGAGGAACGATTCGGTAAGTTTCTTAAACTTTTAAAGAAATTACATATTAACTTACCGCTACTTGAAGCTCTTTCACAGATGCCAGATTCGAGGAAATTTTTAAAACATCTCTTGACGAACAAACGCAAATTAGACGAAGATCCACATGTGGAATTAAATGCAGTATGCTCAGCAATGTTACAGAATAGACTACCACAAAAGCTAAAAGATCCAGGGAGTTTTATAATTCCATGTTTAATTGGTAGACTAACTGTTGATAATGCGTTAGCTGATTTAGGGGCAAGCATAAATGTCATGCCTTATAAATTGTTTAAACAATTAGGCCTAGGGAAACCCAAACAAACTAGGATGAGCATTCAATTAGCTGATAAAACTGTTAGAATTCCTAGGGGTATTATCGAAGACGTTCTTGTAAAAATTGACAAATTTGTTTTTCCCAGTAGATTTTATTGTCTTAGACATGGATGAGGATAATTCGATTCCCTTAATTTTAAGAAGACCCTTTTTAGCAACTGCTAGGACTAAAATTGATATTGATGCAGGAGAACTCATACTTCGTGTAGGTAATGAGACGGTCACCCTCAAGGCTCTTGACTCAGCCAGAACATCGAGTAATCAAGGTGAGAACGTAAATTCTACTAATAACCATTCTCTTAACCCTTCTTTTCAAGAAGCACCACAAAAGAATACAACTGAACTCGATCCTAAACCCCATACCAACAAGGAAGTAGTTCATGAAGATCGAAGGATTCAGATTGATGATCTAGACGAGTGAAACACACACTTCAAGGAAAAAATAGGGATACACGACGAAGAACCGGAACCACACAAGGTAAAACCGAAGGAGCCCCCAGAAGAGCTCATAGGAACAACAAACCACTTCAAAATAGGAGACCAGGTACTGTTAGATAAGGTAGATCCTCGAATATCTCCTCCGAACCCTAGCACAAACATAGAAATACCTTTTAGGGTAACCAGTGTTTTCCCATACGGAACAGTCAAGGTAAGTAATCCTATTTTTGGTACTTTTACTATAAACGCATCTCGACTTAAAACTTTTTCACGAAGATAAAACTGATAGCATGAGGAAGGACTTCCAACTCCTCAAACCACCCTGATGATGCAAACGAGAGGAAAGTCTAGCTTAAGACTATAAACGAGCGCTTCTCGGGAGGCAACCCGAGCACTAACCTCATTAACTTTTACATTTTTATTTTTTTATTCTTATTTATTCTATTTTATCCTTTTTTATAGTATCTAGCTTTAAACTAACCAAAAAGTGCAGATTTCCAGGCCACACGGCCTAGCACACGGCCGTGGCTGTGGCCGTGTGGAGGCCCTGGATCGCCGTACTGACATGGCAGAGGTGGTACGAGTCAAAGAGAATCAAATCTTTGAAGTCACGGACTCCAACCACTGCCCCACGGGCACCGACAGAAAGCCACGGCCATGCGACGCGATTGTGGACGACACTGACTTATCACCAACGGGCGTGGCAATCTGTAAAATGGGCGTGGGTGAACCAACACACCTAGACACACGGCCGTGTGAGGCGGCTGTGTGAATCGACACGCCTAAGGAGCACAGGCGTGGGATTGTACCAGGTTTAAAAATCTATTTTAACCCCCCTCCTTTCCCTCTTCTCCTACTAACTTTCAACCTTCAACTTTTCATTTTTTTTCCCACTCCTTTTCTCTATACCCTTGAGCTACACCAAAACAATGCCAAAGAAGCGGAAGAAGTTGCCACGTCTCCCTCACGGAGACCGATCTACATAAGTTCATGCCGGCCGCTTCAATCACTCGATGAGCCAAGGATATTTGAGGCCATTTAGTTTTTATTTCGTTTTTCTCTTTTGCTTCAATTTCCTTATCTTTACTTCTCTTCTGCTTAATTTAGTTTATTTTATCTTAGTTTCTTGATTTTAGGTTCTAAAGGTTGCTAGGGAATCACACCACGACCACCACCATATCCCCAGCCTTAGAAATCACACCCAACAATAAGGACTCTACGGTCCTTCCATCTTTTCTTTCAATTTTATTTCAATTTTTACTTCTCTTCACTTTAGCTTGCTTTAATTTAATTATTTAATTAGTATAGTTTTAATTATTATTATTATATCCTGGCTAATCCTCCATGAGCTACCCAATTTCTTCATCTAGCGCAGGATCGTCATCCAGACCGGCCCCTCCAACTTATCTTTCACCTCCGACTCAAGGAATCCATCCAAAATTCAGGAAGTTTCACTTCTCTCCATATCTTTTGAATTTATACTTAATTGTATATATATCTAACTTTGTACATTGAGGGCAATGTACATCTTAAGTGTGGGGGGGGTGAACAACCTAAAAAGGTGCCTAACTTTTTTCATTATTCTCAAATTTCTGAAATTAGGTGCCAAACTTTTTTCATTATTCTCAAAATCCTAAATTTAGTCTTGTTTTTAAGTAAATTTCTCATATTATCATTAGAATGAAATTTCCATTGTTTATGATTTTTATTGATATGTTTTAGATTAAGTCATTGATAATTGTGCATTGATAATTAAATTTTAAGATACTAAAGAATCAAGCATGATAAGTCCATTTTTTTTTCAATTAAAATTTGCTAGGTTGTCGAACTGAATTTAAATATTACTTTGAAGTTTGAAATTTACAAGGTTGACATCAAAATACCCATAATTTTTGTGAGATTTTGAGCCTTATAGAGCATATATTCTTTTTCATGCTCACTTTTTTGATTATGAGTATGTCAACATTGATTTGTTATTCTAGAACTTGCCTCGTTTATACATATCGAGACCACACCCATGATTTGATATACAGAGATGATTAAGGCACCTAGGTTTTAACCAACTAACTCCATTAAAAGCCTACCCTCATAATTAACCCCTAGTGAACCCCTTTTAATCCTAACAAACCTTTTTATTGACATAACCACTAATATTAACCCAGAAACCCTTTGTTTTTGTTATCACCATTCTTTTTCGACTTCCCTTATATCGAGATTTGATTTGATTAAGCTACCTAATTATTTCATCTTAGTATATGAATAGATGTATTATATATAAAAAAAATCGAAGTATATTCGTTATTCATTACTAGTTTTGTGATTAAGTGAGCTTATACATTTGAATTCCAAATATTGAAGAAGAAGCTCGTATTATTAGTTTAAAGTTTCAATCCATTATGTAATTATTCAGTTTATTGTTTTTAGTTAGGTATTTTATCAATTCAATCTCGATTCTAATTCCCTTTTGATTTGTGCATCATCTCATATTATAGTGGTGGAGATTTGATTTTTAGGCAAGCCTATGGGATTAACTTTTCATGTTCGACTTTTGAGTGCCTAAATTTTGAACCTTAAACACTTTGAGTGATTTGAGTGAATCTCTAGTGAGGATGTCAATCCTTGTCGGTTTTGAATTAAAGGTAATTATTTAGATAAGGGGAGACGCCTATATTTTCGAGCTACAAATCTATGACTTAGATTGTTTGAATCCTTAGGACTCTTTGAATTTAATTATCCATGTATAAATTATCTATGAATTATGATGAAACATTGTTGATAGGAATTATGAATTATAGAAAGTTTGTTTTAATTGTAAGTTGAGAATTTTGCTTGAGGACAAGCAAAAGCTTAAGTGTGGGGGTATTTGATAAACCGAAATAGTAACATATTTTAATCCCACATTTAGCATACTTTTGGATGATTTATCCCTTGATTTATGTAAAAAGGTGCTCTTAATCCTTTCTTTTCATGTCTTATACTCTGGAAATCACCCAAGAATAAAAAGAACGAGAAACGGGCTCAAAACGGACCAAAATGGGCCAAAGAAGAAATCGACACGGCCTGGACTAAAGCCCACACGGCCGTGCCTCCTCAAATATAATAGAACACGGCCTGAAGTCGATCTACACGGCCGTGCCTCATTAACGGAGTCCAACACGGCCTGGCCACGATTCACACGGGCGTGTGCCATGGCCGTGTTCCTGCCGTGGAGGAGAGTAATTTCACTCGGAAAAGGATACTTCGGGGCAAAGAAACCTATTTCAAAAGCTTATATAAAGACCCTAAGTATAACCTAGAGGAGGGCGGTTAGCTAGGCCAAGGAGCCGAGCCGAAAAGGTCAGATTTGCGGGAAACTCTTAAGGGATAGCCAGTTGATCCATCTCAAGAAGCCGGAATTCTACTCAAGACGAAGGATCTCTCATTCAATTCCTTTAGGGAGTTTTAGGGATTTCTTATGTTTTGTTTTCTCTTTTCTTCTGAGATGTTTTTCTTTATTATTATGAACTAAACCCTTCAGATACCTGAAGGGGGATGAAACCTAGATGAATCTTGTTATTGTTTTCTGAACTATATGATAAATACTTGATTTGTTCTTAATTATGTGTGCTTAATTCTTGTGTTGATATTTCACGGATATTAATTCAAGTATGATGTGCTTAGGTGGTGGAGCAAAAGTCCCTGCCTATTCATAGATCTAGCATAATTACAGCGGAGTTGTTTGCGCGCCTAGAGATAGGGTGACGAAGCGTTGCCGGATTAGGGTGAAACCTAATATGGGAATCCATAGATCGAGTCAATGCGATTCTAGGGGTTTTAATTAGAAAGAGATTTCAATTAATCAACCTAGGGTTAGTCGTTATTCGCTTCGAGAGAGGGTCTAATGTACATTAGGGAATCCTACGGATCAAGTCAAGTGAATAAGTCGTCTGGTTCAGTGTTAGATAACAAGTGAAGTCTAGGTGGATTCTTCCTAAGGGTATCGTATTAATCAATTGAGTTATTCCCAAGTATTTCCCCAATTCATTCTTTTTGTCTTTGCGTCTTTAGCTTAGTAATTAGTTAATTTAGATTAATAAACAACTTCACTTATTTTAGGCTAAATAATAGAAAGAAAGTTAGTATTAGTACTTTTAGTTCCTTTGGGTTCGACAATCCGGTCTTGCCTAAGCTATACTACTATTCGATAGGTGAACTTGCCTCAATCGTTGTCATAGTTAGTTTCCAGGTTCGATCATTCTCATTATAAATTTTAAAACTCTGACTTCACAGCGATCAGGAAGCATCATTTCACTGGTGTGATCGACTACCTCGAGTTGAATTTTTAATTGTTGCATGTGGCAAAGAAACCCAAAAATTTGTAAATAAATGTTTTAAGCATGGACTCTAAATGTTTTTGCATGTAGCGTAGGGTTTTAATTCATAGTTAGTTGCATTTTAGACTTGTTAGGATATAATTTTGATGATTGAGAGGAAAAATGATGATTTTGAAAATGGTTTTGGAGAAAGTTCAGTGGAATCGCGATATCCAAGGGAGGATATCACGATTTCTCTAACAGTTTTGAGAGGGGACAAAATCCCAATATTGCGATACCCTTGGAATTTAAAAAGTAAAAAAAAATTGGTTTACACAGTGATATCATGATACCCAACCTTCGGTATTGCGACATCTCAGATAGATTGGAATGTGAGGGGTCCAAAAATATGGGATATTGCGATACCCAACCCTGGTTATTGTGGTATCCAAGTTGGGCCAGGTGATACCCGATTTCAAGTATCGCGATCTGCTTGGTTTGGAGGCTATTCTTCATCCTTAATCCTTAAGAACTCTCCCTCTCTCTATTTTCTCTCAATCACTTTTCAAATCTCTTTCAATTTTCTTTGCATCTTTCTTCTTTTTGTTTTATTTTTTCTTGTTAGTTTCTTCTTTTGTAGGTATTACACTCTTTTTTCTTGGGGGACACGGGACTTCATCTACTCCATCAATAAACCAATACACAATTTAAGTTTCCATTTTATCTTTTGTGCTGCATGTGATATTTTGGCCTTTGTTATTATTTTTGGTATATTGTTCTAGTATTAGTGTTGATTGATTGTGGGATATTTGGTTAGTACATACATTATAGTTGGATTTGTCTAGAAATTGATAAGTATGCCCTTTAGATTGGAAAAGCGAAGAAAATCCCAACCTGAACCACCTCCGAAACTAGAGTATGGTTTGAAAATTTTAAATCGAATGAGGCCAAAGCTTTTTTCTCAAATATTCAAGGTTGAACCTTGCTATGGTGTCGACTACACCAATTGTAATTCCAGTAGTTTTGGAGTTTTACTCCAACTTGACATTTTCTAAAAAAAAAAAGGTGTATGTTCGACATAAGAAGGTCGATATATCTCCGAAAGTTATTAGTGAATTGATAAACCGAAATAGTAACATATTTTAATCCCACATTTAGCATACTTTTGGATGATTTATCCCTTGATTTATGTAAAAAGGTGCTCTTAATCCTTTCTTTTCATGTCTTATACTCATGAAAGCACCCAAGAATAAAAAGAACGAGAAACGGGCTCAAAACAGACCAAAATGGGCCAAAGAAGAAGTCGACACGTCCTGGACTAAAGCCCACGCGACCGTGCCTCCTCAAATATACTAGAACACTACCGATGTCAATCTACACACCGTGCCTCACTAACTGAGTCCAACACACGGCCGCCACGATTCACACGGGCGTGTGCCATGGCCGTGCCCCCGCCGTGGAGGAGAGTAATTTCACTCGGAAAAGGATACTTAGGGGCAAAGAAACACATTCCAAAAGCCTATAAATACACCCTAAGTATAACCTAAAAGGGGGTGTCGACGGGCGGTTAGCTAGGCCAAGGAGCCGAGCCGAAAAGGTCAGATTTGTGGGAAACTCTTAAGGGATAGTCAGTTGATCCATCTCAAGAAGCCGGAGTTCTACTCAAGACGGAGGATCTCCTCTTCAATTCCTTCAGGGGGTTTTAGGGATTTCTTATGTTTTGTTTTATCTTTTCTTCTGAGATGTTTTCTTTTATTATTATGAACTAAACCCTTCAGATACCTGAAGGGGGATGAAACCTAGATGAATCTTGTTATTGTTTTTTGAACAATATGATAAATACTTGATTTGTTCTTAATTATGTGTGCTTAATTCTTGTGTTGATATTTCGCGAATATTAATTCAAGTTGAATGTGCTTAGGTGGTGGAGCAAAAGTCCCTGCTTAAGAGTAGATCTAGCATAATTAAGCGGAGTTGATCGCACGCCTAGAGATAGGGTGACGAGATTTTGCCGGATTAGGGTGAAACCTAATATGGGAGTCCATAGATCGATTTACTGCTATTCTAGGGGGTTATTAATGGGAAAGAGATTTAAATTAATTAACCTAGGGTTAGACGTTATTCGCCTCGAGAGAGGGTTCCATATACGTTAGGGAGTCCTACGGATCAAGTCAAGTGAATAAATCGTCTGGTTCAGTGTTACATAACAAGTGGAGTCTAGGTGGATTCTTCCAAAGGGTATCGTCTTAATCAACTGAGTTTTTCCCAAGTATTTCCCCAATTCATTCTTTTTTTCTTTGCGTCTTTAGCTTAGTAATTAGTTAATTTAGACTAATAAACAACTTCACTTATTTTAGGCTAAATAATAGAAAGAAAGTTAGTATTAGTACTTTTAGTTCCTTTGGGTTTGACAATCCGGTCTTCCCTAAGCTATACTACTGTTCGATAGGTGCACTTGCCTCAATCGTTGTCATAGTTAGTTTCCAGATTCGATCATTATCTTTATAAATTTTAAAACTCTGACTTTACAGCGATCAAGTTTTTGGCGCCGTTGCCGGGGAACTAAAATATTAAGAAAGCTCTATTTTTATTACTTTAGCCTTTTTTTTGCAATTTATTTTTATTTTTATTATTTTTTTGACTTTGCTAAATTTTCTTTTATTTGCTTTTGTCAGGAAAATTTTAGTTTATAGAGGAGATGACACTGAATAACTATCAGTGGCAAGTTATGAGGACAAAGCCAACAAAAGCAGCCGATATCTACAACCTCGACCCAGTAACCAGGCTATCAACCCCGTTAGAGATGATACATAAAAAAATTTGATGGTTTATATGGTTCCTCACAAGCACATCCAGTTATGCAGTGTGAAACAAGCAGAGGCGTGGCGAATCCTGAGTACCCACCCTACGGACATGGCATGGAAAGCGAACAAGTCAACTATATGGGTAACTATGCTAGACCTCAAAATAATTTTTATGATAACACTTATAATGCAAAGTTGGAGGTACCATCCCGATTTCTCGTGGGATGATCAAAATTTTCAACAACCACCTCACCAACGGGAAGAGGTGTCGAACATTGAAGAGATGCAGACAAAATTCATGGCAGCCACAGATACCCGTCTCCAAGACACTGAGACAACACTTAAAAACCAACAAACATCGATTGAAGGGATCAAGAACCAAGTTGGGGAACTTACTAAGTCAGTTGGGGAAAATGCTAAGTCGGTTGGACAACTTGCGAAGCTGATTTCCGAACAACTACAAGAAAGCTTGCCAAGCAACACTGAAACTAACCCAAAAGAGAAAATTCAAGCCGTAACAGCTCATGACAGTGAAAGGTTAGTGGAACCTGACCCAAGGAAAGAGCCTGTGGTAAGTGAAGGTAAGGTTGAGGTAAGCCATGATTTACCAAACTCGGTAATTACAGAGTACCAAGCTCATATGCCATACCCCAATGCGATAAAGAAAGGGCACACAGAGGAACAATTCGGTAAATTTCTTATACCTCCAAAGAAGTTTCTTATTAACTTGCCGTTTCTTGAAGCTCTTTCGCAGATGCCAGATCTTAGACCTCGTGTCAATAAAGAAGAAAATCATGAGGAATGAAAGCTTCGGATCGATGAACTAGACGAATAGAAGACACACTTCAAGGAGAGACTAAAAATACACGAAGCAAAAATGAGGCAACTCCACGAGAAATTTAACGATTGGACAACCCAACTTAAGATAGGAGATCAGGTACTCAAAATCTTCCCAGATGGAACAGTCGAGGTAACTTATCCTAAATTTAGCACTTCTAAGGTAAACACTACTCGACTTAAACTTTATATCCACAACCAAATTGATCGCATGAGAAAGGATTTTCACCTCCTCAAACCACCATGACCATACGAATGAGAGGTAAAGTCTAGCTTAAGACTATAAACGAGCACTTCTCGGGAGGCAACCCGAGCACTAACCCCATTAATTTTTACTTTTTTTTTATTTTTACTTTTATTTTTCCTTTTAGCACCTAACCATAAACTAACCAAGGTACAGATTTCCATACCACACACCTTGCACACGATCGTGGTCGTGGCCGTGGCCGTGTGGCCATCACAGAAGAAGGTACAAGGGCGGGGCAACCACCAGATCCATAATCTCTATTTAGACCCCCTTCTTCCTTTTTCTTGTTCAGTTGTCTTTCTTCTTTCATTTTCCATTATTTACTTTTATTCTTATTTTTATTTACTTCTATTTTTATTTTTATTTTTATTTTTATTTTTATTTTCTTCTTATTCTTCATACCATTTAGATTTAGCTTAGGATACAATATAATCAGACCGGCTACCTTGAGGATTAAAGTTCAAACGGTTCGAGGCGCTTCCCCACGTTCACCTCCAATCCTATCCGGTTTCTTTTCATTAACTTCATCCAAAATTCAGGAAGTTTCACTTCTCTCCACATCTTATGGTTTTATGATTTTATTTTTCTATTATCTATCTTTGTACATTGAGGGCAATGTACATCTTAAGTGTGGGGGGGTGAACAACCTAAAGAGGTGCCTAACTTTTTTCATTATTCTCAAATTTCTGAAATTAGGTGCCAAACTTTTTGCATTGTTCTTAAAATCCTGAATTTAGTCTTGTTTTTAAGTAATTTCCTCATATTACTAATTAAGATGAAATTTCTGATGATTTATGATTTTTATTGATATGTTTTAGATTAAGTCATTGATAACTGTGCATTGATAATTAAATTCTAGGAATACTAGAGAATCAAGCATGATAAGTCTATTTTTTTAGAAATTAAAAAAAATTTCTAGGTTGTCGAACTGAGTTTAAATATTACTTTGAAGTTTGAAATTTACGAGGTTGATGTCAAAAATACCCATAATTTTTGTGATTTTTTGAGCCTTATAGAGCATATATTCTTTTTCATGCTCACTTTATTGATTATGAGTATGTCAACATTGATTTGTTATTCTAGAACTTGCCTCGTTTATACATGTCGAGACCACACCTATGATTTGATATACAGAGATGATTAAGGCACCTAGGTTTTAACCCACTAACTCCACTAAAAACCTACCTTCACAATTAACCCCTAGAGAACCCCTTTTAATCCTAACAACCCTTTTTATTGACATAACCGCTAATATTAACCCAGAAACCCTTTGTTTTTGTTATCACCATTCGTTTTCGACATCCCTTATATCGAGATTTGATTTGATTAATAGCCTAACTATGTTTTTATTTCAGTAATTTATCCTTTGTTATGTATTTATGATTTGTTCTTAAAAAAAAATCAATCAAAGTTTAGTCGTTATTCATTATTAGTTTTGTGATTAAGTGAGCTTATACGTTTGAATTCCAAATATTGAAGAAGAAGCTCGTATTATTAAGTTTAAAGTTTCAATCCATTATGTAATTATTCAGTTTATTGTTTCTAGTTAGGTATTTTATCAATTCAATCTCGATTCTAACCTTCTAATTTAGCCTCTACCCACACCTTAACCCTAGCCCCGTTACAACCCTGACAAAGACCTTTTGATTTGTGCATCATCTCATATTATAGTGGTGGAGATTTGATTTTCCGGCAAGCCTATGGGATTAACTTTTCATGCTCGACTTTTGAGCATTTTTTCCTGAAACTTAAACACTTTGAGTGATTTGAGTGAATCTCTAGCGAGGATGTCAATCCTTGTCGGTTTTGAATTAAAGGTAATTATTTAGATAAAGGGAGACGCCTATATTTTTGAGCTACAAATCTATGACTTAGATTGTTTGAATCCTTAGGACTCTTTGAATTGAATTATCCATGTATAAATTATCTATGAATTATGATAAGACATTGTTGATAGGAATTATGAATTATTGAAAGTTCGTTTTAATTGTAAGTTGAGAGTTTTGCTTGAGGACAAGCAAAAGCTTAAGTGTGGGGGTATTTGATAAACCAAAATAGTAACATATTTTAATCCCACATTTAGCATACTTTTGGATGATTTATCCCTTGATTTATGTAAAAAGGTGCTCTTAATCCTTTCTTTTCATGTCTTATACTCAGGAACGCACCTAAGAATAAAAAGAACGAGAAACAGGCTCAAAACGGACCAAAATGGGCCAAAGAAGAAGTCAACACGGCCTGGACTAAAGCCCACACAGCCGTGCCTCCTCAAATATACTAGAACACGGCCCGATGTCGATCTACACCACGGCCGTGCCTCACTAACAGAGTCCAACACGGCCACGGCCACGATTCACACGCAAGCGTGTGCCATGGCCGTGCACCCGCCGTGGAGGAGAGTAATTTCACTCGGAAAAGGATACTTAGGGGCAAAGAAACACATTCCAAAAGCCTATAAATACCCCCTAAGTATAACCTAAAAGGGGGAGTCGACGGGCGGTCAGCTAGGCCAAGGAGCCGAGCTGAAAAGGTCAGATTTGTGGGAAACTCTTAAGGGATAGCCAGTTGATCCATCTCAAGAAGCCGAAATTCTACTCAAGACGGAGGATCTCCTCTTCGATTCCTTCAGGGGGTTTTAGGGATTTCTTATGTTTTGTTTTATCTTTTCTTCTGAGATGTTTTCTTTTATTATTATGAACTAAACCCTTCAGATACTTGAAGGGGGATAAAACCTAGATGAATCTTGTTATTGTTTTCTGAACTATATGATAAATACTTGATTTGTTCTTAATTATGTGTGCTTAATTCTTGTGTTGATATTTCACGGATATTAATTCAAGTTGAATGTGCTTAGGTGGTGGAGCAAAAGTCCCTGCTTAAGAGTAGATCTAGCATAATTAAGCGGAGTTGATCGCACGCCTAGAGATAGGGTGACGAGATTTTTCCAGATTAGGGTGAAACCTAATATGGGAGTCCATAGATCGATTTACTGCTATTCTAGGGGGTTATTAATGGGATAGAGATTTTAATTAATTAACCTAGGGTTAGACGTTATTCGCCTCGAGAGAGGGTTTAATATACATTAGGGAGTCCTACGGATCAAGTCAAGTGAATAAATAAATGCAGTTCAAGTGTTAGATAACAAGTGGAGTCTAGGTGGATTCTTCCAAAGGGTATCGCCTTAATCAACCGAGTTTTTCCCAAGTATTTCCCCAATTCATTCTTTTTTTCTTTGCGTCTTTAGCTTAGTAATTAGTTAATTTAGACTAATAAACAACTTCACTTATTTTAGGCTAAATAATAGAAAGAAAGTTAGTATTAGTACTTTTAGTTCCTTTGGGTTCGATAATCCGGTCTTGCCTAAGCTATACTCTTGCTCGATAGGTGCACTTGCCTCAATCGTTGTCATAGTTAGTTTCGTGTTCGATCATTATCTTTATAAATTTTAAAACTCTAACTTCACAAATGATCAAGTTTTTGGCGCGCTGTTAGGAGAACTAAAATATTAAGAAAGCTCTATTTTTATTACTTTAGCCTTTTTTTTTTTGCAATTTATTTTTATTTTTATTATTTTTTGACTTTGCTAAATTTTCTTTTATTTGCTTTTGTCAGAAAATTTTAGTTTATAGAGGAGATGACATCTGAATAACTATCGGTGGCAAGTTATGAGGACAAAGCCAACAAAAGCGTGATATCTACAACCTCGACCCAAGAACTGTGCTATCAATCCAGCTTAGAGATGATATATAAAAATTTGATGGTTTATACGGTTCCTCACAGCACATCCAGTTATGCAGTGTGAAACAAGCAGAGGCGTGGCGAATCCTCGAGTACCCACCCTACGGACATGGCATGGAAAGCGAACAAGTCAACTATATGGGTAACTATGCTAGACCTCAAAATAATTTTTATGATAACACTTATAATGCAAAGTTGGAGGTACCATCGATTTCTCGTGGGATGATCAAAATTTTCAACAACCACCTCACCAACAGGAAGAGGAGTCGAACATTGAAAAGATGTCGACAAAATTCATGGCAGCCACAGATACCCGTCTCCAAGACACTGAGACAACACTTAAAAACCAACAAACATCGATTGAAGGGATCAAGAACCAAGTTGGGGAACTTACTAAGTCACTTAGGAAATTACTAAGTCGGGCTTGGACAACTTGCATGGGTTGATTTCGAACAACTACAAGAAAGCTTGCCAAGCAACACCGAAACTAACCCAAAAGAGAAAATTCAAGCCGTAAATACTCATGATGGTGAAAGGTTAGTGGAACTGACCCAAGGCAAGAGCCCGTGGTAAGTGAAGGTAAGGTTGAGGTAAGCCATGATTTACCAAACCCAGAATTACAGAGTACCAAGCTCATATGCCATACCCCAATGCGATAAAGAAAGGCCACACAGAGGAACAATTCGGTAAATTTCTTATACCTCCAAAGAAGTTTCTTATTAACTTGCCGTTTCTTGAAGCTCTTTCGCAGATGCCAGATCCTAGACCTCGTGTCAATAAAGAAGAAAATCGTGAGGAATGAAAGCTTCGGATCGATGAACTAGACGAATGGAAGACACACTTCAAGGAGAGACTAAAAATACACGAAGCAAAAACGAGGCAACTCCACGAGAAACTTAACGATGGGACAACCCAACTTAAGATAGGAGATCAGGTACTCAGAATCTTCCCAGATGGAACAGTCTAGGTAACTAATCCTAAATTTAGCACTTCTAAGGTAAACACTACTCGACTTAAACTTTATATCCACAACGAAATTGATCGCATGAGAAAGGATTTTCACCTCCTCAAACCACCATGACCATACGAATGAGAGGTAAAGTCTAGCTTAAGACTATAAACGAGCACTTCTCGGGAGGCAACCCGAGCACTAACCCCATTAATTTTTACATTTTTTTATTTTTACTTTTATTTTTCCTTTTAGCACCTAACCATAAACTAACCAAGGTACAAATTTCCATACCACACACTAGTGTGTGGCCATCACAGAAGGTACAAGGGCTGGGCAACCACCGGATCCATAATCTCTATTTAGACCCCCTCTTCATTTTTTTCTTGTTCATTGTCTTTCTTCTTTCATTTTCCATTATTTACTTTTATTCTTATTTTTATTTACTTCTATTTTTATTTTTATTTTTATTTTTATTTTTATTTTCTTTATTATTTTCTTCTTATTCTTCATACCATTTAGATTTAGCTTAGGATACAATAAAATCAGACCGGCTACCTTAAGGATTCAAGTTCAAACAGTTCGAGGCGCTTCCCCACGTTCACCTCCAATCCTATCCGGTTTCTTTTCATTAACTTCATCCAAAATTCAAGAAGTTTCACTTCTCTCCACATCTTATGGTTTTATGATTTTATTTTTCTATTATCTATCTTTGTACATTGAGGGCAATGTACATCTTAAGTGTGGGGGGGTGAACAACCTAAAAAGGAGCCTAACTTTTTTCATTATTCTCAAATTTCTGAAATTAGGTGCCAAACTTTTTGCATTGTTCTCAAAATCCTGAATTTAGTCTTATTTTTAAGTAATTTCCTCATATTACTAATTAAGATGAAATTTCTGATGATTTATGATTTTTATTGATATATTTTAGATTAAGTCATTGATAATTGTGCATTGATAATTAAATTCTAGGAATACTAGAGAATCAAGCATGATAAGTCTATTTTTTTAGAAATTAAAAAAAATTTCTAGGTTGTCGAACTGAGTTTAAATATTACTTTGAAGTTTGAAATTTACGAGGTTGATGTCAAAAATACCCATAATTTTTGTGAGTTTTTGAGCCTTATAGAGCATATATTCTTTTTCATGATCACTTTATTGATTATGAGTATGTCAACATTGATTTGTTATTCTAGAACTTGCCTCGTTTATACATGTCGAGACCACACCTATGATTTGATATATAGAGATGATTAAGGCACTTAGGTTTTAACCCACTAACTCCACTAAAAACCTACCTTCACAATTAACCCCTAGAGAACCCCTTTTAATCCTAACAACCCTTTTTATTGACATAACCGCTAATATTAACCCAGAAACCCTTTGTTTTTGTTATCACCATTCATTTTCGACATCCCTTATATCGAGATTTGATTTGATTAATAGCCTAACTATGTTTTTATTTCAGTAATTTATCCTTTTTTATGTATTTATGATTTGTTCTTAAAAAAATCAATCAAAGTTTAGTCGTTATTCATTATTAGTTTTGTGATTAGGTGAGGTTATACGTTTGAATTCCAAATATTGAAGAAGAAGCTCGTATTATTAAGTTTAAAGTTTCAATCCATTATGTAATTATTCAGTTTATTGTTTCTAGTTAGGTATTTTATCAATTCAATCTCGATTCTAACCTTCTAATTCAGCCTCTACCCACACCTTAACCCTAGCCCCGTTACAACCCTGACAAAAACCTTTTGATTTGTGCATCATCTCATATTATAGTGGTGGAGATTTGATTTTCAGGCAAGCCTATGGGATTAACTTTTCATGTTCGACTTTTGAGCATTTTTTCCTAAACCTTAAACACTTTGAGTGATTTGAGTGAATCTCTAGTGAGGATGTCAATCCTTGTCGGTTTTGAATTAAAGGTAATTATTTAGATAAGGGGAGACGCCTATATTTTTGAGCTACAAATCTATGACTTAGATTATTTGAATCCTTAGGACTCTTTGAATTGAATTATCCATGTATAAATTATCTATGAATTATGATAAGACATTGTTGATAGGAATTATGAATTATTGAAAGTTCGTTTTAATTGTAAGTTGAGAGTTTTGCTTGAGGACAAGCAAAAGCTTAAGTGTGGGGGTATTTGATAAACCGAAATAGTAACATATTTTAATCCCACATTTAGCATATTTTGGATGATTTATCCCTTGATTTATGTAAAAAGATGCTCTTAATCCTTTCTTTTCATGTCTTATACTCAGGAACGCACCTAAGAATAAAAAGAACGAGAAACGGGCTCAAAACAGACCAAAATGGGCCAAAGAAGAAGTCGACACGGCCTGGACTAAAGCCCACACGGTCGTGCCTCCTCAAATATACTAGAACACGGCCTGATGTCGATCTACACGGTGCGTGCCTCACTATGAGTCCAACACGGCCTGGTCACGATTCACACGGGCGTGTGCCATAGCCGTGCCCCTGCCGTGGAGGAGAGTAATTTCACTCGAAAAAGGATACTTAGGGGCAAAGAAACACATTGCAAAAGCCTATAAATACACCCTAAGTATAACCTAAAAGGGGGAGTCGACGGGCGGTCAGCTAGGCCAAGGAGCCGAGCCGAAAAGGTCAGATTTGTGGGAAACTCTTAAGGGATAGCCAGTTGATCCATCTCAAGAAGCCAAAATTCTACTCAAGACGGAGGATCTCCTCTTCAATTCCTTCAGGGGGTTTTAGGGATTTCTTATGTTTTGTTTTATCTTTTCTTTTGAGATGTTTTCTTTTATTATTATGAACTAAACCCTTCAGATACCTGAAGGGGGATGAAACCTAGATGAATCTTGTTATTGTTTTCTGAACTATATGATAAATACTTGATTTGTTCTTAATTATGTGTGCTTAATTCTTGTGTTGATATTTCGCGGATATTAATTCAAGTTGAATGTGCTTAGGTGGTGGAGCAAAAGTCCCTACTTAAGAGTAGATCTAGCATAATTAAGCGGAGTTGATCGCACGCCTAGAGATAGGGTGACGAGATTTTGCCGGATTAGAGTGAAACCTAATATGGGAGTCCATAGATCGATTTACTGCTATTCTATGGTGTTATTAATGGGAAAGAGATTTCAATTAATTAACCTAGGGTTAGACGTTATTCGCCTCGAGAGAGGGTTTAATATACGTTAGGGAGTCCTACGGATCAAGTCAAGTGAATAAATCGTCTAGTTTAGTGTTAGATAAAAAGTGGAGTCTAGGTGGATTCTTCCTAAGGGTATCGTCTTAATCAACTGAGTTTTTCCCAAGTTTTTCCCCAGTTCATTCTTTTTGTCTTTGCGCCTTTAGCTTAGTAATTAGTTAATTTAGATTAATAAACAACTTCACTTATTTTAGGCTAAATAATAGAAAGAAAGTTAGTATTAGTACTTTTAGTTCCTTTGGGTTCGACAATCCAGTCTTGCCTAAGCTATACTACTGTTCGATAGGTGCACTTGCCTCAATCGTTGTCATAGTTAGTTTCCAGGTTCGATCATTATCTTTATAAATTTTAAAACTCTGACTTCACAGCGATCATGAATACTACGGCATCCCCTATTATGAAAATGAATATTTATCTGCCATGAATCCTCATAAATTCTAAAATGTCGATATGGACGATATATTGTCATTTTTAACTTAGGAGAGAGGGAATGGAAATAAGTGGGGTACAAGAATCACCCCTTATCTTTTAAACAAACTATAATGTTTCTCGTCGCTAAGATGTGGATGCAATTTATTTGTACTTGTATCTCACCACTGCTTAAGACTAATACCATTAATGTATTTTGAGTTGCTTTGTTATATTGTATTTTGCAGGGAAAGAGAGTTAGTCTTGGGAGGTGGGTCAACAAAGAAATTAGTAAATTTGCATCAAGCATTAAGGTTGGAATATACTTTCCTCATTTGATTACTAACTTGTTTCGTCGAACTGGAGTGGTGATGGGGGCTACTAAAAAAATTCATCGTTTGACTACAAGAATTATTGGAGATACCTTGATGCATCAATTCCAGGAATTGCATAGAAAGCAAATACAACAATGGAACAAGCGACAGAAACATAAAATGGAAGTACCTCCAGCGGTAACAAAGAAAAGCACTAAAAAGAAAACTAATGATGAGCCTACGTAACGGGAACGTAGGTTGGGAAGGGACGTACGATACAACATAAGACTCCTGGAGCCCATGAAACCATGCATGGACACTTTCGTGAGGAGCTAAGGGGCACAAGGTCTAGAATGACCGAAACAGTCGAGTGATTCATCTGAGGGCAATTGTAACAGTCCGGTTTAGACCATATTCGAAATAGTGGTTTCGGGACCACAAATCTGAGACAGAAAAATATTTTAATATTATTTTTCGAGTCTTCAGCATGTGAATTAGTATGTGTGAAAGTTTTGTGATTTAATTTGGTCATTTGTGTGCTTAATTTGATAAAAAGGATCTAAATGTGAAAGATGCAAAATTAGCATGCCATATGTTAAAAGCACCAATGTGTTATGTCTTTATAAAAGTGGTGGCCTTATGTTGTAATTAAACCATTAACATGGTTAATGGACATTAATGGCCTTGAATTATATAAGTTTTATATGTTTATTAAAAGGCTAAATAAGTAAATGGTTTAATAAGGTTATACTTATTATGAAAAAGATTAAAATGAAGCCATTATCATCATCCATCAACCGAAAATATCAAAGAAAAAGAAAAGAAAAAGAAAGCTAGGGTTCGGCTAAGTCTAAGCTTGATTAAGGTATGTAATTTGTTCGGTTTTTGATAATTTCTATGTTTTTGTAATCGTTGCTCCGTGTTCTTCAAAACCCATGCCTTAATTTTGTGAATTAATGAATATTTTAAAAAGTGCCATTGATGAATTCATGAGCTTTGTGATGTTTGATGATGAAATATGAAATATATGTTTTAGATTAACACGTTTTGTCTTTGGATTTTTAGAGAAATTGAGTAATTTGGACTAAATTGAGAAAATAATATTTTGAGGGACTAAATTGTGAAATAATTGAAATGTATGGATTAGTATGATCATGGTGAATATTCGGCCAAGCATGGGTAACATGAAATTATGTGTATTTTGTGATTTTGTGAAATAAGGACTAAAATGTCAAAATGTGAAAAATGTGAGGGCTAATTTGTAATTTGCCCTAAATATGTGTTTTTGGATTGGATTGAATGAATTGGTGAATAAATAAGTTAAATTTGAATATGTTTAGATCAAGAATTGAAGAAAATGGATTTAGATCGCGGAAAGTCAAAAGTGATCGAATAGCCGAATCCGTACGTTTATCTGAATTCGAGGTAAGTCGATATACAAATAAATGTATTAGAATTGGTTTATTTATGCATCAATGAAATTTAGATTTGCAATGAATATGTTCGAGATGAGTTGTATATGAAATCCGAGGAAGTATCGACAAGGCGACAAAGTCTGAAAAGTCCCGTATGAACCTAGGAATAGATAGGATTACATATGTCATGACATAGGTGTCCGATATGTGATATCGTGTAAGACCACGTCTAGGACATTGGCATCGATCTGAGACTTACGTGTAAGACCATGTCTGGGACATTGGCATCGTATTTGATTCGTGTAAGACCCTGTCTGGGACAGTGGCATCGATACCTGAGTATATGTAAGACCACGTCTGGGATGTTGGCATTGTACGACTATTCTGAGTATTTCGAGCATCCTATTCAATTCTGAACGGTTCAACGGGCAAATCCGAGAAATGAAAGTCTACGTGAAATGTATAACGAGTCAGGTACGTTTGATAGGTAGACTATGTATGTGTATGAAAGGTAAGTGTATATATGAACTTACCAAGATGAAGATGTGTATAGATTTGATGAGATAATATGTGATATATGCTTGAATGTGCTATGAACAAATGTGATACTTTGAGCTATGAAATGTGGGTGAGCAATGGTTAAACAAAAGAACCAAAGAAGAGTATATGAATTTGTAAATGAGAAACATTAATGACATTTTATTATTATGGTTATATGCACTATATGTTAAGTTTATTTGTATATGGCTTACTAAGCTTTTGAAAGCTTACTTTGTGTGTGTTTGCTTTGTTTTATAGATCGTCAAAGCTACTGAGAGCTCAGGGATCATCGAGGATCATCATCACACTATTCAATCCTATTTTGGTACCTTTTGATAGTGTATATACTAAAGTATGGCATGTAAAGGCTAGTCACTTTGAATTATGTTTGAGATGTACATATAGCCATGTGATTTGGCTAGATAAAATGAATGTTTTATGAATGAAGAGTCATGCTATATGATGCTTGGTTTTGGTATGGTTCCATGGTTAAGAAATGGTCAAAATAATGGTAAACTCATTGATGCAAGGTAAGCATATATTTGAGGAATGGTTGTTATAAGGAAATGGTATGTTTGTGATGAATTATACTTGGAAATGATTATGAATAGATTGAGCTAATTGTTGTATAAGATGGTGTGCTTGAGATGCTTTTGAATGCTTGGAAAAGTTGGTTATTTGGGCATGAATTGTATTGGTATGATGCTTGTAGGGATAACCCAAAGTGTGGATGGCACTTTGGCCTTGCAAATGGCCTATAATTGCCCACACGGTTGAGCACACGGGCGTGTGGCTCGACCGTGTCCCTTGTGGTTGCATTTAAAACAAGTCAGACTCGACCACGGGTTGGACACACGGGCGTGTGACTGGCCGTGTGGTGCAAGTCAGTAGCGACCACAGGTGAGGCACATGGGCGTGTTCACGACCGTGTAGACAAGTCAGTATGTATGCCCTATTTTGACACGGCTTAGACACACGGGCATGTCTGAGGTAGTGGGAGGCACACGGGCGTGTGACCTCTGTAACTAAGAAAATTTTTTAAATTTTTGAGAATTTCCGTATGTGTTCGGTTTAGTCTCGACCCCTTTCTAAAGCATGATTAAGGTCTCGTAGACCTATTTAAGGGACACTTTGTTTTGATTAGTTGAATTATATTATGAAATGTCCGAAAAAGGTTCCGATTCGTCTGGTAACGCCTTTAACCCGAGACCGGTGATGGTTACGGGTTAGAGGTGTTACATTTGATTGGTATCAGAGCTACAGTTTAGTCGATTCTCGGACTAACATAGCGTATGAGAGTCTAGCTATACATTCCATATATATGAAATGTGATAGTGTGATGAATCCTGACGTGTAAAATGTGTTTTTCGTATAGTAATGGATCCCGAAAGAGCCATAGCTGACGATGTTGAAAGTAACGCGCCTGCTCCTGCTCAAGGGACAGCGCCATCTGATTCAAGACCAGCTACTAGCGGTCAAGAGGGAGAGGCTAAACAAGCCTTCTTCCAAATGATGAATGAGTGGTTCACTCAATATGTTAGAACTAACCCTACTGTTTCACAACCTCTGCCCCCGTCTAATCCTCCTCAGACTTCTATTGTACCTCTGGTTATGAGTTTGAATCTGTTATACAAACCTCTTGTTGATAAGATCCGCAAGTATGGGGCTAAAGAATTCAGGGCCACCAGAGATGATGATGCCGAGAGAGTGGAATTTTGGCTTGAGAACACTATTCGAGTATTTGATGAGATGTCATTGACTCCTGAAGAATGCATAAAGTGTGTTGTTTCTTTGTTACGAGACGCAGCCTATCAATGGTGGAAGACCTTGATTTTTGTTGTTTCGAAAGAACGGGTTACTTGGGATTTCTTCCAGTCTAAGTTTCGGAAGAAATACGTTAGTCAAAGATTTATTGATCAGAAACGAAAAGAGTTTTTTAAACTGAAATAGGGACGTATGTCTGTTACCGAGTATGAATGAGAGTTTGTAAGATTAAGTCAATATGCTCGAGAATGTTTTTCAACTGAAGCAATAATGTGTAAACGATTTGAAGATGGCTTAAATGAAGATATCCGTTTGCTAGTTGGGATTCTATAAATAAAAGAGTTCGTTGTGCTTGTTGACCGAGCATGCAAAGCTGAGGCACTCGAGAAAGATAAAAGAAAAGCTGAGACAGAAGCTAGAGATGCGAGAAAGAGATTTTTGAGTAAACCATTTCAGTCTGCTTCAAAGAAATTTAGAGATGAATATAGCCGTTCAAAGACTAATGTGGGACATTCGAATAGAGATCGAGCTAGAACACAGTCGAATTCCAAAGCTCCAGCAACTTTGATGGCTAGTGTTGGAAATGTCCGATCCGAGCAACCTGAATGTAAGCATTGTGGTAAAAGACATCCGAAAAGTTGTAGGTTGAATGGTCGAGCTTGTTTCAGATTGGATCCTTAGATCATTTCATTCGAGACTGTCCAAAATCTGTTGAGCAAGAGATTGTTCAGAATTTGAGATCTGATAATGTTTCAGCTAGAGGTAGACCTTCTCGAAATACAAGAAATGTCAGTGGTAGTCAGAAAACTACAAAAGACTCAGTTGCAAGATCTGAAGCTAGAGCGCCAGCTAGAGCGTATGCCATCCGAGCCTGTGAGAAAGCTTCATCTCCAGATGTTATTACGGGTACATTTAATCTTTATGATACTTCTTTGATTGCATTGATAGACCCAGGTTCTACTCACTCGTATGTATGCATGAACTTAGCATCCAGTAAGACTTTGTCTGTAGAGTCTACTGAATTTGTTATTAGAGTATCGAACCCCTTAGGTAAAAGTGTCCTGGTTGATAAAGTATGCAAGAACTGTTCGTTGATGTTTCAAGATGTTTGTTTTCCGGCTGATCTGATGCTATTACCATTTGATGAGTTTGATATAATTTTGGGTATGGACTGGTTGACATTGCATGATGCTGTTGTGAATTGTAAAAGAAAGACTATTGATTTGAGATGTCAGAATGATGAAATAGTTCAGATTGAGTCTAATGATTTGAATGGATTACCTGCTGTGACATTAGTGTTGAAAGCTCAGAATTATGTGAAAAAGGGTTGTGAAGCTTATTTTGCCTATGTGATTGACTCGAAAGTAACTGAAAAGAAAGTTGAATCAGTGCCAGTTGTTTGTGAATTCCTTGATGTATTTCCTGAAGAATTACTGGGATTACCTCCGATACGTGAAGTTGAATTTGGTATTTATTTGTTACCGGGAATAACCCCTATTTCTATAGCTTCGTATAGAATGGCACCAATAGGGTTGAAAGAGTTAAAGTCACAGTTGCAAGAGTTGATTGACAGAGGGTTTGCAAGACCGAGTTTCTCACCTTGGGGTGCTCCTGTTCTGTTTGTGAAAAAGAAAGATGGCACGATGAGAATGTGTATTGATTATCGTCAGTTGAACAAGGTGACTATAAAGAATAAATATCCTTTGCCCAAAATTGATGATTTGTTTGATCAGTTGAAAGGAGCTACTGTGTTTTTAAAGATAGATCTGAGATCGGGATACTACCAGTTGAGAGTAAAAGATTTAGATATTTCGAAAACTGCTTTCAGAACGAGGTACGGGCAGTATGAGTTTTTAATTATGCCTTTCGGACTAACAAATGCTCCTGTTGTTTTTATGGATCTGATGAACAAAATTTTTAGACCGTATTTGGATCATTTTGTTGTTGTATTCATTGACGACATTTTGATTTATTCGTGTGATGAGACTGAGCATGCCAAACGTCTGAGAATTGTGTTACAAACTCTGCGAGATAAGCAATTATATGCAAAGTTCAGTAAATGTGAATTCTGGTTGCGAGAGGTTGGTTTTCTGGGACATATTGTATCGGCATCTGGAATAAGAGTTGATCCGAGCAAGATTTCTGCTATTCTGGAATGGAAGCCTCTGAAGAATGTGTCTGAAGTTTGCAATTTTCTGGGACTTGTTGGTTATTATCGAAGGTTCGTAAAAGGCTTTTTGATGATTACTACTCCGTTGACTAGATTGCTTCAGAAAGATGTGAGATTTGAATGGCCTGATAAATGTCAGAAAAGCTTTGATCAGTTGAAAACTCTATTGACTGAAGCTCCAGTTTTGGTACAACCAGAATCGGGTAAAGAATTCGTGATTTATAATGATGCTTCGTTAAATGGTCTGGGATGTGTTTTGATATAGGAAGGCAAAGTTATAGCTCATGCCTCGAGACAATTGAAGCCGCATGAAAAGAATTACCCGACACACGATCTTGAGCTAGCTGCAATTGTGTTTGCATTAAAGATTTGGCGTCATTACCACTTCGGTGAAAAATGTCACGTATTTTCGGATCATAAAAGTCTGAAATATTTGATGACCCAGAAAGACTTGAATCTGCGACAGAGAAGATGGTTAGAGCTATTGAAAGATTACGAGCTTGTGATAGATTATCATCCGGGTAAAGCAAATGTTGTTGCTGATGCACTGAGTCAGAAATCCTTATTTGCATTACGTACGATGAATGCTCATTTAGTCTTGTCTGATGATAGTCCGATTTTAGCTGAATTGAAAGCGAAACCGTTATTTCTACAACAAATATGTGATGCTCAGAAAGTTGATAATGAAATAATAGTGAAACGAGCTCAGTGTGATTCGAACTCTGATTCTAAATTTCGAGTTAATGATGATAATTGCTTGAGATTTAGAAATTGAATTTGTGTTCTGAGAAATCTGTAGTTATTACAGTTAATTTTGAATGAAGCACATAACAATCGTTTATCTGTTCATCCTGGAAGTACAAAGATGTATCATGATTTGAAGCAACACTATTTGTGGCCTGGTATGAAACGGGATATTTCAGAGTTTGTATCAAAATGTTTAATCATCAAAGATGTTAAATTTGAAACAGTCAAAGGCCGTTTATTACAACCAATTATGATTCCTGAGTTGAAATGGGATAGAGTGATGATGGATTTTGTTTCTGGGTTACCTTTAACTCCGAGAAAGAAAGATGCAATTTGGGTTACCTTTAAATCTGATTACTCACATGATAAATTAGCTGAGCTTTATATTTCTGATATTGTGAGATTGTACGGAGTGCCGTTGTCTATTGTGTCTGACAGAGATCCGAGGTTTACTTCACGATTTTGGAAGAAATTGCAAGAAGCTTTGGGTACTAAATTGCATTTCAGTACGGCTTTTCACCTGCAGACGGATGGTCAATCCGAACGAATCATTCAGATACTCAAGGATATATTGAGATGTTGCATTATTGAGTTTGATGGTACGTGAGAACAGTACTTACCACTGATTGAGTTTGCGTACAATAATAGTTTCAAGTCGAGTATTAGAATGGCACCATATGAAGCTTTGTATGGACGCAAATGTCGAAAACCTCTGTATTGGACTGAGCTCAGTGAAAATAAGATACACGGGGTTGATTTGATAAAAGAAACTGAGATAAAGTGAAAGTGATCCGTGATAATTTGAAAGCCGCGTCAGATCATCAGAAATCCTATGCAGTTTTGAAACGGAAAGATATCGAGTTTGAGATAGGAGATAAAGTGTTCTTGAAAGTATCTCCGTGGAAGAAAGTACTCAGATTTGGACGTAAAGGCAAATTGAGTCCAAGATTTATCGAGCCGTATGAGATCATTGAACGAGTTGGACATGTCGCATATCGATTATTGTTGCCACCAGAATTGGAAAAGATTCATAATGTATTTCATGTGTCAATGTTTAGACGATACAGATCTAATCCATCACATGTGATCCCTTCGTCTGAGATTGAAATCCGATCTAATATGACTTACGAGGAAGAACCGATCCGTATCTTAGCTCGTGAAGTGAAAGAATTTTGAAATAAGAAAATCTCGTTAGTGAAAGTATTATGGCATCGACACGGGTTGAAGAGGCTACGTGGGAGCCTGAAGATTCAATGAGACAACAATATCCGAACCTATTCACCGGTAAGGTTTTCGGGGACGAAAATCCCTAGGGGGAGAATTGTAACAGTCCGGTTTAGACCATAGTCGAAATAGTGGTTTCGGGACCACAAATCTGAGACAGAAAAATATTTTAATATTATTTTCTGAGTCTTCAGCATGTGAATTAGTATGTGTGAAAGTTCTGTGATTTAATTTGGTCAATTGTGTGCTTAATTTGATAAAAGGATCTTGATCGCTGTGAATCAGAGTTTTAAAATTTATAAAAAGAATGATCGAACCTGGAAACTAACTCTGACAACGATTGAGGCAAGTGCACCTATAGAACAGTAGTATAGCTTAGGCAAGACCGGATTATCGAACCCAAATGAACTAAAAGTACTAATACTAACTTTCTTTTTATTATCTAGCCTAAAAATAAAGAGAGATTGTTTATCTAATCTAAATTAATTAACTACTAAACTAAAGACTCTAAGACAAAGAAGAATGAATTTGGAAAATAACTTGGGAAAAACTCAGTTGATTTAGATGATACCCTAGGAAGAATCCACCTAGACTTCACTTGTTATCTAACACTGAACCATACGATTTATTCACTTAGTTTGATCCGTAAGACTCCCTAATGTATATTAAACCCTCTCTCGAGGCGAATAACGTCTAACCCTAGGTTAATTAGTGGAACTCTCATTCTCTTATAATAACCCCCTAGAATAGCGAATAAATCGATCTATGGATTCCCATATTAGGTTTCACCTAATCCGCAAAATCTCGTCACCCTATCTCTAGGTGTGCGATCAACTCCGCTTAATTATGTTGGATCTACTCTTAGGCAGGGTCTATTCCTCCTCCACCTAAGCACATTAAATTTGAATTAAGCTCACATAATTAAGAACAAACTAAGTATTTATCATATAATTCAGAAAACAATAACAAGATTCATCATAGGTTTCATCCCCTTCGGGTATCTGAAGGGTTTAGTTCATAACAATAAAGGAAAACATCTCAAGAGAAAAGATAAAACAAAACATAAGAAATCCCTAAAACCCCTGAAGGAATTGAAGGAGAGATCCTCCGTCTTGAGCATAATTTTGGCTTCTGGAGATGGATCAACTGGCTATCCCTGAGTGAATCCCCACAAATCTGCCTTCTCTGGCTTAGCACGACGCCCCTAGACGATGGCTTTGGGCCCCCCTTCTTAGGTCATACTTAGGGTGTATTTATAGGCTTTTGAAATACATTTCTTTCTCCCTAAGTATCCTTTCCCGAATGAAATTGCTCTTCTCCACGGCAGAGGCACGGCCATGGCGCACGCCCGTGTGAATCGTGGCCAGGCCGTGTTCAGATTTCTTTAATGAGACACGGCCGTGTGAGTCGGGGTTAGATCGTGTTCTAGATGATTGACTTGGCATGGCCGTGTGGGTCCAAGTCCAGGCCGTGTCAATTTCCTCATTGGTCCGTTTTGGTCCGTTTTGAACCCGTTTCTCGTTCTTTTTATCCTTGGGTACTTTCCTGAGTATAAGGCATGAAAAGAAAGGATTAAGAGCACCTTTTTACATAAATCAAGGGATAATTCATCCAAAAGCATACTAAATGTGGGCCTAGAATATGTTACTATTTCGGTTTATCAAATACCCCCACACTTAAGCTTTTGCTTGTCCTCAAGCAAAATTCTCAACTTACAATTAACACGAACTTCCTAAAATTCATAATTCCTATCAACAATGTTTTATCATAATTCATAGATAATTTATACATGGATAATTCAATTCAAAGAGTTCTAAAAATTCATAATTAGGCAACTAATCAGATCAAATCTCGATATAGGGGTAGTTAGAAAGAATGGTGATAACAATTACAAAGGGTTTTGGGTTAATATTAGTGGGTGAGTCAATAAATAGGGTTGTTAGGATTAAAAGGGGTTCACTAGGGGTTAATTTGTGAAGGTTGGCTTTTAATGGAGTTAGTGGGTTAAAACCTAGGTGCCTTTATCATCTCTGTATATCAAATCAAAAGTGTGGTCTCGACATGTATAATCGATGCAAGTTCTAGAATAACAAATCAGTGTTGACATACTCATAATCAATAAAGTGAGCAAGAAAAAGAATTTATGCTCTATGAGGCTCAAAAACTCACAAAAATTATGGGTATTTTTGACATCAACCTTGTAAATATCAAATTTCAAGGTAATATTTAAATTCAGGTAGACGACCTAGAAAATTTTTAATTCAGAAAAATAGACTTATTATGCTTGATTCTCTAGTATTCTTAGAATTTAATCATCAATGCACAATTATCAATGACTTAATCTAAAACATATCAATAAAAATCATAAATCATCAGAAATTTCATCCTAATTAGTAATATGAGTAAATTGCTTAAAAACAAGACTAAATTCAGGGATTTTGAGAATAATACAAAAAGTTTGGTACCTAATTTTAGAAATTTGAGAATAATGGAAAAAAAATTAGGCCACCTTTTTAAGTTGTTCACCCCCCACACTTAAGATGTACATTGCCCTTAATGTACAAAGATAGATAATATAAATGTAATTTTCAGATTAGAAGATATGGGGATAAGTAAAACTCCCTGAATTATGGATAAGCTCCTTGAGTTGGCGATGGTCGTGGTGAGGGATAAGTTGGAGGGCCAGTCTGGATGTGGTGGTTGCCCATGAGTTCTGCGCTAGATGAAGAAATTGGGAGACTCGTGGGGGATTAGCCAGTATTTATTAAGACAAATTTAAAATAAACTAAATGTATAATTAAAGACAAGAAAGGTAAAGAGAAAGAAAATAGAAATTGAATTAAACTAATGCTAAAAGATAAAGGGGCTTGAGAATCCTTATTGGTAGATGGTTCGAGAGGTGGGTGTGACTTTGAAGGTGACGGAGGTGTTGGTGATGGTGGAAGTGGCGTGATTTCCAAGCAGCCTTTAAAACCTGACAATAAGAAGTTAAAATAAAATAAACTAATTTAAGCAGAAGAGAAGTACAGATAAGGAAATTCAAGCAAAAGAGAAAAACGAATTAAAAACTAGATAGCCTCAAATATCCTTGGCTTGTCGTGAGAATGAAGCGGCCGGCATGAACTTATGTAGATCGGTCTCCTTTGAGGAGATTGTGCTTGATTCCTTCCGCTTCTTTGGCATGGTTCCAGCGTAGCTCAAGAGTGATAGAGGCTTTGTTTCTAAGGAAATGAGAGAGATTTTTGAAAGAAAAAGAAGATGGAAGAAGGTGGGGTGAAGGGGGAGGGCTGTGGGGTTTAAATAAAATTTTGTATCTGAGGCTCTCCCACGCCCGTGGACGGAGGGTGTGTCGATTCACATGGCCGACTTGCACGGCCGTGTTCCTAGGTGTGTTGGTTACCCCACGCTCGTGTCTAGCCTGTGTTCGACAAGTCAGTATATTGGCACGATTTTAAGGCACGGGCGCGTTCTGCCCGTGGTTGGAAAGTCAGTAGCTTCACACGATCATGGGGCACGGCCGTGCCCCTTTGTCGGTGCCCGTGGTATAGTGGTTGGATCCGTGACGTTGAAAAGTGGTTGGAACTGATTCACACGGCCTCTGCTATGTCAGTACGGGGATTCTTATGGTCCACACGGCCACGGCCACGACCGTGTGCAAGGCCGTGTGACTTGGAAATCTGCACTTATGGTTAGTTTATAACTAAGTGTAAAGAAAAGAAGAAAAAAAATAAATTTAAAGCAAGATGTAAAAATGAATTGTGTTAGTGCTCAGGTTGCCTCCCGAGAAGCGCTAGTTTATAGTCTTAAGCTAGACTCTCCTCTCATTTGCATTGTCAGGGTGGTTTGAGGAGTTGGAAGTCCTTCCTCATGCCATCATTTGTATCCTCGTGAAAATATTTAAGTCGAGATGTGTTTATAGTAAAAGTACCAAAAATAGGATTACTTACCTCGATCGTTTCTGTATGGGAAAACTTTGGTTTCCTAAAAGGTATTTCTTTGTTTGTGTTAGGGTTAGGAGGAGATATTCGAGGATCTGCTGATCTAATGATGCAGTACCTGGTCCCCTATTTTGAAGTGGTTTGTTGTTCCTATTAGCTCTTTTGAGGGCTCCTTCGATTTTATCTTGTGTGGTTCCGGTTCTTCATCGTGTATGCCTAATTTCTCCTTGAAGTGTGTCTTCCACTCATCTAGATCATCGATCTGAATCCCTCGATCTTCATGAACTACTTCCTTATTGGCTCGAGGTTTAGGGTCGGGTTCAGTTGTATTCCTTGGTGGTGCTTCTTGAAAATAGGGGTTAACCGAATGATTATCAGTAGAATTTACGTTCTCACCTTGATTATTCGATGTTCTAGCCGAGTCGAGAGCCTTGATGGTGACTGTCTCATTCCTTACACAAAGTATGAGTTCTCCTGCATCAACATCAATTTTAGTCCTGGCAGTTGCTAAAAAGGGTCTTCCTAAAATTAGGGGAATCGAATTATCCTCATCCATGTCTAAGACAACAAAATCTACTGGGAAAACGAATCTATCAATTTTTACAAGAACATCTTCGATAATACCCTAGGAATTCTAACAGTTTTATCACTAATTGAATGCTCATCCTAGTTTGTTTGGGTTTCCCTAGACCTAATTGTTTAAACAATTTGTAAGGCATGACATTTATGCTTGCCCCTAAATCAGCTAACGCATTATCAATAGTTAGTCTACCAATTAAGCATGGAATTGCAAAACTCCCTGGATCTTTTAGCTTTTGTGGTAGTCTATTCTGTAACATTGCTGAGCACACTGCGTTTAATTCCACATGTGGATCTTCGTCTATCTTGTGCTTATTCGTCAAGAGATGTTTTAAAAATTTCCTTGAATCTGGCATCTGTGAAAGAGCTTCAAGTAACGGTAAGTTAATATGTAATTTCTTTAAGAGTTTAAGAAACTTACCGAACTGTTCCTCTGTGTTGTCTCTCGTTAACGCTTCGGGATATGGTATGCGAGGTTGGTATTCCTTGATTACCGGTTTTGGCTTGTCTTGTGTTACCTCAACTTTACCTTTTTCTACCTCGTTTCCTTGTGTTGGATTGGGTTCGTCTACTTCTTCGCTTTCTTGAGCTGTTATGGCTTGGATTTGCTCCTTTGAATTAATTTCAAGATTACTGAGACGCCCTTGCGGTCGTTCGGATAATAGCTTCGCAATTTGTCTGACTGACTGAGTAATTTCCCCGATTGCCTTTGTAAGTCCTCCAACTTGGTTCTCGATCATTTTGATTGATGTTTGTTGGGTGTCGAGTGTTACCTCAGTTTTTTGGAGACGGGCCTCTGTGGATGCTATGAATTTGTTCAACGTCTCTTCAAGATTCGGCTTCTTTTCCTGTGGATAGGGCTGATTTTGGAAATTTTGAGGAGGTTGTTGTCTTTGATTTCCTTGATTTCCTTGACCTCCCCATGAAAAATTTGGGTGGTTCCTCCAACCTGGATTATAATTATTACTATATGGGTTACTATTAGATCTGAAATTGTTACTTATATAGTTCATCTGTTCACTTTCTGTGCCCGGTTGGTAGGGTGGGTACTCAGGATTCGCCACAGTTCCACTTGTGTCGCACTGCATGACTGGATGTACCTGCGAAGAGCACAAACTATCAAGCTTTTTATTCATCAACTCTACCTGATTTGATAGCATGGTTACTGCGTCGAGGTTGTAAACTCCGGCTATTTTTGTTGGCCTTGTTCTTGTAACTTGCCACTGATAGTTATTCAGCGACATCTCTTTAATAAACTCGTAGGCTGCCTCAAGAGTTCTATTATTCAAGGTTCCACCGGCGGCTGAATCAATTAGTTGTCTCATTGAGGGGTTTACACCGTTATAGAAAGTCTAGACTTGGAGCCACAAAGGTAAACCATGGTGCGGACACCTTCTCAAGAGATCCTTATATCTCTCCCATGCATCGTATAATGTCTCTAAATCCATCTGCACAAAAGAAGATATATCATTGCGTAATTTGGCCTTTTTGGCCGGTGGGAAATATTTTAATAAAAATTTTTCGGTCAGTTGATCCCATGTAGTGATTGACCCTCGTGGTAACGAGTTTAACCACTGTTTGGCTTTATTCCTTAATGAAAAGGGAAATAACCGAAGTCGTATGGCATCATCAAAAACGCCATTTATTTTGAAGGTATCACAGAACTCTAAAAAATTAGCTATATGAGTGTTCGGATCTTCGTCATGCAAACCATCAAATTTAACAAACTGTTGAATCATTTGTATAGTGTTAGGCTTCAATTCAAAATTATTAGCAGCTATAGCAGGCCTAACAATACTAGATTCGGCTCCTGTTAAATGAGGTTTAGCATAATTAAACATAGTACGAGGAGCATTATTTTCTCCCACATATTGTGGGGATGGGTTATTTTCGTCCATCCCTTCAGTAGGATTGGATCTGTCTTCTCGCTATTCTTCCGTGTAATTTAGGGCTCGTCTAATTTCTCTGCGATTTCTCCGAGCGGTAGCTTCAATATCACTGTCGTATTCTAATGGTCCTCTCGGGTTCCTTCTAGTCATAAACTAGAGGTATCTGCTAGGAAAAGAAAGAAAGAAAATTTAGAAAAAATTAAAAACAATAAAAATAAAAATAAAAATAAAAATAAATTGCTGAAAATAAAAATAATGGCTAAAGTAATAAAAATAGAGCTTTCTTAATATTTTAGTTCCCTAGCAACGGCGCCAAAAACTTGATCGCTGTGAATCAGAGTTTTAAAATTTATAAAAAAAATGATCGAACCTGGAAACTAACTCTGACAATGATTGAGGCAAGTGCACCTATCGAACAGTAGTATAGCTTAGGCAAGACCGAATTATCGAACCCAAAGGAACTAAAAGTACTAATACTAACTTTCTTTTTATTATCTAGCCTAAAAATAAAGAGAGATTGTTTATCTAATCTAAATTAATTAACTACTAAACTAAAGACTCTAAGACAAAGAAGAATGAATTTGGAAAATAACTTGGGAAAAACTTAGTTGATTTAGATGATACCCTTGGAAGAATCCACTTAGACTTCACTTGTTATCTAACACTGAACCACACGATTTATTCACTTAGTTTGATCCGTAAGACTCCCTAACGTATATTAAACCCTCTCTCGAGGCGAATAACGTCTAACCCTAGGTTAATTAGTGGAACTCTCGTTCTCTTATAATAACCCCCTAAAATAGCAGTAAATCAATCTATGGATTCCCATATTAGGTTTCACCCTAATCTGGCAAAATCTCGTCATCCTATCTCTAGGCGTGCTATCAACTCCGCTTAATTATGTTGGATCTACTCTTAGGCAGGGTCTATTCCTCCTCCACCTAAGCACATTAAATTTGGATTAAGCTCACATAATTAAGAACAAACTAAGTATTTATCATATAATTCAGAAAACAATAACAAGATTCATCATAGGTTTCATCCTGCCTGTATCCGAAGGGTTTAGTTCATAACAATAAAGGAAAACATCTCAAGAGAAAAGATAAAACAAAACATAAGAAATCCTTAAAACCCCCTGAAGGAATTGAAGGAGAGATCCTCCGTCTTGAGTATAATTTTGGCTTCTGGAGATGGATCAACTGGCTATACCTGAGTGAATCCCCACAAATCTGCCTTCTCTGGCTTAGCACGACGCCCCTAGATGATGGCTTTGGGCCCCCCTTCTTAGGTCATACTTAGGGTATTTATAGGCTTTTGAAATACGTTTCTTTCTCCCTAAGTATCCTTTCCCGAATGAAATTGCTCTTCTCCACGGCAGAGGCACGACCATGGCGCACGCCCGTGTGAATCGTGGCCAGGCCGTGTTCAGATTTATTTATTGAGACACGGCCATGTGAGTCAGGGTTAGACCGTGTTCTAGATGATTGACTTGGCACGGCCGTGTGGGTCCAAGTCAAGGCCGTGTCGATTTCCTCATTGGTCCGTTTTGGTCCGTTTTGAGCCCGTTTCTCATTCTTTTTATCCTTGGGTACTTTCCTGAGTATAAGACATGAAAAGAAAGGATTAAGAGCACCTTTTTACATAAATCAAGGGATAATTCATCCAAAAGCATACTAAATGTGGGCTTAGAATATGTTACTATTTCGGTTTATCAGATCTAAATGTGAAAGATGCCAAATTAGCATGCCATATGTTAAAAGCACCAATGTGTTATGTCTTAATAAAAGTGGCGGCCTTATGTTGTAATTAAACCATTAACATGGTTAATGGACATTAATGGTGATGTGTCTAAAACTAACTATGACCACAATAAAGGCAAGCACACCTATCGTTTAATAGTATAGTTATGGTAAGACCGGTAATATCGTATCCACAAGGACCAAGAGTACTAGTAATTACTATCTTTCTATTATCTAGCCTAAGAATTGGAGTGATTTCTTTTAAACTAAAACTAATTAAACACGACAACGAAAGAATTAGGAAAATACTTTTAGACAACTTTATGAGATAGGCAATACCTAAGGAAGAATCCACCTAGACTTCACTTATTACTTTTGATTCATACTATTTATTCACTTGACTTAATCCGTAGAAATCCCTGATTTATGTTAATATCTCTCTCGAGACTAAAAATAACTGACTCTAGGTTGATTAATTGAAATCTCTTTCTAATTAAAACCCCAATTGTCGCATTAACTCGATCTATGGATTCCCTTATTAGATTTAACTCTAATCCGGCAGATTTTTGTTGCCCTATGTCTAGGGTTGAAATCAACTCCGCTTAATTGTGTTGATCTACTTTTAAACAGGGACTTTTGCTCCACTGAATAAGCACATTCGACTTGAATCAATAACCTAAATTATCAAAACAAGAATAAGAACTCACAATTAAGAATAAGAACAAGTATTTATCTTATAAATCAAATAGTAATAAGATCCGTCTTAGGTTTCATCCCCTTAGGTATCTAAGGGATTTAGTTCATACTGATAAAAGGAAACATCTCAAAATAAGGAAAACAACAAAACATAAGAAAACCCAAAAACTTCTAAAGAACTAGATGGGAGATCTTCAGTCTTGATGGAGATCCTTCCTCCACGCTGCTTCCGACGGCTGTCTTTGAGTATTTTCTGTGTTCTATTCAGCGTCCCCTTCTAGGTCGCCCCCTAGGGTGTTTATATAGGCTTTGGAACATCTTTCTTTGCCCACAAGTAACCTTTTCCAGATAGAATTAATCTTTGATACGGCAGGGACACGCCCGTGTTCCATAGCCTTAGGCCGTGCTCGCTCCTGCTCACCACACACGGCCGTGTGGTCTGCCTGTGTACATTGATCCAGGCCGTGTTCGATCCTGCTCGTAACACATGGCCGTGTTTGATAACCCAGGCCGTGTTGAATTCTAAGATAGGCCCATTTTGTCCCTTTTTGGCCCGTTTCTCGTTCTTTTCGACTCCCTAAGCTCTCCTGAGTGTAAAACATGAAATTAAGAGATTAGGAGCATCGAATTCATCAAATCTAATGAAAAATCATCCAAAAATAAGCTAAGCATGGGGTTAAAATATGTATAAATTATGGTTTATCAAATATCCCCACACTTAAGCCTTTGCTTGTCCTCAAGCAAAATCCTCAACTCACAATTAAAACTAACTTTCTTAATTCATAATTCTTATCTATAATGTCTCATCATAATTCACAGATAATTCATACATTGATAATTTAACTAAAAGAGTCATAGAGATTCAAATAATCTAAGTCATAGATTTTTATAGCATGAAAACATAGGTGTTTCCCCTTACCTAAATAATTACCTTTGATTCAAAACTATCAAGTATTGACATCCTCACTAAAGATTCACTCAAATCACTCAAAGTGTTTAAGGTTCAAATTAAGCACTCAAAAGTCAAATATGAAAAGTTATTACCATAGGCTTGCATGAAAATCAAATCTCCACCACTATAAAATGAGATGATACACAGATCAAAAGGTCTTTTAAAGGGTTGTAATGGGGCTTGGGTTAAAGGTGTGGATAAAGGCTGAAAAAGAAGGTTAGAATCGAGATTGAATTGATAATTTACCTAACTAGAGAAATAAACTAATATTGAATAATTACAATAATTGAAAACTTATCAATAATAACATGAGCTTCTTCTCAGAATGTGAAATTAATCGCTTAAGCTCAACAAAACATAGAACTAATAATGAATAAATTTCTATTTTTTTAAGAACAAGTATATGATAAAATGAATTTAACCCTGAAATAAAGAATGTAGTTAGGCAACTGATCAAATCAAATCTCGACAAAAGGGGAGTCAAGAAAATGGGGATAACAAATCAAATAATTGGGTTTTGGTTTAATATTAGTGGTATATCATGAAATGGTTGATTAGGCTTCAAAGGGGTTCACTAGGGGTTAATTATGAAGGTAGGCTTTTTAGTGGAATAAGTGGGTTAAAACCTAGGTGCCTTTATCATCTCAGTATATCAAATCAAAGGTGTGGTCTCGACATGTATAATCGAAGCAAGTTCTAGAATAACAAATCAATATTGACACACTCATAATAAAGTGAGCAAGAAAAATATATGTTCTGAAAGGCTCAAAATCTCACAAAAATTATGATTTTTGATGTCAACCTTGCAAATTTCAAACTTCAAAGTAATATTTAAATTTAGGAAAACAACCTATTAATATTTTTTGATTATGAAAATAGACTTATCATGCTTGATTCTATAATATCTTAAAATTTAAACCATCAATGCACAATTATTTATGACTTAATCCGAAACATATCAATGAAAATCATAAATCAATAAAAGTTTCATTCTAATAGTAATATGAGAAAATTACTTAAGAACAAGGCATAATTTAGTATTGTTGACACCTCCCCACACTTAAGATGTACATTGTCCTCAATGTACAAAGATAAATAGTGACAATATAGTAAGAAAATCATAAGAGAGGGAGAGAAGGAAAATCTTCCTGAATTTTGGATGGAGTCAAAGAAAAGAAACGGTGTAAAGTTGGGCAGGGGTGGTGGATACTCCGGTGGTGGTGGGGTCGTTCCGTAATAGCCCCTGAACCTTGATCGTGTCTGAGAGTTTTAATATTTATATAATGAATGATCGAGCCTAGAAACTAACTATCACCACGATTGAGGCAAGCGAACCTATCGAACAGTAGTATAGCTTAGTGGCAAGACCGGAATGTCGAACCCAAAGGAACCAAAATTACTAGTACTGACTTTCTTTTTATTATCTAGCCTAAAATAAAGGGGATTAATATTTATCTAACTAATTACTAAGCTAAGGATGCCAAGACATAGAGAATGAATTGGGAAAATACTTTTGGAAAAATCAATTGATTAAGACAATACCCGAGGAAGAATCCACCTAGACTTCACTTGTTATTTAACTCTGAACCAGACAATTTATTCACTTGACTTGATCCGTAGGATTCCCTAATTTATATTAATACCTCTTTCGAGGCTACTAACGTCTAACCCTAGGTTGATTAATTGAAATCTCTTTCTAATTAAAACCCCTAGTGTTGCATTAACTCGATTTATGGACTCCTATATTAGGTTTGACCCTAATCCGACAGATTTTCGTCATCCTATCTCTAGGAGTGCGATCAACTCCGTTTAATTATGCTAGATCTACTCTTAAACAGGGACTTTTGCTCCTCCGAATAAGCACATCAATACTTGAATCAATATCCTGAAATATTAAAGCAAGAATTAAGAACACATAATTAAGAACAAATCAAGTTTTATCATACAGTTCAGAAAACAATAACAAGATCCGTCTTAGGTTTCATCCCCCTCAGGTATTTGAGGGGTTTAGTTCATGTTTATAAAAGAATACATCTCAGAAGAATTTAAATAACAAAACATAAAGAAAAACCCTAAAACCACCTGAAGGAAATTGAAGGGAAAATCCTCAGTCTTCAGCGTGATTCCGACTTCTGAGATGGATCAACTGGCTTTCTTCGAGTAATTCTCTATATTCAGCCTTATCTGGCTTCGCTCTTTGTCAAAAGCCCTGACAGAAGTCTTCTGTCCAACTCCTCTTTTAGGTTGCCCTCTAGGGTGTTTATATAGGCTTTTGAGATGCCTTACTTGGCCCACAAGTATCCTATTCCGAGTGAAATTAAAACGGGTCATGGCAGGGACACGCCCGTGTGAAACGCCCGCGTGAATCGAGCCTAGGGCCATGTTTGAGTCTGCTAAAGTGGCACGGCCGTGTGGTGAACTCCAGGCCGTGTTGATTCCTTACTTTGGCCCATTTTCTCCGTTTTTGGCCCGTTCCTCGTTCTTTTCACCCTCCTATGCTCTCCTAAGTATAAAACATGAAATTAAAGGATTAGGAGCATCAAATTCCACAATTCAAGGGATAAATCATCCAAAAGTATGCCAAATGTGGGACTAAAATGTAACAACCCAAACCCGGCCCAAACACTATGGCCGAATCCAGTTGCTACAGTGGAAAATATTTTGGAAAACACTTTTGGAAAGTAAAAATTCTTAGTTGCCGAAAACCTTTTCAATTGATTGTTTAGTTAAACCTTACTTAGAATTTATTTAAAATTAATTCAACCAAGTTATTATAAAATATCGAGTGTGCCCGATGGCTCGATGAAAACATTTTCGTGTTAATTTGGGAAAACATGTGACTTTAATTTAATATTGATAATCATAGTTTAAAACAATTATTCGACATATGAAAAATAACAAAAAATAAAATATCAGGAGGCCTTATTACATCCAAATAAACTAAAAACCGGAAATAAAATTTATCATAACTAAAATTAAAGTTCATTTAATTTAAATCCACCGCATGGCCACCTCGAGTCAACCCGGCCCACATCCGCGATCTACGTGTCACACTGAAAAATGTAAAGGAGAAGGTGAGTCACCAAGACTCGTATGTAACCCTTCCCCTGTTTTAAAGACATTTCCATACACAACATATAACAATTAATATGCAGAATATTATGTACACCCAACCTAGCCAACCAAACGCCACTGTCTACCCCGCTGTGGTACCAAACCACTGGTGGTGCCAAACCACTGGTGACATATAGTCACGATGTGTTACCAAAACACTGGTGTCCGTAGACACGAATCGATTGATGGGGCCAACCCATCGTGTGATACCAAATCACTGGCAGACGATCCCATATCTCAAGTGGGGCCAACCCACGGTGGTGTTAAACCACAGGGACTGTAACACCCCCAAACCCGGCCCATTCACTACGACCGAATCTGGTTATGTCACTGGGAAAGACGGTTGGAAATCTTGACTTTAGAATTAAACTTGAAAATTCATTATCTCTGGAAATCGTGTCCATTTAAAATTATTAAATCATGTAAGCTTGTTTAAAACTTCCGTATTAAAACAGTATTATAAGTTGTTATAATATGAATCATTTGTGCAAATATTTCTAAGTATAGTATAAACTTTAACAATCATAAATAGAGTACTTTAAATCAAAGAGGCCCTTATTACATCAAATAAAATTCCAAAATACTGATAATATAAAATACTTAAATAAAGTAAAACATCTTCTGTATGAAAATCTCCTTCCGCATGGGCCACCTTGCATCCACTCCAACCCGTCCACTAACCATGACTCACCTGCGATGATTAAAAAGTTGGGTGAGTCATACAGACTCAGTGTGTAAGATAACCACTCAAATCCACCCACATGCTTAGCCACATAATATCCCAATTATCAAAGGCAACAAGTATATATATATTCATTTAAACATTTACCACAATCTGGCTTGGCCCACATTCAAATCATACTCAAATTTGGGCTAGGCCCATTTCTCAATAAACCACATATCAAGCCCGGGCTTGGCCCATTTCCACGTATGTTTCCAAAACATACCTATCCACATGTCATATTGGGCTTGGCCCATTCCATATCATTTTATAAAGAAACAATGCAACATGATACCCAACCCAAACCTAGGGTCCATCCGCTACACACCCCCTTATCCAGCCTACCACACACGGGGACTATCGAGTCACCCTCTCCTTTTTCCTCCAAAAGGCAACCAATGCCATCCACGACGTAGCGTATAGCTAACATCAAACCACGATGGAGCACACAGCAATCCATCAAGCCACGATATGGCATAAAGCCCATATCAACCAAGGTAACCACGCGAACTAAATCGCAAAGATCCACAACGCGACCTCAGTCAGCGCCAACCCACGATGTAGCACAAAGCTGACATCAACCACGTACTCGAAGTACACCCGTACCTTCTTTTCATATCCCACCCATGCACATGCCACATAAAATATAATCATGATGGTGCATGCACATGCTTATTAATACCCATAAACATACTCATGAACAAATAATCACACTGCAACAGATCCAATACTGACCTGGTCATCGCTATACCCTTTAGGGGTATGTATGGCACACTTACTACTGCACTTGTTAGTAAAACATATAACACATAAAACCCGGAAACAGTGGGTTAGTTACACACCTTACTACTAGGAGTTCTAGACTCTTGATCCTCGATGCTATCGTCAGCGAAACTACGGCTATTTTATTTGCTTAACGCTGCTGCTGGCCCACACCACTGGTGGCCAATCTCGCATGCCAGAAACCGCTCTTTTCTTAAACTTCGGAATAGGGACCTTCCCTTTCCCACTCTGACTGGTACTCGCATCCACGTCCATCGAAAGTCACTTAATCAGAACCACACGATTAATCAACGAAGTCATAAACAACTAATTCTAAGTCACTTACTAATATCCTTACCGAAATAATCTGAGATCCCGAAGACTTCCCTTAAACCGAATGGAGCAAAACTGGGAGAGGTCGCCCTTGCTGATATTCGGCCAACCACCCTAGGCTACTAAGAGGATATTCGACTTAGGCTACAAGGAAAAAGGTTAAGAGGTTTCGGCAATGGTGCTATCAAGTAGAGAGAAGGAAATTCGGCAAAGGGGTGATGGATGTAGATTCGGCTATTAACCAAATCAAGGGGTAGGGAACACTGGTTTCAGCCAAAGAAAGGAGAAAGAAAGGTGTGGGGTGTATTTTCGGTTTTGAAGTGAAAAGGAAAGGGAAATAGGGAGAGTGGAGGGTTCGGCCACTTGGAGAAAATGTGAGAGAAGAAGAAAGGAGAGAAGGCAGATGGATGAATGGATAATGAGCACTCCCCCCCCCTATTTATACTAAAAGGCCAAGCTCCAACCCCCCAAAAATAGTCCCCAAAATCTTCCTAAAACACCTCCCTACCATCCATTCAAAATGTTTTAAAAAAAAAAATAAAAAAATCAAACCTAACTAGCCAAAATTTAAAAACAAAGACCAAGTCTTCTCCACCTTTCAAGCCTCCCAAAACCGTCCAATACCTCCAAATTTGCTGCCCAAAATAACAAAAAACAAAACTCCAAACACCAGGTTCGAACTTGGGACCTACTGCCGCACTCCTTGCCCCCCAACGCCCAGGCCACTCGGCCACTTCGAATTTTATGCTAGAAACCCCCAACATTTATTTATAAACCCTTCCTAACTCAAGCCCATAACCACTAACAAAATAAAAACGCCAACCTGCGAGCCCCAGGCGCTCGAACCGCGCCTTATCGCTCCTCCAGCGCCTAAGTGCCGCACGCTAGCCACTCCGACAAGCTGCTTCTTGCGTCCTAAACCCCCAAATTAATTCTTAAAACCTTCTTTAACCCAGCCCCCCTTATCAATGACGCCACACAAAAAAAACGCATCTCATGCCTCTACCACGACTCGAACCTTGTCCCCCCCCTTTGCTCCTTGAAGCGCCCCATAACAAGGCCCTAAGTGGCGTCCTTAAGCCACTCTACCAAGCCTCTTTCTTGTGCTTTAAATGCCCAATTAATTCTCTTAAGTCCCCTTTTCCAAGCTCCCCTTTAATACTTAGAAAAATCCAAAAATTTTCTAAAGCATTCTTTGCCTTCTAGGGTTCTCCAAACCCCTAAAAATTCCTCCAACATGACCATAAGCCTACCAACTGCTCGAGTTATGCTCCAAGCGCATAACCCCTAAACCAGGGTGTTACAATTCTACCCTCCTTAAAATAATTTCGTCCTCGAAATTACTTTACTAGCAAACGCCCATACCACCTATCTTACCACCTTACGCTTACGCTGCGCCACTCTGATCTTAAAGAGCTAACATACTTCCCAATCATAGCCTCTAAGTTCGCACTCAAAATTCGAAACACCTCCCTTAGCAACACAGAAAAGGCTAACTCATAGGCAACAAAGTAATTAAAGCATGTACCCAAGCAAAGGAGCTTACCTAATATCACATCCTTGGTTGACTCCGACTAGAACCATTCCTTCCATGACTTGAACCACGACCCCTCGTCGCTTGAGAACAATTCTTAACCAGATGTGCCTTAGATCCACACCGAAAACATTCTTTACTATTTCCCAAAGACTCTCTCCGTGTGAGGTCTTCCACATCGAGCACAAGAACGATTCCGATCCATTTGGTACAAGTGCACTTACAGGATTCTCGATCTTTGGTCTTTTACGGACATTACCAAAGCGATCTTTGATGGTCCAATACTTCTCTTATTCTCGTTCCTACTCTTTCCTCGGTTTTCCCTTACCGTCCTCTTAACTTCTTGGCTATACGAGCTTTCTCCACTAGCACCGCGAAGTCTCTTTCCTCTCGGAGCGAGCGGCAGCTCGAAGCTCATCTCGCAATCCGTCTTCAAACCGGACGCACCTCTCATAGTCGGTGGCCACAATTCCCTTAGCATCTTGACTTAGCCGTACAAACTCGCCGTGATTCTCGCTATCGACTTATTTCCTTGTACCGATTTAGAAACGCCTTCCTTTGCGCATCCAAGTAGCTTGCTCCAACGTATTTTCCTTCAAACTTTTCCTTAAAGTAGTCCCAATCCAATCGATCTGCCGGTACACTTTGTTTGTGGTGAGCCACCAACGATAAGCCTCATCCCGAAGAAGCTAAACAAAGACCTTTTAGCTTTTCTTAGGGGCGCAATCCAAGTCGTCCATAATTCTCTCGACTCCTTCTAGCCAATACTCCGCTACGTTCGAGCTACTCCAGATACTCCCTAAAAACTTCAGCCCAGTTAGACCTAAGCCTCTCGGGCGCGACTTCAGAGCTCCATTTCCCTACTAGCTCTTGCCACTTCTTTCAAGCACGCGTAACATAGCTGCGACAACTGCGTCCTCTTCCTTATCGGATCTTGTTCCTCTACATCCACCGCTGGCGACACCAGCTTCGACCCATAGCGGACCCTCACTGGTTCCGAAGTTGTCATTCTTCCTCTACCGCGCCCCTAGAACTCATCTCTACCGCTTGATTTAATCTGTTTAGAAAGTTTTATGAATTAGAAATTATTGTTTCACTGTTTTATCCACGAGCAATTTTATGCAATGAAGGTTCCAAGAGTAGTTCTTTCGATCAATCAAAGTTTCCTTCCTACCTGAGGGGTAATTTCGTCATTTTCCTACTGGGGGTATTTTTGGTAATTTTGTAAATCGAGAAAACATCTTTCAAAATCAGATTTAGAGTTTCACAAACCAAAGGGTAAGTTTGAAAAAATTTTAAAAGCAGAAAATTTTAAAAAGTTTGCCAGCTAATCCCTTTCGGGTTTTAATAATCTGGTTTAGCCTATGAACAAGTCCTCTTGGTTAAGGTGAACCGTAGCTACGCACAGGTAGGATTCTGCGAAGAGGAGGTGAGTCACGAGGACTGCTTAAGTACCGTGCTCTTAGGATCCACTCCTGACATGCGCACAATGGTTGCCACACCTTAACTCGGCGACCTAATCACAGGTTTGTTTTGGTAACCTTAAGTTTTATGCATATGTTTGAGTAGACTAGTCCTAGGGTCCAATAGCCCTAATATTCTAATCTACGAGCCCAAATAAACCCATAACAATTCATACAAACAAATCACTTCAAAAGTCCGAAGTACTTACCTGGTGGACTTCGGGTCGGAGGTACAGGTGCCATGCCAGAATAACCTGAAAATATTTCATAAAAACCCATTTTGAAACGTTTTTTGGGCCCAAAACCCTCAAAGCCGAGTTTTGAACCTGGCTCTGATACCAAACTGTAACACCCCCAAACCCGGCCCATTCACTACGACCGAATCTGGTTATGTCACTGGGAAAGACGGTTGGAAATCTTGACTTTAGAATTAAACTTGAAAATTCATTATCTCTGGAAATCGTGTCCATTTAAAATTATTAAATCATGTAAGCTTGTTTAAAACTTCCGTATTAAAACAGTATTATAAGTTGTTATAATATGAATCATTTGTGCAAATATTTCTAAGTATAGTATAAACTTTAACAATCATAAATAGAGTACTTTAAATCAAAGAGGCCCTTATTACATCAAATAAAATTCCAAAATACTGATAATATAAAATACTTAAATAAAGTAAAACATCTTCTGTATGAAAATCTCCTTCTGCATGGGCCACCTTGCATCCACTCCAACCCGTCCACTAACCATGACTCACCTGCGATGATTAAAAAGTTGGGTGAGTCATACAGACTCAGTGTGTAAGATAACCACTGAAATCCACCCACATGCTTAGCCACATAATATCCCAATTATCAAAGGCAACAAGTATATATATATTCATTTAAACATTTACCACAATCTGGGCTTGGCCCACATTCAAATCATACTCAAATACTGGGCTAGGCCCATTTCTCAATAAACCACATATCAACTGGGCTTGGCCCATTTCCACGTATGTTTCCAAAACATACCTATCCACATGTCATATTGGGCTTGGCCCATTCCATATCATTTTATAAAGAAACAATGCAACATGATACCCAACCCAAACCTAGGGTCCATCCGCTACACACCCCCTTATCCAGCCTACCACACACCAGGGGACTATCGAGTCACCCTCTCCTTTTCCCTCCAAAAAGGCAACCAATGCCATCCACGACGTAGCGTATAGCTAACATCAAACCACGATGGAGCACACAGCAATCCATCAAGCCACGATATGGCATAAAGCCCATATCAACCAAGGTAACCACGCGAACTAAATCGCAAAGATCCACAACGCGACCTCAGTCAGCGCCAACCCACGATGTAGCACAAAGCTGACATCAACCACGTACTCGAAGTACACCCGTACCTTCTTTTCATATCCCACCCATGCACATGCCACATAAAATATAATCATGATGGTGCATGCACATGCTTATTAATACCCATAAACATACTCATGAACAAATAATCACTGCGCAATGAGATCCAATATCGACTGGTCATCGCTATACCCTTTAGGGGTATGTATGGCACACTTACTACTGCACTTGTTAGTAAAACATATAACACATAAAACCCGGAAACAGTGGGTTAGTTACACACCTTACTACTAGGAGTTCTAGACTCTTGATCCTCGATGCTATCGTCTAGCGAAACTACGGCTATTTGCTTAACGCTTTCTGCTGCTGGCCCACACCCTGGTGGCCAATCTCGTCTGTGCCAGAAACCGCTCTTTTCTTAAACTTTGAATAGGGACCTTCCCTTTCCCACTGACCGTGGTACTCGCATCCACGTCCATCGAAAGTCACTTAATCGAACCACACGATTAATCAACGAAGTCATAAACAACTAATTCTAAGTCACTTACTAATATCCTTACCGAAATAATCGAGATCCAGAAGACTTCCCTTAAACCGAATGGAGCAAAACTGGGAGAGGTCGCCCTTGCTGATATTCGGCCAACCACCCTAGGCTACTAAGAGGATATTCGACTTAGGCTACAAGGAAAAAGGTTAAGAGGTTTCGGCAATGGTGCTATCAAGTAGAGAGAAGGAAATTCGGCAAAGGGGTGATGGATGTAGATTCGGCTATTAACCAAATCAAGGGGTAGGGAACACTGGTTTCAGCCAAAGAAAGGAGAAAGAAAGGTGTGGGGTGTATTTTCGGTTTTGAAGTGAAAAGGAAAGGGAAATAGGGAGAGTGGAGGGTTCGGCCACTTGGAGAAAATGTGAGAGAAGAAGAAAGGAGAGAAGGCAGATGGATGAATGAATAATGAGCACTCCCCTATTTATACTAAAAGGCCAAGCTCCAACCCCCCAAAAATAGTCCCCAAAATCTTCCTAAAACACCTCCCTACCATCCATTCAAAATGTTTTAAAATAAAAAATAAAAAAAAATCAAACCTAACTAGCAAAAATTTAAAAACAAAGACCAAGTCTTCTCCACCTTTCAAGCCTCCCAAAATCGTCCAATACCTCCAAATTTGCTGCCCAAAATAACAAAAAACAAAACTCCAAACACGAGGAGTTCGAACTTGGGACCTCTGCGCACTCCTTGCCCCCAACGCCTGAGCCACTCGGCCACTTGAATTTATGCTAGAAACCCCAACATTTATTTATAAACCCTTCCTAACTCAAGCCCATAACCACTAACAAAATAAAAACGCCAACTGCAGCCCCAGGCGCTCGAACCCGCGCCTTATCGCTCCTCCAGCGCCTAAGTGCCGCACGCTAGCCACTCCGCCAAGCTGCTTCTTGCGTCCTAAACCCCCAAATTAATTCTTAAAACCTTCTTTAACCCAGCCCCCCTTATCAATGACGCCACACAAAAAAAACGCATCTCATGCCTCTACCACGACTCGAACCTTGTCCCCCCCTTTGCTCCTTGAAGCGCCCCATAACAAGGCCCTAAGTGGCGTCCTTAAGCCACTCTACCAAGCCTCTTTCTTGTGCTTTAAATGCCCAATTAATTCTCTTAAGTCCCCTTTTCCAAGCTCCCCTTTAATACTTAGAAAAAATCCAAAAATTTTCTAAAGCATTCTTTGCCTTCTAGGGTTCTTCAAACCCCTAAAAATTCCTCCAACATGACCATAAGCCTACCAACTGCTCGAGTTATGCTCCAAGCGCATAACCCCTAAACCAGGGTGTTACAGGGACGAGTCGCTATGAGGTGCCAAACCTCTGGAGGTACCAAACCTTTGGTGACCGTAGTCACGGTGTGTTACCAAAACAACGGTGCCGTCGGCACGATTAATCACCCCCTCCACTCATCAATCCCACATCAGTCACATATGTATATGTTTCATGTCATCACATACTAAAATCTCATGTATCAATACATCATGCTTCCCAAAAGCATCGAATAACAAATTCATATTAACAGGTACTTACCTGAATCACCATCTATACCGATATGGTATATTATCCAATGCTACATAAAATCAAGATAGCATTCACAACAATCAGCACATTAACAAGTTATACGTGTGTATGTACACACCTGTCTGTGAATCGTCTAAATCCCAAAAAGAGAAGTCGGCCACCCTAGATCTACTTGTCCCTATATTCGACGAAATACATGGGTTAGTATTATGGTCTATTCGGCCAAACCAAATTGAGAAGGGTTCCTTGTGAACCCGAAATCTTACCCAAATGTCTTAAAACACTTGTCACCACACTCCAAGTGGTTTTTGCTTCCCTGTAATCGTCAACCATTAGTAGCCACTTAATAGCCTTCGGCTTTTTAATCACTTAGAAGAATATTCTATTACAAGTAGGCACTTACCACCACTTACCCAAATTCGATTGACAGAGACTGGAGAGTTAAATCTACTGCTTGGAAGATCCCGAAATTCCTAGATGACATCGATTTCAAAGAAAGGTTAGCGAACTATTACCAAATGCCGGATTTGGCTTTTCCTCACATCCAAATCGACAAACACAAGAGAAAATATTAAAACATTCGGCTAATGCCCCTTACCTACTGAAACCGATTGAAAGGAAAGTCCCGAAGAGTCTTATACCACCTTTAGTGTTCGGCAAAAGTGTTTCCAAAGAGGAGAAGGGAATTTCGGCACTCTAGAGAGGTATATTCGGCCAAAAGGAAGGAAAGAAAATAATGGGAAGAGAAGTAGAGTTTCGGCAAAAGAAGAGGGTTAGAGGGGATTTTGATGTTTTGGCAACACAAATAGAAAAGAACCAAAAAGAATGTTAATGGAAGTTTCGGTTTTGGAGAGAGTGGAAAAAAAGAGAAGAAAGAAAAGATAGAGGATGAGGGAGTTTTGGGAAATTCGGCTAATAGCTAAAAAAGAAAACAAGGTGGTGAGTTGATGCTTTTATAGGCATTCGGCACCCCCCCTTAAGCTTGCCGTCCACCTTCTCATGAGGAGTTCAAAATCTATCAATTTCCTTGAAATCCTCCTAGCCACTCACTCAAATAATTTTGAATACTCAAATATTATTCACATAAAAATACTATAATAATCCAAATAAAAATCAACTAATATCTTTATTATCTCTTATCATCTTATTATCTAAATAAATAATAAAAGAGTTTAAAAGAGAAAATCTCTCCCTCCTATGCCGTCCATATCAAGGTGCAAAAAGAGAGAATTTTGTGACTCGAACCAAGGCTTTCCCTCACCTATTGTGGCGTCACATGTAGCTCCTAAATGGCCCTCCTTTTGCCACTTTACCAAGGCCTTATTAGTGTCAATAAATCCTCTATTTATTCTTGTAACCCCTATTTGTTAAGGCTCCTTACCTTTAAAGCTCAAGATGAAATTTTCTACTAAACCGAGCCTACTCAAGACCCTTAATTAACCTTTATTATTCCATAAATAATATCACAGTGGTTCAAACATAAGAAAAATAATTTAATTCCAAATAGCCCCATCTTTGGGATGTTACAGTTCTACCCCTTAAAATAAATTTAGTCCTCGAAATTACCTAGCTAAAACAGATGGGGGTATTCTTTGCAGTATCACATCCTCGATTCCCACGTAGCTTCTTCCACACCATGGTTCCGCCAAAGCACTTTCACTAAGGGCATCGACTTTCTACGTAGAACCTTCACATCTCTATCTAAGATCCGAACGGTTCTTCTTCAAAAGATAAATCCGAGTTCACCTCAATCTCGCATCGGCACAATGTGCGAAGGATCGACCGATACCATCTCAAAGATCGATACATGAAATACGTCATGGATCTCGATTCGATTCTGTCGGTAACTCTAGGCGATAAGCTACCGGTCCTACTCGCTTTACAATCAGTATATGGCCCGATGAACCTTGGGCTTAGCTTCCTTTTCGTCCAAATCTCAACACCTTTTTCCAAGGCGACACTTTCGGAAAGACCTTGTCTCCACAAAGATACTCCATTTCCTTGCGTTTGAGATCGGCATAAGACTTACGCCTATCGATGCTTCCTTGAGACGAGACCGAATCACCTTGACTTTGTCTTCAGTCTCGTTACCAATTCGGACCCAGAACTTGTCGTTCCCCAACTCCGTCCAACATGTAGAGTACGGCATTTTCGTCCATATAGGGCTTCATATGGAGCCATCTCGAATACTCGCTTGATAACTATTGTTATAAGCGAATTCCGCTAATGGTAGGTACTCTTCCCAACTACCACTAAAATCCAAGACACAACCTCTTAACATGTCTTCTAAGATCTCGTATCACCCTTTCCGATCAAGTCGGACTTTGGATGGAAAGCCGTCACGAAATCTAATCGTGTACCCAAAGCTTGATGCAACGCTTTCGTAACCTTGGCGTGAATCGGGATCCCTATCCGAGATAATCGATCTTGGCACACCATGCAACCTCACTATTTCACCCACATACAACTTCGCTAGCTTCGGAGTGAGTAATCCATTCTCACCGCATGAAGTGAGATTTGATTTAGTCGAGCGATCCACAATTACCCAAAGCGCATCCTTCTTGTTGGGCGTAAAGGGGTAGCCTACTAACGAAATCCATGGTGATCCTCTCCCATTTCCATTGAGGAATCTTTACCGGTTGAAGTAGTCCCGATGGTAACTGATGTTCAGCCTTAACCTGCTGGCATGTCAGACACTTTCCTACAAATTCAGTTATCTCACGCTTCAACCACAGCCACGAATCTGTTTTCGCAAATCTCCATACATCTTGCTTCCTCCCGGATGCATAGCATATGGGCTGCTATGTGCATCATGGAGAATTTTCCGCCTCAACTCTTCATCCTTGGCATGCATGCTCGCCCTTGAAAACATAGCACTCCATCACTAGATGCACTGCACCCTTCCAAACCACCATCCCGAACTTGTACCCTCTTAGCGTTCAAGCCTTCATCCACTAAGCGCTTTTCCTTAATCTCCTCAATCCATGTTGGCTTAACTTGGAGTTCCGCCAAAAGACTCCCATCATCATATAGACTCAATCGAGCGAACATTGCTCTTAAGTCCGTCACAACCTTAGGCTCACGCGCGTCGGCTACCACGTTAGCCTTACTCCGGATGGTACTCGATTGAACAATCGTAGTCCTTTAGTAGTTCAATCCACCGACGTTGTCTCAGATTCGAGATCCTTACGAGTCGGAAGATACCTCAAGCTTTTGTGATCCGTGTAGACTATCGACTTCTCCCCCCACTGGGTAATGTCTCCATATCTTGAGCAAAGACGCATCGCCGCTAACTCCAAGTCGTGCGTTGGGTAGTTAACCTCATGCGGTCTTAGCGGCGGGATGCATAGGCTACTACCTTCCCATCTGCATCAACACACATCCCAAACCAAAGGTGTGAGATGCATCACAATAGATCGTGAATAACTTTCCGCTTCAGTCGTACAAAACCGAGCTTCCGTCAAAATTTTCCTTAGCTTATCAAAGCTTCCTTGCTGCTTCTCCGTCCATACAAATGGAACACCTTTCCTTAGTAACTTAGTTAACGGGCTACGCGCTATTAGAGAGAAATCCTTCCACGAATCTCCGATAGTACCCGCTAAACCCCAGAAAACCGTATTTCAGACCACCGACCTAGGTGGTTTCCAATCCAATCTTCGCTTCAATCTTGCGAGGGTCTACTCTAATTCCTTGGTGATACTATATGACCTAAGAAAGCCACCTCCCTAAGCCAAAATTCGCACTTACTGAATTTGGCGTATAACTGCTTTTCCCTCAACACTTGTAGGACTACTCGCAAATGCTTGTCATGCTCCTCCTCCGTCCTTGAGTAAACCAATATGTCGTCGATGAACACCACGACGAATTGGTCCAAGTACTGTTGAAATACCCTATTCATTAAGTCCATAAATGCCGCCGGCGCATTGGTCAACCCGAATGGCATCACTAAGAACTCGTAATGCCCATACCGAGTTCGGAATGCCGTCTTGTGAACATCAGCCTCCTTCACCCTTAATTGATGATAACCTGACCTAAGGTCAATCTTTGAGAATACCGACGCACCCTTCAGTTGGTCAAACAAATCATCGATCCGAGGCAACGGGTACTTGTTTTTGATCGTTAACTTGTTTAACTGACGGTAGTCGATGCACATCCGCATAGAACCGTCCTTCTTCTTGACAAACAACACAGGTGCTCCCCACGGAGATATACTTGGTCGAATAAACCCTCTATCCAAGAGCTCCTGAATTTGAGCCTTTAGCTCCACCAATTCCTTTGGTGCCATTCGATATGGTGCTATGAGACACGTGTCTTTGTTCGGGTAGCAAGTCTATATCGAATTCAACTTCCGATCTGCAGCGGACACTGGAAGCTCTTCTGGGAACACATCAGCAAATTCCCCAACCGTTCGGACCTTTCCAACTTTTGACCCCTTAGCTTCCAAAGCACAGATTCGAACCAAATACGCCTCACAACCCTTCTTGACCATCTTTTCAGCCTTCAAGGCAGACACTACATTGGATAGGTAATTCCTTCTATCCCATATCATAACCACTTCATCACCTTCAGCCGTCTTAAGAACCATGCGCTTAGCCGCGCATTCCAAATTTGCCTGATACTTAACCAGCCAGTCCATTCCAAGGATCAAATCGAACTCCCCAAACGGTAGTTCCATCAGATCACCCACAAATACTACCCTTGGAGTTCTAGGGTACGCCTCTATAAAGTTTATCTACCACTACAGAGTGACCTAAAGGGCTAACTACGGTCATCTCCTAGAAGCGGTTTGAGTTTAGGTCCATAGTTCCTACCACACTACTAGCAATATACGAGTGCGTCGAACCCACATCAATTAATGCAACATAAGGAAGATCAAAATTAAAAACATACCGGTTATGACATCCGGTGCGTCACCCTCTCGCGACGCCTCATCACAGTAAACTAAGCCAGCCGCCTAGCCTGCGTGTTGCTGAACCTCGCCTCGAGTTCCACGACCTCGGTTAGGACCGTTGTTTCCTCTGCCATTACCACGACCCTCCGTGGTCCCACGTTTCTATCCCGAGTGCGATTACGCCCCTCTGGGTGATTCTTAGCTAGTTTACGGGGACAATCTCGACACGATGCTCCAAAGACCCACACTCAAAACATCCTCTATCACCGGTCCAACAACCTCCCCAATGGGTCTTTCCACAATGGTTACACCGAGTCGGCCTCGATTAGTAGTCGTGGGTCTTGCGCGCTGATTTGGCCCACTTGGCCTAGCTTTTTCTCGAACACTACCACTTGATCCGGTGACCCAAATCCTCTCTTACGATTATTCCTACTATAACTTTGCCTCACGGCCTCCTTGATCCCTTCGGCTACCTTAGCCTTTTCCACTAGAGATGAGAACTCACGAACTCTTTGCGGGGCAATCGGTAACCTCAAATCATCTCGAGTCCATCCTCAAAGCGGACACGGCGCTCATGCTCGATGAGACACGATGCCTCTAGCATACCTACTCAGCCTTTAAAAACTCGCCTCATACTCCGACACTCGACTTAGTTCCTTGCACTAATCCCGAGAAAAGCCTTTCTCTCTGCGGCGTCGGTGTAGGCGGTGCCCGCATACTTCTTCCGATAGGTGGTTTTGAAATACTCCCAAGTCGATCATCTGCTGTAGCCCCGTCTCGAACCGTAAGCCACCACTGATACACTTCATCCTTTAGAAGCGACACTGCCCCTTTCAGCTTTTCTTCCTCAGTCAGGTCCAGATCATCCATGATCCTTTCAGTTGACTCTAGCAATGATTCTCACAGACTGGGTGCCACTCGACACACCGGAATACCTCCGCTCCGTTAGATCGAGTCGCTCGGGGATAGATTTCGAGCTCCCAAATTTCCACCAGCCCGACCACCATCTCCAAGACTCGCGAAAAAGCGACTTGCGATACCGCCTCACCACCGGTCCGATCCTCGCTCCTCACTCTAAAAGTAGGAGGTGGTGGTGGCGGTGGTACCTCATTTTCAGAACCTTGTCCCGACCTGACGGGTTCAGACACCGTCATCCTACCCCTACCGCGTCCACGGCGTCCACGTCCTCTAGAACTCATTCTATCTACCGTGCTTTTAATCTGATTAAGAAAAATTTTATGCGTTAGCATTTGTTCCACTTTCTTATTCACGAAGAGATTTTATGGATAGAGTTTTAGTCAGAGATTCTTTCGAGCAAACAAGGTTTCAGTTTCCTATCCTAGTTCGCACAAAGAAGTTCATGCATCCATTCCTTAATACTTTCCATACCTATTCGCTCATCGGACATTTACGCCCATTTCTAACCTGGGGTATTTTCGTCTTTTTCCTACTGAGGGTATTTTTCGTAATTTTCAGAACCAAAATATTTTTCTTGATGATTTCCAAAGCTAAGTTGTTGAATATTTGTAAAATAGTTGAAATTTTTGAGCAAAACCATTGAACTGATATTTTATGAACCGAGGGCATTTTAGTAATTTTACCCCCTAAGGGCATTTCTGTAATTTTCCACAATCAAGTTTTTCGAGAAAAATGTTATAAAAATAATGTTCTCGGATTTGAAAAAAAAGTTATTGCACAAGTTTTGAAAACATTAGGGTTTGTTGTTTCATTCTTTTTCGAAAACATGGCTAATTCCCTTTTCGGGTTTTAATCATTGTGTTTAGCCTATGACCGAGCCCTCCTGGTCAGGGTGAACCAAAGCTACGCACCAGGCAGAATTCGAGTGATGCGGAGGTGGGTCACGCGGACCGCTTAAATACCAAGCTCTCACCGAACCTTTCTAGACATGCGCATTGAGAGGTTACCACACCACCGAGCCCTCCGAGTTAGGGTGAACCGAAGCTACGCACGCGGGTAGGATACTGCGCGAAGAGGAGGTGAGTCACGAGGGCTGCTTAAATACTGTGCTCTTAGGATCCACTCCTAGACATGCGCATGCGGGGTTACCACACCTAGCTCATTGACTAAGTCATAGGTTGGTTTAGTTCCTTAAGTCTTATGTTCTGTTTATGTGTTTGAGTAATCTAATCCTAGGGTTCAAGTTCCTATAAGTCTATCTACGTTCCATGCTTCCTACCCTTCTACAGAATATAATTCACAAAGAGGTTTTGATGTACTTACAGGCGGATCGGTGCAGGAGACTCGGGCCATCTTTGTTCAAAAACCAAAAATCATTCCATAAGGCCTACCAAAACATTTTTGGGCCTTGGGCCCCACAGTGAGCTTTGAACTGGGCTCGATACCAATTTTGTAACAACCCAAACCCGGCCCAAACACTATGGCGAATCCGGTTACTCTGATGGAAAATATTTTGGAAAACACTTTTGGAAAGTAAAAATTCTTAGTTGCCGAAAACCTTTTCAATTGATTGTTTAGTTAAACCTTACTTAGAATTTATTTAAAATTAATTCAACCAAGTTATTATAAAATATCGAGTGTGCCCGATGGCCCGATGAAAACATTTTCGTGTTAATTTGGGAAAACATGTGACTTTAATTTAATATTGATAATCATAGTTTAAAACAATTATTCGACATATGAAAAATAACAAAAAATAAAATATCAGGAGGCCTTATTACATCCAAATAAACTAAAAACCGGAAATAAAATTTATCATAACTAAAATTAAAGTTCATTTAATTTAAATCCACCGCATGGCCACCTCGAGTCAACCCGGCTCCACATCCGCGATCTACGTGTCACCTGAAAAATGTAAAGGAGAAGGTGAGTCACCAAGACTCGATATGTAACCCTTCCCCGTTTTAAAGACATTTCCATACACAACATATAACAATTAATATGCGAGAATATTATGTACCCCAACCTCGCCAACCAAACGCCCTTTGTCTACCCATTGTGGTACCAAACCATTGGTGGTGCCAAACCCTTTGGTGACATATAGTCACGATGTGTTACCAAAACACTGGTGTCCGTAGACACGAATCGATTGATGGGGCCAACCCATCGTGTGATACCAAATCACTGGCAGACGATCCCATATCTCAAGTGGGGCCAACCCACGGTGGTGTTAAACCACAGGGACGAGTCGCTATGAGGTGCCAAACCTCTGGAGGTACCAAACCTCTGGTGACCGTAGTCACGGTGTGTTACCAAAACACTGGTGCCCGTCGGCACGATTAATACTGCCCCCTCCACTCATCAATCCCACATCAGTCACATATGTATATGTTTCATGTCATCACATACTAAAATCTCATGTATCAATACATCATGCTTCCCAAAAGCATCGAATAACAAATTCATATTAACAGGTACTTACCTGAATCACCATCTATACCGATATGGTATATTATCCAATGCTACATAAAATCAAGATAGCATTCACAACAATCAGCACATTAACAAGTTATACGTGTGTATGTACACACCTGTCACCACTGAATCGTCTAAATCCCAAAAAGAGAAGTCGGCCACCCTAGATCTACTTGTCCCTATATTCGACCAAATACATGGGTTAGCATTATGGTCTATTCGGCCAAACCAAATTGAGAAGGGTTCCTTGTGAACCCGAAATCTTACCCAAATGTCTTAAAACACTCGTCACCACACTCCAAGTGGTTTTTGCTTCCCTGTAATCGTCAACCATTAGTAGCCACTTAATAGCCTTCGGCTTTTTAATCACTTAGAAGAATAATCTATTACAAGTAGGCACTTACCACCACTTACCCAAATTCGATTGACAGAGACTGGAGAGTTAAATCTACTGCTTGGAAGATCCCGAAATTCCTAGATGACATCGATTTCAAAGAAAGGTTAGCCGAACTATTACCAAATGCCGGATTTCGGCTTTTCCTCACATCCAAATCGACAGAACACAAGAGAAAATATTAAAACATTCGGCTTATGCCCCTTACCTACTGAAACCGATTGAAAGGAAAGTCCCGAAGAGTCTTATACCACCTTTAGTGTTCGGCAAAAGTGTTTCCAAAGAGGAGAAGGGAATTTCGGCACTCTAGAGAGGTATATTCGGCCAAAAGGAAGGAAAGAAAATAATGGGAAGAGAAGTAGAGTTTCGGCAAAAGAAGAGGGTTAGAGGGGATTTTGATGTTTTGGCAACACAAATAGAAAAGAACAAAAAAGAATGTTAATGGAAGTTTCGGTTTTGGAGAGAGTGGGAAAAAAGAGAAGAAAGAAAAAAGATAGAGGATGAGGAGTTTTGGGAAATTCGGCTAATAGCTAAAAAGAAAACAAGGTGGTGAGTTGATGCTTTTATAGGCATTGGCACCCCCTTAAGCTTGCCGTCCACCTTCTCATGAGGAGTTCAAAATCTATCAATTTCCTTGAAATCCTCCTAGCCACTCACTCAAATAATTTTGAATACTCAAATATTATTCATATAAAAATACTATAATAATCCAAATAAAAATCAACTAATATCTTTATTATCTCTTATCATCTTATTATCTAAATAAATAATAAAAAGAGTTTAAAGAGAGAAAATCTCTCCCTCCCTATGCCGTCCATATCAAGGTGCAAAAAGAGAGAATTTTGTGACTCGAACCAAGGCTTTCCCTCACCCATTGTGGCGTCACATGTAGCTCCTAAGTGGCCCTCCTTTTTCCACTTTACCAAGGCCTTATTAGTGTCAATAAATCCTCTATTTATTCTTGTAACCCCTATTTGTTAAGGCTCCTTACCTTTAAAGCTCAAGATGAAATTTTCTACTAAACCGAGCCTACTCAAGACCCTTAATTAACCTTTATTATTCCATAAATAATCTCACAGTGGTTCAAACATAAGAAAAATAATTTAATTCCAAATAGCCCCATCTTTGGGATGTTACAGTTCTACCCCCCTTAAAATAAATTTCTGTGAGAAATTTAATAATTGGAATAAAGAAAATAGTTAAGTAACCGATCAAATCAAATCTCGATATAGGGGTAGTCAAGAGAAATGGTGATAACAAATACAAAGTTGGTTTTGGGTTAATATTAATGGGTGAGTCAATAAGAGGGTTGTTAGGATCAAAGGGGTTCACTAAGGGTTAATTGTGAGGGTAGGCTTTTTATGGAGTAAGTGGGTTAAATCCTAGGTGCCTTTATCATCTTAGTATATCAAATCAAAGGTGTGGTCTCGACATGTATAATCGATGCAAGTTCTAGAATAACAGATCAATGTTGACACACTCATAATCAATAAAGTGAGCACAAAAAGGAATGTATACTCTAAAAGGCTCAAAATCTCACAAAAATTATGGGCTTTTTTATATCAACCTTGTAAATTTCAAACTTCAAAGTAATAATTAGATTCAGGTAGACAACCTAACAATTTTTTAATTTTTGAAAATAGACTCATCATGCTTGATTCTCTAGTATCTTAAAAATTTAATCATCAATGCACAATTATCTATAACTTAATCCAAAACATATCAATCAAAATCATAAATCAGAGGAAATTCTATTCTAATAGTGATATGAGAAAATTATTTAAGAAACAAGATATAATTCAGGATTTGAGAATAATGAAAAAAATTAGGCATTTTTAAGATTCACCCCCCACACTTAAGATGTACATTGCCCTCAATGTACAAAGATATATAAAAACAATATAGTAGACAATCAAAAGATAGGGATAGGGGTGAAACTCCCTGAATTCTGGATGGCTTCCTTGAGTTGGGAGTGGTCGTGGTGTGGTGGCCGCCCACTATTACTGCGCTAGATGAAGAAATTGGGTGGCCCGTGAAGAAATAGCTAGGAAATAGTAAGACACATTTAAAATAAACTAATTATGTATTTAAAGACAAGAAAGATAAAGAGAAAGAAAATAGAAAGTAAAATAAAATTAAAAGAATAGATAAATGGATTGAAAAGTCCTTATTGTTAGATGGTTCGCGAGGTGGGTGTGATTTCTATAGGGCCGTGGTGTGTGATTCCCAAGAAGCTTGAAGAACCTAAAAACACAAAACTAAAATAAGATACACTAAATTTAGTGGAAGAGAAGTTAAGATAAGGAAAATAAAGGAGAAGAGAAAAGAAAAATAAAAACTAAATGGCCTCAAATGCCCTTGGCTTGTCGAGTTAATGAAGCGACCGACATGAACTTATGTAGGTCGGTCTCGCAGAAGGAGACTGTGCTAGGATCCTTTCGCTTCTTCGACATGGATATGGTGCACATCTAGAGTTTGGAAAAGGGCCAAGGAAGGAGAATATGGAAGGGGGGTTTGAAAATGTATGGAGGAAGGGGAATGGGGAGTAGTTGAGAAGAGGGGGTGGTTTAAATAGAGTTTTGATGTCTCGTACATCCCCACGCCCGTGTACCATGGGCATGTTGGGTCTCACGATCGTATCGCACGGCCGTGTTGTGCTTCGTTCGTTTCTCCCACGCCCGTTTCGTAGTCACCACGCCCATGTTTGATAAAACAGTGTCGACCACTGATAAACCGTAATAGTAACATATTTTAATCCCACATTTAGCATGCTTTTGGCTGATTTATCCCTTGAATTATGGAATTTAGTGCTCTTAATCCTTTAATTTCATGTTTTATACACTGGAGAGCATAAGAGGATGAAAAGAACAAGAAACGGGCTTAAAACGGGCCAAATGGGCCAAAGTGAGAAATCGACACGACCTGGGGTTTCACCACACGGCCGTGCCTCCTTAGCAGGCTCGAACACGGCCTACAACTCGACTTACACAGGCGTGTGCCATGGGCGTGTCCCTACCGTGACAAAGAAGAATTTTATTCGGATTAGGGTACTTAGAGGAAAAGAAACACATTCCAAAAGCCTATATAAACACCCTAAAGGCCAACCTTTAGGGGGGCGTCCAGCTAGGACAAGGAGCCAAGCTGGAGAGGTCAGAATCGTGGGATTTACTCGAAGAAAGCCAGTTGATTCATCTCAAGAAGCCGGAGTCATACTCAAGACGGAAGATCTTCTCTTCAATTCCTTTAGGGGGTTTTAGGGTTTTTCTTATGTTGTGTTTTATCTTTTCTTCTGAGATGTATATTTTTATGATTATGAACTAAACCCGAGATACACGAGGGGATGAAACCTAAGACGGATCTTGTTATTGTTTTCTGAGCTATATGATAAATACTTGATTTGTTCTTAATTATGCGTTCTTAATTCTTGTTTTGATATTTCAGGATATTGATTCAAGTATTGATGTGCTTAGGCAGAGGAGAAATAGACCCTGCCTAAGAGTAGATCTAGCATAATTAAGCGGAGTTGCTCGCGCGCCTAGAGATAGGGTGACGAAAATCTGTCGAATTAGGGTTAAACCTAATATGGGAGTCCATAGATCGAGTTAATGCAATTCTAGGGGTTTTAATTAGAAAGAGATTTCAATTAATCAACCTAGGGTTAGACGTTAGTAGCCTTGAGAGAGGTTTTAATATAAATTAGGGAATCCTACGGATCAGGTCAAGTGAATAAATCGTCTGGTTCAGAGTTAGATAACAAGTAAAGTCTAGGTGGATTCTTCCTTGGGTATTGTCTTAATCAATTGGTTTTTCCCACAAGTATTTCCCCAATTCGTTCTCTTTGTCTTAGCGTCTTTACCTTAGTAGTTAGTTAATTTTAGATTAAACAATAATTCACTTCAATTCTTTAGGCTAAATAATAAAAAGAAAGTCAGTATTAGTACTTTTGGTTCCTTTGGGTTCGACAATCCGATCTTGCCACTAAACTATACTACTGTTCGATAGGTGCACTTGCCTCAATCATTGTCACAGTTAGTTTCTAGGCTAGATCATTCATTATATAAATTTTAAGACTCTGACATAACGATCAAGTTTTTGGCGCCGTTGCCGGGGAACTAAAATATTAAGAACACTTGATTTTTATTACTTTAGCCATTTTATTACAATTTATTTTTATTTTATTTTAACTTTGCTAATTTTTCTCTTTCTTTGCTTCTGGCAGATATTTCTAGTTTATGACTAGAAGAAACCCGTCAGGACCCTTGATTTTTGATAGAGAAATAAAACATACCACTCGCAGAAACCGAAGAGATGTCACTGAATAATTATCAATGGCAAGACATGAGGACAATGCCTAATAAAGCAACCAGTGTTTTCAACCTTGACGCGGTCACCATGTTATCTAACCAGGTAGAACTTTTAAATAAAAAAATTGATGGTTGGTATGGTTCTCTACGCAGTACATCCGTGAATACTGAGACGATACAAATGGAGGAGGGATGAACAACACAGAATATCTATCCTACAACCCTAGCACAGAGAACGAACGAGTCAACTATATGGGTAACTATTCTAGACCTCAAAATAATCCCTATAGTAACACTTATAATGCCGGTTGGTGGAACCATTCCAATTTCTCGTGGGATGGCCAAGGAAATTGGAGACGACAACCCCTCCCAGGCTTTCAACAACCACCTTACCAACAGGAAAAGAAGCCGAACCTTGAGGAGATGCTAACAAAATTTATCGCGGTGTCAGAAACCCGTTTTCAAAACAACGAGACAATGCTCAAAAATCAGCAGGCATCAATTCAAGAGATCGAGAACCAAATAGGTCAGCTTGCTAAGCTGATCTTAGAAAGACCACAAGGTATCTTGCCTAGCAACACCGAAACTAACCCAAGAGAGCAACCGTAAGCAATAACTGCTCACGATAGTGAAGGGTTAGATGAACCAAAATTGAAGCAAGAGAATGTGGTAGAGGAAGGTAAGGTTGAGATAAGCCATGATAAACCAAAACCGATAATTACAGAGTACCAACCTCGTGTGCCATACCCCAATGCGATAAAGAAAGACCACACAGAGGAACAATTCGGTAAATTTCTTAAACTTCCAAAGAAATTACATATTAACTTGCCGTTTCTTGAAGCTCTTTCGCAGATGCCAGATTCAAGGAAATTTTCAAAAGAGTTTTTGAGAAACAAACAGAAGTTAGACGATACGTCACATTTGGAGCTAAACGCAGTGTGCCCAGCAATTCTACGAATTAAACCACCACGTGAGCTCACATTTCATGTAAGTGACGAAACGATCACTCTTCTGGTTCTTGACACGGCTAGGATATCGGGTATTAAGGGTGGAACCAATCACTTCAAAGTTGGGGACCAGGTACTGTCAGATACAACCGACCCTCAAATAGTCACTTCAGAACTTAATACAAATTGTGTGACTCCTTTTATGGTACTTAAGGTCTTTCCATATGGAACGGTCGAGGTAACACATTCTAATTTTGGCACTTTCGAGGTAAATATTACCCGACTCAAACCATATGTTGATAGAATTGATAGTAATAAAAAGGAGTTTCGAATCCGTAAACCACCATGGCCATACGAATAACAGGTAAGTCTAGCTCAAGACTTTAAACGAGCACTTCTCAGGAGGCAACCCGAGCACTAACCCCACTAACATCCATATTTTCGAATTTTAGCATCTAACTAAAAACTAACCAAATTTTTAGGCATAGGTTTCCATACCACACGGCCTTGCACACGGGCGTGGCCGTGGCCGTGTGGACACCACGAGTATGCATATCGGCGTGGCGGATATCGTGCAGAAACAGGACGAAAATTTTCCCCAAGACACGGGCTTCGACTAAATGCCACGGTCGTGCAACGCGGCCGTGGTCAAAACTGCCTAAAGAACACGGGCTGAGATAAATCCACACGGTCGTACGAGGCGGTCGAGGTCGATATTATCAGCTTTTTCACATATCGCCGCCACCACCACCTCGAGATCACTCTGATGATGAGGACCTTTGGGTCCTTTTTATTTTCTTTATTCTTATTTTTATTTTTATTTTAGTTCATTTTCCTTTATTATTAAACTCTTTAAATTTTTAAGTATAATTTGATTTCTTTTATCTCTGGCTGTTTAGCTCTCGAGTAACTATAACAAACGTCCATTAAATAAGAACTCCCTAAAAACTTTACTGATGACTTCGTAGTTTAAAAAGGTTCAAGGTGCCACTCAAGGAACAAACATATCACCGGAGTATTCACCACCACATTCACCTATACCTAAGTCATCATCATTAATCATCCTCCAAGGATTCCATCCAAAATTTAGGAAGTTTCACTTCTCTCCCTCTCTTTTGATTTTCTTACTATATGATTATTATCTATCTTTGTACATTGAAGGCAATGTACATCTTAAGTGTGGGGAGGGGGGGTGAATCTTAAAAGTGCCTAACCTTTTGCATTATTCTCAAATTCCTGAATTATGTCTTGTTCTTAAGTAATTTTCTTATATTACTGTTAGAATGAAATTTGCTTTAATTCATGGTTTTCATTGATATGTTTTGGATTAAGTCATTGATAATTGTGCATTGATGATTTAAACTTTAGGGGACTAGAGAATCAAGCATGATAAGTCTATTTTTCATGAAATTAAAAATTTGTTAGGTTGTCTACCTGAATGTAAGTATTACCTTGAAGTTTGAAATTTACAAAGTTGACATCAAAAGCCCATAATTTTTGTGAGATTTTGAGCCTTTTAGAGCATATTCTTTTTCTTGCTCACTTTATTGATTATGAGTGTGTCAACGTTGATTTGTTATTCTAGAACTTGCTTCGATTATACATGTCGAGACCACACCTTTGATTTGATATACAGAGATGATGAAGGCACTTAGGTTTTAACCCACTTACTCCACTAAAAGCCTACCCTCACAATTAACCCCTAGTGAACCCCTTTGATCCTAACAACCCTTTTATTAACTCACCCATTAATATTAACCCATAACCCACTTTGTATTTGTTATCACCATTTCTCTTGACTACCCTATATCGAGATTTGATTTGATCGGTTACGTAACTATTTTCGTTATTTCAGTTATCAAATTCTATCTTATTATTATTATACTTGATTTGTTCTTAAAAAAACGAAGTATATTCATTATTAGCCCTATGTTATTTGAGCTCAAACTGTTAATTTCATTATCTTTAGAAGAAGCTCATGTTATTAGTATTAAGTTTTCGTGATGTAATTATTTAGTCTTAGTACAACTTTTTAGTTAGGTAATTTTTCAATTCAGTCTCGATACTAACCCTCTAATTCAAGCCTTTATCCACACCTTTAACCCAAGCCCCGTTACAACCCATAAAAGACCTTTTGATTTGTGTATCATATCATTTCTGATGGTGGAGATTTGATTTTCATGCAAGCCTATGGGATTAACTTTTCATGTTCGACTTCTGAGTGCTTATTTTTGAACCTTAAACACATCGAGTGATTTGAGTGAATCTTTAGTGAGGATGTCAATTTTTGTCGATTTTGAATCAGAGGTAATTATTTAGGTAATGGGAAACACCTATTTTTCGTACTATAAAAACTATGACTTTGATTGTTTGAATCTTTAGGAACTTTCTGGTTAAGTTATCAATGTATGAATTACCTATGAATTATGATGAAACATTGTTGATGAAGGTTATGAATTGAGGAAGTTCGTTTTAATTGTGAGTTGAGATTTTTGCTTGAGGACAAGCAAAAGCTTAAGTGTGGCGGTATTTGATAAACCGTAATAGTAACATATTTTAATCCCACATTTATCATACTTTTGGATGATTTATCCCTTGAATTATGGAATTTGGTGCTCTTAATCCTTTAATTTCATGTTTTATACTCAGGAGAGCATAAGAGGATGAAAAGAACGAGAAACAGGCTTAAAACGGGCCAAATGGGCCAAAGTGAGAAATCGACACTGCCTGGGGTTTCACCACACGGCCGTGCCTCCTTAGCAGGCTCGAACACGGCCTACAACTCGACTTACACGGGCGTGTGCCATGGGCGTGTCCCTGCCATGACAAAGAAGAATTTTATTCGAATTAGGGTACTTAGAGGCAAAGAAACACATTCCAAAAGCCTATATAAACACCCTAAAGGCCAACCTTTAGGGGCGTCCAACTAGGCCAAGGAGCCAAGCCGGAGAGGGTCAGAATCGTGGGATTTACTCGAAGAAAGCCAGTTGATTCATCTCAAGAAGCCGGAGTCATACTCAAGACGGAAGATCTTCGCTTCAATTCCTTCAGGGGGTTTTAGGGTTTTTCTTATGTTTTGTTTTATCTTTTCTTCTGAGATGTGTATTTTATGATTATGAACTAAACCCTCAGATACCTGAGGGGGATGAAACCTAAGACTGATCTTGTTATTGTTTTCTGAGCTATATTATAAATACTTAATTTGTTCTTAATTATGCGTTCTTAATTCTTGTTTTGATATTTCAGGATATTGATGTGCTTGGGCAGATGAGGAATAGACCCTGTCTAAGAGTAGATCTAGCAAAATCAAGCGGAGTTGCTCGCGCGCCTAGAGATAGGGTGACGAAAATCTGCCGGATTAGGGTCAAACCTAATATGGGAGTCCATAGATCGAGTTAATGCAATTCTAGGGGTTTTAATTAGAAAGAGATTTCAATTAATCAACCTAGGGTTAGACGTTAGTAGCCTCGAGAGAGGTATTAATATAAATTAGGGAATCCTACGGATCAGGTCAAGTGAATAAATCGTCTGGTTCAGAGTTAGATAACAAGTGAAGTCTAGGTGGATTCTTCCTTGGGTATTGTCTTTATCAATTGGTTTTTCCCACAAGTGTTTCCCCAATTCGTTCTCTTTGTCTTAGCGTCTTTAGCTTAGTAGTTAGTTAATTTTAGATTAAACAATAATTCACTTCAATTCTTTAGGCTAAATAATAAAAAGAAAGTCAGTATTAGTACTTTTGGTTCCTTTGGGTTCGTTAATCCGGTCTTGCCACTAAACTATACTACTGTTCGATTGGTGCACTTGCCTCAATCATTGTCATAGTTAGTTTCTAGGCTAGATCATTCATTATATAAATTTTAAGACTCTGACATAACGATCAACCACAACTGTATCGCACGGCCGTGGTGTTTAGTCGGAGCCCGTGTGACTTTCCTTAGTGTCGGCCACGACCATATCGCACGGCCGTGGAAATTTATAGTCATCTGTGATCTGGGAATCTTTAGTCATTGGCTCGTACTACCTCTGCTATGTCAGTATGGAAGTCCGTAGTATCCACACGGCCACGGCCACGGCCACGGCCGTATGCAAGGCCGAGTGGTATGAAAATTTTCGCCTAAATATAAATAAAAGAAAAGAAATAAAACTAAACTTAATTATTAGGGTTAGTGCTCGGGTTGCCTCCCGAGAAGTGCTCATTTAAAGTCTTAAGCTAGACTTACTTCTCATTCGCATAATCAGGGTGGTTTGAAGAGTTGAACATCCTTCCTCATGCTATCTGTCCTATTATCAGTATGTAGTTCAAGTCGAGTAGCGTTTATTTTAAAAGTGCCAAATGTAGGATTACTTACCTCGACTGTTCCGTATGGGAAGACATTGATTACCCTAAAAGGGATTTCTTTTTTTGTATTCGGGTCAGGAGGAGATATTCGAGGGTCCGCTTTATCTAACAATACCGATCTCTACGATTTTGAATTTATCTGTCCCATAAAGTGGCTTTGGTTACGCCGTGTATCCCTAGTTTTTCCTTGAAATGCATCTTCCACTCATCTAGTTCATCGATCCTGAAGCCTTCGTTCCTCATGGGTTATTTCTTTGTTGGCATGAGATATAGGATCCAGCTCGATTGTGTTGTTAAGTGGTGCTTCTGAAAAAGAAGGTTTAACTAATTGGTATCAATTGAATTTACTTTCTCACCTCTATCACTTGATGTCTTGGTTGAGGCGAGAGCTCAAGACCGATTGATTCGTCACACTACACGGAGTATGAGTTCTCTGTACCAACATCAATTTTAGTTCGCGGTTGCTAAAAGGGTCTTCCTAAAATTAAGGGGATACTATTGTCCTCATCCATGTCTAAAACTACAAAGTCTACTGGGAATACGAATTTATCAATCTTTACGAGAACATCTTCGATTATACCCCTAGGAAATCGAATAGTCTTATCAGCTAATTGAATGCTCATCCTAGTTTGTTTGGGTTTCCCTAGACCTAGTTGTTTAAACATTTTATAAGGCATAACATTTATGCTTGCCCCTAAATCAGCTAAAGCGTTATTAATAGATAAACTACCAATTAAACATGGAATCGTAAAACTCCCTAGATCTTTTAATTTCTGTGGTAGTTTGTTTTGTAGAATCGCTGAGCACACTGCGTTCAGCTCTAGGGGTGTGCAAAATTCGGGTAAAATCAAAAAAATTCAGTTAACTGACCGAATTCGGTTAATCAGTCGATTAACCAAATTTTTTCGGTCTGGGGTCGGTTAATTATTTTTTGATTTTTTGGTTAACGGTTAATTCGGTTCGAAACCGGTCGATTAACCGAATTTTTTCGGTTTAATCGAAAAAATTAATAAATAAAATTATAATATATAAATCGGCCCACTATTCACCTAAACCCAATCTCTAAACCCAATCCAAACCCAAATATCCAACCCAACCCAATTACCCAATCCAACCCAATCATAAAAATTACAAATAATTTAATAAATAAAAATAAAATTCTAAAACTAAAACTAAAAATCATGTAATCTTTTTAATTATGTAGTGATTCATTCCGGGTAATTTGGGTAATTCGGTTAATTCGGGTAATTCGGGTAATTCGGTTAAATCAGTTAATATTTAACCAAAAATAAAAAAACATATAATTTTCGGTTAACCGATCGAATTAACCGAAAAAAATTCAGTTCGGTTAATTTTTTTGAAAAAATTTCGGTTCGGTTAACGGTTAAAAATTTTGAAAGGTCGGTTAATTCGGTTAATGTTATTTCAGGTCGATTAACCGACTGAACACCCTTATTCAGCTCCACATGCGATGCCTCGTCTAACCTCCATTTGTTTATCAAAAGCTCTTTTAAAAATTTCCTTGAATCTGGCATCTGCAAAAGAGCTTCGAGAAACGGTAAGTTAATATGTAATTTCTTTAAATGTTTAAGAAACTTACCGAACTGTTCCTCTATGTTATCTTTCTTCATTGCTTCGGGATATGGTATGTGAGGGTTGTACTCTTTGATTACCGGTTTTGATTTATCATGACTTACCTCGACCTTACCCTCCTCTACCACATCCTCTTGCCTTAATTTGGGCTCATCTAACCCTTTACTATCATGAGCGGTTATGGCTTGAAGTTGCTCCTTTGGGTTAGTTTCAGTGTTGCTTGGCAATCTACCTTGTGGTCGTTCTGATATGATCTTGGTAAGTTGTCCTAACTGATTCTTGATCTCTTGAATTGATGCTTCTTGCTTTTTGAGTGCTGTTTCGGTGTTTTGGAAACGGGTTTCTGACACCGCGATGAATTTTGTTAGCATCACCTCAAGGTTCGACTTTTTCTCTTGTGGGTAGGGCTGCTGTTGGAAGCCTGGGAGGGGTTGTTGTTTCTAATTTTCTTGGCCACCCCATGAGAAATTGGGGTGGTTCTTCCAACCTGGATTATAAGTATTACTATAGGGGTTATTTTGAGGTCTAAAATTGTTACCCATATAGTGAGCTTGCTCGTTTTCAGTGCTCAGGTTGTAAAGTGGATATTCTGTGTTGCTCATTCCTCCTCCATTTGCATCGCACTGCATAACTAGATGTATCTGTGAAGAACCACAAAAACCATCGATTTTTTTATTTAACATCTCTACCTGATTTGATAGCATGGTCACTGCGTCGAGGTTAAAAACACTAGCGACTTTTATTGGCCTTGCCCTCGTGACTTGCCACTGATAATTATTCAGTGACATCTCTTCTATAAACTCGTAGGTCGCTTCAGGAGTTTTGTTGTTCAGCGTTCCGCCAGTGGCTGAGTCAATTAACTGCCTGGTTGAAGGGTTTACACCATTGTAAAAGGTTTGGACTTGTGCCACAAGGGTAATCCATGGTGTGGGCACCTTCTTAATAGATCTTTGTATCTCTCCCATGCATCATAAAGTGTCTCTAAATCCATCTGCACAAAAGAAGAGATATCATTCCTTAACTTAGCTGTTTTAGCCGGCGAAAAATATTTTAATAAAAATTTTTCGGTCATTTGCTCCCATGTAGTGATTGACCCTCGTGGAAGAGAATTAAACCACTATTTGGCTTTATTCCTCAAAGAAAAGGGAAACAACCGAAGACGAATGGCATCATCAGAAACGCCATTTATTTTGAAGGTATCACAGAATTCAAGAAAATTCACTAAGTATGTGTTAGGATCCTCATCCTGCAAACCATCAAACTGAACAAACTGTTGTATCATCTATATAGTGTTAGGTTTCAATTCGAAATTATTTGCAGCAATAGTAGGCCTAACAATACTTGATTCAGTACCAACTAAACTAGGCTTAGCATAATCATACATAGTACGAGGAGCATGATTTTCGGCCACCTCTGGAGGTAGCGGATTATTCTCAGCCATCTCTTCAGTAGTATTGTTCTCGTCTTCTTGCTCTTCTTCTATATAAGTTAAGCTTCGCCTTATTTCTCTACGATTTCTGCGAACGGTTCCTTCAATATCACTGTCGTAAATTAAGGGTCCTGTCGGGTTCCTTATAGTCATAAACTAGAGGTACCTGCTAGGAACAAAATAAAAGAAAGAAAATTAGCAATGTTAAAAACAAAATAAAAGCAAATTGCAAAAATAAAAAAATGGCTAAAGTAATAAAAATTAAGCGTTCTTAATATTTTGGTTCCCCGGCAACGACGCTAAAAACTTGATCGTTATGTTAGAGTCTTAAAATTTATATAATGAATGATCTAGCTTAGAAACTAACTGTGACAATGATTGAGGCAAGCGCACCTATCGAACAGTAGTATAGTTTAGTGGCAAGACCGGAATGTCGAACCCAAAGGAACAAAAAGTACTAATACTGACTTTCTTTCTATTATTTAGCCTAAGAATTGAAGTGAATTATTGTTTAATCTAAAATCAACTAACTACTAAGCTAAAGACGCTAAGACAAAGAGAATGAATTGGGGAAATACTTGTGGGAAAAACCAATTGATAAAGACAATACCCAAGGAAGAATCCACCTAGACTTCACTTGTTATCTAACTCTGAACCAGACGATTTATTCACTTGACTTGATCCGTAGGATTCCCTAATTTATATTAATACCTCTCTCGAGGCTACTAACGTCTAAACCTAGGTTGATTAATTGAAATCTCTTTCTAATTAAAACTCCTAGAATTGCATTAACTCGATCTATGGACTCCCATATTAGGTTTGACCCTAATCTGACAGATTTTCGTCACCCTATCTCTAGGCGCACGAGCAACTCCGCTTAATTATGCTAGATCTACTCTTAGGCAAGGTCTATTCCTCCTCTTCCTAAGCACATCAATACTTGAATCAATATCCTGAAATATCAAAACAAGAATTAAGAACACATAATTAAGAAAAAAATCAAGTATTTATCATATAGCTTAGTAAACAATAACAAGATCCGTCTTAGGTTTCATCCCCTTCAGGTATCTGAGGGTTTAGTTCATAATAAAAGAATACATCTTAGAAGAAAAGATAAAACAAAACATAAGAAAAACCCTAAAACCCTCTGAAGGAATTGAAGAGAAGATCTTCCGTCTTGAGTATGACTCCGGCTTCTTGAGATGAATCAACTGGCTTTCTTCGAATAAATCCCATGATTCTGACCTCTCCAGCTTGGCTCCTTGGCCTAGCTGGACGCCCCCTAAAGGTTGGCCTTTAGGGTGTTTATATAGGCTTTTGGAATGTGTTTCTTTGCCTCTAAGTACCCTAATACGAATAAAATTCTTCTTTTCCATGGTAGGGACACTCCCATGGCACACGCCCATGTAAGTTGAGTTGTAGGCCGTGTTCGAGCCTGTTAAAGGGGCACGACCGTGTGGTGAAACCCCAGGCCGTGTCGATTTCTCTCTTTGGCCTATTTGGCCTGTTTTAAGCCTGTTTTCCATTGTTTTCATCCTCCTATGCTCTCCTGAGTATAAAACATGAAATTAAAGGATTAAGAGCACCAAATTCCATAATTCAAGGGATAAACCATCCAAAAGCATGCTAAATATGGGATTAAAATATGTTACTATTACGGTTTATCAATAATCCTGAACCAAATGGTCATTAATAGAATTTATGTTCTCACCTTTATTACTCGATGTCCTAGCCGAGTCAAGAGCCTAAAAAGTGATTGTTTCGTCACCTACACGAAGTATGAGTTCACCTGTACCAACATCAATTCTAGTTTTAGCAGTTGCTAAAAAGGGTCTTCCTAAAACTAAAGGAACATTATTGTCCTCATCCATGTCTAAAACAAAAAAGTCTACTGGGAATATGAATTTATCAATTTTTACTAGTACATCTTCGATTATACCCCTAGGAACTCTAATAGTTTTATCAGCCAATTGAATGCTCATCCTAGTTTGTTTGGGTTTCCCAAGACCTAGCTGTTTAAACATTTTATAAGGCATAACATTTATGCTTGCCCCTAAATTTGCTAAAGCATTATTAACAGATAAACCACCAATTAAGCAAGGAATCGTAAAACTCCCTGGATCTTTTAGCTTTTGTGATAGTCTATTTTGTAAGATTACTGAGCACACTGCATTTAGCTCCACATGCGACGCCTCGTCTAACTTTTATTTGTTTGTCAAAAGCTCTTTTAATTTTTTTTTTGAATTGGGCATCTGTGAAAGAGCTTCAATAAATGGTAAGTTAATATGTAATTTTTCTAAGAGTTTAAGAAATTTACCGAATTGTTCATCTGTGCGGTCTTTCTTTATCGCATTGGGATATGGCACACGAGGTTGGTATTCTGTACTTATCAGTTTTAGTTTTTCATGGCTTATCTCAACCTTACCTTATTCTACAACATTTTCTTGCCTCAATTTTAGTTCATCTAACCCTTTACTATCGTGAGCAGTAATGGCATGAATTTGCTCCTTTGGGTTAGTTTCAGTGTTGCTTGGCAAGCTGCCTTGTGGTCATTCAGATATGAGCTTAGCAAGTTGTCCTAATTGGTTCTCGAGCCATTGAATTGATGCTTGCTGATTTTTGAGTGTTGTTTCGGTGTTTTAGAAATGGGTTTCTGACACCGCGATAAATTTTGTTAGCATCTCCTCAAGGTTCGGCTTTTTCTCTTGTGGGTAGGGTTACTGTTGAAAGCCTGGAGGGGGTTGTTGTCTCTGATTTCCTTGTCCACCCCATGAGAAGTTTGGGTGGTTCCTCCAACCTGGATTGTAAGTGTTACTATAAGGGTTATTTTAGGTCTAGAATTGTTACCCATATAGTTCTTCTGTTCGTTGTCTATGCTAGGGTTGTAGGGTGGGTATTCTGTATTGTCCGACCCTCCTCCATTTGAATCGCACTGCATCACTAGATGTACCTGCGAAGAACCACACAAACCATCAATCTTTTTATTTAATAATTCTACCTGGTTTGATATCATGGTCACTGCGTCGAGGTTGAAAACACTGGCAACTTTTGTTGGCTTTGTCCTCATAAATTACCACTGATAGTTATTCAGTGTCATCTCCTCTATAAACTCATAAGCCGCTTTAGGGGTCTTGTTATTTAGGGTTCCACCGGCGGCTGAATCAATCAACTGCCTAGTTGAGGGGTTCACACCATTGTAAAAGGTTTGAACCTATAGCCATAAAGGTAACCCATGGTGAGGGCACCTTCTTAGTAAATCCTTATATCTCTCCCATGCATCGTAAAGTGTCTCTAAAACCATCTGTACAAAAGAAGAGATATCATTCCTCAACTTAGCCGTTTTAGCCGGTGAAAAATATTTAAGTAAAAAATTTTCGGTCAATTGATCCCATGTAGTGATTGATCCTCGTGGTAACGAGTTCAACCACTGTTTAGCTTTGTTCCTCAATGAAAAGGGAAACAACCGAAGGCGAATGGCATCATCAGAAATGCCATTAATTTTGAAAGTGTCGCAAAATTCCAGAAAATTTGCCAAGTGCTTGTTTGGATCCTCATCCTGCAAACCATCAAACTGTACAGACTGCTGAATCATCTGAATAGTGTTAGGTTTCAATTCAAAATTATTTGCAGCAATAGCAGGTCTAACAATACTTGATTCAGTTCCTGTTAAAGTAGGTTTAGCATAATCATACATAGTACGAGGAGCAGGATTTTGATTCACCGGGTTTGCGGCAACCACAGGAGGTAGTGGATTATTATCAGCCATCTCTTCTGTAGTATTAGTTTCATCTTCTTGCTCTTCTTCTATGTATTGTAGACTTCGCCTTATTTCTCTTCGGTTTCTGCGAGCTGTACTTTCAATCTCACTGTCAAAAAGTAATGGTCCTGACGGGTTCCTTCTAGTCATAAACTAAAAGTTCCTACCAGAAGTAAAGAAAAAAATAGTGAATAGAATAAAAAATAATAAATTGCAAATAAAAGTAAATAAAATGGCTAAAGTAATAAAAATTTAGTGTTCCTAATATCTTAGTTCCCCGGCAACGACGCCAAAAACTTGATGTGTCTAAAACTAACTATGACCACAATAAATGTGATAAACCGAAACAGTAACACATATTAGGCCCACATTTAGTCTGCTTTTGGATGAATTATCCCTTATTTTATGTAAAAAGGTGCTCTTAATCCTTTCTTTTCATGATATATACTCAAAAAAAGCACCAGGGGATGAAAAGAACGCAAAACGGGCTTAAAACGGGACAAATGGGCCAAAGCATGAAATCGACACGGCCTGGACCAAAGATCACACGACCGTGCCTCACTGATCATCTAGAACACGGTCTTCCCTCGATTCACACGGCCGTGCCTCATTAAAGAAGTCCGAGCACGGCACGGCCACGATCCACACGCGGGCGTGTGCCATGGCCGTCCCTGTCATTGGAAAGAGCAATTTCACTCAGATTTGGATGCTTGGAGGTAAAGAAACACACTCCAAAGTCTAATTAAAACCCCAATTAGGAATTGCACTCAAATTAGGATACTTGGAGGCCAAGTAACACATCTCAAAGCCTATATAAACACCCTAGGGGAAACTTAATCGGGGAGTTTGACAGAAACCCTCTGTCGAGGGGAGTCGAGGGGAGCCCAAAGCCATCGTCTATGGGCGTCATGCTAGGCCAAAGAAGGCAGATTTGTGGGGATTCACTCCGGGATAGCCAGTTGATCCATCTCAAGAAGCCAGAAATATACCTAAGACGGAGGATCTCTCCTTCAATTCCTTCAGGGAGTTTTAGGGATTTCTTATGTTTTGTTTTATCTTTTCTCTTGAGATGTTTTCCTTTATTGTTATGAACTAAACCCTTCGGATACCCGAAGGGGATGAAACCTATGATGAATCTTGTTATTGTTTTTTGAATTATATGATAAATACTTAGTTTGTTCTTAATTATGTGAGCTTAATCCAAATTTAATGTGCTTAGGTGGAGGAGGAATAGACCACGCCTAAGAGTAGATCCAACATAATTAAATTTGAATTGATCGTACACCTAGAGATAGGGTGACGAGATTTTTGCGGATTAGGGTGAAACCTAATATGGGAATCTATAGATCGATTTCTTTGCTATTCTAGGGGGTTATTATAAGAGAATGAGAGTTCCACTAATTAACCTAGGGTTAGACGTTATTCACCTCGAGAGAGGGTTTAATATACGTTAGGGAGTCTTACGGATCAAACTAAGTGAATAAATTGTATGGTTCAGTGTTAGATAACAAGTGAAGTCTAGGTGGATTCTTCCTAGGGTATCATCTAAATCAACTGAGTTTTTCCCAAGTTATTTTCCAAATTCATTCCTCTTTGTCTTAGAGTCTTTAGTTTAGTAGTTAATTAATTTAGATTAGATAAACAATCTCTCTTTATTTTTAGGCTAGATAATAAAAAGAAAGTTAGTATTAGTACTTTTAGTTCCTTTGGGTTCGATAATTCGGTCTTGCCTAAGCTATACTACTGTTTGATAGGTGCACTTGCCTCAATCGTTGTTAGAGTTAGTTTTCAGGTTCGATCATTCTTTTTATAAATTTTAAAACTCTGATTCACAGCGATCAAGTTTTTGGCGTTGTTGCCGGGGAACTAAAATATTAAGAAAGCTCTATTTTTATTACTTTAACCATTTTTTTTATTTTTGTAATTTTTTTATTTTATTTTTATTTTTATTTTTTTTACTTTGCTAGTTTTCCCTCTATTTTGCTTTTGGCAGATAATTTTAGTCTATAGAGAAGATGGCACTGAATAATTATCAGTGGCAAGCGATGAGGACAATTCCTACTAAAGCGACCGGTGTCTTCAACCTCGGCGTGGTCACGGGTTATCTAATCGAGTTAGAGATGATGAATAAAAAATTTGATGGTTTGAATAGTCTCTCGCAGGTACACCCAGAAATACAATATGATTCGAATTTATGAGGCGTGGCGAATCCTGAGTACCCACTCTACGGATATGGCATGGAAAATGAGCAAGCTCACTATACGGGTAACTATTCTAGACCACAAAATAATTTTTATGATAACACTTATAATGCAGGTTGGAGGTACCATCCCAATTTCTCGTGGGATGATCAATGTAGCCAAAGGCGAAACTTCCTCCAAACTTTCAACAACCACCTCACCAACGGGAAGAGGAGTCGAACCTTGAAGAGATCTTGACAAAATTCATGGCGACTACAGATAACGGTCTCCAAAAAGTCGAGACGAGACTTAATGACCAACAAGCATCGATCAAAGGGATCGAGAGCCAAGTTGGGGAACTTCTCGAGTCGGTTGGGGAACTTACTAAGTCGGTTATACAACTTGCTAAGTCGATCTCGAGAACTACCACAAGGAAGCTTGCCAAGCAATACTGAAACTAACCCGAGTGAGCAAAATCAAGCCATTTACGATAGTGAAGGGTTAGACGAACCAAACTCAAGGGAAGAACCGGTGGTAAGTGATGGTAAGGTTGAAGTGTGCCATGATATACCAAAATCGGCAATTACAGAGTACCAACCTCATGTGCCATATCCCGATGCAATAAAGAAAGACAACATAGAGGAAGACGTCAGTGAACTCACACTTCGTGTAGACGATGAAACAATCACTCTTCAAGCTCTTGACTCAGCTAGGACATCGAGTAATAAAGGTACGAACGTTAATTCTATTGATAATCATTTGGTTCAACCTTCTTTACAGGAAGCATCATGAAATCACCTAGCTGAGCTAGATCTTAGACCTCGTACCCATAAAGAAATAATTCATGAAGAACTAAGGCTTCAGGTCGATGAATTAGACAAGTGGAAAACACACTTTAAAGAGAAACTAGGAATACACGAAGTGAAAGCAAAGGAAACCCCAGACGAGCTGATAGGAACAACAAATCACTTCAAAATAGGGGATCATGTATTGTTGAATAAGGAAGACCCTCGAATCACCAATTCAGACCTCAAGACAAATGAAGAAATCACTTTTGAGGTACTTAATGTCTTCCTATACTGACATGATCGAGGTAAGCAATCCTAAATTCAACACTTTTGAGGTAAACATTACTCGACTTAAACTTTATATCCACAACCGAATTGATCGCATGAGAAAGGATTTTAACCTCCTCAAACCACCTTGACCATACGAATGAGAGGTAAAGTCTAGCTTAAGACTATAAACGAGCGCTTCTCGGGAGGCAACCCGAGCACTAACCCCATTAATTTTTACATTTTTTTCTTCTTTTACTTTTATTTTCCCTTTTTAGCACCTAACTATAAACTAACCAAAGTGCAGATTTCCAGACCACACGGCCTTACACACGGTCGTGGCCGTGGCCGTGTGACCACCACAGGAAGGTACAAGGGCGGGGGCAACCACCAGATCCATAATTCTTATTTAACCCCCTTCTTCCCTTTTCTTTTTCAGTTGTTTTTCTTTTTTTTTCATTTTCCATTATTTACTTTTATTTTTATTTTTATTTCTTTTAATTTTCTTTTATTTTCTTTATTATTTTCTTCTTATTATTCATTCCATTTAGATTTAGTTTAGGATACAATAAAATTAGGACGGCTGCTTCGAGGACTCAAACGGTTCGAGACGCTTTCCCACGTTCACCTCCAGTCCTATCCGGTTTCTTTTCATTGACTTCATCCAAAATTCAGGAAGTTCCACTTCTCTCCCTATCTTATGATTTTATGATTATTTTGCTATTATCTATCTTTGTACATTGAGGGCAATGTACATCTTAAGTATGGGGGGTTAACTATAGTATTATTTAAAAATCCCTGAATTATGCCTTATCTTAAAGTAAGTTTCTCATATTATGATCAGAATGAAATTTCTGATAATTTATGATTTTTATTGATATGTTTTAGATTAAGTCATTGATAATTGTGCATTGATAATTAAATTCTAAGAATACTAGAGAATCAGGCATGATAAGTCTATTTTTCAAGAATTAAAATTTTTTTAGGATGTCTACCTGAATTTAAATATTACTTTGAAGTTTGAAATTTACGAGGTTGACATCAAAATACCCATAATTTTTGTGAGATTTTGAGCCTTATAGAGCATAAATTCTTTTTCTTACTCACTTTATTGATTATGAGTATGTCAACATTGATCTGTTATTCTAGAACTTGCATCGATTATACATGTCGAGACCACACTTTTTGATTTGATACACAGAGATGATAAAGGCACCTAGGATTTCACCCACTTACTCCACTAAAAACCCACCTTCATAATTAACCCCTAGTGAACCCCTTTGATCCTAACAACCCTTTTTATTGACTCACCCACTAATATTAACCCAAAATCCTTTGTAATTGTCATCACCATTCTTTCTAACTACCCCTATATCGAGATTTGATCTGATTAGTTGCCTAATTATGAATTTTAGTAATTTATCCTTTATTATGTATTTATTATGTACTTAAAAAAATGACGAAGTATATTCATTATTAGTTATGTGATTAAATGAGCTTATACATTTATTTAAATTCCAAATATCGAAGAAGCAGCTCGTATTATTAGTATTATTAGTTTTCAATTGATGTAATTATTATTAGTTCATTAGTTCTTAGTTAGGTAATTTGTCAATTCAATCTCGATTCTAACCCTCTAATCCAGCCTTATTCCACACCTTAACCCTAGCCCCGTTACAACCCTAACAAAGACCTTTTGATTTGTGTTTCATCTCATATTTCAGTGGTGGAGATTTGATTTTCATGCAAGCCTATGGGGTTAACTCTTCATGTTTGACTTTTGAGTGCCTAAATTTTGAACCTTAAACACTTTGAGTGATTTGAGTGAATCTTTAAGTGAGGATGTCAATCCTTGTCGATTTTAAATCAGAGGTAATTGTTTAGATGAAGGGAAACACCTATGTTTTGTGCTACAAATGTATGACTTAGACTGTTTGAATCTTTAGGACTCTTTGAGTTGAATTATCCATGTATGAATTATCTCTGAATTATAATGAAACACTATTAATGACTATTATGAATTGAGGGAAGTTTGTTTTAATTATGAGTTGAGAATTTTGCTTGAGGACAAGCAAAAGCTTAAGTGTGGGGGTATTTGATAAACCAAAATAGTAACACATTTTAGGCCCACATTTAGTATGCTTTTGGATGAATTATCCCTTATTTTATGTAAAAAGGTGCTCTTAATCCTTTCTTTTCATGATATATACTCAAGAAAGCACCAGGGGATGAAAAGAATGCAAAACGGGCTTAAAACGGGACAAATGGGCCAAAGCATGAAATCGACATGGCCTGGACCAAAGATCACATGGCCGTGCCTCACTGATCATCTAGAAAATGGTCTTCCCTCGATTCACACGGCCGTGCCTTATTAAAGAAGTCCGAGCACGACCTGGCCACGATCCACACGGGCGTGTGCCATGGCCGTGTCCCTGTCGCTGGAAAGAGTAATTTCACTCGGATTTGGATGCTTGGAGGCAAAGAAACACACTCCAAAGTCTAATTAAACCCCCAATTAGGAATTGCACTCAAATTAGGATACTTGGAGGCCAAGTAACACATCTCAAAGCCTATATAAACACCCTAGGGGGCAACTTAATCAGGGAGTTTGACAGAAACCCTCTATCGAGGGGAGTCGAGGGGAGCCCAAAGCCATCGTCTAGGGGCATCGTGCTAGGCCAGAGAAGGCAGATTTGTGGGGATTCACTCTGGGATAGCCAGTTGATCCATCTCAAGAAGCCAGAAATATACCCAAGACGGAAGAACTCTCCTTCAATTCCTTCAGGGAGTTTTAGGGATTTCTTATGTTTTGTTTTATCTTTTCTCTTGAGATGTTTTCCTTTATTGTTATGAACTAAACGCTTTGAATACCCGAAGGGGATGAAACCTATAATGAATCTTGTTATTGTTTTCTGAATTATATGATAAATACTTAGTTTGTTCTTAATTATGTGAGCTTAATCCAAATTTAATGTGCTTAGGTGGAGGAGGAATAGACCCTGCCTAAGAGTAGATCCAACATGATTAAGCGGAGTTGATCGCACGCCTAGAGATAGGGTGACGAGATTTTGCCGAATTAGGGTGAAACCTAATATGGGAATCCATAGATCGATTTACTGCTATTCTAGGGGGTTATTATAAGAGAACGAGAGTTCCACTAATTAACCTAGGGTTAGACGTTATTCGCCTCGAGAGAGGGTTTAATATACATTAGGGAGTCTTACGGATCAAACTAAGTGAATAAATCGTATGGTTCAGTGTTAGATAACAAGTGAAGTCTAGGTGGATTCTTCCTAGGGTATCATCTAAATCAACTGAGTTTTTTCCCAAGTTATTTTCCAAATTCATTCTTCTTTGTCTTAGAGTCTTTAGTTTAGTAGTTAATTAATTTAGATTAGATAAACAATCTCTCTTTATTTTTAGGCTAGATAATAAAAAGAAAGTTAGTATTAGTACTTTTAGTTCCTTTGGGTTCGATAATCCGGTCTTGCCTAAGCTATACTACTGTTCGATAGGTGCACTTGCCTCAATCATTGTCAGAGTTAGTTTTCAGGTTCGATCATTCTTTTTATAAATTTTAAAACTCTGATTCACAGTGATCAAAAGACAAGCGCACCTATCGTTTAATAGTATAGTTATGGTAAGACCGGTAGTATCGTATCTACAATGACCAAGAGTACTAGTAATTACTATCTTTCTATTATCTAGCCTAAGAATTAGAGTGGTTTCTTTTAAACTAAAACTAATTAAACACGACAACGAAAGAATTAGGAAAATACTTTTAGACAACTTTATGAGATAGGCAATACCTAAGGAAGAATCCACCTAGACTTCACTTATTACTTTTGATTCATACGATTTATTCACTTGACTTAATCCGTAGAAATCCCTGATTTATGTTAATATCTCTCTTGAGACTAAAAACTACTGACTCTAGGTTGATTAATTGAAATCTCTTTCTAATTAAAACCCCTATTATCGTATTAACTCGATCTATGGATTCCCTTATTAGATTTGACTCTAATCAAGCAGAGATTTTCGTAAGCCTATGTCTAGGGTTGCAATCAACTCCACTTAATTGTGTTGATCTACTCTTAAACAGGGACTTTTGCTCCACTAAATAAGCACATTCGACTTGAATCAATAACTTGAATTATCAAGACAAGAATAAGAACTCACAATTAAGAATAAGAACAAGTATTTATCTTATAAATCAAATAGTAATAAGATCCGTCTTAGGTTTCATCCCCTTAGGTATCTAAGGGATTTAGTTCATACTGATAAAAGGAAACATCTCAAAATAAGAAAAACAACAAAACATAAGAAAACCAAAAAACTTCTAAAGAACTAGATGGGAGATCTTCAGTCTTGATGGAGATCCTTCCTCCGAGCTGCTTTCGACGGGTGACTTCGAGTATTTTCTGCATTCTATTCAGCGTCCCCTTTTAGGTCGCCCCCTAGGGTGTTTATATAGGCTTTGGAACGTCTTTATTTGCCCACAAGTAACCTTTTCCAGATAGAATTAATCTTTGATACAGCAGGGACACGCCCGTGTGACACGCCCGTGTTCGATAGCCTTAGGCCGTGCTCGCTCCTGCTCACCACACACGGCCGTGTGGTCTGCCTGTGTACGTTGATCAAGGCTGTGTTCGATCCTGCTCGTAATGCACGGTCATGTTTGATAACCCAGGCTGTGTTGAATTCTAAGATAGGCTCGTTTTGTCCCTTTTTGGCCCGTTTCTCGTTCTTTTCGACTCCCTAAGCTCTCCTGAGTGTAAAACATGAAATTAAGAGCTTAGGAGCATCGAATTCATCAAATCTAATGAAAACTCATCCAAAAATAAGCTAAGCATGGGGTTAAAATATGTATAAATTATGGTTTATCAAATGGCCTTGAATTATATAAGTTTTATATGTTTATTAAAAGGCTAAATAAGTAAATGGTTTAATAAGGTTATAATTATTATGACAAAATATTAAAATGAAGCCATTATCATCATCCATCAACCGAAAATATCAAAGAAAAATAAAAGAAAAAGAAAGCTAGGGTTCGGCTAAGTCTAAGCTTGATTAAGGTATGTAATTTGTTCGGTTTTTGATAATTTCTATGTTTTTTGTAATCGTTGCTTCGTGTTCTTCAAAACCCATGCCTTAATTTTGTGAATTGATGAAGATTTTAAAAAGTGACATTGATGAATTCATGAGCTTTGTGATGTTTGATGATGAAATATGAAATATATGTGTTAGATTAACATGTTTTGTCTTTGGATTTTTAGTGAAATTGAGTAATTTGGATTAAATTGAGAAAATAATATTTTGAGGGACTAAATTGTGAAATAATTGAAATGTATGGATTAGTATGATCATGGTGAATATTTGGCCAAGCATGGGTAACATGAAATTATGTGTATTTTGTGATTTTGTGAAATAAGGACTAAAATGTCAAAATGTGAAAATGTAAGGGCTAATTTGTAATTTTCCCTAAATATGTGTTTTTGGATTGGATTGAATGAATTGGTGAATAAGTAAGTTAAATTTGAATATGTTTAGATCAAGAACCGAAGAAAACGGATTTAGATCGCGAAAAGTCAAAAGTGATCGAATAGCCGAATCCGTACGTTTATCCGAATTAGAGGTAAGTCGATATACAAATAAATGTGTTAGAATTGGTTTATTTATGCATCAATGAAATTTAGATTTGCAATGAATATGTTCAAGATGAGTTGTATATGAAATCCGAGGAAGTATCGACAAGGCGACAAAGTCTGAAAAGTCCCGTACGAACCTAGGAATAGATAGGATTATATATGTCATGACATAGGTGTCTGATATCTGATATCGTGTAAGACCACGTCTGGGACGTTTGCATCGATCTGAGACTTACGTGTAAGACCCTGTCTGGGACAGTGACATCGATACCTGAGTACATGTAAGACCACGTTTGGGACGTTGGCATTGTACGACTATTCTGAGTATTCCGAGCATCCTATTCAATTTTGAACGGTTCAACGGGAAAATCCGAGAAATGAAAGTCTACGTGAAATGTATAACGAGTCAAGTACATTTGATAGGTACACTATGTATGTGTATGAAAGGTAAGTGTATATATGAACTTACCAAGATGAAGATGTGTATAGATTTGATGAGATAATATGTGATATATGCTTGGATGTTGAAACACCCCAAACCCGGCCCATTAACTACGACCGAATTTGAAATGCCACTGCGGAAAACGTTTGAAACAAATTTGAACTCAAGGATAAAACATGAAAATTTTGTTAAGTTTAGAAAACAGTGTTCATTAAAATTCTTAAGTGAGATGTGGTGTTTATAAAAATATCCGGATTAAAACTTTAGTATATATAGATTTAAATAAAATCGTTTGCAAATAATTCCTCAATTGTCAATCCATAGTAAAACATAATAATAAACTTAATGAAAAACACTTAAACAAACTTCAAATACTTTTAGGGGCCTTATTACAATAATTGAATAATCAAAATCTTGGAAATATGAATGCTTAATTAATTAAAAATATCTTTCTGCATGAAAATCTGCTTCTGCATGGCCACCTTTGTATCCGCTCCAACCCGGTCCAAGCTTTACGCATCACCTGAAAGGTTTAATAAAATATTGGGTGAGTCAAACTGACTCAGTGCATAGTCATTTCACATGTCTCCACATATGGGCTTGGCCCACATCCACACAGTCCATACACATAAATATGCAATTATGAAGCCCATCCCAACCTAGGGTCCATCCGTTACTCCTACCTTAGCAGACTCCCTACCCAAGGCCGTGGCTAATCCACCACCGATCACATAGTGATCCACATATCTTACCTTGGCAGACTTGCTGCTCAAGGTTGTGGCTGTGCCACCGATCCCATAGGGATCCCACATATCAATCAGTCCACGGTGATGCACACAGCTATCAACCGCCGAGATGGGTACTTAGCCAACACCTCCCTTGATGAAGCACATAGCTAACATCAAGCGCTAATGTAGCACGAGGCTAGCATTAGACCACGTACATAATGTACACCCTTTCCTCCAATAGTCACATCCCAAGTCCCATGCATATATATATGTACCATGGCAACATATTACTTGAAACAAATATACATCACATGCCATCACATTTTTATACATTCATCAATAATCATTTATTATCGTAAATCACTGACCTGATTATTCAATCACCCACCACGGGTATTCACAATCTTAGCCCTTATTTCGGCTATCATTCACTTTATACACATACATGAGATAACACATATAACACATATAAACGTTCAAGAGACAGTGCGATAACAACGCACCTTTTGGGCACAGTCTATTTAATCCCGAAACTCGCGTCTAAACGATTGGCACCCTTGCGATTGTTGCACTCCTTCCTACACACTCTAAGTCAGAATCGGCTAATATTATACAAAAACGGCCTATGGCCGAACACTGTAGTCCCCTTACCTTGCTCACTTCAAATCCCAAAATACTTGTTCCTTGAATAGTCGAGATCCCTACTAATCACTTGTTAGTATCGGTTTATTCATAAATCTATGAGAATGGCCTTTGGCCGAATGGTATATGCTGCTTACCTTGAACACCACAAATCCCGAAAGCTCTCCTTTGATGCTCCTTATCGTTAGCTACAAAAGAACACATCACTTTTTGCCTTAAGAAAACATTCGGCCATCCCTTACCAAGGCTTTAACCATGTATTTCGGCACACCCATGAAAAGAGATCAAATCGATTTCTAGAGAAGGAGTTTCTTACCACCAATTCACGAGTAGTCCACTAGCTCTTAATGTCGACAAGATGAAAGGGATGTTGACTTTCGGCTTTTATGAAAGGTTCGGCTAATCTCTTCAAATGGTGATGGGCATTCGGCTATGGCTCTCCAAAGAAGAAATTTCCGGCTTTCATGAGGAGTGTGTTTGGCTTTGAGAATCACAAGCAAAGAAAGAAGAAAAGAATGCTACCTATTTCGGCAAGAACTTAGTAGAATTGGGGTTGAAGAAAAGAAAAAGAATGAGAAGGGGGATTGAGAAGAAATTCGGCAGAAGACTAAAAGAACCACAAATAATTTCGGCACTCCCTTCTTATCTAGCTTCAAAACCGAAAATGCCTAACTCCCTATAGAGAATTCGGCTACTAGCTTTTCTACACATCTAATCCCAAATTATTCTCCTATTATCTCTTATCTTCCCATTTAAAATAAATAAACTAAAGCCACCATTATCTTCTATCTATACTAAATAAAATAAATCCCCACTTATTCAAAATAAATTAAATAACCCCCATTCATCCACTATCTCAATATTTAAAACAAATAAAACAAAATCCTCAATTATCTACCCACTTAAAATAAATAAAATAAATCCACACCTATCCCACTCTTTAGCCAAATTTTAAAATAAAAACAAGCCTTATCTCATCCATTTTAAAAGTCCAATGCCGTCCAACTCTCCTCCTTCTCTTGACTCAAATATGCAAAATAAAAGCCACCCATTTGCTACTCCCAAGTTTGAACATGAGACTGCTAGAACCTCAAACGCTACCACCACCTTCTTTGCTAGCTCCTTTGTGATATAAACTCCCCACGGTTCCTTTTGAGGCCTCCTTGTGATTTCCTTTCTTGGACGCAAAAACAAAGGCTCCCATCCGCTTCCTTCGCAACTCAACCAAGGCCCTTGCCCACTGCACATGGCGTCCTTCTCCAAGGCCCTAAGTGGCGCCTTGCAGCCACTTTACCAAGGCATTTCTTATGTCCAAAAACGCCTATATTTTTCCCTTAAGGCCTCTTTAGCCCCATTCCCCTTTTTAACGCCAAAAATAAAAGTCTCCAATGCTTCCCACATTGCTCGAACCGCCTCCCCCTTGGCACTCCCTTTGACACAACCTTCTCCCCTTGCACACTTGCGCCTTCATGCCACTTTGCCACATGGTTCCTTGTGCCATGCTTCACACGAAATTTCTTTTAAAGCCTCATTTACCTAGCTCCCCCTTTCTAACTTAAAAACCAATAATTTTCCAAAGCTTTCTCTTCCATCTCCTAAGGTTCTCCAAACCCCTTAAAACATATCCAAGCATACCCCAAAGCCTACTAACACCTGAATTATGCATCCAACGCATAACCCCTAATCTAGGATGTTACAGTTCTACCCTCCTAAAAAAATAATTTCGTCCTCGAAATTACTTACTAACGAATAATCGTACATCTTAACTTACCGCACTACGCTTACGCTGCGCACTCTGATCTTAATAAAACCATCATACTTCCTAGGCACAATTTCTAAGTTCACATCCAAGGTTCTATACACTTCATTAGCAACATAAGAACAAACTGACCCTATAACGAGCAAAGCAATGAAGGATGATCCAGAAATAAGAAACTTACCCGTTGTCACCTCTGGCACATCTTCCTCCTCACGACGGCCGACCGCATAAACCAGCCTTGGCTGCCTTGCATCTGAACCTTCAGCACCTCTGCTTGGTGCTCCACGACCTCGGCCGGAACCATTTCATCCATGGTTCAGACCACGATCCCTTGTCGCTTGCTGACCATCCCTACCCGGCTGCACATAACCTTGGCCTATTGTCCGAGCCCTATTCGGATCTTGAGGACGATCTTTAATCAAGTGAGACTTAGACTTACACCTAAAACATTCTCGATTCCGGTTCCAACACTCGCCGACATGATACCTTCCACACTGAGCACACGGACGGTCCAGATTTACAGTAGCTGGCTTAGTAACACGAATAGAATTCTCAACCCTCGATCTTTTCTGAAGACTCTCAGGCGATTCTGACGATCCAAAACTCCTCTTATCCCGGTTCCTATCCTTATCCCTGTTCTGTCTTACAGAGTCCTTAATCCCTTCGGCTACCTTAGCCTTCTCTACTAACACAGCAAACTCCCGCTCCTGATGTGGAGCTATCAGCAATCTTAGGTCGTCCCTTAATCCATCCTCAAATCGGACACATCGTTCATGCTCCGTCGCAACTACTCCTCGAGCATATCGGCTTAACCTTAGGAATTCAGCCTCGTATTCTGCCATGGACTTGTTCCCTTGAACCAGCCCCAGAAATGCCTTCCTCTGCGCATCAATGTAATGAGTTCCAACATACTTCTTCTGGTATGCCGCCTTAACATACTCCCGGTGAGATTCTCACCGTAGCACTATCGAACGTGAGCCACCATCGATACGCCTCGTCATGGAAGCAGCGCCACCATTCCTTTCACTTTCTCCTCAGGAGTTAAATTGAGCTCATCCATAATTCGCTCGGTCGCTTCCAACCAATACTCAACTGTACTGGTTGCCACACCAGATACACCACGAAATACCTCAGCTCCATTGGCTCGGAGTCGCTCGGGTACAGACTTCCTAGCTCTCATATTATCACCTGCTCCAGCCACCATCTCAAGAACCCGCAAAGACCGCTGCGATACAAAGATCATCCCCGTTTGATCTTGCTGCTCATTACCAAATGCTGGTGGTGGAGGTGGTACCTCATTCTCAGACCCTTGACCCGATCTAACGGGTTCCGATACGGCCATTTTGCCTCGACCACATCCACGACGACCACGTCCTCTAGAACTCATTTCTAGCGCCTCGATTTAGTCTGATTAAGAAGTTTTATGCATCATAATTTTGTTCCACTTGTTAACCGCGAACAATTTTATGAAATAAAGTATTTAGAAGTAGTTCTTTCGATCAAACAAGGGTTCAGTTCAAGTTCACCACTCTAATTCAGAGAGTCACACTCACATTCATAGACAGAGACACATTCATTCAGTGGTATCTACCACACACATTCACTATCCGGACATTTCTGCCCGTTCCTATCCCAGGGGTATTTTCGTCATTTGTCCTACAGGGGTATTTTGGTAATAAATCGGGGTCACTTTGAAAATTTTTTTTACAAATCAAAGGTATTTCAGAATTTACAAAATCTCTGGGTTATTTTGTTTTCCAAATCAGAGGTGTTGCAAAAAATTCAGAAATCGAGGTTATTTCGGTAATTTTGGAAGTCAGGGGCAGTTCCGTAAATTTTCCAAATCAGGGTATCTTGTTATTTGTAAAACAGAAGTTTTTGATATCTTTGTAAAGTAGAAATATTTTAACAAAAGTTGAGGGTATTTTTGAAAATCTTAAAAACTAAGGGTATTTTAGTAATTTACAATGCAAGGGCATTTTTTTGTAATTTTGTAAATCGGAGATATTTTGGAAAAATTTTCACAATAATCTTTTACTACAACTAAAAGGGTAATTTAGGGATTTTAAAACTAGGAATTTTATAAAACTGCATGGCTAGTCCCTTTCGGGTTTTAATGATTGGTTTAGCAGTGAATAAGTCCTCTTGGTTAGGTGAGCAGTTACTACGCACTGTAGGATTCGAGTAAAGAGGAGGTGAGTCGCTAGGACCGCTTAAATACCAAGCTCTTCATCGAATACCAATCCTAGACATGCGCACTGTGATTTGCCACACCCTAGCTCGGCGACTTACTTCACAGGTTTGTTTAATAGTCCTTAAGTCTTATGCATGTGTTTGAGTGCACTAGCCCTAGGGTTCAATAGCCCTAATATTCTAATCTACGAGCCCAAATAAGCCCATAACAGTTCACATAAACAAGTCACTTCAACAATTAGAAGTACTTACTTGGTGGACTTCGGGCCGGAGATACAGGTGCCATGCCAGAATAACCTAAAAATTTTATGAAAGCCCATACTTTTGAAAAGCCCATCTTTGGAAAAAATTATTTTTGGACCCAAAACCCTCAAGGCCGAGTTTTAAACTGGGCTCTGATACCAAACTGAAACACCCCAAACCCGGCCCATTCATTACGACCGAATTTGAAATGCCATTGCGGAAAACGTTTGAAACAAATTTGAACTCAAGGATAAAACATGAAAATTTTGTTAAGTTTAGAAAAGCGATGTTCATTAAAATTCTTGATGAGATGTGGTGTTTATAAAAATATCCAGGATTAAAACTTTAGTATATATAGATTTAAATAAAATCATTTGCAAATAATTCCTCAATTGTCAATCCATAGTAAAACATAATAATAAACTTAATGAAAAACACTTAAACAAACTTTAAATACTTTTAGGGCCTTATTACAATAATTGAATAATCAAATCTTGGAAATATGAATGCTTAATTAATTAAAAATATCTTTCGCATGAAAATGCTTCGCATGGCCGCCTTTGTATCCGCTCCAACCCGGTCCAAGCTTTACGCATCACCCGAAAGGTTTAATAAAATATTGGGTGAGTCAAACCGACTCGGTGCATAGTCATTTCACATGTCTCCACATATGGGCTTGGCCCACATCCACACAGTCCATACACATAAATATGCAATTATGAAGCCCATCCCAACCTAGGGTCCATCCGTTACTCCTACCTTAGCAGACTCCCTGCCCAAGGCCGTGGCTAATCCACCACCGATCACATAGTGATCCATATATCTTACCTTGGCGGACTTGTTTGCTCGCCAAGGTCGTGGTTTGTGCCACCGATCCCATAGGGATCCCACATATCAATCGATCCACGGTGATGCACACTGACTATCAACCGCCGAGATGGGTACTTAGCCAACACTCTCCTTGATGAAGCACATAGCTAACATCAAGCGCTAATGTAGCACAAGGCTAGCATTAGACCACGTACATAATGTACACCCTTTCCTCCAATAGTCACATCCCAAGTCCCATGCATATATATATGTACCATGGCAACATATTACTTGAAACAAATATACATCACATGCCATCACATTTTTATACATTCATCAATAATCATTTATTATCGTAAATCACTGACCTAATTATTCAATCACCCACCACGGGTATTCACAATCTTAGCCCTTATTTCGGCTATCATTCACTTTATACACATACATGAGATAACACATATAACACATATAAACGTTCAAGAGACAGTGCGATAACTACGCACCTTTTGGGCACAGTCTATTTAATCCCGAAACTCGCGTCTAAACGATTGGCACCCTTGCGATTGTTACACTCCTTCCTACACACTCTAAGTCAGAATCGGCTAATATTATACAAAAATGGCCTATGGCCGAACACTATAGTCCCCTTACCTTGCTCACTTCAAATCCCGAAATACTTGTTCCTTGAATAGTCGAGATCCCTACTAATCACTTGTTAGTATCGGTTTATTCATAAATCTATGAGAATGGCCTTTGGCCGAATGGTATATGCTGCTTACCTTGAACACCACAAATCCCGAAAGCTCTCCTTTGATGCTCCTTATCGTTAGCTACAAAAGAACACATCACTTTTTGCCTTAAGAAAACATTCGGCCATCCCTTACCAAGGCTTTAACCATGTATTTCGGCACACCCATGAAAAGAGATCAAATCTATTTCTAGAGAAGGAGTTCCTTACCACCAATTCACGAGTAGTCCACTAGCTCTTAATGTCGACAAGATGAAAGGGATGTTGACTTTTAGCTTTTAAGAAAGGTTCGGCTAATCTCTTCAAATGGTGATGGGCATTCGGCTATGGCTCTCCAAAGAAGAAATTTCCGGCTTTCATGAGGAGTGTTTCGGCTTTGAGAATCACAAGCAAAGAAAGAAGAAAAGAATGCTACCTATTTCGGCAAGAACTTAGTAGAATTGGGGTTGAAGAAAAGAAAAAGAATGAGAAGGGGGATTGAGAAGAAATTCGGCAGAAGACTAAAAGAACCACAAATAATTTCGGCCATCATTATCTTCCCATTTACCACAAATAAACTAAAGCCACCATTATCTTCTATCTATACTAAATAAAATAAATCCCCACTTATTCAAAATAAATTAAATAACCCCCATTCATCCACTATCTCAATATTTAAAACAAATAAAACAAAATCCTCAATTATCTACCCACTTAAAATAAATAAAATAAATCCACACCTATCCCACTCTTTAGCCAAATTTTAAAATAAAAACAAGCCTTATCTCATCCATTTTAAAAGTCCAATGCCGTCCAACTCTCCTCCTTCTCTTGACTCAAATATGCAAAATAAAAGCCACCCATTTTCTTTGCTCCCAAGTTTGAACATGAGACTGCTAGAACCCCAGACACGCTACCAGCCACCTTGTCGCTAGCTCCTTTGTGATATAAACTCCCACAATTCCTTTTGAGGCCTCCTTAGCCAGTTTCCTTTCTTGACGCAAAAACAAGGGCTCCCATCCGCTCTCTTCGCAAACTCGAACCAAGGCCCTTGCCCATTGCACATGGCGTCCTTCTCCAAGGCCCTAAGTGGCGCCTTGCCACTTTACCAAGGCATTTCTTATGTCCAAAAACGCCTATATTTTTCCCTTAAGGCCTTTTTAGCCCCATTCCCCTTTTTAATGCCAAAAATAAAAGTCTCCAATGCTTCCCACGTTGCTCGAACCGCCTCCCCCTTGGCACTCCCTTTGACGCAACCTTCTCCCCTTGCACACTTGCGCCTTCATGCCACTTTGCCACATGGTTCCTTGTGCCATGCTTCACACGGAATTTCTTTTAAAGCCTCATTTACCTAGCTCCCCCTTTCTAACTTAAAAACCAATAATTTTCCAAAGCTTTCTCTTCCATCTCCTAAGGTTCTCCAAACCCCTTAAAACATATCCAAGCATACCCCAAAGCCTACTAACACCTGAATTATGCATCCAACGCATAACCCCTAATCTAGGATGTTACAGATGTGCTATGAAAAAATGTGATACTTTGAGCTATGAAATGTGGGTGAGCAATGGTTAAACAAAAGAACCAAAGAAGAGTATATGAATTTGTAAATGATAAACATTAATGACATTGTATTATTATGGTTATGTGCACTATATGTTAAGTTTATTTGTATATGGCTTACTAAGCTTTTGAAAGCTTACTTTGTGTGTGTTTGCTTTGTTTTATAGATCGTTAAAGCTACTGAGAGCTCAGGGATCGTCGAGGATCATCATCACACTACTCAATCCTGTTTTGGTTCCTTTTGATAGTGTATATACTAAAGTATGGCATGTATAGGCTAGTCACTTTGAATTATGTTTGAGATGTACATATAGCCATGTGATTTGGCTAGATTGTAACACCCCACACCCGGCCCAAACACCACGACCGGATCTGGTATGTCACTTAGAAAATTTTGGAAGAACATGTCGTATTTTCAGAAAAATATTTTTTTCTAAAGTTTATCTTCTTATTCGAGAGAAATTTAATAGTTGATAGTTTAAATAAAATATGCCTTTATAAATTAAAAACCCAAATTTAAATAGATACATTAGTTCAATAAGAATTTAAATAACTAAAAGTAATTAAAGCCCAAAATAAAACAAAACATAAACTAGTGGCCCATAGCCTTATTACAACGAGATTTAAAATCCATTAATTAAAAATATAAAGTATTAACTTGAGACTTTTTTTTGGATCCAGTTGGTCTTTTGCATGGCCACCTTGCGTTCCTCTCGGCCGATGCGAAGCACTAGGTATCACCGAAAGGTTAATTAATAGGGTGAGTCGCGAGACTCGAGTGTGCAACCCTCATGCACCACTAGATTTTGGCCTTAGGCCCATAAAGCAGATTAATAATTCCATTTATAAAAAAATAACAAATAATATGCAAGGCCTAACCCGTTTGCCTAGGTTTCCATCCGCTACACGCCCGCACCGACCATTCACACCATTGGGGATTTCTACAATCAACCCACACCGCTACACGCCAAGATGGCGATCATGTCGCTCATCAACATATTATGGCCGAAGCCCTTATAATGAGATCACGGCATTAGCCGCTACAACATATAATGAGATCACGGTATAAACCGCTACACATATAACGTATAACTTCCTCCTTTCATCAACCCAACCCATGCGGTCATAAAATCAATATGCTTTTATCATATAAAGTCAAACATTCATCGACTGGTGATTCGCTTCACCCTTTTCGGTTTTCAACATTAGACCGAGATATCGGTATTTATCACAACATATAAACTTATGAGCATACATTAATAATCAGATCTAGATGGTGGGAAGTATTACACACTGTTATCGCGAAGTACTAAACTCTTAGTCGGTATCCTTGCTATCCGGATTTATAACTTGGTTCAACCAAAAGCCGAAAAATCACGAAAATTAGCCTCCCCTATAATCGGCCAAAGGTTAGTAAATCCCGAATTTTCACACTAAAATCAATAGATCTCCTTACCTTGAAATCCCGAAATTAGAGACTAACGATTTTCGGCTTTTAGATATAGACGACCAAGTTTCCTTCAAATCCCGAAATGCCGCCCAACATAGAACCATTAAACTATTAGCTTTTCGGCTTTTGCCTTTTAAAAACTGAAATAGAACGTAAGAGCTTAACAGAAGTCGACACTTACCTTAACATGGGGATTCGGCTAGCACTAGAGAGAAGATTTGGCAATGCCAAAGGAAAAGATTAAATGCCGGAAGAATAGAACTATTCTCACAAATGGGATGAGTAGAGAAAAACTATGGAGATTTCGGCTTTTTAGAGAAATCGGCTCAAGAGAAAAAAAATGGAGAAGAGAATGAAAGGAGAGGTTTCGGCTTTTGAAGAAATTGAAGAAAAGAAATTGTAGAGGGAAAGGCTAAGAATTTTGGCACAAAGAATGAAGAGGAAATTAGGGTTTAAATGCCAGAATCAATGAGATATCCCCCCTATTTATAGAAATTTCGACACTTACCTAACCTTGCAGATAAATCCTATCTTTTCTCCTTTATCTTAATCTACTAGCTCATCTAAAAGAGACTTAATTATCTCTAACTCCTCCCTCCTTTATCAGCATATTATCCACATATTTTAATGATTAAAATCCCTAAATTTTAGCCTTTATCTGCTTATTATCCACATAAAATAAATTCCTAAATAATAGCCTTTACCTGCTTATTATCCACATATTTTAAACATTAAAACCCCTAAATTTTAGCCTTGTTGCCATCCACTCCACCTAATCATAATGCCCAAAATTTAGCTAACTTAAATTAAAGAATTGGGCTCCATGAAACTTAAATTTGGGCCCCTTACTCCCTTGTGTGGCATCACCTCCTAAGATTGGGCCACAAGCCCACTTTGGTATTTTAAACATAGATACTACCTTTTAAACCCTATAATGCCCAAACAGATAATTTTAATCAAGGCCTCTACCTAAGCTTGAGCCCAATTTGGACCCCTAACACTTAAATTAACACATTAAACATATCCACCCATTAAACGCATAGGCCCGAAAATTTAGGATGTTACATAGATAAAATGAATGTTTTATGAATGAAGAGTCATGCTATATGATGCTTGGTTTTGGTATGGTTTCATGGTTAAGAAATGGTCAAAATAATGGTAAACTCATTGATGCAAGGTAAGCATATATTTGAGGAATGGTTGTTATAAGGAAATAGTATGTTTGTGATGAATTATACTTGGAAATGATTATGAATAGATTGAGCTAATTGTTGTATAATATGGTGTTCTTGAGATGCTTTTGAATGCTTGGAAAAGTTGGTTATTTTGGCATGAATTGTATTGGTATGATGCTTGTAGGGATAACCCAAAGTGTGGATGGCACTTTGGCCTTACAAATGGCCTATAATTGCCCACACGGTTGAGTACACAGGCGTGTGGCTCGACCGTGTGCCTTGTGGTTGCATTTAAAACAAGTCAGACTCGACCACGGGCTGGACACACAGGCGTGTGACTAGCCATGTGGTGCAAGTCAGTAGCGACAACGGGTGAGGCACACGGGCGTGTTCACGGCCGTGTGGACAATTCAAAATGTATGCACTGTTTTGACACGGCTTAGACACACGGGCGTGTTTGAGGCCATGGGAGGCACAAGGCTGCCCCCACGGGCGTGTGACCTCTATAACTAAGAAAAATTTTTAAATTTTTGAGAATTTTCGTATGTGTTCGGTTTAGTCCCGGCCCCTTTCTAAAGCATGATTAAGGTCTCGTAGACCTATTTAAGGGACACTTTGTTTTGATTAGTTGAATTATATTATGAAATGTCCAAAAAAGGTTCTGATTCGTCCGGTAATGCCTTTAACCCTAGACCGGTGATGGTTACGGGTTAGGGGTGTTACAACAATGAAGGCGTAGAAGAACAACAAGAGGAAGCCGATGAGGCAATAGATGATGAGGCCACAGAAGATGATGAATTTTCTTCTTATCAAGGAAACTTAGAGAGTGCTTTCGCATCCACAAAGCAACAAAAAGGGAGACCTATCATTCATAAGCCAAGTAACTGACCTTGGATGCCATCCTTAATGTCCACTATGAGCAGAAAAGGAAAAGGAAAAGGAATTGCAGGACCGAGTGAGGGTCCCGAGGACGACTCCGATTAGTTACATGTCTTAGCATTTTATTTACTTTTATATGACATGTAAACTATTAAACACTTTTGAACTTGTTTTTGGACATTTTTATTGTTCGTATTCTGTGGTTGTTTTTTTTTCTGTTTTTCTTTGTTATGTGTATTATGTGCAGCGAATTACCCTGAAAGACTACACAACATTTTGAGCTTCAACGAGGAGGTGGACCCCCGAGCTAGTCTGATGCCCCATTCTAGAGAAGTCTGGTAACCTCCTATCTTTTCTTTGGGACACATTGGAGACAATGTGTAGTATAAGTGTGGGGGGATGCACATAAGTTTTATGTGTTTTATTTTTCTCGTTTTATGTTTATTTGTGTGTTATTTTAAATTTTAGGTATTTTTCAAACAAAATTCAAAAAAATATTTTTTTTTTGTTTTTTGTTTATTTTGTTTGATTGCATGGTTCTTGTACTGTAATTAGGTAATAAGCTAGTAGTTGTACATATCAAAGGAGTATATAAAATTGCCAAACGTGGAAATTTTGAATGATACTAGATAATTTATTATTCGTAATTGTAGATTAATTAATTCACTTAGTTAATATGTATAATAGACTAGAGGCAATAATCGGAATGAAATTGTATAAAATGTATCGTAGGATGAAAAAAAATATATGGATCCTCGTAGATAAATAATTTGAATTTCTAATTGTTTATTTAAATAGATGTGTGCTTAAAATAATTAGTGCTAAGTGATTAATAGGAAAGGCCTTAGGCATTGTTTGATATAGCCTAGAGCCTAAAAGCTTATCTGTTGCTATATACCCTAGCTCCTATACCTTTAAGCATCGAGTACCCTTTTCCTTGTAAGCCTTAATTTCAAGCCTTGAGCCTAAACGAGTCTAGTACTCGATCCTTCTCTGTCCCATTCTTTAAATGAATTATGTAATGGATGTCGAGCCATAGACATTGATGGATAGGTAGAGACATTATGGTGGCTTAGTGTGTGCAAAAAGAAAATGAAGGGATTACATGCATTAGTACGTTAAAAAAAGTGAACGAAAGAATGAAAATAAAGAAAAAGAGAGCTAAATCAAAGTAGGCTCAAAAATGAAAATTTTTCAATTCACATTTATAAATTTTGCACATACTAATTTCACGTAATACCTTCTAACACTTCGGAGAAATAAGGTAGGTGAGACAAGGAGAAATAATGAGGTGAGCTCGTAAATAAATTGGGGGTGAATAGGGAGCAATTTCATGTGCTTAACTGTTTCTAATGTTTGAACCCGTTTTGAGTATCCATTGTTTGAATTTCGAACCATCCTTAGCCTCATAACGCTACAAGCCTAGAAGACCTTTGGGATCCAAATAAGTCACCAATGCATTGATTCAGATATAGCTTGCATTTGTTAAAACAAACATGATCAATTCTTTTTAAATATCTATGAGTGATCCATGTAACTTATTTTTATGGATAACATTCGTACATTTGTTCATTTACATTGATTCTACATCTATTAACACTTTAAGTAATTGAACTAATAATGCTTGCAATAGGAATGAATAAATTAGCTAGTTATCATTCTTAAGTTGCATGTGAGGTAATTCTCTTACAAGTTTGGTGTTTTACTGCTTTGTAACTTAATTGCCTAATTTTGTCCAAGAGTCGTCTTTTTGCATGTTTAATGTGTTTGCTTGAGGACAAGCAAAGACTTAAGTGTGGGGGAGTTGACCTGCCACAAATTGATGTGGCAAATTAGGCTCTTCTGACTTACTTAAGGAGCTTTTTCTCGAGAAAATAACATCTTTAGCGTAGTTTTTCATTATTTTTAGATTTTTAGTTAATAAGTGAATTTGTCTCATTTTTGCTCTCTCTTTTTTAACCCAAATTGGCCAATAGCGCCATTGGGAGGCCTAACATGTGATTGAATGATGTAGGGACTTGTTGGAGGTTGAAAAATAGTAATAACGACGCCAAAGGAAAGGGTATCGTGATATCCAACCCTTACGATTGTGATACCTCCTACGGTATTGAAGAATGGAGACTTCCTTTAGTAGTATCACGATATCCTCTTTGGGTATCGCGATATTCACCCCTCCTAGAAGATCCCAAGGCTTGAAACTACCCAAAGAATTGCAATATCCACTTCTGGGTATCACGATATTGCCTTCAACAAAGGACAAACATGGACAAAAAAGGTAGTCTTTGTCCACCTGGTCCACCAATCACCCAATGCCCGTGTAGGGGAATTTTTTGCAACAAAAAGCCACCAGAAGACACCTTAAAACTACCAAGAATTGTTGAGGAGGAGAGAGACACACATTAGCTTAGTTTTAGGTTTAGTTTTCTCGATGTTTCTCTTCGTTTTTCTACACTTTTTCTAGGGTTTTTCATTTTCTTTTCTTCTACCTTATTTTAGAGTTTATTTTCTACTTTTACTTCTTATTCTTAATGTTCTTAGTGTTATTTAAGTTAATTATCATTGTAGCTTAGGTTTATTTGCAATTTCAATCTCTGTACCTTGGTTTCAAGACACTTTAAGCTTTAGTTTAATCTATTTCAATTTCTTTTACTTTAAATCTATTAAAGTTAGTTCCTTTAATGTTTATTGCTTTAGATTTTCTTGTTGAATGTGTTTAGTTTTTTATCTGGCATAATTCGGTGTAGCAGATTAAACTAGTTTTCACATTTAAAGAGCTTGAATACAAGCATTTTCGTTATGTTTTAATTAAGTTTCTTTAGTTTTACGAACATTCAATAAAATGTGAAAATCGAGTCTTTTATTGACCTTAAGGGCCGAATGAGGCCTAAGGGAGAACTAATGTACTTTGTGAGTGTACAGGTGACCATTAGAAGGCATTTCAGGCCAATACTAGATGCTATGTCGCAACATGGAGATCTAATGTCGCCACATAGAGAGCAAAATATAGAAAGTGAGAAACTACCTTTAATGTCGCAACATAGGCTAAGGATGTTGTGACATACACCTGAAGATGGCTGCAGAGAAGCATATTAGTTGCTATATCGCAACACAGGTCCTGTTGTGTCGTGACTTTGACTCTGTGAAGAGAGTAAAACACAAATCGGGGTCATTTTAGTTTGCACAAACGAACTAAAAACTCAGGAACCTTAGTTAACCTAGGGTTAAGGACGACGGCTACCTGAAAGCTATAAATAGACCTCTTTGGCACACATTATACACACCATTCCATTAGCTCAGATTCTTTTCTTAAGTTTTAGATTTGTTTTCTTGTTTCTCTTAGGTTTTCATAGTCTAGTTTATTTGTTTCTTCAAGAGATTTGACTGTAAAGCAAAATCAACTTCTTTGGATTTGTATTATTCAATATCAATCAGGCTTTCTTGAACTCTCTATTCTGCTTCATTCCCCATGATCAATTCTTCCATTCTTTCCATGTTGTTTGTTAAAGCCATGAGGAACTAATCCTTCTATGGGGAATTAGTGAGTGGATACATGATTTCTTAATTATTTTATAGGTTTCTCAACGGATCAATTTTTTGGAAATTGAAGAACATGAAACAAACCTTAGGCCTGACAAACTTGAGCAGTCATCAAGGTGGGAATTAACCCAAAATTTGTATTACCCATTCGTGAACACCTTTACCCAAAGCCAGTCTGGACTGTGAGGTTAGAAGATAAGTAGTTCTTGCCGAATCGTTATGTTATTGGAAGATTGGAATATCCTGCTAGGGTAGCGACTAGTTGGTTGATGAGGAACCTGAGATGACAGTTATTGGAAGATCCTGCTAGTTGGTTGATCACCCATCCTCAGATTTGATTCACTTTGTTTATCTCTACCTCTCACAACTTTAATTTCTTTTTATGTTATTTTATTTTATTATTTTAGAAACCCTAAACATATTTCTTATTTTACTCTCGTAATATAACTGGCTTAAAGTATTAATTAGATCTTTAATTGTTAAGTTTAAGATTGATTTAGTACTCGCCTCCCTTGGGTATGATCCTCGGAGTACTCACCCAATTCGTTGTAAAATCTATATTACAACTCGACCCGTATACTTGCGAATACCGCCTCATAACTCTTTATTTTATTGTAGAATTCACACTTTGGACGTTAGTATGTCCAGAGGCGGTCAAGTTATTGACACCATTGCCAGGGAGGCAACGTTACTAGATTAATTTTAATCTTTACAATATAAAGAATAATTAGGAAATTTGTAGGTTCTAGTTATGACTTTCAATTTATTTCATTAAATAACACTTCTAACATTTGTTTAATTTTAGGAATCCTAGACACAAAATAATTAGTCAGCACAAATTCATAGATGACTTCTATTATATGTGGTCCGATGAAAACTTTGATTATGACGACAATATTTATAAAGAGGGAGTCTATGAAGATCAGGAAATCCAAGAGAATTGATGATTACTAATGCTCAAATTAAGTCAACCTCAAGGAGAGTCCCCAAGATGACAACAACCATAATGATATACCATCAAAAAGGTGCCAAGAGGTGCCAAGTCCGAAATTATGCAGAGATGAGAATGAGATCGGAGGTGCTTGTGAAGAAGGAGAAAATCTATGCTATTACCTCTTCTAACCTATAGAGAAATATTTAGACAATTTAAATGGAATTTCAAAAGGAGGAGATATGGAGCTAGTAGAAGAAGTGGACTGTGAATTAAAGAATCAAATAAATCAAGAACACATCGTCCTAGAAATCTCGGGTGATACTAACAAAACTGAACCACAAGAACAGTATAATAAAGACCCATCAACAGAGACGATGATAGTGAGGACTGAGCTAATAGAAGGTCTATCAATTCAAAAATTCATAGTGCCAAAATACGAGAAACCAGCAGTTGCGAAGGATGAGCTTAAATGGACCATTGTTTTCACATCCTTAGTCCTACACCAAACAACCCAGAAGTCTACAAATATGGGAATTTGTCAGCTACTGAAAGGAATGGGAAAAGTATATATTGACAGGACTTACGATCATATACCAAGTTATTGTCAGATCAAACAGCTGGTATGTATAAATCTCGAGTTACGACCATTAAGGAACGTTTGATTCCTTCAAAAACTAAATAAGCTAATTATCGGCAAGCCGGTAAAGAAACTAAAAAAACCCATAGAGAAAGAACTTCAGTAGCATAATACCATATTCTTGTTAAATTCTTCTACCAAGCGTATCACTGAGTTTTCTTGGAAAGTCATACCTGATTGATGAAAAAGACAGAGACTTCATAGATAACAGTTATGAGATGCAATTTCCAAAATTCCTTCAAAACACAAATGATGAATATCAAGTAAAACTGTTCTGTGGGCATATGATTTCATCAATCACCAATAATTACGACTTACGAAAAGAGTTGTCAGTCATTAAAGCAGGATGGAAGGGTAAATTCTAGGAAAGAGACAATCGTGGACGAGTAGAATGGCATGATGGGTGTTGGACTAACACAGATAGAAGTAAATTACAGTGAACCCATCAGTGCATATTGATTGAGCTGGTGGACGAGTCCGACAGTAAAACCTAATCTTTTTACTACTAATTGATCATTACTAACTAAACTGACTATATATTCTGCTAACAAGGTTGTTTACATGTTATAGGTAGGTCAAAGACAGGCTTAACAGACGTTGGGAGCTCGCCGATGGATCAGAAATACAAGTGATTGGTTAAGAGCACGTACATAGGTTGCTTGTGTTTATGAATAAGTTTGACATGATGATAGGAGATTTTAATTTTTTTCTTATTAAACTACTAAAGTTCTATATGTTACTCTGTAAATAGGTATTAATCTATCATTTCTACCAAGAGATATAGGAAATACAAGGAAACGAGAATGCTAGTATGAATGATAAATTGTTGAATTTGTGTTTGTTTGGTTGGTTAAATTTGTGCATGATGAGATATTTAGGGATGACCTAAGGCATTGTTTGGAGCACATCCAGAGCCAAAAAGCTATCCTATTTTACTTTACCTTTAGTACCAATTTTGAGCTTTTTGACACTTCTTGATGAACAACATTACAAACCCTAAGCCTGAAAATGTTAATTTGTATATACCATTTTTCTTTGGTCCTGTACTGCACGATTATAGACGTTTGGTCATATGTATTGAGGGTTAAGTAGATACATCACGGCGAATTTTGTAAAACTAAAGTGAAATAGGAAAGATTGGTGTGATATAGGAATTATAAGTGTAACACCCCAAACTCGGTCAAAACGTTACGACTGAATCTGGATTGTTACAGAGAGAAATAGATTTGAAAACTTTGAAAAAACATTGCAACTCGGGAACTGATCTTGTTTAAAGAATCCATGTTGTGGATTCCATTAACATTACTTATAAAAAAAAACGTTTCGTTGGCTCAACCCTTTTTGTTATTTTGCTAAGTAGGCTAGGTGCTAAAACGGAATCATCATATCCAAACCGATTTAGGAAAATGTTTGAAGAGTATCAATTGAGTTGAACCTTAAGGCACGTGACTTCTTTTGAAAAATAGTATTACTTACTAAGTTAAGAGAAATTCCAAGTTATACTTACTTACAGCTTATTATTATTATCCATATGTTGAAAGTTCGGAAAACTTCTTGTATGCTTTTGAGAAAAACTCGTTTTTCCTTAATTTGTTGCATGCATAATATCAACTTATAACCAAATCCCAAAATAATAACAAAGCGGCCTTATTACAAATTAAAATCCCCAAAATAAAAATATATTTAAATTAAAGTTCGAGTTTACCGCATAAATTGTATCACATGGCCACCTCGGGTCTGTCTCGGCCCAAACCCGCCATCTACTGATTACCTGCAAAGTTAGAAAAGGGGGTGAGTCATCAAGACTCAGTGTGTAAATCACTGAGTAATGCAAACTGGGCCTTAGCCCATTCAATACATCACATGATTCATGTATGCTATGCAACCCAACCCAGTTCAACTCTCCATCCATAACACCCGTGGCATTATGCCACTGTGGTTCATAACCACCGTGGTCCTAGACCACTCGTGACATTAGTCACTCGTGACATTAGTCACTATAATGTACTCATGGGGCCAACCCACTGTGGTCATAGACTACCGTGACAATCTCTGATAATTAACGCATACGTGGGGCCAACCCACTGTGGTACTCGACCACCGAGATAAGTCACTGATCAATACTTAACGTTTTAACCACCGTGGTACTTAGACCACTCGTGACATTAGTCACTCGTGACAATAGTCACTGATTCTCCCTCCGCCTTTCAACCATTCCCGAGCCCATGCTCTTTATATTGTGAACAATTTGTATACAACCAATGTCACAGAGTAAATCAGATTATATTTCATACATGCATAACATCAAAATATACATACATGCAAATTAACACAATATCAATATCGAGAACTTACCCGGCGTCTCCAACCCTACCCCTAAGGGCATTCTGCTTAGCACATCAGCCATTTCGGCTTTCAGCCTTTACAGTTAATAACAAAACAGTAAAGAATGCGTGTGAGTAATACACACCTGATAACGCGTAAGGTTATACCCTCTATGTCGACGCTTTCACTAGCAGGAACGACAGCTATCTGTCTATCCCAGACAGACGTCGGCTCTCTACCACAACCCGGCAGAAAGTCCCGAACAGCTGACACAACCCGCTTCTTAAACTTGGGAGTCGCTACTATGGGTTCGCTCCCTTCTTCAATTTGAACGTTTCTTACAACCATGAAATAGACTTGATCAGAGATCAGAGAGAGACGTCGCTTGTCTAGTAAGGAAACGTTGATTAAGGCAACCAAAACCCAGAAAAAATATTAATCATAGGATCTAAGAAGATAATCTCTTACCGTGGTTACTGATGAACCACCCACAACTACTTCGTCTTCGAAACCGAGATGACTTGTGAGAGAGAGAGATTCGGCCTTGTGTTGAAACAGGTGAAAAAACCAAAGCAGATCTGGCAAAGACGTAACCCTTCACACCCTAGGCTTCAGTAGTCTTGCAACAGGATGAAATCGATCCACTTGACCAAGTCTATTCGGCTATGGAGAGAAAAGCAAGGTGTCAGAGGAGATGAAATAAAGTTTCGGCTTAAGAAGAAAAGTAGAGAAGAAAGATGGAATGCAAAGAAGTGGTATGATGCTTTCGGTTGTGAGGTTAAAGAGAATGAGTAAAAGAAGAAGAAGAGATTCAGCAAAGAGGCTCAAGGGGTTTCGGCTTAAAAGGGAAAAAGAAAAGGGAAAAGGAAGAATGGTGGAAATGATAAGTAAAATGAAACTAAGGTTTGGCTACCATGTAAATGAGGGTTCGGCTAAAGTAGGCAAGAGAGTCTTAGGTTAAAAGATGAAGAAAATGGATGCACTAATGGTCTCTCAGAATTTGGCTAAAGGTCAAAGGAGAAGAGATTAAAAGTTTACTAACAATTTCAACATATAGAAGATAGGAACCCAAAGAGAGAACAAAAGAGCACAAAAGGACTTACTAAGAATCGGCACTATCCACTCCCCTAATGACCGAATGCCCTTCAAAACCAAAGGAAGAACCCCACTTGATTTTTCGGCACACCCCCTCTCCTTGCACAAAACCGGAATCCTCCCCCCTTTCACACACCCCACTTTCGGCCAACAACTCAACTAGCCACCAAATCCCTTGTTCAACTCCTACTTTCACTCTTGTTCACTCATTCAAATGAGTTTGAATAATTCAAACCCCACCTTTTACTCCTGGCCACACTTTCAAATTATTGACTCATTCAACACCCATCCATGCAGTGCCCTTGCCGAATCCAACACCCAAGCTCCTCAGGCGCAAAAATAAATCTTCTCAATGTTGACGACGTGACTCAAACTCCTTCTCCCTGAAGTTTCTCCCTTGTGACGCCACTTTAAGCACTCTAAGTGGCGCCTCCTTGCCACTTTACCACCTCTTTATTTGTGTTAACAAAACACAAACAAATATCCTTAAGGCCTGCCTCAGCTAGCTCTCCCCTAAAGTGCCTAAAAGTAAAATTTTCACGAAGGCTCAGGCTTAACCCCGAGCCTTCCCGAGACCCTTAAACGCACCAAATTAACGAACAAAACATGCCAACACGCAGCAACATACAATAATACCAAGCCCCTAATTCCAGAATGTTACAATTCTACCTTCTTAAAGAAATTTCGGCCTCGAAATTTACCTGGTCAAAAGAGGTGAGGGTATTGCTGTCGCACCACATCTTTCAGCTCCCACGTGGCTTCCTCTGCATTGTGATTCTGCCACAAGACTTTAACCAACGGAACCGTCTTCCTCCGCAACACTTTAACATCTCGATCCAAGATCCGAACTGGTTCCTCTTCAAAAGATAAATCAGGTCTTACTTCAATTTCTTCCACCAACACTATGTGAGATGGATCTGAACGGTAGCGCCTTAACATCGAGACATGGAATACATCATGTATTTAACACAACTCAGGAGGTAACTCGAGTTGACACGCTACTGGTCCCACACGCTTCAACACCCGGTAAGAGCCAATGAACCTGGGGCTCAACTTTCCCTTCCGTCCAAATCTTAAAACTTTCTTCCACGGTGAAACTTTCAGATAAACCCGATCACCCTCAGAGAACTCTATGCCCTTGCACTTCAGATCAGCATAAGATTTCTGCCTGTCAGAAGCTTCCTTCAACCGAGTCCGAATCAACTTAACCTTTTCCTCTGCTTTGGAAACCAATTCCGGGCCCAATAACTGTCGCTCACCCAACTCTGTCCAACAAGTAGGAGTGCGACACTTCCAACCATACAACGCTTCATAAGGCGCCATCCGAATACTAGATTGGTAACTGTTGTTGTATGCGAATTCTGCCAACGGTAGGAACTCCTCCCAACTACCCCTAAAGTCAATAACACAACCTCTCAACATGTCTTCCAAGATTTGAATTACCCTCTCAGACTGACCATCAGTCTGTGGATGAAACGTTGTGCTGAAATCCATTCTTGTACCCAACGCCTGATGCAACGCCTTCCAGAACCGCGATGTAAATCTGGGGTCTCTGTCCGATATTATGACACAGGTACCCTATGCAACCTCACAATCTCTGTTACATATAGCTTGGCTAACTTCTGTAACGAATAATCAACCCGAACCGGTATGAAGTGAGCGGACTTCGTCAACCGATCGACAACTACCCAAACTGAATCTTTATTCGTAGGCGTAAGGGGTAGCCCACTAACAAAGTCCATGGTTATCCTCTCCCACTTCCAAAGTGGAATCTTTACTGGCTGTAACAACCCTGAAGGCAACTGATGTTCCGCCTTCACCTGCTGACATGTCAAGCACTTACCCACAAATTCAGTCACTTCCTGCTTCAGACTCGGCCACCAAAACTGCTTGCGCAGATCCCGATACATCTTACTCCCTCCAGGATACATAGTGTATGGGCTATTATGCTCTTCCTGTAAAATCTTCTGCCTCAACTCGAAATCCTTCGGCATACAAGTCTTTCCCCGAAAGCACAATACCCCATCACTGTTCACACTAAAATCTGCTATCTCCCCACTTACCACTAGCTGAAATTTCGGACTTAGCGATTCATCCGACAATTGCTTCTCTCTAATCTGACTGACCCAAGAAGGCTTCACTTGAAGTTCAGCTAGCACACTTCCATCATCATACAATCTGAGATGGGCGAATATTGCCCCCAAGTCTGATATTACCTTACGGCTCAAAGCATCTGCCACTACGTTAGCTTTACCCGGGTGGTACTCAATCGAACAATCATAGTCCTTCAACAATTCAATCCACCTCCATCGCTTAAATTTAACTCCTACGGGTAAGGAGATACTTGAGACTCTTGTGATGCGTGAAGATGACAGACTTCTCCCCATCTGAGATAGTGTCTCCGGATCTTTGAGCAAACACCACCGCAGCCTAACTCCAGATCATGCGTGGGGTAATTCACTTCATGCGGTCTCAACTGCCGCGACGCATATGCTACCACTTTCCCTTCCTGCATCAACACACATCCTAACCCAGTGTGCGACGCATCGCAGTAGACGACAAACTCCTTCCCAGCCTAAGGTTGAATTAACACTAGGGCCTCAGTCAAGATCCTCTTTAACTTCTCAAAACTTTCTTGTTGCTTATCCGACTGCACAAACGGTACCTTTCTTTCCGCAAGCGGCTTGGTTAATCTGTGCAAACTACAATGAGAATCCCTCAACAAACCTTCTGTAGTACCTAGCCAAACCAAGAAAACTCTGAATTTCTACCACAGACTTAGGCGGTTTCCAGTCCAACACGGCTTCAATTTTCCGGGGATCAACCCTAATTCCCTCAACAGACACCACATGTCCTAGAAAAGTAACTTTCCTTAACCAAAATTCACACTTGCTGAACTTGGCGTACAGCTGCTTCTCTCTCAGAATCTGCAGAACTACCCGAAGATGCGAATCATGTTCCTCTTCCGTCCTTGAATAAACCAAAATATCATCTATGAACACCATGACAAACCGGTCCAGATAGGGTTGGAATACTCGGTTCATCATGTCCATAAACGCAGCTGGTGCATTTGTCAACCCAAACGGCATCACCAAGAACTCGTAGTGACCATAACAAGTTTGAAAAGCTGTCTTATGAATATCTGCCTCCTTGACCTTAAGCTGGTGATACCCCGACCTCAAATCTATCTTTGAAAAGACCGAAGCGCCTCGCAACGGATCGAACAGATCGTCTATCCTAGGCAATGGGTACTTGTTCTTAATCGTCAACCTGTTCAACTGCCTGTAGTTAATGCACATCCGCATTGACCCGTCCTTCTTCTTAACAAATAACACCGGCGCTCCCCAAGGTGACACACTGGGTCAGATAAAACCCCGATCCAACAGTTCCTGAATTTGGGGTTTTAGTTCCACCAACTCCTTCGGTGCCATTCTATATGGGGCAATAGACACAGGCGTTGTTCCCGGAAGAAGATCAATACAGAATTCCACCACGCGGTCCGGAGGTAACCCTGGAAGCTCCTCTGGAAAAACATCGGAGAATTCTTTCACTGTTCTGACATCCTTTACAGTCAACTCCCTGGCCTCCAAAGCGCTAACAATAGTTAAGAAAGCCTCACATCCTTTCCTCACTATTCTTTCAGCTTTTAAAGCAGACACTATATTAGACAAGTAGTTCCTCCTTTCCCCTATCACTAACACCTCATTATCCTCAGGAGGCCTTAACACCATACGCTTAGCAGCACAGTCCAGATTTGCTCGATATTTCACTAACTAGTCCATACCCAAGATTAAATTGAACTCCCCAAACGGCAGTTCCATCAGATCAGCCGGGAAAACCATCCCTTGTACTTCTAGAGGCACACTCATAAAGAGTTTATTCACCACTACAGATTGTCCTAAAGGGCTAAGTATAGTCATTTCCCTAGAAACAACCTCAGAGTCTATGTTCAGAGTTCCAGACACATTACTAGCAACATAGGAATGTGTTGATCCAATATCAATCAGTGCAGTAAAAGGTAAACTAAAAATAAGGAACATACCGGTTATGACGTCCGGTGCATCGCCCTCCTCTCGGCGTCTTGCCGCATAAACCAACCCAGGTTGTCTTGCATCTGTGTTCCCAGCACCTCTGGCAGGCGCTCCACGACCACGACCAAAACCATTTCCTCCCCTGGCCGGACCACGACCTCTCTGTGGCTGCTGACCACCTCTACCAGGCTGAACATAATTCTGACCTGCTGGTCGCGTTCCGTTTGGCTCTTGCGGGCAATCTCTTACCCGATGATCCGCTGATCTACATCTGAAGCATCCATTACTTCTTGCCCAGCATTCTCCAAAATGAAACTTCCCACACGTAGCACATTGCTGCTGCCGACCAGTAGCAGCGAGCCTCACAACTCGACCCGGCCCATCCAACCTAGGCCTCTTCTGAAAGTTCCCAGTAGATCTTGACGGTCCAAAACTTCTTTTATTCCTACCCTTGTCTCTATCCTGGTTCTGCCTTTCAGACCATTTTGCTTCTTCGGCTATCTTAGCCTTCTCAACCAAAACAGCGAACTCCCTTTCTCGTTGCGAAGCTATCAGTACTCGTAACTCGTCCCTCAAACCGTCTTTAAATCGGACACAACGCTCATGATCTGTGGACACCATACCCCGAGCATACCGGCTAAGACGTAGGAATTCTGCCTCATACTCGGCAACTGACTTACTTCCCTGAACCAATTTAAGGAATGCCTTCCGCTGCGCGTCCACATAGCTCGACCCAATGTATTTCCCCTGGAACACAGACTTAAAGGAGTCCCAAGTAATGTGATCTGCTGATGTACCATCTCTAACCGTGAGCCACCATTGATAAGCCTCATCTCGGAGAAGAGATACAACTCCTTTCAGTTTTTCTTCCGCGGTGCAGTCAAGATCATCCATAACCCGTTCCACCGCTTCCAACCAGTACTCGGCTACACTAGGAGCCACACCAGAAATGCCCCTAAACACCTCAGCCACGTTGGCTTGAACTCACTTCGACATAGATTTTCGAGCCACTGACCCCATGCTCGCCCCCGCAACTCTCTCCAAAACACATAACATCGCCTGAGACACCGCATCGTCTCCACGGTTTGGTCTCGAAATTGCGCCGCCATGGAATCGGCGATCTCGGCTTCTCATCCTCTGGCCCGTGCCCAGATTCCGAAGGCTCATCCCCAACATCTCGGCCTCTTCTCCGACCTCGAATACCGTGTCCACATCCTCTAGTACTCATTACTACTAACGCGATTTAATCTGATTAAACGTTTTATCAGTTAGTGTTTTCTTCCACTGTTTATTACAGAGCAGTTTTATGAAAATATCATTATGAGCAATTCTCACCATTTCATGCATGCCTAAGGTTTCAGTCTCTAAAGTTGCATTTCTTAGCACAAGTATTCACGGCATATTACACTTACTTCATGCAAAAAAAACTAAAGTCAGAAGACTTACCGTGCGGATTTGGTGTCGGAGACTCGGGTGACATGCTTCCAGAAGACATATATATTTCTAAATCATTTCTTAAACCATCTTTTAAAACATTTTTGAACCCCATACCCACGGCCGAGTTTTGAAACCTAGGCCCTGATACCATAATTGTAACACCCCAAACCCGGTCAAAATGTTACGGCCGAATCTGGATTGTTATAGAGAGAAGTAGATTTGAAAACTTTGAAAAAAACATCGCAACTCAGGAACTGATCTTGTTTAAAGAATCCATGTTGTGGCTTCCATTAACATTACTTATAAAAAAAAACGTTTCGTTGACTCAACCCTTTTTGTTATTTTGCTAAGTAGGCTAGGTGCTAAAACGGACTCATCATATCCAAATCGATTTAGGAAAATGTTTGAAGAGTATAAATTGAGTTGAACCTTAAGGCACGTGACTTCTTTTGAAAAATAGTATTACTTGCTAAGTTAAGAGAAATTCCAAGTTATACTTACTTACAGCTTATTATTATTATCCATATGTTGAAAGTTTGGAAAACTTATTGTATGCTTTTGATAAAAACTCGTTTTTCCTTAATTTGTTGCATGCATAATATCAACTTATAACCAAATCCAAAAATAATAACAAAGCGGCCTTATTACAAATTAAAATCCCCAAAATAAAAATATATTTAAATTAAAGTTTGAGTTTACTGCATAAATTGCATCGCATGGCCACCTCGGGTCCGTCTCTGCCCAAACCCGCCATCTACTGATTACCTGCAAAGTCAGTAAAGGGGGTGAGTCATCAAGACTCAGTGTGTAAATCCCTGAGTAATGCAAACTGGGCCTTAGCCCATTTAATACAGCACATGATTCATGTATGCTATGCAACCCAACCCAGTTCAGCTCTCCATCCATAACACCCGTGGCATTATGCCACTGTGGTTCATAACCACCGTGGTCCTAAACCACTCGTGACATTAGTCACTCGTGACATTAGTCACTCGTGACATTAGTCACTATAATGTACTCGTAGGGCCAACCCATCGTGGTCATAGACCACCGTGACAATCTTTGATAATTAACGCATACGTGGGGCCAACCCACTGTGGTACTCGACCACCGAGATAAGTCACTGATCAATACTTGTGGTTTTAACCACCGTGGTACTTAGACCACTCGTGACATTAGTTACTCATGACAATAGTCACTGATTCTCCCTCCACCTTTCAACCATTCCCGAGCCCATGCTCTTTATATTGTGAACAATTTGTATGCAACCAATGTCACAGAGTAAATCAGATTATATTTCATACATGCATAACATCAAAATATACATACATACAAATTAACACAATATCAATATCGATAACTTAACCGGCGTATCCAACCCTACCCCTAAAGGCATTCTGCTTATCACATCAGCCATTTCGGCTTTCAGCCTTTACAGTTAATAACAAAACAGTAAAGAAGGCGTGTGAGTAATACACACCTGATAACGCGTAAGGTTATACCCTCTATGTCGATGCTTTCACTAGCAGGAACGACAGCTATCTGTCTATCCCAGACAGACATCGGCTCTCTACCACAACCCGGTGGAAAGTCCCGAACTGCTGACACAGCCCGCTTCTTAAACTTGGGAGTCGCTACTATGGGTTCGCTCCCTTCTTCAATTTGAACGTTTCTTACAACCATGAAACAGACTTGATCAGAGATCAGAGAGAGACGTCGCTTGTCTAATAAGAAAACATTGATTAAGGAAACCAAAACCCAGAGAGAATATTAATCATAGGATCTAAGAAGATAATCTCTTACCGTGGTTACCGATGAACCGCCCACAACTACTTCGTCTTTGAAACTGAGATGACTTGTGAGAGAGAGAGAGATTCGGCCTTGTGTTGAAGCAGGTGAAGAAACCAAAGCAGATCCGACAAAGACGTAACCCTTGCTTCAGTAGTCTTGCAACAGGATGAAATCGATCCACTTGACCAAGTCTATTCGGCTATGGAGAGAAAAGCAAGGTGTCAGGGGAGATGAAATAAAGTTTCGGCTTAAGAAGAAAAGTAGAGAAGAAAGATGGAATGCAAAGAAGTGGTATGGTGCTTTCGATTGTGAGGTTAAAGAGAATGAGTAAAAGAAGAAGGAAGAGATTTGGCAAATAGGCTCAAGGGGTTTCGGCTTAAAAGGGAAAAAGAAAAGGGAAAAGGAAGAATGGTGGAAATGATGAGTAAAATGAAACTAAGGTTTGGCTACCAAGTAAAAGAGGGTTCGGCTAAAGTAGGCAAGAGAGTCTTAGGTGAAAAGATGAAGAAAATGGATGCACTAATGGTCTCTCAGATTTCGGCTAAAGGTCAAAGGAGAAGAGAGTAAAAGTTTACTAACAATTTTGACATATAGAAGATAGGAACCCAAAGAGAGAACAAAAGAGCACAAAATGACTTACTAAGAATCGGCACCATCCACTCCCCTAATGCCCGAATGCCCTTCAAAACCAAAGGAAAAACCCCACTTGATTTTTCGGCACACCCCCTCTCCTTGCACAAAACCGGAATCCTCCACCCTTTCACACACCCCACTGTCGGCCAACAACTCAACTAGCCACCAAATCCCTTGTTCAACTCCTACTTTCACTCTTGTTCACTCATTCAAATGAGTTTGAATAATTCAAACCCCACATTTTACTCCTAGCCACACTTTCAAATTATTGACTCATTCAATACCCATCCATGCAGTGCCCTTGCCAAATCCAACACCTAAGCTCCTCAGGCGCAAAAATAAAGCTTCTCAATGCTGACGACGTGACTCAAACTCCTTCTCCCTGCAGTTTCTCCCTTGTGACGCCACTTCAAGCACTCTAAGTGTCGCCTCCTTGCCATTTTACCACCTCTTTATTTGTGTTAACAAAACATAAACAAATATCCTTAAGGCCTGCCTCAGCTAGCTCTCCCCTAAAGTGCCTAAAAGTAAAATTTTCACCAAGGCTCAGGCTTAACCCCGAGCCTTCCCGGGACCCCCAAACACACCAAATTAAAGAACAAAACATGTCAACACGCAGCAACATACAATAATACCAAGCCCCTTGAAACACCCAAAACCCGGCCCATTTGTTACGACCGAATTTGAAATGCCACTGCGGAAAAACGTTTGAAGACTGATTTCACTTTTGGGAAAAACATTAAAAATTTTGTCATTTGAAAACCATGTCCAATTAAAAATTCTAAATAATATAAGCTTGATAAAAATATCCAAATTAAAACTTTATTATAAGCTTTTAAAATATAAGTTGCCAAAATTAAAAGCACTTCCCAATAATAATTTAATGGTCGTCTAGCTTAAACATAATAAAAATGTTCAATCACTTTAATGGGCCTTATTACAATAAACACTTAATCAAAATACTGAAAATATAACTACTTAATTAATTAAAATATCTTTCGCATGGAAATGCGCCCGGCATGGCCACATTTGTATCCACTCCAACCCGGTCCAAAAATCACGATCACTGCGATGTTTAATAAAAATTGGGTGAGTCATACTGGATCAAGTGTGTAATTAGTCCATCGAATTCCACCCACATGTTAACCACATATTAACTCATATATCGGATATCAATTATCAAATTCACATGTTATCACACATTCAGGCTTGGCCCATATTCATATCACATTCATCTAATAGGGTAGTTAACCACATAATTTCCACATACTGGGCTTAGCCCATTTCCACATTAATCCACATATCATATTGGGCTTGGCCCATTTCCACATATGTTCACATACGAAATCATGCAATTATGAAGCCCAACCCAAACCTAGGGTCCATCCGCTACACACACCCCTTATCCGACCTACCACACACGGGGATTATCAAATCACCCTCTCCTTTTCACTCCAAAGGCAATCACCGCCGTCCCGTGCAATTAAGCACAATAGTCCACAACGCGACCTCATTCAGTGCCAATCCACGATGTAGCCGTAGCTAACACCAAAACCACGATGGGACACATAGTCACTCATCAACCACGATATGGCACATAGCCGATATCAACCACGATGAGGCACATAGCCACTCATCAAGCCACGCGAACTAAATCGCAATTAATCCACAACGTGACCTCGAGCCAACGTCAATCCACGATGTAGCTCAAGGCTAACATCAAACCACGCACTCGAAGTACACCCGTACCTTCTTTCATATCATATCCCACCCATGCACACGCCACATAAAATAATGATACAATGTAATGATGCATGAGCATGTTCATCAAGCATATTATCACATATTCATATTAATAATCACATATAATCAGGTTTGGTACTTACCGGATTATCGACATACCCTTGAGGGTATCCTTATCACAATTTCCACTTCGCACTAGTTAGCACATTCATAACACATACACATTTCACATACATATCATATACAGAAAACGGTGGGTTAATCACACACACGATCACTTGGAGAACTATGCTTTCGATCATCGATGCTATCACTAGGTGATACTACGACTATTTGCCTACTTTCTTGTTTTTTGATTTGGTCCACACCCGGTGGCCAATCCCTAAGCGCGAGACAGATCTCTTCTTAAACTTCGGGATAGGGACCTTCCTTTCCCTTCTTGAATGGTATTCGCCTCCATCAACACACTTAATCGAACAATCAATTTAATCATCAATATACGAATTCTTAACCAAATATCCACAACTTATCATACTTACCGAAAGGGTCTTGAAATCCCGAAAAGCTTGATCTAATGCTTAGATCCTTAATCCCTACATTTGATTAATCACCTACTACTTTAATAAAAAGCCATTCGCCATAAATCCAAATCCTAGTAGGATTAGTATACTTAAACTTACCTTGTTGCCGTTTGACTTAAGAATCAAGTCTTGAAATCTCGCTATACTCTTCTTGCATTCGGCCAAGCATTGAATCAATTAACTTGGTTAGTTTTCGGCTTTTGAATAATTAATGAACACATATATTTACCAAACATGGCCTTGGCCGAATGCTATAGACACTTACCTTGTGGATTTTAAATCCCGAAACTCACCGAATAACTAGGAACACGTGGCCTATGGTGTACCTTCAGGAAAGAACTTCTCCTTCCTTGTAGTCGACACTTAGTAAATCCCAGAAAGATCTCTTCAAAGTTTCGGCAACAAGATATTAATGGGGTTAGTCCCGGATTTCGGCAAATCTTAAGAAAAAAGGATGAAACCGAATGAGATCTTACCCTTACTTGAAGAAATCGATTGCACCTTCACTTCAACCTTCAGAGATTCGGCTATGGCTAGATGATGATCTCACAACTTTCAGCTTTTGGAGGGATTAGAAAGAAAAGAGAAGGAAGAATAAAGATGGAGGATTCGGCTAGATCACAAGGTATTTCGGCTTGGCAAAAATAAAAGAAGAAGAAGATTTGGTGAAGAGAATTCGGCAGAGGCTTTCAAAGAACAGAAAATAATGCAGAATGGCCTCTCTCTTCCTTTTATAGCCGAAATTATCATCTAAGGAGTCCCTTACTTGGCCATCACTCCTCTATCTGATAACTTTATCCTTTAATTATCATAAATAAAAGAGTTTAAATCAAACATTTATCTCTTCAAAATAATCCAATTTAAAAAAAATCCTTTATTTATCACCCTTTTTAATCGAATATTTATGAAAATAAAACACCTCCTTTCTAGAAGCATGTGCCGTCCACCTCAGTCTTCTGGAAGCAAAAATAAAACCTCCTTTATTTGCTCCCCAAGTGACTCGAACTCAGGCCCATTCCTCTTGCATATGGCGCCATTTCCATAGGCCCTAAGTGGCATCTTCAGACCACTTTTCCAAGCCTGTTTGTGTGTCAAATTTCACAAACTTTTTCTTTTAAGGCCACCTTGCCTTAATTTCCCCTTTTAAACCTTAAAACTCGTCATTTCTAGGTCATTTCTAAGTTTCCAAAAATTTTCGATCGGCTCTGTAAACTTGACATTTCCTTACATTTCCAAGTTTCCAAAAATGTTCACTTTCCATTTTCCTTACATTTCCTAGTTTCAAAAAATGTTCACCTTCCATTTTTAAACTTAACATTTCCATACATTTTCAGGTTTCCAAAAATGTTCATTTCTAACTTATTTTCACTCATTTTCGGGTTTCCAAAAATATTCAAAATTTATTCATAATACTTAAAACATGTCACTTCATACAATTAAACCGAAAATGCATAGGCCCTATTTTAGGATGTTACACCCCTAATTCCAGGATGTTACAATAAGTTAGATCAAATTTGTGAAACAAAAGAAAAATCAAAAAAAAGAAATTGATACAAGTAGAAAAAGTCTTAAACTAGTGAAAAAGCATTCATGAGTGAGATGTATTGAAAAGAGAAAAGTGAAAAAGTCACAAAAGAAAGAAAAGCTCATTCATTAGTGCACAAAACTCGTAAGGCTAGCCATAGTTACTATGTCATGCTATGAATTCTTATATACAAAGAGACAAGGAAGGTGAGAGAATGAGAAATAAGGCGGTGAGCGAGAAAGGGTCATTAAGGTGGAGAATAGGGATCAATACGATGTGCCAAACTATTTTCATGTTTGTAACCCTTTGATTGTTACTGTTTTTGAATTTCATACCTGTCTTAAGCCTCAAAACGTTACAAGCCAAAAAACCTTATGTGACCTAAATTTCCTTATACATTAATGGACATCATACTAAATATTCACATAAATGACTATTTGTATTCTGCTCGGATAATCAAAGTACTTGTATGATTTGTTGATGGATTCCTATAGGTGAGAACCTAAATACTTGTATATTTTGTAACATACTAAACTTAGATAATTGTGATCAAAAGTGGTAATTCAATTACTCATCATGTTGAAATTGTTAGTAAATGTGAAATGCTTAATTCATATGCTCTGAAATCAATACTTGTACCATACTTGCACAAGGGTTGTCAGTTTTATTTTCTCATCACTGTTTATGTTGCTTGAGGACAAGCAATGACTTAAGTGTAGGGGAGTTTGATCTGTCGTAATTTGGTGTAGCAGATTAAACTAGTTTTCACATTTAAAGAGATTGAATACAAGCATTTTTGTTATTTTTTAATTAAGTTTCTTTAGTTTTACGAACATTCAGTAAAATGTGCAAATAGAGTCTTTTATTGACCTTAAGGGTCGAATGAGGCTTAAGGGAGAACTAACGTACTTCGTGAGTGTGTAAGAGACAATTAGAAGGCATTTCGGGCCAATACTAGATGCTATGTCGCAACATGGGAGATCCAATGTCACAACATAGAGAGCAGAATAGAGAAAGTGAGAAACTGTCTTCAATAAAGCGACATAGGCGAAGGATGTCACGACATACCCTTGAAGATGGTTGCAGAGGAGCATATTGGTTGCTATCTTGCGACACAGGTCCTGGTGTGTTTCGACATCGACTCTGTGAAAAGAGTAAAAAACAAAGTAGGGGCGTTTTGGTGTGTACAATCAAACTTAAAGCTAGGGAACGATAGCTAACCTAGGGTTAAGGACGACGGCTACCTGAAGGCTATAAATAAACCTCTCTTGCACACATTATAGACGCCATTCCATTAGCTCAGATTCTTTTCTTAGGTTTTAGATTTTTTTTTTATTTATCTTTGGTTTTCATAGTCTAGTTTATTTGTTTCATCAAGATATCTAATTGTAAAGCAAGATCAACTTCTTTGGATTCGTATTATTCAATATCAATCAAGCTTTCTTAAACTCTCTATTCTGCTTCATTCCCCATGATTAATTCTTCCATTCTTTGAATGTTGTTTATTAAAGCAATGAGAAACTAATCCTTCTATGGGGGATTAGTGAGTGAAAGCATGATCTCTTAACTGTTTTGTAGGGTTACTCAACGGATCTTTTTTTTTTTTGGAAAGGGAAAACATAAAAAAAACCCTAGGCCTGACAACCTTGGGAAGTCATCAAGGTGGGAATTAACCCAAAATTGGTATTGCCCATTGATTGCTGTGAAGTCAGATTTTTAAATTTATAAAGATAATGATCGAACCTGGAAACTAACTATGACAACGATTGACGCAAGTGCACCTATCAAACAGTAGTATAGCTTAGGCAAGACCGGATTGTCGAACCCAAAGGAACTAAAAGTACTAATACTAACTTTCTTTCTATTATTTAGCCTAAGAATTAAGCGAATGGTTATTTAATCTAAATTAATTAACTACTAAACTTAAAGACTCTAAGACAAAGAAGAATGAATTTGGGGAAATAACTTGAGGAAAAACCAATTAATTAAGACGACACCCAAGGAAGAATCCACCTAGACTTCACTTGTTATCTAACTCTGAACCAGACGATGTATTCATTTGACTTGATCCGTAGGATTCCCTAATTTATATTAAACCCTCTCTCGAGGCGAATAACGTCTAACCCTAGGTTGATTAATTGAAATCTCTTTCTAATTAAAACCCTTAGAATTGCATTAACTCGATCTATGGACTCCCATATTAGGTTTCACCCTAATCCGGTAACACCTCGTCACCCTATCTCTAGGCACGCGATCAACTCCGCTTAACTATGCTAGATCTACTCCTAGGCAGGGACTTTTGCTCCTCCACCTAAGCACATCAAACTTGAATTAATATCCACGAAATATCAATACAAGAATTAATGTAACACCCCAAACCCGGCCTACACGTTACGACCGGATCTGGTATGTCACAAGGAAAGGTAGTAAAAAAAATTTGCGATTGTTTAAAAATTTCGAGTTTTGATTATCAGTAGTTTGTGAACCGTCTATTAATATTTTGGAAAACAGTTATTTGTGTTTTTAGGAAAACTCCGTATTGATCATTTCATCATAGATAATAACCGCATTAAAATAGAAACCAAATTAAAATCCCAGTGGCCTTATTACAGAACAGAATCCCGAATTAAAATGAAATTTAAAAGAAAATAGCACTTAATCTACTAAAGTGACGACGTATGGCCACCACAGAGTCCACCTCGGCTCCAAATCCTCAAGCTAGAGATTACCTGCAAAAGTTAAAGAAGAGGGGGTGAGTTTACGAAAACTTTGTGTGTAATTTCCCTTACGAACAAAATCTGGGCCTAAGCCCACAAAAGCACATTGGGCCTTAGCCCTCACAGTAACAAATTTGGCCGAAGCCCATACGTATCGAATTGGGCCGTAGCCCTAACAACATGGCATATCAGATAGTGAATGCAATGCAACCCAGCCCAACCTAGTATTCCATCCTCTACACACCGCTCCATCTGTCCATCCTCAACACACTTGTGGGGATTTCTACAATCAACCCTCCATCCTCTACACACCTCTTTGGCAGTCATGCTGACAGAAACACTGCTCAAAGTCAATATAACGTGGTCTAGCCACCGATCAACATGTGATCCAATCACCGATACGGTAATGAGGCACCAAGCCATCATTTAGTGTGACAATGTCACCAATATACACTTCCCCTTTATATCATTATCATCCTAATATCCCATGCACATGCAACATAGTAATTCGTGTATGCAGTATGTCATGTATGCAAAACATATATCAAATATAACGTATAACATGAATTACCATCATAATCAGATAAACAGAATACAACATAATCAAGCTAATCAACCTCTAAGGGTATAACAGTAATTTTACCTACCAATGGTATTTTCGTAATTTACCTATCGAGGGTATTTCAGTAATTTCGCACCTACAATAGCCTTTTCGAAGACCTAATATCGCCCCGAGCGACTCGACTACTATTCTCGGCCTTTACCGGACTATTGGGCCCAAAACCCAATTTTGACCCACTCGGGCCCACAATCTCGTGAGGCCCATCTAGCATAAATCTAGCCACCGATATGAGATTCACCTAGTCTAGTCTAATATATACTACACAATCATGCAATATACTCATATGGGCCCACGGGCCCATTGGGCCCATTTCGGCCCATCATGGCCCAAGCAGTCTCAGCCCACAAGAATACTAATGAGGCTTCAACTATCGCGTCGAAGCCCCCATACGTGCGCTCGCACGCTCGTGTGGCTACTATCGCCGTGTGATCAGCATTCGGCATTTGCCGCTCTACAACTAGAGTAGAGAAGTACACACCTGATAGGAGTCTGAAGCTAATCCGCGCTCCGAATGCTCCTATGCCCAACGCCAACCAGGTATGCCTCCTCTCCCATCATAGATAGCTCTATATATAGCCAGCTTTTCACCTTCCTTCTTTGTATCTTTCCGATGTGGGATCCCTCCGCTAGCAGAGTTTAAATCCAACTCAAACTCTGGCCGTCCAATCTGCAAAATAAATACTCCTTTGCTGATCCCGAGACTTAAACCTCAGACCTCTTGCCAGCTGTAACGCCACCTTGCCACTAGGCCACAAGCTCCTCTTGTGTCTTAAAACATGCCCAACTAAAGAATAAGTCTATGGCCAAGGTCTAAATCCATTTAATAAAATAATCTAAAAGAAATGCAAGTTCCACGCCTTGAACCTCGGACCTCCTTCCTTCCTTGTGGCGTCAACCCCTTGCTCCCTAAGTGGCGTCACTTTGCCACTACACCACACACTCCACTTGTGTCATTTTTCTCCACATTTTATTCTTAAAGCCTACCTACTAACTCCCAGGGTTTTTTTCACCTAAAACCAAAATTTCCTTAAAGCCTAAATTTAATCCCGGGACTTCATAGAAGCCCCCTAACCTTCCAAAATCACTCACCTAATATGTCTAACTTGCCTTAATGCTGATCTCTTGATCTAAAAAACTTTTAAACGCTACTATGCTCAAGGCCCATTGGACCCAATCCTACTAGGCCCAAATTCAGGATGTTACACAACCACATATCTAACACAGAAGCAAATAGATCTTACCACATATGCACACAGTTTCTATATTCAATATCACATCCAAACCAAACACACAGAATAATTACCAACAATACAGACATTTCAGCATATAATAGATTATAGTGTAAAAAGAAGCTTACGGATTCGGTGCCGGAGACTCAGGTGCCATACATCCAAAAAGACATATTTTTCCTAACCAGATTTCAAATGAATTTTGAAAAACATTTTCGAACCCATTCCACAAGCCGAGTTTTGAAAACCCAGGCTCTGATACCAAATTGTAACACCCCAAACCCGGCCCAAACACCACGACCGGATCTGGCATGTCACTAGAAAAAAAAAGGGTTTGAAAGGTTTTATAAATTTTGGAAAATTTCTTTAATAAAAATCAAATTTAATGGGATATTTGAAAACCCATTAATTAAGTAAATAGGTATTTAGCTACCCTAACGGTTAGGTGATGTTTGAGAAAAACAAAACTTAGCTCTCTTTCGATTTATGAATTATTCAACAAAAAACTTTAATTTCGTAGGAAATGTGTTTAAACGGGTTTGCAAAGAAACTTTTGATTATTTTTGATAGAACGTTCCATCGAATAGTTCATAATTAATTAATAACAAAACCCAACAAAAAAATCCAAAAATTACCAAATCTGAAGTGGCCTTATTACATATAAAAAGAAATATCCCAAAAGAAAATAGCGATTAATAATTCAAAATAAAGTTTAATAAAATAACCCTAGTATGGCCACCTCGAGTCCAATCTAACCCAGTCTAAAGAATCATGAGCTACCAACAATTTGTTAAGAAAACAGAGTGAGTCACCAGACTCAGTGTGCAATTAGTTCACAAAATTCCACAAGTGGGCTTGATCCCCAAACCATTATCGGATTCTCACATCATGCACAAGTAATCAATATGATAGCCCAGCCCAACCTAGTATTCCATCCTCTACACACCGCTCCGTATGTCCATCCTCATACACACCGTGGGATTTCTATAATCAACCCTCCATCCGCTACATACCTCTTTGGCATCTCATGATGCAGACACCGCTCAAAGTCCACATAAGTGGTCTAGCCACTGATTCCACACGTGATTAAATCACCAAATCCACAATGAGGCACCACGCCATCATTAATCGTGACAAAGTCACCAATATACACTTCCCCTTTAAATCATTTTCATCCCAATATCCCACGCATGATTTGGAATTGGCTGCGGTGGTTTTCGCTTTAAAGGTTTGGAGACATTATTTGTATGGAGAGAAGTCTGTTATCTACACCGACCACAAGAGTTTAAAATATCTTTTAACTCAGAAGGAGCTGAATCTAAGCCAGCGAAGGTGGATTGAGCTGTTGAAGGATTATGACTGCTCGATTGAATATCATCCGGGTAAGGCAAATGTGGTGGCAGATGCGTTAAGCCGAAAGGTAATATCAGATTTGAGAGCGATATTCGCCCACCTTAGTTTATACGACGACGAAAGTCTATTAGCTGAACTGCAAGTGAAGCCGACATGGGTAAGTCAGGTTAAGGAGAAACAGTTATCGGATGATGTTTTGAGTGCTCGACTTCTGCAAGTACAGGATGGTGGAGTAGAGGATTACAGTTTGAACAGCGATGGAGTTTTGTGTTTCTGTGGGAAGGTTTGCATGCCGAAGGATGTGGAATTGAGGCAGATGATTCTTCAGGAAGCGCATAGTGGCCCTTACGCTATGCATCCTGGAGGAAGTAAGATGTATCGGGATCTGCGTGAACAGTTTTGGTGGCCTGGATTAAAGCGATAAGTTACGGAATTTGTGGGAAAGTGTTTAATGTGTCAGCAGGTCAAAGCCGAACACCAGTTGCCTTCGGGGTTGTTACAGCCGGTGAAGATTCCACAGTGGAAATGGGAAAGGATCACTATGGATTTTGTTAGTGGGCTACCTCTCACGCCTACTAAGAAAGACTCGGTATGGGTGATTGTGGATCGGTTGACGAATTCTTCCCATTTCATACCTGTTCGTGTCGACTATTCTCTTTAGAGGTTGGCTAAGCTGTATGTGGCAGAAATTGTGAGGTTGCATGGGGTACTTGTATCGATCATATCAGATAGAGACCCTAGGTTTACGTCACGATTCTGGAGGGCACTGCATCGTGCATTGGGTACAAGATCGACTTCAAAGCCTGACTTTTCATCCATGCATCGATGGTCGACCGAGAGAGTGATTCAGGTCTTGGATGATATGTTGAGGGGATGTGTCATCGATTTCAGGGGTAGTTGGGAAGAGTTCTTACCGTTGGCAGAGTTCGCGTACAACATCAGCTACCAATCTAGTATTCAGATGGTGCCTTATGAAGCGTTGTATGGACGGAAGTGTCGCACTCCCACCTGTTGGACGGAATTAGGTGAACACCATATTTTAGGTCTGGAAATGGCTGCAGAAACAGAAGAGAAGGTTAAGTTAATTCGAATTTGATTGAAGGAAGCGTCAGACAGACAGAAATCATATGAGGATCTAAAGCAAAAAGAGATAGAGTTTGCAGTAGGTGATCGGGTCTTCTTGAAAGTTTCACCGTGGAAGAAGGTGATGAGATTTGGATGTAAGGGTAAGCTAAGTCCAAGGTTTATCGGGCCTTATCGGGTTTTGAAATGTGTGGGACCAGTAGCGTATCAGTTGGAGTTACCTTCAGAATTGAAACAGATGCATGATGTATTCCATGTTTCGATGTTAAGACGTTACCATTCGGATCCATCTCACATTGTGCCAGTTCAGGAAGTTGAAGTAAGGCCAGACTTGTCTTATGAGGAGGAACCAATCCAGATCTTGGATCGAGACGTCAAGGTGCTAAGAAGGAAATCGGTTCCGTTGGTTAAAGTCTTATGGCAAAATCATAGAATGGAAGAGGCGACAAGGGAGCCAGAGGATGCGATGCGTCAGCAGTACCCGCATCTCTTTTGACCAGGTAATTTTGAGGCCAAAATTTCTTTAAGGGAGTAGAACTGTAACATCCGGGATTTAAGGGCTTTGCATTTTTTATGTTTTTCTGTGTTTATTGAGTTATGCCTGTTGTTTGGATGTGTTTGGGGGCCTTGGAAAGGCTCGGAGTTAAGCCAAAGCCTTGGTATAATTTTAGTTTTGGGCATTTTAGGAGGGAAGCTGAATGGGGATAGGACTTAAGGGTTTTTTTTTGTTGCGTTTAGTGACACAAGAGGTGCAGTGGAAGAGTGGCAAGGGGATGCCACCTAACATGTAGGGAGATGGCGTCACAAGGGGGAAGCTGAGAGAGAGAGGGTTCGAAACTCCCTAGCAGCACAAGGAAGTATTATTTTTGGTTCAGGCAAGGGAGGCAGCTGGATGGTAATCAAACTCTGGAGGAGAGAGGCAAGACTTGGTCAAATATTTCAAACGGATGGTGGAGAGTGATTAAGGGAGTTTGAATTATTCAAACTAGTTTGAATAAGTGGAGGAGAGGGAATTAAGGAGTGTTTCAAGGGGACGGCATGGGGGATTGAGGTGAGATGGGTTGTTAGCCGAATTTTGAATAGTGAGGGGTGAGGCTTTCGGTTTTGGGTATGGGGAGTGGGTGCCGGAAGTGTTATAAATATAAACTTTTAGGTATAATAAGTTTTTCTTTTCGGCATTTGTTTGTGGTGCATTTGGAGCAAATTGGTTCATTCTTCCTTTAGTTAAAGCCGAAACATCTTCTCCCTTTTTAGCTTTTTTTTTGTATCGTGTAAGCCTTGCTTTCATCTCCTAAAAGCCGAACCCTCTTACCTTTCTTCTCTCATTTTTACCATTTTCACTTAATTGCTTCAAGAACCGAACCTCAACTCTCTCTCCCTCTCCTTTTTATTTTGGTAATTTGAGTTGATTATTTCACCATCAAAAGCCGAAACAATTCTTTTCTTCTTGTGGCCAAACGTGTTTCTCATTTGATGAACCATAGCCGAACCTTCTAATCTCCTCCATTCCATTATTTCTTTCTTCTATTTGTTTACTTCTCAAGTCCCATCTCTTGGCCGAATTCCCTTTGTTCTTTTCTTTATCTTTCGGTTCTCATCTCATCTATTCTAGACGAAATCTATCCCTATTTCTTCTCTTTGGGTTTTACTTCCGTTTTCTATTCTTCTAAAGTCGAGCCTCTCTGGTGTGGTTACTTCTTTTCATTTATCGATTTGCTAGAGGATTGCTGTCACTCTCCTCTTTTCAATCTTCTCAATCAGATTCTTCTTGGTAGTGGTAAGTGTTCTCTTTCTCTTTTGAATCTTTCTTTTCTCTCTTTTTGACTGCCGAAATCAAAGGCATTAATCCTGTTCCATGGATTTTGGCCGTATATATGAAGGGCTTGGTTTTGTGTTTCTTCTGCTTTTAGCCAGCATTTGAAGGGTATTAGGGATCATTTGGATTCGATCAACCAGGCGATCTATTAATTCAAGTGTAGAACCCTCCAGGTTCTGTCGATTTCGATAAGGACTTCTTCGTTCAAAGCAATTATTTTTCGCTATTATCTTATTCAACGGTTTAACTGGGTCTTCTGATCAAGATCGTTTTTATGGAATCAAGTACCAGCCAAGTAAAGGAAGGGGTTGGACACGTAGTCCCCACCCCTAAATTCAAGAAGCGAGCAGTTTCGGCGGTTCGAGATTGGCCACCGGGGTGTGGGCCAGCTTCTAAAAAGGATAAGCAGATCGCTGTGATCCCTACGAGTGAGGATGTTAGTGAGATCGATAGTTTAGTTCTTCAGGTTTACAGGTGTGTAATTATCACACTATTTCCTTAGCTTTATATATTTGTATGTGTTATGCTTGAAAGCCGAAAATAGCGGCAATGGTGATTGAGTTACCTATGTTGGGTAAACCAGGAAAACTGTGTCAATATATTATACTCATGCGTTATTAATATTTGCGGATAACTCCGATTGTGGGTGTATGCCAAGTATCATATATATTTCATATCATGTAACCTATCTTTTATATTATGTTGCATGTGCATGGGATATTGGGATGAAAATGATTTAAAGAGGAAGTGTATATTGGTGACTTTGTCACGATTAATGATGGCGTGGTGCCTCATTGTGGATTTGGTGATTTAATCACGTGTGGAATCAGTGGCTAGACCACTTATGTGGACTTTGAGCGGTGTGTCACAAGCATGACTGCCAAAGAGGTGTGTAGGGATGGAGGGTTTGATCAGAGAAATCCCCACTGTGTGTATGAGGATGGACATACTGAGCTATGTGTAGAGGATGGAATACTAGGTTACTGGGCTATCATATTGATTACTTGTGCATGATGTGAGAATCCGATAATGGTTTGGGGCTCAAGCCCACTTGTGGAATTTTGTGAACTAATTGCACACTGAGTCTGGTGACTCACTCTGTTTTCTTAACAAATTGCAGGTAGCTCATGATTCTTTTGACTGGGTTAGATTGGACTCGAGGTGGCCATACTAGGGTTCTTTTATTAAACTTTATTTTGAATTATTAATCGCTATTTTCTTTTGGGATATTTCTTTTTATATGTAATAAGGCCACTTCAGATTTGGTAAATTTTGGATTTTTTTTGTTGGGTTTTGTTATTCATTAATTATGAACTATTCGATGGAACGTTCTATCAAAAATAATTAAAAGTTTCTTTGCAAACCCGTTTAAACATATTTCCTATGAAATTAAAGATAATTTGTTGAATAATTCATAAATCGAAAGAGAACTAAGTTTTGTTTTTCTCAAACATCACCTAACCGCTAGGCTAGCTAAATACCTATTTACTTCATTAATGGGTTTTCAAATATGCCATTAAATTTGATTTTTATTAAAGAAATTTTCCAGAATTTATAAAACCTTTCAAACCCTTTTTTTTCCTAGTGACATGCCAGATCCGGTCGTGGTGTTTGGGCCGGGTTTGGGGTGTTACAATTAAGAACACATAATTAAGAACAAATCAAATATTTATCATATAGTTCAGTAAACGATAACAAGATTCATCTAAGTTTCATCCCCCTCAGGTATCTGTGGATTTAGTTCATAACAATAAAGGAAAACATCTCAGAAGAAAAGATAAAACAAAACATAAGAAATCCCTAAAACCCCCTCAAGGAATTGAAGAGGAGATCCTCCGTCTTGAGTAGAATTTTGGCTTCTTGAGATGGATCAACTGGCTATCCCCGAGCGAATTCCCACAAATCTGCCTTCTCTGGCCTAGTAAGACACCCCTAAACGGTAGCTTTAGGCTCCCGTCGACTCCCCCCTTTTAGGTCATGCTTAGGGTGTATTTATAGGCTTTTGGAATGTGTTTCTTTGCCCCTAAGTATCCAAATCCAATTGAAATTGCTCTTTTCTGCAGTAGGGACACGGTCATGGCATACGCCCGTGTGAATCGTCTATAGGCCGTGTTCGTACTTTATTAATGAGGCACGGCCGTGTATTTCATGGCTTAGACTGTGTTCGAGATTATTGAGGAGGCACGGCCGTGTGGTCTTGGGCCCAGGCCGTGTTGATTTCGTGCTTTGGCCCATTTGGCTCGTTTTAAGCCCGTTTCTTGTTCTTTTCATCCTCCGGTGCTTTCCTGAGTATAAAACATGAAAAGAAAGGATTAAGAGCACCTTTTGACATAAATCAAAGGATAAATCATCCAAAAGTATGCTAAATGTGGGATTAAAATATGTTACTTTTATGGTTCATCACATACCCCCACACTTAAGCTTTTGCTTGTCCTCAAGCAAAATTCTCAACTTACAATTAAAATGAACTTTCCATGATTCAATCTTCCTATCAACAATGTCTCATCATAATTCATAGATAATTTATACATGGATAATTTAACTCAAAGAGTCCTAAAGATTCAAACAATCTAAGTCATACATTTGTAGCATAAAACATAGGTGTTTCCCCTCATCTAAATAATTACCTTTGATTCAAAATCTACAAGGGTTGACGTCCTCACTAAAGATTCACTCAAATCACTCGAAGTGTTTAAGGTTCAGAATTAAGCACTCAAATGTCAAACCTGAAAAGTTAATCCCATAGGCTTGCATGAAAATCAAATCTCCACCACTGTAATATGAGATGATGCACAAATCAGAAGGTCTTTAACAGGGTTGTAATGGGGCTTGGGTTAAAGGTGTGGTTAAAGGCTGAATTAGAGGGTTAGAATCGAGATTGAATTGACAAATTACTTAACCAGAAACAATGAACTAAATAAAAGTAATTACATCAACTGAAAGCTAATAATACTAATAATACGAGCTTCTTCTTCAATATTTGGAATTCAAACGTATTAGCTCATTTAATCACAAAACTAATAATGAATAATGAGTATACTTTTTTTTAAGAACAAATCATAAATACATAACAAAGGATAAATTACTGAAATAAAAAACATAGTTAGGCTATTAATCAAATCAAATCTCGATATAAGGGTAGTCAAAAGGAATGGTGATAACAAAGGGTTTCTAGGTTAAAATTGGTGGGTGAGTTAATAAAAAGGGTTGTTAGGTTTAAACGGGGTTCACTAGGGGTTAATTATGAAGGTAGGTTTTTAGTGGAGTAAGTGGGTTAAATCCTAGGTGCCTTTATCATTTCTGTATATCAAATCAAAGGTGTGGTCTCGACATGTATAATCGATGCAAGTTCTAGAATAACAAATCAATGTTGACACACTCATAATCAATAAAGTGAGCAAGAAAAAGATTTTATGCTCTATAAGGCTCAAAATCTCACAAAAATTATGGGTATTTTGATATCAACCTCGTAAATTTCAAACTTCAAAGTAATATTTAAATTCAGGTAGACAACCTAGAAAATTTTTAATTTCTTGAAAAATAGACTTATCATGCTTGATTCTCTAGTATTCTTAGAATTCAATCATCAATGCACAATTATCAATGACTTAATCTAAAACATATCAATAAAAATCAAAAATCATGGAAACTTCATTCTAATGATAATATGAGAAATTTACTTTAAGACAAGGCATAATTCAGAGATTTGAGAACAATGCAAAAAGTTTGGCACCTTTTTAGGTTGTTCACCCCCCCACACTTAAGATTTACATTGCCCTCAATGTACAAAGATAGATAATAGCAAAATAAAATCATCAAATCATAAGATGTGGAGAGAAGTGAAACTTCCTGAATTTTGGATGAAGTTAATGAAAAGAAACCGGATAGGATTGGAGGTGAACATGGGGAAGCGCCTCGAACCGTTTGAACTTGAATCCGGTCTGATTTTATTGTATCCTAATCTAAATCTAAATGGCATGAAGAATAAGAGGAAGATAATAAAGAAAATAAAAAAATAAAAATAAAAGTAAATAATGGAAAATGAAAGAAGAAAGACAACTGGAAAAGAAAAAGAAAGAAGGGGGTTAAATAGAAATTATGGATCTCGGTGGTTGCCCCGCCCTTGTACCTTCTGCGGTGGCCACACTGACCACGGCCACAACCGTGTGCAAAGGCTGTGTGGTATGGAAATCAGACTTGGTTAGTTTATGGTTAGGTGCTAAAAGGAAAAATAAAAGTAAAAATAAAAAAATGTAAAAATTAATGGGGTTAGTGCTCGGGTTGCCTCCCGAGAAGCGCTCGTTTATAGTCTTAAGCTAGACTTTACCTCTTATTCGTATGGTCATGGTGGTTTGAGGAGGTGAAAATCCTTTCTCATGCGATCAATTCGGTTATTGATATAAAATTTAAGTCGAGTAATGTTTTCCTCAAAAGTGCCGAAATTAGAATGTGTTACCTCGAGCGTTCCATCTGGGAAGATTTTGAGTACCTGATCTCCTATCTTAAGCTGGGTTGTCCCATCGTTAAGTTTCTTGTAGAGTTGCCTCGTTTTTGCTTCGTGTATTTCTTTGAAGTGTATCTTCCACTCGTCTAGTTCATTGATCCGAAGCTTTCATTCCTCATGAATTTCTTCTTTATTGACACGAGGTCTAGGATCTGGCATCTTCGAAAGAGTTTCAAGAAACGGCAAGTTAATAAGAAACTTCTTTGGAGGTTTAAGAAATTTACCGAATTGTTCCTCTGTGTGGTCTTTCTTTATCGCCTTGGGGTATGGCATATGAGCTTGGTACTTTGCCATTATCGGGTTTGGTAAATATGGCTTACCTCAACCTTACCTTCACTTACTACAGGCTCTTGCCTTGGGTCAGATTCCACTAACCTTTCACTGTCATGAGCTGTTACGGCTTGAATTTGCTCTTTTGGGTTAGTTTCAGTGTTGCTTGGCAACCTTTCTTGTAGTTGTTCTGAGATTATCTTTGCAAGTTGTCCAACTGTGTTAGTAAGTTGTCCAACTGTCTTAGTAAGTTCCCCAACTTGGCTCTCGATCCATTTGATTGATGCCTGTTGATTCTTAAGGGTGGTCTCAGTGTCTTGGAGACAATTATCTGTAGCTGCCATGAATTTTGTTAGCATCTCCTCGAGGTTCGACTCCTCTTCCTGTTGGTAAGGTGGTTGTTGAAAATTTGGAGGAAGTTTCGGTCCTTGGCTACTTTGATCATCCCACGAGAAATTTGGATGGTACCTCCAACCTGCATTATAAGTGTCATTATAAAAATTATTTTGAGGTCTAGAATAGTTACCCATATAGTGGACTTGTTCGTTCTCTATGCCATAACCGTAGGGTGGGTACTCAAGATTCGCCACGCCTCCGCTTGTTTTGTACTGCATAACTGGATGTATCTGCGAAGAACACAAATCATCAAACTTTTTATTTAACATCTCTAACTGGTTTGATAGCCTGGTTATTGGGTCGAGGTTGTAGATATCGGCTGCTTTTGTTGGCTTTGTCCTCATAACTTGCCACTGATAGTTATTCAGTGCCATCTCCTCTATCTGCCAAAATCAAAATAAAAGAAAATTTAGCAAAGTAAAATAATACTAATAATAATAATAATGGCTAAAGTAATAAAAATAGAGCTTTCTTAATCTTTTAGTTCCCCGGCAACGGCGCCAAAAACTTGATCGCTGTGAAGTCAAAGTTTTAAATTTATAAAGATAATGATCGAACCTGGAAACTAACTATGACAACGATTGAGGCAAGTGCACCTATCGAACAGTAGTATAGCTTAGGCAATACCGGATTATCGAACCCAAAGGAACTAAAAGTACTAATACTAACTTTCTTTCTATTATTTAGCCTAAGAATTAAGCGAATGGTTGTTTAATCTAAATTAATTAACTACTAAACTTACAGACTCTAAGACAAAGAAGAATGAATTTGGGGAAATAACTTGAGGAAAAACCAATTAATTAAGATGACACCCAAGGAAGAATCCACCTAGACTTCACTTATTATCTAACTCGAACTGCACGATGTATTCATTTGACTTGATCCGTAGGATTCCCTAATTTATATTAAACCTCTCTCGTGTATGAATAACGTCTAACCTTAGGTTGATTAATTGAAATCTCTTTCTAATTAAAACCCCTAGAATTGCATTAACTCGATCTATGGACTCCCATATTAGGTTTCACCCTAATCCGGCAACGCCTCGTCACCCTATCTCTAGGCGCGATCAACTCCGCTTAACTATGCTAGATCTACTCCTAGGCGAGGACTTTTGCTCCTCCACCTAAGCACATCAAACTTGAATTAATATCCGCGAAATATCAACACAAGAATTAAGAACACATAATTAAGAACAAATCAAATATTTATCATATATTTCACTAAACGATAACAAGATTTATCTAAGTTTCATCCCCATCAGGTATCTGCGGGTTTAGTTCATAACAATAAAGGAAAACATCTCAGAAGAAAAGATAAAACAAAACATAAGAAATCCCTAAAAACCCATGAAAAAATTGAAGAAGAGATCCTCCGTCTTGAGTAGAATTCCCGCTTCTTGAGATGGATCAACTGGCTATCCCCGAGAGAATTCCCACAAGTCTGCCTTCTCTGGCCTAGCAAGACGCCCCTAAACGGTAGCTTTAGGCTCCCATCGAGTCCCCCCTTTTAGGTCATGCTTAGGGTGTATTTATAGGCTTTTGGAATGTGTTTCTTTGCCTCTAAGTATCCAAATCCGATTGAAATTGCTCTTTTCTGCAGCAGGGACACGGCCATGGCACACGCCCGTGTGAATCGTCTGTAGGCCGTGTTCGGACTTTATTAATGAGGCACAGCCGTGTATTTCATGGCTTAGACCGTGTTTGAGATTATTGAGGAGGCACGGCCGTGTGGTCTTGGGCCCAGGCCGTGTTGATTTCGTGCTTTGGCCCATTTGGCTCGTTTTAAGCCCGTTTCTTGTTCTTTTCATCCTCCGGTGCTTTCCTGAGTATAAAACATGAAAAGAAAGGATTAAGAGCACCTTTTTACATAAATCAAAGGATAAATCATCCAAAAGTATGCTAAATGTGGGATTAAAATATGTTACTTTTATGGTTCATCACATACCCCCACACTTAAGCTTTTGCTTGTCCTCAAGCAAAATTCTCAACTTACAATTAAAACGAACTTTCCATGATTCAATCTTCTTATCAACAATGTCTCATCATAATTCATAGATAATTTATACATGGATAATTTAACTCAAAGAGTCCTAAAGATTCAAACAATCTAAGTCATACATTTGTAGCACAAAACATCGGTGTTTCCCCTCATCTAAATAATTACCTCTGATTCAAAATCTACAATGGTTGATGTCCTCACTAAAGATTCACTCAAATCACTCGAAGTGTTTAAGGTTCAGAATTAAGCACTCAAATGTCAAACCTGAAAAGTTAATCCCATAGGCTTGCATGAAAATCAAATCTCCACCACTGTAATATGAGATGATGCACAAATCAAAAGGTCTTTAACAGGGTTGTAACGGGGCTTGGGTTAAAGGTGTGGTTAAAGGCTGAATTAGAGGGTTAGAATCGAGATTGAATTGACAAATTACCTAACCAGAAACAATGAACTAAATAAAAGTAATTACATCAACTGAAAGCTAATAATACTAATAATACGAGCTTCTTCTTCAATATTTTAAATTCAAACGTATGAGCTCATTTAATCACAAAACTAATAATGAATAATGAGTATACTTTTTTTTTAAGAACAAATCATAAATACATAACAAAGGATAAATTACTGAAATAAAAAACATAGTTAGGCTATTAATCAAATCAAATCTCGATATAAGGGTAGTCAAAAGGAATGGTGATAACAAAGGGTTTCTGGGTTAAAATTAGTGGGTGAGTCAATAAAAAGGGTTGTTAGGTTTAAAAGGGGTTCACTAGGGGTTAATTATGAAGGTAGGTTTTTAGCGGAGTAAGTGGGTTAAATCCTAGGTGCCTTTATCATTTTTGTATATCAAATCAAAGGTGTGGTCTCGAAATGTATAATCGATGCAAGTTCTAGAATAACAAATCAATGTTGACACACTCATAATCAATAAAGTGAGCAAGAAAAAGATGCTCTATAAGGCTCAAAATCTCACAAAAATTATGGGTATTTTGATATCAACCTCGTAAATTTCAAACTTCAAAGTAATATTTAAGTTTAGGTAAACAACCTAGAAAATATTTATTTTCTTGAAAAATAGACTTATCATGCTTGATTCTCTAGTATTCTTAGAATTCAATCATCAATGCACAATTATCAATGACTTAATCTAAAACATATCAATAAAAATCATAAATCATGGAAATTTTATTCTAATGATAATATGAGAAATTTACTTTAAGACAAGGCATAATTCAGGGATTTGAGAACAATGCAAAAAGTTTGGCACCTAATTTCAGGAATTTGAGAATAATGAAAAAAAGTTAGGCACCTTTTTAGGTTGTTCACCCCCCACACTTAAGATGTACATTGCCCTCAATGTACAAAGATAGATAATAGCAAAATAAAATCATTAAATCATAAGATGTGGAGAGAAGTGAAACTTCTTGAATTTTGGATGAAGTTAATGAAAAGAAACCGGATAGGATTGGAGGTGAACGTGGGGAAGCGCCTCGAACCGTTTGAACTTGAATCCTCAAAGTAGCCGATTTGATTTTATTTTATCCTAATCTAAACCTAAATGGCATGAAGAATAAGAGGAAGATAATAAAGAAAATAAAAATATAAAAATAAAAATAAAAATAAAAATAAAAATAAAAATAAAAATAAAAATAAAAGTAAATAATGAAAAGTGAAAGAAGAAAGACAACTGGAAAAGAAAAAGGAAGAAGGGGGTTAAATAGAAATTATGGATCTGGTGGTTGCCCCCGCCCTTGTACCTTCCTGCGGTGGCCACACGGCCACGGCCACGATTGTGTGCAAGGCTGTGTGGTATGGAAATCTGTACCTTGGTTAGTTTATGGTTAGGTGGTAAAAGGAAAAATAAAAGTAAAAATAAAAAAATGTAAAATTAATGGGGTTAGTGCTCGGGTTGCCTCCCGAGAAGCGCTCGTTTATAGTCTTAAGCTAGACTTTACCTCTCATTCGTATGGTCATGGTGGTTTGAGGAGGTGAAAATCCTTTCTCATGCAATCAATTCGATTATTGATATAAAATTTAAGTCGAGTAATGTTTTCCTCAAAAGTGCCGAAATTAGAATGTGTTACCTCGAGCGTTCCATCTGAGAAGATTTTGAGTACCTGATCTCCTGTCTTAAGCTGGGTTGTCCCATCGTTAAGTTTCTCGTGGAGTTGCCTCATTTTTGCTTCGTGTATTTCTTTGAAGTGTATCTTCCACTCGTCTAGTTCATTGATCCGAAGCTTTCGTTCCTCATGAATTTCTTCTTTATTGACACGAGGTCTAGGATCTGGCATCTTCGAAAGAGTTTCAAGAAACGGCAAGTTAATAAGAAACTTCTTTGGAGGTTTAAGAAATTTACCGAATTGTTCCTCTGTGTGGTCTTTCTTTATCGCCTTGGGGTATGGCATATGAGCTTGGTACTCTGCCATTACCAGGTTTGGTAAATATGGCTTACCTCAACCTTACCTTCACTTACTACAGGCTCTTGCCTTGGGTCAGATTCCACTAACCTTTCACTGTCATGAGCTATTACGGCTTGAATTTGCTCTTTTGGGTTAGTTTCAGTGTTGCTTGGCAAGCTTTCTCGTAGTTGTTCTGAGATTATCTTTGCAAGTTGTCCAACTGTGTTAGTAAGTTATCCAACTATCTTAGTAAGTTCCCCAACTTGGCTCTCGATCCCTTTGATTGATGCCTGTTGATTCGTAAGGGTGGTCTCAGTGTCTTGGAGACGGTTATCTGTAGCTGCCATGAATTTTGTTATCATCTCCTCGTGGTTTGACTCCTCTTCCTGTTGGTAAGGTGGTTGTTGAAAATTTGGAGGAAGTTCCGGTCCTTGGCTACTTTGATCATCCCACGAAAAATTTGGATGGTACCTCCAACCTGCATTATAAGTGTCATTATAAAAATTATTTTGAGGTCTAGAATAGTTACCCATCTAGTGGACTTGTTCGTTCTCTATGCCATATCCGTAGGGTGGGTACTCAAGATTCGCCACGCTCCGCTTGTTTCAGTCATCGCATAAGCTGGATGTATCTGCGAAGAACACAAATCATCAAACTTTTATTTAACATCTCTAACTAGTTTGATAGCCTGGTTATTGGGTCGAGGTTGTAGATATCGGCTGCTTTTGTTGGCATTGTCCTCATAACTTGCCACTGATAGTTATTCAGTGCCATCTCCTCTATCTTCCAAAATCAAAATAAAAGAAAATTTAGCAAAGTAAAAAATAATAATAATCATAATAATGGCTAAAGTAATAAAAATAGAGCTTTCTTAATATTTTAGTTCCCCGGCAACGACGCCAAAAACTTGATCGCTGTGAAGTCAGAGTTTTAAATTTATAAAGATAATGATCGAACCTGGAAACTAACTATGACAACGATTGAGGCAAGTGCACCTATCGAACAGTAGTATAGCTTAGGCAAGACCGGATTGTCGAACCCAAAGGAACTAAAAGTACTAATACTAACTTTCTTTCTATTATTTAGCCTAAGAATTAAGCGAATGGTTGTTTAATCTAAATTAATTAACTACTAAACTTAAAGACTCTAAGACAAAGAAGAATGAATTTGGGGAAATAACTTGAGAAAAAACAAATTAATTAAGACGACACCCAAGGAAGAATCCACCTAGACTTCACTTATTATCTAACTCTGAACCAGACGATGTATTCATTTGACTTGATCCGTAGGATTCCCTAATTTATATTAAACCCTCTCTCGAGGCAAATAACGTCTAACCCTAGGTTGATTAATTGAAATCTCTTTCTAATTAAAACCCCTAGAATTGCATTAACTCGATCTATGGACTCCCATATTAGGTTTCTGATCGCTGTAAATCAGAGTTTTAAAATTTATAAAAGAATGATCGAACCTGGAAACTAACTCTGACAACGATTGAAGCAAGTGCACCTATCGAACAAGAGTTAAGCTTAGGCAAGACCGGGTTATCGAACCCAAAGGAACTAAAAGTACTAATACTCAACTGTCTTTTTATTATTTAGCCTTAATATAAAGTGATGGTTGTTTAAACTAAAACTAATCTACTTACTAAGCTAAGATGCAAAGACAAAAGAATGAATTCGGGAAATAACTTTTGGGAAAACTCAGTTGACTCAAGCGATACCCTTAGGAAAAATCCACCTAGGCTTCACTTGTTATTTAACCTTGAACCATATGATTTATTTACTTAGTTTGATCCGTGAGACTCCCTAACGTATATTAAGCCCTCTCTCGAGGCGAATAACGTCTAACCCTAGGTTAATTAGTGGAACTCCCGTTCGCTTATAATAACCCCTAGAATAGCGAAGAAATCGATCTTTGGACTCCCATATTAGGTTTCACCCTAATCCGACAAAATCTCGTCACCTATCTCTAGGCGTCACGATCAACTCCGCTTAATTATGTTGGATCTACTCTTAGGCAGGGTCTATTCCTCCTCCACCTAAGCACATTAGATTTGGATTAAGTTCACACAATTAAGAACAAACTAAGTTATTATCATACGATTCAAAAATCAAATAACAAGATTCATCATAGGTTTCATCCCCTTCGGGTATCCGAAGGTTTAGTTCATAATAATAAAGGAAAACATCTCAAGAGAAAAGATAAAACAAAACATAAGAAATCCCTAAAACCCCCTGAAGGAATTGAAGAGGAGATCCTCCGTCTTGAGTAGAATTCCGGCTTCTTGAGATGGATCAACTGGCTATCTTCTAGTGATTCCCACAAATCTGACCTTTTCGGCTTGGCTTCTTGGCCTAGCACGCCGCCCCCTTTCAGCTGGTACCTAGGGTGTATTTGTAAGCTTTTGAAACACGTTTCTTTCTCCCAAAGTATCCTTTCCTGAGTGAAATTACTCTTCTCCACGGCAGAGGCATGGCCATGAAACACGCCCATGTAAATCGTGGTCAGGCTGTGTTCGACACTGTTGAATGAGGCACGGCCGTGTAAGTCATGGTAAGACCGTGTTCTAGTAAGAATAGTGGCACGGCCGTGTGGCTTGAAGTCCCGGCCGTGTTGATTTCGTGGCTTGGCCCAATTTGGTCCGTTTTAAACCCGTTTCTCGTTCTTTTTGTCATCGGGTGCTTTCCTGAGTATAAGACATGAAAAGAAAGGATTAAGAGCACCTTTTTTTTACATAAATTGGGGCTTAAATCATCCAAAAGCATACTAAATGTGGGCTTAGAATATGTTACTTTTACGGTTTATCAGTTTCACCCTAATCTGGCAACGCTTCGTCACCCTATCTCTAGGCGCGCGATCAACTCCACTTAACTATGCTAGATCTACTCCTAGGCAGGGACTTTTGCTCCTCCACCTAAGCACATCAAACTTGAATTAATATCTGAGAAATATCAACACAAGAATTAAGAACACATAATTAAGAACAAATCAAATATTTATCATATAGTTCAGTAAACGATAACAAGATTCATCTAAGTTTCATCCCCTCGGTATATCTCGGGTTTAGTTCATAACAATAAAGGAAAACATCTCGTAAGAAAAGATAAAACAAAACATAAGAAATCCCTAAAACCCCTGAAGGAATTGAAGAGGAGATCCTCCGTCTTGAGTAGAATTCCGGCTCTTGAGATGGATCAACTGGCTATCCCCGAGCGAATTCCCATAATCGCTCTCTCGGCCTAGCAAGACGCCCCTAAACGGTAGCTTTAGGCTCCCGCCGACTCCCCCATTTTAGGTCATGCTTAGGGTGTATTTATAGGCTTTTGGAATGTGTTTCTTTGCACCTAAGTATCCAAATCCGATTGAAATTGCTCTTTTCCGCGGCAGGGACACGGCCATGGCACACGCCTGTGTGAATCATCTTTAGGCCGTGTTCAAACTTTATTAATGAGGCACGGCCGTGTAACATCCTGAAATTCAGGAATTTATGTTTTGCATTATATCATGCGATAGGCTAGTTTAAAATGTTAATGGTGTATGTTTAGGGGTCCTAAGAAGGCTCGGGGTTGAACTGGGCCTTAGCCAAATTTTTATGTTTAAGCACTTTAAGGAGAGATAGGTAAGTGACATCAATGCTTAAGGAAATAAATGTGTATTTTGCTAGCATAAGTGAGCATATGGTAAGGAGGTTGTGGCGTCACATGAAGGGCTTTTGGGGAGGAGTTCGAATCCCACCAAGTGCAAATTATTTTGATTAATTTTTGTACTTCTCTTCCAAGTGTCGGCCATGGTCCTAATTAAGGTAAGGAAGACTTTTTATTTATAGAAATAAGAATAAGGAAATATGGTATGGAGGAAAAGAAGGGATTATGAAGGAAAGAATCAAAAGGAAAAGGCAAGAGAAGGGAACATGTTGGCCTATATTGTGGAAGAGGTTTTGGAAAGATTATTTTGGTCAACATTCATCCTCTTAGCAAAAGTGATACACGGTTTTGTGGGGTAAAGGGGGGAAGCCAAATTTCTTTAGGAATTTTGGCAAATTTTGGTGCTTGAGAGGTTGTTTTCTTCTTAGCATTTTGGTGTCTTTTTATTTTTTCCAATTTTTCCCTCTTTGCGGAAACTTCAAAACCAAAAGTGAGCATCTTTTTCCTTTGTCTTGCCAAAACTCTAAGGCCAATATTGTGCACCATTTTCCTTCGTTTTAGCCGCAAACACCCTAATACCCTTTATCCATCATCTCTTTTCTTTTTACCCTTTCTTCAATCTTTCTCCTTATCTCTTATATCGACATTTCTTTGTGGCCGAAACTCCTTGGTCCATTTCTCTCCACTAGTCGAATCTTGATCATCTTCTCTTCTTCATCTTGCAGGTTGGACATTTCTTCCTTGATTAAATCGGGTAAATGACTTTATTCTAATCTTTTCATTCTCTTTTCTCTCTAGCCGAATGAGTGTTCCTCATCATTTGGTTATTTCAAATTGATTCTAAATCAAAATGGAGTTTTCCATACTCCCTCATATCTTAATCGTTATTTTTGTAGTGTAATAGTGGGAAAGCCGAATCTATTTCCTTTGACTCATCCATAGCCATAAAGTACAATTGGTGGGAATCGGTTTTATAATCATTAAGGTAAGGGGTTCCTTCTTGGATTTCTCATTATATCTCTACTCGACTATGTTACAATCGGATTGAAGTTTCGACTAATCGATTATGTTTTTAGGGACGAAATCACTTGATATTCTCTTTTAGCTAATTCTTCGGAAATAGTGGTAAGCCTACTCCTATCACTAAAACAACTACTTTTTCTCATAGTAGTGTTCTAACCGAGATTTTTCCTATGGAGACAAGTGGAACCGATTTGAAAGGAAAAGCAATTGGAGAACACAAAAGGAGTGGATTTGCTATTCCTACACCTAAGTTCAAGCGTAGAGCGGTATCGATTTGGTTGAAATTTTCCACGGGTTGTGGACCATCATCCGGTGAGAATAGACAAGTCGTGGTCGCTCACGATACTAAGAGTAAGCAATTCATTAGATCATTTGATTTAGAGTTAGAATAATAAAATCTCGTTTGTTGGATTAATCGAGTGTAATGGTGATTTAGGTGCCGACGATCAAGAAAGTTTAGTCCTTACCGTGAATCGGTGTGTAATCTCACACCAAATCCCAGAGATTTATGATTCAAATTACGTTGGAAATAAGATCATTATTATTTATATGGTTAAAATTGTAATATGGCATAAATCGGGAAATTTGCTGAAATTACATTATTTCTATAGATTTGTCAAAATCGGTATTAAATTTGTTAGAATTACGAAAATACCCCTATGGGCCGATTTACGAAAATGCCCTTATGGGCCGATTTACGAAAATGCCCCTATGGACCGATTTAGGAAAATGCCTCTATGGGTCGATTTACGAAAATGCCCCTATGGGCCGAATTGCTAGAATGCTTTAGTGGATCGAATTACAAAGATCTATAGTTGGTCGATTTACCGTAATAAATTGTTGGATTAATGATTGTTGTACATATATGTGGATATTATGTTTAATTATGTATGATGCATGTTACATATTGCATGGGTTGGGAAAAATGATGAAGAGAAGTGTAGCCTGGTGGCATTGCCACAAAAATGTTTATTATGTTTCATTATGATTTCGGTGGCATGGCCACAAATAAAATATTATAAATGGCAACTTGCCTGCGAATTGGTGTGAACGGCGGGGTGGGTTGACTTGATCCCCACATGTGTGATTGGTTGGTCGGGGGTGTGATGGATGGATGGGTTGGGTTGCATACATTGTATATATATATTTTGTTATGTAAATGGACTTAGGCCCAAGATGATGCTAAACGGGTTCAGGCCCAGTGGACAACGGTAAGGGGGATTATACACTGAGTTCTAGTAACTCACCCCTTTTTCCTTAACCCTTGCAGGTAATGCTCAGTGATATGGGTTTGGGCCATGGATGACTCGGTGGAGGCCATACTTCAGAAATGGTGTTTTTGAACTTTAGATTTCTATTTCCGTTTATTTTATTACTTTTACTATTTTGGGTTTTTATGTTGTAATAAGGCCTCTGGAATATTTTTATTTTTGCTTTATGTTTTGACGTACTTATTATATTGCTTGAATTGTTTTAAATGGGGATTTTTCTAAAAATTTAAATGAAGTTTTTTCCAAAATAGATTAACAAATGGATTTCATAACAAACTTTTACAAATATTTTAACTCGGAAATTTTCTTTCGAATTATCAACGATATTTTCAAAAGTCACGGTTTTATAAGACTACTAGTTCAAATTATCGATTTATCAATCAACCTTCGAGATTAGTTGTATTTTATCAAATATTTCAAATCAAACTTCTTTTTCTTGATTATAACAAAATAATACCTATTTTAGTACGAATTAAAAGGATTTTACATGTTTTCTCATGTGACATGTCAGATCCGGTCATAACGCATGGCCCAGGTTTGGGGCGTTACATTTTATGGTATCAGAGCTCGGTTGCAAAACTCGGTTGTGGTTTGGGTTCAAAAGTGTTTTCCAAAGCTGTTTAAAAATTTAAATTATAAATGCATGTTTTAAGGGAAGTATGGCACCACGGGCATCCGGCACCAAGTCAAGTAAGTTTATGTTTTCATTTTATGATTATTGTGGTATGACTGTAGAAATACTCTAAAACTTTTAGTTTTAGGAGCTGAAACTATAGAGATTGAGACTATAGGATGCATTTTGCGAGAACGACTTTACTTCCTATACTTCATAAAATATTGTTTAATAAACACTAAAATAGCATACTGATTCATAAGACTCTTAATCAGATTAAATCGAATTAGCAAATATGAGCGCTAGAGGACGTGGACGCGTTAGCCGTGGCCGTGGTAGAGGCTGAGGTACTAGAGTTGTGTCTGAGGCATCGGGACATATGCCAGAAATGGACGCCCCTGCATCACCAGTGACTGAAGCTGGGTCACATGATCGTATGAGAGAGGACGACGCTCTGTCCCAAGCAATGTTGCGAGTTCTAGAAAAGGTTGCTAGTGCAAGAACTGGGTCGGCAGCTTGTGGATCGATATCGGAGTGACTTAGATCGAATGGAGCTGAAGTCTTTAGATGTATTTCGGGTGTAGCCCCAAGTGTAGCGGAATACTGGCTTAAGGCAGTGGAGCAGATTATGGACGACCTGGATTGCACAGATGAGCAGAAACTGAAAGGAGCTGTGTCATTATTGAGAGACGAGCCGTATCAGTGGTGGCTCACTGTTCGGGATGGTACTCAGGCCGATCTTATTACCTGAGAATTCTTTAAGACCGCATTTGAAGGGAAATACGTCGAGGCTAGCTATGTGGATGCCCGAAGGAAGGAATTCCTGAATCTGGTCCAAGGAGGGAGATCTGTGGCAGCATACAAGGCAGAATTTCTACGTCTTAATCGGTATGCCTGGGGAATAGTGCCGACTGATTATGAATGTTGTGTACATTTTGAGGACGGGTTACGTGATGAATTACGGGTACTGATAGCCCCACAGAAGGAGAGGAATTTTGCTACTCTTGTGGAAAAAGCTAAGATAGCTGAGGAGGTTAAACACTCGGAGTAGCAAAATTGAGACAAGGATAGGGGCAGGAACAAGAGAGACTCTGAGTACTCGGGTTCTGCTAGAGGTTTTCAGAAAAAGCCCAGGAATGAGGAGCCAGCTCGAGCGAGAGTACAAGTCGCTACTAATCGCCATGACCTTGTGTGGATTGTGGAAAACTTAACTCGGGCGAATGCTGGAAGAGAACCGATGGTTGTTTCAGATGTGGTTCCAAAGATCATCGGTTTAAGGATTGTCCTCGACAGCCTACTCATACTCAGGGGGTTCGTAACAATTTTGCGCAGCCAGCTAAAGGCGCTCAACAGCTGTCGAGAGGCCGTGGGCCAGGTCGAGGCGGTAATGGCATAGGACGAGGTCAGGGTGCACCGAGTAGAGGTACCGATAATAGGGGTAACGCGGAGGCGAGACAGCAGGGTTGGTTTATGCGGTCAGACATCGAAAGGATGGCGATGCACCTGATGTCATAACCGGTACGTTTTTCATAGCTGATGTACATGTTACTGCTTTGATAGATATTGGATCCACCCATTCGTATGTTGCTTGTGATGTGTCTGGAACCTTGAACATTAGATCTGAGATTACTGCTAGAGAAACAACTGTGATTAGCCCATTAGGACAGTCGGTGGTAGTAAATAAGTTATTTAGGGATGTGCCCTTAGAAGTTCAGGGGAAAATATTTCTGGCGGATTTGATGGAAGCGCCATTTGTGAGTTCGACCTTATTTTGGGCATGGATGGTTGGTGAAACACCGCATTTAACTTGGATTGTGCTTCAAAGAAGATGGTGCTAAGAACTTCGGAGGGTAAGGAAGTGATGATGATAGGTGAAAGAAGAAACTATCTGTCTAATGTGGTATCTGCTTTAAAGGCAGAAAAGTTAGTGCGAAAGGGGTGTGGAGTGTTCTTAGCCTTTATCAGTGCTTTGGATGCCAAAGAGTTGTCGGTAGAAAGTGTTAGAACGGTGAAAGAGTTTCTGGACGTCTTTCCCGATGAGCTTCCAGGATTGCCTCCCGGACGGAGGTAGAGTTTGGCATTGAGTCGTTGCCGTGAGCGGCTCCAAAGTGTCCATTGCTCCTTATAGAATGGCGCCAGAAGGAGCTAGCAGAGCTTAAAGCTCAAATTCAGGAATTGTTAGATTGCGGATTCATTCAACCAAGTATGTCACCGTGGGGAGCGCCGATTTTGTTCGTTAAGAAGAAGGATGGGTCGATGCGTATGTGCATCGATTATAGACAATTGAATAAGTTAACGATCAAGAACAAGTATCATATCGAGGATCGATGATCCGTTCGATCGCCATGCGAGGAGCTTGATTTTCTCAAGATAGACTTGAGATCGGGATATCACCAGCTTAAGGTCAAGGAGGCAGATATTCATAAGACTACGTTTCGAACTTGTTATGGGCATTACGAGTTCTTGGTGATGCCATTCGGGTTGACTAATGCACCAGTTGCATTTATGGACATGATGAACCGGGTCTTCCAACCCTATCTAGACCGGTTTGTGGTGGTATTCATAGATGACATCTTGGTGTGATCAAAGACTGAAGAAGAGCATGATTCGCATCTACGAGTTGTATTGCAGATACTAAGGGAGAAGCAATTGTATGCCAAATTCAGTAAGTGTGAATTTTGGCTGAAGGAAGTGACCTTTTTGGGGCATGTTGTGTCTGCCGAAGGAATCAGAGTTGATCCCCGGAAGGTCGAAGCTGTGTTGGATTGGAAGCCACCGAAGTCAGTGGAAGAAATTCAGAGTTTTCTAGGTTTGGCTGGGTATTACAGGCGTTTCGTTGAGGGGTTTTCGTTGATTGATGCACCCCTAACTAAGCTGTTGCATAAGGGAGTACCGTTTGTGTGGTCAGATAAGCAGCAAGAGAGTTTTGAGAAATTAAAAAAGATTTTGACAGAAGCGCCAGTATTGATTCAACCTGACGCTGGTAAGGAGTTTATTGTTTATTGTGATGCGTCACACATGGGCTTGGGATGTGTGTTGATGCAAGGGGGAAAAGTGGTGGCTTATGCATCTCGTCAATTAAGGCCGCATGAGGTGAACTATTCCACTCATGATTTGGAGTTAGCTGCAGTGGTGTTTGTTCTGAAGATTTGGAGACACTATCTGTACGGTGAGAAGTCGATTATCTATACGGATCATAAGAGTCTGAAGTACCTCCTTACCCAGAAGGAGTTGAACTTAAGACAGCGGAGGTGGATAGAACTGTTGAAAGATTATGACTTCTCAATCGAGTATCATCCAGGAAAGGCTAACGTGGTGGCAGATGCGTTAAGTCGTAAGGTGGTATCAGATTTGAGAGTGATGTTCGCTCATCTCAGCCTTTATGAAGATGGCAGCTTATTAGCCGAACTTCAGGTGAAGCCTGTATGGGTAAATCAAATTAAGGAAAAGTAGTTATTAGATGAAATGTTGGGTTCTCGACTTCTTCAAGTGGAAGGTGGTGAGATAGGGGATTTTGGATTGAATGGTGATGGAGTATTGTGTTTTCGCGGAATAGTTTGTATGCCCAAGGATTCGAAATTGAGACAAATGATTCTGCGTGAGGCCCATAGTAGCCCATATGCTATGCACCCCGGGGGAAACAAAATGTACCGAGACCTTCGTGAGCAGTATTTGTGGCCAGGGTTGAAATGGGAGGTTACTGATTTCGTGAGTAAGTGCTTAACATGTCAGCAGGTGAAGGCGGAACATCAACTGTCGTCAGGGTTACTACAACCGGTGAAAATTCCATTATGGAAATGGGAAAGGATAACGATAGACTTTGTTAGTGGGTTACCCTTAACGCCTACTAAGAAAGATTTCGTATGGGTAATAGTGGATCGGTTGACGAAGACTGCTCATTTCCTACCTGTTCATACGGATTATTCATTGCAGAAGTTGGCCAAGTTGTATGTAGCAGAGATCGTAAGGTTACATGGGGTACCAGTGTCTATCATATCGGACAGGGATCCTAGGTTTACATTACGGTTTTGGAAGTCTCTACATGAAGCTTTGGGTACAAGGTTAAATTTCAGCACGGCATTTCATCCTCAGACTGATGGTCAGTCGGAGAGAGTAATCCAGATTCTGGAAGACATGTTAAGGGGCTGTGTAATTGACTTTAGGGGTAGTTGGGAAGATTTTCTACCGTTGGCAGAGTTTGCATACAACAACAGCTACCAATCCAGCATCCAGATGGCACCCTACGAGGCGTTGTATGGTCGTAGGTGCCGTACCCCTACTTGTTGGACTGAGCTGGGGGAGCGACAGTTGTTAGGTCCTGAGTTGATCTCAGAGACGGAGGAGAAAGTTAAGGTAATTCAGGCACGGTTAAAAGAAGCTTCGGAAAGACAGAAATCGTACGCGGACCTGAAGCGTAAGGATATAGAATTCGCGGTGGGTGATTAGATCTTTCTGAAGGTTTCACCTTGGAAAAAGATTTTTAGATTTGGACGAAAGGGCAAGTTAAGCCCTAGATTCATCGGACCATACTGTGTATTAAAACGTGTTGGGCCAGTGGCTTATCAGCTGGAGTTACCTTCGGAGTTGAATCAGATACATAGTGTATTCCATGTCTCTATGTTAAGGCGTTATCGTTCGGATCCGTCACACGCTATACTAGTGGAGGAAGTTGAGTTAAGACCTGACTTGACTTTTGAAGAGGAGCCAGTAAAAATTTTAGATCGGGATGTTAAGGTGCTAAGAAGGAAGTCGGTTCCGTTAGTTAAAGTATTATGGCATAATCATGGGACAGAGGAAGCTACATGGGAGCCAGAAGACGCAATTCGGAAACAATATCCTCATCTCTTTTAACCAGGTAAATTTTGAGGCCGAAATTTCTTTAAGGGGGTAGAATTGTAACATCCTGAAATTCAGGAACTTATGTTTTGCATTATATCATGCGATAGGCTAGTTTAAAATGTTAATGGTGTATGTTTAGGGGTCCTAAGAAGGCTCGGGGTTGAACTGGGCCTTAGCAAAAATTTTATGTTTAAGCACTTTAAGGAGAGATAGGTAAGTGACATCAATGCTTAAGGAAATAAATGTGTATTTTGCTAGCATAAGTGAGCATATGGTAAGGAGGTTGTGGCGTCACATGAAGGGCTTTTGGGGAGGAGTTCGAATCCCACCAAGTGCAAATTATTTTGATTAATTTTTGTACTTCTCTTCCAAGTGTCGGTCATGGTCCTAATTAAGGTAAGGAAGACTTTTTATTTATGGAAAGAAGAATAAGGAAATATGGTATGGAGGAAAAGAAGGGATTATGAAGGAAAGAATCAAAAGGAAAAGGCAAGAGAAGGGAACATGTTGGCCTATATTGTGGAGGATGTTTTTGAAAGATTATTTTGGTCAACATTTATCCTCTTAGCAAAAGTGATACACGGTTTTGTGGGGTAAAGGGGGGAAGCCGAATTTCTTTAGGCATTATGGCAAATTTTGGTGCTTGAGAGGTTGTTTTCTTCTTAGCATTTTGGTGTCTTTTTCTTTTTTTCCAATTTTTCCCTCTTTGCCGAAACTTCAAAACCAAAAGTGAGCATCTTTTTCCTTTGTCTTGCCGAAACTCTAAGGCCAATATTGTGCACCATTTTCCTTCGTTTTAGCCGCAAACACCCTAATACCCTTTGTTCATCATCTCTTTTCTTTTTACCCTTTCTTCAATCTTTCTCCTTATCTCTTATATCGATATTTCTTTGTGGCCGAAACTCAATAGTCCCTTTCTCTCCACTAGCCGAATCTTGATCATCTTCTCTTCTTCATCTTGCAAGTTGGACATTTCTTCCTTGATTAAATCGGGTAAATGACTTTATTCTAATCTTTTCATTCTCTTCTCTCTCTAGCCGGATGAGTGTTCCTCATCATTTGGTTATTTCAAATTGATTCTAAACCGAAATGGAGTTTTCCATACTCCCTCATATCTTAATCATTATTTTTGTAGTGTAATAGTGGGAAAGCCGAATCTATTACCTTTGACTCATCCGTAGCCATAAAGTACAATTGGTGGGAATCGGTTTTATAATCATTAAGGTAAGGGGTTCCTTCTTGGATTTCTCATTATATCTCTACTCGACTATGTTACAATCGGATCAAAGTTTCGACTAATCGATTATGTTTTTAGGGACGAAATCACTTGATATTCTCTTTTAGCTAATTCTTCGGAAATAGTGGTAAGCCTACTCCTATCACTAAAACAACTACTTTTTCTCATAGTAGTGTTCTAACCGAGATTTTTCCTATGGAGACAAGTGGAACCAATTTGAAAGGAAAAGCAATTGGAGAACACAAAAGGAGTGGATTTGCTATTCCTACTCCTAAGTTCAAGCGTAGAGCGGTATCGACGGTTCAAAATTTTCCACCGGGTTGTGGACCATCATCCGGTGAGAATAGACAAATCGTGGTCGTTCACGATACTAAGAGTAAGCAATTCATTAGATCATTTGATTTAGAGTTAGAATAATAAAATCTCATTTGTTGGATTAATCGAGTGTAATGGTGATTTAGGTGCCGACGATCAAGAAAGTTTAGTCCTTACCGTAATCAGGTGTGTAATCTCACACCGAAATCCCGTAGATTTATGATTTAAAAATTACGTTGGAAATAAGATCATTATTATTTATATGGTTAAAATTGTAATATGGCGTAAACCGGGAAATTTGCTTAAATTACATTATTTCTATAAATTTGTCAAAATCGGTATTAAAATTGTTAGAATTACGAAAATGCCCCTATGGGCCGAATTGCTAGAATGCTTTAGTGGATCGAATTACAAAGATCTATAGTTGGCCGATTTACCGTAATAAATTGTTGGATTAATGATTGTTGTACATATATGTGGATATTATGTTTAATTATGTATGATGCATGTTACATATTGCATGGGTTGGGAAAAATGATGAAGAGAAGTGTAGCCTGGTGGCATTGCCACAAAAATGTTTATTATGTTTCATTATGATTTCGGTGGCATGGCCACAAATAAAATATTATAAATGGCAACTTGTCTGCGAATTGGTGTGAACGGCGTGGTGGGTTGACTTGATCCTCACAGGTGTGATTGGTTGGTCGGGGGTGTGATGGATGGATGGGTTGGGTTGCATACATTGTATATATATATTCTGTTATGTAAATGGGCTTAGGCCCAAAATGATGCTAAACGGGTTCAGGCCCAGTGGACAACGGTAAGGGGGATTATACACTGAGTTCTAGTAACTCACCCCTTTTTCCTTAACCCTTGCAGGTAATGCTCAGTGATATGGATTTGGGCCATCGATGACTCAGTGGAGGCCATACTTCAGAAATGGTGTTTTTGAACTTTAGATTTCTATTTCCGTTTATTTTATTACTTTTACTATTTTGGGTTTTTATTTTGTAATAAGGCCTCTGGAATATTTTTATTTTTGCTTTATGTTTTGACGTACTTATTATATTGCTTGAATTGTTTTAAATGGGGATTTTTCTAAAAATTTAAATGAAGGTTTTTCCAAAATAGATTAACAAATGGATTTCATAACAAACTTTTACAAATATTTTAACTCGAAAATTTTCTTTCGAATTATCAACGATATTTTCAAAAGTCACGGTTTTATAAGACTACTAGTTCAAATTATCGATTTATCAATCAACCTTCGAGATTAGTTGTATTTTATCAAATATTTCAAATCAAACTTGTTTTTCTTGATTATAACAAAATAATACCTATTTTAGTACGAATTAAAAGGATTTTACACGTTTTCTCATGTGACAAGTCAGATCCGGTCATAATGCATGGGTTGGGTTTGGGGCGTTACAGGCCGTGTATTTCGTGGCTTAGACCGTGTTCGAAATTATTGAGGAGGCACGGCCCTGTGGTCTTGGGCCCAGGCCGTGTTGATTTTGTGCTTTGGCCCATTTGGCTCGTTTTAAGCCCGTTTCTTATTCTTTTCATCCTCTGGTGCTTTCCTGAGTATAAAACATGAAAAGAAAGGATTAAGAGCACCTTTTTACATAAATCAAAGGATAAATCATCCAAAAGTATGCTAAATGTGGGATTAAAATATGTTACTTTTATGGTTCATCACCCATTCGTGAACACCTTTATATAAAGCCAGTCTAGACTATGAGGTCAGAAGATAAGTAGTTCTTGTTGACTCGTTATGTTAGTGGAAGATCGGAAGATCCTACTAGGGTAATGACTAGTTGGTTGATGAGGAACCTGAGATGACAGTTTTTGGAAGATCCTGCTAGTTGGTTGATCACCCATCCTCAGATTTGACTCACTTTGTTTATCTCTACCTCTCACAACTTTAATTTCTTTTTATGTTATTTTATTTTATTATTTTACAAACCCTAAACATATTTCTTATTTTACTCTTGTACTATAGTTGACTTAAAGTATTAATTAGATCTTTAATGGTTGAGGTTAAGATTGATTTAGTACTCGCCTCCCTTGGGTATGATCCTCGGAGTACTCACCTAATTCGTTGTAAAATCTATATTACAACTCGACCTGTATACTTGCGGATGCCGCCTCATAACTTTCTATTTTATTGCAGTTTTTACATTTTGGACGTTAGTACATTCGGAGGCGGTCAGTTTGCTACTCTTTAAGTTTTCTTGAATAAAAATCTCAAATTTCACATTTCTCTCCAGTTTTACTTTAATGGTTGTTTTGTTTTCCGTGTCCATTTCTTTTACTTTGAGCATGAGTAGCTAAACCTCTAGGGAGGTTGGTTGATAGAGATGTGGGTAAACTAAAATCTTTGGACAAATGACTAAATCATAATAAATTATTCTAAATTGAATAGACCTTAGAACTTAGGTAGTGACGCCCCTAAGAGAATATCTAGGTAAGTGAGACCGGAAGGTAATGTTGTCGTGAACTGGTTCATTAGTCCCGGGCTAGCTAATGAGATGGGAAGATAAATCGTAGCTAATTCATTTAAGTCGGTAAAATTGAGATTGGAAGATAAATTGGAGTCACTTAGTAATTTACACGATTTAAGACCCTTATTCGAGGATAGGTGAACCAAATCAAAGTAAATTGACCACCATTAGTTATTTATTGGATAGTCCCTTAGTTTTACATTCTTTGCAATTTAGTCCTTAGAGTAGCATATCTAATTTTCGAGAAATATTTTCTTGTTATGAATTGTTGTACTATAAAATCGTAGTAGTGGTCACTTAGACTATACTGTGTATGCTAGTTACTTCTCAATCGTCATCTTTTTTAGGTTCGACCCCTTGGAACACTTCATGCTCCATTGGAACTATAAATATTACAACTGACTTATACGTTTGCAGTAAAACCAGGCTTTAAAAAATTGTTTTCTAATTTCGTAGGTTTAATACGCACATGTGAAGCCGGTCAACTGCCTCGTGTTTACAATCCTGATGGACTCTATATGCTACCATAATCGAGCTATGCTCTTACACAATATATCCCATGTTTAACGTCCTTGCGGACTACTCCATGCTTACTGTCCCGGTAGACTATACTAGTTGCCATAGTCGAGCCATGGTCTTAAGTTTTCTTGCATAAAAATCTCAACTTTCACATTTTTCTCAAGCTTTACTTTAATGACTGCTTTGTTTTCAATTTCCATGTCTATTTCTTTTATTTTGAGCATGAGTTGTTAAACCTAAAGGAAGATTGGTTGATGGAGATGTGGGCAAACTAAAACCTTTGGACAAAGGAATAAATCAAATGCACCTTAGAACGTAGATAGTGACTCCTCTAAGGGAATATCCACGCAAGTGAGACCAGAAGGTAATGTTTTCGTGCACCAGTTCATTAGTCCCGGATTAACCGGTGAGATCGGAAGATAAATCGTAGATAATTCATCTAAGTCGAAAAATTTGATATCAGAAGATAAAATGGAGCCATGTTGTAATTTACGTGATTTAGGTCCTTTGTTTGAGGATCAGTGAACCACATCGAAGTCAACCAACCACCATTAGTTATTTATTGGATAGTCCCTATCTTTTATATTTTTTGCAATTTAGTCCTTAGAGTAGCATAGCCACTTAGACTCTATTGTGTATGTTAGTCATTGCTCAATAGCCATCTCCTTTGGGTTTAACCCCTTGGAATAATTCGTTTTCTATCGGAACTATAAATATTACAAATGACCTATACGATTGTAGTAAAACCCGGCTTTAAAAAATTATTTTATAAGTTATTTTCTTTAATGCGCACATGCGAAGCCGGTCAACAACTCCGTATTTACTATCTCGGTGGACTTCATATGCTGCTATAGTCGAGCTATGATCTTACCCAATATACCCCATGTTTAACGTCCTAGCAGACTACCCTGTGTTTACTGTCCCAACGAACTATACTAGTTGTCATAGCCGAGCCATGGTATTAAGTTTCTACTCTTTAAGTTTTCTTCCATAAAAATCTCAGGTTTCACATATTTCTTAAGCTTTACTTTAATAGTTACTTTGTTTTCCATTTCCATGTCCATTTCTATTTCTTTGAGCATGAGTAGTTAAACCTTAAGGAAGGTTGGTTAATGGAGATGTGGGTGAAATAAAACCTTTGGACAAAGGACTAAATTGAATAAACCTTAGAACATAGGTAGTGACACCCATAAATGAATATCTAGACAAGTGAGACCAGAAGGTAATCTTGTCATGCACTCGTTTATTAGTCTCAGATTAATTAGTGAGATCGGAAGATAAATCGCAACTAATTCGTCTAAGTCGGTAAAATTGAGATTGAAAGATAAAATGGATACCCCCATTAGTCCTTTGTTTGAGGATCGGTGAACCACATCGAATTCAACCAACCACCATTAGTTATTTATTTGATACCCCCTTATTTTTACATTATTTGCAATTAAGTCCTCAGAGTAGCACATCTAATTTTCTTGCAATATTTTCTTATTATGAATTGTCGTACTATAAAATTGTAGTAGAAGCCACTTAGACTCTATTGTGTATACTAGTTATTTCTCAATCACCATCTCCTTTGGGTTTGACCCCTTGCAATACTTTGTGTTCCATCGGAACTATAAATATTACAGTTGACCTATACGCTTGTTGTAAAACCAGGCTTTAATTTTTTTTATAAGTTTGTTATTTTAATGCGCAGATACAAAGCTGGTCAACTACCACGTGTTTATTATCCTGGCGGACTCCATATGCTGCCATAACTGAACTATGGTCTTACACAATATACCCTATGTTTAACATCTTGGTGGACTACTTCGTGCTTACTATCTCAGCAAACTACCTCGTATTTACTATCTCGGTGGACTATACTGGTTGCCATAGAAGAGCCATGGTATTAAGTTTTCTTCTCTTTAAGTTTTCTTACATAAAACTCTCAACATTCATATTTTCTCAAGCTTTACTTTAATAGCTGCTTTGTTTTCCATTTCTATGTCCATTTCTTTTACTTTGAGCATGAGTAGCTAAACTTCAAGGAAGGTTGGTTGATGGATATGTGGGTAAACTAAAATATTTGGACAAAGGACTAAATCAAATAGACCTTAAGACTTAGGCAAGTGAGACTAGAAGGTAATCTTTTCGTGCACCCGTTCATTAGTACCAGATTAACTGGTGAGATTGGAAGATAAAATCGTAGCTAATTCGTCCAATTCGGTAAAATTAAGATTGGAAGATAAAATGGAGTCACTTAGTAATTTACACGATTTAAGTCCCTTGTTTGAGGATCGGTGAAACACATCGAATTCAACCAACCACCATTAGTTATTTATTATATAGTCCTTTAGTTTTACATTATTTTCAATTTAGTCCTTAGAGTAGCATATCTAATATTCTTGCAATATTTTCTTGTTATGAATTGTCATACTATAAAATTGTAATAGAAGCCACTTAGACTCTATTGTGTATGCTAGTTATTGCTCAATGTCCATCTTCTTTGGGATCAACCCCTTGGGATACTTTGTGTTCTATCGGAACTATAAATATTACAAATGACTTATATGCTTGCAGTATAACCAGGCTTTACAAAAAAATTTTATAAGTTTGTTGTTTTAATGCGCACATGCGAAGTTGGTCAACTACCCCGTGCTTACTATCATGGCGGACTCCATCTGTTGCCATAGTCGAGCTATGGTTTTATACAATATACCCCATGTTTAACGTCTTGGCGAACTACTCTGTGCTTACTGTCCCGACAAACGTATTTATTGTCCCAATGGACTATACTGGTTGCCATAGTAGAGCCATGGTTTTCTTGCATAAAAATCTCAACTTTCACATTTTTATTAAGCTTTACTTTAATGGTTGCTTTTTTTTTTCCATTCTATCCTTTTCTTTAACTTTAAACATGAGTAGCTAAACCTCAAAAAAGGTTGGTTGATGGATATGTGGGTAAACTAAAACCTTTGGACAAAGGACTAAATCGAATAGACCTTAGAACTTAGGTAGTGACGCCCCTAAGGGAATATCTAGGCAAGTGAGACCGAAAGGTAATCTTGTCATGCACCCGTTCATTAGTCCCAGATTAACTGGTGAGATCGAAAGATAAATCATAGATAATTTGTCTAAGTCGATAAAATTGAGATCGGAAGAAAAAATGGAGCCACTTAGTAATTTACGCAATTTAAGTCCCTTGTTTGAGGATCGGTGAACCACATTGAAGTCAACTAACCACCATTAGTTATTTATTGTATATTCCATTAGTTTTACATTCTTTACAATTTAGTCCTTAGAGTATCATATCTATTTTTCTTGCAATATTTTATTGTTATGAAATGCAGTACTATAAAATTGTATTAGTAGCCACTTAGTCTCAATTGTGTATGCTAGTTATTGTGCAATCGCCATCTACTTTGGGTTCAACCCCTTGGAATACTTTGTGTTCCATCGGAACTATAAATATTACAACTGACCTATACGCTTGCAGTAAAATTGAACTTTAAAAAATTATTTTATAAGTTTGTTGTTTTAATGCGCACATGAGAAGCCGGTCAACTACCCCGTGTTTCTTATCCTAGCAGACTCCATATGTTGCCATAGTTGAACTATGGTCTTACACAATATACCCCAATTTTAACGTCCTAGCAGACTACTCTGTGCTTACTGTCCCGGCAGACTATACTGGTTGTCATAATTGAGCCATGGTCTTAAGTTTTCTTCTTTGTAACACCCCAAAATAAGGCCTAGGAGTTTTAAGGGTATTTTAGGAATTTTAGCCTTGGAGTGTTCGAAATTTTGTGACATAGTTTATCGGTAATATTTTTTACTATGGTTTTTAGAAAATTAAATCAATTTCTGAAAATGAGTTTAAAATACCTTTAATTTTGAAAATAGGACTTATTTGTAAAAGAGTCAAAATTGTGAGTTTTTAATAAGCAATTAGACCAAAATTTGTGTTTGCCATCCCTTGATTCTCCCTTGTCATTTCAATCAATTTTGAACTCCAATTCTTAATCCTCTTTTATTTCTATCACCCTTGAACTTTAAACCTCTATAAAAGACCAAGAAAAACACCCAAAAATACCATAGTTCCTCCATTGCCAAGCTTCGGGTCAAACACATAGATTTTCTTCATCTAAGGTAACAGTAGCTTCTAATTAGTTTTAAAAGTTATTTAATCTTTAAAACCAAGTTTTTAGCCGTTAAATCACGTGTTTTAAATAAAAGTCAAAAATCGGGTCTTTAATGGTGAATTTTGGGTTTGCGGATAAAAATATGGTTTCAAAGTATTTTTCAACTTGTTTTAACATGATTAGGAGGCTTCTAAACTTACTTTGAAGTTTCATTAAAGATTTCTTGAGGTTTAATGAAGTTTCAGAAAATAGTCATAAAACATGTCCAAAAAGTCGATATATTGAATTGAGTAATTTTGTGTAGTTTAAAGGTTGAGAATTAGTCGTAGGCAAATTATAAGATGAATGAAATTGGTTTTAGGTGAAAAGATTAAGTATAGATTGGGATATTCGAATTTAAAGTTTGTTATGTTATAAGTTTTGGTTACATGAGAACTTAGTTTAAGGTTATGTTTTGTATGATTGTAATGAGTCCTTGGCTGATTTTTTGATGTATTGTTGTGTGACTTTGTTGTATTGAAGTTACAGATTTGATAGAACTTTCTACGAGTAGAGATAAAGGCAAGGAAAAGCTAGTTTGAGCTTTCAGCTTTTCGGCAAAAGTGTAATTGGTGTGTGTTTGGAATAATTGCTTGTGGACTTGATTCAATGCAATATTTGGGAATTTAGTAGTAGCCTAAACCCCTACTCTAAATTCTGAGTGTAATTTTTCTGATACCTATGTTATCTTGTGAATAAAGTGCTTATGTGTTTGTGAATTTTTGAATTGAGATGAGATGCTATAGCATGTGATATGTGGTTATGATAACCGTTGTGAAAATGCTAATGTGTACATGTTATGTATATGTTAAATGTTAGTAACAATGTTTTTCTAAAGATGCAAATATGCAATGATTGTGCATGGATAATCGATAAGTGATATGTGTTTGATTTTGGATATTTTGGCATTGTGATTATTGAAAACGTTGGATATAGTTGGCATGCCATAGGATTGTGAGTATTCACCTATATGTATAGTGATTTTGGGCGTTGAGGCTTTGGGACATGTTGGGAAATAAGGGAATGTGAGCTAAGCTCCATTCCACGAGACATGTGAGGGGAAATAAGGAGAGTGTTAGCTTTATGCTTCACTTTTGGGACATGTTTGACTCTATGAGTCTATGTGGTGTGTTTGAGATCCGTGTATCCAATGAGTGATGATAGAGCTCACTTTTATGTTTGATAGCTCAAGTGCCAAATTATCTTAAAATGTATATATGTATAATGTGATATATGCCTAAATGAGTATGTAACCATAATGCAATTTATCTATAAATATGTTTTGAATATTGTGATATATGCTTGAATGTTAGGTAATTATATGTGTAATAGGATATATGCTTAAAAGTGAATATGTTAACCATGTAAAGGAACTAATAATAATGCACAAGTAGTATATTATGACACTAAAGCTGGAACTGTTAAAGTTATGCTATATGGTTGTTTCGTTAATACTTGGTGAACTGTTTGCATGGTAGTTCTTCTAGGCATTCACTGAGCTTGTTAAGCTCACCCGCTCCCTTCTTAAACTTTGCAGATTAGTTGCGTGTTGGTGTGAGTGGTGTGGATTTCTGAGGGGTGATCCAAGCAAGTCATTTTACGTTATTCATAGGTGTTTATTCTTTGGTTATGTTTTGGGAATAAGGCAATGTGGTAGACTCATTATTTCCCTGTTGATTTCTAGACATTATATTGGTTTTTGGTTCAGTTTTTAAGGATTACATGTTATTGTTATGCTTGGGTCCATGAACATGAGAATGTATTGATGTTACTTGCTCGAACATAGTTTTGCGATATTGAACTGTTAATTAGGCCGTTGAATGATTATTTGTTGAAGTAATTGATGTATGATGTTTAGAAACTAAATTGGAATGGGTTAGTTACTTATATATGCTGCATTTCTTGGGTCTGGAGTAGAGGTATCGATATTTGTATGTTAAAAATGATGCCTCCGTGTTTTGAAACGTGTAGGAAGTCAGAATAGAGATTTGGTATTGATACCTTTTCTCGAGTATCGATACTCAGGGTAAATTTATCGATACTACATGACAGGTACTAATAATTTTCGAGACTTTGGGATTTAGTCGAGAAACAGAATGCAAGTTTGGTATCATTTTTTCATGTGGTATCGATACCACACAGAGAAAATATCGATACCTTAGTGTCAGTATCGATACTTACGGACCTGGTTTGAGAATTTTTCTAAATGGACCCTGTGCATGTTAATACTCGTTTTTAAGACTGTTTATGGTATGTTTTGCATGTAATAATGTTAATTAACCAATTAAGTGACCTGAAACTTACAAGCATATTATAATAAACGATGTTTTGCTTAGAATAAGCTTTCCACTTGTTATGAGTGAGATGAGGCGGTGGTGTGGCATCCCATATTCGGGCTTGACAACCAGGCCGGGTATAGGGTGTTACATTCTCTTTAACTTTTCTTGCATAAAAATCTCAACTTTCACATTTTTCTTAAGCTTTACTTTAATGGTTGCTTTGTTTTTCATTCCCATGTCCATTTCTTTTACTTTGAGCATGAGTAGCTAAACCACAAAGAAGGTTGGTTGATGGAGATGTGAGTAAACTAAAACCTTTGGACAAAGGACTAAATCGAATAGACCTTAGAGCTTAGGTAGTGACGCCCCTAAGGGAATATCTAGGCAAGTGAGACAGGAAGGTAATCTTGTTATGCACTCGTTCATTAGTCCCAAATTAACTGGTGAGATCAGAAGATAAATTGTAGATAATTCGTCTAAATCGGTAAAATTTCCATCGGAAGAAAAATGGCCACTTAGTAATTTACGTGATTTAAGTCCCTTGTTCAAGGATCGGTGAACCACATCGAAGTCAACCAACCTCCATTATTTATTTATTGGGTAGTCCCTTAGTTTTACATTATTTTCAATTTAGTCCTTAGAGTAGCATATCTAATTTTCTTGTTATAAATTATCTTACTATGAAATTGTATTAGTAGGCATTTAGACTCTATTGTGTATGCTAGTTATTTCTCAACCGCCATCTACTTTGGGTTCGACCCCTTGAAATACTTCGTGTTCCATCAGAACTATAAATATTAGAATTGACCTATATGTTTGCTGTAAAATCAGGCTTTAAAAAATTGTTTTATAATTTCTTTATTTTAATACGCACATGCACAGCCAGTCAACTACCCCGTGTTTACTATCACGGTGGTCTATATGCTGTTATAGTCGAGCTATGGTGTTACGTAATATACCACATGTTTAATGTCTTAGCGGACGACTCCATGCTTACTATCTCAACAGACTACCCTGTTTTTACTGTCTCGGTGAACTATACTGGTTGCCATAACCAAGCCCTGGTCTTACATGTTATACCTCTTTTGATGTCTCACCCTTAAGACCTTACCACCGTCGCAATGTCACCCCATAGAGCCAACTAACCATAATCGATATGTTTGTCTATGGAACCTAATAATCGTCGTTACGGTTCCGCCCTAAAATACCGGTCGATATGTAACACCCCTAACCCAAGACCGTCGCCAGAATAGGGTTAAGAGGCGTTACCGATCAATTGGAACATTTCACAATCAATTCTCAACACAAAGTCAATCATCATTAAAGCATATCATAACATAATCGTAAAGTCTCTTATTGAGGTCCTTGAGACCTCAAACACATGCTAGAAAGGGATCGGGACTAAACCGAATACTAATGAAAGTTTTCAAAATTTCAAATATTCTCCAACACTGTTGAGGTCACACACCCGTGCAATCAGGCCGTGTGCCTCACACGGTCACCATACACACACATGTGTCCAGGCCGTGCCAAAACAGGGCATGTATCCTGACTCTTTCACACGGCCACCAGGCACGCCCGTGTTCTAGGGCCGTGTACTCTTAGGCAATATACTGACTAATTCACACGGCTACTAGCCACGCCCGTGTACCATAACCGTGTAGGCAAAACAGGCCATTGCAATACCAATTTGCCACCCATACAAGGGTTTATCAACAAGCTGCATAACAAGGCTATTTCATGCTTTCAAATGCACTCAAACATGCCATTTCATGCACTCATTAATCAACAACATTACCATCTACTTCCATACATAATATCATCATAACCAAGTCCATTCAAAGAGACAATTATACATCTCAAAACATATATAATTCAAGTATTATATAGTCCATACCAAAACTCATCTTTTAACCCCCTCTTTCATCATGCACAAAGTCATGAAACACACCACATTCATAACTCATTCACAAATTCAATATTATCTCACTTCCAAGCCAAATCACATGGCAAGGATTAAACATCACAAATCATACCATAACCTCTAGCCTATACATGCCATATTTAATCTATATAAATCTTTCCAAAAGTACCCAAAATAGATTGCCGATAGTGTGATTGATATGCTGGCGATCCTCGAATCCGAGCTAGCTTTAATCGACACCGCAGCGTAGAAACAAATCACACAAGAAGCTTTCCAAAGCTTAGTAAGTTAAGTAACATAACACATTTAAATCAAACAAAACACCACATAGTTTATTTCACATATACATATATATCATACCATCCAAAACTAAAATGCTCATTTAACATTTCATAATCTCATTCATAGATTCATCAACCACATAGGTTCCGAGCGTACCTTAGCCAACACCTAGTAATCAATTACATTTGCTACTCAATACTCACTTTTCCCTTTCGATCAACTTCCGTCTCTTCTTCGATTCAATCGCACACTTAGTGCCCAGATATTTAACCGAAGCTTAATTAACATCGCACACATAGTGCATTTATATCAAACCACTCTTCAATCGGTATCGCACACACAGTGCCAACCACAAAGTTGAAGTTTATATTATTTCGCACACACAGTGCTAATCATTTCGATCACGTTTCCGAATACGCACACTTAGTGCCACATAACTCAAAATCAAACTCTCACATAGCATCCACATTTCAATATCATTATAACATTCATTTCATAGCATTTAACATAACTAAATACTCGTATTATGTCCGAACTTACCTCGGACGTTGAACTATCGAAACGGTCGATCAATCGAGCACTTTATCTTTGCCTCGATCTCGATCCGAACCTCTCCTCTCTTGGTCTATACACATTCAAATTCAATCCATTCAATTACCAAATCATTCATTTTAGTCCAAACACACATATTTAGGGCATTTTACATAAAGGCCCTCACATTTTCACATTTCGACACTTTAGTCCCTAATTCACAAAATCATCAAATTCACATAATTTCTTTCCACACAAGCCTAGCCGAATTTTCCTTGTGTTCATACAAGCCCACATATTTCATTTATTTCACATTTTAATCCTTCAATTTCACATTTTCTCAATTAAGCCTAAAATGCTCAATTTCACTAAAAATCCCAATACAAACTATGTTAACCCAACACCAAGTTTTCATATTTCACTATCAACTAGCACATAGCTCAAGCATTCATCAATGGCTCATCACAAAAACATCATCAATTCACAAAATTACAACATGGGTTAGCTAGAGCACAAAGCAACGATTACGAAAGCGTAGAAATTTACGAAAACTGAGCTCAAACATACCTTAAATCAAGCTCCAAACTAGCCGAAACCTTCAAAGCTCTTAAGCCTTTCTTTTTCTTCTAATTTTGGTGGATGAACACCATTAAAATGTCACCATTATGTCTTTATTTTATTATAATAACATTGTTTATTCATTTACTTATTTATCCATTATTAAGCATATAAAACATATATACACTAAGGTTATTTTTGTCCATTGTCACCCACTATCACTAATAATGGTCAAATTGCATCTTAAAGCCTCCATATTAAAAAGAAAACCACAATTAAGCTCTTTTAAATCAGCACACAGCTTTTGCATTTTATGCGATTAGATCCTTTTTTCTTAATTCGGCACACAGTCGATAAAATTATCACACAGAATTTTCACACAGGCTATTTCACATATAATCAACACCAAAAATAATATTAAAATATTATTTTGACCTCGAATTTGAGGTCACGAAACCACTGTTCCGACTAGGGTCTAAACCGGGCTGTTACACGATATCATTCCATTTCTTAATTAACCTTGATGCTCGAACACCGAAGAGTCCCCTCTACAAGGCCCTTAGCTTCGCACATCACGGTTTGCACTCAATAACCCCGTATAGTGATATCTTAACAAAATTTCATTTTCGTATTAATTCGTACATTTCTCCAGTTCATCATAACTACCTTGATGCTTGAACACCGAAGTGTCCCCTCCACAAGGCCTAGAGCTTCGCACATTACAGTTTGCATCAGCACCACCATATGGTGGTATATATAATCACCATTTTCAAATCCTAACTTCATCTAACCCGATGATATTTCCCCTCCATACTCCACAATATATGTAAACGTGCATCACATGCAATTCATAAACATTTTATTATAGAGTTCAATACTTTTCAAGCATAAAATCATAATCATTTCATACATACTGACACACTTGCGGATACTCATAAACCTACTCATCCATGCATAACAAGTATTTGCAACCAGCAGAGATTATACATAATTCCAGCAATGGAGTACAGAAACTTGCATTGCTTTCTTATCATTGAAAGCTTAGCTTTTCCAAACGCCAGAGTCTCCTTTTTCCTGAAAGCTAAGCATAACAACCATTTATCGATTAAACGAAAGGTGTTCAACCCTTAAAACCCAGAATCCATATTTATTTAGAAGCTTTTAAGAATTCTGACTATATTTCTCTCTTTCATTGGCAACTACAAAGAGGTAAGGAAACTTACCAGTTCCCCAATTTCCCTACTACCAGACTTTAATTCACATGACTACTGCAACATGTAGAGCTTCCTTTATCTATATCTTATTATTCTTTAGAGCGACTGAAGAAGATGATTTTATGGAGAGATAAATTGGTAGACAAAATTGAAAAAAAAAATTGTATCCACATACACCTATTTATATACTCCTCTGGAAAGATCTTCGCCGACCATCACAACCGTTCATTCTTAAACATATTGTCTCCCATTATGGAACCATTTGGCTCCCAACTAACTAAACCAGAATTGAAGTCCAACTAGTCACAATTAAGTCATTAAAATTTCTGAATTTCCTGGTGGAGTTCGATAATTTGCTAATCCTTTCAATTTAGTCCTAACCTTCCTTAAATATTTGGTCAATAGAGATAACCGGGTGTTAAAACTCCCCCACCCTTAAAGAAAATTTGTAACACCCCCTAACCCTTATCCGCCACCAGAACAGGATTATGGAGCATTACTAAAAATTTCAGATCAAATACGTACATTACACAACCAACTAGCATGCACATCAAAAATAACCACATTGTCCCTTTTCATGAGCCCTCGAGGCCCAAAATACGTATTAGAAACAAATCGAGACTAATTGGAACAATCAAGGAAATTTTTCGTGAAATTTTCAATTTTTTTCCTAGAAACAGGGCACACACGCCCGTGTGAATCTGGGATACGCCCGTGTGGTCTTGGGACACACCCGTTTCTCAAACCGTGTCCTACCCGTGTAACTCTCTAACTTGGGTCACACGGCCGGCCACACACCCGTATGCTAGGCCGTGTGCCTCACACGGCTGATACACACGCCTGTGTCTCTGCCCGTGTGTAAATTCCTGGGCATTCTGTTTTGAAAATTTTAAGTAGCAGGGGACACACGGCCAATTCACACGCCCATGTGTTAGCCGTGTATCTCACACGGTCTAGTCACACGCCCGTGTGTCTGGCCGTGTGGACTCAATATAAGCCTTAAACATTAAGGTTACCATTCCCTACAATCTTACACATCAAGCAACTCAAAACCATTTATTCAACCAATTTAAAACTCAGTTAAACACACTCTAAACATGTCAAAATAGACATCTAAGTACCTAACCAATGTACCTTCATAGACACTCTACCTAATTTATTCAAACACGTATGTGTAAATTTTTACTAAATAATCTTCTTGAAACCAATTATCATTATACCTATATGTTCACACATAACCAATATGATTTTATGCACCTTTTATGTTTATTCGACTACTAATTTACCTCTCATCATTCAATCATATCAACATTTTAAGGCAATCATACAAACACCACAATACCAAACACCAGCCAAATACATGACTAATTTTAACAAAACACTTATAGACTAACCTTTAGTAAAAATAACATATACATGCCATTATAACCAGAATCAAGTCATCAATAATTACCAATAAAACCAATGGATAGTGTGATATAGCTCCGATAAGCTTCCAACCCATTCGAGCTTCCGATAATCTGTAAGGTATATAAATTAAACAAATACGTAAGCAATGATTGCTTAGTAAGCTCGTATAGTCTTTAATCATACTAATTTATTTCAATTATAAAACTTTACATATAAAAAATAATCCAATATTGTTACTGTAATACTCATAAACTATTCTCACTAATTCACAAGGTGAACTAATCCATAGTATCACACATAGACTATATCCTCAAGCTTAGTAAAATTTTATATAACTTTAATTCTTCCACACTTATTTCATATGCATATCATACAAGTCATATCCATATTATTCAGCCACGGTTACAAATTAATGCATTTAACCAAGCCTTATTCTAATTGGACACATAATAAATCGTTCCATAAGAAATTGCATAATCTAAACCTTACCATTCCTTCATGAACACTAACTTATTTTCATTTAAATACTTACCATTTTAATGCATCAAATAAATAAACAAATTACTATTTAGCTAATAGCTTGTCACTTGCCTAAACATCAAGCAACAATAATAGTTAGCGTACTTGCACATCTTACATATAAATTTAATATTGATAAACTTATTTTCTCGACATGTTACCATATACATGCTTTCCTTGTATCAACATAATCAAAGATAATCACATATTTACATGTCACTTTTTAATATTTTAAGTAAATACCATTTCCATGTCACGTTTCAATATATCATGTAAATATCATTTCCAAGTATTTCAAGTATATACCGGTAATAATCATAAGTCTTTCAATATTAATTCATAAATATTTACAGAATCACTCATAGTACATCCAATTCTTATTAATTTGTTATCTTAAATGGCTTTTCACAATTTGTTTCACATTTCATTACACAATTGCAATATCCATTCCATAGTCATTTCTTGAGTATATAACTCATATATTCCATATATCTGTAATATATTTCACATTCTATTTTCAATTCACTATTTCACTTCCATTTCTCATACCATACCATTTCAATATCAATTCTAAAACTTTATTATTCATTTACCCCTATTAACACGACTTGGACTCGAACGGATACACGGATCCAACCAAAATACACCAGTTTGGCACCTAGTGCCTCATCAGATAATTCAAAGTAATAGTTTGACACCCAGTGTCTCATCGGCTATGCCGAAGTAATTTGGTACCCAGTACCTCATCGAATTTATCCGAAGTAACAATTTGACACCCAGTGTCTCATTGACTCAAAGTCGAAGTAATCCCTAAACACTTCCAATCCTATGGCATGTCAACTATATCCGACTCAGCCCAATACAGTTAATAGGGTTTAAAATCACTTTTCAATTTCAACCAATATTCATTTTAATTCAATGATCACAAATCCTCAAGAATTCAACTCAATATCATAATATCAAATACTCATCTCATTCCACTTATCATACACATTAAATAATAATTACAACAATTAATATTTTATGACCATCATTTTTATGAATTTCGTGTATATTTATTTCGGTAACAATTCATAATCATAAATATACATAATTACTAGGCAAGTTCATATACATAATTTTCCATATCTCTAACCAAGTCTTTCCAAATCAGAGAACGACTTACGGATATGAGTACATCATTTTCTTTGTGCCATAGTTCAACTATGGTCTTACACATACATTGCCATGGCCCGGCCATGGTCTTACATTTGTAGTGCCATAACCCAGTTATGGTCTTTTCATTAAAATGCCATAGCTCAGCTATGGTCTTACATTTAAACATTGCCATGGTTCAACCATGGTCTTATCTGTCAATTCATCCTTTGCACTGAACGACTGTACTCAATCCGGCGTTCCATTCTTTTCGATCATTTCAATTCAATTTCATAGTTTCAACAATAATTTTTTTTAACTATAAAAATAAATAAATATATATTACCATTCATAAATTTAACACATAAGCATTAAGGTTTAACCATACGAACTTACCTGGGGTAAATTGAGGAAGTTGTAGTAATTTAGGGACTATTCGGCTAATTTCTTTTTTTCACGTTTGTCTTCAGATTCTTGATCTATAAAATAAAATTATTCATTCATTAGCATCTAATTCAATTCTAATTCATTTTACAATTTATACCCTTCAATTTTTTAAATTACACATTTACCTCAAATTTTATAGTTTTTATAATTTAGTCCATTATCAATTATCCTATTAATTGAGCTAGTTTTTCTCAATTGACAATTTACCTAATTATTTTAGGCTACCATACAGCCATTAATATTCAGAATTTTAATACCAAACCCTAATTCTTAACCTTTCACAATTTGGTCCTAAAATCAATATCTATCAAAATTACTAAATAAAATCATCACATAACAAAATTAGAGCTTCAATTCCATGTTAATTCATCATAAACATCCAGCACTCATCAATGGTAACTTTAAAAATTACCCATGAAATCAAAAACTAATGAATTAGATAGTTGGACCTAATTGCAAAAGTCTTAAAAACACAAAAATTTCAAGAAATAAACAAAAATTGAACTTACATGTAGTGAAATATGAAACCCAGCTTCTTAAAAGTTCTTCCATGGTGTTTTCAGCTGAGAATTTGGAAGAAATCTCAAGATATTCAATTACATCCCGTTTTTTAACTATTAAATTTTATGTCATTTCCAATTTTACCCCTTGTTCACACTAGTTTTGTTGTTTTCTTATGCACACATGCTTTCCAAGCTCTATAATGAAGGTATAATTGCCTTTTTGATCCTCCCTTATTTATCACTTATGTTATTTAATCACTACTCCTTTAATTAGCAAGTTTTGCACCTTTTTCAATTTAGTCCTTTTTACTAAATTAACTATCCAAACATTAAAATTTCCTAACGAAACTTTAATACTAACTCAATGACACTCCTTAAATATTTATAAAAATATTTAAGGCTCAGTTTATAAAATCGAGGTCTCGATACCTCGTTTCTGAAACTAATTAACCCAATAATTCTTTTAAAACACAAAATTCACTAATTCAAAAATATTTCTAAAATCACACTTAACTCATAAATAATGATTAATAAAAATTTTCAAACTCACTCGTCGAATTTAGTGATCTCGAATCACTGTTTCCAACACCACTGAAAGTTGGGCTGTTACAAAATTTCATCCTCGAAATTTCCTCTTTTACCTTGATTTAGGGCAACCTTCAAACAGATTTCCCCTTTTTGCTTGATAATCCTTTGCATACCTAGAGGTGGACTCCTCTACTATCTCCAATTATCTTAACGTTTCCCTAACACTTATAGTTTCATCCTAAAGTTATTCCACTCAAACTGTGGCTCCATCCTTATTCTATATAAGGGAGTTAACTACACAAGGACTATTTCATAATCACTTTGGTAGATTCTTACTTGCACCATCAACCAAGCGTTTTGCTCTGCAAAATACTAGCAAGAGATTTCTGGATTAACTTGGGTTATATGGCAGTACTCGAATAAGGTTTAACTCTGGCGGACATTCCCACCTTTCTGGTTATCGAGGGTTTTAAGGAAAACCCTCTCCGACTCGACAAGTGTCAAATACAGATTTGAGAATTTCAATCGTTTACTTCAAATTAACAAAACTTCTCTTAGAAGTTTGTCTACTTAAATCAAGACGTTGGGAGGGGAGGCCTTTCATCTGAAATTACTCTTCAACTCCTTATTGACTCAGTTTCCTTCTAAATCCCTAGTTTCTCTCTTGGCCTTCTCTAATTTCATTATTTGGGCTCATATTCCTCCCTTTGACCTCTTCTCAGTAAGTTTTCTAGGTAATTTTTTTTAAGTCTTTTCTATTTCTTTCATTATGCCCTTTCCCCACCAAAATGGTCAGAATCAAACACAGTTGTTGCTAGGGTAGTAGCCATTATGGCAGTGGTTGGAGAGGTTGGGGGTGACAAAGAGGGAGATGGGGCTAGACACAGTGGCCGCTGGATAAATAGCCCAGTGGAGACCCCTTTCTTCCAGTGCTCAATAACACTGGAAGAGATGGTCCGGTTTCTGAATGTCATAAGGTTATAACTGTCAAACTTTGCCTATGAATTTAGCTTATTTCAAGGTGAATCTCGGTAAAGTGACAACTCCGACAACGTTATTCTTCCCTTGTATTTATTTGAAGTTGGGTTTCATCTCCCACTTCATCCCTTCTTTTATATCGTTCTTAACGAGTATAGAATTGTGCTGGGGCAACTTGCCAGCTTATCTTGGTAGACCCTGGTTTCCTACTTTATCGACTGTAACTTGAAGGGTGAGCCACCCTTCCTTAGTATTTTCCAGCGAATTTATCAGTTAAAAGTAACCACCTAAGGGTCTTCTGCTAGGTTGGCCCATTTCGGTACTTATCAAGGGCGTGAGCCCATAATAAAAAATTGGGCTTCAAACCTTCACCTTAATAGAAACAAGTTCATACAGGTGAAGTGTAATCTGTGGGGTGGATTTGGGTTCCCAACCTAATGGTCTATTCCTTCCGAATCTGTTTGTACTTGCGGGCAACCTCTAGATAATGAGATAGCGGAGGATGAATTTGATCGAGTAAAGTTGGGTCGATCCCTCGTGTTGGAGAGCCTTATCACCATCAGAAACGTTTTTCATTTATGACTAGAACACCATAGCCCAAATGGTTATAGGCCCGCGAATACTACTATTGGGGTCAATCTCCAGGTCTTACACCTGTCTTACACAATGTGTCCTTGGTTTGAGACGTTTTCTTGGCTCCATTAATCATGGCCTTTGGCGAATTCTCTCCACTAATCATGGCCTTTTGCGAATTTTCTTCTTATCACAATGGTCTATGTTCCCCAAACACACCAAGCTCATTCGTTCTTGTGGCTTATCTCACCAGTCACACCGAAAACTCTACTTTATACCATGGCGTATCTCCTGGTCTATTGAACTGCGGACTTCCTACATGTGTAACCCCATGGTTTACATCTTGGCGGACTTCCCCGTGTTTATTGTCCTGGTAGACTACCCTGTGTTTACTATCCCAACGAACTCCATATGTTCTCATAGTCGAGCTATGGTCTTACACAATATACCCTGTGTTTAACGTCCTGACAGACTACCCCGTGCTTACTGTCCCGATAGACTATACTAGTTGCCATAGCCGAGCCGTGGTCTTACACGTTAGACCTTTTTTTAGGTGTTGTCCCGTAGGACCTTACCGCCGTTACAGTGTCGCCCCATAAAGCCTACTAACCGTTGTCGCGGTGTTGCTCTATGGAACCTAATAATCTTCGTTACAGTGTTGATATCATTCCATTTCTAAATTAACATTGATACTCAAACACCGAAGTGTCCCCTCTGTAAGACCCAAAGCTTCACACATCACGGTTTGTACTCAGCAACCCTGTATGGTAGTATCTTAACGAAATTCCATTTACGTATTCATTCGCTCATTCCTCCAGTTCGCCATAACTACCTTGATACTTAAACACCAAAGTGTCTCCTCCGTAAGGCCCAAAGTTTCACACATCATGGTTTGCATCAACAATACCGTATGACGGTATACAGAATCACCCCTTCTCAATCCTAACTTCATCTAACCCGATGATATTTCCCCTCCATACTCCACAATATATGTAAGCACGCATCACATGAAATTCATAAACATTTTATCATGGAGTTCGCTGCTTTTCAAGCATAAAGTCGAAACCATTTCATACATACTAACACACTTGCAGGTACTTATAAACCTACTCATCCATGCATAACAAGTATTCGCAACCACAAGAGATCATACATAATTCCAGAAATTGAGTACAGAAACTCACTGTGCTTTCTTATCTTTGACAGCTTAGCTTGTCCAAATGTCAAAGCCTCTTTTGTCCTAGTAGCTATGCATGACAACCATTTATCAGCTAAACTAAAGGTGTTCAACCCTTAAAACCCAGAATCCATAATTATTCAAGAGCTTTTAAGAGTTCTTACTATACTTCTCTCTTCAATCCACAAGTATAGAAAGGTAAGGAAACTTACCAATTCCTCAATTTCTCTACTACCATACTTTAATTCATATGATTGCTGCAACATGCAGAGCTTCCTTAAGCTATATCTTATTCTTCTTCAGAGCAACTAAAGAAGATGATGCTATGAAGAGATAAATCGATAGACAGAATTGGAAAAAAAATTATATCCACACACACTTATTTATATACTCCTTTAGCACGATCTTCATCGACCATCACAACCATTCATCCTTAAAATTTTTTTTTCCACTATGGAACCAGTCGATTCCCATCTAACTAAACCAGAATTGAAATCCAACTAGCCACAATTTAGCAATTAAAAGTTCTGAATTTCCCAGTGGAGTTCGACAATTTTCTAATCCTTTCAATTTAGTTCTAACCTTCCTTAAATCTTGGGTCAATAGAGATAACCGGGTGTTGCATTTCCAACTTGTAAATCGTCTAAATTTGTAGAAGAACTCGCATGGCCCGGTCTTCTATGAGGATGTTCTAGAAACTTTAACTTACCTTCAGCATCAAGGTCAACATTAAGCATGTGGGGTAGAGGTGCATATATTGTAAAATCTATATGGGTCCCTCCAGTATTGTCCGGACCTTTACCATTAGAACCACTCCCTTCTAGTTCGGTAGGAACTACCTCTGGTTCAAAAAATAATGCAATTTTTAAACCATCCAGCCTGGACTCCCAAATTGGATCATCATCGATTTTAGATCCCTTTTTATTTTCAACTCCATCTCCGTTCTCAACTTCCTCTTCGTTATCAACCATAGTTGCATCTCTCAGGCTGGATGTCCCTGTTGGGAAATGTGCCCTATTGTAGTAAACATGTAACTGTTTTCTATTTATTTGAATAATGAATAAATAAATAAAGTTAATTTCACATTTCACTATTATGTCTTTTGTATTTCTGTATTTCATATTTTGCATGCATAGAAAAATTGTGACAAGCAAATATTAGCTCATTGATTGTCTAAGTTTAAACTGATGATAAGTGGCATTGTAAAAACGTTTACATTGTGATAAAAACAACTTACTTTAGTAGATAATCCGAACGAGTTCGTAATCTCGTAAAAGAATAAAAGTGAGCATTTGATTCAAATATTGAGAAGGATTACCATGTCGTCTACAATTCCAATTGAGGAGATGGCTAGACTTGGCTATCAGAGCAGTTGACTCCACAGGTAGAGACATAGATGTATTCATTGGCAAAATAATATATTGGACTGGACTCAAGATGAATTAATTCTGAATCAGTTTGTGAATTAATTAACTTGTGACGTTCATGGTGTGATTTACCCAAATCCTGAGTTAGTCACTGACCATGCGTATGTAACTCATTTGCTTTGATATTAGTGGAGGCTTATGCTCTAAAGATGATCAAGTCGATAGCCAGTATGTTGGGTACATGACTTGTGTATGCCATGACTTTACTAGTAACAGTGAAATTCATAACTCAATTAAAGAGTTAACTATATCCTCTCATTGCCATTGTATGGATTGATAAATATAGAATGTGGCCACGGATTGCTTGTTCTCGAACGAGCAATTTATCACAGTCATTTGTTGACAGTGATCATATTAATCATTAAGAAGACACAATGATGAAAATGAGATAAAATAAGATTGTATTGAGTTAACGGATTTAACTCAAAGGAATCAAGGATATCTTATGAGGGTAACACACACATGACGAGGTCATTAGACAAAGCAGTTGAATGAATTGCTTTTATAAAGAGTATACAATAAGGAGTTTCCAATCGTGGTATTTCTTGTAGACTGACTCCATAATTAAGTAATTGTGAATTATCGGAACGATGCTTCTGAACATAATTGTTATTACTAGAGTCTAATTGTATATATTCGATTGGTCCCTTCGCTAGCTCAACAAAAGCTCGATCAGACTGCATTTGAATCAGAAGAAAATTCTACGACTTTGGAAATAATTTAATTGAGTTGATTTGTTCGATGTGGAATTAAATTGGGCGGTAATAAAAATTGTTCAACTAGAGAATTTGATTACAGAATTTTCTTGAAAAATTAATTTGAAAAATCTAAGTGATTTTTGGAAAAATTAATTTTGATCAAGTAATTAATAAAATTAATTAAAATTAATATGATATTGAAAATTAATTTTCAAGTCAGAAAATTGGCCTAATGGGTAATTGAACTTGAAAATTAGACCTGAGATCATAAATTGGGCTCAGGAGCCCAAAACCAAGACCCAAAAATTGGTCGAATCGGCCTGGTATGTGAAACCGGATCGACGGTCCAACTGGTGGTTGGATCGAACCAGTGGGGCCGTCATTGGCCCGGACCGAACCGATAGAAACTGACCAGCTCAGGGTGCCAGAAGCTACGACGGTTGCATTCCGATGGTCGGAAAATGATTGGCGGCGATGGTTCTTCGGTGGTTGAGCAGAAGAATAAGTACACTCCTACTGGGACTTTATTAGAGAATTTGATTTTAGATTAATTTTTTCAAAAATAATATTATTTTAATAGATTTAATATTAAATTAAATTTAATACTTATCTTAATAGTATCTTATTAATTTTATATTAAAGTGATTATCTTAATATTAAATTTAATTTAATGTTTATCTTGTAGATAAATATTCTATTAATTTAATAAGATTTAATAATAAATTTAATCTAATTATATTAATTTAATATTAAAGTGATTAAGTTTAATCATAGCTGAATTCTCTAAACTCTCCCTATATAAAGAGAGCATTGAGTCATTATTTACACACATTTGAATTCAAGAGAAAGCTGTAGAGAGAAAATTATCTAGAGAAATTATTTTAGAAAATTTCTAGAGATATTTTTTTATTTATAACTTAGCCCAAAAGTTTAGAGAAATTGTGAAATTACCCTACTGGTAATTTTTTTGAAATTTTTTTTTTGATTCGAAGCGAGCCCACACTTGGTAGACGTGAGCTTGAGGATAGCGGAGAAAACTACTTGGTTGAAGCGTTAATCCTAGACAAATCAAAAGGTACAATTTTGATTAAGTGTTTATTATTTTAGATATCACAACCAAGTTCTAGTTTTGGAAAAATTTTAAAACTCTGACTTTTTTCTAAATTTATGTTCCGCTGCTTTTTACAAACCCGATTTTCCAATAGTCCCTTCGTCGATGCAAGTTGTAGGGAATATATCATCCGTTCTTGTAAACCTTACGTTAAAACCAATATTACTTGTGGATTGCCCACCAGTGTAACTTGACGATATACCCAGATAAGTATTTCCAGCATAGAACATCAGCATTCTGAAATTGAAATCAAAAGCACTCATAGTATATTGTGTCAAGATCTCCATATTCGGGTTACCAACTAAACCCAGTTGTACGCTAAAGTTGAAATCGAAGGCTGAAACCGAGGAATGCCTTCCCATTAATGATTATGGCATTTCTTGATTGGAGCTTTTAACAACACTGTGAAACCACCACACAACCGTATGGTTGGACTTTCTTCTTATTGTTCCCGAAACAAATTTACTGGAATTGTTGTTGAATTCGAGTCACTTTCCTCGACATCGACAAACTGGGCATATAACTCTAGTATAGCATTTCCACTAAAGCAATGCCCATCGAGCATCGCCTCGACATCCATGTCGCCTTTGACCTCAACTATATCATATCTAATAGGATTCAATGACGTTAAATATCTATATTTCAAGCTCGAAATTTTCCTCCAGCTTGAAGTCGATACTTTCCTTCTAATTCTTGATCGAAACTCGTTCAATTTTATGCTTTTGGTTGAAAGCCAATTCTGTAGATTGAACTGATATAAAAACGACTTCAATATCAGTGTCACAAATTTGACCATCATAATAAATAACGGCTCTAATTCATCTACTCATTTTCACCCAAAAAAACTTGTTTCACATGTTTAAAACGAAAACATTATATAGAAAAATAAGTACTCATTATCCAAATTAAAACGACGACACTTACTTGAACTAATTTACTTTGTTGAGTTGATTTTTAAACTTCAAATTTTTAACATCAACAATGACCTTATGAAAATAATTTGGTCGAAATTTAACCATGAAAACCTCTACACAGAATGTCTTCATTTTATAGAAAATTCTACCATCGAATATGAAACATAACTTCAAAATGTCGGAAAAGATTAGACATGACAAGTCAAAAAAAGCATTTCTAACCACAAACATTTTTTTGAAAAGTTTCTAAAGATAACATTATTATATGTCACATAAAAGATTGGATGAGATGTGTATATTCTATTCCGAGATTCCCGGACTTCTGAAATTATTATCAAACAAATATTACTAATTTCAAATTTAAATTTATACTAATACATCAATAATAACACCCATCACCTTGATGTATTTCTGGTCAAATCAATTAAAGAACAATTAATTCAACAAGAAAACAAAAATCAACTAGGCAGGATATAATAAACCCTTCTATTTGATTAAAAATATGAGAAAGATCAAAGATTAAAGGTTTTTACAATCCAACAAAATTACAACTTTCTAGAACATCAAAATAATTGAGCTGTGCGCAATCCAACAAAAACCAATAACTAGGTAACTGCAGTAAAGGAAAATGAAAATGGCAGAGCAGGACGGAAGTATGCGACTACACATCACAAATTTTTAACTCTATCAGGTCCTATTCTCAACAGCCACCAATATAACAGATATTTTTGAATGACCATTGAGGGCCTGTTTGATATACTGATACAGTGATACATGATCGGCTACCAAAGGCAACTTGAGAGAAATCATCCTCTTACATGCCAAAGTCTTTTTCAGGATGGTAGCTGAAGATCGCAATGGAACCTTTTTAATCGATCTTGACAGATGAGAAAAGATAATGGACGAAATAGAATGATGTGATGAAGCCAATGGTGCCTGTAGACAACATGATTGCAATTGCCATGATCATTGAGTAGCCAAGATAAAGAATAGCTGACACAGGACCACTCAAACTCTGTAGGTCAAACACCAAGTAATTGATGGAGTATAGGAACACATAGAGTGCAACTGAACCCGAAGCAAAGAAAGCCTTCCACCACCATCGCCAGTCCTCAACGCAGAGATGCATGTAGGTAAGGACCACCGAAACTTCAGCACAAACAATGATAAGCAGTAGAAGAACTATAAGCAAGAAGCCAAATACATAATAAAACCTGCCAAGCCAGATGCTAGAAAGGATGAAGAAGAGTTCAATGAACAGGGTTCCAAATGGAAGGGTCCCTGCACCAAGAACAAGAAGCCAAGATGGATATTTGCGTGCAGGAATCTCCCTTGGAATCTGGTTGGTTCGTACAGGATATTGTATAGCTTCAGCTCTGGTCCCTAAGAATCCTCCCACGAGAGTGAGAGGCACAGAAATGCAGAACCAGAGAGACAAGAGTACAAAATACAGAGAAATGGGAATTGCACCAGTGCTTTTGCTGCCCCACAGAATAAAATTCAATACTGTGAGGATAACAAACACAATTCCAGGAAAGAAGCATGCAACCGACCAGGAAACGGACCTCCATCCTTCTGAAGTTCCCTTGAGAGTTCTCCAGAGTCGTACAGCAGCATACCCAGCAGCAATACCCAAGAAAAGATAAAGAATAATCATCCCTGTCAGTAGCATTCCTCGTGAGGCAGGTGACATGAAACCAAAAGCAGCAAAAACTATAGTGACTGCTGCCATTCCTGTAATCTGAACTCCATCTCCAATCATCACACAGAGAAGCTTCGCGCAATCTGGTTCCCTAAAAACATCACCAACAACAAGCTTCCATCCAGAAAGCTCCTCATTCATTTGTGCTTGAGCTTCTTTGTCCAATTCCTCATACCTTGTCAAATCCCTCCTCACAGTCCTTAAGAATATGACAAACACAATACCAGCTAAGAAAGTGATCACCATCAATGAATTTAGAATTGAAAACCAGTGCACACGTGCTCCTTCCATCTTCAAGTAAGCATCCCACCGAGACGGCCATCTAATATCACTTTTAACAAATTCAACCTCATAAGTAAAAGAGATCCTCTCTCGTTCCCTTATTATCTGTGACTTGTCTAGCTCCAAGGGGCAGTTCACAGGAGAGATACTATCATACATGTGAAGCTTAGTCATGATTTCTGGATCGTACTTAACACTGCATGGAGTCACTTCAAAACCAACAATCTCATAACCAGATGCCTTCTTCTTATCAGCTTCGGAGATGACACCCATCCCTTCTTCCCCAGTTCCAATTATCTGCACACCACTTCCCTCATACTCATGAACCAAGACCTTGAACTTGAGATGATTGATAATGTAATCATCATTACTATTTGGTGGAGTAAACCCAACTGGGAATCCAGTCCACTGAATACTAACCCCATTTTGTTTTGCAATCCTCATAACCGGCAAATTGTCTAGAATCATATTCACTTGATATAAATCACGAGTCCTCTGTTTCAAAAGCTTAACTTCATGCTCATTCAAGGGGCTGGTAGTACAAACATAGAGAGACTCGTTCACATTCATTTTAAACCGATACGGGGAGTTATCAATCTGATCTCCCATGAGAAGTTCACCTAGATTCTCGGCACTTTTCTTTATTCCACCGAGAGGTTCGCAATAAGGGAGACTGTAATAACTAAAGGGAAGCTCGGTTTCAATGGAAGTCAATGAATTAACTTTGGCAACTATCGTATCCGAAGTTGAATACGTGTGCATGTAACTTCCAGGCAGATAAAACCCATGACAAGAATGGGCAAATAGAACCACTAACAGAAAAACCGAGCAGATTCCGGGCATCTTCCTTTCCGAGAAAGCCATGGTAATAGCAGATCTTGCAATATACGGTTCGAATCTAAGCTACCATAGACTGAGCATTCAGTATAAGGAAGAAAAATCTACAGACAAACAGGTTTTCAACAATCAGTTTCCACGCAAATTTAACTCAACGTTAACTAGCACAACAAAAGCACTAAAACGATACTGAGATTCCTAAGTACAAAAAAAAAAAAAAAAAACAATTTCATTGCATTAACTTTGAAAGCAGTAGATCCATATACCAAAATGCAAAAAGCATCATTTTTTTCCTTAAACAACGAAAAGTATTAAACGTTCATATCAATACAAAAAAAATCACAAAACAGATCAAAGTACTGAACAAAAGAAGGATTATAAGATTAGATCTAGAACCAAAAACCCATTTAAGTAAAAGGCAGAGAGACAAGAATAGGATAAAGAACCTGAGACAGGTCTAGGGTTCCAGTTGAAAGTGATTCGGCTCTTGGGAACAGAAAACGCGTAAGAACGAAGCTTCTGCTTCTCTTTGATATATATTTTTTCCACTTTGTTTCAGTGGTTTAACTTTAAAGCTAGTAGGAATGAAGCGAATATATTGAAGAGAGCAAAACGGAGGAGAATGGGTAATTTATAAAATTATAATAAAATATGAGTCACAAATCTACCAACATGGGGAATTTTAATAAATCTTGAGAAATGAAATATATAATATGGGGTAATTTATAAATTATGAAATAAGAATTGACAGAACTCTTGTGTGGGCGGGCTCCAAAACTTAATAGGTTAAATTCTGCTATTAGTCCTTGTATTTTACATAAAGTTATAGATTTAGTCCTTATATTTTAATTTGGTACTTTTAGTCCCTGTATTTTTCGAATTTTAAAAATTCAATCATCACCAAACGATAGCTATAGATTCATTAAGTTAAATTCTATTTTTTTCTAAAATCTAATGCAATAAACATATTATCATGTGTGTAATGTCATATCAGTTTGTTTTTTTTACATATTGCTCATCAAACATCCAGTTAATGGATTAACGACTGTCATTTGTGTAAAAACTGAAATTTCAAGAGTTGAAAACTATAGGGATTTAAAATGATCTAATTGAAAAATATGGGCTATACTTACAATTATACACATAGTACAAGACTAGTAATTCAACTTACTCAGACGAATTTAACTGCTAGGACTAAAATTTCAAAAGCCAAAAAGTAAAGGGATTAAAATTGACCAATTTGAAAAGATATAGGACTAAAATTGATCAAATTAAAATATAAAGACTAAATCCATTATTTTTACAAAGTATAGGGACTAATAACAAAATTTAACCAAATATATATATTTTCACCGCTCCCACCGTAATTCGGCTAGATCCGCTGGGTTGAATTTTAACGGAGGTGAGATTTTGTTTCTATCAAATTTTGGGGTAAATTGCATCTATGATCATTTAACTATTAGTAAATTTACATTTTGATCATTTTATTATGGAAAGGTTATAACTATTCGAAATTCATCATTTAAGTCACCTCTCTATTGACTTGCTAATAAACAAAGTAGGCCGTTAAGTCATTATTCCTCAAATACACCATTAGTTACCCAATTATTAATAATTATTTTGTTTTAATCATCTATTTATGAAAAGTTATAAAATAATTACTATTGTTATATGTTTCTATTATTTTAGTCACATACAAATTTAATATCTAAATTACCTAAATTATAATTAAAATATCATTTTAATACTTTAAGATTCTTTTAAAAAGTAAAATCAAAACAAATCCCAAAAAATATATAAGAATATAAAAATTTCTTAAAAATCTAAACATTCACAATTTATTTTTTGAAACTATAAAAACATTATTTTAAAAAAAAAGTATATATTTAAAATTTCAAAAAAATCTAAAATAAAAAAAAACTACATAAATGTTCAAAAATCTAAAAAATTGATTTTTTTTTTTTTAACAGCTACAATTTACTCCACCAATCATCAATGTTTGTAAACTCTTATCATTCTCTCTTTAGTATTCAGCGACTTTTGGATATTACTCATTTGAACTACTATTTTAATTTTATGCCTCGAAATAAATTTTAACTCAAAAACTAAAACAAATTAATGCTTTGAAATAATTTATCAGAAAAATAATATTTTAGAAGAGAATAATAAATATAAACAAGCATCTTATTCTTAGCTAAACCTTTCTGCCATAAGAATGATTGCAGTGGGTATGTGCATGAAGTGTCAAAGGGAAAAAACTTTGAAAAACTATAACTGAATGCATCCATGTTGAGATGCTTTCTAAAAGAAGACAAACAAAAACTCACAAGTGTATAGATTTTGATTTTGATTTAAACAGAAACAAGTACAGGAAGTGTTTTTTAAAGATGAATAGATATTTCATTGAGCAAAATCATGGGTGGATATGGGGACCTTTAGGCCTTTTAGGCTGTAGGATTAGTTTTGGGCCAACTCAGGGGTAGACCCAAAGCCACCCCCACCAAGGCGCCAATTGCACAATTTATTATGTGGAATAAATTGGAATTCTTTCTTCATCTTCTTCATCAACAACCAACCTCCGACTTGCTTCTTCGCAACGATTCACGGTCTTCTCTCTCTGCTCCACCAATTCAGCTGGGTTTTTTCGAGTTTGGAGATAGCTCCTGAAACATGGAACCAAAGATGGAAGATACTTCCCCAATAATCCAACGACCTTCCCTCAAAACTCATCCCCGTTTCAACAATTACTCCTTATGGAAACACAAGGTTCGTCCCCATTAATTACGGGTTTTTCATTTTTGGGTTGTAGGGTTTATCATTTTACCTTTCTTTTATCTGTTGAAAATTTGAAATTGGATGAATATTATTTAAATTGTGGATGATGAAGTGTAGTTGAGAGAAAATTGTTACAAAAGGGTACGAGAAGACCGCACTCGTTTGCTTTGGAAAATGAGGTTGCCTGCTGCCCAATCTTTCAATCACAAGGTTTTTTTTTTCTTTTTTCATTCAAAAATATTTTATCTGGTTTCTATATATTTATTGCCTTTTGCTGCATATTATTAGGTTACCCTGAACTTGGAATATAAGATTTAGGTTCCCAGTTATTCCAAAATTGTACCCTTGCTACTTATTTAGCTTCTCTTGATAAAATATATGTTGGTTCAGTCTTTATTTTTTCTTCAAATACCTGTGTTCCATCATCCATGCCTGTGTCAGACAGAAAAATCCATCCAAAACTCTCCAATTACATGAAAAAGTTCAGGAAAAAAAATTAAACGTGTTCATGACAGATGCATACTTGTATTTAACACGCATATCCAAGTCCAAGTAACATAGGATTATATAGCCTGGTGAAATTTGCTTGTAATATTTGTTGGTATTTTTTTTGAATTCAGGTGCGTTTTCTTGATTTCTTATAATTCTGTTTCTCTTGAAATAAATTCATGCAGGTGAGTTTATTAGTACATCACTTATTTATTATTTTTATTTTGTGTTTTCTGGTTTCAGGAGTATATAAAAACTGCCTTTCAGGACATAGTTTCTGATGAACTTAAAAAAATTAAAGACTCACCAATAAGTGACTGTTTGGAAAGCTCAAACTCTGTTTCCTCAGCCCCTGATGAATTATGGGAATACAGTGGCCTTCAAGATGCATATCAAGGTGAATGCGAAGAGATATTGTTAGAAATGCAAAGAATATTTTATGAGGATCTCAGGAAAGAGCCAGCAGGAAAAGGTAATTAATAGTCCCACTTTAAAACCACTGTTGTTAAGGCTTCTGTCCTAGTGTTGCACCTGTATTCGTATCTTTCTATAAGTGGGTGAATGATCATGCAAATGCATGACTTGGGAGGTTATATTTGGTCAAGTCATCCTTTTTGAGTTCAAATGTTTACTCTAGTTCCTTGCAGAACCAAAAGAAGGAATAGAAAGTTGGGAAGATGAACAAGATGAATACTTGGCCCATGCAGTTTACGAGCATATGCAATTGAATGATGAGCAGGTACAGTGACGGTAAACTATTCATGTTTCTTTTTCTCTGCAAGTGTTAGTATTGTTAACCCGTAGTGAACATTTAATACATAATGTTTTGTTGGTGCAATAAGATGTTTTTCTAGGCAACGTTTTCTGATTGCTTCCAGGAAATTTCTTTATCAGTGTTGTTGTATTAATCTTTTTATGTTCTTAATTCTTATATGTGGTTCTGTATTATAGTTCATAGGAGTATCAAAATTCAATTTTCACCATCATCTGTTAGGGTTTTCAAAATGAATGAAATCAACAAGATTTTCTAATGTTTATGTTAGGTGCAGAAACAGATATGGTGCCCCATCTGTAAGAGAGGAGAGTTGCAACAGAATCATCAACTTATTTATTGTACCCTTTGCAAACTTCAGCTTAACAGAGATGATGAGGTTATCCTATTAACTTTTTCTTTTTTTTTCTCATACAGTTTCTTTTGCAGTGCAACCAGTTCATTGTTATAACTATATCATTTGCACAATGTATCACATTCTAAAAGCTCCCTTCGTTTCAGAAAAAAACAAAAAACAAAAAGAAACTTAACCTATGTTGCTGTGACTCTTCATTTTACATTAAGTATGCGCTTGAATATATTTAGATACGAGTACAGAGATGTGATCCTCCGAGGACGCAGATATCTAACTGTCCAATACCAATGTCTGACAAGTGATATCTGAAGTTAAGTTTCAATGAGTTGTCCACATTCTGGTCTTATTTTCAGGTTAATTTGGATGTTCTACGGGATCGATTAGCTGAAGCACATGTGGATCATTTGGAACGAGGGTGCAGATTGAAACCCAAGTTTTGTCTTGAGACTAAATTTGGTTTAACTGCATTGTACATCCTTTGCCAGGACTGCAGTACCTTCGAGATTGTTATTTAACTTCCTGTTCTCACTGCTTCATTGTTCATAAGAGCATCAGGGGTCTCTGTTTCCCAAAGTTTTAGTTTCGATTTTAGTTTATTCCCTTTTGTCATGCTTCCATTTTATCTGACTATTCTTCCATTTTAGTTTCAGTATTACTACAGTGAAACGTAAATTTGTCCTTTTGCTCTCCTTTTCCATCTTTTTTTGTTTTAAAAGAATATTGCTCAAACAATCTTTTATGAAACATTATAATAACTTTGATAATAAATATAAGCATAAAAAAAATCGGTTTACATAATATAAAATGATACATTAAAATACACAGAAACAATAACTGCTATTAGCCAGAAAAAGGAAGTTAGGGTATGCTAAATTGAAACCTTATAATAAAAATTTAGCCGACGAATATGCATATCTGCTAGACTGCAAATGAAATTCTTGTCACCTTCCACCATTCTTGTACTAAAAACAGATCGTATTCTATGCCAAAAACAAATCAATTTCCATACACATTTCATACCATCAATAGAACAATAATCGGTATTCACTCAACATAATCTAATCAATGCTCTATTATCCACCCAAAATAAAGTGGGGAAAAAAATACATTGTAAAAGAATTAACTACAAAAAATGATCTTCGAGTAGATGGGGCGGATGATAATCTACATCAACTCGAAATAAATCAATTGCCCGTGGCGCATCAGTTGGATGAAGATTAATGTACAGCAATCTGAACAAAAGAAGAGTACCTTCACCCTTCACTTTCCTCACAAAACTTTGAAGCTGGTATCATATGCTCCGTTCTACCAGCTGGTATAATGAATCAACAACAGCAACAGATACTGATATAGTTGCTGGAACAGTTATGCATTCAACTCCCAAGGCATAGCTTGCCAAATGACGAACTTCTACACAAATTCAAACTCAGAAAAGTTCCTCTGAATTGAACTTGTTCCATGCTTCCTATTTAACATTGAAATAAAGAAAACAGTGTGAGGTAGAAAACAAGATGGAAAGATATGCAGCACTATCACCCATCTAAGAAGAATGATATGAATAAAAATCACAATCAATAAACTGAAATAGGGCACCAAGAGTCAAGTACCTTGAGTAAGTCGAACACCTTTTCTGAAATATATTTCTGCTGAAGATTGGCACCTTTTTGCTGGACCTTATCAGGATGGATGCAAAGAGTAGCCTTTCTGTAAGCCTTTTTAACAGCAGCAGCTGTAATCAAATCCGTCAAAGAAACAGGTTGCCAACCACATTCAGGCCAAAGAACCTAATCATCGCAGAACAGGTTCAGGAGACAAATTAGTATAACAGTAACTATATCACTTTTGTCATGAAATAGGAGGTTATCAGGAAAAGGATAGAGTTAAGCCACAAGGTGTTCTTATGTTTGAATTCATTTCTCACTGTTCCTACGACAACTATCTTATAATTTCCCTTAAAAGTCATCTACTGCATGAAAAAAACATCTCAAAAAAGTACATCAGACAGTTGAAATGAGGCAATAACGTGAGAACTGTACAAGGCGCATAGCAGAACGAAAACACGGGGAATGCAATATAGTTTGTTAGTATGTAAAAACTGCAAGAGAGAACCAAGAAAATAAAAAGAAGAAAAAAGAACAGCAGTAGTAAGCAATAGCGTAACATACATATTGCATGGTTGATAGTAGAGCACGCAAATTTCCCTCTTTCCCAGCAGCCCATCTCTTGATCTCAACATCAAGTGTTTCAGAAATTCTCTGAAATAAACCCATAAATCATTATTGGAGAGAATAGTTAAAAGAAAAAGGGTTGCAGATCTGTGCATGTACAAGTAGAAACTCACTGATATAGACAGACTAGTTAAATTCCAGGCATATATTATCACACAGCACAATAAAAGCATGAATTAATTTCTTCAGCGAATTATGCACCATTATACATTCAATTAATTAAGAATCTAATTAACATCAAATAGAGGTGCAAGGCCAGATGTGACGGTTAATTTAATTTGAGGTTCATATAAAAACTTAATTTGCCAGTCCCAGCTCATCTCACCAGCAATACTGGGGCAACAAAAGTTTGACCAAGTTTTAACTTATCAATAATACCTTTTTTAGAAGTCTCAGCAGGATCGTATTCTAGGATTAAATACTTTGGTTATCACTTTTTCTCATGTAAGCTAAAACCATAAATTAAAGCCACCCAGTTTCTTCATATGTTGGTATAAATATAAGTGAATATGTAAACCATCCTCGAGTGAACTTTACAATTTATAATTTTGATGCCAACTGAAGGTAAGACTAAGAAATGAAGAAAAACCAAAAGCAACCACAGACCTAAACACACTTGCAACATATAAAAAGTAATGCCATTGTGCAAGTTGCATGATAAAAAGTAATGCCATTGGCCAGAGTAAAAAGTTTTTTTATGATTGGACCTATTGAAAAATAAACTCCAACAAAAACACACTTAAAAATTAAAGGATGAAGAAAATAATAGGAAAAGAAACAACATTTACTGCATCCACTTACATGTCTCTCAGCTTGTTCCCTTTGCACTTGAAGGTCACGTTGATTTTTCTCAGCCAGTGCTTTTGCCTGGATATGCAGAACTCAATAGTAAACCATGCCAGCAAGTAGTTTATAACAGGACAGGAGGGCAAAGATAAAATGAAATCATGTAACAGAATACATACAGCACGCTCCTGAGTTCGTTGGTGGCGTTCCAACCTGGCTCTTCGCCTTTCTTCAGTTTCCCCTTCAACCTCTTGGAACTCACCAGATGAAGATGCAGCAGCTTTCACAAGCAAAGTAGTTTAGTCAGTTATCAATTAAGAAGAATAAATATGAAAGTACAAATTACAAAGATCATTATATCTTCAATTTACAAATACCTCCAAAAATAGAACTGAGATCATCAACAATATTTGTAGTTGAAGAAGCTTTCTTCATGCTAGATGAAGATCCAACAGATGTTCTCTTAGCTACTTCAGGCCCTCCCCTGTTTTGTCCATCAAACACAGGATCCTGCAAGAGCAGCAGTTCAGATTAGATACTAGAGGGCTGGCACTACAGCATAAATCAGGACACAAGTACAGTATGACAGCCTTAGATTCTCACCGAAATGTTAGCTCTTGGCCTTGGTGCACTGCTTGGTCGAGAACCCATACTAAAAAAGGATTCAAGATCATTGTCATTATTTTGCTGGCTTGCACTTGCAGAAGCAGCAGCTCTTTCTCGAGCCTCTGCAGCAGCCCTCTCCACAGCAGCTCTTTCTGCTCTACGCCTTGCTTCAGCTTCAGCTTTTGCTGATGCAGCCCTCTCCCATGTTTCTCTCTCTCTTGCCTCCCTTTCCCTTGCTTCTGCTGCAGCTCTTTCTGCTCTTTCTCTTGCCTCGGCAGCTGCCCTTTCACGGGCTTCAGTTTGCGCTCTCTGCACTGCAGCCCTTTCCGCACGCTCTCGAGCTTCAGCAGCTGCCTTTCCAACAGCAACCCTTTCAGCTCTAGCACGAGCCTCAGCAGCTGCTCTTTCACGTGCTTCTCTAGTAGCCCTTTCAACAGCTTGTCTAGCCCTTTCCCTTTCCCTCTCCATCTCCCTGACTCGCTCCCTCTCTTTTTCAAGCCTTCTTTGTTCTCTCTCCTTCTCCTCCCTTTCCCTCTCCAATTCATGTCTCCTTTGCTCTCTTTCTTCCTCCTCCCTTTCTCTTTGTTGCCTCTCACGCTCCAGTCTCTCTTGCTTTTCTCTATCAAAAGCATCTTGCGTATCTCTCTCATCTTTATCCATTTGATCAGCTTCTTTAGTTCTGGCAGCCTTAAAATTTTCTCTCTCCCTCATTTCCTTTGCATGCCTAAATTTAGCCTCTGCTCTATCCATTGCCTCTTTCATGGCAGCAGCAGAAGCAGCAGCAACAGAACTAGTCTCAAAATCATCAACAGGAAAACCTTCAGCCTGTTCAACATTATTCCAGGCCCTACCCATTGCAAACTCTTCAAGTTCATCAATTTGAGATGTAACAGAGCTGTTTGCTGCAGCACGAGTTGACTGGGAGCTCCGTTGTGAGTACTGAGTTGAATTCTGGAAAGAAGAAAAACCATCTACCTTCATTTTTGCATTTGTGGAAGAAAATGAGCCTGTCGTTGTCTTTGAAACTCGTGGTGGTCTTGGAGGAGGGGGTCTTGAAGGGGGTGGAGCACTAGTAGGTTGTGTAAAGAGTGGAATCTCTGATACAGTGAGCCAAACATCATCAGATGCATCAAAATTCTCCTCAGATCTGGGAGTTGAATGTACCTGGGAACTAGTCTCATTAGAATCGACGTTCATGTATGGAGGAGGGCTAGTAGCTCGACCAACAGAGCTATGAAAATCAGTTGACATACTGGGCATGTCAAACACGGGTTGAGGAGAGTCAAGAAAATTGTCCGTAGAAGGCATCCTCTTCTTTGTACGGTTCTCATAATCCCTATGATTTTGCTCTTTAGTAACAGGAGCTTGTTGTCGGCTATCAGTGCTTAAAGGACTCCTATCCTTCCCTCTCTTATTGATCTCAGATGACTCGAGCAGTACAGATTTTCCAAGACCATCAAGAGGATCAATATCATCAAATACTCCCCCACTTCCAGATGAGCTCTCCACTCCAGACTTCCCAAATCCATTAATTTTACTTGTTACTCCAGGGGGGTCAGCAAACAACCCTGTGGATAAATCTGCAGGGTCCGGTTTCGGTTCTAAGACAACAAAAGGGTTCTCCATCAAATTAGAGCCAGTCTTGCTTGAATTTGAGGCTAGTTTCTGAAACCGGCTAGACTCTGAAGTTGATCTGCCCATAGGATGGAGCACGATATCAGCTAATATTTTACAAGGTTTAGCCAAGTATTATAAACAAGAGATAAATAAGACTTCATAGAAAAGATATTGAACTGAAAGAAAGATACAACGTCTCAAGCTTCAAACAAAGAGTTTAGGGTAGAAAAGTACCATAACATATTTAACCCTTTTATTGCCCTTTCTTCAAACTTAAGCTGACATAGTTTCCAATTAAACATAATCACAATTGTAACAAAAGTAAGTTTTATTTCTTTGGTTTATTTACCTCTGCCATGTCCGGCAACAGCTAAAACACTGTGAATAATAGCCATTAAATGATTTCCAAATACATAAGAAAATCTCAAAAATTTCAGGCAGTACCTATTGTCCCATCTTAACTCCAACAACAATGGATAACCAACCGAATGATACCCTAGCAAATGAAATTGATTTAGGAACTTTGCCACCTTAATGAAAAATAGAAATGACAAGCATTCCTCAAACGTGATTAGGAGTAAGGAGGGTCAGAGATGTGCAAAATGAGTGCTCAGTAAGTCCAATTCTAATATATATGTGAAGTGTATCGTAATTAAAAAACCCCAAAACAATCATAGGCTAGCCCTCCTGATCCTAAATATAGGTGTCTATAGCATTTGCTGCTCCAAATGAGAAGCTCCCTCAAATATGTAACTGCATCAAGGTGAATATCTTTCCTAGTGGGAAAAGAATTGAAAAACCCGAGAACAATGTTAGTTTCAAGTTCATTACAACATATAGACTTTTTTTTACCTCCATTAGATCAGCACTCAGATCATATCATTGACAGTGTCAATAAACTCCAATAAATCACAGCTCTCTTGAGAAGATAGTAAACTGAAGCTTTAATTGCATTAAATATAGGAAGACGCTATGCTATACAGTTGAGAAACCAAACAATAAAGAGCAACTAAATGAAAAATAATTCTAGAAACACCAAGTCAACTAAGTCAATTTTAGCAAGTAAATTACCGTCTTTAGTCGTTTTCCAGAAAATCACACAAAAGTACCTTGCATGTACAGTTTTCCAGAAAAACGATTGACATTAAATTATTTAAAACATACAAAACAAGTAAGCAAATAGCCTTGATTAAAGTCTTACAGCAAACAAGAACTAATCTTAACTACAAAAATATTTAACTAAAAATGCTCATCTCATTGAATGCATTGCCCCATTTTGAATGCTAATTGCCAAAACCTAAGCTGCCAAAACCACAGCCATGTCTCAGAACCTTACACTATATTGCACATATAAGCATTTATGCAAACATATCATAAATCGCCAGTACCCTTTAATATAAAAAGCCAGCACGAATACCTATAGTGAAGTGTCCGAACGATGCAAGTTCAACCAAACATAACATGGAAATAGTATAATATACATTTATCCCAAAATCAAAGCCTTTACAAACCGGAAGATACCTTGCAGATGCTGCAGAGTTACTCCGACCGAAACCAGCGAGCAAATCATCAAATAAAGGTGCATCTTTTTCTGCTTTCACTCTCTCGCTCTTGGACTTCATCTCGGTCTCTTTCCTCCCCAGATTCCCAAGCAGAGCATCCAGCGGCGAGCTACTCATCGATTTATGCTTTGGAGAAGACCCCGAGACCGCAAAAACGTCGTCATACTTAGCGGCCGTGGAGGAGCTCTTGATCCCAGGCAATCCGTCGAAAAGATCGTCATCATAAACAGGCTTGTCAAAAACCGGCGGCTTCGGGTCCTTGAAAAAGGAATCGTAATCGAACGACGGCGTTTGCGCGCTAGTGGCTCGAGACTCAGAAGAGTATTTAGGCTGTCCACGGTAGACGTCGTCGTCGAAAATGGAATTGGATGACGATTTAGAGTTGCCGTATGAGGATCGGGTAAAATCGGATCCGAACCCGTAATTGGAACCCGAAGAAGGGTTTTTAGGAGGTGCCATCGAGGCCGACTTCCCTTGGGGCTTGACCCCAAAATCTTTGGCTAATAAACCTGGAAAATCATCCATTTCAATTCAGATTCTCGGATAGAACCGGCGGTTTTTACTACGTCGCCGATTTGCCCAATCCCTTTGGCCCCTAAATTTCTGACAAGGTCTAGATCTGAGCAAACATAAAGAAAGAAAAACAAAGGGGAGCGAGTATCTATTGCCAAATAATTTTGAGCAAAAATATAGATAATAATAATAATTCTAATTTATTCTTTCAGATTTGAAAAAAAAAAAAAAATTGGGGACAGAGAGAGGGAGGGATGGAGACAAGAAATTGCGTTTTGGCTGTCTAGTTTTTTTCCCCCTTTTTTTTCCTCTCCTTCTCAACGGCTTCCCACTCTTTTGTGTCTCTGCCCGATTTTCAGACCGGTTTTTATTTTGTATTTTTTAAAATTGTTTTAAAAAAATGGGTTTTTTTTTTTTTTTTTAAAAGATGGAAAATCTTATCATTGATGTGCTTTTGAATTTTCACTTTGGCACTTCTTTTATCCGTAGAAACCTTGAAGATGTTAGTATTTATACAACAATCTGCAATATTTTTGAATATGTGTAATTTACCCCATGAACATGAAAATTTCAAAATTAAAAAGTAATACTTGGTATAATTAGTTTACAAGTTCCATTTTTTTAATCAAAAAAATAAATTTTGAATTTTACTATTTAATATAAAGATTAATTATTTATTAGTACACATTAAAGTTTTGTTTATCTGTTTTGGATGGTTTTATGGGCATGGCTGAGATAAATAAGACTATTATTGTCCTTATTCCAAAGGTATCGCATGTGTAACGTTATATAAAATCTTCTCTAAAATGATTGTGAATAGATTTTAGACCAATTTTGCATCTTTGAATAGATAAGGTATAAAGTGTTTTTTTACTCGAACATCTTATAACTAATAATTTTATTTTGGATTATAAGATTCTTCATATGATGCATACTAAACAACGTGATAAAAAAATCACTTTACATTAAAATTGGATATGAGCAAAATTTATGATGGTTTAGAATGGAATTTCTTAGTTATTGGTATTAAGTTTTCATGATAGATGGGCAGCACTTACTATGCGGTGTATTTTTATGTTCTCAAACTCAATCTTAATTAATGGTCCAATTTCTAATAGACTTTCTTTTCTAAGTGTGGTCTGCGATAGAGTGACCCACTACTTTCGTGTTTATTTGTATAGAGGGGTTTTCAAGTTTACTACGTCAGACCATAGATCGAGGGAACTGTTATGGCATTTGGATTACTCGACAAGAGAATTTTCTTAGCCGTTCTTTTATGATGACAAACTCTTGCTCAGTTGCTTGGTGAAGCCATTGGCCATGAGGAGCTTTGTTTCAAACAAAAGAGTAATATTCGGGTCATTAAACTAATTATGAAAAGTCCAAGATCTTTTTTAGTGCTAACTTGTGTTGTGCTTTATGCTCTTAGATTGGTTTTGTGTTTAGGATTGTTACTGCTGTAGATATTGAAACTTATCTTAGTTTCCCTTCTTTCGTAGGACGTAATTGCATTCATGCTTTTGCTTGCTTATGTGATAGAATCTCATCTCATAAACTACGTTGTTTATCCAGAAGTAGATGTGTTTATTAAATCTATTTTACAAGCAATGCCAATTTACTTAAGGAGTTACTTTGATTACCTACTAGTTTTCTTCACTCTATTGATTCATTTATTACGCATTAGTGGTGGACTATTGGTGCTATTAGTAAGGGATCATTGGCTTAATCGGGGTTGGTTTTGTATGCCAAAAAGTTAGGGGGTTTTCATTTTCGTGATATGAAGATTTTTAATCGATCTCTACTTTGTAAATAAGGGTGGCATCCTATTACAAAACCGAATTCATTAGTTGCTAGAAAGTTGTGTGCCAAGTATTATCCAAATAGTGACTTTTTATCTTCTACTTTAGGAACACAATCATCATATTCGTGGTGCAGCATTAAGGGTGTATAGGATATTTTCTTATTTGGGATTGGTTGGCAAATTAAGAATGGAGCTACTGCTTATGTTTGGCGGGAGGCTTGTGTTAAGCTTAATATACATCAAAAGAGGGGTGAATTGATATTGGTTTAGCCTCAATTACTTACTTACATTGTCTTATCTTTCCTTAATTAAGGATTTTCCCAATTCATTAATGGGTACATTTAAGGACAAGGTATTACCTATACAAATTTCTATCTTTTAATTTGGTAAGATAGCTCCACTATTCTCTTTAAAATTTTCTACCCAAAGCCTTAATTAAGCACACATGAAAGAAATGAACAACAAACTATAGAAACCTCTCAAAGGTTTATTTGCAATGTTTAAGCAGTCTCAAATAAAAATAAACACTTGAACAATGAACAACAACTAAACCCGACAAGTTGTATGAAAGAAATATGAGTGATCTTAATAAACTTGTTTCCTAATACGTGTCGAATCCACTAAAAATGATATTCTTATGCCTAAAGAGTAAATAAAAAGTAGTATAGAGAGTAGGGTCGATCCCAAAAAGATTGGGATATCTAAAATTGTTGTTCGGTTCAACCAGGTTGCGCATCTCAACAGTTGTCGTGCTCACGATGTGTGACGGTTTGTGCAAAAATAAAAAAGGTAAATTTAAATTTAAATATGATAAAAGTAAAAATAATTGAGATAATTGAAATCGAAATAATAGTAAAAATAAGTAGAAATTAAATTAAATTGAATAAATTGATATTATGAAATTTTAGCTTCAGGCTCGATTTTTGCTCCAGTTTCGAACCGACCCTTGATAACAAATTTTCTCCTTCAACCAATAAGTTAGTTATAGTGGTTGAGGACGCTTCATGTAATAGCCTGTTTTCAGTGGTATCGAAAATAATGGTTTCGGGACCACAATTTCAACAAGTGAGTTAGTTATTTATTATTTATTTATTATTTATAAGGTTATTATAGAGTAGAATTAAAATTTAGTTAGAAAATTTTAACGTTTAAATAGTTAATTAAGTAAAAATGACTAAATCGTAAAAGTTGAAACATTTAATTGCTAATTGTTAAAGGAGTTAAATGGTTATAGAAAGTTGATTTGGTGGAGTTATGTGGTAATTAGACCACATAGTTGGCTAGTGGACGGTTAAAACCATTGTTTGTTTAATTATTAAAGGTTATTATAAGGGTAAAATAGTAAATAGGTAAATAAATTAATCATAAACAAAATAATAGGTGATCATCTTCTTGATTCACCCATCAACCACCAAAATCACCATTGAAATAAGCTTGGAAGAGTACGATTCTTGTGCTAGCTTGCGTGTAAGTGATTTTGGTTGTCATTTTTAATGATTTTTATGTTTTTATGATTGTTTTAGCTTAATCTAGCTAACTGGGGGCTAATCTGTAAAACTGTTAGATGTTTTAGATTATGCCATTGATGATTTTGAAGTGTTTTTAAAGTTTGATGGTAAAATTATAAGCCTGATAGTTAAATAGGATTATTTTGTAAAGTAGTTTTTAATGATTTTAACGTCCAAAGGTTAAATTATGGAAATAGTAAAATTGAATGGAAATTCTTGTGAAAATAAGGTAAACATAGGCTCTAGAGAGATCCTAGGAAATTCGACTAGCATGGGTTGTAGTAAATGTGAGCAATTTGTAAGTTCCAGGTTTAGAGACTAAATTACATAAAGGGCAAAATGTTGGGGTAATTTTGTAAATTTTTAGTAAAAGGGTTTTTATGCATAAATTTGATTATTAAGTTGTTTGAATCGTTTAATTGAATGAAATTATTTTTTAGATCAAGAAACGAGTCAATCAACTGTTAATCGCGGGAAGAAAAAGGTTGTTGAGTAGGCATCTTTGAATTTCGGTAGCTATCGTATTTCGGTAAGTTCGTATTAGGTTATTATAATTTTCTTATTGATTTGAATTTGATTAATTATGTTTTTGTGTATATATTTATGTTATCGTAAACATGACGGAAACGAGTAAGACCATAGCTGAAATACACTATGGCATCATGATGAAAACAAGTAAGACCATAGCCGAAAGACGCTATGACATCATGACGGAAGTGAGTAAGACCATAGTCGAAAGACGCTATGGCATCAAGACGGAAGTGAGTAAGACCATGGCTAAAAGGCGCAATGGCATCATTGTAAATAGGACTAAGACTATAGCTGAAAGACGCTACGACATCTTTTGACAGTTGATTATCAAGTACTATGTACCGGTGATGGAGTTCAATAAAGGAATAGTTAGTTTCATGTTTGTATATGATTTAAAATTAAATTGAGAGGTATGACATGTTGGATTATATGAACTTATTAAGCTTTATATAAGCTTACCTCTTTTGGTTTGTAGATTGTCGAATCTGCGTCGTCGATTGGATCAGTTTTGGAGATCACACTATCCACCATCACTTCAGTATCCTTTTTGTTCATTTTGGTTCGACTATAAGTGGCATGTAAATAGGGCTTTGGTATGTTAAATTTAATAGGTATCTTGGTGATGTTTTGGCCAATTGAGATGCAAATAGGGTTTTGGATATTTATGTTTAAAGCATTATGGTCATATGATGTGTATTTTGAAGATCATGGTGAATGTGATTATGTAAGTTCTAATTGGTAAATTTGGATGTTTGTGGTTTGATTTGATGAATGTGTTTGATGAATGATCAAGTTTGGTTGTGATAAGTTATGAATTTAGGTTGGTTTTAGAAGTATTTGATGGTTTGGATTATAAGTGATATATGGTATTTGTTATTTAAAATGTGAAGGGTGTTTGATTAAAGTTAACTTGTGTTACATATTTGATTGGATGATTGTTGTTTATGTTTCAAATTGTGGTGCCATTGAGGGCATATTGGTTAGACTTAGGTTGAGTGTGAATTGGTATGTTTTGACTCTTTTAGGCACATTTTGGATAGGTTTGGTTGTTGCTTATTGCATTGCTTGGAGCCCAAGCATTTGAATGTGAGTTAGCTTAATTTTGAAGGAAATTTTAGGCACACACAGCCTGTGACACGGGCTGCCACATGATCGTGTGACACAACCATGTAATTCTTTAATTTTGGTGCAGGTTTTTCCTACACGGTCTCAGGTTGTTACACGATCGTGTGGCCCTATTTTAAATTGCACACGGTCGGGCACACATTTGGCGACATGGTTGTGTGACCCTATTCTCGAATTATACACGCTTTGGCACGAGCTGCCACATGGCCGTGTGCCTCACACGGTCATGTGACACGACCGTGTGATTCTTTAATTTTGGTACAGGTTTTTCCTACACAATCTCAGGTTGTTACATGACTGTGTGACCCTATTTCGAATTGCACACGGTCGAGCACATGTCTAGCGACACGGCCGTGTGACCCTATTTTCGAATTGTACACGCTTTGGCAACATGAAAATGTTCTTGAGCCACACGGCCTGGGCTCTGTCACATAGCCGTGTGACCTCTGTTAGCACTTTTTACTTAGAATTTCGTAGAAGTTTAAATTCAACCCGGAATTGATTCTGGTTTGTTTTAAATGTTTAGTAAGCTAGAATTAGGGTCAAAATTGATTGAAAAACATGAAAATGATTGAATATGAGTTATTTGATTGAATTTGATTGAAATCGTGAAAAATTTCTAAAGATTATTATTGTAATGCCTTATAGCTCGAGTTGGGTGACTGAACCGAATATAGGGTGTTACACTTCAAACTCCCAAACTTTCCATATGTAAATTAATTGCGGTAATGCCCAAAAACTAACACTTACCGAACGAACAACCATAAAATGCACGTCAACGATTTAGCTCTTCGATAGCCTTGCGAACTAGAAGGGTCCAACTCGAACTAATGACCTCAACTACACAGGTCGTTTAGATTCGATTGTTATTTCCCATGACAGATCCAATCAACTACTTAATTGGACACGCCAATGTATTCTTCAATAGAGCGAATACGACAAACGATCGAATCGGTACTTCCAACTGTACGCTTATCAACACTGAATCAACGAGCTCTTTTTGACTTGATGTCAATACAACTTTATAAGATGGCGGTGTCTATCTCCTTAACCGAAAAAAATAACAAATACCGATATGAAGTTTTTAGGTATGGGTTTGAGTCTCACGGTTCCAAAAACTAGATCAAAAATTAGCCTAAAACTAAATCAACTAACTACGTATAAATTAAAGAATAAGAAAAAGAAAAAAAAAGGAAAAGGAAAACTTTAATTAAAATAAAATAAAAATTGAAGAAAATCGAATAGTTAATGGTTGTGTGTAGCTATGGTGCTCCCCCTTTCATTATCCTATGCCTCCATATATATATTATATAACTCCTATTTTTACTTAAACTCATCAATTTAATATTATAATAAAAATATTATCCTAATGAAAATTAAAAGTATTGTTTTTACAATTAAATTCTAAAATAAAAGTTTTCCAAAATAGATTATTGTCCATCAACTTTGTTCTTTGGCCTAAAACTTTTACGATAGTCCGCATCTTCCATTCTTTTTGACTTTTTAGGTTTGCATTTTCACCTAATCAAAAATCAAATAATAAACTTAAAATTAATGGCATATCATTCAAGAATTTATCAAAATTAAACACAATAAACATGTAAATTGGGCGTATTATCAAATTCTCTCCTACTTAGTCAATGCTTACCTTCAAGCATTTCATGCATTTTCCAATTTAAGCATACTACTATCATCCAAGTCAATCCAATTCCTACAATCTTCAATTCAATCAAGCAAATAGACATTAGTAAAATTTCGATCGTCTCCCTTAAGCTAACACGTCGATTCACAATTCAATTAAGCACACAATTATCAAATTATCTCATAATTAGGCTTCACAATATCAATTCAAACTAAATTGCCAAGACACCAAAATTAAACAAAAATTTGCAACCATAAACAACCAATTGTGTAACAGTCCGATTTATATCCTAGTGGGAACAATGGTTTCGGGACCACGAATCTGAGTCCGAGTAATATTTTAATAGTATTTTCTGTGTCTCTGATAAGTGATTATGCGTGTGCTAAAGTTTCATAAGTTAATTTTTCCGTCTGTGTGTTTAATTTGACAAAAGGATTGAATTGCATTAAATGTGAAATTTGCATGTTATATGTTAAAGCACTTAATTGTTGATGGCTTTTTAAGGTGGAGGCCTTATGAGGCAATTTAACCATTTTAGAGATAGTGGATGGTAGAATGACATAATAACCTTAATATCAATTTGTCTTATATGACTAATAGATGGGCAAATTGGTAAGTTGGCATTAATATGAATATTAAATAAAAGAAACATAAGAAAGATGAATGTTATCATCTTTCCGGTGCCGAAAGTTTGAAGAAAAGAGAAAGAAAATATAGCTAGGGTATTCGGCCTTTCTATTGCAAATTTAAGGTATGATTTTGATATGGTTTTTGATAATTTTTACGTTTTTACAATCGTTGCTTAGTCTACTATCAAGCCCATGTCTCAATTTTGTGTATTGATGTTGTTCATGAGAAATGCCATTGATGTTATGTTGAGCTTTGTGATGTTTTATGGTGTTAAATGAAAGATTTGAGCTAGATGAACATACTTTGTTCTTGAATTTTTGATGAATTTAGCTAAATAGGGCTAAATTGAGAAAATGGTAACTTGAAGGACTAAATTGCAAATTTGATGGAAAATATGGGCTTGTATGATATGTATGAATATTCGGCTAAGCATGTGAATGTAATGATTTTGTGAATTTGATGTTTTGAGAAAAATGGACTAAATTGATAAATTATGCAAATGTGAGGGTTAATTTTCAAATAGCCCTAAATGTGTGTCCTTGGGCTGAATTGAATGAATTAGTGAATAAAAGAGTTAATTCTGAACATGTATAGATCAAGAACCGAGGAAAACGGACTTAGATCGCGAGAAAGCGAAAGTAACCGAGTAGTCGTTTCTATTTCCAATAAATTGAATCCGAGGTAACTCATATTGCAAATAAATGTAATTGTATTGAGTTGAGCATATTCATATGCCTATTGTCGATATTAAATGCTTATGAGTTGTAATGCAAATGATTTTCGAGATAAGATCGACTTAGCGACAATGTCCGAGAAGTCACATACGAACCTAGGAATACATAGGTATCTGATCTGTTTTTATTATATAAGACCACGTCCAAGACGTTGGCGTTGATTTGACATTCGTGTAAGACCACGTCTGGGACGTTGGCATCGATATTATCTTATCGTGTAAGACCACGTCTGGGACGTTGGCATCGATATGAGCTTTTCGTGTAAGACCACGTCTGGGACGTTGGCATCGATATTATCTTTTCGTGTAAGACCATGTCTGGGACATCGGTATCATATTGATTCGTATAAGACCCTATCTGGGACAGTGGCATCGTTATCTGAGTACACGTAAGACCTCGTATGGTACGTTGGCATTGTACAACTATTCCGAGCTTTCTGAGTATCCTATTAGGTTCCTATCGGTTCAACGGGAAAGTCTGTGATACGAATGGTTAAGTGAATTGTATATCCGTTTCAGGTACGTTGATTTATACACTAAGTTTGTATATAAGGTAAGTACCTATGTGATCTTACTATGATGATTATGTATATTGGAATAACATTATGATATACGAAAGTGAGTATGAATGAGCTATGTTTATATAAGACTTTGAATTGATTAATGTGATAAATATGGTCAAGTACATGGACCAAAGTATATATGTGATAGTTGCTAAGTTTGTTTGTATTTATGACTTACTAAGCTTTTGGAAAGCTTACTTTATGTGTGTGTTTTCTCTGTTTTATAGGTCGTTAAAGCTACTGAAGGCTCGGGACCGTCAAGGATCGTCATCACACTACTAAACTCATTTTGGTACACTTTGGAAATGTATATAGCTAGATATGGCATGTATAGGCTAGTATTTGTTATAAGTTTGCTATATGAACTTAGCCATGTGCTTTGGCTAGTTATGAGTTGAAAATTTTCTTGAATGAATGTGATATGTGAAGTATGTTTTGGTATGGTTATTTGATACATGAAATGGTCAAGTTTTGATTAAGCAAATGAATGAATTATGCTTGTGATGAGATGAGTTTTAGCCTTTTAATTTGGATGGTTATTTTGGTATGATTTTGGTTGTCAAATAGGCATGAGATGTCTTGATGATTTTACTTGTAGGTATGACCCATTGGGTGACATTTTGGCCTTGTAAATGGCCTATAATGTCACACGGTTGTGGCACACGGGCGTGCCTAGTGACCGTGGGGCTAAGTCAGTAGCTAGCCTAATAGCACACGGCCAAGACACACGGGCGTGTCTAGTAGCCGTGTGAGAAAGTCAGTATATGGCCTAAGAGTACACGGCCTTAGCACACGGGTGCTGGGTGGCCATGGGTGTAAAGTCAGATTCGACCACGGCCAAGGCACACGGGCATGCTTGGTGGCCGTGGATGTGAAGTCAGTTTCGAACACGGCCAAGGCACACGGACGTGCTTGGTGGCCATGGATGTGAGGTCAGATTCGACCACGGCCAAGGCACACGGGCATGCTTGGTGGCCGTGGATGTGAAGTCAGTTTCGACCACGGCCAAGGCACACGGATGTGCTTGGTGGCCATGGATGTGAGGTCAGATTCTACCACGGGGAGGACGCACGGGGGTGTCCAGCAGCCGTGGGAGGCACACGGCTTGCCTACACGGGCGTGTAACCCCTGAAACTTAGAAAAGTTTTAAATTTCCATGAAATTTCGTATGTGTTCCGGTTTAGTCCCGACCCGGTTTATAAGCATGTTTTAGGTCTCGTTGACCGTATTAAGGGACATTATGTTTGAGATTGATGGATGAATGTATGAACTTCTGAAAATGTTTCCGATCTATCGGTAACGCCTTTAACCCTAATCCGACGACGGATACGGGTTAGGGTTGTTGCATTTGGTTGGTATCAGAGCTACGGTTTAGTCGATTCTCGGACTAACGTAGCGTGTCAGAGTCTAGCTATACATGCCATATTTCTGAATTGTGGTAGTGTGATGAATCCTGACGTATAAATGTGATTTTTGTATAGTAATGGATCCCGAAAGAGCCGTAGCTGACGACGTAGAAAGTAATGCGCCTGCTCCCACGCAAGGTATAGCGCCCTCTGATCTGAGACCGACTACTAGCAGTCAAGGGGAAGAAGCTAAACAAGCTTTCTTCTAGATGATGAGTGAATGGTTCACTCAATTCGTAAAGAATAACCCGACTGTTTCACAACCCTCACCCCTGGTTAATCCCCCTCAAACCTCAGTTGTGCCTCCGGTGATGGGTATAAATCTTTTGAACAAGCCTCCGGTTGACAAAATCTGTAAGTATGGGGCTAAATAGTTTCGAGCTACTAATGATGATGATGCCGAGAAGGCAGAGTTTTGGTTAGAAAATACGATCCGGGTATTCGATGAGATGTCTTTGACTCCGGAAGAATGCATAAAATGTGTTGTATCTTTGCTTCGAGATGCGGCTTATCAGTGGTGGAAAACTCTGATATCTGTTATTCCAAAAGAACGAGTGACATGGGATTTCTTTCAGATCGAGTTCCGGAAGAAATATATCAGTGAGAGGTTCATTGATCAGAAACGAAAGGAATTTCTAGAATTGAAACATGGCTGTATGATTGTGGCAGAATATGAACGGGAGTTTGTCAGATTGAGTCAATATGCTCGTGAATGTGTATCATCTGAACCAATAATGTGCAAAAGGTTTGAAGATGGGCTTAATGAAGACATCCGTTTACTAGTCAGGATTTTAGAGATAAAAGAGTTTGTTGTACTTGTTGATCGAGCATGCAAAGCTGAGGCACTTGGGAAAGATAAAAAAAAGTGAGTCGAAGCTCCAGAAGTGAGAAAGAGATTTTGAGTAGATCATTTGATGCTTCAAGAAATTTAGAGATGATCAAAGCCGTTCGAGAGGTAATATGGGATATTCAAATAGAAATCGAGATAGATCACAAATGAGTTTCAAAGCTCCAAAGCAACTTCGGTGGCAAGTGTTGGGAATGTACGATATGAGAAACCAGAGTGTAAGCATTGTGGGAAAAGACATCAGGGAAGTCGTAGAATGACCGATGTGAGCTTGTTTCAGATGTGGATCACTTGATCATTTTATCCGTGATTGCCCTGAGTCTGTCGAGCCTGTAAATGTTCAAAATCTGAGATCTGATAATGCACATGTGAGAGGTAGACCTTCGAAGAATGTAAGGAATGTCAGTGGTAGTCAGAGAACTACGAGAGAGACTGTTGCGAGATCCGAAGCTAGAGCGCCTGCCAGAGCGTATGCTATTCGGGCTCGTGAGGAAGCTTCTTCACCAGATGTTATAACGGGTACTTTTACACTTTATGATACTTCTGTGATTGCATTGATAGACCCTAGTTCTACGCATTCGTATATATGCATGAATTTAGTATTCAGTAAGACTTTGCCTGTAGAGTCTACTGAGTTTGTTATAAAAGTATCGAACCCCTTAGGTAAAAGTGTCCTGGTTGACAAAGTATGCAAGAACTATCCATTAATGTTCCGAGATATTTGTTTCCCTGCTGATTTGATGCTTTTTCCATTTGATGAGTTCGATATCATTCTGGGTATGGACTGGTTGACATTGCATGACGCAGTTGTAAATTGTAAAAGAAAGACTTTTGATTTGAGATGTTCGAATGATGAAATTGTACGGATTGAATCTAATGATTTGAATGGTTTGCCTGCTGTGATATCTGTATTGAAAGCTCAAAATTATGTGAAAAAGGGTTATGAAGCATATTTTGCTTATGTGATTGATTCGAAAGTGTCTGAGAAGAAAGTCGAATCAGTGTCTATTGTCTGTGAGTTTTCTGATGTATTCCCTGAAGAGTTATCGGGTTTGCCTCCGATTCGTGAAGTTGAGTTTGGTATTGAGTTGTTACCTGGTACTACACCTATTTCGATAGCTTCGTATAGAATGGCACCAACTGAGTTGAAAGAGTTAAAGTCACAGTTGCAAGAATTGACCGATAGAGGGTTTGCTAGACTGAGTTTTTCGCCTTGGGGTGCTCCTGTTCTGTTTGTGAAAAAGAAAGATGGCACGATGAAAATGTGCATTGACTACCGTCAGTTGAACAAAGTGACTATAAAGAACAAATATCCGTTGCCCAGGATTGATGATTTATTCGATCTGTTAAAAGGAGCTACTGTATTTTCCAAGATTGATCTGACATCGGGATATTATCAGTTGAGAGTGAAAGATTCAGATATACCGAAAATTGCTTTCAGAACAAGGTACGGACATTATGAGTTTTTAGTTATGCCATTTGGACTAACCAATGCTCCTGCTGTTTTTATGGATTTGATGAACAGAATTTTCAGACTGTACCTAGATCGATTTGTTGTTGTATTCATTGATTACATTTTGATTTATTCGCGTAATGAGGCTGAGCATGCTGAACATCTGAGAATTGTGTTGTAAACTCTAAGAGAAAAGCAATTATATGAGAAATTCAGCAAATGTGAATTCTGGTTACACGAGGTTAGTTTTCTGGGACATATTGTATCAGCATCCGGTATACGTGTTGACCCGAGCAAGATTTCTGCTATATTGGATTGGAAACCTCCAAAGAATGTATCTAAAATTCGTAGTTTTCTGGGACTTGCTGGTTATTACCGCAGATTTGTTAAAGGCTTTTCGATGATAGCTACTCCATTGACTAGATTGCTTCAGAAAGATGTTAGATTTGAATGGTCGAACAAATGCCAGAAAAGTTTTGATTAGTTGAAAACTCTATTAATAGAAGCTCCAGTGTTAGTACAACCAGAATCGGGCAAAGAATTTTTGATTTACAGTGATGCTTCATTAAATGGTCTGGGATGTGTTTTGATGTAGGAAGGCAAAGTTGTAGCTTATGCTTCGAGACAATTGAAGCCTCATGAAAAGAACTATCCGACACACTATCTCGAGCTAGCTGCGATTGTGTTTGCACTAAAGATCTGGCGCCATTATTTGTATGGTGAGAAATGTCAGGTGTTTTCGGATCATAAAAGTCTGAAATATCTGATGACTTAGAAAGATTTGAACCTGCGTCAAAGAAGATGGCTAGAGCTATTAAAAGATTATGAACTTGTGATAGATTATCATCCGGGTAAAGCAAACGTTGTTGCTGATGCATTGAGTAGAAAATCATTATTTGCACTATGTGCTTTGAATGCTCAGTTAGATATGTGTGATGATAGCTCTGTGATAGCTGAATTAAAAGCAAAACCATTGTTTATATAGCAAATATGTGATGCTCAGAAATCTGATAATGAGTTATTAGCAAAACAAGCTCAGTGTGATTCGAATTATGAATCTAAATTTCAAATGGTTGATGATTGCTTGAGATTCCGAGATCGTATCTGTGTTCCGAGAAATTCGGAATTGATTCAGTTGATTTTAAATGAAGCACATAATAGTCATCTATCTGTTCATCCGGGGAGTACTAAAATGTACCATGATTTGAGGCGACACTATTGGTGGTCTGGTATGAAGCGTGATATTTCTGACTTTGTTTCAAAATGTTTAATCTGTCAGCAAGTTAAAGCTGAACATCAAGTTCCGTCTGGGTTTCTACAACCGATTCTAATTCTTGAGTGGAAATGGGATAGAGTGACAATGGATTTTGTTTCTAGTTTGCCTCCAACTCTGAGAAAGAAAGATACTATATGGGTCGTAGTTGATAGATTAACTAAATCTGCCCATTTTATTCCGGTAAGATTTGACTATTCACTTGATAGATTAGCTGAGCTATATATTTCTGAGATTGTGAGATTGCACGGGGTACCACTATCCATTGTGTCAGATAGGGATCCGAGGTTTACATCGAGGTTCTGGAAGAAATTGCAAGAAGCTTTAGGCACGAAACTGCATTTTAGTACAGCTTTTCATCCACAAACAGATGGTCAATCCGAACGGATTATTCAGATTCTTGAAGATATGTTAAGATGTTGTATACTTGAGTTTAATGGTTCGTGGGAACAGTATTTGCCATTGATTGAATTTGCATACAATAATAGTTTTCAGTCGAGCATCAAAATGGCACCATATGAAGCTTTGTACGGTCGTAAATGTCGTAGACCTCTGTATTGGACTGAGCTTAGTGAAAGTAAGTTACATGGGGTCGATTTGGTAAAAGATTCAGAACAAAAAGTGAAATTGATTCAAAATTGTTTGAAAGCAGCATCTGATCGTCAGAAGTCTTATGCATACTTAAAACGAAAAGATATAGAATTTAAGATCGGCGACAAAATGTTTCTGAAAGTGTCACCATGGAAGAAAGTACTTTGTTTTGGACGTAAAGGCAAGTTGAGTCTGAGATTCATCGGGCCGTATGAAATCATTGAGCGAGTTGGACCTGTTGCATATCGATTGTTGTTGCCTTCCGAGCTAGAGAAGATACATAATGTATTCCATGTTTCGATGCTCCGTAGATAACGATCCGATCCGTCACATGTGATTACTCCATCTGAAATTGGAATCCGATCTGATATGTCATACGAAGAAGAACCGATCCGTATCTTAGCTAGTGAAGTAAAAGAGTTGAGAAATAAGAAAATTTCGTTAGTAAAAGTATTATGGAATCATCACGGAATATAAGAGGCTACGTGGGAGCCGGAAGATTCCATGAAATAGCAATATCTGACTTTGTTGAATGGTAAGATTTTCGGGGACGAAAATCTCTAAGGGGGGAGAATTGTAACAGTCTGGTTTATACCCTAGTCGGAACAGTGGTTTCGGGACCACGAATCCAAGTCTGAATAATATTTTAATAGTATTTTTTGTGTCTCTGATAAGTGATTATGCGTGTGCTAAAGTTTCGTAAGTTAATTTTTCCGTCTGTGTGTTTAATTTGACAAAAGGATTGAATTGCATTAAATGTGAAATTTGCATGTTATATGTTAAAGCACTTAATTGTTGATGGCTTTTTAAGGTGGAGGCCTTATGAGGAAATTTAACCATTTTAGAGATAGTGGATGGTAGAATGACATAATAACCTTAATATCAATTTGTCTTATATGACTAATAGATGGGCAAATTGGTAAGTTGGCATTAATATGAATATTAAATAAAAGAAACATAAGAAAGATGAATTTTATCATCTTTGGGGTGCCGAAAGTTTGAAGAAAAGAGAAAGAAAATATAGCTAGGGTATTCGGCCTTCCTATTGTAAATTTAAGGTATGATTTTGATATGGTTTTTGATAATTTTTACGTTTTTACAATCGTTGCTTAGTCTACTATCAAGCCCATGTCTCAATTTTGTGTATTGATGTTGTTCATGAGAAATGCCATTGATGTTATGTTGAGCTTTGTGATGTTTTATGGTGTTAAATGAAATATTTGAGCTAGATGAACATACTTTGTTCTTGAATTTTTGATGAATTTAGCTAAATAGGGCTAAATTGAGAAAATGGTAACTTGAAGGACTAGATTGCAAATTTGATGGAAAATATGGGCTTGTATGATATGTATGAATATTCGGCTAAGCATGTGAAGGTAATGATTTTGTGAATTTGATGTTTTGAGAAAAATAGACTAAATTGATAAATTGTGCAAATGTGAGGGTTAATTTTCAAATAGCCCTAAATGTGTGTCCTTGGACTGAATTAAATGAATTAGTGAATAAAAGAGTTAATTCTGAACATGTATAGATCAAGAACCGAGGAAAACGGACTTAGATCGCGAGAAAGCGAAAGTAACCGAGTAGCCGTTTCTATTTCCAATAAATTGAATCCGAGGTAAGTCATATTGCAAATAAATGTAATTGTATTGAGTTGAGCATATTCATATGCCTATTATCGATATTAAATGCTTATGAGTTGTAATGCAAATGATTTCCGAGATAAGATCGACTTAGCGACAATGTCCGAGAAGTCCCGTACGAACTTAGGAATACATAGGTATCTATTCTATTTTTATCATATAAGACCACGTCCGGGACGTTGGCGTTGATTTGACATTCGTGTAAGACCACGTCTGGGACGTTGGCATCGATATTATCTTATCGTGTAAGACCACGTCTGGGACGTTGGCATCGATATGAGCTTTTCGTGTAAGACCAAGTCTGGGACGTTGGCATCGATATTATCTTTTCGTGTAAGACCGTGTCTGGGACATCGACATCATACTGATTCATATAAGACCCTGTCTGTGACAGTGGCATCGTTATCTGAGTACACGTAAGACCTCGTTTGGGACGTTGGCATTGTACAACTATTTCGAGCTTTCTGAGTATCCTATTAGGTTCCTATCGGTTCAACGGGAAAGTCTGTGATACGAATGGTTAAGTGAATTGTATATCCGTTTCAGGTACGTTGATTTATACACTAAGTGTGTATATAAGGTAAGTACCTATGTGATCTTACAATGATGATTATGTATATTGGAATAACATTATGATATACGAAAGTGAGTATGAATGAGCTATGTTTATATAAGACTTTGAATTGATTAATGTGATAAATATGGTCAAGTACATGGACCAAAGTATATATGTGATAGTTGCTAAGTTTGTTTGTATTTATGACTTACTAAGCTTTTGGAAAGCTTACTCTGTGTGTGTGTTTTCTCTGTTTTATAGGTCGTTAAAGCTAGTGAAGGCTCGGGACCGTCAAGGATCGTCATCACACTACTAAACTCATTTTGGTACACTTTGGAAATGTATATAGCTAGATATGGCATGTATAGGCTAGTATTTGTTATAAGTTTTCTATATGAACTTAGCCATGTGCTTTTGCTAGTTATGAGTTGAAAATTTGCTTGAATGAATGTGATATGTGAAGTATGTTTTGGTATGGTTATTTGATACATGAAATGGTCAAGTTTTGATTAAGCAAATGAATGAATTATACTTGTGATGAGATGAGTTTTAGCCTTGTAATTTGGATGGTTATTTTGGTATGATTTTGGTTGTCAAATAGGCATGAGATGTCTTGATGATTTTACTTGTAGGTATGACCCGTTGGGTGACATTTTGGCCTTGCAAATGGCCTATAATGTCACACGGTTGTGGCACACGGGCGTGCCTAGTGACCGTGGGGCTAAGTCAGTAGCTAGCCTAATAGCACACGGCCAAGACACACGGGCGTGTCTAGTAGCCGTGTGAAAAAGTTAGTATATGGCCTAAGAGTACACGGGTGCTGGGTGGCCGTGGGTGTAAAGTCAGATTCGACTACGGCCAAGGCTCACGGGCGTGCTTGGTGGCCGTGGATGTGAAGTCAGTTTCGACCATGGCCAAGGCACACGGGCGTGCTTGGTGGCCGTGGATGTGAGGTCAGATTCGACCACGGGAGGACACACGGGGTGTCCAAAGACCGTGGGAGGCACACGGCTTGCCTGCCCACGGGCGTGTAACCCCTGAAACTTAGAAAAGTTTTAAATTTCTGTGAAATTTCGTATGTGTTCTGGTTTAGTCCCGACCCGGTTTATAAGCATGTTTTAGGTCTCGTTGATCGTATTAAGGGACATTATGTTTGAGATTGATGGATGAATGTATGAACTTCTGAAAATGTTTCCGATCTGTCCGGTAACGCCTTTAACCCTAATCCGGCGACGGATATGGGTTAGGGGTGTTACAAATTGTCCCATTTATTGTGTTCATTTTCTTCATTTCCCCCCTTTTTTTCTAATTAAAAATCTTATCTAAAGTTTCACTAAATCTTTTTACGTAAAGAAAGATGACAACCCAAGCACCCCACCTCGGTTACACAATTCGTCAAATCTCTAAACGGCTACTAGCTTTACTCATAATTGTTAAAATTAGCGGAGTAAGTGAATATCTTAAAACGTCACTCAATCTTTTGACGCGAAGGCAGATGACAACTTTATCATTTAACTTTGGTTACTCAATTGATCACAATTCTAAGACTTTACTCATAATTTGAACAATTAGAAGAGTATTTATTGAATTTTTTTTTGGTTTTCTTTTTTTTTCAAAAATTTTCAATTTTTTCAAACACAAGATAAAACAATAGTTTATTTGCAGCAAAAAAAAATCATGCAAATAAGGTGTCTTAATCAGTTTGAACACAAAACAACATTATGTGGCATTCAATTTCGCATACGCGTTTATCTCAAATAAATACGTGAATTTAAGTGTTTTCTTATTAGAATCAAATCATAGAATCAAAATTTTCCTAGTTTCTAGATGCTTTAAACAATTGAGGAAGTAGTCATTGAACTTTTATCGAATGAAAATAGCATGCAAGAATGAGAAATACAAGTCATGTATAAGGGACGAACAAATTTTACCATAGACAATATCAGTTCAACTCCCGCCTCCACTTAATCCATACATTGTCCTCAATGTATTGCAATAAATTCCAATAAATGAAATAAATGTTGAGAGAACTTCCCTGAATGTGCGAGACGATGGGTTGGTGATGTAAGGGGCCACAAGAATCCAATCCTATTAATAAAATAAATTAGAAATAATAGGAACCAAAAAGAGAAATAAAGATAAAGAAAATTACTAAAACAAATAAGAAAATAAAATAAATTTGGGTTGCCTTTTAAAAAGCTCCTTTGTTTAATGTCATTGGTTCGACATTTTCATTATTCATCTTAAATTGGATATTGAATTAGAATTTCTTCCACATCTTGAAGAAGAATCTCTTAATGGTCTCTTAACAAGAGGTAGTTAAAGAGACTAAGAATGTCAAATAGTAACCTCGGTTCCCACGTCAAAGCTTGTAGATTAGGCGACCAAAGTTCATAATAAGTCAATGGTAATTTCACGTTATCGGTGACATACTCTTGAGGATTCAATACCTCCTTCTTGTGCATTGGATCTAAAATTTTTCTTCAACCACAAGATTTTCTCTAAGTTCACTCAACTTTTTGTCATTGACCTTCCTACAAGGCAACAAAATTGATTCAACTTCATCGTGTAAATCCAAAGAATCTTGTGTCACGTAATCAATCTTATCCTCGTTGCTACCTCATACACTTCACTAGGATGTTCTATCGAATCATAAAAATTAAATTCGACAACCTTACCATCGAACTCCATAATAATTGTACAATTAAAGACATCTAGTTTGGTTCTTGCAGTTCTAAGGATCGGTCACCATAATAGGATTTTAGAAGTGCCCAAAAAGTCGTCATCCTCACTATATACGACGTAGAAATTTGTAAGAAGTATTAATTTGCCAACTTTAAATAAAACATTTTCCAACATTCCGTCTGGGTAGACTGTAGAGTTGTCTGCCAATTGGAGGCTAATCTCTATATCTTTCAAAGGACCAACATTAAGTGATTCATAAACAAATAATAAAATTATGTTAAAAGATGAACCCAAATCACAAATAGCTCTCTTAATGCCTACATTACCTAATTTACACGAAATTGAAAACATACCCGAGTCTTCGCTTAGGGGTATTTTATTCTATATAAGAGCGGATGCATTCTCCCTTATACTTACCTTTTCAAAACCGGTGGGATTCTTCTTGTTAATGTAGAATTCCTTAAAAAATTTCGCAAAATAAGGTATATTTTTCATAGCGTCCAGTAGTGGAATGTTTACCTTGTTTTTTTGCAAAAAATCTCAAGGATTTCTACATTGCCTTTTTCGCTTTTGTTTCCCGCTATCCTTCCAAGAAAAAGACTGTGCATCAACTCATCTAAATATAACACCCCAAATTTGGGCCTAGAAGTTTCGAGGGTATTTTAGGAATTTTAGCTTATATGTGCTCAGAATTTCGTGAGGTTGGTAATTGGTAATGTTTTCGACAATGGCTATTAGGAAATTAAGTCAATTTTTGAAAAGTGAGTTTTAAATACATTTAATTTTGAAAATATGAACGATTTATAAAAGAGTCAAAACTAAGAGTTTTTATGAAGTAGTTAGACTAGAATTTTAAATTCAACCTAAACCCCCCCATTCTCAGTATATTTTTGACGATAGCTTTCTCCTTCTCCATAGTGTTTTTGTCCTTTGCTCTTCCTTGCTCTCCTAATTGATTTTTGATTTTTGATTTTTGATTTCCAAACTACATTACTTTGATTTGTATCATTTCCAAAGACTTAAACCTTCATAAATATTCAAGAAAACATCCAAAAACCTCATGAATTCCATTCATCTACATATTCATCTACGGCCAATTCCCAACCTTTAAACTATACAAAACTACATGTTTTAAGGTACCGACATTTTTCGACAAGTTTTTGCTATTATGACAAAAATTCATTAAAACTCGAGAAATTCTTAACGAAACTTCAATGTAGCTTTAGAAACCTTCTAATCATGTTAAAAACAAGTTGAAAAACACTTTGAAACCATATTTTAATCCACAATCTCGAAATTCACCATTAACAACCAAATTTTCGGCGTTTATTTAAATTATGTGTTTTAATGGCTAAAAATTCAATTTAAGAGACTAAATATCATTTAAAACCAATAGGAGGCTGAATGGTTACCTTTAATGGAGGAAAAACGAGCTTTGATGGAAATTCGAGAAAACCCACTCTTGAAAAAGATGATGAAATTAGTGAGGTTTTTGGATGTTTTCTTGAAGATTTATGAAGGTTTAAGGCTTTGGAAATGATAGAAATCAAAGTGATGTAGTTTGGAAATCAAAAATAAATTGGGAGAGCAAGGGACGCCAACATTATGGAGAAGGAGAAAGCTATCGTCAAAAATATGCTAAGAAAGAGGGTTTTAGGTTGAATTTAAAATTCTGGTCTAATTGCTTCATAAAAATCTCACTTTCGACTCTTTTACAAATCAATCCTATTTGCAAAATTAAAGGTATTTGAAACTCACTTTTCAGAAATTGACTTAATTTCCTAATAGCCATTGTCAAAAACATTATCAATTACCAACCTTACAAAATTCCAAGCACATATAAGCTAAAATTCCTAAAATACCCTCGAAACTTCTAGGCTCAATTTTAGGGTGTTACAATTCTCCTCCTTTAAAAAGAATTTCATCCTCGAAATTCCCTGCTAACACGTTACTTGTTTAATCACAGAATTTGCTACTTCTATTACTAAACTGACCATTACACTTTCACTACGCACTCTGATTCCTATTCTCCCTATCTTCCTACCGCTTTCCTTAATGATTCTATTCACTACCACGAACTATTCTATGGTAATTTTGCTAGAAATTTCATCTATTCACTACAACACTCTTGTCTAAAGAACTCGTAATCATTTTTTTCCTAATTCAATAGTCACTATTAGGATTCTCCACTTATGAGCTAAATCACTCATAATTTACTAAGGCGTAGAACCAAAATCTACGAATGAGAATAAAAGAAGTGATTACAAGGCAAAAATATCCTCAATTTCGTCGATCGAATCTTGACCCTGTGGCTCCCCAACAGCATAAACCCGAGCTGGACCTCTAGACTCGACTTGTGTAGCAATAGTATGAGCAACAATTCGCTGCCTAATCGATCTTCCATTACCTCTACCATGACTATGACCTTTAGCAGGCACAGATACTGGTGCAAAACTCTGAGTCTATGAAACCTCAACTCTGTTTGGACAATCCCTCAGAAAATGTTCCTTTGAACCATACTTAAAACAACTACCTGTCAACTTACGACACTCACCCAAGTGCCTACGCTCACAATGTGCACAAAGCGGCCATCCAGTACCACCCGACGAACGACTAGTACTAATTATAACACTATCTTGCTGCCCAGACTGACTTGGTTGTAACTCGTGTCGTGCACTCCCATCAGAACCGTGAATATCACATATTCTCTTAGACGGTCGTCCAGATACACCATCAGAAGTCCTCTTACCCGATTCAGTTACCACAAAACGAGGCAACTTAGCCAAAGTCTCCTTAACTGTTTTGGCTTTCTCAACTAACTCATCAAACATCTCCACATTCTGAGCTACCAAATAAACTCGAATCTCACGATTATGACCAAAACAAAACCTCTTACATCGATCCCTCTTAGAAAGAATCATCTTAGAAGCGTACTAACTAAGTCGCACGAACTTAGCCTCATAATCAGCCATTGACAAATCTCCCTAAACCAATTCCAAAAACTCACGCTTACGAGCCTCCATATACTGCTCGCCCATAAAATTCCTCTTAAAAACCTTGAGAAAGTATTTCCAATTCAATCTATCAGAAACAATACCTCTCCTAACCGTATTCTACCAATGATAAGCCTCACCGTCAAGTAAGGACACAGCACAACCCAAATTCTCCTCATCAGAACAGGACATCTGCTTGAGGGTCCTTTTACCTTTCATTCCAGAAAATTCCTTACCACCTAATGCCCAAAGATGTTCAAGCGTCAACCCTCGATTAACAGGCGTAGGATTGGCAAGTGCAGGAGCAGGGTTAGCACCAGCAATCCGCTGAAAGGCTCCAATTATCACTTCCACCTGAGGGCTTACACCCTCATTAGGTATGTTCACTCTACGCGATGGCATAGAAGGTGCAGAGGATGTACAATCCTCTTAAGCATTAGCTCTCACATTCACACATTTATGTGGCATATCGTACTAGTCTAACATACACAAACAAATAAAAAATGTGTGAGTGGTGGAGGAAATGATCCAAGTCTTGTTCCTGCAAGTAAGTTTTAGAATTAAAGGCAATGTGTTTCTATTCCTATCTCACATGCATCACAACAAGAGACATCTCATGCAATTAAGCATTCAGAATAATTTAATCACTTAGATTTATAAATTCATGGGTTGCAAAACCCCAATTAGCATATCAACAACAATCACCTAGGTTCGAGTGTTATTGAACCTAGGCTTTGATACCACCAAATGTAACACCCTATACCTTGCTCGGTCATCAAGCCCGAATACTAGGATGCTACACTACCGTCTCGCATCATGTTCATCTTAAATCGTCACATTATTACTCATACATCTTTTTTTTATCATAGTGTTTGAATGAATTGTACGTCATACATTTACTTTTTTATCGATAAAACATGTCAAGCATTCATTAAATAAACATAAAATAAGTACTAAAATTGTATTAGGACCACTTAGCAAAATTTCTCAAAACTTCTACGTAGGTATCAATACTGAAAATGAGGTATCGATAATTTCTCAAGTGGTATCGATATTGCTTGGACAATCGATACCTAACTAGCTTACTATTTCTCGACTTAAAAACCCAGCTTTCAAAAAATATTGGTACCACTAGAAAAGTATCAATAACTTTACCCCAAGTATCGATACTTGTGATAAAATATCGATACTGATTTACAAAATTGTATCCTGTACTTTCGAAAATCACAGAGGTATCATTTTTTAAAACCTAAATATCGATACCTCTATTCCAGACCATAAAAACATAGCATTCAACATCACATAGTTTATTCCAAATAGGTTCTAAACATCATACATCAATTGTCTAATAAAATAATCACCGAAATGTCTCAAATAATAGTCCCAAATCACCATATTTTAAGTTCACAAATTACCAAGCATAATAGACATGCAAACAACCAAATATCATAGCAAAACCAACATAAAGTCTACCACATTGCCTTTTATTCCCAAAAACACAAATAATTAAAAGAACACCTACTAATAGCAACTAAAGCTCTGGCTTGGATCACCTCTCGAGACCACACTGCTCACATTGGCACTACTTATCTACAATAGTTAAAAATGAGTAGGTGAGCTTAAAAGGCTCAGTGAATGCTCAGAATAACCACTACGTAAACAAGTCATAATGTATCAATAAAGTAGATATGCAACATAATCATAACTTCTTCTACTCTTATGTCATGTTTTGCACAGTTAATCATCTTTCATGAATATTTACACATTAATCACATGAATATTTAATCATATATCACAACTCATATTAGTCACATTTAACCACTTTCAGTCACATTTTATGATAGTTTGGCTCTTGAGGATATGAAACATAATGTGGACTCTATTACCACACATCGGATAGAGAATCTCCAACACACCACATAGACTCATGAGTTTTAAATATGTAGATGAATGAAATTTGTTTTGTGTGAAAAGGTTAAGTGTAAGCCGAGATATTTGAATTTAAAGTTTTCATGTCGAAGGTTTCAGTTAATAAGTGAACATAGCTTAGGCTATTGTTTTTATTGTTTAAGGTGAGTTGATGACTGGTTGTTGATTGTATATTTGTATGGTTTATCTTGTTGAAGTGTTGGAGTCAATAGGACCTTCAATGAGTAGAGATAAATGAAAAGAAAAGCTTGTCTAAGCTTTTGATTTTTTGGCGAAAACGACATTTTTGGTGAGTGTTTTGGAATAGCTGCTCGTAGATGATTTATTATGTAATTGGGAATTTAGAGGTAGCATTGTAACATCCTGAAAAGGGCCTATGCATTTTTGGTTTAATTGTACGAAATGACATATCTTATGTGTTATGAATATATTTTGAACACTTTTGGAAACCTGGAAATGTATGGAAATGTTAAGTTTAAAAGAGGAAAGTGAACATTTTTAGAACCTTGGAAATGTAAGGAAATGTCTTGTAAGGAAATGTCATGGAAATGTAAGGAAATGTCTTGGAAATGTAAGGAAATGTCTTGTAAGGAAATGTCATGGAAATGTAAGGAAATGTCAAGTTTCTGAGCCGATCAAAATTTTTGGAAACTTAGAAATGACCTAGAAATGACGAGTTTTAAGGTTTAAAAGGGGAAATTAAGGCAATGTGGCCTTAAAAGAAAAAGTTTGTGAAATTTGACACACAAACAGGCTTGGAAAAGTGGTCTAAAGATGTCACTTAGGGCCTATGGAAATGGCGCCATATGCAAGAGGAATGGGCCTAAGTTCGAAGTCACATGGGAAGCAAATAAAAGAAATTTTATTTTGCTACAAGGAGCAGAGAGAGTGGATGGCACATGGCTATAAATTAGGACCTTTTATTATTTTATAAATAGTGGATAAATAAGGGATTTATTTATCATTATTTTCAAGAGATAATTGTTGGATTAAATTCTTTTAATTTGAATAAAGAGATAAAGAGGAAAATAAGGGAGAAGTGATGGCCAAGTAAGGGACTTTGAGTTTAATAATTTCGGCTAAGTAAGGATAGTTGCTGAATTATCGTTTATTTTAAGTGATAATTAAAGAGATAAAGCTATTAAAATAGAAGAGTGATGGCCAAGTAAGGGATTCTAAGTTAGTAATATCGGCTATAAAAGGAAAAGAGAGGCCATTCTGTATTATTTTCTGTTCTTTGAAAGCCTCTGCCGAATTCTCTTCACCAAATCTTCTTCTTCTTTTATTTTTACCAAGCCGAAATACCTTGTGTTCTAGCCAAATCCTCCATCTTTATTCTTCATTTTCTTTTCTTTCTAATCCCTCCAAAAGCCGAAAGTTGTGAGATCATCATCTAGCCATAGCCGAATCTCTGAAGGTTGAAGTGAAGGTGCAATCGATTTCTTCAAGTAAGGGTAAGATCTCATTCGGTTTCATCCTTTTTTCTTAAGATTTGTCGAAATCTAGGACTAACCCCATTAATATCTTGTTGCCGAAACTTTTAAGAGATCTTTGGGATTTACTAAGTGTCGACTACAAGGAAGGAGAAGTTCTTTTTCCGAAGGTACACCATAGGCCACGTGTTCCCTAGTTATTCGGTGAGTTTTTGGATTTAAAATCCACAAGGTAAGTGTCTATAGCATTCGGCCAAGGCCATGTTTGGTAAATATATGTGTTCATTAATTATTCAAAAAGCGAAAACTAACCAAGTTAATTGATTCAATGCTTGGCCGAATGCAAGAAGAGTATAGCAGAGATTTCAAGACTTGATTCTTAAGTCAAACGGCAACAAGGTAAGTTTAAGTATACTAATCCTACTAGGATTTTGATTTATGGCCGAATGGCTTTTTATTAAAGTAGTAGGTGATTAATCAATTGTAGGGATTAAGGATCTAAGCATTAGATCAAGCTTTTCGGGATTTCAAGACCCTTAGGTAAGTATGATAAGTTGTGGATATTTGGTTAAGAATTCGTATATTGATGATTAAATCGATTGTTCGATTAAGTGTGTTGATGGAGGCGAATACCATTCAAGAAGGAAAGGAAGGTCCCTATCCCGAAGTTTAAGAAGAGATCTGTCTCGGAAGGTTAGGGATTGGCCACCGGGGTGTGGACGTCGTCAGAACAAGAAAGTAGGCAAAACAGCCGTAGTATCGCCTAGTGATAGCATCGATGATCGAAAGTATAGTTCTCCAAGTGATCGGTGTGTGATTAACCCATCGCTTTTTCGGGTTTATGGTATATTGTATGTGTTGTGTAAATGCTAATATGTGCGAGTGGCGATTGTGAATGGTTACCCTTAAGGGGGTATATCGGAAATCAGTCAGTGTTAATTATTAAGAATGTGAATATGCCAATGAGAATATGTTTGTATGCCGAATAGCATGTGCATGCATTATTTTACTATGTTATGACATTATCATATGTTGCATGTGCATGGGATGGGATATGAATGTGACTATCGAAGGAAAGGGTGTACTTTTTATGCACGTGGTCTAATGTTAGCCTTGTGTTACGTTAGCGCTTGATGTTAGCTATGTGCTTCATCAAGGGAGGTGTTGGCTAGGTGCCCACCTCGGCGGTTGATAGCCGTGTGTGCATCACCGTGGATGAATGATATGTGGGATCACTTAGGTGATCGGTGGCTTAGCCACGGCCTTGAGCAGCAAGTCTGCCAAGGTAAGATATGTGGGATCACTTAGTTGATCGGTGGATTAGCCACGGCCTTGGGCAGCAGGTCTGCCAAGGTAGGTGTAACGGATGGACCCTAGGATGGGTTGGGTGCACTTTGCATAAACTCATTATCCGTCATATGGGTTGATGATGAAATGGGCCAAGCCCGAAGATATGGAAATTATGTGGTTAACTACCCTATTAGATGAATGTGATATGAATATGGGCCAAGCCCGAATGTGATAACATGTGAATTTGATAATTGATATCCGATATATGAGTTAATATGTGGTTAACATGTGGGTGGAATTCGGTGGACTAATTACACATCGAGTCCTGTATGACTCACCCAATTTTTATTAAGCATCGCAGTGATCGTGATTTTGGACCCGGGTTGGAGTGGATACAAAGGTGGCCATGCGAAGCGATTTCCATGCGAAAGATATTTTAATTAATTAAGTAGTTATATTTTCAGTATTTTGATTAAGTGTTTATTGTAATAAGGCCCATTAAAGTGATTGAACATTTTTATTATGTTTAAGCTAGACGACCATTAAATTATTATTGGGAAGTGCTTTTAATTTTGGCAACTTATATTTTAAAAGCTTATAATAAAGTTTTAATTTGGATATTTTTATCAAGCTTATATTATTTAGAATTTTTAATTGGACATGGTTTTCAAATGACAAAATTTTTAATGTTTTTCCCAAAAGTGAAATCAGTCTTCAAACGTTTTTCCGCAGTGGCATTTCAAATTCGGTCGTAACGAATGGGCCGGGTTTGGGGTGTTACAAGCATAAACCCCTACTCTAAATTTCAAGTGTAAGTGTTCTCACACCTATGACTAAATGTGATATATGTATGCTTGTGAAATTGTGAAACTATGAAATTATGAACATATATGATATGCTATGACATATGTTATAAGCTTACGATGACTGATGTGAAAGTGAATATGAGAGTGTGTTGTTCATGCCATGTGATAGTAAATATGTGGGTATGTTATTCATGCCAAGTAAGTATGTTGGTATGTTATTCATGCCATGTGGCAGTGATTATAATGTGCTAACGATGTGAATATGTAGTGAATGTGTGTGAAAAATCAGTAAGTAAATATGTGATAATAATGTGGATATTTTGGCCTTATGATCTTATGAGACCATTGGATATTTTTGGCATGACATAGGATTGTGAATACTCACCTTTGTGATGTGATTTTGGGGCGTTGAAGCCCAGTGACAGCTTTCTGAGAGATAAGGGAATGTGAGCTAAGCTCCATTAACTGGGATATGTGTGTTTGGTGTGTTGAAAAGTGTTAGCTATAAGCTTCACTTATGGGACATGATTGACTCTATGAGTCATTTTGGTGTATTGGGGATCTGTGTATCTGATGTGTGGTGGTAGAGTCTACATTATGTTTCATATCCTCAAGAGCCAAACTATCATAAAATATGACTGAAAGTGGTTAAATGTGATTAATATGTGCTGTAATATGTGCTTAAATATTCATGTGATTAATGTGTAAATATTTATGAAAGATGATTAAATGTGCAAAACATGACATAAGAGTAGAAGAAGTTATGATTATGTTGCATGTCTACTTTATTGATGCATTATGACTTGTTTATGTAGTGGTTATTTTAAGCATTCACTGAGCTTGTTAAACTCACCCACTCCTTCTTAACCACTGTAGATAAGTAGTGCCAGTGTGAGCGGTATGGTCTCGAGGGGTGATCCAAGCCAAAGCTTTAGTTGCTATTAGTAGGTGTTCTTTTAATTATTTGTGTTTTTTGTAATAAAAGGCAATGTGGTAGACTTTATGTTGGTTTTGCTATGATATTTGGTTGGTTGTTTGCCTATTATGCTTGGTAATTTGTGAAATTAAAATATAGTGATTTGGGACTGTTATTTGAGGCATTTTGGTGTTTATTTTATGAGACAATTGATGCATGATGTTTATAACCTATTTGGAATGAACTATGTGATGTTGAATGCTATGTTTTTATGGTCTGGAATAGAGGTATCGATATTCGGGTTTTAAAAATGATACCTCTGTGATTTTCGGAAGTGCAGGATACAATTTTGTAAATTGGTATCGATATTTTATCACGAGTATCGATACTCGAGGTAAAATTATCGATACTTTTCCAATGGTACCGATATTTTCTGAAAGTTGGGTTTCTAAGTCGATAAACAGTAAGCTAGTTTGGTATTGATTCTCCAAGCAATATTGATACCACTTGAGATAATTATCGATACCTCTTTTTCAGTATCGGTACCTACGTAACAATTTTTAGAAATTTTGCTAAGTGGTCCTAATACAAGTTTAATACTTATTTTATGTTTATTTAATGAATGCTTGATATGTTTTATCGATAAAAAGTAAATGTATGACTTACAATTCATGTGAACTCTATGATAATAAATAAAAAGAAAAAGATGCATGAGTAATAATGTGACGATTTGAGATGAACATGATGCGGGCGATGGTGTAACATCCTAGTATTTAGGCTCGGCGACTGGGCCGGGTATAGGATGTTACACTAAATATGTATGCATCATTAGTTTTAGGGATAAATATAAAAAAATATACATTAATTTTGATACAATTTGTAATGTTATACATTAACTTTAATTTGGTGCATTTGTACACATTAAACTTTAATTTTGATTTAATTTTTATATTCACTTACCCTTGTTATCTATGTGGCACTATTGGTCACATCCCAAAAATCGGATTAGTAGAAATTGGGTTAATGAAACTAAGAGTGGTCACGTCCTATTTTTGAATTAAACTTGTGGAAATTTTGTTAAGAAATTTGATCTGGTTTAGTGGATAAGTATTGTGAGAAGAGTGTGGGAGGTTTTGTGTTCAAATCATTTCCCTTTGAATTTTGTTAACTTTTTTTGTCTAATCCCTTATCTTGGACCTTCTGGTTTAAGTAATATTTTCGCTCAATTGATGATAAAAGTGAGCTTGCTGGTTTAGTGGTAAGATTTTAGTTTACCTAGAGGTCTTGTGTTTGAAACCTCGTGTGTGTAAAGTTGAAATTATTTTTGTTTTAAACTCCAAATAAGCTAATAAGTTGTTAGAAAATTAGTTTGGTTAGGATTTAGTTTTTTTTTAAAGAAACAATAGTTAATTAATATTAATAAAAGATTTAACTTTCCCCTCTTTCTTCTCCCATTATCTTATGTTATTTTACCCATTTTCCCCAACTTATCTTTTGTTTATTTTTTTTCCTTCCTGCCATTTCTATATATTTTTTTCTTTTACCTTCTTTGTTGGTTCGTACCTTTACAAGAAAACAACAACTTCTACTATTTTCTTTTGCAAATTTAACCTTTGTTGGAGCGTAAAGCAATCTATTTTCTTTTCTTGTGTTGTGCTTATTGGACGAATTTTTAATGGGTTCGTTATTGTGTAAGTGTTGTTGGTTTCCTCTTTCCATAGCATGTGTCTATTTTTGATGTTTTCGTTAATTCGTGTATAGTGGGTGTTTTGAACTGCGTTTTCTGTCGTTTCTAATTTTCTAGGTAAAGCGTGTGAAACATCAATTTCTTTAGAGGGTTAATTGCGATTTAGAGTGCTGTCATTCTTTCAAGGGTAAGTGGCTAATTGTCGCTGTTAGAGATTGATTTTGCTGTAATGATGTTCGATTATTGATAGTGGTTTTTGAATTAGCGTTTCGGGTTTGGTAAAATCATGTTAATAAGTTCGTGTGAATTTTCAATTTAGGATTCTAGAATTCTTGCAGTGGTGTTTACTTCAAAAATCAGTAAGGTGTGTAACATAAACCCAATAAAATAGCGAATGGCAAAAGCAGAAATTGGGATTGTCGATGCCACACGGCCATGTGCCAGATTGTGTGAACCACACGGTCTGGGTTAATTAGGTCGTGTGGGCCACATGGGTATGTGTGAGACCGTGTGACAAATCGTATGGACCATAGGGGCTGACCAGTTGGGTCGTGTGGGCGACATGGGCATGTTGGCCCATTGTCTAAAAAATTCCATCTAGGCCCGTGTTGACCCGTATTACGTATTTAAACTCTCCGTAGGGTCCATACTACATAAATGAGGTGTGAAAACATGATATTTATTAGTATGCTACCGTAGGTGATATGATTAAGGTATGTGAATTAAGTACGCGTGATCTGTCTACTGTTTATTCTGATGGTATGTACCTGTCCTGCTATGTTTGTTTATGAGCAAATGATGATGTCTAAATATGTTATTCTGTATTTATCTGAATTTTCTATATGACCGTGCATGTGACGATATGGCAAAACTAATTTGGTTCTACTGGGTTTGTGATATATCTGTCGGAAAAGCATGTAATTGCATGCATATTGGTTTCTGTTAAGATATGGATGCATGTTTAACATGCTTATCATCTTGTTTCTGTATTTGCATGCCATATCACTTTGCATGGGGTTGGGATATGATATGTGATGGGGAAAGTGTGATTCTAGCAGTATTACTGCACCTTCTGGTGGTGTATCCACAATATTTGTTCTAGTAGCTTGACTGCTATTATAGTGGCTCGACCACATATATATTAGGTTTTGGCAGTTTACCACAACATTTCTGTTTGGCAGCTCAGCTGCACTTATATGAGTGGCATACCACCACAACCTGGTGTGACTGGATGGATGGACTCTCGTAGTCCTAATTGGTGTGATTGGTTGGACAGAGTTGGTATGTAGCGGATGAGGGTAGGATCTGTGTCTGCATCTGTATCTAAATCTATGTCTGCATTTGTATCTAAACCTGTATATGCATCTATATTTGATTATGATAATACATCTGATTCCGTATAGGAGAATATGTTTGAATTTGTATCTGAAAACATATCTGTTTGTTTATGTGCTTCTGATTTGTTGCTTGGGATGTGTTACACACTAGGCTTCTAGCTCACTCGTTTGTTTAATACATTTTAGGTGGTCTTCTGACTTAGGATCGGACGACATGCGGGAGCTCGAATTGTTTTCTCAGTTAATTAAAATATGGTAATTTTTGTAATTATCTATTTTGGACTTTTGGGATTGTAATCTATTTTTTAGGCTTGTTTTGGTTTTTGTTTAAATTGTCGATAATTGATATTTTCGAACATGAAACTGCAAAATCACACGAGTTAACAAAATGGACTTCGATTTTCAAAACTAAAACTCTGAAAATTTTTCCTCTGCAAATTAAGTAATCACTTAAGTGTTTTTCTGTAAACGAATAAATAGCTTCTAACGAATGTTTGCCATATTGATATTTTCTAAACACTCATTGAAATCAGAAGCTTTCAAACGAGATCAAGTTAAGAGCTATTCTGTAAAATGAATAAGCTCTGTGTGTAATTTCCGAAATAATATGCAAGTATTTTGCTAAAAATATTATTTTCAGAATTCTCGGTTTCTAAAGTTAGGATTTAACTTCTGGGTTTTCAAACAAACCAATGTACTATCTCTAGATTCGGTCATAACGTCTAGGCTGATTTTTGGGTGTTACACTATTTACCGTTAAATCATGTGCAAATTACTGACATCGCATATTATTAGGTCAAAAAAATAAACAAATAAAATAAATTATTTTCACCTAGATTTAAAGAATAATTTGTTTGAAACGTGATTATTGTTATAATTATCTAATCTAGTTATTCTTTTAATGTAGGTAGAAATAATTTAAATTTGTTTGTTTACTTTTTAACCTAATAAAATGTCATGTCAACAATGTATACATAACTTAATCATAAATAATACCACATATGTAATAGAGTAAAAAAAATGTCAAAATTAAATTAAAATTAAAATTTAAAATATACACTAAATTAAAATTAAAATTAATATACATTACATATTATATCAAATTTCATATATAATTTTAATATTTACCCTTTAATTTTAATCGCACTACATAATCTTGTTCCTACTACCTTATTTATTATGAGGATCAGTCTTATTACCCATTCAAATGATCCCATATGGAATCACTTATTAGACATAACATTTAATAATATTCTTTTTAAAAAATAGTTTAAAAGTCTGCAACGAAATAGAAATGAATAATAATTTGTAGTTATTTATTTTGAGAAAAAAATTTAATTGGGTTGAAGATCCCACAAATACTCTAATTTTGTTTGGTCCAATGGCTAATTTTATTTGGTCTGAGGGTAAATAGACAAACATCCAGAAGGGCAAAAAGTTCCACAGCTCTGTTTGTTGCTAATTTGGTCTTTTTCATACGTGATTTTAAATAATCATTTATTTCAAATTTCGTGTATAGACTTGATGATTAGGTGTTTATCATCTCATGTGTGACTTAAATTCGAGTAGCAATAGTTTCGTTGCTGTTAAGAATTTATCCTCCTCGTATAATTCATTAAAAAATAAAAAAAAATCATTTATATAATATTTATTTCCTAGATGATCGTGAAATTTTCTATTTAACTAAAATTCAGGCTTCAAAAACAAAAGGAGAAGAAGTCTAAATTGCCTCATACTAATTCTTCAATCTTAATGTATTATTTTTGTTGATTTCTACTCTGTTTTCTTCTACATCTTCAGTCAACATTCGAATTGGAGACCTAAAGTATTGTATATGTATTGAAATCCTAGAGGATCTAAGACGGTATATATGTTCATATGATATCCATTTCTTTTCTTATTTTCTTGATTCTCAACCAATATAATAATTTATTAATTACCTCTTAATTCTATTTATATGAATTTAGTTTAAGTTGAAAAAGGAGAAAATAATCCTGAAAAGCACTTGCTGGAAAATTGTGAGTTTATTAAAATAAAATTGGTTTAACTATGTAGGTTTCCGGGAAAACAAAGATACCAACATACATAATAGTCTAAGGATGAAGATGTATATCTGTAAATCATATCTAATATGTACAAACAAGCATTAACTGAACATAAATATATATATAAATAAAAAGTTTGAATAGTTTTTCATCCGACGCAGTCCCACAGACAAATTCAAACAAGGAGGGTGGGTGTGGAAGAAACTCCAAATAGGTGACTTTAATCGTTGAATTTGACAACTATGCCTATAATTGTATGCTCTCCACCCTTCAATCAAGACTATAACTTACCTAATCATTTACCTGTTAACAAATATATGTAACCGGGTAATGCTTTCATGGCACCACGTTCTTTCCTATTATATAATTGATTCAAAACACTTCATTATCGTCTAACTGCTCCAGCTTGTAACAAGATGTATATATGTTGCAATATTTTTTAATATTTATAATGTTCCAATAACTATAAATGAATGGACGTAATTAATCAAAAAATAAATCTTTTGGTCATTGGTCAAAAGTTATATCATTTGATTTTTGAAAAATGATTATAACTATTCATATAATTTGAATAGTTATAATATTAAATGAATAATTATATATTTTTTAAAGACATTATTATTCAGAAAAACACCTGTTAAATGATGCATCTATAAAGAGATATGAATATTCCTATAAATAGGGATGAGATTTCATTTGGAAATCACACCAACAAGTTCTAAAAGTTCTTTCTATCCTTCCTCATTTTCTAATATAATTAGATTGTTCTATAAAGAGTTATTATAGAAATTCTTTGTAAAAATTGAGTTTCTTGTTATTCATTGTTCAATGTTTAGTGGACTACTCTTGTTAGTGCAAAACGCATCATTTTATCCTCGAGATTAATTTGCTTGAAACTCTTTTGCACCAATATAGGTGGGGGCAAATATAACCTTAAAGATAGTAGCTTGATACACGCCTTAGAGCCTTATCCTATTTCTTCATTTTCTATTCAAGTTTCGTTCGTGTGTTCAAGATTTTCCTCATCGGAGATTTGTACTAACAATATACAATAAGAAATTTATTTGATAAACCAAAAAACTAAAAGAAGAAAAGAATAAAGAAATCTCTCATTTCCAGTACCTTCTTCTTTCTACTTCTGCAGGCTTTATCAGTCTTGCAAGTAAATTCAAGCCAGGGAGATTCTTGCCGTTCAAACTTAAACCTTGATGTTCCCTTTGATACAACTTCTTTCGCAGACATGATTTCAACCTCAGAGTAATAGTCTTCCTTTAAACATATATAGTGAAGGTGGGATATGGCTATGTATTTAATACGAGGACCTTTATTTCTTTATTTTTAATTTTCATATATTTGGATGATCAAATATGAACTAATGTTTGAATGTTTCTTAAACATGTTGCAATATGTTGAGACATCATTGAATTTATCGAGCATTTTAACCGTCGACACCTGATACACATTCTTTTATCCCAATGGGCTTTTCAAGCAATGGAATGATAAATTTGAGACATAACTGGAATTTGGATAGATAAATTTTGACGGAGTGGAAATGTAGTTGGAGTGAGGCTAGGAGGTTTACTTATATTAGAACAGATTTTTTAAAGATATTTTAAAATCCTGTTCGTATTTGGACTAGAAAAAGTGATGAAAGGAGTTGTAGAAGCGTCTACATAGAATATCCGAGTAAGTGTTTGTTCATTACAAATTCTAACGGTCGGGTAGAAATTTTACCCAATTTAGATACACTGAATGGCAAAATACAATATTGTTACAAATTGTTATTTTTAATGTTCAAAAGTGCAAATAGATGGTGTTGGTTTTCCTTTTATAAATTCGTATTGGTTTTCCATATATATTTACTAATACAATTGCGCATATGCTCTACAAGTTTTGAACTACAATTATCATTGTCGAAACCATTTTTAAAGTTGGTTTTAAAAAACGGGGATCGACTTTTAAAAGCAAAAATGGGAGTCGCCACCAATCCCTTTTTACTTAGGTGTGATTGGATCACCTTGTAGAACGTTTTATTTAAAACATTTAATTTTGGTCTACGAAAAACCAGAAAATAGGTTCGGGAGTCGGTTACGTATGAGGAATGATTAGCACCCTCATAACGCCCAAAAATTGGTACCTAATCGATAAAATAATGTCCAAATATTTGAAACTTAAAAGTATTTAAAAATATGATTTAAAAAAACTTCGAACAATTTGATTTAAAATTTGAGAATTCTTCGATCCGAAAGAATATAAACATCACATCCAGCACGATTGGACACGATATTTTAAAACCCTCGTAACTAAGATCATCTCATAATTTATAAAACTTCGAGCAATTTTGATTTAAAATTTGAGAGTTCTTCAATCCGAAAGAATATAAACATCACATCCAGAACGATTGGACATGATATTTTTAAACCCTCGTAACTAAGATCATCTCATAATTTATAAAACTTGTTAAAAGGATATTTAGTTATTTAGCCAAACGGAAAATCGACACCCAGCACGATTGGGCATTATTTCTCGAATTTCTAAATACCAAAACATTGCCTTATTAAAAAAACCTTTAGATAAAATATTAATTTTGCAAAAACGTAAATTTTATTTTAAACAATAACTATGTGACAATATTGCATTTATATACTATCGAACATAAATATTAAAAGCACTTAAGACATACTAACATTTCATATTTATAACAATGTAGAAAAATGACTAATAAAAATAATTACATAATGGCAAACATAAATAAATAAGAGAGTATGGGCAGATAAAATATATACATAATAATATTAAAAATAGTTATAAATAAATAATATACATAAAATATATAAATAAAAAGTATATATAAAATATATTACGTAATATATAAATGGGTTTTATATGAAAATAAAATTTTAAAAATAAATATATGATATAGTATAATATTTTATAATATAAAAAAATTTAAAACATATAATATAGTAATTAATAAAAAATAATGTGGTGTAAATAATAATGAATGATAATCATTTAATATATAAGGATATTTCATAAAAAAATACATATAAATTTATACTATTAATGTATTAATATATATATATATAAATAATAAAGAAAATAATATAGATTTTTTCATATAATAAAATAATTTAATACAATATTAAAAAAATAAAATAAAATAAAAAGATTTAAAAAATATATAAACATAGAAAACAGGGGGTTAAATAGCAATTAAAACAGATTAAAAGGAGTGAATTAAAAACGCGCATTAAACCACAGGGGCTATTATGGCAATTTTGCCAAACTTCAAAACGACGCCGTTCTATCTCTGGCCCTGAAAAGGCCTGGAGGACTAAATTGAAGCAAATACCATAATTTTGGGCCGATTTAAAAAATAAAGAAATTGCCAATTAGACGTAATTGTAAAGATACAATAATGCGGAAGGGCTGGAAGCGCAAATAATCCATTTTTCAAAAACACGCGGATCCTTTATGCGGGTCGGGTCAGTGCGCGGGTTCTAAGTAAAACGACGTCGTTTTGGTCCTTACCTAACCACGCCAAAACGACGTCGTGCGGATGGGCTATAAAAGCTAAAATTCAGCCCCAAAATTCATTTCAGAACCCTTTTAAAAAAGAAATTATAGAAAACACTCTCAACTCTCCTCTCCTCTGTTCGGGGATGGTCACCGGACCCTCGAGTTTCTTACTTCACGCGCAACACGCGCCACCACGGGCGGTGGCCGGAGGCCAAACCTCTCCTTTTCAAGCCCGTCGAAAGGTAAACTCCCTTTTCTTTATTTTTAAAACCCTGTTTACATGCAAAAATATATAAAAAATAAAAAAAAAGTAGAAAGAAAAACCTTTGCGAATGATTTCTGTTCTTTTATTTCTCTGGATTTTCTTGTGAATATTTTTTTATATTCTTTTTCTTTGTGTTTTTTTATCCCCGTTTGTTTACAAGTGTATGGGTTTTTATAACCCGAAAAACAGATTTTAAAAAAAAAGGAAATACAAATCTTTTTGCCATATTCTTGCTGTTTTCTTTCCTTTCTTGTGCAGGTGGAGCGGAGATCTCGGCGGTGAGGCCGTTCGTGCGTTGATGGCGGCGTGGTTCGCGGCTTGACGAGAGCTGGTGGCTGCGGCGCGATGATTGGGTTCCAGCCTGGGCGCGAGGAGCGGCGCGACTGTTGGGATATTTGCTTGCGGCGCCTAGGGTTTCAGAAACCCTAGGCCATCTGATTCCCGTTTAAGACTTGGGCCTTTTGGGCCACGATGGTTTTTAGTCCAGGTAGTTATTGGGCCACGGGTATTGGGTTAAGGTGCATTTAGGGATTTGTCTGCATTTGGGTCAAGGGTGTAATTGGGCTTTAGGTTTAATTTGGGCCAAGGATTGGATTATTTGTAAAAGATACATTTAAAAGTGGACATTTATTTTTTATTTTGTTTTTTTTTCTTTTTATTCCAGCCCGGTCAAAATTGGACTCTTACAGCTGCCCCTCTTTGCTCATTGTCGTGTAACGAGAATAGAGCAAAGACTATAAAAGGACCAATTTTGATCGGTCTTGGCCAAGCCTCGACTTCTTGATCCTTGTATTCTTCAAATGACTCCAACTCCACTGCAATTTCAACGGTATTGGAACTTCATCTTGATTTCAGTAAGTTTGATAGCTTCAACTTCATAAAGGCAGTATCCACTATCTTTTGATCTGCTCCACTGCAAACTCAGGGAGACAAGACCTGATGTCTTTGATTTGCCTCTTGCAACTTCAAGAATGGCAAATCTACTATTCTAATATGCTCCCTGCAAACTCAGGGATGCCAGACTAATGTCTTCGATCTGCTTCCTGCAACTTCAGGAATGCCAAATCTGCTATTTTAATCTGCTCCCTGCAAACTCAGGGATGCCAGACTAATATCCTTGATCTGCTTCCTGCAACTTCAGGAACGCCAAATCTACTATTTTAATCTGCTCCCTGCAAACTCAGGGATACCAAACTAATGTCTTCGATCTGCTTCCTGCAACTTCAGGAACGCCAAATCTGCTATCTTCAATCTGCTTCCTACAAAGCTCAGGAATGCCAGATTGATGTCTTCGATCTGCTTCCTACAAACTCAGGAATTGCCAGATCTGCTATCTTCAATCTGCTTCCTACAAAGCTCAGGAATGCCAGATTGATGTCTTCGATCTGCTTCCTACAAACTCAGGAATTGCCAGATCTGTTATCTTCAATCGATCCCCGCAAACTCGGGGATCACGATCGATGTCTTCGATCCGCTCGCAAACTCGGGAATTGCCGATCTCGCTATCTTCAATCTCGATCCCCGCAAACTCGGGGATCACGGATCGATGTCTTTGATCCGCTTCCGCAAACTCGGAATTGCGGATCTGCTATCTTCAATCTGATCCCGCAAACTCGGGGATCACGATCGATGTCTTCGATCCGCTTCACGCAAACTCGGGAATTGCCAAATCTGCTATCTTCAATCTGATCCCCGCAAACTCGGGGATCACCACGATGATGTCTTCGACCGCTTCCCCGCAAACTCGGGAATTGCCGGATCTGCTATCTTTGTCGATCCCCGCAAACTCGGGGATCACCATATCGATGTCTTCGATCCGCTTCCTCGCAAACTCGGGAATTGCGGATCGCTATCTTCAATCGATCCCCGCAAACTCGGGGATCACCGGTGATGTATTCGATCCGCTTCCTCGCAAACTCGGGAATTTCAGATCCGCTATCTTCAATCTCGATCCCGCAAACTCAGTGGATCACCAGATCGATGTCTTCGATCCGCTTCACGCAAACTCGGGGAATTGCCGGATCTCGCTATCTTCAATCTGATCCCGCAAACTCAGGGATCACCAGAATGGTGTCTTCAATCTGCTCCCTACAAACTCAAGGATCGCCAGACTGGTGTCTTCGATCTGCTCCCTACAAACTCAGGGATCGCCAAACTGATGTCTTCTCCCTTGCTATATTGTCCTCTAGAGGACATAACTTTCATAGAATGGGTATATGCTTATGTCTAATAATTAGGATGCCTTGATCGAAATGTATCTAATGCTCCTAATTAGACATGCAATGATATATGAATGCAAAATGTTATGAAGATGATTCCTTATTTCAAGGATTAGGATGCGATGACCGAAATGAATCAAATGCTCCTAATGAAATTTGCTATGATACAAAAATGTTATGAGTATGATTCCTATTCTAGGTGTTATCACTCATTTGTTTTTCATTCTTGTTCATGTTCTGCTCAAATAAGTTGTCCCATGGTAATTCTAAGTCCTCTCTACTTGAACCTTGGGACATGAAGTTGGTATCTCCCACTGCAACTTCTGGGGAATAACATTTAGTTTCTTCCATTTTTCTGTTACCACTCAGAGGTACAAAACTTGTATCACTTTCAATCAATTTGATTTGTTACACCATTCTCCGGGTGTAATAATCAGCTGTATGAATGCAGGGTATCCCGACAATGATCCCCTTTACACTTGGATTGACCTTGTTCATCATTTGCCGATGTGATATCACCAAACGAAATTGTCTTATCCAATAAAAATCTGAAGAGATAATCATTTTTCAATGTTTCCAGCCCTTAGGCTTGGTGAGTTCTGAACAATAGTCATACTTCAGATTCCCCATATTATTTAGAAGCTTCTAGAGTAATATGCGAAACTCCTTTTATGAAAGTGTTATTAGTCCATAAATTGTTATTTCAATAAAATGCTTGAAAAAGATCACAATAATGAACATGAAAGAAATTAATCAGGAGTATAGCTCGAAGCAAATAAGCTAATCAAAGATAACCAAGGCAATAAATGAAAATTGATTGGTATAACTTAAAAAGAATAAAGTAAACAAATATAGCGAAGGCTATAAAAGAACATTGATTGGGGTGTTTCTCTGAAAAGAATAAAGTAATCAAAGATAGAAAATTTAAAATGGGTAAGATGGGAAACTAGGTGCCCCAGATATCGCAGTCTGAGCTTCTCTGTTCCGATTTCTTAAGGACCATTTTAAACTCAATATGTGTTTAGGGGATCCGGAGTACTTTGTCGATGCCCTAAGACGTAACATATTTCTTCATTGTTAATTCAAATGTAGCAAGACTACTGTATGCCCCACTTTTGATCAAAATTTGAGCCGCCCTTTTCGGATTTTCAACTCAAGTCCCCTTTGGTCTCAAAGCTCCCTTTGCGGGTTTTCGCCTTGGCCTCTCCTTTTTTTTTGAGGCGCCCTTTACGGGTTTTCACCTTGGTCTTTCCTCTTTCAGGTAGAATGCCTCTTGACTAAACCTGAATTCACCGAATTGGGCAAGTCTTCACCAAATATCAATGCTCCTCTAGAACAGGTCCTACATAAGTCCTTCCCAGTTTGGCATATGCTTTCTTTTAAAATCGTTTTGTAGATGAACCTCTTTGTCGTAAGCTCGCATCATCCAACCGTGATGGATAGCTTTTAACCTCGTCTTCGATTAAGTTCAATTGGCAAAAATGCTTAAGTTCCATAATGTTGCCCCAACGAAGGTTCTGGCCAACGTTCGATAATCATAGAGAGTAGTGATAGCTTCTTATGCCAATCTTTACAAGTCTTAGCCACCTTTTTTTTTGGTTACCTTTGTTGCACTGTGATATACTGCCTGATCTTTGGACAAACTGTAAACTTTGTACAGTTATTTAAACGCGATCCTTTATAGCATCCTGCTAGCATCTTGATCTCTTTTTTTTTTTACAATTTAATGGCTATCGACTTTGTAACATTGTCATATGAAGCTACTTCCACTCTCTTAGCAAAGTAGACGACGACCATGACGGTAAATCGATGACAACTTGAAGCGTTTGACAAGATTGAACCCATAATATCCATGCCCCACATATAGAAGAGTCTATGAAGAAAATAGAAGAGTCACATAAATCTCGTCTTCTTAAATTCAGTATGTTTGGTATGACTGATGCAATCCCCTTCCATGGTGGATCAACAGTGCCCGATCCTCTTGTTTAGCCCACTTCTTATTAGCCAGGCATGTCCTGATATGATCGTGCAAAACATCTTTGAATTCTTGAAAATAACTCAATGATGTCTCGCATTATTTCTATGGTGAGCTGGGCTTCGATCTTCATCCCTTTTCTAGGCTCATAATATCCGTTGACCCTTTGTAGAGTAAGGTCTATTTTTCATCTTTTCACCATTCTTAACAAATTAGAAGATAGGTTATAATCTTTGTTATCTTCAAAGTCCTTAGATCCCCTAGACCCATATCTCATTCAAAAAGGGAGTCAGTAACAACGTCACTCATGTCGTTGATATCTGGGTACCTAAGTACAAAGGTAAAAATCCAAAGAATAAATGATTCTAAGGATGGCTATTTGTATAGTCATGAATGAAGAATGAAAGAATATTCTAAAAACAAAAGAATGTACAGTATGAAATAGAAAGAATAAAAGAATATGTATTCAAAAAGATGCATTTTTTTTGAAATAAAATTTCGAACACAAGCCTATTTCACAAAAGGGTTCTTATTGCCTCTGGGCTTAAGGCAACAAGCGTGTTTCAAATATTACTCTAAATCCACTCTAAATACAATGATCCTTTCCACAGTTCCATTATTTAAAATCTTCCTAAGTATGTAAGGACTTGGAAACTTTTATTCCCCGATTCAAACATGCTGTTAATACTTAGATTCCCCAACATTCCCATCGGGTCCTTGATCTCCTCAATCAAACCATGCACTAGGGTCCTGAGCTCGACACATTCTTGGATATCCTGCCCCTATCTATCATGGAGCTCACAATGTTTACCCTTTTAATAGAAAGGTTGTGTAACGAATTTTCTGCACCAGAGGGATCATCGAATTTTACGACACCCAATTTGATGAGTCTTTCTGTAACATCCTAAAATTTGGAATTTTATGAGTTGCATTATTTCTTGCGTTAAGCTAGTTAAATTATTAACTGTGTATGTTTAGGGGTCCTGAGAAGGCTTGGGGTTTATTTGGGCCCAAGTAAAAATTTTGTGTTTTAGCACTTTAAGGAGATATAGTAAGTGACCTCAATGTTTATAGAAATAAATAAGTAATGTGCTAGCATAATTGAGCATATGGCAAAGAGGCTATGGTGCCACATGAAGGACTTTAAGGGAAGAGGTTCAAATCCCATAATGTGTAAATTTTGAATATTATTTTTGTACTCTTTCCCTAAGTGTCGGCCAAGCTTGTAAATAAGGCAAGTTGGACTTTTTATTTTTGGCAAGGTGGCTAAGGAAATTAGGAAAGGATGAAGGTAGGGAAAGGAATCAAAAGAAAGGGGAAAGTATGGGGAACATGTTGGCACAAAGAGAGGAAAGTGTTATGGAAAGTTTTGGGTTGGCAAATTTTGGCCTATTTGCAAAGGCATGGACGGTTTTGGCATAGGGAGGGCTTAGTATGAATTTTCTTTGTCTTTTGGTAAAAACTTTGGTGTTTGTTTTGGCCAAAATTCCTACTTGCAACCTTTTGTGTCATTTTTTTTTCTTTCTCTCCAAATTTCTTCTCCTCTTTGCCGAATCTTCAAGCCTTGAGTGTGCATTTTGTTTCTTCTTTTCTTCCTTGTTTGCCGAAAGTACCTAAGTCTTTGAGACCAATTTGTTTCACTCGTTTTCCTTTGGAAAACTGAACTCTTATAAACACTCATTTTCATCTTTCTTCTCCTTTTTACAAAATTGTCCAACCCTTTCTTCTTCTCAAATCCATATCCTCCATAGCCGAATATCATTGCTCATTTTCCTCTATAACCAAACCCTTCATACCTTCCTTGTCTTTTCTTCTCATCCGTATTAACACTCACTCCTTTGATCAATCGGTAAGTGGTCCTTTTCAAACATTTTATTTTTCTTTCTCTTAATGCCGAATTTATGCCTTGGCTTGGGATGTTCATATTAACTGAGACCATCATTTTATTCTACTCTCTCAAACGAGACCGCTTTCCCTTTTGTAGTATTTTAGAGGGAGGCCGAACATCATTCTAGCCTTAAGTTGAACGGTGAAATTGGATCCAACGTTGATAAGGTAAGGAGTTCTTATGAATTATTAATATTATTCAAGATTCGATTGGTTGTTAACGGAGTAATGATTTGAAATAATTGACTATATGTTTTAGGGACTAAATCACTTGATCTATCGACTTGAGATCATACGATTCTAGTGGTAAGCCGATCTTTTCCTTAGTCAATCATCTCATATCAACGTAATATCGATCTAACTAAGATCTAATCGAATGGAGGCTTGTGGTGCCGATTCGAAAGGAAAGGCGAGTGGAGAACTCAAAAGGAGTGGATGTAAGATTCCTACTCCTAAATTCAAGCGAAGGGCGGTATCGGCGGTTCGGGATTTTCCACCGGGTTGTGGACCGTCATCCGGGGAAAATCGACAAATCGTGGTCATTCACGAGTCCAAGGGTAAACACCTTAGATCATTCATTTTAGAGTTGATTAATAAATCACGCATGTCGACTAATCGAGTGTTACGATATCTTAGGTGTCAACGATCAAGAAGGCTTAATGCTTACCGTAATCAGGTGTGTAATCTCACACCATTTTTCGTGGGTTTAAGGTTGATATCGTATTGGAAACAAATCGCTATGATTAAAATCGTAATATGGTGTAAACCGGAAAAATTGGCCTAAAATACATTATTTTGATAAAAGTGATAAAATCGGTAATAACACTGTGAGAATTACGAAATTGCCCCTAAAGGTCCGAATTACGAAAATGCCTTTAATGGGTCGATTTGATATATTATTAATGGGCCGATTTGATATATTGCTTAATGGGCCGATCTGATATATTGCTTAATGGGCCGATCTGATATATTGCTAAATGGGCCAATTTGATATATGGCTTGATGGGCCGATTTGATATAATGCCCTAATGGGCCAATTTTGCAAAGTGTTAATGGGCCAAATTGTTTGTAATAAATCTCTGAGTTATTAATTATCATTGTTATATTGTAAATATCATGATTTGCTATGTATGATGCATTTACATGACTTTGCATGGGATGGGAAAATGTTGAAGAGAAGTGATTCTGGTGGCACTGCCACAAATATGTATGATAATTTGATTCGCTATGATTCTGGTGGCTTGACCACAATTTGAATATATTATAAATGGCTAAATGCCTGCGATTGGTGTGTTGGCGGGGTGGGTTGACTTGATCCCCACAGGTGTGATGGATGGTACGGGTGGTGTGTAGCGGATGAATTATTAGGTTGGTTTGGGATTGCATTACATTCATATGAATTATTTGATACATTATTATGCATAAAGGGGATTAGGCCCAAAATATTGCTAAATGGGTTTCAGGCCCAGTGAACAACGGTAAGGGGGTTATACACTGAGTTCTAGTAACTCACCCCGTTTCCTCATTCCTTTCAGGTATTGCTCAATGACGGGGACTTGGGCCATGGATGACTCGGTGGAGGCCATACTACAAAAAAACGGTTTTATTTGGACTTTGGATTTCTTTTTAGTACACTTAATTACTTTACTATTTTGAGTTAAGGTTGTAATAAGGCCTCTGGATTATTTTTATTTTGTTTTATGTTTGATGTATTTATGTTTTGCTCTAAGTACTTTAAATGAGATTTTTTCTAAAAACTTAAATAAACACTTTTCAAAAATGGAGATACAAATGGATTTCATAATAAACTTTCATAAATATTTTAATTCAGAAATCTTCTTTTAAATTATCATCAACACTTTTCAAAAGACATGGTTGTAAAATTATTAGCTCAAATTTATCGATTTATCAATCAATCTTCTATTCGGTAATACTTTGTCAAGAATTTTTAAATGGGAAATTTGTTTTACTTAATTTTAAATCATTATCTTTTTACGTACAAATGAAAAGGACCTAAAAGCATTTTTCTCATGTGACATGTCAGATCTGGCCTTAACGCATGGGTCGGGTTTGGGGTGTTACACTTTCGATCATCTTTTTAAAAGTGACGCAATTTTCGATTGAATGCCCTGTGATTCCCCCATGATATTTTCATTGACCATTTACGTCGTACCATTTAGGGTACGGGGGCTGTATTGGTTCTATATAAAAAGGGGATATGACATGTGCGTCAAACAGAACTCGGTACAATTCCCTGTACATGACTGGAATAGGTGTGAACTGAGGTTTCTCTGAGTTCGGTCTTGAATTGGGTTCTTGCCTTGGGGAGATCCGATGTCTGGTAATTACTATTCTTGGCTGGCTTACTGTAATCGGCTCTAAATAGCCCTCCGCTTTTATTTTCTTTTTTTTTTCAGGTCTTTTAAGGTACACTCTTCTTTTCCTTTTGATTCTGTCAGCACAACCGGTTTAGCTTGACCATCATCCGGGTTAACACCTGAACCTATCGAGACACTCAATAGGGCTAAAGTATCAGTATTACATTGGGGTCTAATAATGACAGGTAACCCATGCAGATGTACGCCTGGTTGAGTCGAAACACCTATTGGGGAACAAACAATGTCCTCATCATCCTCACTGTTGACCACTGGGCCACTCCTTTTTCCAAGTCCTTCGGCTAGTAACTGGGTTAACTGGCCAATCACATTCTCTTGGAATCCCCGCATTTCTTGTTGAATATCAGTCAATTTCCCCTGCATCTGCATTTGTATTTGCTCTATTCTCTCCAACCTTTGTTCCATGTTTTCCAGGTTAACTGAAATATTTTTACCTAATTAGGGCCCTTTTGTAAAAGTCTAATGCAAATGATGCGATGTAATGCGAATGTATGAATGCAAAGAGGCATCGATTCTGATCAACTTCATTTTAGAAAACTTTATTAGAAAACAAAATCCTTTACATAAAATGGACTACAACATGCTTTCGCTCTAAGTCCTAAAGTTTTTTTATTTTCCTAAGTAATGAAACCAACTCCTGACTACGATCGGACTGTAGCTCGTACTTCATACTCAACGTATCAGCCTGTGATGCCGAAGTCTGTAGACGATCAGCTACCTCTCGAATCTAAACTATTATTTCAACCATGAAGTAACCCCGACTTCTAACTCGATCATGCGAAAGGTGAAGCTCTTCCTTCCAACGACCTTCTCTTGTTTCAAGAAACTCAATCTAAAGTTCACAACTGTGCCATGTTGCTTCTAACTCTTCAATTTTACCCTTCATTTCCTCGATCTTGTTCAGGCTAGACTTTAACTCGAAATTGTGGCTTTGATGGCGATGAAGAGACCGTCCAAGCTTAGCATCGATCTTCGGAAAAATATTGATCATTCACCCTAGCTAGTACCATACTCAAAAAGATTCTTCCGCTTCCATGGCTAATAAAGATCAGAATTTTTTCTATCAGGGAGCAGACAAAGAAAGAACTGCGGAGCTCCAGGAAGTTTAGATTGTATCTGTTCAAACATTTTTCAACTCTAACCACAGGTGAAAGACGTCTATTCTGGTTCATCTCATTGAATATATCAAATGGGGATCAATACGAATTCCTTTCATTTCTTCACAACGAATCAAATCCCTTTGTTTGGATCACAACGAGGAGCCGAGAAGTTCACAATAGCCCATCCTTCAATCCTAGATGGCTCCACCAATTTCTTGTTGTTAAAATTCCAATGCCCCTCCCTTGGAAATAAATCTTCACTATTGCCGACTTTTAACCTTGGTGCTAGCAGAATACGTCCGTCCACTTAGGTGACCATCTTCATATGAAAGAGAAATGCTGTAATGGTAGAAGTGTCCCTCTGTAATTCCCACGCTTACTTTGAAGTAATTGGTGAGTATAGTTACCTTCTGCCCTTTAGTTCCAACACCACGTCTTGTCATAGGGTGTTGTGCAATCTTCTTCGTATTCGATACTGCTTTAATCGGAATAACATCAGGAGGCACAGGTGGCAGGGATTCTAGTGCTGCCCTATTTCCCTCTTGCTCAAACAAATCCATACCCTTCCTTCTCTAATTGCCTTAGCTCTAAAAATATACTAACGACTGCATTGTCTTCCACTTTATCAAGGAATTTGTTCTCCATAACCAGCTTTCTAACTTAGAAAATGACCGTGAATCGATACCTCTTAAAGTATGAAATGATATGCACAAAAGAATAAAACACAACAAGTTAGTATCATGGAATATAAAGCAAGTAAAATAAACAAACACCTATTTGGGTGACCACTAAGGTTTGACATAGTTCTACCTAAGGTGGGTTCTTAGGGTTCACTATATGCGGTTTAGTTCTAAGGTTGAGGTACCCGAACCAGCAGATTTTTCGATCCTCACCCATTATAGGCTCATACGGACCGAGTTCGGTTCAGGGGAATACATTTCCCTATGGCCATGCGGAAGTGAAAACTTCACGAAGACATAGGTACAGATGTATTCCGGAAGCAGTCCACTAGCCCCTGCGGAGGTGAAAACCTCACGAAAGTATAGTTTCTCACTCCCACTTAAGGGTGCGACCACAACGATCATGCTAATGCAAAGCAAATATATTTTATAAAAATAGAATCACATGCAATAAAAAGGATCATAATTTTTAAACCAGATTTTAAATTCAGACATAAGGACATGAAATTATCGATTTTACGGCTTGACTCTCTTATTGGTCCCCAGTGGAGTCGCCAAGCTGTTGAAACCATTTTTAACGTTGGTTTTAAAAAACGAGGATCGACTTTTAAAAGCGAAAATGAGAGTCGCCACCAATCCCTTTTTACTTAGGTGTGATTGGATCACCTTGTAAAACGTTTTATTTAAAACATTTAATTTTGGTCTACGAAAAACCAAAAAAATAGGTTCGGGAGTCGGTTACGTATGAGGAAGGGTTAACACCCTCATAACGCCCAAAAATTGGTACCTAATCGATAAAATCATGTCCAAATGTTTGAAACTTAAAAGTATTTAAAAATATGATTTAAAAAAACTTCGAACAATTTGATTTAAAATTTGAGAATTCTTCGATCCGAAAGAATATAAACATCACATCCAGCACGATTGGACACGATATTTTAAAACCCTCGTAACTAAGATCATCTCATAATTTATAAAACTTCGAGCAATTTTGATTTAAAATTTGAGAGTTCTTCAATCCGAAAGAATATAAACATCACATCCAGCACGATTGAACATGATATTTTTAAACCCTCGTAACTAAGATCATCTCATAATTTATAAAACTTGTTAAAAGGATATTTAGTTATTTAGCCAAACGGAAAATCGACACCCAGCACGATTGGGCATTATTTCCCGAATTTCTAAATACCAAAACATTGCCTTATTAAAAAAACCTTTAGATAAAATATTAATTTTGCAAAAACATAAATTTTATTTTAAACAATAACCATGTGACAATATTACATTTATATACTATCGAACATAATTATTAAAAGCAATTAAGACATACTAACATTTCATATTTATAACAATGTAGAAAAATGACTAATAAAAATAATTACATAATGGAAAACATAAATAAATAAGAGAGTATGGGAAATGAGATAAAATATATACATAATAATATTAAAAATGGTTATAAATAAATAATATACATAAAATATATAAATAAAAAGTATATATAAAATATATTACGTAATATATAAATGGGTTTTATATGAAAATAAAATTTTAAAAATAAATATATGATATAGTATAATATTTTATAATATAAAAAAATTAAAACATATAATATAGTAATTAATAAAAAATAATGTGGTGTAAATAATAATGAATGATAATCATTTAATATATAAGGATATTTCATAAAAAAATACATATAATTTTATACTATTAATGTATTAATATATATATATATATATATATATAAATAATATAGATTTTTTCATATAATAAAATAATTTAATACAATATTAAAAAAATAAAATAAAATAAAAAGATTTAAAAAAATATAAACATAGAAAACATGGGGTTAAATAGCAATTAAAACAGATTAAAAGGAGTGAATTAAAAACGCGCATTAAACCACACGGGCTACTATGGCAATTTTGCCAAACTTCAAAACGACGTCGTTCTGTCTCTGGCCCTGAAAAGGCCTAGAGGACTAAATTGAAGCAAATACCATAATTTTGGGCCGATTTAAAAAATAAAGAAAATATCAATTAGATGTAATTGTAAAGATACAATAATGCGGAAGGGCTGGAAGCGCAAATAATCCATTTTTCAAAAACACGCGGATCCTCTATGCGGGTCGGGTCAGTGCGCGGGTTCTAAGTGAAACGACGTCATTTTGGTCCTTACCTAACCACGCCAAAACGACGTCGTGCGGATGGGCTATAAAAGCTAAAATTCAGCCCCAAAATTCATTTCAGAACCCTTTTAAAAAAGAAATTATAGAAAACACTCTCAACTCTCCTCTCCTCTGTTCGGGGATGGTCACCGGACCCTCGAGTTTCTTACTTCACGCGCAACACGCGCCACCACGGGCGGTGGCCGGAGGCCAAACCTCTCCTTTTCAAGCCCGTCGAAAGGTAAACTCCCTTTTCTTTATTTTTAAAACCCTGTTTACATGCAGTAATATATAAAAAATAAAAAAAGTAGAAAGAAAAACCTCTGCGAATGATTTCTGTTCTTTTATTTCTCTGGATTTTCTTGTGAATATTTTTTTATATTCTTTTTCTTTGTGTTTTTTTATCCCCGTTTGTTTACAAGTGTATGGGTTTTTATAACCCGAAAAACAAATTTAAAAAAAAAAGGAAATACAAATCTTTTTGCCATATTCTTGCTGTTTTCTTTCCTTTCTTGTGCAGGTGGAGCGGAGATCTCGGCGGTGAGGCCGTTCGTTCGTTGATGGCGGCGTGGTTCGCGGCTTGACGAGCTGGTGGGCTGGCGAAGATTGGGTCCCGGCACTGGCGCGAAGAGCGGCGTGACTGTTGGGATATTTGCTTACGGCGCCTAGGGTTTCAGAAACCCTAGGCCATCTGATTCCCGTTTAAGACTTGGGCCTTTTGGGCCACGATGGTTTTGGGTCTGGGTAGTTATTGGGCCACAGGTATTGGGTTAAGGTCTGTTTAGGGGATTTGTCTGTTTGGGTCAAGGGTGTAATTGGGCTTTAGGTTTAATTTTTGCCAAGGATTGGATTATTTGTAAAAGAGACATTTAAAAGTGGACATTTATTTTTTATTTTGTTTTTTTTTCTTTTTATTCCAGCCCGGTCAAATTTGGGCTCTTACAATCATATTTTTAAAATAAGAATTAAAATATGATAATTAATAATTACACATATGTTGCACAAGTTTGGCACATATGCTGAATTTTATAATATGCTTTTATATCAACCACATATCTCTTTATGAGATAATCGAAATTTATAAGAAAGTGACATGTATCGACATCTCCCCAAACAAAAGGAGCATCAAGTAAAAACTTGGGATTCACGTTGTTCCTATTAATGTCCAAATTAAAATAAAGATACGAAAGATGCAATCAACTTACAAAAAATTAGAATCGACATAGCCAAGGAAAGCTATTAGTTTAGCTTGCAACCTAAAATGATTATAATCTCAAATGGTAGATCCGAACGGATAGTTGATTATGAAGTCTATCAAAACTTTTAGCTCATCAATATCATCTTTCATTTTTTTATTCGGTGTATCTAAATTGGGTAAATTTTTTATTCGACCATCGTAATCCATAATGATCAAACACTTACTCGGGTATTCTGTGTAGATGCTTTTGCACCTCATTTCATCACTTTTCTAGCCAAAATACAAGTATCATTTTGAAATATCCTTGAAAATTTTCTTCTAACATAAGAAAACCACCTAGCCTCACTCATGTGTGAAGATCTACGTTTCCACTCCTCCTTTTTGTTAAAATACGTTACTACGTTTTCAGATTGTTCTAACGTGAGCAACCATTCGTTTTCTTAGTATACAAGTTGATGAAACCTTAGTATGTCCTTGTCATTGTGATGCCCAGCCAAAAATTTGTATATCGGCAAAGCTACCTTTTAGTTTGTATAAGGAAGAAAAAAATTCGAGCGAATTTCTTCGCTTGATAACTTTAAAACCCCCTATTACAGACAAAAGGGTAGCTTCGCAGATGTATAAATTTCTGGCTGGGTGGAAACGTATTTGGGATAGAAAAAGTGTAGCTTTTTGTGGATAGAAAAAGTGATGAAAGGAGTTGCAAAAGCATCTACACAGAATAACCGAGTAAGTGTTTGTTCATTACGGATTCCGATGGTCGTGTAAAAAATTTACCCAATTTAGATACACTGAATAGCACAATGCAATAGGCTTATAAATTGTTACTTTTACTATTCAAAAGTGCAAATAAAATGGTGTTGGTTATCCATTTATAAATTTGTATTGGTTTTCCCATATAAAAAACTTGAAATTTGATTATAATATATTTAAAATATGAATTAAAATATGATAATTTATAATTGCACATATACTGCAAAAGTTTTACAGATATGCTGAATTTTGTAATATGCATTCACATCAAACACTTTTATTTTTATGAAATAATCCAAACTTATAAGGAAGTAGCACTTATCGTTGTTACCCCAAACAAAAGAAGCATCAAGTAAAAACTTGGGATTGACGTTGTTATTAGAAACATGGAAATTAAAATAAAGATACGAAATATGCAATAATCTTAAAAAGAATTAAAATCGAGATAGCCAAGAAAAGCTATCAGTTTAGCAGGGAATCTGAAATAATTATAATCTCGAATGGTAGATCTGAACTGATAGTTAATTATGATGTCCATTAAAAATTTTAGCTAATCAATATCATCTTTCATTTTTCTATTCGATGTATCTAAATTGGGTAAAAATTTTACCCAACCATTGGAATCCGTAATGAACAAACACTTACTTGGGTATTCTATGTAGATGCTTTTGCACCTCATTTCATCACTTTTTCCAGCCCAAATACTAGCAATATTTTGAAATATCCTTAAAAATTTCCTTCTAATATAAGTAAACCACCTAGCCTCACTATTGTGTGAAGACCTACATTTCCACTCCCTCTCCTTTTTGGTAAAATGTGTTACTATGTTTTTAGAATGTTCTAACACGAGCAACCATTCGTTTCATAGTATACAAGTTGATGAAACCTCATTATGTCATCGTCATTGTGATGCTCAGCCAGAAATTTGTATATTGGCAAAGCTACCTTTTTGTCTGTATAAGGAAGAAAATTCGAGCGAATTTCTTTGCTGAGGTGTCATTGACTTGTATACTATGAAAACGAATGGTTGCTCGCGTTAGAACATTTTGAAAACGTAGTAACGTAATTTAACAAAAAGAAGAGGGAGTGGAAACGTAGGTCGTCACACATAAGTGAGGCTAAGTGGTTTACTGATCGTTGGTCAGAGTCTTAAAAATTTATATAATGAATGATCTAGCCTAGAAACTAACTGTGACAACGATTGAGGCAAGTGCACCTACCGAACAGTAGTATAGTTCAGTAGCAAGACCGGAATGTCGAACCCAAAGGAACCAAAAGTACTAATACTAACTTTCTTTCTATTATTTAGCCTAAGAATTGAAGTGAATTATTATTTAATTTAAAATTAACTAACTACTAAGCTAAAGATGCTAAGACAAAGAGAATGAATTAGGGAAATACTTGTGGGAAAAACCAATTGATTAAGACAATACCCAAGGAGGAATCCACCTAGACTTCACTTGTTATCTAACTCTGAACCAGACGATTTATTCACTTGACCTAATCCGTAGGATTCCCTAATTTATATTAATACCTCTCTCGAGGCTACTAACGTCTAACCCTAGGTTGATTAATTGAAATCTCTTTCTAATTAAAACCCCTAGGATTGCATTAACTCGATCTATGGACTTCCATATTAGGTTTGACCCTAATTCGGTAGATTTTCATCATCCTATCTCTAGGGTTGCGATCAACTCCGCTTAATTATGCTAGATCTACTCTTAGACAGGGTCTATTCCTCCTCTGCCTAAGCACATCAATACTTGAATCAATATCCTAAAATATCAAAACAAGAATTAAGAACACATAATTAAGAACAAATCAAGTATTTATCATATAGTTCAGAAAACAATAACAAGATCCATCTTAGGTTTCATCCCCTCAAGTATCACGAGGGTTTAGTTCATAATCATAAAAGAATACATCTCAGAAGAAAAGATAAAACAAAACATAAGAAAACCCTAAAACCCCCTGAAGGAATTGAAGGAGAGATCCTCGGTCTTGAGTATGATTTCGGCTTCTTGAGATGAATCAACTGGCTTTTTTCGAGTAAATTCCACAATTCTGACCTCTTTGGCTTGGCTCCTTGGCCTAGCTGGACGCCCCCTGGCAAAAGCACCTTTTAGGTTATACTTAGGGTGTTTATATAGGCTTCAGAATGTGTTTCTTCGCCTCTAAGTATCCTAATCCGAGTGAAATTCCTCTTTGTCAGGGCAGGGACACGCCCGTATGGCATGCCCGTGTAAATCGAGTTGTAGGCCGTGGTTGGGTCTGATAAAGAGGCGCGGCCGTGTGGTGAAACCCCAGGTCGTGTTGATTTCCTACTTTGGCCCATTTGGTCCGTTTTTGGCCCGTTTCTCATTCTTTTCATCCTCCTATGCTTTCCTAAGTATAAAACATGAAATTAAAGGATTAGGAGCATCAAATTCCTCAAATCAAGGGATTAATCATCCAAAAAGTATGCTAAATGTGAGATTAAAATATGTATATATTACGGTTTATCATTTACTTATATTAAAAGAGATTTTTTAAAGATATTTCAAAATGCTACTCGTATTTGCACTAGAAAAAGTGATGTGATCGCTGTAAATCAGAGTTTTAAAATTTATAAAAGAATGATCGAACCTGGAAACTAACTCTGACAACGATTAAAGGCAAGTGCACCTATCGAACAGTAGTATAGCTTAGGCAAGACCGGATTATCGAACCCAAAGGAACTAAAAGTACTAATACTAACTTTCTTTTTATTATTTAGCCTAAAATAAGTGAAGTTGTTTATTAATCTAAATTAATTAACTACTAAACTAAAGACTCTAAGACAAAGAAGAATGAATTTGGAAAATAACTTGGGAAAAACTCAGTTGATTTAAACGATACCCTAGGAAGAATCCACCTAGACTTCACTTGTTATCTATCACTGAACCATATGATTTTATTTACTTAGTTTGATCCGTAAGACTCCCTAACGTATATTAGGCCCTCTCTCGAGGCGAATAACGTCTAACCCTAGGTTAATTAGTGGAACTCTCGTTCTCTTATAATAACCCCTTAGAATAGCAGTAAATCAATCTGTGGACTCCTATATTAGGTTTCACCCTAATCCGACAAAATCTCGTCACCCTATCTTTAGGCGTGCGATCAACTCCGCTTAATTATGTTGGATCTACTCTTAGGCAGGGTCTATTCCTCCTCCACCTAAGCACATTAAATTTGGATTAAGCTCACATAATTAAGAACAAACTAAGTATTTATCATATAATTCAAATAATCAAATAACAAGATTCATCATAGGTTTCATCATCTCTTGGGTATCCAGAAGGGTTTAGTTCATAACAATAAAGGAAAACATCTCAAGAGAAAAGATAAAACAAAACATAAGAAATCCCTAAAACCCCTGAAGGAATTGAAGGAGAGATCCTCCGTCTTGAGTAGAACTCCGGCTTCTTGAGATGGATCAACTGGCTATCCCTGAGTGAATCCCCACAAATCGCCTTCTGCGGCTTAGCACGGCGCCCCTAGGCGATAGCTTTGGGCTCCCCTTTTGAGTCATACTTAGGGTGTATTTATAGGCTTTTGAAATACGTTTCTTTCTCCTAAGTATCCTTTCCCGAATGAAATTGCTCTTCTCCACGGCAGAGGCACGGCCATGGCGCACGCCCGTGTAAATCGTGGACAGGCCGTGTTCGGATTCCTTTAATGAGACACGGCCGTGTGAGTCGGGGTTGGACTGTGTTCTAGATGATCAGTGGGGCACGGTCGTGTTATCTTTGGTCTAGGCCGTGTCGATTTCATGCTTTGGCCCATTTGTCCCGTTTTAAGCCCGTTTTGCGTTCTTTTCATCCCCTGGTGCTTTCCTGAGTATATATCATGAAAAGAAAGGATTAAGAGCACCTGATTACATAAAATAAGGGATAATTCATCCAAAAGCATACTAAATGTGGGCCTAAAATATGTTACTATTTCGGTTTATCAATTACTTACCTCGACTGTTCCGTGTAGGAAAACACTGGTTACCCTAAAAGATATTTCTTTGTTTGTGCTAGGGTCTGGAAGAAAAAATTCGAGGATCTGCCTGATCTAACATTACCTGGTCCCCTATTGTGAAGTGGTTTGTTGTTCCTATTAGCTCTTTAGGGGGCTCCTTCAGTTTTATCTTGTGTGGTTCCGGTTCTTCGTCGTGTATCCCTAATTTCTCCTTGAAGTGTGTCTTCCACTCGTCTAGATCATCGAACTGAATCCCTCGAACTTTAAGAGTTATTTCTTTGTTGGCATGGGGTTTAAGATCGGGTTCAGTTGTATTCTTTGGTGGTGCTTCCTGAAAATAAGGGTTAACCGAATGGTTGTCAGTAGAATTTACGTTCTCACCTTGATTACTCGATGTTCTAGCCGAGTCGAGAGCCTTGATGGTGATTGTCTCATTACCTACACAAAATATGAGTTCTCCTGCATCAACATCAATTTTAGTCCTGGCAGTCGCTAAAAAGGGTCTTCCTAAGATTATGGGATCGAATTATCCTCATCCATGTCTAAGCAACAAAATCTACTGGGAAAACGAATCTGTCAATTTTTACAAGAACATCTTCGATAATACCCCTAGGAATTCTAACATGATTTTATCGACTAATTGAATGCTCATCCTAGTTTGTTTGGGTTTCCCTAGACCTAATTGTTTAAACAATTTATAAGGCATGACATTTATGCTTGCCCCTAAATCGACTAACGCATTATCTTGAGTTAGTCTACCAATTAAACATGGAATTGTAAAACTCCTTGGATCTTTTAGCTTTTGTGGTAGCCTATTTTGGAGAATTCTTTGAGCACTTTGCGTTAAGTTCCACATGTGACGACTCGTCTAACTTCCGTTTGTTTGTCAGAAGCTCTTTTAAAAATTTCCTAGAATCTGGCATCTGTGAAAGAGCTTCAAGTAATGGTAAGTTAATATGTAATTTCTTTAAAAGTTTAAGAAACTTACCAAAGCTGTTCTTACGTGTCGTCTCTTCTTAACGCCTCGGGGTAAGGTGCAGTGAAGTTGGTACTCCTTAATTACCGGTTTTGGCTTGTCTTGTGTTACCTCTACTTTACCTTTTTCTACCTCGTTTTCTTGTGTTGGACTGGGTTCGTCTACTTCTTCGCTTTATTGAGTTGTTATGGCTTGGATTTGCTCCTTTGGATTAATTTCAGTATTACTCGGTAGACGCCCTTGCGGTCGTTCGGATAATAGCTTTGCAATTTCTCTAACTGACTGAGTGATTTCCCCGATTGCCTTTGTAAGTCCTCCAACTTGGTTCTCGATCTTTTTGATCGATGTTTGTTGGGTGTCGAGTGTTACCTCATTTTTTTAGAGACGCGCTTCTGTGGATGCTATGAATTTGTTCAACGTCTCTTCAAGATTCGTCTTCTTTTCCTGTGGATAGGGCTGATTTGGAAATTTTGAGGAGGTTGTTGTCTTTGATTTCCTTGATTTCCTTGTCCTCCCCACGAAAAATTTGGGTGGTTCCTCCAACCTGGATTATAATTATTACTATATGGGTTATTATTAGATCTGAAATTGTTACCTTTATAGTTCATCTTTTCGCTCTCTGTGCCCGGTTGGTAGGGTGGGTACTTAGGATTCGCCACAGTTCCACTTGCATCGCACTGCATGACTGGATGTACCTGCGAAGAACACAAACTATCAATCTTCTTATTCATCAACTCTACCTGATTTGATAGCATGGTTACTGCGTCTAGGTTGTAAACTCCGGCTGTTTTTGTTGGCCTTGTTCTTGTAACTTTCCACTGATAGTTATTCAGTGACATCTCTTCTATAAATTCGTAGGCTGCCTCAGGAGTTCTATTGTTCAAGGTTCCACTGGCGACTGAGTCGATTAGTTGTCTCGTTGAGGGGTTCACACCGTTATAAAAAGTTTGGACTTGGAGCCACAATGGTAAGCCATGGTGTGGACACCTTCTCAAGAGATCCTTATATCTCTCCCATGCATCGTATAATGTCTCTAAATGCATCTGCACAAAGGAAGATATATCATTACGTAATTTGGCTGTTTTGGCCGGTGGGAAATATTTTAATAAAAATTTTTCGGTCATCTGTTCCCATGTAGTGATTGACCCTCGTGGTAACGAGTTTAACCACTGTTTCGCTTTATTCTTTAATGAAAAGGGAAATAATCGAAGTCGTATGGCATCATCAAAAACGCCATTTATTTTGAAGGTATCACAGAACTCTAAGAAATTAGCTATATGAGCGTTTGGATCTTCGTCCTGTAAACCATCAAATTGAACAAACTGTTGAATCATTTGTATAGTGTTAGGCTTTAATTCAAAATTATTAGCAGCTATAGCAGGCCTAACAATACTAGATTCGGCTCCTGTTAAATGAGGTTTAGCATAATCAAACATAGTACGAGGAGCATTATTCTCTCCCACATCTCGTGGTTGAAGATTATTTTCGTTCATCACTTCAGTAGGATTGGATCTGTCTTCTCGCTCTCCTTGGTAATTTAGGGCTCGCCTAATTTCTCTGTGATTTCTTGACGGTAGCTTCAATATCAACATCGTATTCTAAAGGTCCTCTCGAGTTTCTTCTAGTCATAAACTAGAGGTACCTGCGAGGAAAAGAAAGAAAGAAAGTTTAGCAAATTTAAAATTAAAACTAAAAATAAAAATAAATTGCGAAAAATAAAAAAATAATGGCTAAACTAATAAAAATAGAGCGTTCTTACTATTTTAGTTCCCAAGACATGGCGCCAAAAACTTGATCATTTGTAAATCGAGTTTTAAAATTTATAAAAGAATGATCAAACACTGTAAACTAACTCGACAACGATTAAAGGCAAGTGCACCTATCGAGCGATAGTATAGCTTAGGCAAGACCAGGATTATCGAACCCAAAGGAACTAAAAGTACTAATACTAACTTTCTTTTTATTATTTAGCCTAAAATAAGTGAAGTTGTTTATTAATCTAAATTAATTAACTACTAAACTAAAGACTCTAAGACAAAGAAGAATGAATTTGGAAAATAACTTGGGAAAAACTCAATTGATTTAAACGATACCCTAGGAAGAATCCACCTAGACTTCACTTGTTATCTATCACTGAACCATATGATTTTATTTACTTAGTTTGATCCGTAAGACTCCCTAACGTATATTAAACCCTCTCTCGAGGCGAATAACGTCTAACCCTAGGTTAATTAGTGGAACTCTCGTTCTCTTATAATAACCCCCTAGAATAGCAGTAAATCGATCTGTGGACTCCCATATTAGGTTTCACCCTAATCCGACAAAATCTTGTAACCCTATCTCTAGGCGTGCGATCAACTCCGCTTAATTATGTTGGATCTACTCTTAGGCAGGGTCTATTCCTCCTCCATTTAAGCACATTAAATTTGGATTAAGCTCACATAATTAAGAACAAACTAAGCATTTATCATATAATTCAAATAATCAAATAACAAGATTCATCATAGGTTTCATCCCCTTCGGGTATCCGAAGGGTTTAGTTCATAACAATAAAGGAAAACATCTCAAGAGAAAAGATAAAACAAAACATAAGAAATCCCTAATACCCCCTGAAGGAATTGAAGAGGAGATCCTCCGTCTTGAGTATAATTCTGGCTTCTTGAGATGGATCAACTGGCTATCCCTGAGTGAATCCCCACAAATCTGCCTTCTCTGGCTTAGCACGATGCCCCTAAATGATGGCTTTGGGATCCCCCTTTCAGGTCATACTTAGGGTGTATTTATAGGCTTTTGAAATATGTTTCTTTCTCCCTAAGTATCCTTTCCCGAATGAAATTGCTCTTTTCCACAGCAGAGGCACGGCCATGGCACACGCCAGTGTAAATCGTGGACAGGCCGTGTTCGGTCTTCTTTAATGAAGCACGGCCGTGTGAATCAAGGGAAAACCGTGTTCTAGATGATCAGTGAGGCACGGCCGTGTTATCTTTGGTCCAGGCCGTGTCGATTTCATGCTTTGGCCCATTTGTCCCGTTTTAAGCTGCTTTTTGCGTTCTTTTCATCCCCCCGGTGCTTTCCTGAGTATATATCATGAAAAGAAAGGATTAAGAGCACCAAATTACATAAAATAAGGGATAATTCATCCAAAAGCGTACTAAATGTGGGCCTAAAATATGTTACTATTTCGGTTTATCATGATGAAAGGAGTTGCAAAAGCATATACATAGAATACCCGAGTAAGTGTTTATTCATTACGAATTCCGATGGTTGGGTAAAAATTTTACCCAATTTAGATACAACGAATAGTAAAATATAGTAGGTTTATAAATTCTTACTTTGACCATTCAAAAGTGTAAAAAAAAATGGTGTTGGTTTTCCATTTATAAATTCGTATTGATTTTCCCATATATATATACTAAAATAATTGCACATATGCTTCACAAAATTTGAACTGGGATTATAATGTTTTTAAAATATGCTAATTTATAATTTCACATATGCTAATTTATAATTGCACAAGTTTTGCACATATGCTGAATTTCGTAATATGTTTTCACATCAAGCACTTTTGTCCTTATGAGATAATCCAAATTTATAAGGAAGAGGCACTTATCGTCGTCTCCCTAAACAAAAGGTACATCAAGTAAAAACTTGGGATTCATGTTTTTACTATCAATGTGGAAATTTAAAAAAAATACGAAATATGCAATTATCTTAAAAAAAATTTAAAATCGAGATAGTTAAGAAAAGTTAGCAGTTTAGCAGGGAATCTGAAATGATTATAATCTTGGATGGCAGATCCGATCGGATAGTTGATTATGATGTCTATAAAAAATTTAAAATTATCAATATCATCTTTCATTTTGCGATTCGGTGTATCTAAATTGGGTAAAAATTTTACCCGACCATCGAAATCCGTAATGAAAAAACACTTACTTTGGTATTCTGTGTAGATGCTTTTGCACCTCATTTATCACTTTTTCTAGCCCAAATACGATCAAAATTTTGAAATATCCTTAATAAATTTCTTCTAATATAAGTAAACCACCTAGCCTTACTCTTGTCTGAAGACCTACGTTTCCACTCCCTCTCCTTTTTGCTCAAATGCATTACTACATTTTCAGAATGTTCTAACACGAGCAACCGCTCGTTTTCATAGTATACAAGTTGATGAAACCTCATTATGTCATCGTCATTGTGATGCTTAGCCAGAAATTCATATATTGGCAAAGCTACCTTTTTGTCTGTATAAAGAAGAAAATTCGAGCGAATTTCTTCGCTTGAAAACCTTAAAACTCCTTGATACAGACAAAAGGGCAGCTTTGTGGATGTACAAACTTCTAATTAACCATAATGACGAGGACATACTAAGGTGTCATTGACTTGTATACTATGAAAACGAATGGTTGCTCGTGTTAGAACATTCTGATAATGTAGTAACGTATTTTAACAAAAAGAAGAGGGAGTGGAAACGTAGGTCGTCACACATGAGTGAGGCTAAGTGGTTTACTTATATTAGTAGAGATTTTTTAAACATATTCCAAAATGCTGCTCGTATTTGCGCTAAAAAAAGTGATGAAAGGAGTTGCAAAAGCAAATACATAGAATACCTGAGTAAGTGTTTGTTCATTACGGATTCCGATGGTCGGGTAAAATTTTTACCAAATTTAGATACACCGAATAGCAAAATGCAATAGGCTTATAAATTGTTACTTTTACCATTCAAAAGTGCAAATAAAATGGTGTTGGTTTTCCATTTATGAATTCGTATTGGTTTTCCAATATTTATACTAATATAATTGTACATATGCTACACAAAATTTGAACTTCGATTACAACATTTTCGAAATATGAATTGAAATATGATAATTTATAATTAAAATATGAATTTTGTAATATGCTTTCACATCAATCACTTTTCCCTTTATGAGATAATCGCAATTAATAAGGAAGCGGAACTTATCGTAATCTACCTAAACAAAAATAGCATCAAGTAAAAACTTAGGATTCACGTTGTTACTATCAACGTGGAAATTAATGTTGGAACATTTTCAAATATTTATAGTGTTCCAATAACTATAAATGAATGGGTGTAATTAATCAAAAGTTATATTATTTGATTTTTTGAAAAAGAATTATAACTATTTAAATAATATTATTTGAATAGTTGTAAAATTAAATGAATAATTATGTGTTTATTTTAAAGACATTATTATTCAGAAAGACACCTATTGAAAGATGTCTCTATGAAGAGACATGAAAATTCCTATAAATAGGAATTGGATTTCATTTGAAAAACACAACAAAAAATTCTAATATTCTTTCTTTCCTTCCTTCATTTTCTAATATTATTAGATTATTCTATAAAGTATTACTGCAGAAATCCTTTGTAGAAATTGAGTTTTTTGTTATACATTGCTCAGTGCGCAGTGGAATATTCTCGTCAGTGCAAAACGCAAATAGTCATTGACTTTATTGTATCCTCGAGGTTAATTTGCTTGGAACTCTTTTGCACACCGAAGATAGGTGGGGGCGAATATAACCTTAAAGATAGTGGCTTGATACACTCCTTGGAGCCTTGTCCTATATCTTCTTTTTCTGTCCGAGTTCCGTTCGTGTGTTCGAGATTTTCCTCACCGAAGATTTGAACTAACAATTTTAAGGTTATAATTCATGATGACTACCACAACACATGAAAGTGGAACACTAAGGGAGTTGGCTTCCAACTTTGTCAAACTTGATCGGTTTGATGGTGACAATTTTCGACGATGGCAGAAAAAGATGCACTTCTTATTATCAACTTTGAAGATTGCTTATGTTGTGGATACTCCAAGAGCTAAAGAGAATGAAAATGAATCTATTGCTGCAACCCGAGAAAGGAAAAAATGGGACAATACTGATTACATGTGCATTGGCCACATATTGAATGGTTTATCTGATGGTTTGTTCGACACCTACCAAAACGAGGTCATCGCTAAAGAATTATGGGACAAATTGGAGACAAGATACATGACCGAAGATGTTACAAGTAAGAAATTTCTTGTCAGTCGTTCCAATAATTATCAAATGGTTGATGGTCGTTCTGTTATGGAACAATTCCATGATATTGAAAAGATGCTGAATCAATTCAAGCAATATGATATGAAAATGGATGAAATGATTGTTGTATCCTCTATAATAGACAAACTTCCTCCATCTTGGAAAGACTTTAAAAGAAGTCTAAAACATAAGAAAGAGGAAATATCTATTGAGGCTTTGGCAAATCCTCTTCATATTGAAGAAGAATATCGAAAGCAAGACCAGAATATAAATTCTGAAAATGCCAAAGTGCATGTTACGAAGGAAGTACAGACTACTAAACCATTCAAGAGAAAGTTCAAATAGACTGATAGAGCACCTAAGTTCAAAAAGAAACAAAAGGGCTCATGCTATCATTGTGGTAAGCCGGGCCATTTCAAGAATGAGTGTCGATTTTTAAAGAAGAAATCATCTTCTAAAGCTGATAATAACGAAAAGTTTGTTGCAATAATATCTAAAATTAATATGGTACAAGATGATAATACATGGCGGATTGATACCGGAGCAACCAAACATGTGTGCAAAGACAAAACCATGTTCACAAAGTTCACACAATGTGCAAATGACAATGTCTTGTACATAGGAAATTCTTCCACCGCGGCAATCAAAGGCAAAGGGTCTGTTGAACTACAATTGTAACATCCCAAGTTAGGGGGTTCTGCATTTCATGTTTCTGTGTGTTTGGCTTGTTTCACTTGCTATTTGGATGTGTTTGGAGGTCTTAGGAAGGCCCGGGTTCAAGCCGGAGCCTTGGTTAAATTTTTGTTTTAAGGGGCTTTAGAGGAAAGCTTGTGGGAGTAGGTCTTATATGTAATTGTGTGTGATCGGTAACACAAGATGGAGTGTGATAAAGTGGCAAGGTGACGCCTAGGAAGCAAGGGGGATGACGCCTCAAAGAGAGCTTGGAGGAGGTGGGAGTAGGTTCGAGTCTCATAGTTGTCTTTTTGGAGTTTATTTTGGCGTTGGGATGGAGAGGTGGTGGATTCGGCTTGGACTTTGAAGAGTGGGAGTTGAATGGGTCAAATGTTTTGAAAGAGTGGACAAGAGAAGATGTAGGAGGTTTGAATGGGTCAAGGTGGTTGAGAGATTTCAAATGTGGGATGGAGAGTAAAAGGTGGAGAAAATTGTGGGATTTGGAGAGGGGGAGAGTGGTGGCCGAATTGAGGAAAGGTGGGGAAGGTTGTGTGTGTGCGGTTTAAGCTTGTTGGTGGGAGGCCGAATCTTCTTTTTGGTTGATAGGCAAATTACATTTGTTTTGCATTTTCGGTCAACTAGGGTGAGGTGCCGAAATTGTTCCAAATAGATATTTGTTGTTGCATTCCTCCATCTCTTCCTATTTCGTTCTCTTTCACTTGTGGGCATTGCCGAATTTCCTAGCTGATTCTTCTTCTTTTCACATCGTTTCTTTTGTGCCAATTAAGTCTACTTTCTTTTCATCCCATTTGTTTTTCATTCCTTCCTTCTCTTGACCGAATCATCTCCTACATTCATCCATTTTCTTTGACACCCTAATACCTTAGCCGAATCTTTCTCCTCCTGTTTCTTCTTTTCTTTTCGTCACTCTCTTATTTTACTCTTGAGCCGAAATTCTCTCGTGATAAACAAACCCGTATCATTTATCCCTTGTGAGCCGAACCTCTGACTGATTGTTTCTCTTTTCTTCTCCTAGAGATATCATCCTTGAACCAAACCTTTTTGACTCTTGGTGGCTTGTGCCGAATCTTTGGGCATCATTTGGTTTCTCTTGGCTTAAGTGGCCGAATATCTGATAGAGAGGTGCTAATAGTTCTTGGTTGCCGAGGGTTCTGTTCAGCGATCGTGTGGATTCGCGTTAGTAACAAAGGTAAGGGACCCCTCTCTAGTTTATTCGATCGGACTTTCTCTTCGTTGTTCGTTGCCTTAACCCAACGTTGTTGTTAAAAAACCGTTGTTTTCGTTATAGTATCTTATTGATCAAGGTTCTTTCATGGACTTGAATGCCAGTCAAGTAAAGGAGGGGGTTGGACTCGTAGTCCCTACCCCTAAGTTCAAAGCAATGTTGATGTCGGTGTTCGGGATTTTCCACCAGGATGTGGGCCGGCTTCGGATCTGAATAAATAGATTGTAGTTGTTCCCTCTGCTGAGAGTGTCGATAATATTGAGATTTTAGTTCTCCTCGTATACAGGTGTGTAATTACCACACTTTTCCTTGTTTGTGTAAAAATGTTTATGTGAACTATTTGAAAGCCAAAAACTCGGTAATGGCTATTGAGTTACCCATGAAGGGTGAAATCGTAACACCAGGTTAGTTATTCTTCGATTAAGCCTGATAAATATTGTTGTTAGCATGATTGTGCATGTGCTCTAAATAATAACTGTATGATATTATATGATATGTTCATTATACCAGGTTTTGCATGTGCATGGGATTTGGGAAATGATTATGATATGAAGGGGAAGTGTATATCGATGACTCTGTCACACTATTTTGATGGCTTGGTGCCTCATTGTATATCGGTGACTTGGTCACATTTTTATCGGTGGCTAGACCACATTATATCGACTTTGAGCGACATGGTCATCATCGGCATGAGCTGCGCAGAAGAGGAGTGTAGAGGATGGAGGGTTGATTGTAGAAATCCCCACAGGAGTGTTGAGGATGGATATATGGAGCGGAGTGTAGAGGATGGAATATTAGGATGGGTTGGGTTATCATATTGACTATTTTGATATGCTATATGGATTGGGCTTAGGCCGATTGAGATATGGGGGCTTAGGCCCACTTGTGGTTTATGTGGTCTAATTGCACACTGAGTCTTCGTGACTCACTCCTTCTGTTTACTCTTGCAGGTGACTCTTAGTTCTTGGAATTGGGCTGGAGCAGACTTCGAGGTGGCCATGCACATTTTTCTTTAAACTAAACTTACTACCTTTAAATTTTCGTTATATTGGGGATTTTATGCTGTAATAAGGCCACTAACTATTTGGGTTAATTCTGGTTTGAACTTTCATTTCTTTAATTTATGCATTAATCGGTAAAATGTTTTTTTTACAAAATTTAAGTAAAAGTTTTCTCACAACTTAACCAACGTTTTCATATCCGGAACTAAGCAACAAATCTTAAACTAACTTAACACAACTTTTGGTAAAAAGAACACGGAGTTCTGAGGCACGAACTCACGATCTTGAAGTTTACAGAAAACGAAATTTTAGCTTTTTATTTGAAACGATCACAAAGTTTTGTAAAAATCTCTCTATGTGACATACCAGATCTGGTCGTGATGTTTGGGCCAGGTTTGGGGTGTTACAACAATTCACTTCTGGAAAGGTTTTAACCTTAAATAATGTATATTATGTACCAAAAGTTAGGAAGAATTTAGTGTTTGGAAGTATATTGAATAAGTTTGGTTTCAAACTTGTTTTTGAGGCAGATAAGTTTATTTTGTCTAAGGGAGGAATTTTTGTAGGGAAAGGGTATATGTATGAGAGTATGTTCAAACTCAATATTATTAATAAGAATAAAAATACTATTTCTGCTTATAGGGTTGAATCTTTTTGTTTATGGCATTATATATTAGGTCATTTGAATTATAGAATATTGAATGACATGCATAAGTTAGATTTAATTCCTGTTTTTAATAATAATATTGAAAAATGCAATACATGTATGTTGACTAAAATTACAAGAAACCCTTTCCCTGAGGTTAAAAGGAAAACAAAATTACTTTGTAACGTCCCAAACCCGGCCTAGACATTATGGCCGAATCTGGTGATGCCACAAGGAATAGGTTTTGGAAACCGTGTTGACTTGGAAAAACATCAATCTTTGAAATTTACTAAACCATAAATTAGTTAGTTTCTTTACCAAAACTTATTATAGTGGAAGCCTTAATCGTTATATTTTGAAAATGCAGTCGTGTTTTTCTAGGAAAACTATTGTTTGTATAAAACTGTAGTTTTAATAAAACAATTTTACCAAAGCAATTAGATTGACAAGCAACCCAAAAATAACAGTTAAAAACCAAACAGTCTAGAGAGTCCCCAAAAATTACAACTCTCAAATAGTCCAAAATTTTAAAATGAACCAAAAGTACCAAGTTTAACTGTTCTACGACATAGTGGTCACCGCTGTGTCTCTGCTGCACCGATCTGTCTAAGTCTGTGGATTACCTGATAGAACAGACAAACAGATGTGAGTTTACGTAAACTCAGTGTGTAACCCAGCAGAATTAGACAAGCAAACATACAGAAACATTTCAGACAATCCGGTATAGAATCGGGCTTATGCCCATCTCAGATACAGTTACAGAAACAAATGTACAGATCAAATAACAGATTCAGAATATGCAAAGTCCTACCCCCATCCTCTACACACCAACTCCGACCATCCCATCACACCATGTGAGGTTAAAAACACCCACCCATCCCTACACACCACATTGTGTCGTTACGACACGTATCAGATATAGTGCAACCAAGCTGCCAGAATATAGGCGATGATCACCATACAGAACACTTCCTCCACATATATATAAAACCCACCCCAAAACAGATGCAGAAATTAGATACAGGCTTATCAGACTAAAACATGCTCAACATGGTTTATACAACTAACAGATACACATATATCAGTATAATCAGGCATACATTAGTATCCTAATCAGATCAGTCTAACAGAATTTCATAGCATACAGATAGAGGTTTAATTAGCCCTTACCGACCTTACGTAGGTCCATAGTCAAACAGAACGACCTGCGTGACCCTAGGGAATATTTCAAAAATTAAGGCCCACATGCTCGTGTGGTCCCACACGCCCAGATTGGCCTTACCCGTGTGGCCCAACGGCCTGGCCCAAGAATCCACACACTCGTGTGTCATGCCCGTGTGGACCCATACGCCCAACTCAGCCTAGCCCGTGTGGCCCACACGGCCACACTCGAGCCACCATACGGCCGTGTGCTGCACACAGCCATGCCTTCGTCGACTACAAGGCCTACCACACGGGTGACCAAACCCCCGTGTGGAGTCGACAGTATGGTTTTTTAGCTTTTGCCGACGCTCATTTTTCTGCATTTCGGGTACACACATGGTATGATTATGCTACGAAACCACTCCTAAAGCTTTCAAAACCTATAACATAGCGTTCAAACGTCCAATTAACAGTCGATTATGAATTGATACATAACCCGAAATAACACACAAGACTTACCGATGACTCAAACAGACCCAGCGCGATTTAGGCTATCAAAACGAAACTTCACTAAACACCACCTTCTCCTATACCATAAATATGTAGAAATCAGTCCATTAACTTACATATCAAAATGCCAACACCACCGAGTTGTAAAACTATGCTACAGATACTAAAATTTCACTTACCAGGATAATACAAAAACACCGAATTAATGAGAAGCAAAAACACGATCCAAAAGGAAAAACAAAAACGAAAGGAGGAAGAGGAAAAAGGGAATAATGGCAGAGACAGAAACTAACCTCAGATGTTCTTGGGGAGAGAGAAATAATATTTTTTTGAAATATTCTGATAACTCCCCACTAATTCACATCCTAGCCACCCACAACTCAGATTTCTAATAGAATTGAAACTCTATCATAAAGCCGAGCAAAAATAAATACCCACGCTCGCGCAGGGATTCGAACACAGGAACTCCGTCACACCAACTCCCTTGCCACTCAAACCAGCAGGCTCATTTTGATATGAAATTGTGGGAAATTAAAAATAAGCCCATTGAACAGAGGTAGGGCTTAGATCCAAAAATAACAAAAATTTTTAAGGGTAAGACTTGAACCCATGACCTCTCACGCACACCCAGAACACTTAACCACTGAAGCAGATACACAGTTGTGTTAAATACTTAAAATAACAAAAATAAGAAGGTCAGGGCATTACAACTCTATCCCCTAAAAGAAATTTCGACCTCGAAATTTACCTGATCAGAACAGATGAGGATACTATTGACGCATCGAGTCCTCAGGTTCCCACGTGGCTTCCTCAGTTCCATGATTCCTCAGTTCCCTTACAGTTTTGATATTCCCAACAGAAGAGTCCCAGAACCAGAAACACTGACGTAAGCCAAGTACGCCTCACACCCTTTCCAAACCAGCTTCTTAGCCACAATAGCAAAGATCACATTGGACAGATAATCTCGATGCTTGTCGATCACGACCACTTCCTTATCATCTCCAGTCCTCAGAACGACCCTGTTAGTCACGCAGTTGCTTGACCAACCAATCCATGCCCAGAATTAAGTCGAACTCCCAAAACAGAAGCTCTATCAAATCTGCCAGAAAAATAATCCCTTTCAGCTTTAACAAAACATCTCTATAGAGTTTACTAACCCGAACAGACTGCCCCAACGGACTCAGTACAGTGATCTCACTAGTAGTGCTCTCAACAGTAACCCCCAAGTTTTTAGACACAATGCTAGCTACGTAGGAGTGTGTAGAACCTATGTCTATAAGAGAAATATAACGTACATCAAAAATTAAGAATGTACTGGTGATAACATCTGGAGCATCTCTGTCCTCTCAGCGTCGAGCAGCATAGACAAGTGCAGATTGCCTCCCCTCTGTCTGACTAGCACCTCTGCCCGGTGTTCTCTGTCCACGGCCCAACCTATTACCAACCTTAGCCACTCCACGGCCCCTAGGTGGCTACTAAACTGCCCTTTGAGGCTGCACAGAACCCGGAGCTGAAGCTTGTATCTATCTACCCGCTGTGGATAGTCTCTAATACGGTTGATAAACCATAATTTACACATATTTTAACCCCATGATTAGCTTACTTTTTGATGAATTTTGATTTAATTTGATGAATTTGATGCTCCTAATCTCTTAATTTCATGTTTTATACTCAGGAGAGCTTAGGAAGTCGAAAAGGATGAGAAACGGGCCAAAAAGGGACAAAACAGGCCTACCTAGGAAATCAACACGGCCTGGACCATTGGCCACGGTCGTGTGTCACAAGCAGGATCAACCACGACCTGAACTATCGATCACGGGCAGATCACATGGCCGTGTGTGGCGAGCGAAATCGACCACGGCTGAAGGAGTCCACCATGGGCGTGTCACACGGGCGTGTCCCTGCCGAAATCAGGATGAATTCTATTCGGAATAGGATACTTGTGGGCCAAGTAAGGCATCTCAAAGCCTATATAAACACCCTAGGGGGCAACCTAAAAGAGGGCTTGACAGGACGTCAAATAGACGCCGAGTAGGAGAAAATACTCCAAGACAGCCGTCGGGAACAGCTTAGGAGAAGGATCTCCATCAAGACTGAAGATCTCCCATCAAGTTCTTTAGGAGTTTTTTGGGTTTTCTTATGTTTTGTTGTTTTTCCTCTTTTTATGATGTTTCCCTCTTTTAGTATGAACTAAATCCCTTAAATATCTAAGGGGATGAAACTGAAGATAGATCTTATTATTATTTGATTTATGAGATAAATACTTGTGCTTATTCTTAATTGTGAGTTCTTATTCTTGTTTGATAATTCAGGTTATTGATTCAAGTCGAATGTGCTTATTCAGTGGAGCAAAAGTCCCTGTCTAAGAGTAGATCAACACAATTAAGCGGAGTTGATTGCAACCCTAGAAATAGGGCGACGAAAATCTGCCTAGGGGTTTTAATGCGACAATAGGGGTTTTAATTAGAAATAGATGTTGATGACAACTAAAGACTTGGCCAAATATTGGTTCAGTGTGTCCTGCTCCATTTGGTTTCTAAGCTGGTTCAATGTGCTTTTGAAATTCTCTACCTGTTGCCTTAAGCTGAACATGTCCCTCTGCATGGTCATTATTTCCTTTCGTTTAAAGGGGAAAAAGAGAATCAACCTTTGAACTTATTAGATTAGAAATTACTAGATTTAGGCCACTTTCATCAAGGATCATTCTTCTTTGAAGCATAGTTTACTCGACCCTAATGTCTTGTTGGTGGGGTGAAAGTTACTGATGAAGGTGGAAGAAGTGGAAGGCCTAGCAAATCCCCTGCAAAATGGTTTTAGTAGAGATATGGATGACAATGGGACAGCTATTTGAATGCATACATCTTAATTAAGAGCATTTGGCCTTTTTTTAAAAATTTCAAAAACCAAATAAATTAACTCTTAACAGGAGATAAACCACTTCTTATATTTCATATTATTTTATGTAGTCTTTTATTAACAAAGGGAAGAGACACTATAATTATCATGATAGCGTAACAATAATGAGTTTGAATATCACTAAAAAACCATACAAAAGAGAGATTATGTAGAGAAGAATGAGTACCAAGGGAATCCATAGATCAAGTTAATGCGATAATAGGGGTTTTAATTAGAAAGAGATTTCAATTAATCAACCTAGAGTTAGTTGTTAGTAGCCTCGAAAGAGGTATTAATATAATTTAGGGATTTCTACGGATTAAGCCAAGTGAATAAATCGCATGAATCAAAAGTAATAAGTGAAGTCTAGGTGGATTCTTCCTTAGGTATTGCTTATCTCATATAAAAGTTGTTTAAAAGTATTTTCCCAATTTACTCTCTGTCGCGTTCATAGTTAGTTAAATTAGTTAGTAAATTTTAGATTAAAAATAAATCCCCTTAATTATTAGGCTAGATAATAAAAAGATAGTTAGTACTAGTGCTCTTGGTCCTTGAGGATACGATATTCCGGGACTCACCACAGTTATACTTCTGTTCGATAGGTGCGCTTGCCTTTGTCGAAATAATAGTTAGTTTCGAGCTCCATCAAGTTTTTGGCGTCGCTGCCGGGGACTGAGATATTAGGAACACTAAATTTTTATTACTTTAGCCATTCTTATTTTTTTATTCGAAATTTATTTTTATTTTAACTTGCTTATTTTTCGTTTCTTTGTTTCTGGCAGGTATCTCTAGTTTATGACTAGAAGAAACCCGTCAGGACCCTTGCTTTTTGACAGTGAAATTGAAAGTACAGTTCGCAAAAATCGTAGAGAAATAAGGCGAAGCCTACAATAATTAGAAGAAGATCAAGAGGACGAAATCACTAATACTGAAGAGATGGCTGATAATAATCTGTTACCCCCGGTGGTTGCCGAAAATCATGCTCCACGTACTATGTATGATTATGCTAAACCTAATTTAACAGGAACCGAATCAAGTATTGTTAGACCTGTTATTGCTGCAAATAATTTTCAACTGAAACCTAACACTATAGAGATGATTCAGCAATTTGTTCAGTTTGATGGTTTGCAGGATGAGGATCCAAACAATCACTTGGCAAATTTTCTAGAGTTTTGCGACACTTTCAAAATAAATGGCGTTTTACGATGATGCCATTCGTCTTGGTTGTTTCCTTTTCGTTGAGGAACAAAGCTAAGCGAGTGGTTGAACTTCGTTACCACGAGGATCAATCACTACATGGGAACAAATGACCAAAATTTTTTTACTTAAATATTTTCATGACTAAAACGGCCAAGTTGAGGAATGATATCTCTTCTTTTATGCAGATGGATTTAGAAACACTTTACAATGCATGGGAGAGGTACAAGGATCTACTGAGAAGGTGCCCTCATTATGGGTTACCATTATGGCTACAGGTTCAAACATTTTACAACGGTGTGAACCCTCGACTAGGAAGTTGATTGATGCATCCATGGCAAAGTACACTAAACAATAAAACACACGAAAGGTTGCTTATGAATTCATTGAAGAGATGTCACTGAATAATTATCAGTGGCAAGTTATGAGAAAAAAGCCAACAAAAGCCGCCAGTGTTTTCAACCTCGACACAGTAACCATGCTATCAAATCAGGTAGAACTTTTAAGTAAGAAAATTAATGGTTTGTGTGGTTCTTCGCAGGTACATCCAGTGATGCAGTGCGATATGAATGGAGGAGGAATGAATAATACAGAATATCCATCCTACAATCTCGAAATAGAAAGCGAACAGATGAACTATATGGGTAATAATTCTAGACCTCAAAATAACCCTTATAGTAACACTTATAATCCAGGTTGGAGAAACCATCCCAACTTCTCATGGGGTGGTCAAGGAAATCAGAGACAACAACCCCTCCCGGGCTTCCAACAGCAACCCTACCCACAAGAGAAGAAGTCGAACCTTGAGGAGATGCTAACAAAATTCGTCGCGGTGTCAGAAACTTGCTTCCAAAACACCGAAACAACACTAAAAAATCATTAAGCATCGATTCAAGGACTCGAAAACCAAATAAGTCAGCTTGCCAAGCTGATCTCAGAATGACCACAAGGTAGCTTGCCAAGCAACACTGAAACTAACCCAAAAGAGCAAATCCACGCCATTACTGTTCATGATAGTGAAGGGTTAGAGGAACCAGAATAGAGGCAAGAGAACGTGGTAGATAAAGGTAAGGTTGAGGTAAGCCATGATAAACTGAAATCACTAAGTAAAGAGTATGTACCTCGTGTACCATACCCTAACGCGATGAAAAAAGACCACACAGATGAACAATTCGGTAAATTTCTTAAACTTTTAAAAAAAACTACATATTAACTTGCCCTTTATTGAAGCTCTTTGGCAGATGCCCAACTCAGTCAAAATTTTTAAGGAGCTTTTAGCAAACAAGCAGAAGTTAGATGATGCGTCGCACGTGGAGTTAAACGTAGTTTGCTCAGCCATTTTACAGAATAAACCACCCGATAAATTAAAGGATCCAGGGAGTTTTACTATTCCTTGTTTAATTGGTAGTTTAAATGTTAAATATGCTTTAGCTGATTTAGGGGCGAGTATTAATGTCATGCCCTATAAAATGTTTAAGCAACTAGGTCTTGGGAAACCTAAACAAACTAGGATGAGCATTCAACTCACAGATAAAACTATTAGATTTCCTAGGGGCATTATTGAGGATGTGCTTGTAAAAGTCGATAAATTTATATTCCCAGCTGACTTCGTTGTTTTAGACATGGATGAGGACAGTAACACACCTTTAATTTTAGGGCGACCTTTTTTAGCAACTGCTATGTAACACCCCAAACCCGGCCCAAACATTACGACCGAATTTGGTATGCTACGGAGGAAAAACTTTTGAAAATCCTTTTTTAAGTCGTTTTAAATTTTGATAAAAGATATTGTTTTGATTTAAAGCAGTTGAGGTGTTATGAAGAAAGCATTACTTAATGTCATTTAAAAAATATACTAAGTTAGGTTATTCTGATTTCAAGTGTACCGATGGCACAATAAAACATTTTACGAATTAATTTGAGAAAAACATGTGTACCCATTTTAATATCATAAAATAGTTAAGCAATTTATCAAAACATAAAATAATCCAAGTGCAAATTTTAGGAGGCCTTATTACATCTTAAACAAAATAAATCAAACCCATATTAAAATAAAAATAGTTCCAAATCCACCTAGTCCATATTTTCATTGCATGGCGCCTCGAGTTCATCCAGACTCCTTATCCGCAACTACGAGTCACTGAAAATGTTAAAGGAAAAGGTGAGTCATCAAGACCCAATGTGTAACCCTTTTTCCCGGTTTAATGTAACATCATACACAAATCATAATTAATTTAATATGCACAAGTTTAATATGCACCCAACCTAGCCATCCGCACGCCTTTCTCTACCGTGTGGTACCAAACCCTTTGGTGGTGCCAAACCACTGGTGATGTATAGTCACGAAATCCATCAATATTGTGGTACCAAACCACTTTGGTGACCCAAAGTCACAATCAAATGATGGGGCCAACCCATCGTGTGATACCAAATCACCGTGACGATCCCATATCTCAAAGTGGGGCCAACCCACGGTGGTATCAACCACGGGGACAAGTCGCTATGAGGTGCCAAACCTGCGGAGGTACCAAACCTCTGGTGACCGTAGTCACAATGTGTTACCAAAACACGGTGTCCGTCGACACAAATATCACGCCCCCTCCACTCATCAACCCATATCAACAATTATATACTTTTCTTTGAAATCATGATAATAGGTTTATTTAACAACGTTCATAGATTTATCATTACCATAAACCAAATATTGTACATACCAAATGTGACATGCTTCCCAAAAGCATCAAATAATAATCTCAAAGTAATAAAGACTTACCAGTGTCCTTGTTAATACCATGATGGTATAACATCCATGTCTACACAAACCGATTAGGCATAATATAACACTTAGCATATTTAAAAGATTATAAGATGTGTATGCACACACGATACTAACGAGAGTCCTAAATCCCGAATAGACAAATCGGCCACACAAGTTTTCCTTGCCCTATATTCGGCCAAAAACTAGATTAGTGCCATGGCCTATTCGGCCAAACCAAAATAATTTAGAAGGGTTCCTTGTGAACCCGAAACCTTACCAAAAGCCTTGAACACTAGCCAACACACTCCTAAATGTGAACCGGTCTCACTTCCTACAACCAACCATCATCATTAAGGTTATTAGCCTTGGCTTAAACGAAAACTTAAAAGAATAATCCTTTGAAATAAACCCTTACCACCTTACCAAAATCAATTGATAGAAAAGTCCCAGGAAAACTATGCTACCTTTAATATTCGGCCAAAGTGATTCAAGATAGGAGAAGAAAATTTTCGGCACAACAAAGAGGTATATTCGGCTAAAGAACAAAAAGAAAATAATAGGAAAAGGGAATAGAGTTTGGCAAAGAAGAGAGTATAGAAGATTTTTGGTGTTTAAGCAAAACAAATAGGAGAACAAGATGTTGATGAATGTTTCGGTTTTGAGAGAATGAAATGGAGAAAATAGAAGATAAGCAAAAGAAATGACCAAATGGTCAAAAGAGTTTAGGCTTATCACAAGGTAAAATTCGGCCAAAAGAAAAGAAAAGAGATTGAGAGAGAATTGCAACCTTTTTCACCAAATGCTAGGAATGACCAAAACACTCCTAAACCTTACCAATTACTAGCATATTCGGCCAAATCCTCCACTTAGCCACATTCTTAGTCCAAGTTCATGGTCAATTGGCCATGAGTTAGTTTCAAAACATTTTCCACAAACCAAGCCTTTTGTCCCTCCATTTACCATAACTTCAAGATATCCTTCCATAACCTTAGGAATCTTATCCCTTATTCCATGCTTTCCTTTAAAATAAATTCAACTTACCAAAATGAAAGTCCAACCTATCATAATCATAGGTTGACCAGGCCATTAATGCTAACATACAAAATAAACTTTTAAAAATGCTAAACATACTACTCGAACCTCTAACCTCAAGCTATAAGTTCAAACACCATAACCACTTTGCCATTAATTCCTTATGTGCTTTAATTAACACTTAAATTAACTTAAGTGCTAACCTCACATAATCCACTTCATTAAATAAACCATACTAAGAATTATCCTACTAAACCGAGCTTACTCAAGACCCCTAATTAAGTCTTATAACACCACAAATAATATCACAGAGATTTAAACAAAAGAAAAATAATTCAATCACAAATAGCCCCAATTTCGAGGATGTTACGGTTCTACCCCCTTAAAATAATTTCGTCCTCGAAATTACGTCGATCGAAAAGATGGGGATATTCTTTGCCTCATCACATCCTCGGGTTCCCACGTCGCTTCCTCCGTACCATGGTTTCGCCATAGCACTTTCACTAAGGGTACCGCTTTCTTACGCAAAACCTTGACATCACGTTCTAAGATCTCGAGGCGGCTCTTCCTCGAAAGATAGATCCGAGTTAACCTCAATCTACGCCACGAGCACAACGCATGCGATGGATCGGACCGATATCGCCTAAGCATTGACACATGGAAGGCGTCGTGAATTTGCCTTAACTCTACCGGCAACTCGAAGTGGTAAGCTATCGGTCCTACTCGCTTCAAACACGATTATACGCCGATGAACCTTGGGCTTAACTTCCCTTTTCGCCAAAAGCGCAACACCTTTTTCCAAGGCAACACCTTCAGAAAGACTTATCTCCTACCTCGTATTCCATTTCCTTGCGCTTGAGATCGGCATATGACTTTTGCCTATCTGATGCTTCCTTGAGACGAGCCCGAATTACCTTAACTTTGTCCTCCGTTTCAGTCACCAATTCTGGACCCAAAACCTGACGTTCACCTAACTCCGTCCAACACGTAGGAGTACGGCATTTTCGTCCATAGAGTGCTTCATATGGTGCCATTTGGATACTCGCTTGATAACTATTGTTATAAGCGAATTCCGCCAATGGTAGATACTCTTCCCAACTACCACTAAAATCCAAAATGCAACCTCTCAGCATATCTTCTAAAATCTGTATCACTCTTTCCGATTGTCCGTCAGTTTGCGGGTGAAAAGCTGTGCTGAAGTCTAATCTCGTTCCCAAGGCCTGATGCAAAACTCTCCAAAACCTTGATGTAAACCTCGGATCCCTATCCGAGATAATCGATACTAGCACACCATGCAATCTTACTATCTCGGCTACATATAGCTTTGCTAGCTTCTGAAGCGAATAATCTACCCCTTCTTGGTATGAAATGCGCGACTTAGTTAGTCAATCCACAATTACCCAAACCGAGTTCTTCTTACTAGGCGTGAGGGGTAATCCAGCGACAAAATCCATAGTGATCCTCCCCATTTCATCGAGGAATCTTCACAGGTTGGAGTAACCACGATGGCAAATCGATGTTGGCTTTAACTTATTTGACACGTCGGACACTTACCCACAATTGATTACCTCTCACGCTTCAACCAGAGCCACCAAAAGCATTTCCCGCAAATCTCCATACATCTTGCTACCTCCGGATGCAGCAGCGTATGGGCTGCTATGTGCATCTTGGAGAATTCTTTGCCTCAACTCCACATCTTTCGGCATACAAGCTCGCCCTTGAAAACATAACACTCCCTCGCGGACAAGCTGTACCCTTCCAAACCACCGTCTTGGACTTGCAACCTCCTTGCATTCAAGCGCTCATCCACCAACTGCTTTTCCTTAATCTCCTCGATCCAAGTCGATTTAACTTGCGATTCGCCAAAAGACTTCCGTCGTCAGATAGAGGCGAGATGAGCAAACATCGCTCTTAAGTCATATACGACTTTTTGGCTCAAGGCATCACCACCACGTTCGCCTTACCGGATGGTACTCAATCGAGCGATCGTAGTCTTTTAACGATTCAATCCACCGATGACTGTCTCAAATTTAAATCCTTACGAGTCAAAAGATACCTCAAACTTTTATGATCCGTGTAGACTATTGACTTTTCCCCATACAAGTAATGCCGCCATATTTTCAAAGCGAAAACTACGCGCCGCTAACTCAAAGTCGTGCGTTGGATAGTTAACCTCATGCGGTCTTAGGCGGACGGGACGCATAGGCCACTACCTTCCTTCTTGCATCAATACGCATCCCAAACCGGTATGGGACGCGTCCACGATGAAACCGTAAACAACTTTCTTGCCTCAGTGTACTCAAACCGGAGCTTAGTCAAAATCTTCCTTAGCTTGTCAAAACTTTCTTGTTGCTTCTCCGACCATACAAATGGAACTCCCTTTCTTAACAACTTAGTCAACGGTAGCTGCGATTAAAGAGAATCCTTCCACAAACCTCAGATAATATCTGCGGACCAAAAAGCTTCGAATTCGCCTTGCTCGACCTAGGGGTTTCCAATCCAACACCGCTTCCACCTTGCGAGGATCTACTCTAATCCTTCCACGACACCACATGAACTAAGAAAGCCACCTCTCTAAGCCAAAATTCACACTTACTGAATTTGGCATATAATCGCTTCTCTCTCGGTACTTGTAGAACTATACGCAAATGCATGTCATGCTCCTTCTCCGTCTTTGAGTAAACCAATATGTCGTCTATAAACACCACGACAAATTGATCCAAATCTTCTTTGAAACACTCTATTCATTAAGTCCATGAATCTTTGCTTTGGTGCATTAGTCAACCCAAAATGCATCACCAAAAACTCGTAATGCCCATACCTTGTTCGAAATGCCGTCTTGTGCACATCAACCTCTTTCACCTTGAGTTTATGATATCCCGACCTAAGATCTATCTTGAAAATATCGATGCACCCTTGAGTTGGTCAAACAAGTCATCAATCCGAGGCAACGAAATACTGTTCTTGATCGTTAACTTGTTCAATTGGCGGTAGTTGATACACATCCGCATTGAACCATCCTTCTTCCTAACAAACAACACAGTGCTCCCACGGAGATATACTTGGTCGGATAAATCCTTGGTCCAAAAGCTCACGAATTTGAGCCTTCACTCCACCAATTCCTTTGGTGCCATACGGTAAGGTGCTATTGACACAGGTGCCGTTCCAGGTAGCAAGTCTATACCAAATTCAACTTCCCGATCTGGAGGCAGACCCGGAAGTTCTTCTGGGAACACATCAGCGAATTCCCTTACTGTTCGGACCTTTTCAACCGCGACTCCTTAGCTTCCAAAGCACAAATTCGAACCAAAAACGCCCGCAACCTTTCGACCATCTTTTTGACCTTCAACGCAGACACTACATTAGATAGGTAATCTCTTCTATTACCTATCATGACCACTTCATCACCCTCAGCCATCTTAAGAACCATGCGCTTAGCAGCGCAGTCCAACCTTGCCTGATACTTAACCAACCAGTCCATACCAAGGATCAAATCGAACTCCCCAAACGGCAGTTCCATCAGATCACTGACAAACACGACCCCTTGAAGTTCTAGAGGTACATCTCTATATAGCTTATTAACAACTACAGAGTGACCTAAAGGACTAATTATAGTCATCTCCCTAGAAGCAGTCTCGAAGTCTAAGTTCATAGTCTCTACCACACTACTAGCAACGTATGAATGCGTCGAACCCTTGTCTTTTATGTGGCGTCACTTTGCCACTACACCACACACTCCACTTAACCACCAGACCAGTAGGCTCATTCTAACTATCGCGCTTTAATCTGATTAGGAAATTTTATGAATTAGTACATGTTTCACTTGGTTATCCGCGAAGAAATTTTATGAAAAGAATTTAATAGAGATTCTTTTGATCAATCAAAGTTTTAAGTCTTCTGTCCTAATTTACAAAGAAAAGTACATCCATTCCCTATACCTTTCATACCTATGCTGAAACACCCCACACCCGGCCCACGAGCCTGAACCGGATCTGGTATGTTCCTTAAATAAATCGGTTTTCAATGTTCTAAATGACTTAGAGAAAATTTGTGTAATTTAAAAAAATTGTTTTAGGTTGGGCTTAATTTGAAACCTATTTAATAAATTCTGAAATCCAACTTAAATAAGGTGACAAAATAATTTTTGGGTTTATTATTTTAAAAGAAATAAATTTACTTATCTTTAATCAAACATAAATTGCATCATATTCAAATAAAAATAAACAGAAATAAAGAAAATCCAATTGGGCCTTATGGCCTTATTACATCATTCAAACCCAAAATAAAGTTTAAAGTACTAAAATTTCATAAAGTCCAAATTCCAAATAATTTCTTCAAGCGATGCATGGCCACCTTTAGCTCCTGCCGACCCGGTCCATTACTGCTCATCACCTGAAAAATAATTCCCCAACGGGGTGAGTCAACAGACTCAATGTGTACATAGTACTAATTTCCAACAAATCAGGCATACAAGTCATATCAATATCATGTTCATACAAAATAAAGGATGATTCAACCCAAATCCAAACCTATTTGTCCATCCGCTACACACCACCCGTATACAACTTTGTACATACCGGGGACTACTAAGTCGACCCTCCATCCGCTACACACCATCGAAGGCAGTCGCTGCAGTCGACGTGCTCATCGCCCACTTATGTTGTGTCATTAGACACTGTATTCACTGGATGTAATCGAAGTTACCACTTTTCACTTTATGTGACCGTAGTCACCACTTTACGTTGGTGAGACCGTAGTCATCACCTTCACTTTCTTCCTCCACAAATATCCCGAATGCCCCAATTATTTCATAACATATTTCACATACTTAATTTTCATTCATGTTACTAATCACATGTTCAAAATATATCACATTCACAATCCTATCAAAAGTAGGAAACGTGCACAGGTACTCCTTACCACATTTGTGGTGCTTAGCCACATTCACATCTTGTTACATATTTATATATTTAATGATTGCCATGCAATTTATTGAAAGTTAGTAAGAGTACACACCTTTTTCGCTTAATAGTTTAGTGAATTCTGTAGAGCGATCTACCGATCTAGACCTTTCACTCCTATATTCGGCCATTAATTAAAACATATAAATAAACCTATTTGGTCTTAAAACCAAATCCTACTAGAAGTAGAATTACTTACCTAGTTGCCGAATTGATTTAATCAAGTCCCAACAGTTGCTAGAATTCCTCTTCCTTGAAATCGGCTAATACTAGGTATGTAACCATGTCGTTTTCGGTTTTTGAAATAATGGAAAACACTTAAACAAATTATGCCTTGGCCGAATATCCCTTACCTTATGATGGGATTCCAAATCGAAGAGGATTCCTTTATAAGCTGTTGAAATCCTATAACTTCGTGTTAGATTAGATCTAACTTTGAAAACGTGAATCATAATCTTTAACCACATATTTATATTTATAATCCTTACCTTAGATCCTTAGATTTCCCGAAAGATCCCCTTTTGATGTTGTGGATGATTGCCCTCTTTCTTAGAATCCACAAAGATTGACTTAACGATGAAACGGAGAAGAAAATAGAAGAAAAGAGAGGATTTTTGCTTAATGAAAATTCGCAGAGAGGGGTTTTGCCTAGGAGAATTTCAGAGAGAGGAAGAGGAGCAAATGTTGATGAGTAGCCCTCCTGTCCTCCTTTTATAGCCAAAGTTATCAGCCTAGGAGTCCTTTACTTGGCCACCACTCCTCTTTTTGATAATATTATCTCTTTTATTTAAAAGATAAAAGCCTTTAATCCATCAATTATCTCCTCAATTATCTCATTAGAAGATAATCCTTTATTTATCTCTTATTATTCACATATTTATGTGAATAAAACTCCTTTATTTATCTCTTATTATTCACATATTTATGTGAATAAAACTCCTTTATTTCTCTCATATATCCAAGTTTCCGAAATGTTCAAGTTTCCATTTTGGATCATTTCCAAAAATGTCTAAGTTTCCAAAAATGTCCATTTCCATTTCCATTTTCATTTCCATCTCCATTTTCATTTCCATTTTCATTTTCATTTCCATTTTCATTCATTTCTAGGTTTCCAAAAGTATCAAAAATTTATTCATAATACTTAAGACTTGTCATTTCATACAATTGATCTGAAAAATGCATAGGCCCTTCCTAGGATGTTACTGATTCTACCCCCTTAAATAAAATTTCGTCCTCGAAATTTCCTAACTAAACAGATTGAGGGTATTCTTTGTCGCATTGTCTCTTACGGCTCCCACGAAGCTTCTTCCGATCCATGATTGCGCCATAACACCTTGACTAAAGGCACCGACTTCTTTCGTAGTGCTTTCACGACACGTTCCAAGATCCGAATCGGCTCCTCCTCGTAGGATAGATCCGCCTTAACTCCACTTCTTCAACTTGGTACCACATGAGGCGGATCCGATCGATAGCGGCGTAGCATGGACATATGAAATCGTCGTGCATTTGATGCAACTCTGGTGGCAACTCCAATTGGTATGCCAGCGGCCCAACTCGCCGAGTGCCTTGATAGGGCCCTATAAACCTTGGGCTTAGCTTCCTTTGCGGCCGAACCGCATAACCTTCTACCAAGGTGAGACCTTTAGAAACACTTGGTCTCCTACTTCAAACTCAATTTCTTTCCTCTTAAGGTCTGCGTCACGACTTACGTCTATCGAAGCTTCTTTCAACCGTGCCCGAATTAATTCCACCTTCTCCTCGGTTTCGCCACTAACTCTGGACCCAAACGCGGCGTTCTCCTATCTCGGTCCAACAAGTTGGTGTTCTACATTTCCTTCCATACAATGCTTCGTATGGTGCCATCCGAATGCTTGCACGATAAATTTGTTGTTGTAGGCGAACTCGGCTAGAGGCAAGTAATCTTCCCAACTTCCTTGGAAATCCATCACACGACCTCTTAGCATATCTTCCAACACTTGTATAACCTGTTCAGATTGCCGATCGATTGTGGATGAAAAGCCGTAGTGAAGTCTAGCTTAGTGCCTAATGCTTGATGAAGTGCTTTCCAAAATCGAGACGTAAACCTTGGGTCTCTATCGAGATGATCGACATCGGTACCCGTGTAGCCTCACGATCTCCGCCACATATAACTTGGCTAACTTTTGAAGGAATAGTCGATCCTCACGGGGATAAAATGTGCGGACTTGGTCAAGCGGTCCACTATCACCCATACCGAGTCCTTCTTAGTGGGCGTAAGGGGAAGCCCACTAACTAAGTCCATGGTAATTCTTTCCCACTTCCATTGGGGAATCTCAATTGGTTGAAGCAATCTGATGGGACTTGGTGTTCAGCCTTTACTTGGCGACATGTCAAACATTTCCCCACAAATTCGAGTCACCTCTCGTTTTGTGTCCGACCACCAAAATTGTTCCCTTAGATCTCTATCTGACTTGATGCCTCGGGATGCATAGCATAAGGACTACCATGCGCTTCCCGAAGAATCCTTTGTCTCAACTCCTTATCCTCGGCATACAAACCTTTTCCTTGTAGCACAGTACTCCTTCATCATTGACGCCATAATCCTTTAATCCTCCTTGCCGTACTTGCTGTAACTTAGTACTTAAGTCCTTATCCATGCTGTCCCTCTTTCACCTCCTTCAGCCAAAGTTGGCTTGACTTGTAACTCGCCAACGAGGCTCCGTCATCATACAAACTTAAGTGAGCGAACAAAGCCCTTAAATCGACACAACCTTCCTACTTAGGGCGTCGGCTACCACATTCGCCTTGCCGGATGGTATTCTATCGAGCAGTCATAATCTTTTAATAACTCCACCCACCTTCGTTGCCTCAAGTTCAACTCCTTACGAGTCAACAAATACTTAAGGCTTTTGTGGTCCGTGTAAATTCTGACCTTTCTCCATAAAGGTAGTGCCTCCAAACTTTGAGGGTGAAAACCAGCTGCCGCGAGTTCCAAGTCATGAGTTGGGTAGTTCACCTCATGCGGCCTTAAGCTGTCGAGATGCATAAGCGACTACCTTTCCTTCTTGCATTAGCACACGGCCCTAACCACGTGTGCGAAGCATCACAATATACTACGAAGTCCCTACCGCCTCAATTTGAATTAACACCGAGCTTACACAACACCTTTTAAGCTTTTCAAAGCTCTCCTGTTGCTTATCCGTCCACACAAACGGTACTTCCTTCCTTAGTAACTTTGTCAAAGGTGCGGCTATTGACGAGAATCCTTCCACGAACCTTCGTAATAGCTTTGCCAAGCCTAAGAAACTTCGATTTCACCACCGACCTAGGTGATTTCCAATCCAACACTGCCCGATCTTCCTAGGATCCACTCTTATTCCTTCTGCGGATACCACATGTCCTAGGAACGCCACTTCCTTGAGCCAAAATTCGCACTTGCTGAATTTGGCATAAAGCTTCTTTTCCTTAACACTTCTAACACAACTCGGAGATGCTCATCGTGCTCCTCCTCCGTCTTGGAATACACCAAAATGTCGTCGATGAACACCACGACGAATCTATCCAAGTAGGGTTGGAAAACCCTATTCATCATATCCATGAACGCGGCCGGTGCGTCACGTCCCAAACGGCATCACCACAAATTCAAAATGACCATACCTTGTCCTAAAAGCGGTCTTATGAATATCAGCCTCCTTCACTTTCGATTGATGATACCCCGACCTTAAGTCGATCTTTGAGAACACTGTTTGCCCCTTTCGGTTGGTCGAACAAGTCATCTATCCTTGGCAAAGGATACTTGTTCTTGATGGTCGATTTGTTCAAGCGGCGATAATCTATGCACATCCGCATAGTTCCATCCTTCTTCTTCACAAAGAGAACCAGGTGCTCCCACGGAGACACACTGGGTCGAATGAACCCACGATCCAACAACTCTTGGATTTGAGCCTTGAGCTCCACTAACTCCTTTGGTGCCATTCGGTAGGGAGCGATTGACACAGGAGTTGTTCCTGGTAGCAAATCTATTCCAAATTCCACTTCTCTATCTGGGGTATTAAGGCAACTCCTCAGGAAATACATCCTCAAAATCCCCTCTTGTTCTAACTCCCTTAACACATTCCTCTTCTCCTCTTAACGCACTCACGAAGGCTAAGAATGCCTTACATCCTTTCTTAACCATTTTCTCGGCCTTGAGGTGCGAAACTACGTTAGACAAGTAGTTCCTCCTTTCTCCGATCATCACTACTACCTCATCTTCGGGGTTCTTAGTTCCATACGTTTAGCCGCACAATCCAACACGGCTCGATGCTCTACTAGCCAATCCATTCCAAGTATAAGCTCAAACTCTCCGAAGGGTAATTCCATTAAGTCAGCCCGAAAGTTCGCTCCCTGAATCTCTAGGGGTACATTCCGAAAGATCCTATCTATCCTCACCGTTTGGCCTAAAGGGCTTACTACGATTATCGCCTATCAGAGAAAGTTCGAGTCTAGGCCTAGTGTTTCAACCACACTACATGCAACATAGGAATGAGTTGAGCCTACATCAATAAGAGCAAAATAGGGTTTGTCATGAATAAAGAATGTACCGGTTATAACATCCGGCGCGTCTCCCTCTTCCCTTCCGGCGAACCGCGTAAAACCAAACCGGTTGCCTTGCTTCGGCGTTAGCGCACCTCGGCCCCGAGCTCCACGGCCTCTGCCACTACCTCTGTTGGCCGACCCACGACCTCTTTGAGGTCTTTGTCGCCTCTACCCGGCTGGTTAGCATTACGAGTGCTGGTTGGCTCTCATCTAATAGCTTGGGGCAATCCTTAATCATATGGTCCTTGGACCCACACTTGAGACATCGTCCCGCCTTTTCCAACACTCTCCCCGTGCTTTCTTCCACAATGTTCACAAGGGCGAAATTGCCGGCCGTGCAGCACTGTTGACTTTGTGGCTCTGTCAACTCTAGGCCTCTTGTGGCCTTTTCCGGATGGCCCAAAACCTCTTTTGGGCTTATTTCATCCACGACACGCTTGGTGGCGTCCTTAATTCCCTCGACCACTTTAGCCTTTTCCACCAAGGCGAGAGAATTCCGCTCACGATGCGGTGCTATCAAAAGTCTCAAATCGTCCCTAAGTCAGTCCTCAAAAGCGAACACAGCGTTCATGCTCAGTCGCCACTACTCCTCGGGCATATCGGCTCAACCTCAAGAATTCCGCTTCATATTCGGTGATAGACTTACTTCCTTGTACCAACCCCAGAAAAGCCTTCCTTTGCTCATCTATATACCTGGTTCCCACATACTTCTTCTGAAATGCTTCCTTAGCATATTCCCAGGTCAGATCTTCCGCCGTGGCACCGTCCCGAACGGTTAACCACCATTGATACGCTTCATCGCGTAACAGTGCCGTCATCCCTTTCAACTTCTCCTCGGGGGTCAAGTCGAGCTCATCCATGATGCGCTCAGTTGCTTCCAACCAAGACTTTCGGTATCTTTGGGTGCCACTCCGATACTCCTCTAAACATTTCAGCTCCATTAGCGCGGAGCCGCTCAGTACGGACTTACGATTTCTGAATTGTTTTCTGCACGACCACCAATTCCAAAACTCGCAAAGACGACTGCGACACGGCATCTTCCACATGCAGGCACTGCTTTGCTCAACATTGGCAACCGGGGGTGATGGTGGTGGTGGTATCTCATTATCGAACCTTGTCCCGATCTAATGGTCATCCTTCCTCTACCTCTTCCACGACGACCACGTCCTCTTGAGCTCATTATCGAGATCGATTAAGGAATTTTATGTATTAGTATTCTTGTTTCACTTATACAGCGATGATATCTTATGAAGAAGAGTTTAAGAGTGGTTCTTTCGTATTCATACATGCATCTGATCTTGCATTCATTCATTCATCCATCAACAAATATGAACTTTCGTTCATTCAAAGAAACGTTGTAATTCTTGTTGTTGTTTTCGTTATTTTGCTTTTCCACTACCCCAGGGCATTTTCGTAATTTTATCCTACTGAAGTATTTTTCGTAAATTTTCAAAAATAAAAAGTTCCCTGGTGATTTTTGACGAAAGTATTTTGGTACTTCTAAAGTTCCGGGAAATTTTGGAAGAATTTTGAAATCCGGGGTATTTCGGTAATTTTTGATCTCGGGGTATTTTGATAATTTTCCAAAAATCGGGGGTAAATTTGTGAAATTTATTAAGTTAGGGATATTTTCCAAGATTGTAAAACATTGAGGGTTCCTTTGAGAGTTACACTTTTCAAAGCAATGATATTGTAAAAATTTTGGAAATCGAGTCGTTTTGGTAATTTTGTAAGTTAGGAGCAATTTTGTAATTTTCCAAAATCAAGATAGTTTGATATTTTACAAATTAGGGTTTTTGAACATTTGATAAAGTAATGAAATTTTGTTAAAACTATGGGTGGTTTGGTCATTTTATAAACCAAGGGTATTTTTTTTTTTTTTTTAGAAGAAAACATTGTAAAATAGTTCTCATAAGTTTCTAAGAGTTTTAAAACTAAATTTTGGTTATACATTTTTTTTTTTTTTTATAAAAGAAAAATGGCTAAGTCCCTTTCGGGTTTTATTCTTTGTGTTTAGCCTATGACCAGAGCCCTCTTGGTCGGGGTGAACAAAGCTACGCACCAGCGAGATTCGAATGAAGAGGAGGTGACTCACGCGATTGCTTAAATACCAAGCTCTCACCGACCTTTCTAGACATGCGCACAAAGGTTGCCACACCACCGAGCCTTACGAGTTAGGGCGAACCGAAGCTACGCACGGGTAGGATACTGCGAAGAGGAGGTGAGTCACTAGGAGCTCGCTTAAATACCGGGATCTTAGGATCCAATCCTGAACATGCGCATGTGAGGGTTGCCACACCCTAGCTTAATAACTTAGTCATAGGTTTGTTAAGTTCATTAAGTCTTATGAGTTTCAAGTGTTTGAGTAGTCTAATCCTAGGGTTCAAGTTCCTATCACACTATTCTACGTTCCATGCCTTTGCTACCCTTTTTTACAATTCATAATTCACATAATCACACGGATGGTTAAAGGTACTTACGGTGGTGGATCATGGTCGGAGACTTAGGTGCCATGCCATAAAACTGCTTATTTCAAAGAAATTCATTTGGGCTCGAATTGAAAACGTTTTGGGCTGAGCCCATGTGCCGAGAGTTTTAAAGCTGGCTCGATACCAATGAAACACTCCCACACCCGGCCCACGAGCACTGAGCCGGATCTGGTATGTTCCTTAAATAAATCGGTTTTCAATGTTCTAAATGACTTAGAGAAAATTTGTGTAATTTAAAAAAATTGTTTTGGGTTGGGCTTAATTTGAAACCTATTTAATAAATTCTGGAAATCCAACTTAAATAAGGTGACAAAATAATTTTTGGGTTTATTATTTTAAAAGAAATAAATTTACTTATCTTTAATCAAACATAAATTGTATCATATTCAAATAAAAATAAACAGAAATAAAGAAAATCTAATTGGGCCTTATGGCCTTATTACATCATTCAAACCCAAAATAAAGTTTAAAGTACTAAAATTTCATAAAGTCCAAATTCCAAATAATTTCTTCAAGCGATGCATGGCCACCTTTAGCTCTGCCGACCCGGTCCATTCTTGCTCATCACTGAAAAATAATTCCCCAACGGGTGAGTCAATGACTCAATGTGTACATAGTACTAATTTCCAACAAATCGGGCATACAAGTCATATCAATATCATGTTCATACAAAATAAAGGATGATGCAACCCAAATCAAAACCTATTTGTCCATCCGCTACACACCACCCGCCGTACCAACTTTGTACCGCGGGGACTACTAAGTCGACCCTCCATCCGCTACACACCATCGGCGATCATTTGCGGTCGACGTGCTCATCGCCCACTTATGTTGTGTCATTAGACATTGTATTCACTTTGGATGTAACCGAAGTTACCACTTTTCACTTTATGTGACCGTAGTCACCACTTTACGTTGGTGAGACCGTAGTCATCACCTTCACTTTCTTCCTCCACAAATATCCCGAATGCCCCAATTATTTCATAACATATTTCACATACTTAATTTTCATTCATGTTACTAATCACATGTTCAAAATATATCACATTCACAATCCTATCAAAAGTAGGAAACGTGCACAGGTACTCCTTACCACATTTGTGGTGCTTAGCCACATTCACATCTTTGTTACATATTTATATATTTAATGATTGCCATGCAATTTATTGAAAGTTAGTAAGAGTACACACCTTTTTAAGCTTAATAGTTTTAGTGAATTCCGTAGAGCGATCTACCGATCTAGATCTTTCACTCCTATATTCGGCCATTAATTAAAACATATAAATAAACCTATTTGGTCTTAAAACCAAATCCTACTAGAAGTAGAATTACTTACCTAGTTGCCGAATTGATTTAATCAAGTCCCAACAGGTTGCTAGAATTCCTCTTCCTTGAAATCGGCTAATACTAGGTATGTAACCATGTCGGTTTTCGATTTTTGAAATAATGAAAAACACTTAAACAAATTATGCCTTGGCCGAATATCCCTTACCTTATGATGGGATTCCAAATCAAGAGGATTCCTTTATAAGCTGTTGAAATCCTATAACCGTGTTAGATTAGATCTAACTTTGAAAACGTGAATCATAATCTTTAACCACATATTTATATTTATAATCCTTACCTTAGATCCTTAGATTTCCGAAAGATCCCCTTTTGATGTTGTGGATGATTGCCCTCTTTCTTAGAATCCACAAAGATTCAAATTTTAATGATAGAAACGGAGAAGAAAATAGAAGAAAAGGGAGGATTTTTGCTTAATGAAAATTTGGCAGAGAGGGTTTTGCCTAGGAGAATTTCTCGCAGAGAGGAAGAAGAGGAGCAAATGTTGATGAGTAGCCCTCTGTCCTCCTTTTATAGCCAAAGTTATCGACCTAGGAGTCCTTTACTTGGCCACCACTCCTCTTTTTGATAATATTATCTCTTTTATTTAAAAGATAAAGCCTTTAATCCATCAATTATCTCCTCAATTATCTCATTAGAAGATAATCCTTTATTTATCTCTTATTATTCACATATTTATGTGAATAAAACTCCTTTATTTATCTCTTATTATTCACATATTTATGTGAATAAAACTCCTTTATTTATCTCTTATTATTCACATATTTATGTGAATAAAACTCCTTTATTTCTCTCATATATCCAAGTTTCCCGAAATGTTCAAGTTTCCATTTTTGGATCATTTCCAAAAATGTTTAGGTTTCCAAAAATGTCCATTTCCATTTCCATTTTCATTTCCATCTTCATTTTCATTTCCATTTTCATTTTCATTTCCATTTTCATTCAGTTCTAGGTTTCCAAAAGTATCAAAAATTTATTCATAATACTTAAGACTTGTCATTTCATACAATTGATCTGAAAAATGCATAGGCCCTTCCTAGGATGTTACATATGCACTCTTCGGGCATTACTGTCTGTTTCTATCCCAGGGGTATTTTTCGTAATTTTGCCACTAGGGAAATTTCAGTAATTTTGGTAAGTTGAAGAATATTTTGAAAATTTTAGAAAGTAAATTTTTGTTGCTATTGAAATGAGTATCATAACGATTTTTAAAACTTAGAGCTTTCACAAAACAGGTTAATCCCTTTTGGGTTTTATTTAACGTGTTTAGCCTATGACCGAGTCCTCTTGGTTAGGGTGAACCGGAAGCTACACACCAGGTAGGAATCCCGCGAAGAGGAGGTGAGTCACGAGGACCGCTTAAATACCAAGCTCTTAGGATCCAATCCTAGACATGCGCACTAAGGTTACCACACCTAACTTTCGCGACTTGGTCACGGGCTGGTTTTAATTAGGCCATTAAAGTCTTATGAGTTTTGTTGGGGTGGACTAGTCCTAAGGTTCAACACCTATCACACTAACTACGTTCCTTCTTACCCTTCTATAATAATAATCCATACAAAGTTAGAGGTACTTACAGGCGGATCGGTCTTGGAGACTCGGTGCCATGCTTATTCAAAACCAAAATTTTTCAAATAGACCTACCAAAACATTTTTGGGCCTTGGGCCCCCACAGAGCTTTGAACCGGGCTCTGATACCAATTTGTAACACCCCAAACCCGGCCCAAACATTACGACCGAATTTGGTATGCTACGGAGGAAAAACTTTTGAAAATCCTTTTTTAAGTCGTTTTAAATTTTGATAAAAGATATTGTTTTGATTTAAAAGCAGTTGAGGTGTTATGAAGAAAGCATTACTTAATGTCATTTAAAAAATATACTAAGTTAGGTTGTTCTGAGTTTCAAGTGTACCGATGGCACAATAAAACATTTTTACGAATTAATTTGAGAAAAACATGTGTACCCATTTTAATATCATAAAATAGTTAAGCAATTTATCAAAACATAAAATAATCCAAGTGCAAATTTTAGGAGGCCTTATTACATCTTAAACAAAATAAATCAAACCCATATTAAAATAAAAATAGTTCCAAATCCACCTAGTCCATATTTTCATTGCATGGTCGCCTCGAGTTCATCAGACTCCTTATCCGCAACTACGAGTCACTGAAAATGTTAAAGGGAAAAGGTGAGTCATCAAGACCCAATGTGTAACCCTTTTCCGGTTTAATGTAACATCATACACAAATCATAATTAATTTAATATGCACAAGTTTAATATGCACCCAACCTAGCCATCCAAATGCGCCTTTCTCTACCCGTGTGGTACCAAACTACTTTGGTGGTGCCAAACCACTAGTGACGTATAGTCACGAAATCCATCAATATTGTGGTACCAAACCACTTTGGTGACCCGAAGTCACAATCAAATGATGGGGCCAACCCATCGTGTGATACCAAATCACCGCGACGATCCCATATCTCAAAGTGGGGCCAACCCACGGTGGTATCAACCACGGGGACAAGTCGCTATGAGGTGCCAAACCTCGGAGGTACCAAACCTCGGTGACCGTAGTCACAATGTGTTACCAAAACACACGGTGTCCGTCGACACAAATATCACCGCCCCTCCACTCATCAACCCATATCAACAATTATATACTTTTCTTGAAATCATGATAATAGGTTTATTTAACAACGTTCATAGATTTATCATTACCATAAACCAAATATTGCACATACCAAATGTGACATGCTTCCCAAAAGCATCAAATAATAATCTCAAAGTAATAAAGACTTACCGTGTCCTTGTTAATACCATGATGGTATAACATCCATGTCTACACAAACCGATTAGGCATAATATAACACTTAGCATATTTAAAAGATTATAAGATGTGTATGCACACACACGATACTAACGAGAGTCCTAAATCCCGAATAGACAAATCGGCCACACAAGTTTTCCTTGCCCCTATATTCGGCCAAAAACTAGATTAGTGCCATGGCCTATTCGGCCAAACCAAAATAATTTAGAAGGGTTCCTTGTGAACCCGAAACCTTACCCAAAAGCCTTTGAACACTAGCCAACACACTCCTAAATGTGAACCGGTCTCACTTCCCTACAACCAACCATCATCATTAAGGTTATTAGCCTTGGCTTAAACGAAAACTTAAAAGAATAATCCTTTGAAATAAACCCTTACCACCTTACCAAAATCAATTGATAGAAAAGTCCCGAGGAAAACTATGCTACCTTTAATATTCGGCCAAAGTGATTCAAGATAGCGAGTAAGAAAATTTTCGGCACAACAAAGAGGTATATTCGGCTAAAGAACAAAAAGAAAATAATAGGAAAAGGGAATAGAGTTTTGGCAAAGAAGAGAGTATAGAAGATTTTTGGTGTTTAAGCAAAACAAATAGGAGAACAAGATGTTGATGAATGTTTGGTTTTGAGAGAATGAAATGGAGAAAATAGAAGATGAGCAAAAGAAATGACCAAATGGTCAAAAGAGTTTAGGCTTATCACAAGGTAAAATTCGGCCAAAAGAAAAGAAAAGAGATTGAGAGAGAATTGCAACCTTTTTCACCAAATGCTAGGAATGACCAAAACACTCCTAAACCTTACCAATTACTAGCATATTCGGCCAAATCCTCCCTTAGCCACATTGCCAGTCCAAGTTCATGGTCAATTGGCCATGAGTTAGTTTCCAAAACATTTTCCACAAACCAAGCCTTTTGTCCCCTCAATTTACCATAACTTCAAGATATCCTTCCATAACCTTAGGAATCTTATCCCTTATTCCATGCTTTCCTTTAAAATAAATTCAACTTACCAAAATGAAAGTCCAACCTATCATAATCATAGGTTGACCGACCATTAATGCTAACATACAAAATAAACTTTTAAAAATGCTAAACATACTACTCGAACCTCTAACCTCAAGCTATAAGTTCAAACACCATAACCACTTTGCCATTAATTCCTTATGTGCTTTAATTAACACTTAAATTAACTTAAGTGCTAACCTCACATAATCCACTTCATTAAATAAACCATACTAAGAATTATCCTACTAAACCGAGCTTACTCAAGACCCCTAATTAAGTCTTATAACACCACAAATAATATCACAGAGATTTAAACACAAGAAAAATAATTCAATCACAAATAGCCCCAATTTCAGGATGTTACATGCTAAAACTAGAATTGATGTTGGTACAGGTGAGCTCACACTTCGTGTAGGTGATAACATGATTAAACTCCAAGCACGTGATTCTATCAGAATATCTAGTGATCAAGATGATACAAATCCTGTTAATATAAGTAAACTTAACGTTCAATCTTCTTTGCTAGAAATTCCTCGAGAAAAGATGACAGAGCCATGGCCTAGCTTCCATATTGAGAACAGAACTATTCATGAGGAACGAAGGCTCCAGATCGAGGAACTAGATGAATAGCAAACACAGCTTAAGGAGAAATTGAAAGTACACGTTGAACCAAAACAGAGCCATGACAAGCCTAAAGATAAAACGAGTCTAATTAAGGTTGGAGACCGAGTTCTAATGGATAATACAGATCCTCGTGTTGCCACTTCTGAACCTAATGGAACAACCCCTTTTACGGTACTGAATATCTTCCCATACGGTACAGTCGAGGTAACTCATTCCAAATTCGACACTTTCAAGGTAAATCGTACTCGTCTAAAACCTTATTTCAATACAATTGATAGCAAGAATGAGGAGTTTCAACTCCTCAAACCACCATGATTATGCGAATGAAAGGTAAGTCTAGCTTAGGACTCTAAACAAGCGCTTCTCGGGAGGCAACCTGAGCACTAACCCTACTAATTAGTTTGTTTTCACTTTCGTTCATGTTTTAGGCGCAGGTTTCCCTACCACACGGCCTTCCACCACGAGGAGGCACACCAGCGTGACGGAGACCGTGCGGGTCAAGGACAAAAATTTTCCCAAAACACGGGCTGCGATAAAATGCCACGGTCGTGCAATGCGGCCGTGGTTGGCATTGACTAAAGAACACGGGATGTTGATAAGCCCATATGCCCGTGGCCAGAAGCCGTGGTTGAAACTGAATGAGTCACACGGGCGTGCGACACGCCCGTGCCTATGGACCGTAGTCGCTACTGATTAACTAACACGGGCGTGTGACCCTCTACACGGGCGTGGGAGGACCTTTGAGTCTATTTATTTTTTCTTTTATTTTAAATTTTGAACCCTTTCTCTTTATCTTTCTTGTCTTAAATTTTTATTAGTATATTTTGATTTCTTTATATCTCTGGCTGTCTATTATCGAGTAACTATAACAATGACCATTAATAAAACTCCCTAAAACTTTACTTATGACTCCGCAGTTTTAAAAGGTTCAAGGTGCTACTAAGGAACGACCAAACTACCGGAGTATTCTCCCCCACCTTCACCGCTGCCTAGTTCATCAAGCTTCTTTTCACTTTCTAAGGATTTCATCCATAATTCAGGAAGTTTCACTTCTCTCCCTCTCTTACGATATTCTTATTATCTTATCATTATCTATTTTTGTACATTGAGGACAATGTACATCTTAAGTGTGGGGAGGTTATTTAAGTATATCATTATCAGAAAATCCCTGAATTATTTCTTGTTCTTAAGTAAATTTTCTCATATTACAAATTAGAATAAAACTTCTATTAACTTATGATTTTTATTGATATGTTTTGGATTAAGTCATAGGTAATTGTGCATTGATGGTTAAAACTTTAAGATATTAGAGAATCAAGCATGATAAGTCTATTTTTAGAATTAAAATTTTGTTAGGTCGTTTCCCTAAATTTAAATATTACTTTGAAGTTTGAAATTTGCAAGGTTGACATCAAAAACCATAATTTTTTGTGAGTTTTTGAGCCTTTTAGAGCATATTCTTTTCTTGCTCACTTTATTAATTATGAGTGTGTCAACATTGATTTGTTATTCTAGAACTTTCTTTGATTATACATGTCGAGACCACACCTTTGATTTGATATACTTAGATCATAAAGGCACCTAGGTTTTAACCCACTTACTCCATTAAAAGCCTACCCTCATAATTAACCCCTAGTGAACCCTTTTTAGCCTAATAAACCATTTCTTGACTCACCCATTAATATTAACCCGAAACCCATTTTGATTTGTTATCCCCATTTTTCTTGACTACCCTTTTGTCGAGATTTGATTTGATCAGTTGCCTAACTACATTCTTTAATTCAGTTGTTAAATTCTATCTTATTATTATAAATACTTATTCTTAAAAAAAAAAAGAGGGAAATTTATTCATTATTAGTGTTATGAGCTTAAACTGTTAATTTCATTATCTTTAGAAGAAGCTCGTGTTATTAGTATTAAGTTTTCAATTAATGTAATTATTCAGTATTAATCCAATTTTCCTAGTTAAGTAATTTATCAATTCAATCTTGATACTAACCTTCCAATTCAGCCCTTATCAACACCTTTAACCCAAGCCCCATTACAACCCTTTAAAAGACCTTTTGATTTGTGTATCATCTCATTTTATAGTGGTGGAGATTTGATTTTCATGAAAGCCTATGGGATTAACTTTTCATGTTTGACTTCTGGGTGCTTAATTTGAACCTTAAACACTTTGAGTGATTTGAGTGAATCTTTAGTGAGGATGTCAATTCTTATCGATTTTGGATCAAAGGTAATTTTTTAGATGATGGGAAACACCTATGTTTTCGGGCTACAAAAATTTATGACTTAGATTGTTTGAACCTCTAGGACTCTTTTTCTTAAATTATCAATGTATGAATTATCTCTGAATTAGGATGAAACATTATTGATGAGAGTTATGAATTAAAGAAGTTAGTTTTAATTTTGAGTTGAGGATTTTGCTTGAGGACAAGCAAAGGCTTAAGTGTGGGGATATTTGATAAACCATAATTTACACAGATTTTAACCCCATGCTTAGCTTACTTTTGGATGAATTTTGATTGAATTTGATGAATTCGTTGCTCCTAATCTCTTAATTTCATGTTTTATACTCAAGAGAGCTTAGAAAGTCGAAAAGGACGAGAAACGGGCCAAAAAGGGGCAAAACGGGCCTACCTAAGAAATCAACACGGCTTGGACCATTGGCCACTGATACGGTCCGCCTCGGGATGAGTCAAAACATATGCGAAATGCCCAATCGTCTACGAGGAGAAAAATAAGCCTTCGAAAATTATTAGAGAAATATGGATGAAAATAGATCAAAATTGCGGAAGCTATAAAAAGGGATGATAATTTGATCAAGATATGGAGATGGATTGTTAATGAAAATGGATAGATGGTAAATGGATAGATTCGGCTGAGGATGGAAGGAAAGAAAGTTGGAATTTCATTTTAAGGATGAATAGAGATAATTTGTGGAAATGGAAAAGTGAACTTAAACATAGAAACGATTCAACACTAGAAAAGTGTCACCCCGATTTCTATATTTGTTTAAGGTGGAAATATGAAATTCGATGATGGACCACGACCTGTTATCTAGAAAGATAAGAACCAATGGTATATTAGAATGGAAGAACAAGTCTAGACGCCACAAGCAACTTGATAAGTCTAGGAAACTTGTACGAAAACAAAGAGGAGATAAACTCACTTAATGAACAAAAGTTCATATAGTTTAATCAAAGTTCAAAGTCTAATTCTCTAACCATACAAATGAAAATTAGCAAATACTTATAGGCTAACAAAGGGCCAGCCGAATAGTCTCTAACATAACTTAAAAACTAAGTAATTTTCAACTGGAAAAGGCTAGAAAATTATGGAATTAAAAACCATTAATGTCTAGGCTAGATTCGGCCGAACATGGCCCTTGGTGAGCTTGCAAATTCGGCTGCATGTATTAAGACTTGAATGGACATGTCTTGGTGCATCCTTGGTCTTAATTAAGCTCACTTAAGTGGTTCTGGTCGTTAATACATGCCTTGGCCGAATATGAACAACCACCTAGCTTGTTTTTCGGCTGGAAATAATGAAGCATCTTTTGGCCATTACTTTTCACGAGATTGGCTCTTGGATAACACCAACCAACAGATCATTAAATGGTGTTCCCTTCATGAAGAATTCCAGCAGCACAATAAATGGCTCCCACGCATGCTGAACAGCCCTTGAATCTTGTCCAACATCTCATTAAATTCGGCTGAACAACATGAGTTAATTCGGCACATTGATCATGACTTTGGTGAGCTGAACGGTTGCTTTGGTGTGTGCAGCAGCAGCCTCATAAATTCTTTGTTGTTCACGATGGGAGCATGGAGAAAAGCAATCAGTAGCAGCGCCCATTAATGCCGTCCCTTGCCATATTCCTGCACTTAATTAAAACAACCATTAAACCATGTTTCAAGACAAAATGAATGAAGGCTTTATGTAACATCCTAAATTTACGGGCCTATACATTTAGTGTAGGGATAGGTTTACTATGTTAATTTAATTGATAGGGGTCTAAATTTGGGCTTAGAATTAGGCAAAAAGGCCCAGATTAGAGTGGTATCATTAACAGTTAAAAAGGAACAAGTTTTGGGTCACAAGGAGCCCATGTTTTAGGCCAAATTTGACACTTTAAATGAAGAGAGGGTGACGCCACACACAAGGAATTAGGGGCCCAAGTATTAAGTTTAATGAGGCCCAAATCTTTTAATTTAAGTGAGTTAAATTTGGCATTAGGGATTAGTAGAGGTGGACGACTACAAGGCTATAAAATAGGAGATTTTATGTGGATTTTTAAGTGATAATATCATAGATAAAAAGGAGAAAAGTTAGGAGCTTATCTTCAAGGGAAGTGTTGGCCGAAAATCCACCACCTAGAGGAGTGTAAAATTCGGCTACTGCATGGCAAGGAGGGTGCCAAATTTCTCTTCTCTTTTAGCTTGAATTCTAAGGGTGTTTTCGGTTTTTAGCAGTAGGTGCAAAAATATCTATAAATAGGGGGGGCTAGCTCCTTGATTCTGACACTGAAAACCCTAAATTTATCTCCCATTGTGCCGAAATTCCCTGGCCTCTCCCTCTCCAATTTCTTTTCTCAAATTTCTTTAAAAGCCGAAACTCTTCTCCACTTTTTCCTTCTTGTGCCGATTTATCTAGAAAGCCGAAGCATCCATAGTCTTTTCTTCTATTCATCCTATTTGAGAATTAGTTCTGTACTTCCGGCATTTAAATCTTCCATGGGCATTGCCGAATCCTCTCTCTAGTGCTAGCTGAATCTCCTATGCTAAGGTAAGTGTTGATTTTTGATTAGTTCTCATGATCTATTCCCGGTTTTTGAAAGGCAAAAGCCAAAAGCTAATAGTTTAATGGTTTTATGATGGGCGACAATTTGGGATTTGAAGGAAGCTTAGTCGACTAGATCTAAAAGCCGAAAATCATAAGTCTCCAGTTTCGGGATTTTAAGGTAAGAAGATATGTTATTCAAATATATAAAATCGGGTAGAATACTAACCATGGCCGAATATAGGAGAGGCCTATTTTTGCAATTGTTTCGGCTTTTAAGCAAGGGTATAGATTGAGGATAATAGATCCAGATAGCAAGGACATCGACTAAGAATATTAGATTTCGCAATATCAGGTGTGTAATTCTCCACACCATTTAGATCTGTTTGATTAATATATGAAAATAAGTATTACATGTTTTGTTAAATGCCGAAACCCGGCATATTGACGGGAACCCAAAGAGGGTAAAGCAAATCACCAGGTTAGTAAATGATCTGATTAAATGTTATAAGTATACTGATTTTATGTGATTGCATGGGTTGGGTTTGATGAAAGGAGGAAATTATATGTTGTAGCGGTTTTTACCGTGATCTGTTGTAGCGGTTCCTTACCGTGATCTGTTGTAGCAGCTTCTGCCATGATTTGTTGTAGTGTCTACGGCCATGATCTGATGATGAGCAGCACGACTGCCATCAAGGCGTGTAGTGGTGTGGGTTGATTGTAGAAATCCCCAATGGTGTGAATGGCTGGTACGGGGGAGTGTAGCGGATGGACACCTAGGATATGGGTTGGGCTTTGCATATTATTTTTTTACTTATATTTTGATTATTCTGTTTTTATGGGGCTAAAGCCCAAATCTAATGGTGCATGAGGGTTGCACACTAAGTCTCGCGACTCACCCTTTAATTTTAACCATCTCGGGTGACACTTAGGGCATCGGACCGGGTGGAGAGGAGAGCAAGGTGGCCATGCGATGTGAGCTTTGAGAATTCAAAGCAAAAAGACTTAGTCTAATTTTTTTATTTTCATTTAATTAATGGGTTCAAATTTCCTTGTAATAAGGCCATGGGCCACTAGACTACCATTTATGTCTTGGGATTTTGTTGGGCTTTTATTTCTGGGTTTTAAGTTTTACGTTTTCAATTAAGTTAAGACCTGCATGAAATTTCAGTTTTTATTTAAAATCTACCAAGATAATTGGTTACTTAATATTTTATACTTTAATGAATTATTAAGCTTTGAAATAAAGGTGTAAACCTAGTAATTGTTTTCCAAAATGCGACATGTTATGTAAAATCTCTTAAGTGACATACCAGATCCGATTGTAGCGTTTGGGCCGGGTTTGGGGTGTTACAAATTGGTATCAAAGCCCAATTCAAAACTCGGCTCTGGGGGTTTTTTGGGCTCAAAACATTTTTTAAAGTTGGGTTTTCGAAACATGCATATTTATACAGGTCTGTTAGCTCAAAGATGGCACTGCGTCTTCGGCCCAAGTCCGCTGTAAGTATTCTGAACCATTGTGTGATATAATATATGTGGGCTTCATGGGCTTTATGGGACGTAGATTAGTTAGATTAGAACTTGATGGACTTTAGGCCTAGCTGAAACAACTCTTAAAATCTCATAAGACTTAACTTCACTAAACAAACCCGTGAACGAGCCGCAAGACTAGGGTGTGGTAACAGCATATGCATGTCTAGGATTGGATCCGAAAGAGCCTGGTATTTAAGCGATCCTAGTGACTCACCTCCTCTTCGCTGGAATCCTACCTGGTGCGTAGTGACTGTTCACCTTAGCCAAGTTAGGGTGTGGAAATGGGCATACGCATGTCTAGGAGTGGATTCTGGGGAGAGCTTGGTACTTAAGCGATCCTAGCGACTCACCTCCTCTTCACTAGAATCCTACCAGTGCGTGGTGACTATTCACCCTAGTTACGAGGACTTGTTGATGGGCTAAACCTTATAATTAAAACCCGAAAGGGACCAGCCACCCGAGTTTGAAAAAAAAAAAAGAAAATTTCTCAAGTTTTGCAAAATTTTCAAAATATGTTTGATTTGTGAAAACTACCAACCAGCCATGAATTTTTAAAATACCTATGTTTTGAATATTTACCCGAAAACCCCTAGATTTACAAGTGTGACCCGGTTTGAAAAATTAAATTTTCCAAAATACCCTCGCTAAAAAAACAAAAAACAACAACACCACCAAGATACCCTATTTTGAGAAAATCACCAAGACACTTTATTTTGGAAAATACCCTGTAGAAGGCAAAACTACGGAAATACCCACAGGTAGAGGAATGACAAAAAAACCTTATGTGATGAATGTGTGTGCATGGATGCTACTTGTGTGATTGATGTATGCGGGTTGATGTATGTGGTTTCTAGAATTAGGAGATAAACTTGAGACTGAAACTGTAGATAGCTTCGAATTCGAAAGAACCACTCTTAAAACTACTTTCCATAAGATTGTTCGTGGTTAATCAGTGAAAGAAATTAATAGTTCATAAAATTTCTAATTCGGATACTACGAGAATCGACGATGAGCGCTAGGAGAGGAAGAAGAGGGCATGGCGAGGCCGTGGAAGTATTAGGACTGATGTGCTGACTCAGCTAGTTAGGGAGGTACTGAAGGAGGTTAAAGAAATCAGTGAAACATTTCGAGTTGGGTGCGTGGACTGTAAGAAAAAAAGAGATCGTAGTTTTCTAGGGTTGCAGTCTCGTTCTATAAAGCATGTTAAGGTACGTCCAAACTTTCGGGTTTGCGAATATTGCAGAAGGCGTCATCCGGGTGAATGTTGGAGGAAGTCAGGAACGTGTTTAAGATGCGGGTCTGAGGAGCATAAGGCTCGGGATTATTCAATCACCATTAAGTCGGGTATGTTTTGTGTGGATGCTATATTTTTTTGGTATAGAAACTGTATGCGTGCAATGGTTATATATTATTAAATTAGAGTGTGCAGCGAAAGCATAGTGGTGAGACTTGGGTAGTACGATTAATAGTTAGTTGGAAATTTCGAGGACAAAATTTCTTTAAGGGGGTAGAACTGTAACATCCTAAATTTACGGGCCTATACATTTAGTGTAGGGATAGGTTTACTATGTTAATTTAATTGATAGGGGTCTAAATTTGGGCTTAGAATTAGGCAAAAAGGCCCAGATTACAGTGGCATCATTAATGATTAAAAGGAACAAGTTTTGGGTCACAAGGAGCCCATGTTTTAGGCCAAATTCGGCACTTTAAATGAAGAGAGGGTGACGCCACACACAAGGAATTAGGGGCCCAAGTATTAAGTTTAATGAGGCCCAAATCTTTTAATTTAAGTGAGTTAAATTTGGCATTAGGGATTAGTAGAGGTGGACGGCTACAAGGCTATAAAATAGGAGATTTTATGTGGATTTTTAAGTGATAATATCATAGATTAAAAGGAGAAAAGTTAGGAGCTTATCTTCAAGGGAAGTGTTGGCCGAAAATCCACCACCTAGAGGAGTGTAAAATTAAGCCATTGTATGGCAAGGAGGGTGCCGAATTTCTCCTCTCTTTAGCTTGAATTTTAAGGGTGTTTTCAGTTTTTAGCAAAGAGGTGCCAAAATATCTATAAATAGGGGCTAGCTCCTTGATTACGACATCGAAAACCCTAAATTTCTCTCCCATTGTGCCGAAATTCCCTAGCCTCTCCCTCTCCAATTTCTTTTCTCCAATTTCTTTAAAAGCCGAAACTCTTCTCCACTTTTTCCTTCTTGTGTCGATTTCTCTAGAAAGCCGAAGCATCCATAGTCTTTTCTTCTATTCATCCTATTTGAGAATTAGTTCTGTACTTCCAGCATTTAAATCTTCCATGGGCATTTCTGAATCCTCTCTCTAGTGCTAGCCGAATCTCCTATGCTAAGGTAAGTGTTGATTTTTGATTAGCTCTCATGATCTATTCCCGATTTTTGAAAGGCAAAAGCCAAAAGCTAATAGTTTAATGGTTTTATGATGGGCGGCAATTCGAGATTTGAAGGAAGCTTAGTCGACTAGATCTAAAAGCCGAAAATCATAAGTCTCCAATTTCGGGATTTTAAGGTAAGAAGATTTGTTATTCAAATATATAAAATCGGGTAGAATACTAACCATGGCCGAATATAGGAGAGGCCTATTTTCGCAATTGTTCCGGCTTTTAAGCAAGGCTATAGATTGAGGATAATAGATCCAGATAGCAAGGACATCGACTAAGAATATTGGATTTCGCAATATCAGGTGTGTAATTCTCCACACCATCTAGATCTGTTTGATTAATATATGAAAATAAGTATTACATGTTTTGTTAAATGCCGAAACCCCGGTATATTGACGAGAACCCAAAGAGGGTAAAGCAAATCACCAGGTTAGTAAATGATCTGATTAAATGTTATAAGTATACTGATTTTATGTGATTGCATGGGTTGGGTTTGATGAAAGGAGGAAGTTATATGTTGTAGCGGTTTTTACCGTGATCTGTTGTAGCGGTTCCTTATCGTGATCTGTTGTAGTGGCTTCTGGCCGTGATCTATTGTAGGGGCTACGGCCATGATCGATGATGAGCAGCACGACTGCCATCAAGGCGTGTAAGCGGTGTGGGTTGATTGTAGAAATCCCCAATGGTGTGAATGGGTGCAGTGCAGGCGTGTAGCAGATGGACACCTAGGATATGGGTTGGGCTTTGCATATTATTTTTGTTACTTATATTTTGATTATTCTGTTTTATGGGGCTAAAGCCCAAATCTAATGGTGCATGAGGGTTGCACACCGAGTCCGCGACTCACCCTTTAATTTTAACCATCTCGGGTGACACTTAGGGCATCGGACCTGGGCCGAGAGGAGAGCAAGGTGGCCATGCGTGAGCTTTGAGAATTCAGCAAAAAGACTTAGTCTAATTTTTTTATTTTCATTTAATTAATGGGTTCAAATTTCCTTGTAATAAGGCCATGGGCCACTAGACTACCATTTATGTCTTGGGATTTTGTTGGGCTTTTATTCTTTGGGTTTTAAGTTTTACGTTTTCAATTAAGTTAAGACCTGCATGAAATTTCGGTTTTTATTTAAAATCTACCAAGATAATTGGTTACTTAATATTTTATACTTTAATGAATTATTAAGCTTTCGAAGTAAAGGTGTAAACCTAGTAATTATTTTCCAAAATGCGACATGTTATGTAAAATCTCTTAAGTGACATACCAGATCCGATTGTAGCGTTTGGGTCGAGTTTGGGGTGTTAAAAATTGGTATCAGAGCCCGGTTCAAAACTCAGCTCTGGGGGTTTTTTGGGCTCAAAACATTTTCTAAAGTTGGGTTTTCGAAACATGCATATTTATACAGGTCTGTTAGCTCAGCATGGCACCTGCGTCTCCGGCCCAAGTCCGCCAGGTAAGTATTCTGAACCATTGTGTGATATAGTATATGTGGGCTTGATGGGCTTTATGGGACGTAGATTAGTTAGATTAGAACTTGATGAACTTTAGGCCTAGCTGAAACAACTCTTAAAATCTCATAAGACTTAACTTCACTAAACAAACCCGTGAACGAGCCGCAAGACTAGGGTGTGGTAACAGGCATACGCATGTCTAGGATTGGATCCGGAAGAGCCTGGTATTTAAGCAGTCCTAGTGACTCACCTCCTCTTCATTGGAATCCTACCTGGTGCGTAGTGACTGTTCACCTTAGCCAAGTTAGGGTGTGGCAATGGGCATACGCATGTTTAGGAGTGGATTCAGGGAGAGCTTGGTACTTAAGCAGTCCTAGCGACTCACCTCCTCTTCACTAGAATCCTACCTGGTGCGTGGTGACTATTCACCCTAGTTACGAGGACTTGTTGATGGGCTAAACCTTATAATTAAAACCCGAAAGGGACCAGCCACCCTAGTTTGAAAAAAAGAAAGAAAATTTCTCAAGTTTTGCAAAATTTTCAAAATACGTTTGATTTGTGAAAACTACCAACCAGCCATGAATTTGTAAAATACCTATGTTTTGAAAATTTACCCGAAAACCCCTAGATTTACAAGTGTGACCCGGTTTGAAAAATTAAATTTTCCAAAATACCCCTGCTAAAAAAAACGAAAACAACAACACCACCAAGATACCCTATTTTGAGAAAATCACCAAGACACTTTATTTTGGAAAATACCCTGTAGGGCAAAACTACGGAAATACCCCTGGGTAGAGGAATGACGAAAAAAAAAAACCTTATGCGATGAATGTGTTTGCATAGATGCTACTTGTGTGATTGATGTATGCGGGTTGATGTATGTGGTTTCTAGAATTAGGAGATAAACTTAAGACTGAAACTGTAGATAGCTTCGAATTCGAAAGAACCACTCTTAAAACTACTTTCCATAAGATTGTTCGTGGTTAATCAGTGAAAGAAATTAATAGTTCATAAAATTTCTAATTCAGATACTACGAGAATCGACGATGAGCGCTAGGAGAGGAAGAGCGAGGCGCGGGCAGGCCGTGGAAGTATTAGGACCGATGTCTTCGACTCGGCTAGTTAGGGAGGTGCTTGAAGGAGGTTAAAGAAATCGGTGAAACATTTCGGGTTGGGTACGTGGACTGTAAGAAAAAAGAGATCGTAGTTTTCTAGGGTTGCGTCTCTCGCTCGTGAAGCATGTTAAGGTACGTCCAAACTTTTGGGTTTGCGAATATTGCGTATAGGCGTCATCCGGGTGAATGTTGGAGGAAGTCAGGAACGTGTTTAAGATGCGGGTCTGAGGAGCATAAGGCTCGGGATTGTTCAATCACCATTAAGTCGGGTATGTTTTGTGTGGATGCTATATTTTTTTTGTATAGAAACTGTATGCGTGCAATGGTTATATATTATTAAATTAGAGTGCGCAGCGAAAGCATAGTGGTGAGACTTGGGTAGTATGATTAATAGTTAGTTGGAAATTTCGAGGACGAAATTTCTTTAAGGGGGTAGAACTGTAACATCCTAAAGTTACGGGCCTATACATTTAGTGTAGGGATAGGTTTACTATGTTAATTTAATTGATAGGGGTCTAAATTTGGGCTTAGAATTAGGCAAAAAGGCCCAGATTAGAGTGGCATCATTAACAGTTAAAAAGGAACAAGTTTTGGGTCGCAAGGAGCCCATGTTTTAGGCCAAATTCGACACTTTAAATGAAGAGAGGGTGACGCCACACACAAGGAATTAGGGGCCCAAGTATTAAGTTTAATGAGGCCCAAATCTTTTAATTTAAGTGAGTTAAATTTGGCATTAGGGATTAGTAGAGGTGGACGGCTACAAGGCTATAAAATAGGAGATTTTATGTGGATTTTTAAGTAATAATATCATAGATAAAAAGGAGAAAAGTTAGGAGCTTATCTTCAAGGGAAGTGTTGGCCGAAAATCCACCACCTAGAGGAGTGTAAAATTCGGCTACTGCATGGCAAGGAGGGTGCCGAATTTCTCCTCTCTAATAGCTTGAATTTTAAGGGTGTTTTCAGTTTTTAGCAGTAGGTGCCAAAATATCTATAAATAGGGGGCCTAGCTCCTTGATTCTGACACTGAAAACCCTAAATTTCTCTCCCATTGTGCCAAAATTCCCTAGCCTCTCCCTCTCCAATTTCTTTTCTCCAATTTCTTTAAAAGCCGAAACTCTTCTCCACTTTTTCCTTCTTGTGCCGATTTTTCTAGAAAGCCGAAGCATCCATACTCTTTTCTTCTATTCATCCTATTTGAGAATTTGTTCTTGTAACACCCTGATTTAGGGGCTATGCAGGTTGGGTATAATTCGTGTTCTAGTAGGTTTTGGGTATGCTTGGATGTGTGTGAGAGGTGTTATGAATGCTCGGATTAAAGGGGAAGACTTTGGAAAATTTTAGATTTTTAGGTGCTAAAAGGAGCTTGGGTGTGGGTATCTTAAGAGAATTATTTGGTGAATCTTGTCACAAAGATTGGGCTGGTTGAGTGGCAAGGGAGGCGCCACTAAGAGCTTGGCAAAGTGACGCCTCAGGTACAAGGGAAAGGGGGGGCAGTGTTCGATTCGCAAGGGCAGCAGGAGGCTTTGTTTTTGCGTCATCTAGGTAGAGTGTTGGACAGTTTTTGGGAGGCTTAAAGATGGGCAAAGACTTGGTCTTTGCTTTTGAATTTGGCTAGGTAGGTTTGACTTTTTCAAATCTTTTTGAATGGATGGAAAGGAGGTGTTGTAGGAGAGTTTTGAGGATTTTTTTTGGGAGCTTGGAGCTTGGCCGATTAGTATAAATAGGGGGAGGTGTTCATTTATTTTCACCATTTGCTTTCTCTCCTTGCCGAATTTTGCTTCCCAAAATTCCTTTGGTTGTCAAACCTTCTTCTCCAAATTCTTTTGCTCTCACATTTTCCAAATGGCCGAAACTTCAAGGTCATATAGCTATCTTCTTCTCCTCATTTCTTTTGAGCCAAAACCACTCCATTTTATCCTCAAACCTTTATCCTCTTTTCTATTGCCGTAACCCCTATCCCTTTTCATCCGCTTTCCTTCAAGCCGAACCCTTACTTCCTTGGTGGTGGCCGATTCTTGTTAGAGGAAGGGTAGTGGTTAGCAAGGTAAGGGTGTGTTAGTTTTGCTATGGTTTCTTGTCTTGGCCGAATGGCCTTAAGTGTTACTTGTTTTGTGCAAGGTCGATTATAGGGAGAGAGCCTAGTGCAGGGAGACCTTTCGGGATTTGTTTAGTCAGCAGTGCAGTGGTATAAGGTTGCGTTTCGAGGGTAGATCGGGTGTGCTATCTAGGTGCGTAATCATCGCACTATTTCTCGGTTTGCTTGCTAGCTATTAAACATATGTGTTATGCGTGGAAGCCGATTATAATGGCTTGAGTGATGTGAACCGATGATGGTAAGATTGGTTGTGATATTTGTATATTTTATATATGTTTGATGTGGTATTGTTAAATAATAAATACTCACTCTATATGATATTCTTGCATGATTTATTGACACATGGGCATGGGATTGGATTGAAGAAGGAGGAAGAGTACACAAGTTGTACGTGGTCTAATGATAGCTCCGGCTACATTAGCGCTTGGGGGTTAGCTGAGTGCTACCTCAAGGGAGATGTTGGCTAGGTGCCCATCTCGGCGGTTGATTGCTATGTGCATCACCGTAGACAGATTACGATATTTGGATCACTTTGGTTGATCGGTGGCTCAGCCACGGCCTCGAGCAGCGAGATTGCCGAGGTAAGATTTATGGATCACGATGTGATCAGTGGTGGTTTATCCACGGCCTTAGGCAGGGAGTCTGCTAAGGTTGGTGTTACGGTTGGAGTGGGTTGGGTTGGTGAGATGCATATGTGCATGACTTGCTGCGGTGAATTGTTTGGTATGGGGCCAAGCCCATACGCGGGAAACCTGTGTTGTGATTATGCACTGAGTCAGTGGACTCACTCTTTTCATTAACCATTTCAGGTGATGCGTAGATTGGACCGGGATCGGAGAGGACACAAGGTGGCCCATGCAGAAGATGTGTTACTCCATTTAAGTATTTTATATTATCAATATTTTGGAGTTTTACTTGATGTAATAAAGGTCCCTTTGATTTAAAGTACTCTGTTTATGATTGTGGGAGTTAATACTATACTTCAGAATATTTTCATAAAAGATTCATATTATACTTATAATAATATTTTATTCCAGAAATTTTCAACAAACTTATATTATTTATTAATTTTTAAGTGGGCATAATTTTCAAAAGATAGTAAATTCTCATGTTTTAAATTCTAAGTAAAGAAACATATTTTCACTAACATAACCAAATTCGGTCGTAGTGAATAGGCCGGGTTTGGGGATGTTACAGTTCTGTACTTCCGACATTTAAATCTTCCATGGGCATTGCCGAATCCTCTCTCTAGTGCTAGCCGAATCTCCTATGCTAAGGTAAGTGTTGATTTTTGATTAGTTCTCATGATCTATTCCCGGTTTTTGAAAGGCAAAAGCCAAAAGCTAATAGTTTAATGGTTTTATGATGGGCAGCAATTCGGGATTTGAAGGAAGCTTAGTCGACTAGATCTAAAAGCCGAAAATCATAAGTCTCCAATTTCGGGATTTTAAGGTAAGAAGATTTGTTATTCAAATATATAAAATCGGGTAGAATACTAACCATGGCTGAATATAGGAGAGGCCTATTTTCGCAATTGTTCCGGCTTTTAAGCAAGGCTATAGATTGAGGATAATAGATCCAGATAGCAAGGACATCGACTAAGAATATTGGATTTTGCAATATCAGGTGTGTAATTCTCCACACCATCTAGATCTGTTTTGATTAATATATGAAAATAAGTATTACATGTTTTGTTAAATGCCAAACCAGGCATATTGACGGAACCCAAAGAGGGTAAAGCAAATCACCGAGTTAGTAAATGATCCGATTAAATGTTATAAGTATACTAATTTTATGTGATTGCATGGGCTGGGTTTGATGAAAGGAGGAAGTTATATGTTGTAGCGGTTTTTGCCGTGATCTGTTGTAGCGATTCCTTACTATGATCTATTGTAGCGGCTTCTACCGTGTTCTGTTGTAGTGGCTACGGCCATGATCTGATGATGAGCAGCACGACTTCCATCAAGGCGTGTAGCGGTGTGGGTTGATTGTAGAAATCCCCAATGGTGTGAATGGCTGGTACGGGGGCGTGTAGCGAATGGACACCTAGGATATGGGTTGGGCTTTGCATATTATTTTTGTTACTTATATTTTGATTATTCTGTTTTATGGGGCTAAAGCCCAAATCTAATGGTGCATGAGGGTTGCACACTGAGTCTCGCGACTCACCCTTTAATTTTAACCATCTCGGGTGACACTTAGGGCATCGGACCTGGGCCGAGAGGAGAGCAAGGTGGCCATGCGATGTGAGCTTTGAGAATTTAGCAAAAGACTTAGTCTAATTTTTTTATTTTCATTTAATTAATGGGTTCAAATTTCCTTGTAATAAGGCCATGGGCCACTAGACTACCATTTATGTCTTAGGATTTTGTTGGGCTTTTATTACTGGGTTTTAAGTTTTACATTTTCAATTAAGTTAAGACCTGCATGAAATTTCGGTTTTTATTTAAAATCTACCAAGATAATTGGTTACTTAATATTTTATACTTTAATGAATTATTAAGCTTTCGAAATAAAGGTGTAAACCTAGTAATTGTTTTCCAAAATGCGACATGTTATGTAAAATCTCTTAAGTGACATACCAGATCCGATTGTAGCGTTTGGGCCGGGTTTGGGGTGTTACACTTTAACATTCATTAAATTTGGCAGCCTTTTAAGACATATTCAAGTGCATTCATGTACTAAAACAAATTAATTGCTTGCATTAATTCGACTTACCAAGAAAAATTAATTGCTAAAACAAATTAAATACTTGACGAATTAAATCCATGTAATATCTAGGACATATTAATTATAACTTATTTTAATTGAACTTAAATGGCTGTAACTAAATTAACTAACAAGTTATGTAATTAAGTTCAGCAAATTAAAGACTTAATTTATTTAAAGCATTAATTTTAAGTAAGCAGCTCAATGAGCTGGAGTGAGCTCGAGTGAGCTCAAATGGACTAATCCGGCTCAATTTGGAAGTGCACCAAGATACACATGAGCTCCACGGCACTTGGGACTTTGGGTTCGAGCTTCATGAATTTGAAAATCATTGGTGCCCTGGGCGTGCCCATATCATCCCCCCTCTTCAAGACGATTCGTCCTCGAATTGACCCGTTGGTTTTCTTGAACAAAATTCTCCTTGCTCGACTTTTCTCGATCAAACGGGACGGATGATAATTGCGATACCTGAAAAAGATAACCTTGAATTAGCAAGATCGGTTTCAAACAAACTTTCAATCCAAATATGAGCAACACAAGACAAATAGATCGCATGCAAACGGGCATAAATACATTATCATACAAAAGGAACAATGCCTTATCAAATGTTTGAATCATAATTGAATGGACTTCATGGCATGCATACGATTTGAATAGAGTCCACAAGTCAAAATTATCATGCGAGTAACACATCAAATGATAGATAGAATCGTCACATGCAAGTAGTTGAGAAGATGCACATTGCACACGATTTTGAACAGCCAAACCTTGCATTGAACGATTTATGGAATCACTCGCACATGAATCACAAAAACTTTCGAACACAAGGATCACTTTGTCAACCATTAAAACAGATAGACCATCAATAAGCAGAATAGGACATTCAAGCACTTCATGATCTAAATGATTTACAAAATGAAAATCAGCATCATGTGTTCTATCAACATCCGAAATAGATAGATCATCAATAAACGAAATAGGCAAAATAGAATGATTAAGCATATCATGATCTAAATGTTTTACAGAAGGGAAAACAACGACATAACTTTTAACTTCTTCCGAGGAGAATGAAAAAGTCTCAAAGTCTTCAAGTGACTTACCTTTGTGCACAGAAATAAAAAGATCAATTTTACCTTTCTCCGTTAACACAAACCTTCGCTCCTCAGAAGCGTAATGTAGTCGATACTTCGGGGTTGAGTTAGCCTCGACCAAACGATATGTAAACTTCAAGTAGAACCACAAGAATTGTTTAAGGAACGAATAAAAATTGAACAAAAAGTGGGCAAAGTTCGTTACCTTAGTCAAAAGCCAAGTATCGAAACAATAGGACTTTCTCACACATATTTGATGACACTTGATTTTTCTAATAAACGAATCAGAACATATTCCCGGTTTAAAAACATGTGTTTGATTATTTAGACCAAGATGTAACAACAGTTTTGAAAAATCAAACATGTTAAACCAATAGGACATGTGTATGTTCAAGATCAAGCAATCAAAACTTTTGACAGGTTTTAAAACTGATTTGCAAAAACTCAAAGATTCCATATTGGACAATGAACAAATCTCGTAATAACCACAATCAAACAAGTTGGGATTAAAAGAAAAGTCATTGTCATACTTAATTGAGTCTTGTATTTTTTGAATATTCATTACTCCACTTTCACAATTTGCAGCGCAATGTTTCTGATTTGACAAACTCGTCTTACCATCATTTAAAACATCACAATGAATTAAGGGATAGCAAACGACGATATTATCCACATATTCACAAACATTAGAAAAATTTAGTGGAGACGGAATTGTTTCAAAACACTTACCTTCCTTACCTTCCGGTTCGGGTGATTCAACTTCATTTTCAACTTTACCTTTTTCGATCATATGAAAACGTCTTTCATCAGGAAGGTATTGTAGTTGAAGGTCATCGCGCGGTTTATCGGGAACCTGAAATGAAGAAACAGAAAAAGAACAAAGTTCCGATGAGTTAGCTAAATCAAAACTCACTTTTTTCGCTCATCTCGTTCTTTTGTTTCTTTTTCAACATATTTTTCTTTTATTTCTCTCTCATTTTCTTTTCTATCATTTTCTTTTTCAATTTCTTTATTTTTTTTCTCATGTTCTCGATTTCTTTTTCACTCTCTTTTTCACTTTCTTTTTCTTCACTTTTGTTTTCATTTTCTCTTTTCTCGATTTGATTACAACAAGAAGATGATACAAAAGAATCGAAAAAAGAAGGGTTTGACTCAAAGAAAGAAGTCATTTTCTCATAGAAATCATGTGCTACTCTTTGTGAAAGATTCTTCGTGTAACATCCCCAAACCCGGCCCATTCACTACGACCGAATCTGGTTATGTTATTGCGGAAAGACGGTTGAAAAATCTTTGTTTACTTAGCATAAAGCATGAAAGAATTTATTTTTACTTTTTTTAAAAAACTTTATTCATTATTACCTTATGAAAACTTTGAAGTTATAAATTGACTGAATTAGAAAAACTTTATTAACCACATTCTTCATAAATAGGTTACTTGGATTAAAATCATTTTCACATAGCAAATTAATTTAAATAAACCGAAGTTAAAGTAATACCAAAAATATAGAATGACCTTTATTACAACCCAACAATTCAAATAAAGTACTTATATCAAAATCAAACATGAAATAATTGAACATCATCTTGGCATGGGCCACCTTGTCCTCTCCGATCCCGGTCGACTTTAAGCAACACTGAAAATGATTAAAGGAAAAAGGTGAGTCACCAAGACTCGATGTGCAACCCTTTTTCCCGAATTAGCAAAATATCATATACAAACATAATCATGCTCATCATGCATCCAATTAACATACACCCAACCTAGCCAACCAAACGCCTTTGTCTACCCCATGTGGTACCAAACCACTTTGGTGACCGTAGTCACAATGTGTTACCAAAACACTGGTGGTGCCAAACCACTTTGGTGACATATAGTCACAATGTGCTACCAAAGCACTGGTGTCCGTAGACACAAATCGGGTGATGGGGCCAACCCATCGTGTGATACCAAATCACCGCGAGACGATCCCATATCTCAAGTGGGGCCAACCCACGGTGGTGTTAACCACGAGGGACAAGTCGCTATTGAGGTACCAAACCTCTGGAGGTACCAAACCTCGGTGACATATAGTCACAAAGTGTGTTACCAAAACACCTGGTGCTCACAAGACGAAATATCACCGCTTCTCCACTGCGTACAACCCACAACAATCACTTATATACATTTAACCGAAATATACATCATGCTTTGTCTAGCAACATACATATTGTTTATCCACAATCAAGTATTAAAGCACACATATTGGATATACTATGCTTACCAAAAGCATCAACATGACAACTCATAGCAGATACATCATGCTTACTAAAAAGCATCACAACAGGACTTACTGGACCTTAGCCTCATACCTTAATGGTATTCCATCCACTTTTCCATGGATCCAAACAACACTCAACATGTATAAACATATAATAACAGAGCGGTGTGTTTAAGTACACAATATAGTAAGCACATTTATTATTAGAAGAGAGTGTGTGTGTACACACCTACAAGCCTCAATCGAAGAACCAAACTAAGACCCTTGATAACCTTGCACCTCACGATTGATTTGGTTTCTTACCAAATCCGAACCAACCAATGGTTCCTCTAACAATCGGTCCACCCTAACAAGAAAACGGTTAATCCACAATAGACTTGGCTTAACAAAGACTAAAAGAATGGACTAAAAGAATCCTCTCTTACCACCACTTACCAATCGACTACACTTGATCGCCACCAAAATCTGAAGACCCTATGACGAAATAATCATCACACAAGAGGTTAATATCCTTCCAAACAAATGCCAAAACCCACTCTTACTCTTAAAGATTATCGATAGAAAACAGAGGGCTTACCATAAAACATTCGGCCTTACCCCTATACCTTCTCCAAGGCTTGAACCAAAATCCAAAAGCAATCCACACCACCCTTAGATTCGGCCAAAGAACAAACAAAAAGGGAAGGGAAGATTTAGGCTAACACTAAAATCAAATGGAAGAGAATATTTGGCTAGATCCTTTAGAGGGTTGAAACAAAAGGAAATAATCCAAAGAAACAAAGAATCGGCAATGGAGATTAGCAATGAGAGGGAAGGTTCGGCTTTGCAAGAAAGAAAACAAAGAAGAAAGCTAAAGGAGAGTAAGTGTTTTCGCCATGGATAAAAAGAAAGCCATCAAGCAAAATGACAAAACCAAGTGTCTTTGTATTCAAGAGAACATTCGCCACCACATCATTAAAGAACAAATGTAGCTTTCGACAAAATTAAGGTTACTAAAGGTTTGGTATAAAATGAAAACCAATAGAGAGACACTATGAAAAATCGGCTTTGGTACCCACAACTAAGGTGGCCGAAAATCACCCACAAATGCCTTAAGAAAAACGGCATTCTTCCTCCCCAATACTTCCAAAAATCGCCATACACCCAATTGAAAAATCCCCATAGTCGGCCACCTCCTCAAAAAGCTCCCGGCCACTAAATTCAAAATAATTGAATTAACAAAACTCCTAATTCACTCCGACCAACCACTAAAAATCAATTCAAAATACAATAATATCCCACCTTTATCCTTTACAAAAAAAACAAAATCAAACCATTATCCCACCGAACAAAGCTCATCCTAATCTTCCAATCTAATCTACATGTGCCGTCCACTGCCTTCAATTTGCTGCCCAAAATAACTAAAATAAATAATAAAAAACTAAAACTCCAATTGCTATTCTCCAGGATCGAACACGGGACCAAGCTCTTGCACCCTTACTTCCAACGCCTAGGCCACTTTCTGGCCACCTTGATTTTTATGACACAAACCCCCAACATTTAATCTTAACCCTTCCTAGCCCAGCCCCATAACCGCATAAAATAAAATCACGCCCAAAAATGCTGCTTCCGTCGCTCGAACCAGGGCCCACGCGCACCTTCACGCCTAAGTTCCGCACAGGCACCACCTGGACCAGCTGCTCCTTGCGACAAAACACGCCCCAAAATTATTTTAAGACCTTCTATCCTTGTAACGCTTAACCATAAAATTAAAACCAGGTTGCTGCCGCTTGGACTCGAACCTAAGACCCCAAGGCGCTACCTCCAGCCCCTAAAGCAAACAAGACGAAGCCACTTTGCCAAAGCCTCTCATGTGCCAAAAATTACCAAAAATAATTCTTAAGACCTCCCTTGGCCCGATTCCCTTTTCACACTAAAATTCCAAAATTTTTCTCAAAGCCTTCTTTTCATCCAAACATTCTTAAAACCTCTAAAACTCACCCAAGCACTCCCAAAACCTACTAACACTTGATTTATACCCCATATGCACAAACCCCTAAACCTGTGGTGTTACAATTCTACCCTCCTTAAAATAATTTCGTCCTCGAAATTACTTGTCTAAACTAATACCCAATTCTCTCCATTACGCTATCGTTTGCGCACTCGATCTCCAAGAGCTAACATACTTTACGAGCAACAAAAGAAACAAATACCAAAAGCGCTCTACCACGTCCACGAGAAGTACGACCACGCCCCTAGAACTCATATCTAGCGTCGCGATTTAACTCGATTAAAAGTTTTATGCATTAGAAATTTTGTTCCATTGTTTAATCCACGAGCAAATTTTATGAACATAAGTTTGTGGAAGTCGTTCTTTCGAGCAATCAAAGTTTCGATTTCTAAAGTAATCCACTATTGCAATCATCCGATCACATCAATAACTCACAAGCAATAGTAAGGGTACTTACAGTGGTGGACTTCGGCCTGAGGTACAGTGCCATGCCGAATAATCTGAAAAAATTTCTTAAAAGCCCACTTTGAAAATGTTTTTGGGCCCAAAACCCTCAAAGCCGAAGTTTTGAACTTGGCTCGATATTAAATCAGAACATCCCCAAACCCGGCCCATTCACTACGACCGAATACGGTTATGTTATTGCGGAAAGACGGTTGAAAAATCTTTGTTTACTTAGCATAAAGCATGAAAGAATTTATTTTTACTTTTTTAAAAAACTTTATTCATTATTACCTTATGAAAACTTTGAAGTTATAAATTGACTGAATTAGAAAAACTTTATTAACCACATTCTTCATAAATAGGTTACTTGGATTAAAATCATTTTCACATAGCAAATTAATTTAAATAAACCGAAGTTAAAGTAATACCAAAAATATAGAATGACCTTTATTACAACCCAACAATTCAAATAAAGTACTTATATCAAAATCAAACATGAAATAATTGAACATCATCTTGGCATGGGCCACCTTGTCCTCTCCGATCCCGGCCCAGACTTTAAGCAACACTGAAAATGATTAAAGGAAAAGGTGAGTCACCAAGACTCGGTGTGCAACCCTTTTCCCGAATTAGCAAAATATCATATACAAACATAATCATGCTCATCATGCATCCAATTAACATGCACCCAACCTAGCCAACCAAACGCCTTTGTCTACCCCATGTGGTACCAAACCACTGGTGACCGTAGTCACAATGTGTTACCAAAACACCTTTGGTGGTGCCAAACCACCGTGACATATAGTCACAATGTGCTACCAAAGCAGCGGTGTCCAGAGACACAAATCGGGTGATGGGGCCAACCCATCGTGTGATACCAAATCACCGCGCAGACGATCCCATATCTCAAGTGGGGCCAACCCACGGTGGTGTTAACCACGGGGACAAGTCGCTATTGAGGTACCAAACCTCTGGAGGTACCAAACCTCCGTGACATATAGTCACGGTGTGTTACCAAAACAACGGTGCTCGTCAAAGACGAAATATCACCGCCTCCACTGCATACAACCCACAACAATCACTTATATACATTTAACCGAAATATACATCATGCTTTGTCTAGCAACATACATATTGTTTATCCACAATCAAGTATTAAAGCACACATATTGGATATACTATGCTTACCAAAAGCATCAACATGACAACTCATAGCAGATACATCATGCTTACTAAAAGCATCACAACAGGACTTACTGCACCCTTAGCCTCATACCTTAATGGTATTCCATCCACTTTTCCATGGATCCAAACAACACTCAACATGTATAAACATATAATAACAGAGCAAAGTGTGTTTAAGTACACAATATAGTAAGCACATTTATTATTAGAAGAGAGTGTGTGTACACACCGCAAGCCTCAATCGAAGAACCAAACTAAGACCCTTGATAACCTTGCACCTCACGATTGATTTGGTTTCTTACCAAATCCCGAACCAACCAATGGTTCCTCTAACAATCGGTCCACCCTAACAAGAAAACGGTTAATCCACAATAGACTTGGCTTAACAAAGACTAAAAGAATGGACTAAAAGAATCCTCTCTTACCACCACTTACCAATCGACTACACTTGATCGCCACCAAAATCTGAAGACCCTATGACGAAATAATCATCACACAAGAGGTTAATATCCTTCCAAACAAATGCCAAAACCCACTCTTACTCTTAAAGATTATCGATAGAAAACAGAGGGCTTACCATAAAACATTCGGCCTTACCCCTATACCTTCTCCAAGGCTTGAACCAAAATCCAAAAGCAATCCACACCACCCTTAGATTCGGCCAAAGAACAAACAAAAAGGGAAGGGAAGATTCGGCTAACACTAAAATCAAATGGAAGAGAATATTTGGCTAGATCCTTTAGAGGGTTGAAACAAAAGGAAATAATCCAAGGAGAAACAAAGAATCGGCAATGGAGATTAGCAATGAGAGGGAAGGTTCGGCTTTGCAAGAAAGAAAACAAAGAAGAAAGCTAAGGGAGAGTAAGTGTTTCGGCCATGGATAAAAAGAAAGCCATCAAGCAAAATGACAAAACCAAGTGTCTTTGTATTCAAGAGAACATTCGGCCACCACATCATTAAAGAACAAATGTAGCTTTCGACAAAATTAAGGTTACTAAAGGTTTCGGTATAAAATGAAAACCAATAGAGAGACACTATGAAAAATCGGCTTTGGTACCCACAACTAAGGCTGGCCGAAAATCACCCACAAATGCCTTAAGAAAAACGGCATTCTTCCTCCCCAATACTTCCAAAAATCGGCCATACACCCAATTGAAAAATCCCCATAGTCGGCCACCTCCTCAAAAAGCTCCTGGCCACTAAATTCAAAATAATTGAATTAACAAAACTCCTAATTCACTCCCAGCCAACCACTAAAAATCAATTCAAAATACAATAATATCCCACCTTTATCCTTTACAAAAAAAACAAAATCAAACCATTATCCCACCGAACAAAGCTCATCCTAATCTTCCAATCTAATCTACATGTGCCGTCCACTGCCTTCAATTTGCTGCCCAAAATAACTAAAATAAATAATAAAAAACTAAAACTCCAATTGCTATTCTCCAGGATCGAACCTGGGACCAAGCTCTTTGCACCCTTACTTCCAACGCCTAGGCCACTCGGCCACCTTGATTTTTATGACACAAACCCCAACATTTAATCTTAACCCTTCCTAGCCCGCCCCATAACCGCATAAAATAAAATCACGCCCAAAAATGCCGCCTGTCGCTCGAACCGGGGCCCACGCGCACCTTCACGCCTAAGTTCGCGACAGCACCACTGGACCACCGCTCCTTGCGACAAAACACGCCCCAAAATTATTTTAAGACCTTCTATCCTTGTAACGCTTAACCATAAAATTAAAACCAAAGTTCTTTGTCGCTTGGACTCGAACCTAAGACCCCAAAGCGCTACCTCCAGCCCCTAAAGCGCGCAAGACGAAGCCACTTTGCCAAAGCCTCTCATGTGCCAAAAATTACCAAAAATAATTCTTAAGACCTCCCTTGGCCCGATTCCCTTTTCACACTAAAATTCCAAAATTTTTCTCAAAGCCTTCTTTTCATCCAAACATTCTTAAAACCTCTAAAACTCACCCAAGCACTCCCAAAAACCTACTAACACTTGATTTATACCCCATATGCACAGCCCCTAAACCAGGGTGTTACACTTCGTGTGGGACTTCTTTGAATCATATGATGAATAACTCGTGCTTTCTTGTTCATCACCGTAATGGGCTTCAAACTTGACATATGCTTGGCTTCGTCTTGGATTCCTGGTCGAATAAGAATCATGATGTGAACCACTTCGAGAACGATCTTTCGTGGATGAATACTTTGACGCATATGAACCACGTTCACTTCTTCGTAAAGGTTTTTCCGTCGATGAATATGTTGAAGCTTTTGAGGAAGAAATCATACCTTCTCGATGGTAACCTTGAAAGGTCTCAAATTCGCGGTTTGATTCATACCGTCTTGAACTTCTTGAGGAATAAAAATCTTGGTCAAAATCTCTTCTCGAATGATCTTTGAATGCATGTCTTCGAGACGACCTTGACTCCGTCGTTCAACTTGAATAAAGTCGTTCTTGTTGGTCTCGTTCCTCGATTCGATCCAATCGCTTATGCAACTTGTGAAACTTGGTGTTTGCGATTCTTCGCATCCCGTTCAACAAGTATTGATAATCAGATTCTGACAATGCTTCTTGATTCATGTTTATTTATTGAAAAGAAAGATTGTTAAAACAAAGCAAAGATAATACCTTACTACAAAACTCACAAGTCACTCACAAAGAAAAATCACTCCACTCGTGTTTTTCACTCGTTTTATGGCTTTTTCTCTAATGAGTACACGCGTGCCTTTTACAGCTCAATCTCACTCTCACAATTTCGTACTTCATTTCAATAGACTCATTGCGACTTGAGGGTCGACTTCAAAATGGGTAACAAGGGATAAACGTATACGGGTGTATCGGGTAGGCTGAAACAATAGAGAAAAAAAAATTTGGGTGTGGGGGCGTTGTGGTTTTGAAGGAGTGGGGGTAAGAAGGATGAACGAAACAAGAACTTGCAAAACTTCACACTTCTTTTTTTTTATATTCGTATTTTTTTTTCAAATTTTCGTAATTTTCTTTTTTTTTTACTTCAAATACACTATAATGAAATACAAGAAACGATAATTACAACTTGAATTTTTTTTATTTCTTCACGAACCTATTCTGGCTCGCGTCGTCGTCGGAATTCCTCGTTTTGTAGCTCTGATACCAAATTATACGGTCCGCCTCGGGATGAGTCGAAACGTATGCGAAATGCCCAATCGTCTACGAGGAGAAAAATAAGCCTTCGGAAATTATTAAAAAAATATGGATGAAAATAGATCAAAATTGCGGAAGCTATCAAAAGGGACGATAATTTGATTAAGTAATGGAGATGGATTGTTAATGAAAATGGATAGATGGTAAATGGATAGATTCGGCTGAGGATGGAAGGAAAGAAAGTTGGAATTTCGTTTTAAGGATGAATAGAGATAATTTGTGGAAATGGAAAAGTGAACTTAAACACAGAAACGATTCAACACCAGAAAAGTGTCACCCCCGGTTTCTATATTTGTTTAAGGTGGAAATATGGAATTCGATGATGGACCACGACCCGTTATCTAGAAAGATAAGAACCAATGGTATATTAGAATGGAAGAACAAGTCTAGACGCCACAAGCAACTTGATAAGTCTAGGAAACTTGTACGAAAATGAAGAAGAGATAAACTCACTTAATGAACAAAAGTTCATATAGTTTAATCAAAGTTCAAAGTCTAATTCTCTAACCATACAAATGAAAATTAGCAAATACTTATAGGCTAACAAAGGGCTAGCCGAATAGTCTCTAACATAACTTTAAAAGTAAGTAATTTTCAATTGGAAAAGGCTAGAAAATTCTGGAATTAAAAACCATTAATGTCTAGGCTAGATTCGGCCAAACATGGCCCTTGGTGAGCTTGCAAATTCGGCTGCATGTATTAAGACTTGAATGGACATGTCTTGGTGCATCCTTGGTCTTAATTAAGCTCACTTAAGTGGTTCTGGTCGTTCATGCATGCCTTGGCCAAATATGAATAACCACCTAGCTTGTTTTTCGGCTGGAAATGCTGAAGCATCTTTTGGCCATTGCTTTTCACGAGATTGGCTCTTGGATAACACCAACCAGCATATCATTAAATGGTGTTCCCTTCATGAAGAATTGTAGCAGCACAATAAATGGCTCCCACGCATGCTGAACAGCCCTTGAATCTTGTCCAACATCTCATTAAATTTGGCTGAACAACATGAGTTAATTCGGCACATTGATCATGACTTTGGTGAGCTGAACGGTTGCTTTGGTGTGTGTAGCAGTAGCCTCTTAAATTCTTTGCTGTTCACGATGGGAGCATGGAGAAAAGCAATCAACATCAGCCCCCATTAATACCGTCCCTTGCCATATTCCTGCACTTAATTAAAACAACCATTAAACCATGTTTCAAGACAAAATGAATGAAGGCTTTAACATTCATTAAATTCGGCAGCCTTTTAAGACATATTCAAGTGCATTCATGTACTAAAACAAATTAATTGCTTGCATTAATTCGGCTGACCAAGACAAATTAATTGCTAAGACAAATTAAATACTTGACGAATTAAATTCATGTAATATCTATGACATATTAATTATAACTTATTTTAATTGAACTTAAATGGCTGTAACTAAATTAACTAACAAGTTATTTAATTAAGTTCAGCAAATTAAAGACTTAATTTATTTAAAGCATTAATTTTAAGTAAGCAGCTCAATGAGCTGGAGTGAGCTCGAGTGAGCTCAAATTGAGCTAAAATAGACTAATCCGGCTCAATTTAGAAGTGCACCAAGATGCACATGAGCTCCACAGCACTTGGGACTTTGGGTTCGAGCTTCATGAATTTGAAAATAGTTGGTGCCTCGGGTATGCCCGTATCAGCCACGACCGTGTGTCACGAGCAGGATCAACCATGGCCTGGACTATCGACCACGAATAGATCACACGGCCGTGTGTGGCGAGTGGAATCGACCACGGCCGAAGGAGTCCACCACGGGCATGTCACACGGGCGTGTCCCTTCTGAAATCAGGATGAATTCTATTCGGAATAGGATACTTGTGGGCCAAGTAAGGCATCTCAAAGCCTATATAAACACCCTAGGGGGCAACCTAAAAGAGGGCTCGACAGGACGTCAAATAGACGCCGAGTAGAAGGAGAAAATACTCCAAGACAGCCGTCGAGAATAGCTTAGGAGAAGGATCTCCATCAAGACTGAAGATCTCTCATCAAGTTCTTTAGGAGTTTTTTGGGTTTTCTTATGTTTTGTTGTTTTTCCTCTTTTCATGATGTTTCCCTCTTTTAGTATGAACTAAATCCCTTAAATATCTAAGGGGATGAAACCTAAGATAGATCTTATTATTATTTGATTTATGAGATAAATACTTGTGCTTATTCTTAATTGTGAGTTCTTATTCTTGTTTGATAATTCAGGTTATTGATTCAAGTCGAATGTGCTTATTCAGTGGAGAAAAAGTCTCTGTCTAAGAGTAGATCAACACAATTAAGCGGAGTTGATTGCAACCCTAGAAATAGAGGCGATTTAAAATCACGGATTAGGGTCAAACCTAATAAGGAATCCATAGATTAAGTTAATGCGACAATAGGGGTTTTAATTAGAAAGAGATTTCAATTAATCAACCTAGAGTCAGTTTTTAGTAGCCTCGAAAGAGGTATTAATATAATTTAGGGATTTCTACGGATTAAGCCAAGTGAATAAATCGCATGAATCAAAAGTAATAAGTGAAGTCTAGGTGGATTCTTCCTTAGGTATTGCTTATCTCATATAAAAGTTGTTTAAAAGTATTTTCCCAATTTACTCTCTGTCACGTTCATAGTTAGTTAAATTAGTTAGTAAATTTTAGATTAAAAATAAATCCCCTTAATTATTAGGCTAGATAATAAAAAGATAGTTAATACTAGTGCTCTTGGTCCTTGAGGATACGATATTAGGACTCACCACGGCCTATACTCATTGCTCGATAGGTGTGCTAGCCTTTGTCGAAATAATAATTAGTTTCGAGCTCCATCAACGGTGCTCTAAGGATCCACACCTCAGATAAGCCCCAATCTTTCTCCAGCATTCGCTCGGATGGCACCTACCACAGTCATTACATGGCTGAATACCAGTAGGAGCAACAGAAACCCCCACTCTAGCTGGCCCATCAGACCTGGCCTTTTTCTTAGGCCTCTACATAGAACTAGAGGGCTCTGAATCCCTCTTATTCTTGCCTCTCTCTTTATCCCTATTCTGGCGCTCCACGCGCTTAACATCCTCGGTGATCTTCGCCTTCTGATCGCTGTAAATCAGAGTTTTAAAATTTATAAAAGAATGATCGAACCTGGAAACCAACTCTGACAACAATTAAAGGCAAGTGCACCTATCGAATAGTAGTATAGTTTAGGCAAGACCGGATTGTCGAACCCAAAGGAACTAAAAGTACTAATACTCACCGTCTTTTTATTATTTAACCTTAATATAAAGTGATGATTGTTTAAACTAAAACTAATCTACTTACTAAGCTAAGACGCAAAGACAAAAAGAATGAATTCAGGAAATAACTTTTGGAAAAACTCAGTTGACTCAAGCGATACCCTTAGGAAAAATCTACATAGACTTCACTTGTTATCTAACCTTGAACCATATGATTTATTTACTTAGTTTGGTCCGTGAGATCCCCTAACGTATATTAAACCCTCTCTCGAGGCGAATAACATCTAACCCTAGGTTAATTAGTGGAACTCTCGTTCGCTTATAATAACCCCCTAGAATAGCAGTAAATCGATCTGTGGACTCCCATATTAGGTTTCACCCTAATCCGGAAAAATCTCGTCACCCTATCTCTAGGTTTGCGATCAACTCTGCTTAATTATGTTGGATCTACTCTTAGGCAGGGTCTATTCCTCCTCCACCTAAGCACATTAGATTTGGATTAAGTTCACACAATTAAGAACAAACTAAGTTATTATCATATAATTCAAAAATAAAATAAAAAGATTCCTCATAGGTTTCATCCCCTTCGAGTAATCCGAAGGTTTAGTTCATAATAATAAAAGACAACATCTCAAGAGAAAAGATAAAACAAAACATAAGAAATCCCTAAAACCCCCTGAAGGAATTGAAGAGGAGATCCTCCGTCTTGAGTAGAATTCTGGCTTCTTGAGATGGATCAACTAGCTATCTTCGAGTGATTCCCACAAATCTCATCTTTTCGGCTTGGCTTCTTGGCCTAGCTCTCTGCCCTGACAAAAGCCCTGGCAGAAGGCTTCTGCCGAACTCCCCTTCTAAGTTGCTACCTGGGGTGTTTATATAGGCTTTGAGATGAATTACTTGGCCTCCAAGTATCCTAATTTGAGTGCAATTCCTATTTGGGAGTTTAAGTAGACTTAGGAATGTGTTTCTTTGCCTCCAAGCATCCAAATCCGAGTAAAATTCCTCTTTCCCGCGGCAGGGACACGGCCATGGCACACACCCGTGTGAATCGTCTTCAGGCCGTGTTCGACACTGTTGAATGAGGTACGGCCGTGTAAGTCGTGGTAAGGCCGTGTTCTAGTAGGAATGGTGGCACGACCGTGTGGCTTGAAGTCCAGGCCGTGCTGATTTCGTGGCTTGGCCCAATTTGGTCCGTTTTAAGCCCGTTTCTCGTTCTTTTCGTCATCGGGTGCTTTCCTGAGTATAAGACATGAAAAGAAAGGATTAAGAGCACCTTTTTACATAAATTGGGGCTTAAATCATCCAAAAGCATATTAAATGTGGGCTTAAAATATGTTACTTTTATGGTTTATCAAATACACCCACACTTAAGCTTTTGCTTGTCCTCAAGCAAAATTCTCAACTTACAATTAAAACGAACTTCCTATAATTCATAATAGTCATTGATAGTGTCTCATCATAATTCAGGTATAATTTATACATGGATAATTCAACTCAAAGAGTCCTAAAAATTCAAACAATATAAGTCATAGATTTTGTAGCTCGAAAATATAGGTGTTTTCCCTTCATTTAAATAATTACCTCTGATTCGAAATCGACAATGATTGACATCCTCACAAAAGATTCACTCAAATCACTCAAAGTGTTTAAGGTTCAAAATTTAGGCACTCAAAAGTCAAACATGAAGAGTTAATCCCATAGGCTTGCATGAAAATCAAATCTCCACTACTGAAATATGAGATGAAACACAAATCAAAAGGTCTTTAACAGGGTTGTAACGGGGCTAGGGTTAAGGTGTAGAATAAGGCTGAATTGGAGGGTTAAAATCGAGATTGAATTGACAAATTACCTAACTAAGAACTAATGAACTAGTAATAATAATTACATCAATTGAAAACTAATAATACTAATAATACGAGCTTCTTTTTGTCGATCTTCAGATTTTAAATGTATAAGCTCGTTTAATCACATAACTAATAATGAATATACTTCATTTTTTTTAAGAACAAACTATAAATACATTATAAAAGATAAATTACTGAAATAAAAACATAGTTATGCTATTAATCAAATCAAATCTCGATATAAGGGTAATCAAAAGGAATGGTGATAACAAAAACAAAGGGGTTCTGGGTTAATATTAGTGGGTGAGTCAAGAAATGGGTTGTTAGGATTAAACGGGGTTCACTAGGGGTTAATTATGAATATGGGTTTTTAGTGGAGTAAGTGGGTTAAATCCTAGGTGCCTTTATCATTTATCTATATCAAATCAAAGATGTGGTCTCGACATGTATAATCGATGCAAGTTCTAGAATAACAAATCAATGTTGACACACTCATAATCAATAAAGTGAGCAAGAAAAAGAATTTATGCTCTATGAGGCTCAAAATCTCACAAAAATTATGGGTGTTTTGATGTCAACCTCGTAAATTTCAAACTTCAAAGTAATATTTAAATTGGTAGACATCCTAAAAAAATTTAATTCTTGAAAAATAGACTTATCATGCCCGATTCTCTAGTATTCTTAGAATTTAATTATCAATGCACAATTATCAATGACTTAATCTAAAACATATCAATAAAAATCATAAATCATCAGAAATTTCATTCTAATCATAATATGAGAAATTTACTTTAAGACAAGGCATAATTCAGGATTTTCAAATAATACTATAGTTAACCCCCACACTTAAGATGTACATTGTCCTCAATGTACAAAGGTAGATAATATCAAAATAATCATAAAATCGTAAGATGGGGAGAGAGGGGAAACTTCCTGAATTTTGGGTGAAGCCAATGAAAAGAAACCGGATGTGATTGGAGGTGAGCGTGGGAAGCGTCTCGGCGGTTGAGCCCTCAAAGCGACCATCCTAATTTCTTTTGTATCCTAAGCTAAATCTAAATGGAATGAATAACAAGAAGAAAATAATAAAGAAAATAAAAGAAAGGAAACAAAAATAAAAATAAAAATAAAAATAAAAATGAAAATAAAAATAAAAATAAAAATAAAATAGAAATAAAAGTAAATATTTAAATAGTGATACGGTCCACGCCCTTGTTCGAGTTTAATCAGTCCGTGTTTTTCGTGATTTTGAATTTTGTGCATGTTTAGGTGTTTTACCACGGCCGTGGGTCTCGTAGCACGCCCGTGTATTCTTCTCACGGTCCTTTAGAACGGGCGTGTTTAACCCGTGCTCGTCAAGTCAATAACCTCGCGACGGTTGTAGTAGCACGCAGTGCGTGTCGCCGCGTGCTCAATAAGTCGATAACCTCACATGGGAAGTCGGCACGGGCGTGGCTTTTTATCGCAGCCCGTGTTGGGAAAAGAAATCATTCTTTGTCATGCACGGTTACTAGCGCGTCTGTGGTTTGTCCTTCTAGCTTCCACACGGCCACGGCCACGGCCGTGTGCAAGGCCGTGTGAGCATGGAAATCTGTACTTTGGTTAGTTTATGGTTAAGTGCTAAAATGAAAAATAAAAGTAAAATAAAAAAATGTAAAAATTAATAGGGTTAGTGCTCGGGTTGCCTCCCGAGAAGCGCTCGTTTATAGTCTTAAGCTAGACTTTACCTCTCATTCGTATGGTCAAGGTGGTTTGAGGAGGTGAAAATCCTTCCTCATGCGATCAACTCGATTTTTGATATAAAATTTATGTCGAGTAGTGTTTACCTCAAAAGTACTGAATTTAGGATTGCTTACCTCGACTGGCTCGTATAGGAAGACATCAAGTACCTCAAAAGTGATTTCTTCGTTTGTCTTGAGGTCTGAATTGGTGATTCAAGGGTCTTCCTTATTCAACAATACCTGATCCCCTATTTTGAAGTGATTTGTTGTTCCTATCACTCGTCTGGGGTTTCTTCTGGTTTCACTTCGTGTATTCCTAGTTTCTCTTTAAAGTGTGTTTTCCCACTGTCTAATTCATCGACCAAGCCTTAGTTCTTCATGAATTATTTCTTTATGGGTATGAGGTCTAAGATCTAGCTCAGCTAGGTGATTTCGTGATGTTTCCTGTAAAGAAGGTTGAACCAAATGGTTATCAATAGAATTCATGTTCGTACCTTTATTACTCGATGTCCTAGCTGAGTCAAGAGCTTGAAGAGTGATTGTTTCGTCGTCTACACGAAGTGTGAGTTCACCGACTTCTTCCTCTGTGTGGTCTGTCTTTGTTGCATCGGGATATGGCACACAAGGTTGGTACTCTGTAATTGCCGGTTTTGGTATATCATGGCACACTTCAACCTTACCTTCACTTACCACAGGTTCTTCCCTTGAGTTTGGTTCGTCTAACCCTTCACTATCGTAAATGGCTTGATTTTGCTCACTCGGGTTTGTTTTAGTATTGCTTGGCAAGCTTCCTTGTGGTAGTTCTGAGATCATCTTAGTAAGTTCCACAACTGACTCAGTAAGTTCCCTAACTTGGCTCTCGATCCCTTTGATCGATGCTTGTTTTTCATTAAGTGTTGTCTCATTTTTTTGGAGACGGTTATCTGTAGCTGCCATGATTTTTGTCAGTATCTCTTCAAGGTTCGACTCCTCTTCCTGTTGGTGAGGTGGTTGTTGAAAATTTAAAGGAAGTTCCTGTCTTTGGCTACTTTGATCATCCCATGAGAAATTAGGATGGTACCTCCAACCTGCATTATAAGTGTCACTATAAAAATTATTTTGAGGTTTAGAATAGTTACTCATATAGTGGACTTGTTCGCTTTCCATGCCATGTCCGTAGGGTGGGTACTCAGGATTTGCCACGCCTACGCTTTTTTCACACTGCATAACTGGATGTACTTGCGAGGAACCGTATAAACCATTAAATTTTTTATGTAACATCTCTAACTGGTTTGATAGCCTGGTTACTGGGTCGAGGTCGTAGATATCAGCTTCTTTTGTTGGCTTTGTCCTCGTAACTTGCCACTGATAGTTATTCAGTGCCATCTCCTCTATAAACTAAAATTATCTGACAAAAACAAATAAAAGAAAAATTAGCAAAGTAAAAATTTAAACTAAAAATAAAAGTAAATTGCGAAAAATAAAAAGAATGGCTAAAGTAATAAAAATAGAGCTTTCTTAATATTTTAGTTCCCAAAGAACACAGCGCCAAAAACTTGATCATTTGTAAATCGAGTTTTAAAATTTATAAAAGAATGATCGAACCTGGAAACCAACTCTGACAACGATTAAAGGCAAGTGCACCTATCGAACAGTAGTATAGTTTAGGCAAGACCAGATTGTCGAACCCAAAGAAACTAAAAGTACTAATACTCACCGTCTTTTTATTATTTAACCTTAATATAAAGTGATGATTGTTTAAACTAAAACTAATCTACTTACTAAGCTAAGACGCAAAGACAAAAAGAATGAATTCGGGAAATAACTTTTGGAAAAACTCAGTTGACTCAAGCGATACCCTTAGGAAAAATCCACCTAGACTTTACTTGTTATCTACCCTTGAACCATATGATTTATTTACTTAGTTTGATCCGTGAGACTCCCTAACGTATATTAAACCCTCTCTCGAGGCGAATAACGTCTAACCCTAGGTTAATTAGTGGAACTCTCGTCGCTTATAATAACCCCTAGAATAGCGATAAATCGATCTGTGGACTCCCATATTAGGTTTCACCCTAATCCGGCAAAATCTCGTCACCCTATCTCTAGGCGTGCGATTAACTCCACTTAATTATGTTGGATCTACTCTTCGGCAGGGTATATTCCTCCTCCACCTAAGCACATTAGATTTGGATTAAGTTCACACAATTAAGAACAAACTAAGTTATTATCATATAATTCAAAAAATCAAATAACAAGATTCCTCATAGGTTTCATCCCCTTCGGGTATCCGAAGGTTTAGTTCATAATAATAAAAGACAACATCTCAAGAGAAAAGATAAAACAAAACATAAGAAATCCCTAAAACCCCCTAAAAGAATTGAAGAGGAGATCATCCGTCTTGAGTAGAATTCTGGCTTCTTGAGATGGATCAACTGGCTATCTTCGAGTGATTCCCACAAATCTAATCTTTTCTGCTTGGCTTCTTGGCCTAGCTCTCCGCCCTGACAAAAGCCCTGGCAGAAGGCTTCTGCCGAACTCCCCTTCTAAGTTGCTACCTAGGGTGTTTATATAGGATTTGAGATGTGTTACTTGGCCTCCAAGTATCCTAATTTGAGTGCAATTCCTATTTGGGAGTTTAAGTAGACTTAGGAATGTGTTTCTTTGCCTCCAAGCATCCAAATTCGAGTAAAATTCCTCTTTCCCGCGGCAGGGACACGGCCATGGCACACGCCCGTGTGAATCATCTTCAGGCCGTGTTCGACACTGTTGAATGAGGCACGGCCGTGTGGCTTGAAGTCCAGGCCGTGCTGATTTCGTGGCTTGGCCCAATTTGGTCCATTTTAAGCCTGTTTCTCATTCTTTTCGTCATCGGGTGCTTTCCTGAGTATAAGACATGAAAAGAAAGATTAAGAGCACCTTTTTACATAAATTGGGGCTTAAATCATCCAAAAGCATATTAAATGTGGGCTTAAAATATGTTACTTTTACGGTTTATCACGTTCTCTACCAGAACAACAAACTCTCGCTCCCTCTGTGGAGCTATCGGCACCCTCAAATTATCCCTTAAGCCATCCTCAAATTGGACGTACCTCTCATACTCAAACGCCACCATGCCTCAAGCATAGCGGTTCAATCTCAGAAATTCAGCCACATACTCGGCCATGAGTATCCACATAGCTCACTCCCACATACTTACTCTAGAAGGTGGTCTTAAAGAAGTCCCAAGTCAGACGATCAGGCTGAGTACCCTCCTCAATCGTTAACCACCACTGGTATGCCTCGTCGCGAAGCAAAGAGACTGCACCCTTAAATTTCTACTCGGGAGTGCAATCTAATTCATTCATGATCCTCTCTGTGGCCTCCAACCAATACTCAGCCACACTAGGGGCGAATCTAGTGACACCCCTAAACAACTCAGCACCATTGGAATGGAGTCATTTAGTTTCCGACCCTCGACCCTCAACTCCAGAATGGGGGTCCAGCGACCCTCTCCAATATCTTCAACATGGCTTGGGACAGTGCGTCGTCCCCAGCTGAGCGACTCTGAGACCCGGCCTCAGTAGCAGGCAAAACTGGTGTCTCACTCGTATCCAAATTTAGCATACTGCCTAGAGAGGAAGACTCAGCTCAAGCCCCCCTTCGGCCCCTACCACGGCCACGAGTACCACGTCCGCGAATTCCACGAGCGCTCATTGTCTAATTTGAGGTTTATCTACATTACAAAGTTTTATGCATCAGTTCCAGTTATTTATTAATAGATGTTTTATGCATAATTTATCAGAAGTTTAGTTTTGTTTACAAAAGTTTCAGTCTCTAACTACTCAGTATCGTTTCAGAAAGTACTAATCTACAGCATTTTCAGGGTTATCTACCAAAATTTTAGAAACACTTACAGGATCGGCGCCGGAGACTCGATGTACCACATACTTTCTCAATTATTCAAATCATTTTAAATCCCATGCTTTTAAAAGAAAATTTTGGAACCCAAAATTCACAGCCGAGTTTTGCAACCTGGCTCTGATATAACTAAATGTAACACCCCAAACCCAGCCAAGACATTATAGTCGAATCTGGTGATGCCACAAGGAATAGGTTTTGGAAACTGTGTTGAATTGGAAAAACATCAATCTTTGAAATTTACTAAACCATAAATTAGTCAGTTTCTTTACCAAAACTTATTACAGCGGAAGCCTTAATCGTTATATTTTGAAAACACGATCGTGTTTTTCTAGGAAAACCGTTGTTTGCATAAAACTGTCGTTTTAATAAAACAATTTTACCAAAGAAATCAGAATGACAAACAACCCAAAAATAACAGTTAAAAATCAAACAGTCCAGAGAGTCCCCAAAAATTACAACTCTCAAATAGTCCAAAATTTTAAAATGAACCAAAAGTACCAAGTTTAACTGTTCTACGACATAGTGGTCACCGCTGTGTCTCCGCCACACTGATCTGTCTAAGTCTGTGGATTACCTGATAGAACAAACAAACATATGTGAGTTTACATAAACTCAGTGTGTAACCCAGCAGAATTAGACAAGCAAACATACAGAAACATTTCAGACAATCTGGTACAGAATCGGGCTTATGCCCATCTCAGATACAGTTACAAAAATAGATGTACAGATCAAATAACAGATTCAGAATATGCAAAGTCCTACCCCCATCCTCTACACACCAACTCCGACCATCCCATCACACCATGTGGGGTTAAAAACACCCACCCATCCCTACACACCACATTGTGTCGTTACGACACGTATCAGATATAGTGCAACCAAGCTGCCAAAATATAGGCGATGATCGCCATACAGAACACTTACTCCACATATATATAAAACCCACCCCAAAACAGATGCAGAAATCAGATACAAACGTATCAGACTAAAACATGCTCAACATGCTTTATACAACTAACAGATACACATATATCAGTATAATCAGGCATACATTAGTATCCTAATCAGATCAGTCTAACAGAATCTCATAGCATACAGATAGAGGTTTAATTAGCCCTTACCGACCCTACGGTAGGTCCACAGTCAAACAAAAAGACCCGCGCGACCTTAGGGAATATTTCAAAAATTAGGGCCAACATGCTCGTGTGGGCCCACACGCCCAGATTGGCCTTGCCCGTGTGGCCCACACGGCCTTGCCCAAGAATCCACACGCCTATGTGTCATGCCCATGTGGGCCCACATGCCCAACTTGGCCTAGCCTGTGTGGCCCACACGGCCACACTCGAGCCACCACACGGCCGTGTGCTGCACACAGCCATGCCTTCGTCGACTACACGACCTACCACACGGGTGACCACACGCCCGTGTGGCACCGACAGTATGGTTTTTCGACTTTTGGCGAAGCTCATTTTTCTGCATTTCGGGTACACGCCTGGTACGATTATGCTATGAAACCATACCTGAAGCCTTCAAAACCTATAACATAGCGTTCAAACGTCCAATTAATAGCCGATTATGATTTGATACATAAACTGAAATAACAAACAAGACTTGCCAATGACTCAAACAGACCCCAGCGCGATTTAGGCTATCAAAACGAAACTTCACTGAACACCACCTTCTCCTATACCATAAATATGCAGAAATCAGTCCCTTAACTTACATATAAAAATTCCAACACCAATGAGTTGTAAAACTATGCTACAAATACTAAAATCTCACTTACCAGAATAATGTGAAAACACCGAATTAACGAGAAGCAGAAACACGATCCAAAAGGAAAAACAGAAACGAAAGGAAGAAGAGGAAAAAAGGAAGAATGGCATAGACAGAAACTAACGTCAGATGTTCTTGGGAGAGAGAAATAATATTTTTTTGAAATATTCTGATAACTCCCCACTAATTCACATTATAACCACCCACAACTCAGATTTCTAATAGAACTTATCATAAAATCGAGCAAAAATAAATACCCACGTTGGCATAGGGGTTCGAACACAGGACCTCTATCACATCAACTCCCCTGCCACTCGAACTAGCAGGCTCATTCTGATATGAAATTGCAGGCAATTTAAAATAAGCCCATTGAACAGAGATAGGGCTTAGATCCAAAAATAACAAAATTTGTCAAGGGTAAGACTTGAACCCAAGACCTCTCACACACACCCAGAACACTTAACCACTGAAGTAGATACACAGTTGTGTTAAATACTTACAATAAGAAAAATAAGAAGGTCAGGGCGTTACATGCTTGATTTGATACATAGTGATTTATGTGACATGCATAATACTCCTAAATTAGGTGGAAAGAAATATTTTGTTACTTTTATTAATGATTGTTCTAGATATTGTTATGTATATTTATTGCATTCAAAAGATGAAGCGCTTGATAAATTTAAAGTATATAAATCTGAAGTTGAACTTCAGTGTGAATCACTGGTGTAGCTGAAAGGAAAAATAGTCTTACTAAAATGGTAAATTCAATGTTATCATATTCAGGTTTTGGACAAGGTTTTTGGGGAGAAGCTATTCTAATAGCCTATCATATATTGAATAGAGTTCCTAATAAGGAAACTAAAATAACCCCCTATGAACAATTGAAGAAAAGGAAACCAAATCTTAATTATTTGAAGGTTTGGGGTTGTAGAGCTATTGCCGAAGTTCCAACACCTAAAAGTAAAAAGTTAGGTGAAAGAGGAATTGAATGCATATTTTTAGGATATGCACATAATAGCAAGGCATATAGGTTCATGGTAATTGAACCAAATGATTCAATTTCAATTAATACTGTTATTGAATCAAGAGATGCTATTTTTGATAAAAATAGATTTAATTCTTTTAAGACAATTACAGCCACAACAATTGATTCATTCTTCAAATGAGAATAAGATTCCATTGGAACAAATTGATAATAATGATGAATCTTGTCAAGAATTAAGAAAAAGTAAGAGGATTAAAAATGTCAAAGATTTTGGACCAGATTTCATTATGTTTCTTGTAGAAGGAAAAGGTGAAAGTATATGCAATAAGTTACCTTATTGTTATAATACGGAATCTGATCCTATTACATTTGAAGAGGCAATGAAATCTCAAGACTCTACTTTTTGGAAAGAAGAAATAAATGATGAGATAGATTCAATAATGGGAAATCAAACTTGGATCTTAGTTGATCTTCCACCGGGTTCCAAACCAATAGGTTGTAAATGGATATTCAAAAAGAAAATGAAGGTCGATGGAACCATTGATAAATTTAAAGCAAGGTTGGTAGCCAAAGGTTTTACACAAAAACAAGGTAGTGATTACCTTGATACCTAAGCTCTAGTAGCAAGAATTGCTACAATTAGACTCTTAATATCACTTACCTCTATATATAATTTTGTTGTTCACCAAATGGATGTAAAAACTGCATCTTTAAATGGTGAATTGGAAGAGGAAGTGTACATGAAACAACCAAAAGGATTTGTTGTTCCAGGATGATCGTGTCTGAGAGTTTTAATATTTATATAATGAATGATCGAGCCTAGAAACTAACTATCACCACAATTGAGGCAAGCGCACCTTTCGAACAGTAGTATAGCTTAGTGGCAAGACCGGAATGTCGAACCCACAGGAACCAAAATTACTAGTACTGACTTTCTTTTTATTATCTAGCCTAAAATAAAGGGGATTAGTATTTATCTAATTAATTACTAAGCTAAGGATGCCAAGACACAGAGAATGAATTGGGAAAATACTTTTGGGAAAATCAATTAATTAAGACAATACCCGAGGAAGAATCCACCTAGACTTCACTTGTTATTTAACTCTGAACCAGACGATTTATTCACTTGACTTGATTCGTAGGATTCCCTAATTTATATTAATACCTCTTTCGAGGCTACTAATGTCTAACCCTAGGTTGATTAATTGAAATCTCTTTCTAATTAAAACCCCTAGTGTTACATTAACTCGATTTATGGACTCCCATATTAGGTTTGACCCTAATCCGGCAGATTTTCGTCATCCTATCTCTAGGAGTGCGATCAACTCCGCTTAATTATGCTAGATCTACTCTTAAACAGGGAATTTTGCTCCTCCGAATAAGCACATCAATACTTGAATTAATATCCTGAAATAATTAAAGCAAGAATTAAGAACACATAATTAAGAACAAATCAAGTATTTATCAAACAGTTCAGAAAAAATAACAAGATCCGTCTTAGGTTTCATCCTCCTCAGGTATTTGAGGGTTTTAGTTCATGTTTATAAAAGAATACATCTCAGAAGAAATTAAATAACAAAACATAAAGAAAAACCCTAAAACCCCCTGAAGGAAATTGAAGGGAAAATCGTCAGTCTTCAGCGTGATTCCGGCTTCTGAGATGGATCAACTGGCTTTCTTCGAGTAATTCCCTATATTCAGCCTTCTCTGGCTTCACTCTCCATCAAAAGCCCTGACAGATGGCTTCTGTCAAACTCCCCCTTTAGGTTGCCCTCTAGGGTGTTTATATAGGCTTTCGGGATGCCTTACTTGGCCCACAAGTATCCTATTTCGAGTGGAATTAAAATGGGTCACGGCAGGGACACGCCCGTGTGAAACGCCCGTGTGAAACGCCCGTGTGAATCGAGCCCAGGCCCGTGTTCGAGTCTGCTAAAGTGGCACGGCCATGTGGTGAACTCCAGGCCGTGTTGATTCCTTACTTTGGCCTATTTTCTCCGTTTTTGGCCCGTTTCTCATTCTTTTCACCCTCCTATGCTCTCCTAAGTATAAAACATGAAATTAAAGGATTAGGAGCATAAAATTCCACAATTCAAGGGATAAATCATCCAAAAGTATGCCAAATGTGGGACTAAAATATGTATATATTACGGTTTATCACAGGACATGAGCATAAAGTATGTAAGCTTGTTAAATCTTTATATGGACTTAAACAAGCACCAAAACAATGGCACCAAAAGTTTGACAAGGTTGTTTTAGCTAATGGCTATAAAATAAATGAATCCGATAAGTGCATATATAAAAAATTTGAAAATGAAAAAGGTGTCATAATTTGCTTATATGTAGATGACATGCTCATTTTTGGCACGGATTTGGAACAAATAGAAAACACATAGAAATTCTTGTCAAACAAATTTGCTATGAAGGATATATGTGTAGCAAATGTTATTCTTTGGATTAAAATAACTTGAGATGAAAACACTATAGCTTTATCACAATCACATTATATTGAAAAGGTGCTTAAAAAGTTTGATAGTTTCAACTGTATACCAACATCTACACCCATGGATCCTCAAATAAAATTAGTATCTAATGTTGGTAGGAAAATTGATCAACTGAAATATGCAAGTCTAATTGGTTGTCTTATGTACATAATGACTTGTACAAGACCAAATATTGCATATGCTGTTGGGAAATTGAGTAGGTACACAAGTAATCCATGTAGTTTGCATTGGCAAGCTTTGAATAGAGTACTTAGGTACTTAAAGAAAACTATTAACTATGGATTGTGTTATAATGGCTATCCTCCAGTTTTAGAAGGGTATTCAGATGCTAGTTGGATTACAAGTTTGGAAGATCATGCATCTACTAGTGGATGGATATTCATTCTTGGTGGAGGAGCCATTTCTTGGGGTTCCAAGAAACAAACATGTATTACTGATTCCACCAAGATAGTGGAATTTATTGCATTAGCCGCTGCATCTAAAGAAGCAGAATGGTTAAGAAATTTGCTTTATGATGTACCTTTATGGCCTAAGCCAATTTCACCTATTTCTATCCGTTGTGATAGTGAGGCTACTCTAGCAAATGCATATAGCCAAGTATATAATGGAAAGTCTAGACACATTGGATTCAGACATAGCTATGTCCGACAATTAATCTCTGATGGAGTGATCACTATTAATTATGTGAGGTCAAGTGAAAATTTGGCGGATCCTTTGACAAAAAATCTTGCTAGAGATGCAGTAAAAAATACCTCAAAAGGGATGGGACTCAAGCCCATTAATTAAAGTCACCCATGATGGAAACTCGACTCAACACTTAGTATAACGTCAAGTCTTGAGTTCAATGAGACAAAGTACAATATTAGTATGTGACTGCTAGCACTATAAATAAATCCATCCTAAGATTGAAATGCTAGGTACTCGTAACGATAAGGGAAGGATGAGTAATGTACTCTTAATGGACCCATAACATAAATATGTTAGAGTGTTATAATTATGAAGCATACCGGTGGTGGAAAACTATTGAGCAAGGCATCCAACCAGAACAGGTGACTTAGACCTTTCTTAGTGCCTTCTAGAATAAGTATGTTGGGGCAAGATATATTGAGGCTCAGAGGCTTGATTTTATTGGGTTGACTCAGGACGAGAGATCCATGGCCGAGTATGGGCTCAATTCTTGAGATTAAGCAGGTATGCTCGAAGTTTGATTAAGAATGATTATTAAAAGAGTGTCCGTTTTTAGAACGGACTGAGATATGACATTAAGGTTCTTATAGCTTCACAGTGGAAATGAGTCTTCGAAACTCTGGTGGAGAAGGCTGATAAACCGTAATATATACATATTTTAATCCCATATTTAGCATACTTTTTGGATGATTTATCCCTTGACTTGTGGAATTTGATGCTCCTAATCCTTTAATTTCATGTTTTATACTTAGGAAAGCATAGGAGGATGAAAAGAACGAGAAACGGGCTAAAAATAGACCAAATGGGCCAAAGTAAGAAATCAACACGGCCTGAGCCCAAGCCACACGGCCGTGCTCCTTTAACAAGCTCGACCACGGCCTGGATTCGATTCACACAGGCGTGTTGCACGGGCATGTCCCTACCGTGACAAAGATGAATTTCACTCGGAATAGGGTACTTAGAGGCAAAGAAAGACATTCCAAAAGCCTATATAAACACCCTAAAGGCCAACCTTCAGGGGGCGTCCAGCTAGGCCAAGGAGCCAAGCCAGAGAGGTCAGAATTGTGGGATTTACTCGAGGAAAGCCAGTTGATTCATCTCAAGAAGCCGAAATCATACTCAAGACGGCGGATCTCTCCTTCAATTCCTTCAGGGGGTTTTAGGGTTTTCTTATGTTTTTTTTATCTTTTCTTCGAGATGTATTCTTTTATGATTACTGAACTAAACCCCCTCGGATACTGAGGGGATGAAACCTAAGACGGATCTTGTTATTGTTTTTGAACTATATGATAAATACTTGATTTGTTCTTAATTATGTGTTCTTAATTCTTGTTTTGATATTTCAGGATACTAATTCAAGTATTGATGTACTTAGGCAGAGGAGGAATAGACCCTGTCTAAGATTAGATCTAGCATAGTTAAGCGGAGTTGATCGCAACCCTAGAGATAGGATGACTAAAATCTACCGGATTAGGGTCAAACCTAATATGGGAGTCCATAGATCGAGTTAATGTAATCCTAGGGGTTTTAATTAGAAAGAGATTTCAATTAATCAACCTAGGGTTAGACGTTAGTAGCCTCGAGAGAGGTATTAATATAAATTAGGGAATCCTAAGGATCAGGTCAAGTGAATAAATCGTCTGGGTCAGAGTTAAATAACAAGTGAAGTCTAGGTGGATTCCTCCTTGGGTATTGTCTTAATCAATTGTTTTTTTCCCACAAGTATTTCCCCAATTCATTCTCTTCGTCTTAGCGTCTTTAGCTTATTAGTTAGTTAATTTTAGAATAAATAACAATTCCCTTAATTCTTAGGCTAAATAATAAGAAGAAAGTCAGTATTAGTACATTTGGTTCCTTTGGGTTCGACAATCCGGTCTTGCCACTAAGCTATACTACTGTTCGATAGGTGCACTTGCCTCAATCGTGGTGATAGTTAGTTTCTAGGCTAGATCATTCATTATATAAATATTAAGACTATCGATACCAACGATCAAGTTTTTGGCGCCGTTGCCGGGGAACTAAAATATTAAGAACGCTTAATTTTTATTACTTTAGCCATTTTTATTTTTGCAATTTACTTTTATTTTATTTTGTTTTTAACTTTGCTAATTTTTCTTATTTTATTTTGTTCCTAGCAGGTACCTCTAGTTTATGACTAGAAGGAACCCGACAGGACCCTTGATTTTTTATAGTGAAATAAAACATACCGCTCGCAGAAACCGAAGAGATGTCACTAAATAATTATCAGTGGCAAGACATAAGGACAATGCCTAATAAAGCCGCCAGTGTTTTCAACCTCGACGCAGTAACCATGCTATCAAATTAGGTAGAACTTTTAAATAAAAAAATTGATGGTTTGTATGGTTCTACGCAGGTACATCCGGTAATACAGTACGATACAAATGGAGGAAGAGTGAACAACAAAGAATATCTATTCTACAACCCTAGCACAGAGAACGAACAAGTCAACTATATGGGTAACTATTCTAGACCTCAAAATAATCTTTATAGTAACACTTATAATGCAGGTTGGAGGTACCATCCCAATTTCTCGTGGTGTGGTCAAGGTAATGAAAGACCGCAACTTTCTCCAGGTTTTCAACAACCACCTTACTAGCAGGAAAAGAAGTCGAACCTTGAGGAGATGCTAACAAAATTTATCGCGGTGTCAGAAACCCGTTTTCAAAACAACGAGACAATGCTCAAAAATCAGTAGGCATCAATTCAAGGGATCGAGAACCAGTTAGGTCAGCTAGCTAAGCTGATCTCAGAAAGACAACAAGGTATCTTGCCTAGCAACACCAAAACTAACCCAAGAGAGCAACCTCAAGAAATAACTGCTCATGATAGTGAAGGGTTAGATGAACCAAAATTGAAGCAAGAGAATGTGGTAGAGGAAGGTAAGGTTGAGGTAAGCCATGATAAACCAAAACCGGTAATAACAGAGTACCAACCTCGTGTGCCATGCCCCAATGCGATAAAGGAAGACCACACAGAGGAACAATTCGGTAAATTTCTTAAACTTCCTAAGAAATTACATATTAACTTGCCATTTCTTGAAGCTCTTTCGCAGATGCCAGATTCAAGGAAATTTTTAAAAGAGTTTTTGACAAACAAACAGAAGTTAGACGATACGTCGCATGTGGAGTTAAACGCAGTGTGCCCAGCAATTCTACGAAATAAACTGCCACGTGAGCTCACATTTCGTGTAAGTGACAAAATGATCACTCTTCAGGTTCTTGACACGGTTAGGACATCGAGTATTAAAGGTGGAACCAATCACTTCAAAGTTGGGGACCAGGAACTGTCAGATACAACCGACCCTCGAATAGCCGCTTCAGAGCTTAATACAAATGGTGCGACTCCTTTTACGGTACTTAAGGTCTTTCCATACGGAACGGTCGAGGTAACTCATTCTAATTTCGGCATTTTTAAGGTAAATATTACCCGACTCAAACCATATGTTGATAGAATTGATAGTAAGAAAAAGGAGTTTCGACTCCGTGAACCACCATGGCCATACGAATAACAGGTAAGTCTAGCTCAAGACTTTAAACGAGCGCTTCTCGGGAGGCAACCCGAGCACTAACCCCATTAATTTTCATATTTTCGATTTTTAGCACCTAACTAAAAACTAATCAAATTTTTAGGCACAGGTTTCCCTACCCACACGGCCTTGCACACGGGTGTGACCGTGGCCGTGTGGAAACAGGACAAAACTTTTCCCAAAAACACGGGCTGCGATAAAACACCATGGCCGTGTGATGCGGCCGTGGTCGACACTGACTAAAGAATACGGGTGTGTGATCCTCTACACACCCGTGGGACCTTTGAGTCCATTTATTTTTTCTTTTTCTCTTATTTTCATTTTTAATTTCTTTTCTTTTATCTTTCTCGTCTTTAATTTATATTATTATATTTTCATTTCTTTAATTTAGGTTCAAGGGGCTGTTAACGAACGACCACACCACCACCGGAGTATCCTCCCCACCTTCACCTCTCTCAAACTTTACCGTTTCTTTTTATTGACTCTATCCAAAATTCAGGAAGTTTCACTTCTCTCCCTATCTTATGATTTTATTACTATATTGCTATTATCTATCTTTGTACATTGAGGACAATGTACATCTTAAGTGTGGGGGGGTTAACTATAGTATTATTTGAAAATCCCTGAATTATGTCTTAATCTTAAGTAATTTTCTCATATTACTGTTAGAATGAAATTTCTTTTGATTTATGATTTTCATTGATATGTTTTGGATTAAGTCATAGCTAATTATGCAGTGATGATTTAAACTTAAGGAGACTAGAGAATCAAGCATGATAAGTCTATTTTTCAGAATTAAAAATTTGTTAGGTTGTCTACCTGAATTTAAGTATTACCTTGAAGTTTGAAATTTACAAAGTTGACATCAAAAGCCCATAATTTTTGTGAGATCTTGAGCCTTTTAGAGCATACATTCCTTTTCGTGCTCACTTTTTTTATTATGAGTGTGTCAACATTGATTTGTTATTCTAGAACTTGCTTCGATTATACATATTGAGACCACACCTTTGATTTGATATACAGAGATGATAAAGGCACTTAGGTTTTAACCCACTTACTCCATAAAAAGCCTACCTTCACAATTAACCCCTAGTGAACCCCTTTGATCTTAACAAACCATTTATTGACTCACCCACTAATATTAACCCAAAACCCATCTTGTATTTGTTATCACCACTTCTCTTGACTAACCCTTTTTGTCGAGATTTGGTTTGAGAAGTTGCCTAACTATGTTTTCTATTTCAGTTGTTAAATTCTCTATTATTATTGTATGATTTGTTCTTAAAAAAAATCGAAGTATATTCATTATTAGTTCTATGATTAAGTGAGCTTATACGTTTAAATTCTACATCTTGAAATAGAAGTTCGTAATTATTAGTAATGAAGTTTTAATTGATGTAATTATTCAGGATTAGTTCATTTTTCTAGTTAGGTAAATTGTCAATTCAATCTCGATTCTAACCCTCTAATTCAGCCTTTATCCACACCTTTAACCCGAGCCCCGTAACAACCCTTTCAAAAACCTTTTGATTTGTGTATCATCTTATATTATAGTGGTGGAGATTTGATTTTCATGCAAGCCTATGGGATTAACTTTTCATGTTTGACTTTTGAGTGCTTAATTTTTGAACCTTAAACACTTCGAGTGATTTGAGTGAATCTTTAGTGAGGATGTCAATTTTTTTCGATTTTGAATCAGAGGTAATTATTTAGGTAAAGGGGAAACACCTATTTTTCGTACTATAAAAACTATGACTTTGATTGTTTGAATCTTTAGGAACCTTTCGGTTAAATTATCAATGTATGAATTACATATGAATTATGATGAAACATTGTTGATGAAGGTTATGAATTAAGGAAGTTCGTTTTAATTGTGAGTTGAGAATTTTACTTGAGGACAAGCAAATGCTTAAGTGTGGGGGTATTTGATAAATCGTAATATATACATATTTTAATCCCACATTTAGCATACTTTTGGGATGATTTATCCCTTTACTTGTGGAATTTGATGCTCCTAATCCTTTAATTTCATGTTTTATACTTAGGAAAGCATAGGAGGATGAAAAGAACAAAAAACGGGCTAAAAACGGACCAAATGGGCCAAAGTAAGAAATCAACACGGCCCGAGCCCAAGCCACACGAATGTGCTCCTTTAGCAGGCTCGACCATGGCCTAGATTCGATTCACACGGGCGTGTTGCACGGGCGTGTTGCACGAGCGTGTCCCTGCCGTGACAAAGAAGAATTTCACTCGGAATAGGGTACTTAGAGGCAAAGAAAGACATTCCAAAAGCCTATATAAACACCCTAAAGGCCAACCTTCAGGGGGCGTCCAGCTAGGCCAAGGAGCCAAGCCAGAGAGGAAAGAATTGTGGGATTTACTCGAAGAAAGCCAGTTGATTCATCTCAAGAAGCCGAAATCATACTCAAGACGGCGGATCTCTCCTTCAATTCCTTCAGGGGGTTTTAGGGTTTTCTTATGTTTTGTTTTATCTTTTCTTCTTAGATGTATTCTTTTATGATTATGAACTAAACCCCTCAGATACCTGAGAGGGATGAAACCTAAGACGGATCTTGTTATTGTTTTTTGAACTATATGATAAATACTTGATCTATTCTTAATTATGTGTTCTTAATTCTTGTTTTGATATTTTAGGATATTGATTCAAGTATTGATGTGCTTAGGCAGAGGAGGAATAGACCCTGTCTAAGAGTAGATCTAGCATAGTTAAGCGGAGTTGATCGCAACCCTAGAGATAGGATGACGAAAATCTGCCAGATTAGGGTCAAACCTAATATGGGAGTCCATAGATCGAGTTAATGCAATCCTAGGGGTTTTAATTAGAAAAAGATTTCAATTAATCAACCTAGGGTTAGACGTTAGTAGCCTCGAGAGAGGTATTAATATAAATTAGGGAATCCTACGGATCAGGTCAAGTGAATAAATCATCTGGTTCAGAGTTAAATAACAAGTGAAGTTTAGGTGGATTCCTCCTTGGGTATTGTCTTAATCAATTGGTTTTTCCCACAAGTATTTCCCCAATTCATTCTCTTCGTCTTAGCGTCTTTAGCTTAGTAGTTAGTTAATTTTAGAATAAATAACAATTCCCTTAATTCTTAGGCTAAATAATAAGAAGAAAGTCAGTATTAGTACTTTTGGTTCTTTTGGGTTCGACAATCCGGTCTTGCCACTAAGCTATACTACTGTTCGATAGGTGCACTTGCCTCAATCGTGGTGATAGTTAGTTTCTAGGCTAGATCATTCATTATATAAATATTAAGACTATCGATACCAACGATCAAAGGCGAAAATCACGAAAGAGATTAACTGCATGGAGCGCGAAAAGAGGGATTATGAGAGGGGCCAAAATAAGTTTAAGAGGGATTTGAGTCCTTCTAGTTTTGCTCAATGGCCTAAGAAATGGGCCAGGTTTGATGGGCCTTTGCAGGTTGAGGCACCGGTTATTTCTGCTGGGATTCAGTTATGTGGAGATGTGGTAGGCGCCATCCGGATGAGTGTTAGAGGAGGTTGAGAGATTATCTTCGATGCGGGTCTATGAAACATAGCATTATGAACTGTCCACTTCGGGTCGATCAGGTGCAAGCTCTAGTTCCAGGTTTGGTTTAGCCTCATAGGACAGATCAACAGCCACCTAGGTACCGTAGTCAGGCTAGAGGTGGTAATGGTATGGGTCGAAGGCAAAGAGCATCGGACAGAGGTGCTAATCAGATCGAGACGAGACAGCCTGCATTAGTATATGCGGCAAGGTGCCATGAGGATAGAGACACCGTTGATACGATAGCTGCTACATTTTTCATTCATTATGTTCCTTATTTTGCATTGATAGATATTGGTTCGACCCACTCATATATAGCTAGTACTGTTTTTGTTAATCTAAGAATTCTTGTTGAGAGTACTTCTAGTGAGATTTCTTTGATTAGTCCATCGGGTTAGTCAGTATGGGTTAATAAAGTTTATAGGAGGTGTCTGCTTGAGATACAAGGTGTTGTGTTTTTGGCTAATTTGATAGAGTTACCCTTCGGTGAGTTTGATCTGATTCTAGGTGTGGACTAGCTCGTGGAGCATCGAGTCAGTTTGGATTGTGCTGCAAAAAGAGTAACTCTGATGTCCAAGGATGATATAGATATTGTTATGGTTCGTGAGCATCGAGATTACCTCTTCAATGTAATCTCCGCTCTGGTAGCCGAAAAGTTAGTCTGAAAAGGGTGTGAGGCATTTCTGGCATATTTGCATGACATGAGTTCTGTAGAATCTTCTATTGAGGATATTCAGACAGTTAGAGAATTTTTGGATGTCTTTCTCTAGAAATTTTTGGGGTTACCACCGGATAGGGAGGTTGAGTTCGATATTGAGGTTTTGCTTAGAACAACTCCGGTGTCCATTGCTCCCTACCGCATGGCACCGAAAGAGCTTATGGAATTGAAAGTGCAGCTGCAGGAACTTCTCGATCGATGGTTCATTAGGCCTAGTGTGTCTCCATGGGGAGCACCTGTTCTTTTTGTGAAAAAAATGGTACTATAAGGATGTGTGTGGATTACCGCTAGTTGAATAAATTGACGGTAAAGAATAAGTACCGACTTCTGAGGAGAAAAGACTTGTTCGATCAGTTTCATGGGGCATCAGTGTTCTCAAAAATTGATCTTTGCTCTAGGTATCATCAGTTAAAGGTTAAAGAGGTTGATGTGCATATTTAGGTCTCGTTATGGGCATTACAAGTTCCTTGTCATGCTATTCGTTTGACTAGTGCTCCGGTTGTGTTCATGGATCTCATGAATCGGGTCTTTCAGTCGTATTTGGATCAGTTTGTCGTTGTTTATATTGACGACATTTTGGTGTACTCTAAGAATGAGGTTGAGCATGATGAACATCTTAGAGTGGTTCTGCAAATACTCCGTGAGAAAAAGCTTTACGCTAAGTTGAGAAAGTGTGAGTTCTGGTTAAGTGAGGTCACTTTTCTAGGACATGTGATTTTTCCTGAGGGTTTTAGTGTTGACTTTAAAAAGATTGAGGCTATTCTTGAGTGGGAACAACCTAGGAATGTGTTTAAGATCTGAAGTTTTCTCGGTTTAGCAAGTTATTATCGGAGATTCTTGGAGGGGTTCTCACTTATCGCAACTCTTTTGACTAAGTTGTTGCGTAAAATGCACCTTTTGTGTGGACTAATGAGCAACAATCAAGCTTTGAGAAGCTCAAATCCATTTTAACTCAGGCCCCCGTCCTGATATAGCTTAAATCTGGTAAAGAGTCTGTTGTGTACAGAGATGCTTCTCACACCAGTTTGGGTTGTGTTCTAATGCAAGATACTAAGATAGTGGCTTATGTATCCCGACAGCTTTAGTCACACGAAGGCAACTATCCTACACACGATCTTGAGTTAGTTTCGGTTGTCTTCGCATTGAAAATTTGAATGCACTATCTGTATGGTGAGAGGTGTATCATCTACCCCGGTCCCAAAATCCTCAAGTACTTCCTTACCTAGAAGGAATTGAATCTTAGGCAACGTAGATAGATTGAGTTGCTTAAGGATTACGACTATGTAATAGAGCATCATCATGGTAAGACCAATGTTGTGACCGATGCTTTTAGTCGTAGATCGATGTATGATTTGAGGTCGATGTTTACTTGCCTAAGTCTGTTTGCTGATGGTAGTTTTTTAGCCGAGTTGCAAGTTAAGCCGACCTGGATTGATCAAATTTGGGATAAGCAGTTGGTAGATGATTCTCTAGTTCTTCGGTTTCAGCAGGTTGAAGAGGGTAGGACTTCTGATTTTAGGCTGAATATTGAGGGGGTTCTGTGTTTCAGAGGTCGGGTTTGTGTGCCTAATGATGTGGAGTTGAGGCAGTTTATATTACGGAAAGTGCATAGTAGCTACATCTTAGTGGAAATAAGATGTATCGAGATTTCTGAGAATTGTACTGGTGGCCCAACTTGAAATGATAGGTAACATATTTTGTTTCTCATTGTCTACAGTGCCAGCAAGTTAAGGCTGAGCACCAACTGCCTTCAAGTTTGCTTCAACCCTCTAATATTCCTCAAATGATTTTGTTTGGGTCATCGTGGATCGGTTGACCAAGTATTCTCATTTTCTTCCGGTTAGGATCGATTATTCTCCGCAGAAATTGGCTATGTTGTAAATTTCCAAGATTGTTAGACTTCATAGAGTACCGGTCTCGATTATCTCTGATAGAGACCCTCGATTTGCATCTCGATTTTGGAAGAAATTGAATGGGGATTTGGGTACTCGGTTGGACTTTAGTATTGCATTCCATCCGCAGACTGATGGGCAATTTGAGAGAGTGATTCAGAATCTGCAGGATATGCTACATAGTTGTGTCATCGACTTCCGTGGTAGTTAGGAGGAGTTTCTGCCACTGGCTGAATTCGCGTGTAATAACAGCTTTTAGTCTGGTGCTCAAATGGCACCTTACAAGGCTTAATATGGTCGTAAGTGTCGCACCCCTTTGTGTTGGACTGAGTTGGGTGAGAGGTGGATTATGGGTCTTGATTTAGTTTTTGAGACTGAGGACAAGGTTAGATTGATACAAGATTGACTTAAGGCAGCTTCTAACAGACAGAAGTCTTATGCGGATTTAAAGATGAAAGATATTAAACTTGCAGTGGGAGATCAAGTTTTTTCTTAAGGTATCTCCGTGGAAAAAGGTCATCCGATTTGGACGTAAGGGTAAGTTGAGCCCTAGGTTCATTGGATCTTATCAGAGTCTGAAACAAGTTGGGTCAATTATCTATCAGTTAGAGTTATGATGGTCTCGAAACTAACTAATAATTCGAAAAAGGCAAGCGCACCTATCGAACAGTAGTATAGATATGGTGAGTCCGGAATATAGTATCCACAAGGACTAAAAGTACTAGTAATAACTATATTTTTATTATTTAGCCTAATAATTAAGGGGATTTATTTTAATCTAAAATTTAACTAACTAATTTACTATGAACGCGACAGAGAGTGAAGAAAGTAATCGAATAAACCAATGAATAAAGACAATACCCAAGGAAGAATCCACCTAGACTTCACTTATTATTCTGACTCTGAATTAAACGATTTATTCACCTGCCTTGATCCGTAGAAATCCCTAAATTATGTTAATATCTCTTTCGAGACTAAAAATAACTGACGCTAGTTTGATTAATTGAAATCTCTTTCTAATTAAAAACCCCTATCGTCGTATTAACTCGATCTATGGATTCCCTTATTAGATTTTACTCTAATCCGGCAGATTTATGTCGTCCTATTTCTAGGGTTGCAATCAACTCCGCTTAATTATGCTAGATCTGCTCTTAAACAGGGACTTTTGCTCCACTGAATAAGCACATCAAACTTGAATTAATATCCTGAAAATATTAAAGCAATGGTTTAGAACACATAATTAAGAACAAGAACAAGTATTTATCATGTAATTCAGATAATTGAATAATAAGATTCATCGTAGGTTTCATCCTCCCTAGGTATTTAGGGAGTTTAGTTCATAACGTAAAAGGAAAACATCTTAGAATCAAGAAAACAACAAGACATAAAAAACCCAAAAACTTCTAAGGAACTTGATGGAGATCTTCAATCTTGGAGTGGATCTGCTTCCGAGATGATTCCGACGGCTTCCTTCGAGTAATTTCTTCGTTCTACTCTGTGTGCCCCTTAGGTCTTCTTCTGGTGTGTATTTATAGACTTTAGAATGCCCAAAAACCCTAAAAATTGGCTTTTTTCGCGTGAAAATGAAGCAGGGTGCGATTGGGACACGGGCATGTGATCAACCCGTCTGAGAAGGCCCAGGCCGCGTGCAAGTTTGCATGGCTCTCGATTGACACGGTCTGGCACACAGGCATGTGTCCAGCCCGTGTGGTTCACATGGGCATGTGCTCAGCGCGTGTGGTACGGGCTTGGCCGTGTGGATCCTTAAGATGGCCTGTTTTATCTGATTTTGGCCCGTTTTCCGCTCCTTTCGCTTCCCTATGCTCTCCTAAGTATAGAAACATGAATTTAAAGGATTGGGAGCATCGAATCAACAAAATTGTATAATAAAACATCCAAAAATACGCTAAGCATGGGATTAAAATATGTTACTTTTATGGTTTATCAAATATCCCCACACTTAAGCGTTTGCTTGTCCTGAAGCAAAATCCTCAAATCACAATTAAAGTTAAATTTCCTCAATTCATAATTCCCATCAATAATATCTTATCATAATTCACAAATAATCACACATTGATAATTTAACTAAAAGAGCACTAAAGATTCAAACAATCAAAGTCACACATTTTTATAGCATGAAAACATAGGTGTTTCCCCTTATCTAAATAATTACCTTTAATTCAAAATTGACAAGATTCGACATCCTCACTAAAGATTCACTCAAATCACTCAAAGTGTTTAAGGTTCAAAAATTAAGCACTCAAAAGTCAAACATGAAAAGTTATTACCATAGGCTTGCATGAAAATCAAATCTCCACCACTATAAAATGAGATGATACACAAATCAAAAGGTCTTAAAAAGGGTTGTAATGGGGCTTGGGTTAAAGGTGTGGACAAAGGCTGAAAAAGAAGGTTAGAATCGAGATTGAATTGATAAATTACCTACTAGAAAAATGAACTAAAACTGAAAAATTACATCAATCGAAATTAAAGAAAATCATGAGCTTCTTCTAAAATTAATTACTTAAGCTCAAACTTGAAGGACTAGTAATAATCAACATAAATAAATATATATTTCCACTTTTTTTTTTTAACAATAAGAAAGAACTTAATAACTAAAACAAAAGAACATAGTTAGGCAACTAACCAAATCAAATCTCGACAAAAAGGGAGTCAATAAAATAGGAATAATGAATCAAAAATAAAATTTGGGTTAATATTAATGGGTGAGTCAAGAAATGGTTTATTAGCCTCAAAGGGGTTCACTAGGGGTTAATTATGAAGGTAGGCTTTTAATGGAATAAGTGGGTTAAAACCTAGGTGCCTTTATCATCTCAGTATATCAAATCAAAGGTGTGGTCTCAACATGTATAATCGAAGCAAGTTCTAGAATAACAAATCAATATTGACACACCCATAACCAATAATAAAGTGAGCAAGAAAAGTGTATGCTCTAAAAGGCTCAAAATCTCACAAAAATTATGGTTTTTGATGTCAATCTTGCAAATTTCAAACTTTAAGGTAGTATTTAAATTTAAGGAATACAACCTAACAAATTTTAATTCTGAAAATAGACTTATCATGCTTGATTCTCTAATGTCTTAAAGTTTAAAAAATCAATGCACAATTTCCTATGACTTAATCCAAAATATATCAATAAAAATCATAAATCAATAGAAATTTATTCTAATAGTAATATGAGAAAATTACTAAAGAACAAGACATAATTCAGGGATTTTCTAATAATGATATAATTAACTTCCCCACACTTAAGATTTACATTGTCCTCAATGCACCAAAATAGATAATAACAATATAATAAGAATATCATAAGAGAGGGAGAGAAGTGAAACTTCCAGAATTTTGGATGAAATCCATGGAATAGTGAACGTGGAATTGTGGATATAGCAAAGTGAAGTGCATGATTCTGAGCAACTATTAAGAAAATAAACACAACTGTGGAAGAAGATTAAGGGATTACTCGATTAGGAATAATCATAAAAACTAAAATATAGTTCAAAATATAAAAGATAAGTATTTGAAAATATGATAAAAAAACATAAAGAAAAATAGACTAAAAAATAAAAAGAAAAAGAAAACTAAAAATAAAGATAAAGACAAAAAGAAAATAAATGGACTCAAAGGTCCTCATCGTCAGACGCGTCGCGAGTCGGTGGTGCCAAAGATGAAATATGGAGATGGTTGCAGATCTGCTGCAATGTGGCCTTGAGACTGTCGAACCGCTGAAAGCACTGCTGCTCGAAGCGTGTGAGACGCTCGGATATGTCTGTCAAAGTAGGAGCAGAAGAAGGAGGTTAGTGACTCGGAGGTGGAGGGTAAGGTGGATCCTCGTGAGGGAGAGGAACATCCTCAGTGATGTCCTCGAGATTTTCCTGATCATCAAGACGAGACAATCGGTATTGGGGAGGATCAAATCCACGACGCCGCTCGATCATCCTCATGTGTAGCATGCTCGAGATGCCCTGAAGGGACATCTGGCCAACAAGCGTGAGTGTGGAGGACTGCACTGGTGTGTTGAGGAGACCGAAGTGTCGAGTGAGGCGAGTCACGTAAGGGCCTAAGCAGATGGGGCCCTTCCTGTTGCGGTCAGTCTGATGGCCGAAGGATAAAGCAATGAAGTACGCCAAGTCAATAATATGGTCGTGGGCCATGCTCTATAAGTAGTATGCATCGTGTGTGCTCACGACTCCGGTGCTCTCTCTCCGTGCTGTCAAAGTATGAGCTAAAAAGGCGTGAATATACCTTAGAGCTGGAGAGAGAGAAGTCGCCTTCGAGCGACTAGCGTCATAGTTTGTCAGGCCGCCCGTGAGGTCAGTCCAACAACACGAGGGTGAGTAATGAATATGGCGATAGAGCTGAAGAAAGTCCTCGGCGCTCATGAACTCCTCTGTATAAAGTCCCAAAGCCGCACCGAAATCTGGGACGCTCATGTGGCGCACCAAACCGCCAAGGCAAAAAATGATGGTGCCTGGCTCGTCATGGACTGACATGATGCTCTGAAGGTGAAATGTCGAGCAAAACTCTAAGGTAAGTGATCGTGTCCAAACTAACTATGACGACGAATAAGGCAAGCGCACCTATCGTTCGGTAGTATAGCTATGGCAAGACCGGAAATATCGTATCCTCAAGGACCAAGAGTACTAGTAGTTACTATCTTTTTATTATCTAGCCTAAGTATTAAGAGAATCGATGTTTAATTAACTAATTACTAAACTAAGGATGCTAAGACACAGAGAGTGAATTGGGAAAATACTTTTGGGAAAACCAGTTGATTAAGACAATACCCGAAGAAGAATCCACATAGACTTCACTTATTACTTAACTTTGAACCAGACGATTTATTCACTTGACTTGATCTGTAGGATTCCCTAATTTATATTATTATCCCTTTCGAGCTAATAACGTCTAACCCTAGGTTGATTAATTGAAATCTCTTTCTAATTAAAACCCCTAGTGTTGCATTAACTCGATCTGTGGACTCCCATATTAGGTTTAACCCTAATCCGGCAGATTTTTGTCATCATATCTCTAGGGTTGCGATCAACTCCGCTTAACTATGCTAGATCTACTCTTAAACAAGGACTTTTGCTCCACTGCCTAAGCACATCAAGACTTGAATCAATATCCTGAAATATTAAAATAAGAATTAAGAACACATAATTAAGAACAAATCAAGTATTTATCATACAGTTCAGAAAACAATAACAAGATCCGTCTTAGGTTTCATCCCCCTCAGGTATTTGAGGGGTTTAGTTCATGTTTAATAAAGAATACATCTCAGAAGAAAGTAAATAACAAAACATAAGAAAAAACCCTAAAACTCCCTGAAGGAAATTGAAGGGAAGATCTTCCGTCTTGAGTGTGATTTCGGCTTCTGGGATGAATCAACTGGCTGTCTTCGAGTAATTTCCTGTGTTCAGCCCTCTCTGGCTTCGCCCTTCGTCAAAAGCCCTGACAGAAGGCTTCTGTCGACCCCCTCTTTAGGTTGCCCTCTAGGGTGTTTATATAGGCTTTTGAGATGCCTTACTTGGCCCACAAGTATCCTAATTCGAATGAAACTCATTTTGGCCACGGCAGGGACACGCCCGTGTGAATCGAGCCCAAGGCTGTGTTCGAGTCTGCTAAAGTGGCACGGCCGTGTGGTGAACTCCAGGCCGTGTTGATTTCCTACTTTGGCCCATTTTCTCCGTTTTCGGCCCGTGTCTCATTTTTTTCATCCTCTGATGCTCTCCTAAGTATAAAACATGAAATTAAAGGATTAGGAGCATCAAATTCCACAATTAAAGGGATTAAATCATCCAAAAGTATGCTAAATGTGGGATTAAAATATGTATATATTACGGTTTATCAAATACCCCCACACTTAAGCATTTGCTTGTCCTCAAGCAAAATTCTCAACTCATAATTAAAATCGAATTTTTTCAATTCATAACCTTCATCAATAATGTTTCATCATAATTCATAGGTAATTCATACATTGATAATTTAACTAGAAGGTTCCTAAAGATTCAAACAATCAAATTCATAGTTTTTATAGTACAAAAAATAGGTGTTTCCCCTTACCTAAATAATCACCTTTAATTCAAAATCAACAAGAATTGACATTCTCACTAAGGGTTCACTCAAATCACTCAAGGTGTTTAAGGTTCAAAAATAAGCACTCAAGAGTCAAACATGAAAAGTTAATCCCATAGGCTTGCATGAAAATCAAATCTCCACCACTGTAAAATGATATGATACACAAATCAAAAGGTCTTTAAAAGGGTTGTAACGGGGCTTGGGTTAAAGGTGTGGATAAAGGCTGAATTAGAGGGTTAAAAATCGAGATTGAATTGACAAATTACCTAACTAGAAAAATAAACTAAAACTTGAGTAATTACATCAATTGAAACTTATCAATAATATCGAGCTTGTTTTCAAAATAAGAGATTCTCCACTTAAGCTCAGATAACAGGGAACTAATAGTAACATATATTTCAATTTTTTTTTTATTTAGGAATAAGTACATCCAAATAATAATAAAGAACTTTTAACAACTGAAATAGAGAACATAGTTAGGCAACTACTCAAATCAAATCTCGACAAAAAGGGTTAAAACAAGAAGGAAAAATTCTCAATGAATCAAAAAGAATGGGTCTTGGGTTAATATTAATGGGTGAGTCAATAAACGGTTTATTAGTCTCAAAGGGGTTCACTAGGAGTTAATTATGAAGGTAGGCTTTTTATGGAGTAAGTGGGTTAGATCCTAGGTGCCTTTATCATCTCTGTATATCAAATCAAAAGTGTGGTCTCGACATGTATGATCGAAGCAAGTTCTAGAATAACAAATCAATGTTGACACGCTCATAATTAATAAAGTGAGCAAGAAAAGAATATGCTCTAAAAGGCTCAAAATCTCACAAAAATTATGGTTTTTGATGTCAACCTTGTAAATTTCAAACTTCAAAGTAATATTTAAATTTAGGAAAACAACCTAGACATTTTAATTACGAAAAATAGACTTATCATGCTTGATTCTCTAATATCTTAAAGTTTAAATCATCAATGCACAATCAACTATGACTTAATCCAAAACATATCAATGGAAATCATAAATCAAAAGAAATTTCATTCTAACAGTGTAACACCCCAAATCCGGCCTAAACGTTACGACCAGATCTGGTATGTTACAGGGTGAAGAAAAAAAAACTAATTCTTTATGGATTTAGGAAAATACCGTAAGTTTGAAAAACCTTTCGTTTGAGGTGAAGTCTTGAAAATAGTGGTATGTAGATTAAGAAAAATCCCTAATTTATGATAGTCGAACATTCGTTATACTTGTTGGCACTTTAAGGAAAAATGATTATTTTATGTTGCTCGTATTTTGAAAACTCCATTTCCACTTTAATGATTAAATTGTCATAGCATCGAATTTGAAATAAACAAATAAGAACAAAAACCAAAGATTAACTTAGAAAGGCCTTATTACATAACAAAAATCCCCAATTTAAAAAAAATAAATAAAGTAAAGCAGTAATCAAGTTTACGAAAAAAAACTTTATGGCCTCCACGAGTCCGCCTCGGCTCCCACATCCACGATCTACGATTACGAAGGTTAAGCCTTCGGGTGAGTCACCGAGACTCAGTGTGTAAATCCCCTATAACACATAAACGGCTCGAGGTCCACAATCGCATATTGGCCTTTGGCCCACTCAAGATGACATAGAAATTAATGAATGCATCATGTCCCAGCCCAGCCTAATTTTTCCATCCTCTACACACCAACCCGTACCAGTCTATCACACCATGGGGATTTCTACAATCAACTCTCCATCCGCTACACGCCTCATACGTGGCTTAGCCACCGATCACTATGTGACCAAAGATAATATAACATGGCTTAGCCACCGATCACTATGTGACCAAAATAATATAACGTGGCTTAGCCACCGATCACCATGTGACCAAAATAATATAACGTGGCTTAGCCACCGATCACCATGTGACCAAATAATCAGGCACTTCCCCTTCATATCATATCCATATCCCATGCGTAACACACATGTCATAATGAATGCAACATGCTATCAACACAGTAAAATATTACCACATACATCCTTACACACAAGGAAAACGATATAGTCACGTACCTTGCATCCCTAGCCTTACCCACAAGGGTATTACGACTGTCTACACAGCCTTTTTCGGCTTTTCAGCTCATACAATTAATATTACAGTTAAAATAATGTGTACGAGGTTTTACACACCTGATATCACGCAAAATAATACTCTCTACGTCGACACTATCGATAGAAGAAATGACTGCTATCTGCCTACTACTGCTTCGAAGCGGTCCACAACCCGGTGGCCAATCTCAAAGCAACAGCAGACCGCCGCGCTTCTTGAACTTAGGGGCTGGGACTACGGGTCCAACCCCTTCCTTTGCTTGGCTAGCGTTTGAGTCCATGAAAAATATCTTGGTCAATAGACCGGATTAAAGCATTGAACAGAACCAAATAAGAATATATGCTCAAAACGTAAAGATCCCTTACCTAGATCGACAAATCCCAGAGATTATAAGACTTGGAATAAGGCACCGATTGAATACCTAATTCGACTAAAACCGAACGTCCCTTAACACCCTCCAATCACAGATCAAATGCCGAAAGAACGCGAATACAAAGCCCCTCCTTCAATCGGTCAAGAATCATAAGACAAGATTAATACCTACGGTATCCAAAATGAGAGAAAAGAGAATTGAAACGAAAAGGGAATACCTACCACGATCAAAGAGAATCCGATTGACAAAGTTGTGAAACAGAGTGACGGCACTCCTCTAAACAAAGAACGAAAGATGAAGGTGAGCACTCAAGGAAGATTCAGCCAAGAAGAAATATAGAAAGAATAAGAACAATGGATGCTTCGGCTTTGGAAAAAACCTATGAGAAGGTGAGGGATATGTTTCGGCAAATGAAGAACAAGAAGAGAGGCTTAAGAGATTTGGCTAAAGCAAGATGAAATCAAAGAGATGAATGGGAGTAATAGAGGATTCGGTCAAGAAGAAGAAAAGAAGAATGAGGTTTCGGCTTTAGGTAACACAAATGAGAAGAAAGAAATGAGAAGTAGAGAGGATGATAGGAGTTTCGGCTAAACAAAGAAAAGGTTCCGAAGTTGTCAAAAAGAAGAACACCAAATGCCGAAAGGGAAAAGAGCTCTCAAACTCGGCTACTAGACACCTCCAAAATAATTTGACACCTACAACCCAAAACCGAAAATTCACCTTTGAGAACTAAAATGCCTATGACCATAATTGCAATTCGGCACACCCTAAACAAGCTAGAACCGATTCCTACACTCCCCCCCAAGCATTCAAAATTCGGCCACTACCTTCACCACATGCTAATCCCTTACTTTTCTCCTTAAATCACTCCTGATCACTCATTCAAAATAGTTTGAATGATTCAAACTCCTCTTTCTTCTCTAAGCCACATATTTGAATTATTTGACTCAATCAACTCTCCCCTCTAGAAGTATCCTAGCCGAACTCTACCTCTGCTCCCCTTGACGCCAAAAAGAATTCTAAAATGAGCACCATGTGACTTGAACCTGCCCCCTCTCTACTCCCTTGTGGCGTCACCTACCTGAACCTTAAGTGGCGCCTCCTAGCCTCTTTCCCACTGAATTTCTTGTGTCTTCAAACACAAGTAATATCCCTTAAGTCCTATCCCAGCTAGCTCTCCACTAAAGTGCCCAAATAGAGAATTTTGGCCAAGGCTTCGGCTTAACCCCGAGCCTTTCCTAGACCCCTAAAAACCCTAAACTAACACATTAAGCATAGCATACACAAAGGAGTACATCAAACACAAAGCCCCCCAATTCATGATGTTACAAACAGTGATATGAGAAAATTACTTAAGAATAAGACATAATTTAGGGATTTTCAAATAATACTATAGTTAACCCCCCCACACTTAAGATGTACATTGTCCTTAATGTACAGAGATAGATAATAGCAATATAGTAATAAAATCATAAGATAGGGAGAGAAGTGAAACTTCCTGAATTTTGGATGGATTAATGAAAAGAAACGGTAAAGTTGGAGATAAGTGAAGGTGGGGAGGATACTCCGGTGGTGGCGTGGTCATTAGTTAACAGCCCCTTGAACCTAAATTAAAGAAATCAAAATATAATAATATAAATTAAAGATGAGAAAGATAAAATAAAAGAAATTAAAAATGAAAATAAGAGAAAAATAAAAAAATAAACGGACTTAAAAGTCCCACGGGTGTGTCGCACGCCCGTGTAGATTTCTCAGTTTCTACCACGGCCGAATCGTACGGCCGTGGCGCTTTATCGCAGCCCATGTTTTGGGATAAGTTTTGTCCTATTTCCACACGGCCACGGCCACGCCCGTGTGCAAGGCCGTGTGAGTAGGGAAACCTGCGCCTAAAAATTTGGTTAGTTTTTTTAGTTAGATGCTAAAATTCAAAAATATGGATGTTAGTGGTTTTAGTGCTCGGGTTGCCTCCCGAGAAGCGCTCGTTTAAAGTCTTGAGCTAGACTTACCTGTCATTCGCATAACCATGGTGGGTTGAAGAGTCGAAACTCCTTTTTCTTATTATCAATTCTATCAACATATGGTTTGAGTCGGGTAATATTTACCTTAAAAGTGCCGAAATTAGAATGAGTTACCTCGACCGTTCCGTATGGAAAGACCTTAAATACCGTAAAAGGAGTCGCACCGTTTGTATTAAGAATACATAATTAAGAACACATAATTAATATCCTGAAATGTTAAAATAAGAATTAAAAACACATAATTAAGAACAAATTAAGTATTTATCATACAGTTCAGAAAACAATAACAAGGATCGTCTTAGGTTTCATCCCCCTCAGGTATTTGAGGGGTTTAGTTCATGTTTAATAAAGAATACATCTTAGAAGAAAGTAAATAACAAAACATAAGAAAACCCTAAAACCCCTGAAGGAAATTGAAGGAAGATCTTCCGTCTTGAGTGTGATTTCGGCTTCAGGATGAATCAACTGTTTGTCTTGAGTAATTTCCTGTGTTCAGCCCTTCTTCAGCTTAGCTTCTGCGTCAAAAGCCACGGTGAGAAGGCTTTTGCCGACCCCCTCTTTAGGTTGCCCTCTAGGGTGTTTATATAGGCTTTCGGGATGCCTTACTTGGCCCACAAGTATCCTAATCCGAATGAAACTCATTTTGGCCACAGCAGGGACACGCCCGTGTGAATTGAGCCCAAGGCTGTGTTCGAGTCTGCTAAAGTGGCACGGCCGTATGGTGAACTCCAGGCCGTGTTGATTTCCTAATTTTGCCCATTTTCTCCGTTTTCAGCCTGTTTCTCATTCTTTTCATCCTCTGATGCTCTCCTAAGTATAAAACATGAAATTAAAGGATTAGGAGCATCAAATTTTACAATTCAAGGGATTAAATCATCGAAAAGTATGCTAAATGTGGGATTAAAATATGTATATATTACGGTTTATCAATAAGCTCCATATATGTAGGCTCGACGATACGAAAGAAATGGTACCATGGGGCTGTGATAATGAAAGCGCGAACTTCATCAGCGAGGTGAACCTGCTCCAACGCGGCCCAGTCAATGCATCGGCCCAAACCTAGGGGTCGTACGCGAAGGAGCTGAAATAAGTCCTCCGGTGGGTCCGCTGAAAATCTGAGATAAGGATGGCGAACTTGAGCGGAGGCACTGGAGGAGGTCGCGCCAGGACCCTTCCGCTTTTTTTGAAGCGGGGACGGTGACCTTAGTCTTGCCACGAGTATTTGTCATAATGAATCTGTAATAAAGCAATCAAATAAATGAATTAATCAATGTATAGATGCATGCGAATAAGAAAGAAAAATCTAAGTGAAGTTCAATCAATTGGACTAAGAGAGAAATTGACTTGGAACTATAATAAAACTAATAATCAGAAAGGTACTATCAAACAAAAACCTAGTAAAAATAAAATAAAACTAATAATGATCAATAATAAAAATGAAGAAGCAAGACTAGCAAGAATAAAAATAAAAATAAAATCAACTAAAACAAACTAAATGCATAATATTGTTGCATGAAAAATAAAAGAAAATCAAATTACATCCAATCAAATCAAAAAGAAAAAAATGTCCACAACTTAAGAAGAAACACAAATTCAACAGTAAAGAAATTGAATAAACAAAAATAAATAAATAAATAAATAAAATCAGTAAAACTAATCAAAATGAAATAATTATAATAAAGAAATAAAGAAATAATAAGATAATAATAATAATAAAAGTAAAAGACAAGGGTGAAGAAGTGATAACCGACGGCAGCGGTGGTGGGGGTCGAGAGCGTGATAGGCGACAGGTCAGTGGTGGCTAGTGTGGGCGTGGGGTGGTGGTTGGGTTGGGTTTGGGCGGTGGTTTTGAAGAGAAAAAGAATGAGAAAGGGGGAAAGAAGAAGAGAGAAAAGGGGAAGAAAATAGAAGAGGGGGTTTCGGTTTGGGGAAGAAGGGAAAAGAAGGAAGAAGGGGAGGGGGTCGACGGTGGCCAGGAGGTGCGACGAAGCTGGGGTGGGAGGCGGTGCTAGGGTTTGGAGGGTTTGGGAAAAAGAAAAAAGAAGAAAAGAAAAAGAAAAAGGGGTTTAAATAGGTGACACGGTCGTGTAACGGCCCGAGTTGGGCCACACGGTCGTGTCACACGCCCGTGTGGTCTATCCCCAGCCCGTGCTCGTCGCGAAATTTAAAAGCCCAGGATCCACACGGCCAAGGACACGCCCGTGTGTCCAGGCCGTGTGGTCCACACGGCTGCATCGCACGGCCGTGTACGAAGTCCTTCGCTTCTCCCACGCCCATGTGGAATTTGACACGCCCGTGTGACCTCACACACGGCCGTGTGTATTGCCCCGTAGAGCCCCCTGACTTGTTTTAAAATTTGAAATTTAAAAAATTAGGCTCCAGTTTTCACACGGCCTAGAACACGCCCGTGTGTCTAGGCCGTGTGGTCCACACGGTAGTGTTGCACGCCCGTGTGGACTATATTTAGGCCGTGTCTCTATCGATTTTTGGGAATTTTAAGTTCCAGGATCCACACGGCCAAGGACATGCCTGTGTGTCCAGGCCGTGTGGGTGGCACGGCCATGTTGCCAGGCCGTGTAGCCCTTTGTCGATTTTTTTAAGATTTAAAAATTAAGTCCCAGGATCCACACGGCCAGGGACACGCCCATGTGTCCAGGCTGTGTGGGTTTTAAAACACCATTTTTTTTAATTAATTAATTTCGAAGATATCATAAAATATAATTAGTAAATTAGGCATGTTAATGCTCGGAATGCTTCCCGAGAAGCACTTGTTTAGAGTCTAAGCTCGACTTACCTTGTTTCCGCTTGGTTACGGTTGTTCGCGGAGTCGAGACTCCTCTTTCTCGCTATTAATTCTACTATCAACATACGGTTTGAGTCGAGTAGTATTTACCTTAAAAGTGCCGAAATTAGAATGCGTTACCTCGACTGTTCCGTATGGAAAGACATTGAGTATCGTAAAAGGAGTCGTTCCGTTTGCATTGAACTTTGAAGTGGTTATTCGAGGGTCGGTTTCATCTAACAGTACCTGGTCCCCAACCTTGAAGTGGTTCGTTCCACCTTTAAGCTCGTCATGAAGTTGCTTCGGTTTTGCTTCGTGTTTTCTCAGTTTCTCCTTGCCATGTGTCCTCCATTCGTCTAGTTCATCGATCTGAAGCCTTCGCTCCTCATGAGTCATTCTGTGTTTGTCACATAGGATAGAATGTGGCTCCATCACTTTCTTCCTAGGGATTTTGTAACACCCCAAACCCGGCCCAAACACTACGACCGAATTTGGTGTGCTACAGAGAAAACATTTTTGGAAATCCCTTTAAGCCGATTTAAGTTTTGATGAAAACATCTTATTTTCAATTATCTCGTTAAATAAAACATTTGTGTGTATGAAGAAACAAAACTTAACTTAGTTGTTTAAAAATTATATTAAATCAGGTTATTCCGATTTGGACATACCCGATGGCATAGAAAAAAAAACCATTTACGTTTGAATTTAAGAAAACATGTATAACCATTTTAAAGTCACTAAGTAATTTAAACAAATTATCCAAAACATGCAAAGTAATAAAAATAATCTTAGGAGGCCTTATTACAACTTGATTAAAATAAAACCAACAATAAAATAAAAACAGTTCAAAAGTATCTAGCCCATATTTTCAATGCATGGCCACCTCGAGTCCATCAGGCTCCTCATCCGCAATCTACGAGTCACCTAAAAATGTTAAAGGAGAAGGTGAGTCACCAAGACTCAATGTGTAACCCTTCCCCGGTTTAAAGCAACAACAACACACAGTCTATAACCAATTAACATGCACTAAATCATGCACCCAACCTAGCCATCCAAACGCCTTTCTCTACCAGTGTGGCACCAAACCTTTGGTGGTGCCAAACCACTGGTGACTTATAGTCACGAAATTCGTCATATTGTGGTGCCAAACCACTGGTGACTCGAAGTCACAAATCCAATGATGGGGCCAACCCATCGTGTGATACCAAATCACTGGCGTCAATCCCATAATGTAAAGCGTGGGGCCAAGCCCCTTTGTGGTGCTAAGCCACTAGGGACGAGGCGCTATGAGGTGCCAAACCTCTAGAGGTGCCAAACCTGCGGTGACCGTAGTCACAATGTGGTACCAAACCCTTTGGTGTCCGTCGACACGAATATCGATTCCCCCTCCACTCATATATCCCACATCAATCCATGATAGACAATGATTTCATGCCAACATATATTTAAATCACATATACCAAATATGTCATGCTTCCCAAAAGCATCAAATAGTAACTCATATTGATGAGAGACTTACGAATCATCGCATATCCCGAATTACGGTATTAAATCCAAAGCTACATAAACCAAATTTAGCATATACAACATTTAGCACAGTTAATTAATCATAAAGTGTGTATGTACACACTGTTTTCTACCGAAATTCCTAGATCCCGAAGATCCGATCTCGACGCTAGATCCTTGTCCCTATAATCGGCCAACAACGGGGTTAGGGATTTTGGCCTATTCAGCCAATCCAAATAATCCCGAAGGATACGATGTACCAACAATATGGCCTTTGGCCGAATGTGCTTAACCACTTACCAAACTCACCGAAATCCCGAATTTGTCACTTGTCCTGTTGAGATCCCTACCAAAAACACTTGTTAAAATTGGCTTGCACACTAATACATAATCAAAGCCTATAGCCGAATGTTACTTACCACCTTTCCTTAGGAGAATAAATCCCAAAAGCTTCCCTTAATGGCTATGGCTTCCCTACAATTGCTTTAACCGTATTAATAAGGGTCATAAGCCATTCGGCCATAATCTTTGAACCTAAAAGAGGTATCGCCCCTTACCTTGATAATTATATCTACCCTTAATACCACAAGTCGGTGCCTCTTAGTGTTGTGGGGTTCGGCTACCTCCAAAGAAGAGAAAAGAACAAAGACACCTTACTTTAAGGAGATTCGGCTAAGAAGAAACAAGATGGAAGGGCTGGAAATTTTTCTAAAAGAGGGGTAGGTTCGGCTAACAAGAAGCAGGAGAAGAAGAGAACTTTTGGAAGAATTTTGGCAAGAGAGGCTAAGGAGAATTCGCGCACAGAAGTTTGGAGAGAAAGAAAAGAATTTTTTTAAAAAAATTTGGCCCCTCACTCTAGGTGATAAACCGAATGTGGATGACCCTCCCCAAGGAGTCCTATAACCGACCATCACCTCACTTTTTGGTGATAATTCCAAACTTAATTATCACCCAAAAGAATAATATTTATCTCCTACCCTTACCTTTATCACCTCTTCAAATAAAGATAAATAAATAAAATAAACTAATATTTATTCCCACTCCAGCCGAATAACAACAAGGTTGATTGTTATCAAATTAAGTCCCACGTGCAGGCCATGACCCCCTTTCCAGGACGCCAAAAAAAATAAAAACCCCACTGCTGCTTCTTTGGTTCGAACCGGGACCTTATCGCATGCCCCTTCTTCCAACTCCCCATGCCATCTTTCCCAACTGACTTTCATGTCATAAAACCACAACATTTATTTATAAGACCTTCTTCTCGGCCCTCTTTCTTTTAACGCAAAAAGCCCAAAAAATTAAAATACACCCCCTTGTTTCTCCCATGAATCGAACCCAAGACCTCCCTTGCAACACCCTTAGACGCACCCTTGTAGCACCTAAGTGGCGCATGGAAGCCACTTCTCCAAGCCATTTTTCGTGTCATGTTCCTTCCAGATTTATACTTAACCCCTATCTCCTAGCTCCCTCCTTTTAGATACTTAAAAAGAAATTTTTAGGTCTAAGTCAGGCCTAGCTCGGGGTTATTTCTAGACACTAAAACATGCCAAATGATCCTAGTATTTAATTCTTCAAGCGCACACATGGGAAATTAATTAAATTTTAGACAACCCCTAATTCAGGATGTTACAGATTTCCTGTAAAGAAGTTTGAGCTACAACGTTACTCACATTAATAGAACTCGTAAAATCATCTCGATCACTAGGTATCCTAACAGAATCACGAGCTTGGAGTTTAATCGTGTCATCACCTGCACGAAGTGTCAATTCACCTGTGCCAACATTAATGATAGTTCTAGCAGTTGCTAAAAAGGGTCGTCCTAAGATTAAAGGTGTGTCACTGTCCTCATCCATGTCTAGAACAACAAAGTCGATTGGGAATATAAATTTATCGATTTTTACAAGCACATCCTCAACAATTCCCCTAGGAAATCTAATAGTTTTATCTGCTAGTTGAATGCTCATCCTAGTTTGTTTAGGTTTCCCAAGACTTAGTTGCTTAAACATTTTATAGGGCATGACATTAATACTTGCCCCTAAATCAGCCAAGGCATTATTAACATCTAAACTACCAATAAAACAAGGAAGCGTAAAACTTCCTGGATCCTTTAATTTTTTGGGTAGTTTATTCTGTAAAATGGCTGAGCAAACTACATTTAGCTCCACGTGCGACGCATCATCTAACTTCCGTTTGTTTGCCAAAAGCTCTTTTAAAAATTTAACTGAGTTGGGCATCTGCGAAAGAGCTTCAATAAACAGTAAGTTAATATGTAGCTTTTTTAAGAGTTTAAGAAATTTACCAAATTGCTCATTGGTATGGTCTTGCTTCATCGCGTTAGGATATGGCACACGAGGTATATGCTCTTTACTCATCGGTTTTTGTGCACTATGGCTTACCTCAACCTTACCTTTACTTACCACAAGTTCTTGCCTCGACTCAGATTCAGATTCTACTAACCCTTCTTCGTCATGCACGGTGATGGCATTGAGTTGCTTCTTTGGGTTAGCTTCGGTATTACTCGACAAGCTACCTTGTGGTCATTCTGAGATCAGCTTAGCAAGCTGACCTATTTGGTTCTCGAGCCCTTGAATCGACGCTTGCTGATTTTTGAGTGTTGTTTTGGTGTTTTGAAAATGGGTTTTTGACACTGAGATGAATTTTGTTAGCATCTCCTCAAGGTTCGGCTTTTTCTCCTGTTGGTAGGGTTGTTGTTGAAGCCTGGAGGGGGTTGCGGTCTCTGATTTCCTTGACCACCCCATGAGAAATTGGGATGATTCCTCCAACCTGCGTTGTAAGTATTACTATAGAGATTATTCTGAGGTCTAGAATTGTTACCCATATAGTGAACTTGTTCATTCTCTGTGCTCGGGTTGTAGGATGGATATTCTGGGGTGTTCATCCCTCCTCCATTTGTGACGCATTGCATCACCGGATGTACCTGCGTAGAAACACATAAACCATCAATCTTTTTTATTTAATAGCTCTATCTGGTTTGATAACATGGTGACCGCGTCGAGGTTGAAAACACCAGCGGCTTTTGTCGGCTTTGTTCTCATGACTTGCCACTGATAGTTATTCAGTGACATCTTCTCTATAAACTCATAAGCCGCTTCAGGTGTTTTGTTATTTAGAGTTCCACCGGCGGCTGCATCGATTAGTTGCCTAGTTGAGGGGTTCAAACCGTTGTAGAAGGTTTGAACTTGTAGCCATAAAGGTAACCCATGGTGAGGGCACTTTCTCAATAAGTCCTTATACCTCTCCCATGCATCGTAAAGAGTTTCTAAATCCATCTGCACAAAAGAAGAGATATCATTCCTCAACTTTGCTGTTTTAGCCGGCGGAAAATATTTCAATAAAAATTTCTCGATCATCTGTTCCAAGTAGTGATGGAACCTCGTGGTAATGAGTTCAACCACTGTTTAGCTTTATTTCTTAAGCAAAAATGAAACAACCGAAGGCGAATGGCATCATCAGAGACGCCATTAATTTTGAAAGTGTTGCAAAATTCTAGAAAGTTGGCTAAATGAGTATTTGGATCCTCATCCTGTAAACCATCGAACTGAACACATTGTTGGATCATCTGTATAGTGTTCGGCTTCAGCTCGAAGTTATTTGCGGTAATAATGAGCCTCACAATACTCGATTCAAATTGGTCAAATTAGGCTTAGCATAATCATACATAGTACGGGGAGCAGGATTTGCGGCAACCACAGGAGGTAGCAGATTATTATCAGCCATCTCCTCGGTACTATTGAAATCGTCCTCTTGCTCTTCCTCTATATACTGTAGACTTCGCCTTATTTCTCTATGGTTTCTGCGAGCTGTACTTTCAATCTCACTGTCAAAAAGCAATGGTCCTGACGGGTTTCTTCTAGTCATAAACTAAAAACACCTGCCAGAAGCAAATAAAAGAAAAGTTAGTAGATTAAAATAAAAGCATAAATAAATTGCAAAAATAAAAATGGCTAAAGTAATAAAAATTAAGCGTTCCTAATATCTTAGTCCCCAGCAACGGCGCCAAAAACTTGATGGTCTCGAAACTAACTAATAATTCAACAAAGGCAAGCTCACCTATCGAACAGTAGTATAGATATGGTGAGTCCAGAATACCGTATCCACAAGGACTAAAAGTACTAGTAATAACTATCTTTTTATTATTTAGCCTATTAATTAAGGGGATTTATTTTAATCTAAAATTTAACTAATTAATTTACTATGAACGCGACAGAGAGTGAAGAAAGTAATCGAATAAACCAATGAATAAAGACAATACCCAAGGAAGAATCCACCTAGACTTCACTTATTATTCTGACTCTGAATTAAACGATTTATTCACCTGCCTTGATCCGTAGAAATCCCTAAATTATGTTAATATCTCTTTCGAGACTTAAAACAACTGACTCTAGGTTTATTAATTGAAATCTCTTTCTAATTAAAACCCCTATCGTCGCATTAACTCGATCTATGGATTCTCTTATTAGATTTGACTCTAATCCGGCAGATTTATGTCATCCTATTTCTAGGGTTGCAATCAACTCCGCTTAATTATGCTAGATCTCGCTCTTAAGCAGGACTTTTGCTCCTTTGAATAAGCACATCAAACTTGAATTAATATCACGAAAATATTAAAGCAAGGGTTTAGAACACATAATTAAGAACAAGAACAAGTATTTATCATGTAATTTAGATAATTAAATAATAAGATTCATCGTAGGTTTCATCCTCCCTAGGTATTTAGGGAGTTTAGTTCATAACGTAAAAGGAAAACATTTTAGAATCAAGAAAACAACAAGACATAAAGAACCCAAAAACTTCTAAGGAACTTGATGGAGATCTTCAATCTTGGAGTGGATCTGCTTAGAGATGATTAAACGACTTCCTTCGAGTAATTTCTTCGTTCTACTCTGTGTGCCCCTTAGGTCTTCTTCTGATGTGTATTTATAGACTTTAGAATGCCCAGAAACCCTAAAAATTGGCTTTTTCTGCGTAAAAACGAAGCAGGGTGCGACTGGGACACGGGCGTGTGATCAGCCTGTGTGAGAAGGCCCAGGCCGTGCGCAAGTTCGCATGGATCTTGTAACACCCCAAACCCAGTCAATACGCCACGACCGAATTTGGCATGCTACGAAGAAAAACGTTTTGAAGAAAATTGAGATAGCGATTAAATATTAGTGAAAAATTCTTTGTAATTCTATATTTGTAGAAATCAGATGTTTAATAAGTTAAAAACTGAAAATTTACTTTGAAATTCCATAAATAAAACTTTTAAACTAAGTGGATAAATCATAGGTTAGAAAACATTTGTTTCATTTTAAGAAAACTCGAATTAATACTTTGAAACCGTTTGCATTTGAATGTAGAAACTTAAAATTTTGGAAATCATTTAAGTTGTAGAAAACACTTAATTTATAATTTTATTATCAACAATTTAGATTACCTGATGGTAAGATAAAATACCATAGCGTTTTTATAGTTTAGAAAACTTTAGCTCAATTATTAAATTAATCAAGTGATATACTTAAACATGTTTAGAATAAATCCCAAAGCATATAAATAATCCAAAACCATAATTAAAAAGGCCTTATTACAAATCTATAAAATATGAAAACCCAAATTAAAATATAATAAGGTACCCAAATGGAAGTTCTTGTAAAATCAAATTTTATTGCATGGCCTCCTCGAGTTCATCAGGCTCCACATCCGCGATCTCACGAATCACACGAAAAGATGTCCCCATTGAAGGGTGAGTCAACAGACTCAATGTGTAACAAAGACACTAAAAACCCAATCGATCATAGCAATAAAGCCCATTTAAATCACATTTAGCCATAAGCCCATAATATAGCAAATCGGATAATCACATGTACATATAAAATGAAATGCAATCCGAACCCAACTTAGATATCCATCCGCTACACACCACCCGTACCTACCAATCACACCGTGGGGATTACTAAATCGACCCTCCATCCGCTACACACCATCGAAGGCGATTCTTTGCGATCAACATGCACATCGCCCTTATAATCGTGGCATAGCCACGGATAATTGTGACAGAGTCACCGGATTCATAATATCGTGGACCGAAGTCACGATTCATAATATCGTGACCGAAGTCACCGGATTCATAATATCGTGACCAAAGTCACCGGATAATGTGGTAAAACCACCGGAACACTTCCCTTTCAATATTACCCATATGCCCATGCAATAACATATTATTTCATTATCATGCCATATGCCCCATTATCATATCGGAATCGGACACATTTCATATTATGCATATAGCATTATTAGTGATGTAAATATTATGCCTTGTACATTATATCAAAATCATAATCAAATATCGAATATGTTTCATATTAGAATCATACATAGTCTGAAGGAATAACATACCTCAATTCACCGTACCATTGAATGGTACCCAAGCCATAAACATTTATATTTCTTTATAAACACATTTTTATCAATAAAGCTATTGATCTATTAGAAGTTTAGCATAAGTTACACACCTTGCAAACACGAAAAGCGATATAATACTTAAGATTTCCGACCCTTGCACCGCAACGCGTCGATAGCACCTACATAACACTATATTAGAAATCGATTATCATTACAAGATATGGCCCTTGGCCGAATATCATTATCCCTTACCTTGGATTATTCAAATTTGAATGATCTCTTCCTAACGTTGACTACAAGACAACCCCGAAATCCTCCTTCAAAGATTTGGCCACGAAGGAGTAAGAGGATTAGATTCCTAAAATCGGTTAATCTAAAGGAAAATAAAGAAAACGATTGATAGATAATCCTTACCCGAAATACGGAGATTGATTTACCCTTACTTGAACTATAAAAAGGATTCGACTTTAATAATTAAAAAGAAGAGAAATGGTGATTTCGGCTATGGTTGATTTGTAATAACAAAAGGATTTGACTAGAGTGGAGAAAGAGAAATAGAATGGAAATGGATGAAAAAGAAATGGAACTTGAGAAGGAGAAGGATTCGGCCAAGAGAGAGTATAAAAGAAAATGTGATTATGAATCAATATCAAAAGAAGAAAAGTGAGATATGTGAGAGAGAGAATCGGCCAAACACTTATTTGCCAAAAAGAAAATGCACAAAAGCCAAGTGAGGTTTCGGTTTCAAGAGCAAAGATGAGAGAAAGGAAATAACATTTTTGGTTCCAACAAAATGAAGGCTAAACCAAAAGCAAAATTTGCACAAAATTCAAAAAAACATTCGGCCAAAGAGGGGAGTTTTTGGAGAGAAAGAAAACAATGCCAAAAGATGCACAAATGCCAAAGGTTGACCAAATATCCTCCCCAAACCACCTAACAACATTCGCCACCCCCTAGCCACACTTGCCGTCCACATACATGCACTAAAAGCCTTGAAAGAGTTTCCAAAACACCTTCCTTAAGCCAAGCCCTTTGTCTCCCCAACCTTCCATAACTTTAAGATTCTTATCCCCTATTTCAAGCTTTCCTTAAACCAATATTCAACTTACCAAAAACTTAAGGTCCAACCTATCATAATTAGAGTTTGACCGTCCATCAATGCTAGGATACAAAAATAAAGTCTTCAAAATGCTTTCCAAGCAACTCAACCACTTCCTCAAGTAACCGTTCAAGCTCCTTATCCACTATGCCACTAACTCCTCATGTGTTAGAATTTAACACTTAAATTAACTTAAGTGCTAAGCTCACTTAATCCACTTCATTAAATAAACCATACTAGAAAGTATCTAACTTCCTAAATAAAATCAAGCCTTCACAAGACTATGCTAACACACAAAATTCCTACCCGAGCCAACACAAAAATAATACTCAAATTTTTCCTAAAGCTCAAGGCCCAATCCTACTAGGCCCAATTTGGGATGTTACAAATCTACCCTCCTTAAAGAAATTTAGTCCTCGAAATTTCCAACTAACTAATAGTCGTGACATCCTATCTCGCCACACTACGTTCTTCTGCAAGACTCTGATCTTAATAAAACCACAATGTACTTTTAACAAAATCTTAATCCACCATAGCAAACCATTATCTAACACTTACACTTATACCAAAAATTTTCCTACAAACAACCATCACTTCCAACCAAAACATACCCGACTTGAGAGTGAGGAAACAATCCACGAGCCTTAAGCTCCTTAGACTGCATCTCAAGCATACTCCTATCTTCCTCCAACATTCTCCCGGATGACACCTTCCACAATAATCGCAAGCCAAAAAGTTCGACCATGCCTTGACATGTTTTACGTGAACTAGAGATTGTGACCCTAGAGAACCGTGATCTCTCTTCTTCTTACGATCCACAGACCCAACTCCAAGTGCTTCACCGATTCTTTAACTATCCGAGTCACTCATCAATCCGAACTCGATCATGATACTCTGTCTCGCCCACTAGCGATGCTAACGCCTCCTTCATTGGAATTATGCCTCAGATCGAAAATCTAGCCCTAACACTTCGTCTTTTACCACTTCCACAACATCCACGATCTCGAGTGCTCATGTCTAACATCTCGACTTATCGATTTAAAAGTTTTATGCATTAGTCATTATTCCACTTTCTTTAAAACACGATTTTATGAATAATTTTAATAAGAAGTTGTTTCATGAGTACATTCAACCTATAGTTTGGGTCTCTAGAGTAGTTCCTACTACTATCTGATCATGCCAACATCATCATATCATATCATCAAAATCAACGATTTGATGTACTTACAGAAGCGGATTGATGTCGGAGACTCGAGGCCATGCCTTTCCAACCATATAATTTTCAACAAAACATTTTAAAATCCATTCTTTAAAACATTTTGGGCCTCGAGCCCCTGTATGAGCTTTTGAACTTAGCTCGATACCAATTTGTAACACCCCAAACTCGGTCAATACGCGCCACGGCCGAATTTGGCATGCTACTGAAGAAAACGTTTCAAGAAAATTGAGATAGCGATTAAATATTAGTGAAAAATTCTTTGTAATTCTATATTTGTAGAAATCGGATGTTTAATAAGTAAAAACTGAAAATTTACTTTGAAATTCCATAAATAAAACTTTTAAACTAAGTGGATAAATCATAGGTTAGAAAACATTTGTTTCATTTTAAGAAAACTCGAATTAATACTTTGAAACCGTTTGCATTTGAATGTAGAAACTTAAAATTTTGGAAATCATTTAAGTTGTAGAAAACACTTAATTTATAATTTTATTATCAACAATTTAGATTACGATGGTAAGATAAAATACCATAAGCGTTTTTATAGTTTAGAAAACTTTAGCTCAATTATTAAATTAATCAATTGATATACTTAAACATGTTTAGAATAAATCCCAAAGCATATAAATAATCCAAAACCATAATTAAAAAGGCCTTATTACAAATCTATAAAATATGAAAACCCAAATTAAAATATAATAAGGTACCCAAATGGAAGTTCTTGTAAAATCAAATTTTATTGCATGGCCTCCTCGAGTTCATCCAGGCCCACATCAACGATCTCACGAATCACCCGAAAAGATGTCCCATGAAGGGTGAGTCAACAGACTCAATGTGTAACAAAGACACTAAAACCCAATCGATCATAGCAATAAAGCCCATTTAAATCACATTTAGCCATAAGCCCATAATATAGCAAATCGAGATAATCACATGTACATATAAAATGAAATGCAATCCCGAACCCAACTTAGATATCCATCCGCTACACACCACCCGTACCTACCAATCACACCGTGGGGATTACTAAATCGACCCTCCATCCGCTACACACCATCGAAAGCGGTTGTTGCGATCAACATGCACATCGCCCTTATAATCGTGGCATAGCCACGGATAATTGTGAATGAGTCACCGGATTCATAATATCGTGACCGAAGTCACCGGATTCATAATATCGTGATCGAAGTCACCGGATTCATAATATCGTGACCAAAGTCACCGGATAATGTGGTAAAACCACCGGAACACTTCCCTTTCAATATTACCCATATGCCCATGCAATAACATATTATTTCATTATCATGCCATATGCCCCATTATCATATCGGAATCGGACACATTTCATATTATACATATAGCATTATTAGTGATGTAAATATTATGCCTTGTACATTATATCAAAATCATAATCAAATATCGAATATGTTTCATATTAGAATCATACATAGTCTGAAGGAATAACATACCTCAATTCACCGTACCATTGAATGGTACCCGAAGCCATAAACATTTATATTTCTTTATAAACACATTTTTATCAATAAAGCTATTGATCTATTAGAAGTTTAGCATAAGTTACACACCTTGCAAACACGAAAAGCGATATAATACTTAAGATTTCCGACCCTTGCCTACAGCGTCGATAGCACCTACATAACACTATATTAGAAATCGATTATCATTACAAGATATGGCCCTTGGCCGAATATCATTATCCCTTACCTTGGATTATTCAAATTTGAATGATCTCTTCCTAACGTTGACTACAAGACAACCCCGAAATCCTCCTTCAAAGATTTGGCCACGAAGGAGTAAGAGGATTAGATTCCTAAAATCGGTTAATCTAAAGGAAAATAAAGAAAACGATTGATAGATAATCCTTACCCGAAACACGGAGATTGATTTACCCTTACTTGAACTATAAAAAGGATTCGACTTTAACAATTAAAAAGAAGAGAAATGGTGATTTCGGCTATGGTTGATTTGTAATAACAAAAGGATTTGACTAGAGTGGAGAAAGAGAAATAGAATGGAAATGGATGAAAAAGAAATGGAACTTGAGAAGGAGAAGGATTCGGCCAAGAGAGAGTATAAAAGAAAATGTGATTATGAATCAATATCAAAAGAAGAAAAGTGAGATATGTGATAGAGAGAATCGGCCAAACACTTATTTGCCAAAAAGAAAATGCACAAAAGCCAAGTGAGGTTTCGGTTTCAAGAGCAAAGATGAGAGAAAGGAAATAACATTTTTGGTTCCAACAAAATGAAGGCTAAACCAAAAGCAAAATTTGCACAAAATGCACAAAAACATTCGGCCAAAGAGGGGAGTTTTTGAGAGAAAGAAAACAATGCCAAAAGATGCACAAATGCCAAAGGTTGACCAAATATCCTCCCCAAACCACCTAACAACATTCGGCCACCCCTAGCCACACTTGCAGCCCACATACATGCACTAAAAGCCTTGAAAGAGTTTCCAAAACATCTTCCTTAAGCCAAGCCCTTTGTCTCCCCAACCTTCCATAACTTTAAGATTCTTATCCCCTATTTCAAGCTTTCCTTAAACCAATATTCAACTTACCAAAAACTTAAGGTCCAACCTATCATAATTAGATTTTGACCGTCCATCAATGCTAGGATACAAAAAATAAAGTCTTCAAAATGCTTTCCAAGCAACTCGAACCACTTCCCTCAAGTAACCTTTCAAGCTCCTTATCCACTATGCCACTAACTCCTCATGTGTTAGAATTTAACACTTAAATTAACTTAAGTGCTAAGCTCACTTAATCCACTTCATTAAATAAACCATACTAGAAAGTATCTAACTTCCTAAATAAAATCAAGCCTTCACAAGACTATGCTAACACACAAAATTCCTACCCAAGCCAACACAAAAATAATACTCAAATTTTTCCTAAAGCTCAAGGCCCAATCCTACTAGGCCCAATTTCAGGATGTTACAGATCTCGATCGACACGGGCTAGCACACGGGCGTGTGTCCAGCCCGTGTGAACTCAGCCCGTGTGAACTCAGCCCGTGTGGTACGGGCTTGGCCGTGTAGATCTTTAAGATGGCCCGTTTTATCTGATTTTGGCCCATTTTTCGCTCCTTTCGCTTCCTTATGTTCTCCTAAGTATATAAACACGAATTTAAAGGATTAGGAGCATCGAATTCACAAAATTGTATAATAAAACATCCAAAAATACGCTAAGCATGGGATTAAAATGTGTTACTTTTATGGTTTATCAGGTTACCTCCGGAGTTAAATCGTATACATGATGTGTTTCTCGTCTCTATGTTAAGGTGGTATCGGTCTGACTCATCTCATATTGTATCTGTTGAGGAGATTGAGGTGAGACCGGATTTGACTTTCGAGGAGGAGCTAATTTAAATTTTGGATCGAGGTTAAAGTCTTGAGGAGAAAGGTTATTTCGTTAGTTAAGGTTCTGTGGCAGAATCATGGTACCGATGAAGCCACATGGGAGCCTGAGGATTTGAACCGACAATAATATTCGCATCTATTTGAATCAGGTAAATTTCGAGGCCGAAATTTCTTTTAGGGGGAGAGATGTAATGCCCCAAAAAATTGAGTTCTGGATTTTTTAAATTTTACCATGTCAATTAATCTGCTTTAGTGGTTAAGTGTAGTTCTTGTGTGTGGGAGGTTTTTGGTTGGATTCCTTTTCTTTGAATTTTTTGCTATTTTTATCCCTATCTTTATCTCTGAACATTTGACTTCAATTTAATTTTCGCTCAACTTGTGTTAAGAATGTACCTGTTAATTTAGTGATAAGGTTCCAGCTTACCATTTGGTCTTGCGTTCGAATCCCCGTGCGAGTAAGTGGAAATTTTTTTTATTCTCATGCTTTGTGTCGCCCATGTGGATGAGTTGAAGTTAAATTCAAACTTTCAAAAATCTGATTATTATCAGAAATCTGGTTAGTTGTTATCATTATTTTTTTAACAAATTAATTAAAATTTAAAAGATTTCCCTAAATTTTCTCCCACCTATTTCACGTTTCCCCCACTTCTCCTATACATTCTCTCTTTTTCTTTTTGTTTCATGTTAATTCCAATAAAAGTTCTCAAACTTTTTCTTCTTTTTTTTTCCTTTGCTCAATCTCTTTTTCATTCTTGATCGCTTTTAATTGTGCCATTCAAAATTCGGTGGTGGGTGTTGTGATTGTGTTGTTTACATCTTGATTCTTGTGTATGTATTGAATAATCTTGTACGCTTTTGGGGATTTCTGTTATCTTTTTTAATTGGGAATTTTTGTGGAGTTGTGTTCCATATGTATAATTGTGTGGGTTTTCTAGGTGGAGATCGCGATGCGATTAATCCTCTGGTGAATTAAGGCTTGTGAGGTGTTGTTTTAGTTCAAGGGTAAGTGTTTTAATGCCAATTTGGGGTTGTTGTGGTTGTTTGGATTGATCGTATTTAGTTTGATTGATATTTTAGGAAAATTGAGGACCATATCCTCTCAGTCAATTCTTTTTCATTGGCTAATTCGTTAGGTGAATGATGTTTTTAGGTGCCAAAATTTGTGTTGTTGCTTTCGCATCAGAAAATACCTGGGTTTGTAACAAAAAACCCAAAAAACAGCGAATGGCACGAAGTTGAAAAGTGAACTATGTGCGCCACACGACTGTGTGACAAGCCGTGTGCCAAACCGTGTGAACCCACACAGTTTGGGTCAATTGGGTCATGTGGGTCACATGGGCATATGTGAGGTCATGTGGGTCACACGGGCTGGCCAATTGGGCGTATGGGCCAATTTTTTGAAATTTTACCCTAGGGTCGTATTTCATATGGAATCAAATTTTGCCCTTTCGTAGGGTTCGTATGGAATAAATAAGACTCTAAAACATGATATTTTATGATTTTTTTTTGCTAAATGAGACTTATGTATGAGTAATGTGTATAGCATGTATGTTATATGTGTAACAGTAGGATGTGATTTCTGCCAATGTGATCTAAAATCTTATGTGTATAGCATGTATGTAATACACGCATTCGATATCTTATTAGTATTGCATATGCAAAGCTACCTTTTTATCTGTATATGGAAGAAAAGTTGAGCGAATTTCTTCACTTGAAAACTTTAAAACCCCGTGATACAGATGTGAATGACACCTCAATATGTCAAAATCATAGTGATGCTCAACTAGAAATTTGTACATCAGCAAAGTTACCTTTTTGTTTGTATAAGGAAGAAAAGTCAAGCGAATTTCTTCGCTTCAAAACTTTAAAACCCCCTGATATAGACAAAAGGGTAGCTTTACGGATGTACAAATTTCTGGCTGAGCATCACAATAACAACGACATACTGAGGTGTCATCTACTTGTATACTATGAAAACGAATAGTTGCTCGCATTAGAACATTCTGAAAACGTAGTAACGTATTTTAACAAAAAGGAGAGGGAGTGGAAACGTAGGTCTTCACACATGAGTGAGGCTAGGTGGTTTACTTATATTAGAAGAGATTTTTTAAAGATATCTCAAAATGTTGCTTGTATTTGGGCTAGAAAAAGTGATGAAAGGAGTTGCAAAAGCATCTACATAGAATACCCGAGTAAGTGTTTGTTCATTACGGATTCCGATAGTCGGGTAAAATTTTTACCCAATTTAGATACACCGAATAGCAAAATACAGTAGGCTTATAAATTGTTACTTTTACCGTTCAAAAGTGCAAATAGATGGTGTTGGTTTTCGTTTATAAATTCATATTGGTTTTCCCATATATATACTAATATAATTGCACATATGTTGCACAAGTTTTGCACGTATGCTGAATTTTATAATATGCTTTCATATCAAGCACATTTCTCTTTATGAGATAATCCAAATTTATAAAGAAGCAACACTTATCGGCATCTCCCCAAACAAAATGAGCATTAACTAAAAACTTAGGATTCACGTTGTTCCTATCAATGTGGAAATTAAAATAAAGATGTGAGAGATGCAATTAACTTACAAAAATTTAGAATCGAGATAGCCAAGAAAATTATCAGCTTAGCAGACAATTTGAAATGCTTATAATCTAGGATAGAATATCCGAACGAATAGTTGATGATGAAGTCCATCAAAACTTTTAGCTCTTCAATATCATCTTTCATTTTGTTATTCGGTGTATCTAAATTGGGTAAAAATTTTACCCGACCATCGGAACTCGTAATGAATAAACACTTACCCGAGTATTCCATGTAGATGCTTTTGCACCTCCTTTCATCACTTTTTCTAATCCGAATACGAGCAGCACTTTGAAATATCTTTAAAAAGTTTCTTCTAATATAAGTAAACCACATAGTCTCACTCCTGTGTAAAGACATACATTTTCACTTCCTTTCCTTTTTGTTAAAATGCATTACCACGTTTTCGAATATTCTAAAATGAGCAAACATTCATTTTCATAGTATACAAGTTGATGAGACCTCAATATGACATCATCATTACGATGGTCAACTAGAAATTTATATATCCGCTTAATAATAAAATATTTATAACAAAAATAATAAACAAAAACTAAAGAAAACACCCCACTTGTCGAATAAAAAACCCCTTAGAGGATTTTTTTTTTATTTTAAAAGTATAGCATGAATTTGCATTTATTGCCAAATTTATTTCTTCATATAAAAAAAATCTAAAATTAACAAACAAATTAAAGTTTTAGATTTTGGCATTTATGAAATCTATATACGTACCCATATAAATCAGTTTAGCCCTAATTTTCGATCACATCTTACTCAAACTAGTTGTCTTAAAATTCTTCTTAATTTAATTTTTCTTGTGATTGTTAAGATCTTAGATAGACATGAGAAACGTGAAAATTTTCTCTTTTTTACTCATAGCTGCCCTCATTCTCTTTGTTGGTATGTCACTTCCTAAAAACCAAAAAACATGTAATTATATTTATTTATATGTTTTAGAAAATCAATTTAAGAAGGTACAAAAAATAAAATTAGTTTAGAATATAAATAAATTGAAGTAATTACGTCTTTAAATTTTTATATAGTCTTTATCATTTTAATTTTACCATTTCAATTAAAATTACATTTAATTTTTATATCATTTTTTTTATAAATTTATTACTTATATAATTAATATATTTAAGAAAAAAAACAATCCATTCTTTTAACTGTCATTGAAATATTTTCACTTACATTTATAAATGTATAAATTTACAAAATATATACACAAACGTCACTTCCTAAAGGTATTTGAATTAACTAAATTTTGCTATCTTAACAACATAATAATCAATGTTTATCTTCAAGTTTTTATTTGTGCAGGGGGAAGTGTGACGGCAGTAGTTGAATCACATGCAAATGCAATATGTTGTGATAATCATCCAGAATTGGGAAAATGTTTGACGGGGATTGATGATGATCCTGCAACTGGGAGCTGCTCCATTTATTGCAAAGCTGGTGGTTGTAAAGGAGCTATTTGTAAAGAATTGAAGGGCATGGACCCTGAATGTCATTGTTTATGTTAACCTCTAGTTTTTCCCCAAATAAATATTAGATGCTTAATAATTATAATACTCCTATATTTAAATCAGAATAAATCTGAAAAAGGGTCTCAAACATGAGGAGACTTAAATCTCAAACCTCAAGATTAACTTTTAAGCCACAAAGAAAATTAGTTTTTAAACAACACTAAGAAAGTATTGAAAGAGAACCTATTAATGAGGAAGAAACAAAGCAAGCAAAATCTAATGACTTTAAGACCATTTTAGTATTATTTTTCAAAAGTATTTTTAGACCAAAAAGTATTTTTGAACAAAAATTAAAATCTCCTGCTTCTGTTTTTGGCAAAAAAAAAAGATTTTTTTGCAAAACATTTTTTTGTCCCAAAAATATTTTTGAAAAACTCAAAAGCATATTGTTTAGCAATATTTTTATCTTAAAAATGTCTTTTGTCCCAAAAGTATTTCTGAGAAACAATATTAAATTGACCCTAAAACAATAAAGAGGTCTTTCTCATGCACACCACACGTTTGAATCGCTAAAATAGAATAAAGCATAAAAGTGGTAATTATTTTGGTGGAAATAGAATAGGAAAATAATAAGTATGATATAATTCAATTGATTGAATAGAATAGATAAGTAATATTATTATATTGTTTGGTTGCATAAAATAATTTAAGGAATACATAAGTAATAAATTAAAAACAATGTTTTTATCCTCTCCAAAAATTAATATTTTGTTTATTATTAATCTTATAAAATTTAAATAAACTATGTTTATTAAAAAATATAAACTTATTGTCATAATTTATGTTAAAATTGTATTCTAATTTGGGAAAACTTATAGTATATTGCGATTGAAATTTAAATTTTACGAGTAAAGTTAAGAATTGTGAAATAAAAAAAAAATACATTGTTGGTGTATTAAATGCTCACCCTTCTTATTTATTAAAATATTTTTATAATAAAAAAATACTTAATAAACTATCATTATGTCAACCAAACTTATGAATAAGTCGCTAAATAAAGGGGAATGCAAACAAAAACTTTAGAAAGTGATACATGTAAAGGCCGAAATTTGCCCGGGCCAGACATAAACAAAAATCAGAAATAAAAAATAATAATAACATTATAAAGTCCACTTTTTAAACCCTAAGCCCAAAATTACAAGGCCCGACAGGCCCAAAAACTTAAAATTTTTAGAAAAGAAAAGGGAGACCTAAACCCTAATGCGCCGCATCTCCCTCGGTCGCCCCGCCTGCGCCTCGTCCCGAGGCTTGGCACCGTTGGTCGCTTTGCACCAAAATGGCAAAAACCCACCTTCGTTGACCTCGCCAAGACCTGCAAAGAGAACGAAGAAAGAAGACAGAGCAGAAAAAGGCAGAAACGAAAGCAAAAACAATAGAAATAATAGTAAAAATGATACACAGTGTTGTAAATGGCTATAAAAGCCAGATCCGTCAATGTAATATTACTACACACGCGATAAAAAAAAAAAAAAAAAGAGAGAGAAATCAATCAAAAGAACAAAAATTTCAAAAGGTGCCTCTTTTATTTATTTTTACTTTTATTTGAAATAGATATATACATAAATAATAATAAAAACCTTACCTGTTGGTTCGTCTCCAGTCGCCATCGGAGATCACCATCGACATCCGAATACCTCAAAACCCATTAGGGTTCTGACGAGGGTTCAGAGGCGGCGAGGTCGAGTTTTCTTTGCGTATTATTTTTCTTTTTTTGATTTCTGAAGGTAGTTGGACCAAATTCGGAGTTTTAGGCTTGGATTTTCTGACTTGGTTAAGTTGTATGGTACAGGCTTATGTTAAAGCTCAAAAGAGTAAGGCCTACTTCAAGAGATTTCAAGTTGAGTTCAAGAGAAGGCGAGGTATAATAACGATGCTTACATATTGAATGGTGATATGCAAATCTGATACTTGCTATCTTGAGGTTATACTTGTAACAATTGTTTAAATCTTTTAGAGGGCAAGACGGATTATCGGGCCAGGATCCGTCTTATCAATCAGGACAAGAACAAGTACAACACTCCAAAATACCGTTTGGTTGCACGATTTGTATCCTAATTTCTGTCTGTCTGAATTTTATTTTATTTTTTGTTATTGTCATTTGGTTTATAATGCAAGTAGCTAGCAGCAATTGTATTGTTATTTGTAGTGAAATTTTTGTTTGGTTGGTCTGTTACTGTTAATTTATTGAGGGTACTTCTATAGGCCATTAGATGTGCTAAAATACTATTATTTTTCTTTCATGCATGATGTGCTATTTTGTTCTTTATTTTCCATTGGGTATTAATATCAATATTTCTGTGCTGCTAGTTAGTATCTTAACCTTAACACATTTACTAGACCAACAAGGATATAGTTGCACAAATTATACATGCTAGTATTTCTGGTGATATAGTTCTTGCAGCAGCTTACTCACATGAGCTTCCTCACTATGGACTTGAAGTTGGCCTCACAAATTATGCTGCAGGTGTGTGATTTACTTTTGTAAATGTTAAAATGATGGTCTCTTGAACTTGGATGGGAATGGTATCTTATTTATGGTGCTTTTCAAGCAGCTTACTGTGTTGGACTCCTTTTGGCTCGCCGAGTACTGAAACAATTGGAGATGGACACTGAGTATGAAGGAAATGTTGAGGTATACAGCATGCTTTTCAGGTGGAGGAAATATGTTTAGTTTACATCTTTTAGTCAGATGGATAATAACTATGTTCAAATTATGTGTGTAATTTGCTCACAGGCAACTGGGGATGACTTCACTGTTGAACCAGCAGAGAGCAGGAGGCCTTTCCGTGCTCTCCTTGATGTCGGTCTTGTCCGAACGACCACCGGTAACCGTGTTTTCGGTGTTCTCAAGGTATAGTGGAACCACTTTTAATAGTATTTTTCCTTGAGTCAAATTGTATTCTTTGGCTTTTCTTCTTCTAGTTTCTTAATTTCAGTATTGAATTATTATGATTATGCCAGCTAAGTTTTATACTAAGACATCATGTATATGTGTGCATAACATTGCATTTTGTTTAGGCTGTTAATTTTTGGAAGTGAAAGGAACGATTTTGTACATATAGTGCTACAAGAACTATTTCGGTTTTCTTATTGACAGCTGGATCATACTTTACTACCCATTTGTGGCTGTGAAGAAAACAGTTCTTATGCATTAAAATTTCCATGCATGCTATGTATCCATCCAGCTTTAACATACATGTATTCTTTCTGTTTGCTTTTAGGGAGCTTTGGATGGTGGAGTTGATATTCCGCACAGTGAGAAGAGATTTGCTGGATTTAACAAGGACAGTAAGCAACTTGACCCCGAAGTTCACCGGAAATACATTTATGGTGGTCATGTTGCCGCATACATGAAGGTACTGTTTTGAGTTAATGAATTGATGGTATAGGAAAGTAATAATATTTTTATGTGCTGTAATAGGCATTCAATTTGGCCATAGTTTCATTTCATATCCATCTGTCTGCAAGTCTCTCACTTTATCAAGTTGACAGAATTTGATGGAAGATGAGCCAGAGAAGTACCAGTCTCACTTCAGCGAGTACATAAAGAGAGGCATTGAGCCTGACAGCATTGAGGGAATGTACAAAAAGGTTCATGCTGCTATTCGTGCAGATCCTGAAGCAAAGAAATCCAAGAAGGAACCTCCAAAGGAGCATAAAAGGTATAACTTCTTTCCCCTTTTGTCTTCAGGCAATCAATTTTGTAAACATGGTTCAGACAGGCCAAATTAAAACCAGGGATGGTTGAAATTCTAAGCTTAAAATGAAAACAGAAATTGTTGTTTAGAATTATGGTTTTTAAGTTAAAAGGCTGATGTAAATGTTGTCGTTGTGTTTGTGCAACAGGTACAATCTGAAGAAGCTGTCTTATGAAGAAAGGAAGGCTAAGTTGATCGATAGGTTGAAAGCTCTGAATTCAGCTGCTGGAGTTGACAATGATTCCGATAAGGATGATGATTAGGTTGCTGAAGTAGATGAAGTGAACTCTCAACATTACAATTTTGGGAATTGTCTTGCCCCCTTACCTTTGGTTTTTGGTGCTAGAATTTGCTTTGAGAACCAGAATTGTTGTTTGTTTATTAACTAAAATGCTCCTCCAATTGGAGAAAGTAGCCTTAGGTTTTGTTTGTTTGTACGATTGAGCCCAAATTTAATCGGCTTTTATTTTTAAAACATAATTTATTTGATTATGTTCATTTGCATAAGGTGCAATTTTGAGTTTAAATTAGATAAATTTTAATGGTGATAAAAATGTATTTATAGAATGAATGATTAATTAAGTCATGGAGAATTATAGATGGAATGAACAGGGGAAGAAATATTGCAGCCATTAACCATACAAGATAAAGCATATCAAGTTTACAACTTGATTATGTAAAAGAGGCTTAGATGATATAAGACAACAGTTTTGATGATTAAATGATACAAGGTGAAGAGTTTGATGGAGGAACCCTGATACAGCCACGTAAAATGCAGCATAAGATTTGAAATATATATTACATTCTTTTACATACAGAAACTTTAGTGCTGACCTTAAAGAGCTTCATCATCAGATATCCATGCTATCTCAGATTCCGATGCTTCCCTTCCTGCAAAAAAAAAAAAAAAGGAAGCAATAAACTAAAATCCCAGTTAACATGGGTAATTTGTAATACACACAAGACATGAGCAAACCCTAATTTGAACAAAAAAAAAAAGTGTCACAACATTTTATGTTTTGGTCGAGCAGTATTGGGAATTTACAACCTACAATGAGTATTGAGCGGTCATGGAGTCTGCTGCATGTTAATCTACGGTAAAAAGTAATTAAAGTGGCCTACAGTTCAAAGAAACTTACCCATCGACACATAGGCTGGCAAGCTCACATACTTGGGACATGAGGTCTTTGAAGCCAAACAGTTCCGAGGCTGTAATAAGAAGAAACACTTTCATCAGATAACGAAGAGGCTTCTTCATGTATAAGAAATCATGTTTGAGATAGATTACTGCTGCCATATCAAAGGTCCTGATGATCTTTTCTGCTGCTTTCTTTCAGTTGAATAAAATTGAGATTTTTTTGGGGGGGAGAATAGGCACGTATCATGATAGCTGCTTCTTTAGGAACTAGTATGATATATACTGATTTACGGTCTTACAGACAAAAGAGAGGTTCTTTACCTAGCTAAAAGTCCATGCTAGCCAAGAAAACTAATCCTATGAATTCTTCACATCAACGCTGAACCGCATGGGGGTAAAGCCCATCACAAATAGAGGGAAAAAAAATTGAGGAAATCGAAAATCGACCTGAATCATGGTATTTGGATGGTTTTTGAAATACAAGTTGAAAAACTCTGATTATACGGAGCGCATTGAATTCTTTTTCGTTTAATTTATAATTAATTTTGATTTTTTATGATATAAAATAATTTATATTTAAAATGTCCAAAAATATTTTAAAAATTCTATATAAAAATTTATTTTTCAAAAAAAAAATTATATAAGGGTCATTGCTTAGTTTATTTAGAAATATTTATGAAAAATACTTTGAAACTTAATCAAATAATGACCGAGAACCGAGCCGAACAAAACTAAATTATCACAAACAGTTTGAAAAAAATAAAAAAACCAACCGATCAGAACTAAACCCTAATAACAAATGATGTAAATTATGAAGAATGAGTTGACGGAGTGAAGCTGACCTTGAAATCCTTAAAGAAGCATAAACGAATTTCCTCAACGGCTTCTTTTGAGCAAATCACTTCTGGTGTTGCCCGGAAAGAATTCTCAATGGCAGAGACAATGCCTCCAAGAGGATACCTTTCACTATTAGAAGGAACATATCCAGCTTCATTCAGTATTTTCTGACAATTAATGGTTGTAGAAGAAAGTTTTCAGTCAAATTGGTCAACAGATATAACAGCATATTATTTCCAATATTAGGTAACGATTCAAATAAAAAATTAATTACTCGTACACTATAGCTAAAAAGATGATAGAATAAACTTTACTCTGCAATAGTTCATAGATTATAAAAGAAGAGATCAGCAAACTATTCACTGGAGCTTTAGATACAAACAAAAGGTAAACAAGATGGGTAGGCAACAGAGTACTTACTGAAGGGCATTGGCAGAAATCAAAATAGTGAAGTTAATTATTTTTGTAATCTGTTATAGATAAGCAAGCATATTGTTCATGCAAGTAGAAAAAGCTTGATTCATAAACGACACCTTTTTTATACGAGTCTTGATTTTCAACCATAACTTATGCTCCTTTTTGCTACATTTGATATTCAGGTAGATACCGAGCCACTTTAACAAGTACCAGTTGAATATACGTTATATTTGGAGTACAAAATATGCAACAACTCTTACTAGGACCAAGCAGCACCTATAAGATCTCGAAGGAACCTAGCCATATAAGACAGAAGATTCATGACTCAATTGAAGTGCTAAATAACTTGCTCAAATAGGCAGAGACCAGTCATACTCCTTCACTTAGAAGACAATCCCAAGACTAGATCCTTTAGGGCTGGGAACCATAGATATGTAACATGGAACATGGGCATGAAACAAAAAGAAATTTGTTTTTCTCAGTAAGTGTACAATTAACAGGAATTCGGAAAATAAGTGATAGGTTCACCAATATCTCATACTCTCTCTCTTTCTCTGCTTTGGTGTTAACCTCAATAAGAATGCAAGAACTAGTAACTGTTAATATGTTTGGCTTTCTTGATAAAAATTGCCCCCAAAAGAAAGAGCTACATGCAGAACTCAATTAATTGTGATGCACATTTAGGGCACAAACTGATCAACAAAGACACGTAGGAAATTTCAAGGTGTATAAGACAAAACATGATTTTCTAAAACTTACTGTGACGTTATATTTGAAGTAAACATTGAGGGTTGTTATAAAGTAGCTGTATTCATCTCGAATAACCGGAGATGAGCAAGTTCCATGCTTCTCTGCAAGTGAAAATGCAATACTTACAAACAGCAAGGGTAAATACTGAGATAAAAGAGTATTTGTGCTATTTTCTCCCTAAATTTTATGCTTGCAAGTGCTTGTTCATCAAAATTTAACCAAATTATTTGTAGATATATTCATTAGGAAAGCAGCATTATGTTAGGTAAATATATCTAAATAAAATCTCATCATTACTTCCTTGGGTACTATCAGATTATAATCAAGGAAAATAAATAGTCATTTCTCAAGATCAATAATCACATATAAAATCTACCATGTCTAATTATAAAACATGTTAATCAACTTTCACTTTTTTGGTTAAAGTCTCAACAACCCAATGAAAACGAAAGAAGCAAATAGTTCATTTTAAGTACAGTCAACTACTAGGCATTAGCATTCCTTTTGATTCCCTTCCTTTACACCCATCTGATTGCTTAAGGTTGATCCTATGTCTCATAAACTGCCATTCATTTCATATGGTCAGAGCTGTCATTTTGTACTAGCATCCTGATGGCTCTAAAATTGCACCAACAGAAAATATTTCAAAGAGGGTTCAGATGTGCAGCAGGCACATAATCTCATCATCCCTCTTAAATATCTCATACTTCGAATAAGGTGGAAAACCTATAAAGTGAACATAAGAAGTAAATCATATCATACAAAGCTGAAGATACTTACCCCACTTCCAGATCGCATCCCAATTTCGCCATCAATAGATTCAAGAACGAAGCAATTATTAGTTTTTTTGCCTTGGTCGAGAATAACTTAGAAACATATAAGAAATATAAGACAATATCCACCTCATGAGCCCAAAATAACCCTTTTCCACTGAAGCAAGTTGATGATTTGCCACAATATAACGATGGCCAGTACTTCTCAAGTGCATCAAGCAATGTTGAAATCTACGTACATTTAGAAACAAAGATAAGGCACGAGAGCCAAAAGATGGCATAAGTACTGAACTGAATACATAAGTAGAGAGATAATATATATATATATATATATATGGAGAAAGAGAATTTGTTTAAGCACAGATGTTATCCTATGTATCAGGACATAGAAGAAGATATGTGCCAATATAACAGCTGTTAAAGTTTTTATTTCAATTTTTTAAGTTTCAAATAAACCGAAATAGGTAGTTATGCTATTGCTATAAACTTAATACATCTCTACATAATGGATATCATAAAATAAAAGGAAGAAACTATTGAACTGAATAATTATACCAATGACAGAATATCACAAGGTGTAGTCTTTGTCATCAGGAAATGCTCACTATACATGGGTGTCAGTCTTCAACACGCATGAATAAGTGAATGAAAAACAGTTGCCGGGCAGGCTTTAAAGCATCTTTATACATAAGCTGATTCCATAAAGTTACAAAAGCTATAGGGCATAGGCTGCAATCCAGGTGCGGTAATCAAACATGTTTTGGAAAGATGAAATTGCAAATTAAATAACAGAAACAACACACCTCTTTGACATCAAACTGAGATCGGTAACAACAGGAGGGCCAGGTTCCATCATTATAATCCGGCCACAATCCATCTATCAAGAAGATAAAAGTAAAAATATATATATTAGCACATTTCTAGTCTCCTCATGTCCGTGATGGATTAACATCTAGAGGGGAAATTAAGGTCTGCTCATTATTGACCATGGAAGAGTTGACAAACCTAAACTATCTCAAAACCTCTCTTCCTTTACAAGAAACCTAAAATATGGTTACAATTGCAATTTTTTAAGTTCGTCGCCGCTTCTTACTTTTTACTGGTATTAAACTGCGGAGGGCAGTATTTTGGCACAAAATTTTATATTTTATGGATAATCCATTGGATTTCAATCAAGAGTCTCCATGATTAAATAATAATTAATATATTGAAAACCAAACACTTACGAATGGTAAATTCAGTTGGAGAGTTCGAGCTGCCAGGTAGAAAAAGAAAAGATTAAAAACTAATACAATAAATTAAGAATGAAATTTGCCTCGAGAAAAGAAAAGAAGAAGAAATGAGAGAATAAGTTGAAAAGCTGATTTACCCTCGGCAGCAGGCATTGGAGGAGCAGCAATGGCGAGTCTTGTGGCAGATGGTGCCGGGCCATTGAAGAGACAAAGCAAAGTAATCGAACTCCCTCTGAGCTCCATCTATGCTTCCATTGATGCCTATCATCAAACAGGCAGCCATCATTAAGGCCAAGTAGCGAGGGATTTGGGCAGAGAGGGACGACATTTTCTTCGTTTTTTTTTTTTTCTCTTTTTTTCGCCTTAAAAATCAGTAAAATGTTTTGGCTTTGGGGAATTTTATAGAGTTGTCATTTGCCATTGTCGCTTTAACGAACAAAACTGGTTGGTGCAATAATTGAGAGGTATATGCTTTATTTGGTGCAATATTTTATATTAAAATATTAAAAATATTTTATTTTTATATTTTCTGAAATTTGAAAATAATATTTTATATTACACTAAAATATATATTTTTTTATTTTCTACATCTTCATCTTCATTGGTCTCCTCTCTCTCCAAATTCTTCTTCATCCTCGTGATTCATAAATTTAAATTATAAATAAAGAATGAGAATTAAGCAACACAAGAATGTGATGCATTCTAATCATTTTCATAAAGTAATGGGCAATAAAATCCTTAAAATTGTGTTGAACATCTTTTCTAAACAACTTTTAAAGGCGATTTTAGTCACTTTCTTGCGATATTTAAATACCATTAATTATCCAAAAATTCATTAAAATATTCGATCTTTATACAAGATTGACCATAATATAAAGTAAAATTATATCTTCAAAGCACACAATTAAGCTTACTTGTAAAATAAAAGAAAACTCAGATCTAATTAAATTCAACACGTCCTAAAAAAAATTCAAACAACAATAATTCACTAGAAATTCGAGAAACAAGCAAAAGAAAAATGACAATCATAGAATTACGAATGGATTTATCGAATAATTTGTAGATTGAAATGTAAAGATATCAATCTAGATGAATCTAACCTATGACAAATTGTATGAGAAAAAATGGTTCTTCTAATCCATGAATTAGTCTGTTCTGCACCCCTTACCCTCTCTCCTTTTATCTTCCTCCTTAAAAAAATTGAAATAATATGATGCTGAACAATATAAAATTAATTTAAAATTTTGGTTTCATTGAAATCAAGAAATCAATCAAAACTATAAACAACCATCAAGAAGGAAAATATGGCTGGACTTAATCTATTCCCCGACAAAAGAGAAAAAGATAATTAACCACCTGAAATGAAACCTAATAAATCATCTCCACACTTGAAGAATCAAGTTTTGTAAATGCCTGGAAAATCCCGCACAAGCAACCAAATAAACAAATCATTTATTAAAAATAAAGAAAACAGTATACTACATTTTATGAACACCCATTAACCACAGGGGAAAAAAAAAATCTTTTGTATTAAAATCATTACAAAAACAGAAAAGAAAAGAAAACCTAGATTGAAATATTAAAAAAAAAAAAATCAAAATACTAAAACTAGTACATTACAATACCCAAATAAAAAAAAAAGCATCAAAAGGCAAGAACTTTATCATGAAGCTAAGAAATGCATGGCTAATCAACCGAAGGTGGCAATTTTTTTTCCTCCTTTTGTTTTCTTTCTTCTTTATTGTTATCAAAGCAAAGATGAGATCTTCGGTGGGTAAAAACTAAAAAGAATCAAGGAAAAAATAACAAAAACAAAAAAAATAGTTAAAGAAAGTTAAAAAATCAATTGAGAAAGAAATTTTAGAAAACTAGGTCAAATCCAAGCATCAAAAGACTCATATTTTTTAATTTTTCAAGTTCTTTAACAATTTAAGTAAAAACAAATCAAAAACTCAAATCAAACTTAAGTATCAAAAACCCATATTGTTTAGTTTTCAAGAAGCTTGAATCTTCCCCATGAAAATTGATACTAAATGTAACACTCCAAACCCGACCTAAATGTTACGATCGGATCTTGGAGGTCACATTAATTTCTTGAAATCAGTTTGTTTGTCTTTCAAATCATTGCTTATCAATTATTTTTCGGAAACTTTTTACTATTTATTTATCAGAAAACCCAGCTATAATCTAACGATATTCTTTTTTCAAAACGTTCCTCTTATCTTTCAAAACAAAAAAGTTGGATCATCAAATTGGTTGTCTTTCTGAAAACTTAATTTGCAGTTTGATTCGCAGCCGAAAAATCCATAACTTAGTTAGTTTTGAAAATCAAACATCTTCTATATAAGCAGAAATCGGACAGATTTTCAAAAAAAAACATCTAACTAAAAATCCAACAGAAAATCAAACCAAAAATAGAATCCAAAAATTTAATTCAAAAGTCCAATAATCCAAAAAAAATTATGTAACACCCGGAATTTTGGGGTCAGAAGTTTTTGGGTAGGGTCACTGAGAAGGTTGCGCTATTGTGTTTAGTGGCGCGTTTAAGTTACAGAATGGGTCTGCTGGTCTGGTGGTTGGTTGTGTGTTAATGTATCTTTAGGTCAAGTGTTCGAATCTGTGTGTGTGCATTTTGGGGAGAAATATTATCCGTGTTGTTAAATATTTTGTTAAATATTTATTTTTATTTTTATTTTTGTGATTTTTTTTCTCAGTTGGCACGTTCTCCCTCTCCCTCTTTTGGCTCTCTTTCTTTTCTTTTTGGGAAAATGGGTTGTGTGGTGGTTTTGGGTAGAGCTTCGGTTTTCCTTGTCTTCGAGTCGGGTTCTGGACATTTTCGATCACGAAACAGGTGTGGGATTCGAAACTTATCTATTTTATTTTGCGAATCGTCGTTTCGGCATCACTTGAGTGTGCTTGGATCCGTTGAATTTGGGTATTTAGTTGTTGAACGGTATGGGAAATACTGCATAATCGGATGTACTTGTGTTTTGGTAAAGGTTGGGGACCATTTTGATGGCTAAAACAACATTTTTGGTTGGTTCCGAAATGGTTTTGTGACCACATGGGCGGCCACACGGGCGTGCATTTAGGAATTAGGGTTTTTTGGTAGGTTTTGGTGCCACACGGCCTAGCCACATGACCGTGTGGCCGATTTGGGGATTCTTTGATTTTCACACGGCCGTGTCCCCCGGGTACACGGGCGTGTGTGTTTGGGAATTAGGGATTTAGTGAATTGGTGCCACACGGCCTAACCGTGTCTGGTGGGCACACGGGAGTGTGAAACCCTCACACGGCCGTGTCTGCCTTGTACTCTATTTTAGCACAATTGGATAGTGAGTTACATGGCCTGTTTCCACGGCCATGTTCCTAGTCCACACGGGCGTGTGCCACAGTCACACGGCCGTGTGCCTCTCTTCACACGGGCGTGTGCCTCAGCCACACGGTGCCCCTCTTCACACGGGTGTTTGACCTCCCACACGGCCTAGGCATTTCCACACGGCCAGAGCACACTGTCGTGTGGTCCTAAGATACCAAATTTTTGATTTTGTGTGTGTGTTTTTTATCTGAAAATGTGTCTGTGTATTCCGACCTTTGGCTAAGCTTTAGTGAGGGTATTTAAGTCTCGATATCTGTGACGATGTACTCTGCTTATGTGTTGCTTATGACTGGTGTTTGATTCTGAACCCGGGTAACTGGGTGTGTGTGTGTATCTGTTCTGACTAACTGTCTAATAATGTGTCACTGATCTGTGAGGTTGTATGCATACATACACTTGCATAAAGTAAAGTTTTGGGTGGGATTGCGAAGAGAAGGGAGGCTGATTTCGATCGATCGCGCTTCTCTCGCAACTCATTCATACAACAATTTATCGCCTCATACGGCATAATGCGTCGACTTTGTGTTGCGTACTATTATCTGATCTGGTAGTTTAAACTACAACATGTCTGTACAACGAATTACCGCATTGCACAGTACAACACATACGCCAGCTCTGCTGCGTATTAATATCTGAGTGGCTTAGTCCACATATATGGTGTGTAGGGTTGGATGGGCCTACAAGGTCCTACGTGGTATGTTTTGGTTGGATGAGCTTAAACAGCTCTTATGGGGTGTGATCGGGGGACGGAGAGGTGTGTTGGCTGGATGGGTGGGTTTTATCACTTGACTGCATTTCATATGCATTTGTTTGTGTGTTCTGGATGCTAGACTATCTAACTGTATTCTGACCGTCTGTGTGTGATTTGGTGTGTTTGAGTATTATGTTCTGTTGGGACGTTAGTTCCAAGTTTTCTTTCTGACTCTGTGAATATCCATAAGTCTATTGCACTGTTGAGTTAAATTCTATGATTCTGTACTTAATCTCATTTCGAACTCACACTGAGCTTGAGTAGCTCATCCCCTTAGTGTTTCCCCTTTCAAGTACATTTTCTGAATTCTGACGCTGGACTCGGTATGCGGAGGTCTCGAACAGTTTCGGTGAAAAATAAATTATCAGTTTGTATTTTCAGTTTCTATTTGGTTATTCGGTTTTTGAACTGTAAGGTTTTATTAAGCTATGGTACAAGTTCCGTTTTGAATTTTTATTCGATTATTTGATTTCGGTAATATATTTGACTTAACTGTAATTCTACTTACTGAATTTTGATCGACTAAATGTTTCGGTTCGATGTGACAATTTGTTTTGTAAAAATTTACCTACGATTACTTCGGTGACCAATGTAACATCCGAAATTTGGTCTAAACTTCTAGGCCGGGTTTAGGGTGTTACAATTTATTTAATAATAAATTTGTATTATCTTACGCAAGTAAAACCAATCCAAGCTCTTGCACGCCGACCGATCCTAATATTGCTGATACTTGAGAAGTCAGAAAAATTGGGTGAGCTTATAAAGCTCAGTGTAACTCAGACCAAACAAACAATACTGATAGCAAAATCACATAGAAATCAGAAATCGTACAGAATGCACAGCATAACATGCTACGCAATGTAACATAAATAATCAGATCAGATACGGATGCAGATGCAAATACAGATATAGATACAAATGCAGTTACAGATGTTGATACATATACACATCAGATCCTACCCTTATTTGCTACATACCATCTTCGTCCATCCCTGCACACAAATTAGGGTAATAAATACTCATCCAACCCCGCACGCCTATAAGTGAGTGTATGTCACTTTTCAGAATAGCGCAGTCAGGCTGCTAGAAATAGTGCGGTATCCCGCCAGAATCAGATAAATATAGTCAATCTGCCATAACAAATATGTGGTTAAACCACCAATTAAGTCATTCTGGGTTGCTCGGCAACCATGACCTGCCATCTCGGGTTGCCCGGCAACGATGGCTTATCAATATGCAGTTAAAATACCATCACATCATTATCCCACCCCAATGCACATGTCAAAACATATTACATACTCAGATGCACATAAATAAATCATGCTTAAACAGATTACTCAAATCACAGATCAGATGCAGAAATTATAACACAGACATGCTCTCAGACGTTATGCACACAATATCAATATTTTAGATTTCATATATAAAAGTCATACATGCTATACGCATCAGAATATACTATCATGCTTTCAGACATCACATTAACAGAGGCAGAATATCAAATTTTGCATCCATAATACACACATAACACATTTTGGAACCTACGAAATGACTAATTTCGAATCGTACTTCAAATACGGCCCTAACGATATTTTACGAAAAATGGGCTCACAGTCCCCGTGTACCCCACACGGTCTAATTGGCCCAGCCCGTGTGACCCACACGGCCTAACTGGAACGACGAAAATGTGCAAGTGTACACAATCGTTAACAAATAATAAAGTGACAAGTAATGTCGAGTTATCGTACCCACAGGGACTGTGCAAACGAATATTTATGAAATGTAAAATTAAACAAATTGGTGATGAAAAATATGTTGTTTAGAAGAGGTGATCTTAAAATAAAAATAATTTAACTAAGTGATTAACTAATAAAATAAAATTTCAATGCACGATTTCTAAAAAATAAGTTTTAATCAATATGACATAAATGTGTTAGATCAATTTCATTCTTTAACTTAGAATTATTAAAACTATGTTTATGTTGTTATGGATAATTTCATGGCAACTTAGTCTTCTGTTAACTAATGCACATACATACTTACTAAATCAATTAATCTCTTAAACATATTTCTATGTCAATTCAAACAATTAATCAACTTTCATAAGCAAGTACAAGATAAAGTGAGGTAACGATATATTCCTATATTGAAACAATTTAATCACAATAATCTTACAAGTTATGCAAGGCTAATGTATTGTTTAACACCATCGGTAATTTAACCCTCAACTACCTTAGAAGATTAAATATGCACCAATTAAATATTGTGTCAATTAATTATTATTTCAATCTGGTTAATAATTAATTATTTCGTTACCTTACAATTAAAATGCAAGTATAACATAGGCATGATTTTATTTAATTGAACAAACTACTAAGGCTTATAACAACACAAACATGATTTTAACAAAGTAAGTGGACAAAATGCAATTAATCTAACACAAATGAAATTTAAGTGATTTTAATTAATTCAAGAACATCAACACAACAAGTATTCATAATCATGATCACAACATAAACTGAAAAGATTAAGAGAAGGGAACTAGAAAAACAAATCTTGGTGATCTTCTGAAGCTAGACTAGTGCGCTCCTCTCTTCTCTGCTCGTTCTGTTGATCCAAGGCCTTCAAGAACACTCGATTTATGCTGCTTTAAGGGGCATACTAGCTCTTTTTTAAGAGGGGAAATCAGAAAGGGAAGAAAGAAAATTGGAAAGCAACTAGAAGGGAAAAAGAGAAAATAGATGAGAGAAAAGATGTGTGAGAGAGATGTGTTAAGTGAGGGATGAAAAATGAGGAAGTGGAGGGGGCTTTTTATAGTGGGAGATGACAGCTAAAATTAGCTAAAAATAACATTCAATCCCCCTTCCCATGGCTGACCATGCTAGGTGGAAGGAGTGGTTGACTTAAATTTGTTATTTTTAGCTTGTGGCTAAAAATAGAATGCTTGAAAAGGGGAGGGGTTTGAACGAAATTTAGGAAAATTTCAAGGGCTGATTTGCAAGTGTAAAAATAAGCTAAAAATCAGCTGATTGGGTTAGCTAATTTGGACAGTTTGAGCTGCCATTTTCTTAGTGGATCAGTCCTCTTCACTTAGCACATTTGGGCTCATTTCTCTTCATCAGCCTATAATTAAATTTTAACCCAATTTGTGTTGGATCAAAAATAATTATTAAATGTGTTCAAGGAATATAATTTGTGGCTAGAAAATAATCAACCATCCTCTTAGTTCAATTGATACGAAAAGTGCTTCGATGGTCCAATCTTCTCAAGATGGCTGTCGAGCCGATTTTTCACCCTTTGTGCAAAACTGTTGAAAATAGATCAAAGAAAATTTAATATAAAAATAATTAAAATTCAATATGTTTCATAAATTGGGTTCTAATTAATTATTTTATAATTAAAGTATGAAATTCGACAAAAATTACTTAGAAATTACATGAATTAGTGCTCAAAATGTGTTGAAAAAGTCTATATATTCTTGTGTTTCCACACCCCGAAACTTAATTCATTGCTCGTCCCAAGTAATGTACAAATTGCAAAAGATTTCATAAGAAATCACCTTTGAAAATTTTCTTCAAAAATCACTTCTTCCCACAATTATGAGTTTACTATAATTATGCTCAAGAACAAGAATTTTGAAATTATGCAACTCAAGTATACATATTGTTCGAATTATTCTCAATTATTATCATGATAGTAAGAATAGACTAAATGCTTTCTCAATAAAGATATGTTAAATTCTTACCAATTAACTTTTATTTCTTCATTAAAGACTAAATTGCAATCCCTAAGTTTAATTATGCCTTCATAAGTTGAGTTTAGCAATTTCTCTCCACTAATGTAGTCAGCACAGAAATCTGAATCAATAGGTCTTTATTTTAAAAAAAAAGGTTGTAATATGGCTTGGCTCGGGGTAGGTAAAAGATGGATAATTTCAAGCTAAAAACCCTAAACTCATCTTGCATCAAACCTTCGGAATAAATACCTTCAAATTCACCAACTAATTTTGCATTTGAGTACACATGCTCCTTGTACATCTATTTTTTTGAGTACATATGCTCTCTTTTTTTCACATTCAAGCATATTATTGCATGTACAACAATTTTGAGCATTTGATACTTCTTCTAAACTCCTCCAAACTTATTTTTAGAGAATATTCTAGATAGACCGAGTTTAGTGTTTGGGACAATTTAGAGATGATTATGAGAGAATGGATGACTTATTATTGCAAGGTTCAAATAAAATCAGGCCATATAGTCTCAAAGTTGGGTTTCAAGGGATAAATATTCATTAATGTTGGCTTAAAAGGCTCAAATGATCCAAACGAAAGTTTGCCTAAATCATTTTCAAAATTTCATGCTTCTTAGGATTTCACCTTAAGAAATTACTAAGTCAATTCTAGAGACTTAAACTTTCATGCATGCTTAGCTTTTCTAAGAAAAAAAATTTCATGGTCCAATTTACATACTTTATTAAGAGTAATATTTATGTCATAATTCAGCTAACATAGTAATTATTGAGATAATAGAACTTTGTTTATACTAAAGTTTAACATAATTAACAAAAATTCAAATTTTTGAACAAAATATAATTGGATAAGAAGAATGAGTTCTGAAAAAAAAAACAATTTCAATTTTAGTCTCCCCTACTTAAGATGAATAATGTCTCCATTGTTAAAAACAATAAGGAACGAAAATACAGAAGTGAATAGATACTGTACATTAAGTATGAAACACCCCTAACCCGTATCCGTCGCCGGACAAGGGTTAAGAGGCATTACCGGACATATCGGAACATATCACAAATATTTCACTAACATCAAACATTTACAACCATTCCATAGTGAAATAAACACATAGAGTCCCTTTAGAAGGTCTACGAGACCTTAAACATGCTTTAGAGAAGGTTCGGGACTAAACCGATCTCATATGGAAACTTTGCGGAACTTAGAAAATTTTTCTTTCAAAACAGGGCACGCGCCTGTGTGATTAGGCCGTGTGCCTCACACGGCCGTGCCTTGGACCATGTCTCAGCCCGTGTGCAACACTGACTTGGGTCACACAGTCTAGCACACGCCCGTGCTTCTTGCCCGTGTGGCATCCTGACTTGCTTTGAATTGCAACCTTGAGAGACACGGTCGAGACACGGTCGAGACACACGCCCGTGTGATCAACTGTGTGGGCAAATATAGGCCATTTGCAAGGCCAATTTGCCACCCATAATTTGGGTCATACCTACAAGCATCAATTCATGTTCCAAAGGCAGCCAAAAACATACCAAATCATGCACAATTTGACCCGTAACAACATCATTCATTTCCATATACAAATCCAACTCAAACATACCAATTCAAAGTACCAACTTCACATCAAAAACATGTGATTCATACATCATATTAATCCATTTCAATTCATAGCATTTCTCATCATATCAATTTCCCAAATCAACCATGTAACTTACCAAAATTGACCATTTCTTTTGGCCATTCATGAGCACATCAAAACATGCCAAATTTTACATCACATAGCATGCACTAAATTCACTCCATAATCACATTCATTATCAAGCCATATTACATGGCTATATTTACACATTTCAATACATAATCAAAGTTCCCTAGCCTATACATGCCATACTTTAATATGTGCATTTTCAAAAGGTACCAAAATATAGTTCGATAGTGTGGTGATGATCCTTGATGATCCCCGAGCTTCCAGTAGCTTCAATAATCTATAAAACAATGCAAACACACACAAAGTAAGCTTTCAAAAGCTTAGTAAGCCATATACAAATAAACTTATCACATAAACAATTACAAACTATTTCATTCATATGAACTATGGCATAACACAATAGCAAATTCATATTTCTCATCTAGCTCAATTGTTCATAACCACTTACTTATAAACATATCACATTTTCATGTAGCTCACATATCAAATGATCATATTCATACTTATCTTCCATTTCCAAATTTCATAAATAGTTCATACGTATCTGAAACGGATACATATTCACATATTCAATCATATCTCGAAATGCCCATTGAACCGTTCGAAATCAATAAGGATACTCGGATAGCTCGTAAAGCTCATACAACGCCAACGTCCCAGACGTGGTCTTACATGTAATTAAATATCGATGCCCCTGTCCCAGAAAGGGTCTTACACGAAATCATATATGATACCGATGTCCCAGACATGGTCTTACACGTAAATCTCAAATCGATTCCAACGTTCCAGACGTGGTCTTACACGATAACTCATATCGGAATCCTATGTCATGACATATGTATCCTAACTATTCCTATGGTTCTGATCGTTGTGTCAGAGTCTTAAAATTTATATAATGAATGATCTAGCCTAGAAACTAACTGTGACAACAATTGAGGCAAGCACACCTATCGAACAGTAGTATAGCTTAGTGGCAAGACCGGGTTGTCGAACCCAAAGGAACCAAAAGTACTAATACTGACTTTCTTTTTATTATTTAGCCTAAAGAATTGAAGTGAATTATTGTTTAATCTAAAATTAACTAACTACTAAGCTAAAGATACTAAGACAAAGAGAACGAATTGGGGAAATAATTGTGGGAAAAACCAATTGATTAAGACAATACCCAAGGAAGAATCCACCTAGACTTCACTTGTTATTTAACTCTGAACCAGACGATTTATTCACTTGACTTGATCCGTAGAATTCCCTAATTTATATTAATACCTCTCTCGAGGCTACTAGCGTCTAACCCTAGGTTGATTAATTGAAATCTCTTTCTAATTAAAACCCCTAGAATTGCATTAACTCGATCTATGGACTCCCATATTAGGTTTGACCCTAATCCGGCAGATTTTTGTCACCGTATCTCTAGGCGCGCGAGCAACACCGCTTAACTATGCTAGATCTACTCTTAGGCAGGGTCTATTCCTCCTCTACCTAAGCACATCAATACTTGAATCAATATCCTGAAATATCAAAACAAGAATTAAGAACACATAATTAAGAACAAATCAAGTATTTATCATATAGCTCAGAAAATAATAACAAGATCCGTCTTAGGTTTCATCCCCTCTGTATCCGAGGTTTAGTTCATAATCATAAAAATACATCTCGAGAAGAAAAGATAAAACAAAACATAAGAAAAACCCTAAAACCCCCTGAAGTAATTGAAGAGAAGATCTTCCGTCTTGAGTATGACTCCGGCTTCTTGAGATGAATCAACTGGCTTTCTTTGAGTAAATCTTACAATTCTGACCTCTCCGGCTTGGCTCCTTGGCCTAGCTGGACGCCCCCTAAAGGTTGGCCTTTAGGGTGTTTATATAGGCTTTTGGAATGTGTTTCTTTGCCTCTAAGTACCCTAATCCGAATAAAATTCTTCTTTTCCACGGCAGGGACACGCCCATGGCACACGCCCGTGTAAGTCGAGTTGTAGGCCGTGTTCGAGCCTGCTAAAGGGGCACGGCCGTGTGGTGAAACCCCAGGCCATGTCGATTTCTCACTTTGGCCCATTTGGCCCATTTTAAGCCCGTTTCTCGTTCTTTTCATCCTCCTATGCTCTCCTAAGTATAAAACATGAAATTAAAGGATTAAGAGCACCAAATTCCATAATTCAAGGGATAAATCATCCAAAAGCATGCTAAATGTGGGATTAAAATATGTTACTATTACGGTTTATCAAATACCCCCACGCTTAAGCTTTTGGTTGTCCTCAAGCAAAATTCTCAACTCACAATTAAAATGAACCTCCTCAATTCATAACCTTTATCAACAATGTTTCATCATAATTCATAGGTAATTCATACATTGATAACTTAACCAGAAAGTTCCTAAAGATTCAAACAATCAAAGTCATAGTTTTTATAGTACGAAAAAATAGGTGTTTTCCCTTACCTAAATAATTACTTTTAATTCAAAATCGACAAAAATTGACATCCTCACTAAAGATTCACTCAAATCACTCGAAGTGTTTAAGGTTCAAAAATAAGCACTCAGAAGTCGAACATGAAAAGTTAATCCCATAGGCTTGCATGAAAATCAAATCTCCACCACTGTAAAATGAGATGATACACAAATCAAAAGGTCTTTTATGGGTTGTAACGGGGCTGGGGTTAAAGGTGTTGATAAAGGCTGAATTAGAAGGTTAGTATCGAGATTGAATTGACAAATTACCTAACTAAAAAGTCGTACTAATACTAAATAATTACATCACAAAAATTTAATACTAATAACATGAGCTTCTTCTAAAGATAATGAAATTAACAGTTTGAGCTCAAATAACATAGAGCTAATAATGAATATACTTCATTTTTTTAAGAATAAATCAAATAATAATAGTAAGATAGAATTTAACAACTGATATAAAGAAACTAGTTAAGTAACCGATCAAATCAAATCTCGATATATGGGTAGTCAAGAAGAATGGTGATAACAAATACAAAGGGTTTTGGGTTAATATTAGTGGGTGAGTCAATAAAATAGGTTGTTAGGATTAAAGGGGTTCACTAGGGGTTAATTATGATGGTAGGTTTTTTTGTGGAGTAAGTGGGTTAAAACCTAGGTGCCTTTATCATCTCTGTATATCTAATCAAAGGTGTGGTCTCGACATGTATAATCGATGCAAGTTCTAGAATAACAAATCAATGTTGACACACTCATAATCAATAAAGTGAGCAAGAAAAGGAATGTGTGCTCTAAAAGGCTCAAGATCTCACAACAATTATGGGTTTTTGATGTCAACTTTGTAAATTTCAAACTTCAAAGTAATAATTAGATTCGGGTAGACAACCTAACAAAATTTTTACTTCTGAAAAATAGACTTATCTCGCTTGATTCTCTAGTTTCCTCTGATTTAAATCATCATTTGCACAATTATCAATGACTTAATCCAAAACATATCAATAAAAATCATAAATCAAAGGAAATTTCATTTTAACAGTAATATGAGAAATTTTACTTAAGAACAAGACATAATTCAGGGATTTGAGAATAATGCAAAAAGTAAGGCACTTTTAAGATTCACCCCCCATACTTAAGATGTACATTGCCCTCAATGTACAAAGATATATAAAAACAGAAAATCAAAAGATAGGGAGAGATGAAACTTCCTGAATTATGGATGAAATCCTTGGAGGATGATCAATGATGAACATGATGACTAGGCATAGGTGAAGGTGGTGGAGAATACTCCGGTGGTGTGTTCGTTCCTTGAATGGCACCTTGAACCTTTTTAAACTGCGAAGTCATCAGTAAAGTTTTTAGGGAGTTCTTATTTAATGGACGTTTGTTATAGTTACTCGAGAGTTAAACAACCAGAGATAAAAAAAATCAAATTATACTTAAAAATTTAAAGAGTTTAATAATAAAGGAAAATGAACTAAAATAAAAATAAATAAATAAAAATAAAAATAAGAATAAGAATAAAGAAAATAAAAAGGACTCAAAGGTCCTCATCATCGGAGTGATCTCGAGGTGGTGGTGGCGGGGATATGTGAAAAAGCTGATAATATCGACCACGGCCACCTTGCACGGCCGTGTAGATTTAACTCAGCCCGTGTTCTTTAGGCAGTTTCGACCACGGTCGCGTTGCACGACCGTGGCATTTAGTCGGAGCCCGTGTCTTGGGGAAAATTTTCGTCCTGTTTCTGCACGATATTCGCCACGCCGATATGCATACTCGTGGTGTCCACACGGCCACGGCCACGCCCCTATGCAAGGCCGTTTGGTATGGAAACCTACGCCTAAAAATTTGGTTAGTTTTTAGTTAGATGCTAAAATTCAAAAATATGGACATCAGTGGGGTTAGTGCTTGGTGTGCCTCCCGAGAAGCGCTCGTTTAAAGTCTTGAGCTAGACTTACCTGTTATTCGTATGGCCATGGTGGTTTACGGATTCGAAACTCCTTTTTCTTACTATCAATTCTATCAACATATGGTTTGAATCGGGTAATATTTACCTTGAAAGTGCTGAAATTAGAATATGTTACCTTGACCGTTTCGTATGGAAAGACCTTAAGTACCATAAAAGGAGTCGCACCATTTGTATTAAGTTTGAAGCGACTATTCGAGGGTCAATTGTATCTGACAGTACCTAGTCCCCAACTTTGAAGTGATTGGTTCCACCTTTAATACTCGATGTCCTAGCCGTGTCAAGAACCTAAAGAGTGATTGTTTCGTCACTTACACGAAATGTGAGCTCACGTGGTAGTTTATTTCGTAGAATTGCTGGGCACACTGCGTTTAGCTCCACATGCGACGTATCGTCTAACTTCCGTTTGTTTGTCAAAAACTCTTTTGAAAATTTCCTTGAATCTGGCATCTGCGAAAGAGCTTCAAGAAACGGTAAGTTAATATGGAATTTCTTTGGAAGTTTAAGAAATTTACCGAATTGTTCCTCTGTGTGGTCTTTCTTTATCGCATTGGGGTATGGAACACGAGGTTGGTAATCTGTAATTACCGGTTTTGGTTTATCCTGGCTTACCTCAACCTTACCTTCCTCTACCACAATCTCTTGCTTCAATTTTGGTTCATCTAACCCTTCACTATCGTGAGCAGTTATTGCTTGCGGTTGCTCTCTTGGGTTAGTTTCGGTATTACTAGGAGAGATACCTTGTGGTCTTTTTGAGATTAGCTTAGCAAGCTGACCTATTTGGTTCTCGATCCCTTGAATTAATGCCTGCTGGTTTTTGAGCATTGTCTCGTTGTTTTGAAAACGGGTTTCTGACACTGCGATAAATTTTGTTAGCATCTCCTCAAAGTTTGGCTTCTTTTCCTGCTGGTAAGGTGGTTGTTGAAAGCCTGGGAGGGGTTGTTGTCTCCAATTTCCTTGGCCATCCCACGAGAAATTGGAATGGTTCCACCAACCTGCATTATAAGTGTTACTATAGGGATTATTTTGAGGTCTAGATTAGTTACCCATATAGTTGACTTGTTCGTTCTCTATGCTAGGGTTGTAGGATAGATATTCTGTGTTGTTCACCCCTCCTCCATTTGTATCGTACTGTATTACCGAATGTACCTGCATAGAACCATACCAACCATCAATTTTTTTATTTAAAAGCTCTACCTGGTTAGATAACATGGTGACCGTGTCAAGGTTGAAAACACCGACAATTTTATTAGGCATTGTCCTCATGTCTTGCCATTGATAATTATTCAGTGACATCTCTTCGGTTTCTGCGAGTGGTATGTTTTATTTCACTGTAAAAAATTAAGGGTCCTGTCGGGTTCCTTCTAGTCATAAACTAGAAATACCTGCCAGAAGCAAAGAAAGAGAAAAATTAGTAAAGTTAAAATAAAATAAAAATAAATTGTAAATAAATAAAATGGCTAAAGTAATAAAAATCAAGTGTTCTTAATATTTTAGTTCCCTAGCAACGGCGCCAAAAACTTGATCGTTGTGTCAGAGTCTTAAAATTTATATAATGAATGATCTAGCCTAGAAACTAACTGTGACAACGATTGAGGCAAGTGCACCTATCGAACAGTAGTATAGCTTAGTGGTAAGACCGGATTGTCGAACGCAAAGGAACCAAAAGTACTAATAATGACTTTCTTTTTATTATTTAGCCTAAAGAATTGAAGTGAATTATTGTTTAATCTAAAATTAACTAACTACTAAGCTAAAGACGCTAAGACAAAGAGAACGAATTGGGGAAATACTTGTGGGAAAAACCAATTGATTAAGACAATACCCAAGGAAGAATCCACCTAGACTTCACTTGTTATTTAACTCTGAACCAGACGATTTATTCACTTGGCTTGATCCGTAAGATTCCCTAATTTATATTAATACCTCTCTCGAGGCTACTAACGTCTAACCCTCGGTTGATTATTTGAAATCTCTTTCTAATTAAAACCCCTAGAATTGCATTAACTCGATCTATGGACTCCCATATTAGGTTAGACCCTAATCCGGCAGATTTTTGTCATCCTATCTCTAGGGTTGCGATCAACTCCGCTTAACTATGCTAGATCTACTATTAAATAGGGACTTTTGCTCCACTGCCTAAGCACATCAATACTTGAATCAATATCCTGAAATATCAAAACAAGAATTAAGAACACATAATTAAGAACAAATCAAGTATTTATCATATAGTTCAGAAAACAATAACAAGATCCGTCTTAGGTTTCATCCCCCTCAGGTATCTGAGGGTTTAGTTCATAATCATAAAAAATACATCTCAGAAGAAAAGATAAAACAAAACATAAGAAAAACCCTAAAACCCCCTGAAGGAATTGAAGAGAAGATCTTCCGTCTTGAGTATGACTCCGGCTTCTTGAGATGAATCAACTGGCTTTCTTTGAGTAAATCCCACAATTCTGACCTCTCCGGCTTGGCTCCTTGGCCTAGCTGGATGCCCCCTAAAGGTTGGCCTTTAGGGTGTTTATATAGGCTTTTGGAATGTGTTTCTTTGCCTCTAAGTACCCTAATCCGAATAAAATTCTTATTTTCCATGGTAGGGACACGCCCATGGTACACGCCCATGTAAGTCGAGTTGTAGGCCGTGTTCGAGCCTACTAAAGGGGCACGGCCGTATGGTGAAACCCCAGGCCGTGTCGATTTCTCACTTTGGCCCATTTGGCCCGTTTTAAGCCCGTTTTATCCTTCTATGCTCTCCTGAGTATAAAACATGAAATTAAAGGATTAAGAGCACCAAATTCCATAATTGAAGGGATAAATCATCCAAAAGCATTCTAAATGTGGGATTAAAATATGTTACTATTACGGTTTATCAGGTTCGTACGGGGCTTTTCGGACGTCATCACATTATCAGAATTTTCTCGGATTTCACACAATCAGCTCCAATAGCCACTCATCACATTTAATTAACATATAAGCAATAATAATTCAATTCAAACACATTTATTTGTATATAGACTTACCTCGTACGGATTCAGATGGAAATAAACGATTACTCGACCACTTTAGATTTCCCCCGATCTAATTTCGTTTTCTTTGGTTCTTGATCTATACACATTCAAATTTAGCTTATTCATTCATCAAATCATTCAGTTCAATCCATATACACATATTTAGGGCATTTTACAAATTAGCCCTCACATTTTCACATTTTGACATTTTAGTCCCTATTTCATAAAATCACAAAATACACATAATTTCACATTTTTCATGCTTAGCCGAATTTTCATGGAGTTCATTTAGACCCATATATTTCATTTATTTCACATTTTAACCCTTCAAATTCTCATTTTCACAATTTAGCCCATAATAATCAAATTCATCAAAAATCCCAATACAAAATACATTTATCTATCTTCCAACACTTATTTTCTATCATAAAACCTCACAAAGCTCACATTATCAACAATGGCACATCACACAATCATCAACAATTTCTGAAATTTAGGCATGGGCTTGATAGAACACAAAGTAACTATCACAAAAACGTAAAAATTATCGAAAACAGATCAAAAATCATACCTCAATTAAGCTTAGCAATGGCCGAATGAAGTGAAAGCTTAAAACCCTTTCTTTTTCTTCTAAAATAGGTGGATGAACACAAATGACAACTAATTTGTCTTTATTTTAATTAATTTATCTTTTATTTAACAAATTACTACATTAGCCTTTTTACTCTCATTTAAAATCCACTATCCTTAGACATTTATGTCCATCCAATATTCAAATGGTCTAATTACAACATAGGGACCTCACATTTAATAAACCATGTCAATTCGACACACAACCAATTAGAACACAACTTTTACCTTTTATGCGATTAGGTCCTTTTTCTCAAATCGAGCACACAAACGATCAAATTTTTATACGAAAATTTCACACATGCTTAATCACATACTGTAAACACGAAAAATAATATTAAAATAGTTTTTTGACTCAGATTTTTGGTCCTAAAACCACTATTTTGACTAGGGTATAAACCGGGCTGTTACAAAGTAAGATCCCAGGAAAAGGAGGTGAGTCAAGTTTGACTGCTTAAATACCATGTTTTTCCTAGACAGATCCAATCCTAGACATGTAAATATCTATTGCTACACTTCTTGTTTTGCAAATTATTCAATTTTATTAATGATTTCAACCTCTTGTTTTATTATGCGAGAAATAAAAATATCCTAAGAAAGCCTAAGTCTAAAAACTTAAAATATCCTAAAAAATAAAATAAAATAGAGTAAAGACAAGATCCCCCCTTTTATTTATTTATTTGTAGACCCTTTAGAATCTGACCCATCTTCTACTTCATCGTCCTTGTTTTTGCTTGAATCGCCTCATTCCTTCTTCGACATTGGACTCCATGGATCAAATATAAAGTCTGGAGATTCAGGCACAAAAACAAATAAGTTGTGAAACATTTTCTTAAAAGCATCTCTAAATAGGTCATCTCGTATTTTTTTAGTATCTCCAATAAGCTTGTTGCTGCCACTGCATATGATGCATTAAATCCATCAAATTTGACAACTCATCTTGATGATTTGGGTGAGGTGAATGAGTTCTAAATGTTGGGGTAGCCATGTCAGGTTCAACAACTGGTTCAGTTTGCTCTACCAAGTCAGGAATTTCAACTGGTTGCACTGGTTCTGATTCTATAGGAATTTCTTCTTCTTCGATGTCATCGATCAACTCAGCTTACGTTTGAAAGATAGAATTTCCTGCTACTCGGAAAAGGTCCCAATCTACGATTGTGCCTTGACTATATCCTGTCTTCTTTACGTTCGCACGAATTTTAGCTTTCAAACATAAAATTGTTATCATAAAGGGAAAATAAGCTGGACCAGAACGTCTAGCGGCATAGTTTCAAATTTCTTTAAGAATGATCTTGCCCAGTTTAAGGGTTTTTACTGTCATAATCGAGTATAGCAAGACCATTCGTTCTACTAAAATCGTAGTCTCGTGTGAGATATGCATAAGACTGAATCAGACAAAATAAAATCATACATTCGCTAATGGGGTCAAGTATTCTCTGCAACAAGTATGAGTCTCGTGTTTTGACGCAGTCTATTTAGAACCCAAAACAGTGAGTTCTTGTAGAATAACTTGCAATTTTTCTGTCTCAATATTCTCCATTAAGAAAGAATATCCATCATCTTCGAAATCAGGTAAATCATAAAATTCATTAATAGAACTCGAGTTTAGAGGTACTTTAATTCCTCAGACAAAAACTTTAGTTAAGGCACTTGAGGTCAAATTTGCATAAAATTCCTGAACTAACTCGTTATTCTCACTTTGGTCTTTTCTCACAAAACACTTCCCGCTTTAAAGCTTAAGCAACTTTTCGAATGCTCGCCATGAAATCAGTATAGTTACTTTCGTTCAAAGTAAATCCTTTCTTTTGAAGCTTTTGTTGATTTTTAAATATGCTCTCGTATCTTGCCTTGGCTTCTTTGGAATGGAATTTGTTTTGTGATTCTTCGACTTGGAACAAGGATCGAGTTCTTTTACAAGACATGATTCGACCTAAATACTACATGAGATGGAAACAAATGATAATTTCCCAAAATTTAATTAGAATAAAATTTTAACAATTCATAAAATTGAAAAGTTAAATAATTAAATCAAATTAAAATTTGGGAAGAAATTTCTTACCACCTTTGTAATTAACTAGATAAGAACTTAATAAAATAAAAAAAAAAGGTGAAACAATTGGTGTCGGGTTAGGGTTGATTGGTGGAAGATGGTAGTGTGGTGGCTTGAAGGTTGCATCAAGGTGCAACAATTTGTGGCAGTGACTTGGTGCAAGGAATGCAATGGTGCACGCGGTAAGGTGGAAGGCTGGTATGCGTGGAGCAAGGGCGTGCATAGGATAGTGCGACAGGATCAGAGGCAAGCGACTGCTACTAGGTGCGCTGGGTGTTGTGGCTGCAACAACAAGATTAGAGTCAACCCTACGGGGAATCAATCCTTTACCAGAAGACTCACCTATGGCAACCACTGGCGAGGAAGACCAGCGTCGTACACGCAGCCTGCAAGCTATGTAGAAAAGGTGTGGGGGTTCATCTCTCATTCCCACAAAAATGGCGGCTAAATCGTCAGTGGCATTATAGGGTCATGCCTTTTCAACGGATAGTACTACTCGGGGAACCGCCCCAACTGCAAGATTCGCGGGCCTATAGCCATTAGGGCATTGTTTCTTTAAGTAGAAATGAAAGACGTTCCTAACGGTGATGAGCTCCTCCAACTCTAGTAAACGACCCAATTTCAAACGATTAAATTGGTCCTCAACAACCTCATTATCAAGTGGCTGCTTGCAAGTACAGATGAACTCTCGGGGGATGGACTACTATGTCGGGAAACCAAACCCACCCTTCAGCCTACTCCTTACCCGGATAAATTTATTTCTGTTGAGGTGGATGTTTGAAGCCTAGTTCCTAACGATTGGTTCGCATCCTTGGCGAGTACTGAAGTGTACCATCCTAGCTGAGACATCCCGAGTGGTAACCTTTAATTGATAAATTTGTAAGAATACACCAAGAATGGGTGGCCAATTCCTCAGACTGTAGTTAATGAAGTATGCAGTTAGATCCCACCAAGATAAACCGACAAGTTGTCCCAATGCAATTCCGTATTTGTTTAGAACAACACAAAAGAATGGATGCAGTGGGAGGTGAAACCCAGCCTCGAACAGATAAAGGAGAAGGATGATACCATCAGTGCTATCACTAAGCCAACACTCTCCATGGACTATGTTTAATTAATAAGAAAAATTGGATATTTGTACTCCTCGAACACCCAGATGTCTGACCATCTCATCTCTGGTCGTTGACCACTGAAAGAAAGAGGTCTCTACTAAGGTGTTTACCTCTCGATTGTTGGGTCCAGCCCCAACACCCACTGTAGAACCACCCTTACGGCCCCTCCTACTGTGACCATCGCGATTTCTTCCACCCTCGTGATGACTGTCTTTAGCCCTAACCATCGTTGCAAAATAAAAGAAAAAGAGAAGATTGAAAAATTACCTGGAAAAAAACATTGAAAACTTTTCCGAGGAAGAAGGAAAGCAAGACTCGAATCATGAAAATGGAGAAAGCAAAGAAAGAAAAATGGAAGGAATGAAACTTAGGGTTTCAAAAAGAAACTTAAACGGAAAGGAAATTTTCGGAAAAAAGTGATTTTAGATGTAATAATGTCCCTTATCTACGACTCGATATATATCCTCAATCATCTACGAGATGTTTTCAAATTTGAAACAAATCGTTTAAATCCTTCAATCAGTATCCTACACTTGTTATCCCCTAGAAGGGTTTTTCTTAAACACTTTAGTATTAAAAAAATGGGAATATTCACCAAAATTAATTTGTCAAGAAAGTATCCGCCAACTAGTTTTCGCCCGTTAGGTGTCTACTAAGGAGTGTTTTGATTGGGGAATCATCTGGCTAAGAGTGTAAGCCATGGTTTTCCACCAGGGTAATCGTGATTATGTCTGTATGCAAGCTTTCCGTTTCGAGTTGAGTACAAATGGATTTTCCAATCAAGTGGAGTAGGTTTAGGGCGAATCAATAAAATAGAAAACAATATTAAAGAATCAAGGCAAAGTGAGAGGCGCTTGCCTCAGTGATAGTACGAGGCTATTGAAGAGAAGAGTATTACTCTAAGTTCGCTTCTGGTTTTGGTCAAAAGAAGAAATTTTGAGGACAGAACTTCCTTTAAGGATGGGAGAGTTGTCACACCCGATTTTCATTAAGTTTTAGAGATTAAGAAAGATTTGAGAGTTAATTGAAAGAAATAGTAGGTTCGAAGGACTCTATTGGAAAATATGGAAATTTTAGTGGCCGGATGACAAATAGCTAGGTCTCAATTCTAGTTCAGTTAAGTTGGCACCGGTTGGTTCCTTAGTGGGAAACAGAATTGTAACTGTCCGTTTTCAGTGAAATCAAAACAGTTGTTTCGGGACCACAAATTCGAAGTTAAAAAAAAATTATTTTATGATTATTTTATTTCCTACAGTATGATAGTAATACCGTATAAAAATTTCGTTAAGAAATTTTACCGTTTACATGCTCAATTTGATTAAAAGGACTAAATCTCGTAAAGTACAGAAGTTGAGTTATAATAGTTAAAGGTATCAAATAGTTATAGAACTTTAAAGTGGAAGTCCTTATATGGCAATTAGACCATAAATGAGATAGTAGAATATGATGGCTTGGCAATTTTGAAATTTGGATTAATTTTAAAGGTTAATTAAATAAATAAGTAATAAATGATAAATTAAAATAAAACCAAATTAATCATCACCTTCCATTATCATTTTCAACCGAAAATTAGAGAGAATAGAAGCCATTGTTGAAGCTTCATTCGGTCATCTTTATTTCTTTGATTAGGTATGTATTTTTAATCCGTTTTTAATGATTTTTATGTTTCCGGGATCGTTGTAGCTTAATCTAGTTATCCCAAGGACTAATTTGAGAAACTGTTAAACTATTAGGGTTTTACCATTTTTAAATATAAATGAGTTTTGGAGTTTGATGATAGAAAATGAATGGTTGTTGTTAGATAAACAACTTTTGTAAAGAGATTTTTGATGAAATTGTCAATTAGTGACTAAATTGAAAAATAAAAAATACTACATGGTAAAATTGTGAAATAAATGAAATATAGGGCATTATAGGGATCAAATTGATTTTCAGCCATAATGGGTTGTGGTGAAATTGTGTAAATTTCCATTTTTATGAGCTAGGGACTAAATTGCAAAGATTTAAAAGTATAGGGGCAAAATGGTAATTTTGCCAAAAAATTTGGATTAAATTGAATGAATTATATGTTGAATTGAGTTAAATTTATCCGTATAGATCCAGTTAGACCTTGTACGGAATTAGATTGAGGCAAAGAGAAAGTCTTGGATTAATCGCTTCCGTATCTACGTATACTCGTCGAGGTAAGGTTGTGTAATTAAATCATGTTTATATGTTTTTAATTGAAATATATATAATGTTATGAATTATCCTACATAATTATGGGTTGCATATCCAATGACGTACGACGATTACTGAGCCTCGTTTGAACCATAAGAATCCGTAGGATACAAATGACATGTCATTGGGGTTACCAATTTATAGCTCATGAGAGCATGCCAATTGATAGCTCGTGAGAGCATACCGATTTATAGCTCGTGAGAGCATACCGATCTTCATGTAAAACCCCTCACTCGTATTCAACACCGAAATAGGGTCACAGAGCGTTACCGATAATCATATCACACATTTAAACATACATTTCTCATACATTTTCAATTTCATGTAATCATCAATCAAAACATTCATATTGTCCCTAATGCGAGCCTACGAGGCTCAAAAACATGCATTCGGGGTGGTTCGGGACTAAACTGATAACTTTAGAAACTTCTTGAACACTTAGAAAAATTTTCCAAAAACAATGGACACACGCCCGTGTGGCAGACACACGACCAAAGAAATTCCCGTGTCACAGGCCGTGTGGACATTCGAAATGGGAGAACATGGCCGTGCCCCAGCCCGTGTCTGACCCCGTGTAACTCTCTGACTTGGGTCACACAGCCAACACACACGCCCGTGTACCCTAAAAATGGCCGTACACGCCCGTGTGCTAGGCCGTGTGCTAGGCCGTGCCAAACCTGTAGGGTATACTGACTTATGCCACACGGCCAAGTCACACGCCCGTTTGTGAGGCCGTGTGGAGCATACTAACTTGGTTTCTAATTCAACACCAGGGGACATACGGCCGTGTACATGAACGTGTGTCACACACGGCTGAGACACACGCCCATGTCTCTGCCCGTGTGGACAAAAATAGGCTATTTACCAAGCCATTTTACCACCCAAATTTGTATACACCTACACCAAACCAAATGGCACCAAAACAAGGCATAAATAGGCATCCAAAACAACCAAAACCAAGACTAAAACATGCCATATCAACATCATCAACCACAAAGCACATGATATCATGTTTTAGCAATTCAAAACATACCAATTTCTCACTTAAAAATTTACCTAAATGGTTTCATTCAAATATGCAACAATTACCTAAATTCGCAAGAAAAAAAATCTCAAATTCAACCATTTTCTACTCAAGCTCCTTACCCACTATAATCATTCATCAAGCAATTATAAGCCACATAAAAAAAAAGGGTATTAGCATTTACATATATGTGTATCACCAACTAAACCAAATAGGCCAATTTACATAACTATGCTGATTGTGTGTCGAGAGTCTTAATATTTATAAAATGAATGATCTAACCTAGAAACTAACTATCACCACGATTGAGGCAAGCGCACCTATCGAATAGTAGTATAGCTTAGTGGCAAGACCGGAATGTCGAACCCAAAGGAACCAAAAGTACTAATACTGACTTTCTTTTTATTATTTAGCCTAAGAATTAAGGGATTTGTTGTTTATTCTAAAATTAACTAACTACTAAGCTAAAGACGCTAAGACACAGAGAATGAATTGGGGAAAATACTTGCGGGAAAAACCAATTGCTTAAGACAATACCCGAGGAAGAATCCACCTAGACTTCACTTGTTATTTAACTCTGAAGTAGACGATTTATTCACTTGACTTGATCCGTAAGATTCCCTAATTTATATTAATACCTCTCTCGAGGCTACTAACGTCTAACCCTAGGTTGATTAATTGAAATATATTTCTAATTAAAACCCCTAGGATTACATTAACTCGATCTATGGACTCTCATATTAGGTTTGACCCTAATTCGGCAGATTTTCGTCATCCTATCTCTAGGGTTGCGATCAACTCCACTTAACTATGCTAGATCTACTCTTAAACAGGGAATATTCCTCCACTGCCTAAGCACATCAATACTTGAATCAATATCCTAAAATATCAAAACAAGAATTAAGAACACATAGTTAAGAACAAATCAAGTATTTATCATATAGTTCAGAAAACAATAACAAGATCCGTCTTAGGTTTCATCCCCCTCAGGTATCTGAGGGGTTTAGTTCATAATCATAAAAGAATACATCTCAAAAGAAAATATAAAAAAAAAACATAAGAAAACCCTAAAACCCCCTGAAAGAATTGAAGGAGAGATCTTCCGTCTTGAGTATGATTTCGGCTTCTTGAGATGAATCAACTGGCTTTCTTTGAGTAAATCCCACAATTCTGACCTCTCTGGCTTGACTCCTTGGCCTAGCTGGACGCCCCCTCAAGGTTGGCCTTTAGCGTGTTTATATAGGCTTTTGGAATGTCTTTCTTTCTTTCTAAGTACCCTATTTTGAGTGAAATTCCTCTTTGTCACGGCAGGGACACGCTCGTGTGAATCGAATCCAGGCCATGGTCGAGCCTGCTAAAAGGGAACGGCCGTGTGGCTTGGGCCCAGGTCGTGTTGATTTCCTACTTTGGCCCATTTGGCCCGTTTTTAGCCCGTTTCTCGTTCTTTTCATCCTCATATGCTTCCCTAAGTATAAAACATGAAATTAAAGGATTAGGAGCATCAAATTCCACAATTCAAAGGATAAATCATCCAAAAAGCATGCTAAATGTGGGATTAAAATATGTATAATTTACGGTTTATCAAATACCCCCACACTTAAGCATTTGCTTGTCCTCAAGCAAAATTCTCAATTCACAATTAAAATTAACTCCCCTTAATTCATAATCTTCATCAATAATGTTTCATCATAATCCATAGGTAATTCATACATGGATAATTCAACTTAAAGAGTCCTAAAGATTCAAACAATCTAAGTCATATATTTTTGTAGCATGAAAACATAGGTGTTTCCCCTCATCTAAATAATTACCTCTAATTCAAAATCGACAAGGGTTGACATCCTCACTAAAGATTCACTCAAATCACTCGAAGTGTTTAAGGTTCAGGAAAAAGCACTCATAAGTCAAACATGAAAAGTTAATCCCATAGGCTTGCATGAAAATCAAATCTCCACCACCATAATATGAGATGATACACCCATCAAAAGGTCTTTAAAAAGGGTTGTAACGGGGCTTGGGTTAAAGGTGTGGATAAAGGCTGAATTAGGGGGTTAGAATCGAGATTGACTTGACAAATTACCTAACTAGAAACAATGAATTGATAATGAATAATTACATCAATTGAAAACTTGTAATACTAATAGCACGAGCTTCTTCTAAAGATGTGAATTTAACTGTTTTAAGCTCATAGAACATAGAACTAATGATGAATAGTTTTTCTAACGTTTTTTAAGAACAAATCATTAAGTACAATAATATAGAATTTGATAACTGAAATAAAGGAAATAGTTAAGTAACCGATCAAATCAAATCTCGATATAAGGGTAGTCAAGAAAGATGGTGATAACAAATACAAGATGGGTTTTGAGTTAATATTAGTGGGTGAGTCAATAAAAGGGTTGTTAGGATCAAATGGGTTCACTAGGGGTTAATTGTGAGGGTAGGCTTTTAGTGGAGTAAGTGGGTTAAAACCTAAGTGCCTTTATCATCTTAGTATATCAAATCAAAGGTGTGGTCTCGACATGTATAATCGAAGCAAGTTCTAGAATAACAAATCAATGTTGACACACTCATAATCAATAAAGTGAGCACGAAAAGGAATGTATGCTCTAAAAGGCTCAAGATCTCACAAAAAAATATGGGCTTTTGATGTCAACCATGTAAATTTCAAATTTCAAGGTAATCATTAGATTCAGGTAAACAACCTAACAAAGTTTTAATTCTAAGAATAAACTCATCATGCTTGATTCTCTAGTCTCCTAAAGTTTACATCATCACTGCATAATTAACTATGACCTAATCTAAAACATATCAATGAAAATCATAAATCAAAAGAAATTTCTTTCTAATAGTAATATGAGAAAATTTACTTAAGAACAAGACATAATTCAGGGATTTGAGAATAATGTAAAAAGTTAGGAACTTTTCACGATAAAATTCACCCCCCACACTTAAGATGTACATTGCCCTCAATGTACAAATAAAGATAATAACCATGTAATAACAGATCATAAGAGAGGGAGAGAGGTGAAACTTCTTGGATTTCGAATGGATATCTTGAGTTGGGAGTGTGGAAACTTGATTCGGAGGTGAAAGATAAGTTGGAGGAGGCATCTCTAGCGGTGGTATGGTGGCCGCCAACAATCACTGCGCTAGATGAAGAAATTGGGTAACTTGTGAAGAAATAGCCAGGAAATAAGAAGAATAATTCAAAGTATACTAAATATGTATTTAAGGATAAGGAAGATAAAAGAGAAGGAAAATAAAGGAGAAGAGAAAAGACATAGGTAAAATAAATGGACTCAAATGTCCTTGGCTTGGCCAGTAAATGAAGCGGCCGACATAAACTTATGTGGCTCGGTCTCGCACAGGGAGACTGTGCTAGGGTCCTTTCGCTTCTTCGGCATGGGGATGGTGGTGAGGATGGTGAAAGAAAAGGAATGAGGGGAAGGGGAAGGGGAAAATGAAGGGAGGATAGTGAGAAGGGAAAGGGTTGGTGGTTTGGAAGTTGGTGGAAGAAGGATTTGGGGAGAAGGTGAGAAGAAGGGGGTCTTAAATAAGAAACAAGGACACAGTGCTGCCCACGTCCGTGTGTTGTGGCGTGTTCGGTCACACACACGGCCGTATCGCACACCGTGTGGTGGCTCGTTCGTTTCTCCCACTTTGTGTAGAGGTCTCCACGCCCATGTCTCTTTCTCAGTGTCGGCCACGGCCTCAAAGCACGGGCGTGTCTCATACCCGTGTGACTTCCTCAGTGTCGGCCACGGCCATATCGCAAGGTCGTGGCAATTTATAGTCGTCCGTGATCTGGGGATTTTTCATCCTTGGCTCGTACGACCTCTGCCATGCCAGTGTGTAAACCTGTGATGCCCACACGGCCACGGCCACGCCCGTGTGCAAGGCCGTGTGGCACGGAAACCTATGCTTTATTTACTTTGGTTAGTCTTTAGTTAGGTACTAAAAATCAAAGATATGAAAATAAAGGGGGTTAGTGCTCGGGTTGCCTCCCGAGAAGCACTTGTTTAAAGTTCTAAGCTAGACTTACCTTTCATTCGCACGATCATGGTGGTTTGAGGAGTTGAAACTCATCTTCCCTGCTATCAATTCTAACAATATATAGTTTGAGTCGAGCGGTGTTTACCTTAAAAGTTTCGAATTCAGGATTAGTTACCTCGACTGTTCTGTATGGGAAGACATTCAGTACCGTAAAAAAGATTTCTTCGTTTGTATTACGGTCTGAGATAGCGACTCGAGGGTCTTTCTCATCCAACAATACCTGATCTCCTATTTTGAAGTGATTCACTGTTCCTTTAAGCTCGTTTGGGGGTTCCCTCGGTTTTGCTTCATGTGTTCCTAGTTTTTCCTTGAAATGTGTCTTCCACTCGTCTAGTTCATCAATATAAAGCCTTCGATCCTCATGAATTACTTCTTTGTTGTCATGATGTCTAGGATCTGGCTCAGTTGTGTGGTTCTGTGGTGCTTCCTGAAAAGAAGGTTTAACTGAATGGTCATTAATAAAATTAATTTTCTCACCTTGATTACTTGATGTCCTATCCGAGTCAAGAGCCTGAAGACTGATTGATTCGTTACCTACACGGAGTATGAGTTTACCTGTACCAACATCAATTTTAGTTCTAGCAGTTGCTAAAAAGGGTTTTCCTAAAATTAAAGGGATCGTGTTGTCCTCATCCATGTCTAAAACGACAAAGTCTACTGGGAATATGAATTTATCAATTTTCACGAGTACATCTTCAATTATACCCCTAGGAATTCTAATAGTTTTATCAGCTAATTGAATGCTCATCCTAGTTTGTTTGGGTTTCCCTAGACCTAGCTGTTTAAACATTTTATAAGGCATAACATTTATACTTGCCCCTAAATCGCCTAAAGCATTACCAACTGATAAACTACCAATTAAGCATGGAATTGTAAAACTCCCTGGATCTTTTAATTTTCGTGGTAGTTTATTTTGCAACATTGCTGAGCACACTGCGTTTAGTTCCACATGCTACTCCTCGTCTAACTTCCACTTGTTTGTCAAAAGCTCTTTTAAAAATTTCCTTGAATCTGACATCTGCGAAAGAGCTTCGAGGAACGGTAAGTTAATATGTAATTTCTTTAAAAGTTTAAGAAATTTACCGAATTATTCATCTGTGTTGTCTTTCTTCATCACATCAGGATATGGTATACGAGGTTGGTACTTTTTAATTACCGATTTTAGTTTTTCATGGTTCACCTCAACCTTACCTTCCTCTACCACATTCTCCTGCCTTAAATTGGGCTCATCTAACCCTACACTATCATGAGGTGTTATGGCTTGAATTTGCTCCTTTGGGTTAGTCTTAGTGTTGCTTGGTAGGCTTCCTTGCGGTCGTTCGGAGATCAGCTTAGCAAGTTTTCCTAACTGGTTCTCGATCCCTTGAATCGATGCTTGTTGATTTTTAAGTGTTGTCTCGGTGTTTTGGAAACGAGTTTCTGACACTGCTATGAATTTTGTCAGCATCTCCTCAAGTTTCGGCTTCTTTTCCTGTGGGTAGGGCTGTTGTTGGAATTTTGGAGGGGGTTGTTGTCTCTGATTTCCTTGCCCACCCCATGAAAAATTGGGGTGGTTCCTCCAACCTGGATTATAAGTATTACTATAAGGGTTATTTTGGGGTCTAGAATTGTTACCCATATAGTTCATCTGTTCGTTTTCCATGCCATGTCCGTAGGGTGGGTACTCAGGATTCGCCACACCTCTACTTGTTTTGCACTCCATTACCGGATGTACCTGCGAAGAACACAAACCATCAATCTTTTTGTTTAACATCTCTACCTGATTTGATAGCATGGCTACTGCGTCGAAGTTGAAAACTCCGGCTGCTTTTGTTGGCCTTGTCCTTGTAACTTGCCACTGATAGTTTTTCAGTGAAATCTCCTCTATAAACTCGTAGGCCGCTTCAGGATTTTTTTTATTCAGCATTCCACCGGTGGCTAAATCGATTAGTTGCCTCATTGAGGGGTTCACACCGTTGTAGAAGGTTTGAACCTGAAGCCACAAAGGTAGCCCATGGTGAGGGCACCTTCTCAACAAATCCTTGTATCTCTCCCATGCATCATATAGTGTTTCTAGATCCATCTGCACAAAAGAAGATATATCATTCCTCAACTTGGCCGTTTTGGCCGGTGGAAAATATTTTAACAAGAATTTTTCGGTCATTTGATCCCATGTAGTGATTGACCCTCGTGGAAGAGAATTCAACCACTGTTTGGCTTTATTCCTCAAAGAAAAGGGAAACAACCGAAGACGGATGGCATCATCAGAAACGCCATTTATTTTGAAAGTATCACAGAATTCTAGAATATTCGCTAAGTGTGTGTTAGGATCCTCATCCTGCAAGCCATCAAACTGAACAAACTGTTGTATCATCTGTATAGTGTTAGGTTTCAATTCAAAATTATTTGCAGCAATAGATGGTCTAACAATACTTGACTCAGTTCTTGTTAAATTAGGTTTAGCATAATCATACATAGTTCGAGGAGCATGATTTTCGGCCACCTCTGGAGGTAGCGGATTATTCTCAGCCATCTCTTCGGTAGTATTGGTTTCGTCTTCTTGCTCTTCTTCTATGTAATTTAAGCTTCGCCTTTTTTCTCTACGATTTCTGCGAACAGTACCTTCAATATCACTGTTGTAAATTAAGGGTCCTGTCGGGTTCCTTCTAGTCATAAACTAGAGGTACCTGCTAGGAACAAATAAAAGAAAGAATATTAGCAAAGTTAAAAACAAAATAAAAGTAAATTGCAGAGAATAATAAAAATGGCTAAAGTAATAAAAATTGAGCTTTCTTAATATTTTAGTTCCCCGGCAACGGCGCCAAAGACTTGATCGTGTGTCGAGAGTCTTAATATTTATAAAATGAATTATCTAACCTAGAAACTAACTATCACCACGATTGAGGCAAGCACACTTATTGAATAGTAGTATAGCTTAGTGGCAAGACCGGAATGTCGAACCTAAAGGAACCAAAAGTACTAATACTGACTTTCTTTTTATTATTTAGCCTAAGAATTAAGGGATTTGTTGTTTATTCTAAAATTAACTAACTACTAAGCTAAAGACACTAAGACACAGAGAATGAATTGGGGAAAATACTTGTGGGAAAAACCAATTGATTAAGACAATGCCGAGGAAGAATCCACCTAGACTTCACTTGTTATTTAACTCGAACTGCACGATTTATTCACTTGACTTGATCCGTAGGATTCCCTAATTTATATTAATACCTCTCTCGAGGCTACTAACGTCTAACCCTAGGTTGATTAATTGAAATAGGATTGCATTAACTCGATCTATGGACTCCTATGTTAGGTTTGACCCTAATCCGGCAGATTTTCGTCATCCTATCTCTAGGGTTGCGATCAACTCCGCTTAACTATGCTAGATCTACTCTTAAATAGGGAATATCCCTCCACTGCCTAAGCACATCAATACTTGAATCAATATCCTGAAATATCAAAATAAGAATTAAGAACACATAGTTAAGAACAAATCAAGTATTTATCATATAGTTCAGAAAACAATAACAAGATCCGTCTTAGGTTTCATCCCCTCAGGTATCTGAGGGGTTTAGTTCATAATCATAAAAGAATACATCTCAAAAGAAAATATTAAAAAAAACATAAGAAAACCCTAAAACCCCCTGAAGGAATTGAAGGAGAGATCCTCCGTCTTGAGTATGATTTCAGCTTCTTGAGATGAATCAACTGGCTTTCTTCGAGTAAATCCCACAATTCTGACCTCTCTGGCTTGGCTCCTTGGCCTAGCTGGACGCCCCCTCAAGGTTGGCCTTTAGGGTGTTTATATAGGCTTTTGGAATGTCTTTCTTTCTTTCTAAGTACCCTATTCCGAGTGAAATTCCTCTTTGTCACGGCAGGGACACGCCCGTGTGAATCGAATCCAGGCCATGGTCGAGCCTGCTAAAGGGGCACGGCCGTGTGGCTTGGGCCCAGGTCGTGTTGATTTTATACTTTGGCCCATTTGGTCCTTTTTAGCCCGTTTCTCGTTCTTTTCATCCTCTTATGCTTCCCTAAGTATAAAACATGAAATTAAAGGATTAGGAGCATCAAATTCTACAATTCAAAGGATAAATCATCCAAAAAGCATGCTAAATGTGGGATTAAAATATGTATAATTTACGGTTTATCATATGCACAAAACTAAACCTTAGACATTTACAAGCCAATTCATATGGCTATAATCATCATCAACTTATGAACCATAATGACCAAAGTCCCTACACATGCCATATACTCAAAACATAAGCTTAATAGTACCAAAGTGATAGTAGGATAGTGTGACGTAGTCTCCGACGATCACCGAATCCGAGCTAGCTTTGAAGTCACTATAAAACACAGTAAAATAAATAAAGTAGGCTATAAAACTTAGTAAGCTCGTATGTAATAAACTCAAACTAATCATAAATACACAATTCAACAATTATAAGAGGGAAAGTCCAGTGGGACTATCTTACAGGTACAACTCCGCAAGGAAAGAGTAATGTTTAAATATTCGTCCAATCTTATATTCGAAGGCCACACATGAAGATAGAAGTAAATGGGTTTCCTTCTAAAAATGTTATATGCACAAGCTAAATTATAAGGAAGTGGATGTGTAAAGCCCATTTTTCAGTAAAATCGGAACAGTGGTTTTGGGACCACAAATCCGACCCGAAAATAAAGTTTATTTTTATTTTATTATATAGTCCGTATTATGATAGACATGTCGTATGAAAATTTTGATACAAAAATTTTATCGATTTAGTGCTTAATTACGAGAAGGACTAAATCGCATAAAATACGAAAGTTGAATTCTAGTAGCTATAAGGATTAAATTGCTATGGAATTCAAAGCTAGAGGTCCTTATACGGTAATTAGACCATTAATAAAAGTATTTAGATTTTTCTTGGTTACTCATCCATGGAAATATAGAAAAAGGGCAAGGACTAAATTGGAAATAGCAAATACTTAATTAATTAAAAGATGAAAAGAAAATATATCATCTTATTTTCATCATCTTCAACCAAAAACACATGGAAACCCTAGGTGAGAAGAAAGAAACTTTCAAGGCCTAATTGGATAAGTTTCCTTGTCCCGTTTTTAGTAATTTTGATATTTTTGGAATCGGGATAGCTTAATCTCTCTATTTGTGGGATTAATTTGAAAAGTTATCAAGGTATGAAAAATGGGTCATGGATGTATATGCTAGAAATTAGAAATTTATGGTAGAAAATGAAAGATTATTGATAGATAAACAACTTTCACAAAGTGATTTTTGATGAAAACATAATTTAGGGACTAAAATGTAAACATGTAAAATTGAAGGAAAAAATCTAAAATTTTATGAATACATGTGCTGAAAATTTTGTAATGGGGCTTTGGTTAGGCTTGGAATAGGGAGTAATTTGCACAAGTTTCATTTTCTGGGCCTAAGGATGAAATTGGAATTTGTGGAAAAGTTATGGGCAAAATGGTAATTTTTCCTAGGACGTAAATTGAGTCCATTTAAATATGAAATGTGTGAAATTGATGGTTAAATTCATTTATATAGATCCAGAAAACACAAACTCAAGGCTAGATTAAGGAAAAGAAAAGATTTCGAATTAGTAGATTATTTACGCGAACAAGTGTCAAGGTAAGTTCGTGTAACTTAATCGAGCATGTAATTATGTTAATTGAATGTTGTGTTTGCATGTAATGTGATTCATATTGATGTGCTTTACTTGTATGCTATGATTGAAAATTTGATACATGCTTGAAATGGTGAAAAATGGTTAAGTCCCGATTGAACGTTGAGTTCCGATGAGTAGATGCGCTTTCCTGAAATGGACGAGGTCCTGCATTTGTTGCGGACGGGATTTAGCTCAGACGAGTAATCCTATTGACCTTGTTATAGAAAGGATTTAGCCCGGACGGGTAATCCTGAAATAATACCTCTCGAGTATACATTACGATTAAGGTTTAGCCTGGACTGGTAATCCTAATCGAGCTCTTTTCAGCATACACTATATAAAGGATTTAGCCTGGACTGGTAATCCTGTTATACGATATGTGACTCGAGAGCGTGATCCTTGGCTAAGTGCCCTAATGGGTATCCTTGAATAAGAAATTGACGGATTATCGAATCGTTCACCACGATTGTACTACTTAAGCTTTCATCGAAATTTCAATGATGCAACGGACGTATAACTCTTGACATGGCATGAGAACTTTGAGATGAAATGATAATGACTTGAAAGAATAATGCATGATGAGCTCATCTACCCTTACTTAATGTATATGTAAACTTTGTGACTAACATGTTTGATTGGATGTATGTGTTTAGGCAAATTAGCCAAATGGATGGAAAACTTGTTATTGTTTGCTTAGATTTAATAAACGGGATTGGTAAGTTTAGTTTCTGTTATACGAACTTACTAAGCATGTAATGCTTACTCCGTTTTATTTTCCACTGTTTTATAGTGCTTGGAAGCTCGTGAAGGTTGGAGATCATTGGAGCATCGTCACACTATCAACTAGTCATTTTGGGTATACTTAGTAAAATCATTTTGGTATAATGGCATGTATAGGACAACTTGGCCATAAGTGGCTTGAAAATGATGTTTTGTAACCTAGCCATTGAAATGGCTAGTAATGGTTCATTTTGGTATGACTAAGTAAGTTATTATGATGATATATATACACAACTTTTATGTTAAGTATATGTTATCAAATGTTGTTATTGCATAAGTTAAACCAAAGGTAAGTTTATAAACACTTGTGCTTGAAATGATATGCCATTTTGAATGATGGAATTGCTTATTTTGAATGCTTGAATTGGTTGGTATTGGATGTGTGTTTCAAGTGCAGGTCTTGGGTGTGATTTTGGGTGAAAAATGAAGCTAGAAATGGCTTTATTTTGTCCACACGGGCAGACACATGGGCGTGTGTCTAGACCGTGTGTGACACACGGCCGAGTACATGGATGTGTAGCCAAGCTGTGTGTCCCCTGCACCTTAATCTTGAGAAATAGAATGCTCAGAATTGAGCACACGGGCAGAGACACGGGCGTGTGTATCAGTCGTGTATGCTACACGGCCTAGAACACGGGCGTGTGTCTTGGCCATGTGAAACCTGCACCTAATTCGAATTAAATTAATTAACCACATGGCCTAGCACACAGGCGTGTGGCATGACCGTGTGGCCCAAGTCAGAAAATAACCTAAATCGAACATGGCCTGTAGCACAGCGTATCCCAGGATCACACGGGCGTGTCCCTTGGACCACACGGGCATGTGAGCCCTGCACCTTAGAAAATTTTTATAATTTTACGAAAAATTCTTAGAGGTTCCGATTAAGTCCTGACTCGTTTCTAATGCTTGTATTGGGCCTCGAGGGTCCATTTAAGGGACGTTATGAATAATCTCGGTTAATGAATAATAACTTGCATGAATTATTTGTATATATTTCTAAATGTTCCGGTAATGCTTCGTAATCTTGTTCCGGCGACGAACACGGGTTAGGGGTGTTACAGGATGACTGGATAATACAATAAGTAGATTTTGGATTCGACATGGAATGAAGGAATCAGGGTAAGAATCCTCCATTACGATGAATTGTGTACCTGTCCGCTAGAGTTAATCAATGATACGATATGAGATATCTAACAAGTTTATCAGGAGTGAAAGGTTCTAATTCTGATATGGATTTGTCTCTTGTAAGAGTCGTTAAGGCGTATATAGCTTAGAGAAATCTTGCCACAGATATATCCGCCAATAGCCTGTTTAAGGAGCGTATAGGTGTTGACCACGCCAACCAAATTGATAGATCTTATATGAAACTTGTGGAGTTATTTACATACATTAATCCTTATTACTCGTAACATCAAGACGCTAGTATTTAATAGTTTGTGTATGGAATCTCACTAAGTTCATTCGAACTTATGAGTGGTTTGCCTTGAATGCAGGATCAAAGGATGTCATGGAAACTGTGGGAAAGGACAAAGCCAGACCTCGCAGAATCCATGTGGGTTTCCTAGAAGCGGTATCATGCATATAGAGGAGCGCCCTTAAAGGCTACGCCTCAGGGATTGAATATGTAATTAAGCAAAATCCAACTTGTTAAAATTACGTGTATAGGTAAATTCAATAGATAAGTATGTTGTAAAGAACATTTTTCCATTTAGTTAGTTAATCGTATAATAAGAGATTTCATACGATGTTCATTCATGAAAATGCTTGGTTAGTTAATTGATTGGGTTAAATTTGTATGTGAACATAGCATTGAGTCTGGCAGAGAATTAAATAAATTGGAAATATGTTGTTATGTAATGATTTAATGGTGACATTTGGTACCCGGACCCGATAATCAAGTTCGGTATAGGGTGTTACATTCTCTATCTCTCCCTATAAATAGATAACACTGGTAGGGCTAAACACACAAGTTTGAGATATTGTTATTCTGCCTGAAGATAGTTAAAATATATTCCTAAGTATAAATTCTATTTTTCGGGAATAACAATTCTACCAATTTCTATTGAAAGAGAGATCTATTTTCCTATTGAAAGTAAGAAAATTATTTTTGGTTCTTTGTTTTATTCAAGATTGTTTGAGTTCACACTCGAAGCGATTCATGGTATGAGAATAGCAAAGAAGGTCATTCGGTTGAAATTCAGAAACGTCAAGGATCCGTCTCACATAAAGCAAATGTGCTTTTCGGGAAAAGTTTATTGCTATAAATATTACAAACCAGCTCGATTTTCCAATTTTTATTTTTTTCGTTGTGCAAGAAATCTGTTTTCAAACTGGATTTTTTCCAACAAATTTAACCATCAACAAATTTAGAGGGTGCTTAAATGTTTAAACAAAAAATTAGTTGAATTGGATGAATCCTTGAATACCATTACTGCTTCCGTTGCCAACAATATCTACCGTTTTTTACCTAAAAAATAAAGCATTAGAGATTCTTCATTATCCATTGTAAATGTTTCCCTGTTTGCCATTGCAAAAAGAAATTGGGTCCCAAACACACAGAGGGATCTAGTGGCTCCTAAGGCATCTGTGGTAATCAAAAAAAGCAATGGAGATGATTAAGTTTGATGTTGCTCAGCTACTGTTAAATCAAGTGGTAAGTCAAGCTAAGAAGGTACATGTTAGAAACCTCTTACCATTTCCATCTTTGATTTTTTAAGTTCTAACTCTACAAAATCCAAAGATTGTGAAAATCACTAAAAGATGTGAGATGAAAGTTCCTGAGCATAAGTTCTCTCTTAACTGGTTGGAAGGGAGGCATGTAGTGTAGAGCTAACAAAGCAAGCAATTAGAGAGGATTTTGAGGAAAAAGAACAAGTAGACCATGAAGCAACAACTATTGCAAGAGAGGTAGAAGTGCCTTCTAGTGGCCCTTCGAGCAATGATGAATAATTCAATAGAAGGATGATTAATCATCTAACATCCTCTGTTGAATCTCATAATAGAGTGATAGCTTGGATGAGGGATAAAATAAGGATCATTCAGCAGATTAGGGAGGAAAGGTTGCACTAAGGAAGGATCTGAAAAGCAAGTGGTCATTGCATAGTTGTTCACTCAATCAAGTGATCTTGAACTCCTAATTCGGTGGTCTGACTTACTCTACCTGGTTGTATTATTTTAATCCTCATATTCTTCAACATTCATTTTGCCTTGGTCCAGTCAAGAAAGTAAGGATTGATGTGTCTCTAACTAACTATGATCACAATAAACGCAAGCGCACCTATCGTTTAATAGTATAGTTATGGTAAGACTGGAAATATCGTATCCACAAGGACCAAGAGTACTAGTAATTACTATCTTCTTATTATATAGCCTAAGATTTGGAGTGATTTCTTTTAAACTAAAACTAATTAAAAGCACGACAGAGAATGAATTGGAAAAATACTTTTAGACAACTTTATGAAAGAGGCAATACCCAAGGAAGAATCCACCTAGACTTCACTTATTACTTCTAATTCATACGATTTATTCACTTGACTTAATCCGTAGAAATCCCTAATTTATGTTAATATCTCTTTCAAGACTAAAAACAACTGACTCTAGGTTGATTAATTGAAATCTCTTTCTAATTAAAACCCCTATCGTCGCATTAACTCAATCTATGGATTCCCTTATTAGATTTGACTCTAATCCGGCAGATTTATGTCGCCTTATTTCTAGGGTTGCAATCAACTCCGCTTAATTGTGTTGATCTACTCTTATACAGGGACTTTTGCTCCTCCGAATAAGCACATTCGACTTGAATCAATAACCTGAATTATTAAAACAAGAATAAGAACCCACAATTAAGAATAAGAACAAGTATTTATCTTATAAATCAAATAGTAATAAGATTCATCTTAGGTTTCATCCCCTCAGGTATTTAAGGGATTTAGTTCATACTAATAGAGGGAAACATCTTAAAATAGGAAAAACAACAAAACATAAGAAAACCCAAAAACTTCAAAAGAAATTGATAGGAGATCTTCAGTCTTGATGGAGATCCTTCTTCCGAGCTGCTCCCGATAGCTGTCTTCGAGTATTTTTTGCCTTCTACTCTGCGTGTCTCCCTTCAGGTCCTCCCCTAGGGTGTTTATATAGGCTTTGGAACACCTATCTTGGCCCACAAGTAGCCTTTTCCGAATAGAATTAAACTTGGGTTCGGCAGGGACACGCCCGTGTGACACGCCCGTGTGACACGCCCGTGTTTGATAGTCCAGGGCGTGTTCGATTCTGCTCGTCACACACGGCTGTGTGGTCTGCCCGTGTGAGGTAGTCCAGGCCGTGTTGATTTCTGAGGTAGGCCCATTTTGTCCCTTTTTGGCCCGTTTCTCATTCTTTTCGACTCCCTAAGCTCTCTTGAGTGTAAAACATGAAATTAAAGGATTAGGAGCATCAAATTCGTCAAATCTAATGAAAATTCATCCAAAAATAAGCCAAGCATGGGGTCAAAATATGTATAAATTGTGGTTTATCAAATATCCCTACACTTAATCCTTTACTTGTCCTCAAGCAAAATCCTCAACTTACAATTAAAATTAACTTCCTCAATTCATAATTCTCATCAATAATGTCTCATCATAATTCATAGATAATTCATGCATTGATAATTTAACTAAAAGAGTGCTAAAGCTTCAAATAATCCAAGTCACAATTTTTTATAGCACAAAAACATAGGTGTTTCCCCTTACCTAGATAATTACCTTTAATTCAAAACTGCCAATAATTGACATCCTCACTAAAGATTCACTCAAATCACTCAAAGTGTTTAAGGTTCAAATTAAGCACTCAAAAGTCAAACATGAAAAGTTATTACCATAGGCTTGCATGAAAATCAAATCTCCACCATTATAAAATGAGATGATACACAAATCAAAAGGTCTTTAAAAGGGTTGTAACGGGGCTTAGGTTAAAGGTGTGGATAATGGCTGAATTAGAGGGTTAGAATCGAGATCGAATTGACAGTTTACCTAACTAGAAAAATGAACTAATACTGAATAATTGGATCAATTAAAAACTTAATAACACGAGCTTCTTCTAAAAAAGTGAAATTAACCGTTTAAGCTAATAGAACTAATAATACCTTTATTTCCAACTTTTTTTTAAAGAATAATAATAAGAAATAATTTAACAACTAAAGTATAGAACATAGTTAGGCAACTGATCAAATCAAATCTCGACAAAAAAAAGGGGTTAATACAATAGGGAAAATTCTTAATGAATCAAAAAGAGTGAGTTTTGGGTTAATATTAAGGGTATATCAAGAAACGGTTTATCAGGATCAAAGGGGTTCACTAAGGGTTAATTATGAAGGTAGGCTTTTTAGGGTAAGTGGGTTAAAACCTAGGTTCCTTTATCATCTCAGTGTATCAAATCAAGGATGTGATCTCGACATGCATAATCGAATCAAGTTCTAGAATAACAAATCAATATTGACACACTCATAACAAACAATAAAGTGAGCAAGAAAAGAATATGCTCTAAAAGGCTTAAAATCTCACAAAAATTATGGTTTTTAATGTCAACCTTGTAAATTTCAAACTTCAAAGTAATATTTAGATTTAGGGAAACAACCTAACAAATTTTTAATTCTAAAAATAGACTGATCATGCTTGATTCCCTAATGTCTTAAAGTTTAAGCCATCACTGCACAATTACCTATGACTTAATCCAAAACACATTAATGAAAATCATAAGTCAATAGAAGTTTCATTCTAATAGTAATATGAGAAAATTACTTAAGAACAGGACATAATTCAGGGATTTTCTGATAATGATATAATTAAATAACCTCCCCACACTTAAGATGTACATTGTCCTCAATGTACAAAAATAGATAATGATAAGATAATAAGGAAATCATAAGAGAGGGAGAGAAGTGAAACTTCCTAAATTATGGATGAAATCCTTAGAAAGTGAAAATTGCAGAATTAGAGCCAATGAGAAGCATGATGAACTAGGCAGAGGTGAAGGTGGGGGAGAATACTCCGGTAGTTTGGTCGTTCCTTAGTAGCACCTTGAACCTTTTGAAACTGCGGAGTCATCAGTAAAGTTTTAGGGAGTTTTATTAATGGATGTTGTTATGGTTACTCGATAATAAACAACTAGAGATAAAAAGAAATCAAAATATACTAATATAATTCAAAGACAAGAAAGATAAAGAGAAAAAGTTTAAAAATTAAAATAAAAGAAAAAAATAAATGGACTCAAAGGTCCTCATCAGCAGATGGATCGCGAGGTGGGGGTGGTGGTGATATGTGAAAATGCTGACAAATCTGTTGTAGAGTCACCTCAATGCCGTTGAATCATCGAGCGTTGTCATTAAATTGTTGAGTGCAATACTGCTCGAAACAAGTGAGGCGCTCAGAGATGTCAGTCAGTGAAGCAGCTGCATGAACTGGTCGGTGAGGCGGTGGTGGCGCAGAAGGTGGCTCCTCGTGATGTAAAGGGACATCATCAGTAATGTCCTCTGGGTCATCCTGATCGGTGGCCCTTGATAGACGGTACTGAGGAGGATCAAACCCACGACGACGCTCAATCATCCTCATATGAAGCATCGTCGCGATGCCCTGTGGGGACATCTGCCCGATAAGCGTGGGCGAGGAGGACTAAGCTGCGGTGTTGAGGAGGCCAAAGTGTCGAGCCAGGCGCGTCACATAGGGGCCAATGGAGAGGATTCCTCTCCTATGTCGCTCCATCTGATGTCGAATGGCGAGGGCGATGAAGTAGGATAAGTCAAACACGTGCCCATGCACCATGCACCATAAAAAGTAGGCGTCGTGAGTGTTGACGACGTCGGTGCTCTCTCGCCTACCTGTCAAAGTGTGAGCCAAGATGGCGTGTAGGTACCTCAAGGATGGCGCGAGAGCTGATGCCTTGGAGCGACTAGGATCGTAGGTAGCCAAGGCAAGAACTAAGTCTCTCCAGCAGGAAGACGAGGAGTAGTGGATGTGGCGATGGAGGTTCTCGAAGTCGTCGTCCTCCATAAATTCCTCGGTATAAATTCCCAAGGCGACCCCAAACTCTGGGATACTCAGCTCGCGTACTAGGCCTCCAAGGCGGAATTGGACTGTGCCTGAGTCGTCAAAGTTTGTCATGACTACCTAAAGGTGAAATGTGGAACAGAGCTCCAAAGTGAGCTCTAAGTATGTCAGCTCGACAATCTCGAAAAAGTGCCCCCATGGGTCAGTGGATAATAGGGCCCGAACTGCGTCGGCTAGTTGGACCTGCTCCAAGGCGGCCCAATCAATGCATCTCCCCACGCCGAGGGGTCGTGCACGAAGTATCTGGAAGAGTTCCTCCTGGGGTCCCAAGGGAAACTGTAGAAAGGGATGGCGGACTTTGGTAGATGCACTCGCGGAGGTAGCTCCGGGTCCCTTCCGCTTTTTCGAAGCGGGGACAACAGTCTTTTTCCCACGTGGGGGAGTCATTACGTACCTACAAATGTAAAAGATTTTCAATAAATCAAGTATCATTTCCAGCCAAAAATTTACTATCCTAGTAGTCCTAGATGATAGTATAATCCTAATGCTAAGAACTAAGAACACATAATTCCACCTAATAATGTAAGAACTAGTGAGCAAGGGGATTAAAAAACACTGCACTAAGAATGTTTCATTATAAAAACTAATTAGTCATGAGTCATTAAAGATTAGATATCAATATAAATGAAGAAAAGAGAAAGCTTAACTAGAAATATCAGAATATTTAAGCATAAATAATTATAGGAAATTATCATAAAATAACTAAATGAAGAGAATAAAAATTAGCAAACTAATGAAAAAAAAAATCTAATCTAACTAAAATTAATGATGAAGAGAATAATAATAATAAAATAATTAAAAATAATTAATAGAATAAAATAAAATAAAAATATATGAACGAAAATAGAGGGGAAGAAAATGGTGACCAACTGTGGGGTGGTGGGAGGAGGCACACGGACGTGGTGGTGGAGCACGGGCGTGGTAAAGAAAGGGGAAGGGAAAGGGAAAAGAAAAATGAGGAAAGGAGGAGGAAGGGGGAGCGAAGGGAGGTGGAGGGGTCGACGGTGGCCGGAATAGGGGAGAGATTGTTTGGGTGAGAGCGGCTAGGGTTTTGGGGGGGAATTTGGGGAGAAGATGAACAGTGGTCAGGGTTTAAATAGAGATTGGGGCACACGGTCGAGGCCCACGCCCGTGTGCCCTGTGTTTAGCCCGTGTGTTTCGTAAATTTTGGGTTAGGGCGTGTCTGAGTCGTGACCCACGCCTGTGTCCCCTGGCCGTGTTGGGTCACACGGCCGAATCGCACGGTCGTGTGCTGCTTCGTTCGTTTCTCCCATGCCCGTGTAAAGGTTCACACACCCGTGTTAATTAGTCTGTGTCTACCACGGCCCATAGGCACGGGCGTGTCGCACGCCCGTGTGACTTACTCAGATTCAACCACGGCTTCTGGGCACGGGTGTGTCGCACACCCGTGTGACTTACTCAGTATTGACCACGGCCGCATCGCACGACCGTGGCACTTTATCGTAGCCTGTGTTCTTTAGTCAGTTTCGACCACGGCCGCATCGCACGGCTGTGGCATTTTATCGCAGCCCGTGTTTTGGGGAAATTTTCGTCTTGTTTCCGCACGGTCTCCGCCACGCCGATGTACCTACTCGTGGTGTCCACACAGCCACGGCCACGCCCGTGTGCAAGGCCGTGTGGGTAGGGAAACCTGCGCCTATTAATTTGGTTAGTTTTTAGTTAGGTGCTAAAAATCGAAAATATGGACATTAATAAGGTTAGTACTCGGGTTGCCTCCCGAGAAGCGCTTATTTATAGTCCTAAGCTAGACTTACCTTGTATTCATCTCTTTATGAAGGTTCACGGAGCTGAAGCTCCTCTCTAATATCCCTAAAATCCTCATCGTTATATAGTTTAAGTCGTTGACCGTTTACCTTGAATGTGCCATAAATCGGATGAGTTACCTCAATTGTGCCATAGGGAAAAATGGTTTTGATTACGAATGGACTTGACCATCTTGATTTTAGCTTTCCAGGGAACAATTTGAGCTTCGAATTGTATAGTAGAATAAGATCTCCAACTTCAAATTGCTTAGGTTACTTCAAACGAGCATCATGGCGTTGCTTTGTTGCTTCTTTGCATAAATGTGAGTTCTCGTAGGCATTCGCTCGCCACTCATCTAGCTCGTTCAACTGCATCAATCTTTTCTCACCTGCAAGTTTAAGATCATAGTTTAAGAATTTTATAGCCCAAAATTCTTTGTGCTCTAATTCAAATGGTAGATGACAACTCTTCCCGTAAACAAGTCTGTATGGGGATGTTCCTATGGGATTTTTAAAAGTGGTTCTATAGGCCCATAAAGCGTCGTCTACTTTTAATGCCCAATCTTTCCTGTTTGATTCTACTGTTTTCTCTAGAATACGCTTAAGCTCTCGATTGGCTACTTCAACTTGTCCACTGGTTTGAGGGTGATAAGGGGTAGTTGTTCTGTGGTGCACTCCGTATTTCTTTAAGATTTTATCAAATTGAGTATTGCAAAAATGAGTACCCCTATCACTAATAATTGCTCTAGGTGTTCCAAATCGACAGAAGAGTTTCTTAAGGAATCTCACTACCACTCTAGCATCATTAGTAGGTAAAGCTTGAGCTTCCACCCATTTTGACATATAATCAACCGCTACTAAGATGTATTTATTCCCGAATGAGCTAGGGAATGGACCCATAAAATCAATACCCCATTCATCAAATATTTCACATGATAGCATATATGTTTGAGGCATTTCATCGTGTTTAGAGATATTACCTGTTCTCTGACATCTATCACACAAAGTAACATACCTGTTAGCGTCCTTGAACAGAGTGGGCCAATAAAAACCTGATTTGAGCATTTTATGTGCTGTCCTAGTCCCACTGTAATATCCTCCTGTTGGTCCTGAGTGGCAATGTTCTAGGATTTTGCTTGCTTCTGCATTTGTAACACATCTCCAAATAACTTGATCTGCACATATACGGAAAAGAAAAAGGGTCCTCCCAAAAATAGTTTTTCACATCAGTAAAGAATCGCTTCTTTTGATGATGTGTCAACCCTTTTGGTAGGATGTTAGCAGCTAAGTAATTCGCAATATCTGCAAACCAGGGTACCTTGGAGTCGGATATAATTAAGAGTTGTTCTTCAGGAAACGAGTCATTTATCTCACTCTCATCGAGTTCTTTGAGATGTGGATTTTCAAGCCTAGAAAGATGGTCTGCCGCGAGATTTTCAGCTCCTTTCTTATCTTGAATTTCCAAATCAAATTCCTGTAAGAGTAAGATCCATCTTATTAGTCGAGGTTTTGCATCAGATTTAGTTAAAAGATAACGAAGAGCTGAATGGTCAGTGTAAACAACAACTTTAGATAATATCAAATACTGTCTAAATTTATCAAATGCAAAAACCACAGCTAGCAACTCTTTTTCTGTGGTGGTGTAATTTTCTTGTGCATCCGTCAATGTCTTGCTGGCGTAATAAATCGGCTAAAAATGCTTGTCCCTTCGCTGTCCCAAAACTGCACCTACTGCAAATTCACTCGCATAACACATTAGTTCAAAGGGCAAATTCCAATCAGGTGCAATTATAATTGGAGTATTTATTAATTTATTTTTGAGGGTATTAAATGCATCTAAACATTCCTAATTAAAATTGAAAGGCACATCTTTTTCTAGTAATTTCGTTAAAGGCTTAGCTATTTTAGAAAAATCCTTAATAAAACTTCTATAAAATCTAGCATGTCCTAAAAAGCTTCTAATAGCCTTAACTGAACTAGGAGGAGGTAGTTTTTCTATGGTTTCAATTTTTGTTTTATCAACCTCAATCCCTTTACTAGAAATCTTGTGACCTAACACAATCCCTTCTCGAACCATGAAGTGACTCTTTTCCCAATTAAGAACAAGGTTCGTTTCCTCACATCTCATTAGAACTTGTTTTAAATTTTTAAGGAAAAGGTGAAAAGAATTACCGAATACCAAAAAGTCATCCATAAATACATCCGTAATATCTTCCACAAGTTCATCAAAGATGGCTAGCATGCAGCGCTGAAAAGTAGCAGGAGCATTACATAATCCAAAAGGCATTCTATGATAAGCAAACGTACCATATGGGCATGTAAATGTCATCTTTTCTTGATCCTCAGGAGCTATTGGGATTTGGAAGTAGCCAGAGAGTCCGTCTAGGAAGCAATAGTACATATGCCCAAATAATCTTTCTAACATCTGATCAATGAAGGGTAAGGGAAAGTGATCTTTTCTCGTGGCATCGTTCAACTTCCTATAGTCAATGCAAACTCTCCAACCTGTAACTGTTCTTGTTGGAATCAATTCATTCTTCTCGTTGGCTACAACAACAATCATGCCTCCTTCTTTGGAACAACACGCACAGGACTTACCCAAGCTAACCTTTATGGAAATAGGATAAATAACTCCAGCATCTAGAAGTTTAATTACCTCAGCTTTAACAACTTCCTTCATATTGGGATTTAATCGTCTTTGAGTTTGCACACATGGTTTATATTCATCTTCCATTAAAATTTTGTGGGTGCAAAATGACGGGCTTATCCCCTTAGTGTCAGAAATCTTCCAAGCTATGGCTCTTTTATGCTCCTTTAGTACCTGTAGTAACTCATCTTTCTCATTGGGTTCCAAGTCTGAAGAAATAATTACCGGTAGTGTAGAATTATCTCCGAGGAATGCATACTCTAAGTGATTTGGTAACTGTTTCAATTCCAATTTAGGAGGTTCTTCAATAGAGGGTTTTTGTTTTAATTCGTCGTTTATTTCAATACCCTCATACTTCTTTTATCTTGGGGAAGAACTATTAGAATTTAATTCAATTTCTATCTCCCCCATCTCAGTAGTATCGTCATCTACCTCATCACTTTGGACAAGACACAGTTCCAACATGTCTTTATGTATGATTTCCTAAAAAGAATCTTGAATAGAATGATCAATAGCGTCGATAAAATAACAGGAATCATCTTGCTCTCTAGAGTATCGCATAGCATCATAAATTTTAAAAATAAATTCCTCGTCACCTACCTTAAGCACAAGTTTACCATCACCTACATCAATAACAGCCCTAGCGGCAGCTAAAAATGGGCGTCCTAAAATTAAAGGCACCTCAACGTCCTCATCCATGTCAAGCACAACAAAGTCAACAGGGAATATAAATTTATCAACTTTTACCAAAACATCTTCAATAATTCCCCTAGGATATTTAACAGATCTATCAGCTAATTGGATACTCATCCTAATGGGTTTTGGTTCCCCAAGACCAAGCTGCTTGAACATTTTATAAGGCATTAAATTAATACTGGCACCTAAGTCAGCTAACGCTTTCTCAATATTTAAACTACTAATTAAACATGGAATAGTGAAACTTCTTGGATCTTTCAATTTGGTTGGTAGCTTGTTTTGGAGAATAGCTAAACATTCCTCGTTAAGCTCCAAGGTTGATAGCTCTTCAAGCTTCCTTTTATTTGTTAAAAGCTCTTTTAAGAATTTTCCGTACGTAGGCATCCTGCAAAATAGCTTCAAATAAAGGTAAGTTAATATGTAATTGTTTAAAAAGTTCAAGAAATTTACTGAATTGTGCATCCATGCAGTCTTTCTTCAACTTTGCTGGATACGGAATCGGTGGTTTATACTCTTTAAGTACCGGTGTTACATTCTTGTTCACTTCCTCACCCTTTGCCTTATCAGTTTCATGTGGCATCTTCTTTTCAGCTTCAACCAACTCTTTCCCACTCCTCAGTGTAATTGCCTTCACATGCTTTTTTGGGTTAGGTTCGGTGTTACTAGGTAAACTACCTGGTTGCCTTTCGGAAACTAACTTAGCCAGCTGTCTAATTTGATTCTCAAGCCCTTGAATCGATGCTTGCTAATTTTTCAACGCTGTTTCGGTATTCTGAAAATAAGTCTCTGACCCCGAAATAAACTTTGCAAGCATATCTTCAAGGTTCGGCTTTTTCTCTTGCTGGTAGGGTGGTTGGAAACTTGGAGGGGGTTGTGGTCTTTGATTCCCTTGATTACCCCATGAGAAATTTGGGTGGTTCCTCCATCCTGGATTATATGTATTACTGTAGGGATTATTTGGAAGGTTAGAGTTATTACCCTTGTAATTCAGCTGCTCATTCTCCATACTAGGATTGTAGGGTAGGTATTCTAAATTATTCATCCCTCCTCTATTCGTTTCGAATTGCATCGCCGGATGTACCTATGTAGAAACACATAAACCATCAATCTTTTTGTTTAAGAGCTCTACCTGGTTTGATAACATGGTAACCGCGTCGAGGTTGAAAACACCGGCTGTCTTTGTTGGCTTCGTCCTCATAACTTGCCACTGATAGTTATTCAGTGACATCTCTTCAATGAATTCGTAGGCAGCCTCAGGTGTTTTGTTGTTTAGTGTACCGCCGGCAACCGCATCAATCAATTGCCTATTTGAGGGGTTCACACCGTTGTAAAAGGTTTGAACCTGTAGCCATAATGGTACCCCATGGTGAGGGCATCTTCTCAATAGATCTTTGTATCTCTCCCATGCATCGTAAAGTGTTTCTAAATCCATCTGCACAAAAGAAGAGATATCATTCCTCAACTTAGCTGTTTTAACCGGCGAAAAATATTTAAGTAAAAAATTTTCAGTCATTTGTTCCCATGTAGTGATTGATCCTCGTGGTAACGAGTTCAACCACTGTTTAGCTTTGTTACTCAACGAGAAGAGGAACAACCGAAGGTGAATAGCATCATCAGAAATGCCATTAATCTTGAAAGTGTCACAGAATTCCAGAAAATTTTCCAAGTGATTGTTTGGATCCTCATCCTGCAAACCATCAAACTGAACAAACTGTTGAATCATCTGAATAGTCTTAGGTTTCTGTTCAAAATTATTTGCAGCAACAGCAGGTCTAACAATACTTGATTCAGTTCCTATTAAAGTAGGCTTAGCATAATCATACATAGTTCGAGGAGCATGATTCTGATTTACTGGATCTACAGAAACCACAGGAAGTAGCAGATTATTCTGGGGATCAACCATCTCCTCGATATTAGTGATATCATTCTCTTGCTCTTCTTGTATGTATTGTAGGCTTTGCCTTATCTCCCTACGATTTCTGCAAGCGGTGCCTTCTATATCACTGTCAAAAAGTAATGGTCCTGATGGGTTCCTTCTAGTCATAAACTAAAAATACCTGCCAGAAGCAAATAAAAGGAAAGTTAGTAAATAAAAATAGAATAAAAAGAAATTGTAATAAAAAATAATAATGGCTAAAGTAATAAAAATTTAGCGTTCCTAATATCTTATTCCCCGGCAACGGTGCCAAAAACTTGATGTGTCTCTAACTAACTATGATCACAATAAAGGCAAGTGCACCTATCGTTTAATAGTATAGTTATAGTAAGACCGAAAATATCGTATCCACAAGGACCAAGAGTACTAGTAATTACTATCTTCTTATTATCTAGCCTAAGATTTGGAGTGATTTCTTTTAAACTAAAACTAATTAAAAGCACGACAGAGAATGAATTGGGAAAATACTTTTAGAGAACTTTATGAAAGAGGCAATACCCAAGGAAGAATCCACCTAGACTTCACTTATTACTTCTGATTCATACGATTTATTCACTTGACTTAATCCGTAGAAATCCCTAATTTATGTTAATATCTCTTTCAAGACTAAAACAATCGACTCTAGGTTGATTAATTGAAATCTCTTTCTAATTAAAACCCCTATCGTCGCATTAACTCGATCTATGGATTCCCTTATTAGATTTGACTCTAATCCAGCAGATTTATGTCGCCCTATTTCTAAGGTTGCAATCAACTCCGCTTAATTGTGTTGATCTACTCTTATACAGGGACTTTTGCTCCTCTGAATAAGCACATTCGACTTGAATCAATAACCTGAATTATTAAAACAAGAATAAGAACCCACAATTAAGAATAAGAACAAGTATTTATCTTATAAATCAAATAGTAATAAGATTCATCTTAGGTTTCATCCTCTCAGGTATTTAAGGGATTTAGTAAATACTGATAGAGGGAAACATCTTAAAATAGGAAAAACAACAAAACATAAGAAAACCCAAAAACTTCAAAAGAAATTGATAGGAGATCTTCAGTCTTGATGGAGATCCTTCTTTCGAGCTGCTCCCGATGGCTGTCTTCGAGTATTTTCTGCCTTCTACTCTGCGTGTCTCCCTTTAGGTCCTCCCCTAGGGTGTTTATATAGGCTTTGGAACACCTATCTTGGCCCACAAGTAGCCTTTTCCGAATAGAATTAAACTTGGGTTCGGCAGGGACACGCCCGTGTGACACGCCCGTGTTCGATAGTCCAGGGCGTGTTCGATTCTACTCGTCACACACGGCCGTGTGGTCTGCCCGTGTGAAGTAGTCCAAGCCGTGTTGATTTTTGAGGTAGGCCCATTTTGTCCCTTTTTGGCCTGTTTCTCGTTCTTTTTGACTCCCTAAGCTCTCTTGAGTGTAAAACATGAAATTAAAGGATTAAGAGCATTGCATTCGTCAAATCTAATGAAAATTCATCCAAAAATAAGCCAAGCATGGGGTCAAAATATGTATAAATTGTGTTTTATCAAGGATCTTTAGCATTTTGATTGGTAAGTTTGTTGAACAAAAAGGGAGAATAGAGCATAGATAATGGGGAGTAGAAGTAGATATATGAAAGCTATTGGTTTTGGATGATTGTTGATGTTATGTCCTTTTGCTGATTAAATGAAGCTGTTTACGTTTCCTAAAAAAGATGTTGCTGATTTTGAAGATGCATCAAACCTTGTGGTGGTGATTTCTTTTACTTTTTAACTCTTATTTAATCTGGTCTGTATAAGTGAGATGATGATACTTATGTGCTAATACTATTATTGTGGCTATTGTGGCATTCCTGAATTGATTTGGAACTATGATGATACTATAATGATCTTATGTTGTGATGTATGATTTACTTTGTTGCACTCTACCTTATCTGTCCTTACTTAGACATAATTTAGTATTTTGATTGTTGGTGCAAATTCTAGACATAACATTGATAGTTAAAATTACTATATTATGTACTAATTTGAGATAAGTAGAGTGAGGTTTGTGTTGTAGGGGAGCTATTGTTGACTGTTGTAGTTAGCTTCCTATATTATTTGATTTTGTTCATCAAATTGCCAAAGGGAGAGATTGTTGAGATAAAATATGTTGAAGATTATAACACTCCTTACCCGTATTCAACGCCAGAATAGGGTTACGGAGCATTACCTGACTTACGAAACAATTAAACAACTATTTAACATACGATTATTCAATTCAATCATTCATCATTCAATCTCAATCAATTTGTCCCTATTAATAGCCTACGAGGCCTTAAACATGCTTTAGAAGTGGTTCGGGACTAAACCGATATCATACAAAAATTCTGGAAACTTAGAAATTTTTCATGTAAACAAGGGTCACACGCCCGTGTGAACAGGCCGTGTGCCTCACACGGCTAGTAGACACACCCGTATCTCAGGCCGTGTGAAAACAGGGCATACATACTAACTTGGGTCACACGGCCTGTGTATCTAGCCCGTGTACCCTTTGAAGTGGCCACACATGCCCGTGTGCCAGGCCGTGTGTTAGGCTGTGCCAAAAATGTAGGGTATACTAACTTATGCAACACGGCCAAGTCACACGCCCGTGTGTTAGGCCATGTGCCATTTAGGGTGGTATACTGACTTATACCACACGGCCAGTCACACGCCCGTGTGTGAGACCGTGTGGAGCATATTGACTTTAGTTTAATTTCAACACTAGGGGACACACGGCCGTGTAACATGACTATGTGTCACACACGGCTAAGACACACACCCGTGTCTCTGCCCGTGTGGACAAAAATAGGCCATTTGCAAGGCCAATTTGCCACCCCATTTTGCACATACCTACATAGTACAAATGGTACCATTTCAAGACACAAAAATGCAGCCAAATAAATCCAAATTCATGCACATTTTATGCTTCACTGTTACAACTATTTCACTTACTCAAATTTAAACCAAAACAACATCAATAATATGGTTCATTTACCATAATTCACATATACAATTCAATCAACTAAACCATTCCATACATACATTACCAATCATCAATTCTCAAGCACATAGCTTTCCAACTTACCTAATATCATTTAGTATTATAGATTCAACTTTAACCACACAATATATAGGTCATTTACCATACTCAAACTAGAACCATTTGCACATTTATAAACATCATCAACTTTCATTATCATAAGCCAACTCAAATGGCTCAAAATACATGTTCATCAAACATACCAAAATGACTCAAGCCTATACATGCCATATACCATATATACACAACTCAAAAGTACCAAGTAGATGGTTGGATAGTGTGACGTAGACTCTGATGATCCCCATGTAACACCCCAAACCCGGCCTAGGAGTTTAGACCGAATCCAGGATGCTACATTGATCACCGAAGTGATCGTGGGAAAAATTTTACAAACCACTTATCTCAGTGAACCAAAAGTATTTAGAATCGTTTAATATCCAGTAAGTGTAAGTCACAGTAAGACTTAATATAAAACCCGTATAAATTGTACGATTAAAAACATATATCGGAAACTATACCAAAGTATTATAAAACCTTACAGTTCAAAAACCGAATAGTAATTAAAACTGAAAATACAAACTGATAGTTTATTTCCACCAAGACTGTCCGAGACCTCCGCGTACTGAGTCCAACATCCAGAACTTAGAAACTTACCTGAAAGGGGAAACAGAAGAGGGGGTGAGCTACTCAAGCTCAGTGTGAGATCAAAACCAATTAACTACGGAATCGCATTACGTAAAACCGTGAGTAGTTTTGAAACGGAACATACTTACGAGTTGTACGTAAACGCTTAGTATGCTCAAACGGACGATCGATGCATAAATAATATTTAGAGCATATCGAAATCACACTCGCCAGTTACACAATCGCAAATACTACTCACCCAAAGAACAAAACTCTCAATAGTCACTAGTTTCAATTCATCGATCGAGATACAATCAGAGTTTAACAATTTCACAGTGTCATAAATGCTTTTCAATCAAACCCAAAAATGTATAGCTAATCGTAAGCGCACACTCACATTCAATCGATCACCACACAGAATCAGACATGTAAACACTCATAACTCAAGTTTAGTATCAAGCTTATCCACAACCAACCACAAATAACACACACATCAAGCCCATATCAGATTCATAATTACCCTCAGTAAAGCTCAGTCGAGGGCTGGAACACACAGAGTTGCGATTACACTTAAATTTGACCTAAAACCATTATTTGGCAAGATAGGGCCACATGCCCGTGTGCTCCGGCCGTGTGGAGCAATCTAGGCCGTGTGGGGGTCCAAACGCCCGTGTGAAGGGTAGTACACGGTCGTGTGATAGAGGCACACGTCCGTGTGGTGCAGGGACATGGCCGTACGAACAGGCCGTGTAATTCACTGTCCAATTTCGCTAAAATAAGGTGCAGGGTAGACACGGCTGTGTGAGGGTCTCAAATGCCCGTGTGCCATCAGACACGGCCGTGTGTTCCGAAACACACGCCCATGTGGGATCCCTAAATCCCTAAATCAGTCACACGTCCGTGTGGCCAGGCCGTGTGACACCAAATCTTTGAAACCCTAATTCCAAAACCCACACGCCCGTGTGCCCAGGGGACATGACTGTGTAAAAATCGACTAAATCTCCAAACTGGCCACATGGCCGTGTGTCCAGGCCGTGTGGCACCCAATTTTACCCGAAAAACCTAATACCCAATTCCACATGGGCGTGTACCGTGTGGCCGTCGGGGTTATCACGAAACCACCCTAAAACAGCCCCAAAACTGTCGTTTCAGACACCAGATGCGTCCCCAACCATTGCCCTATCAACATATATAAGAAAGTGACGATTTTCCATCACTTTCATCAACTAAAAACCTAAAATGAACAGGTTAGCATACGGTCAAGCAAAGTCGAAAGCAAAGATTCACAAAATGAAATATACAGATGAGAACTGTGAACAAGGTTCGAATCCCACACCTATTTTGATGGCGAAGAAGATGACTGAGGAGCGAAGTCCCAGAATCCACAGTTAAAACCGTATTCCAAAACAGAGACGAACAAAAGAAGGAAAACCCAGAAAAGGCAAAGGAAAAGAACGTGCAAAGCAAAATAGCAATTCAAAATAAATATTATAAAATAAAAAGCGTATATATTAAATAAATAGCTAGAATACTTTCTTTAAGCCATGCAAAATAAAATGCTTCTAAAATTCACTCATAAGACTCGAACGCACAACCTTGAGGTTCACTAACACTCACTCAACCACCAGACCAGCAGGCCTATTCTGTCACTAAATTGCACGACTAAACACATATGTGCTACCTCCTCACTGTCCCTATGCTCCAATCCCAAAACTTTTAAGCCCAAAATTCGTGGCGTTACACCCCAAATCTGAGCTAGCTTTGAAATCACTATAAAACACGGGAAAACAAATAAAGTAAGCTTTAAAGCTTAGTAAGTTCGTACTAAATATACTCAACAATTCATAAAATACAAATCATCAATTTGAACAAGTTAATGTATAATTCATGATAATATCAAACCTTCCATAAGCTTATTCATATACTTATATGCAAAGTCATAACCTTTTCTATTTGAACTTCATACTTACATGTATATACCTGTAAAAATTCATAACGAACTCATACCATCCCGTAACACTGTCGAATACTCGATGTTTCGCATACTAAGTGCTATCGCATAGCCAAAGCTATTATAATCCCACATACTAAATGCCTTACTCGATTTTTCGCACACTAAGTGCCATCGCGTAGCCGAAGCTATTATAATCCCGCACACTAAGTGCCTTATATAGCCGAAGCTATTCCAAATCGCACACTAAGTGCTAAACACAGTCGATTTGTCATCGAACATGACCGTAGTCTTGTATATACAATTTATGCAATATCAAAGCATTAAAAGCATAATTGTAACAATGTTTATCACGTACAAATTTACCTCGGATGCTAAAACAGCGAATCGAGTCATTTAGTCGATAACTTTAGTTTTCCCCTGATCTAGGTCCGAATTCTGTTTTTCTTGATCTATATGATAACAAATTCAGCTTATTAAATCAATACTTTATTCAATTTAATCCAAAACACACATTTGGGAATGTTTACACTTTTACCCCTAAAGTTTCACATTTTTACAATTTAGTCCTTATCACATAAAATTGCAAATTCATACAATTTAGTACAATTTCATGATAGCCAAAGTTCACTAGTGTCCATATTAGCCCATATTTCTAATTTATTTCACATTTTAACTACACATTTCTCACATTTCATAATTTAGCCCCTAATTTGTATTTTCACCAAAAATCACTTAACAAAACTTGTTTAACTAACATCAAATGTTCATAATCAATCATTAAACATCAAAACTCATACATATTCATCAATGAAAACATTCAAAATCTTTAACAATTTTGCAAATTAGTCCCTGGGCTAGCTAGATTAAGCTACGACGACTCTAAAAACATAGAAATCATTAAAAACGGGACAAAAAATACTCACATGCAAGGCTAGGAGTGAAGGCCGAATACTTAAGCTTTCAAGGACAAAAAAATAAATGTTTTTACTTCAGATTTGTGGTCTCAAAATCACTGTTTCGATTTGACTCAAAAATGGGCTGTTACAACTCTCCCCCCTTAGGGATTTTCGTCCTCGAAAATCTTACCAGTGAATAGGTTTGGGTACTGTTTTCGTATAGCTTCCTCGGTTTCCCACGTAGCTTCTTCAACCTCGTGTCGATGCCATTATACTTTTGCTAATGCAATTCTCTTATTTCTCAGCTCTTTGATCTCACGAGCTAAAATTTGAATCGGTTCTTCAGCATATGACATATCAGACTGAATTTCAACCTCGGTCAGGGAAATAATATGTGAAGGGTCAGATCGATATCGTCGAAGCATCGACAAACGAAACACATTATGTATTTTCTCTAACTCGAATGGTAAAGATAGTCGATATGCCACTGGCCCAACTCACTCAGTAATCTCATATGGTCCGATGAATCGCGGACTTAATTTCCCTTTCCGACCAAACCGTAATTCTTTTTCCACGACGACACTTTTAAAAACACTTTATCCCCGATCTGGAACTCAATATATTTCTGTTTCAAGTCTACATACGATTTCTATTGATCCTAAATTATTTTCAAACTATCGCGAATTACTTTCACTTTTTCTTCAGTCTCTCTGATCAGATCAACCCCGCGAATCTTGTTCTCATTAAGCTCAGTCCAGTACAATGGTGTTCAACATTTACGACCATATAGAGCTTCGTACAGCGCCATTTTAATACTCGATTGGAAGCTATTATTGTAAGCAAATTCAATCAGCAGTAGATATTTCTCCCAGCTACCTTCAAACTCAAGAATGCAACAATGCAACATATCCTCAAGTATCTGAATAACTCGCTCGGATTGACCATCCGTTTGCGGATGAAACGCAGTGCTAAAATGCAACTTTGAACCCAAAGCTTCTTGTAATTTCTTCTGAAATCGTGAAGTAAATCTTGGATCTCTATCTAAAACAATAGATAGGGGAACACCATGTAATCTCACAAATTCAGAAATATACAACTCAGCTAATTTATCAAGCGAGAAATTTGTACGTTGATAAACCATAAAAGTAACACATTTTAATCCCATGCTTAGCGTGTTTTTGGATGTTTATTTATAGAATTTGGTGAATTCGATGCTCCTAATCCTTTAAATTCATGTTTATATACTTAGGAGAGCATAGGGAAGCGAAAGGAACGAAAAACGGGCCAAAATTAGACAAACGGGCCATCTTAAGGATCCACACGGCCAAAGCTCGCACCACACGGGCTGGACACACGCCCGTGTGCCAGCCCGTGTCGATCAAGAGCCATGCAAATTCCCACACGGCCTCGGCCTCCTCACACGGGTTGATCACACGCCCATGTCCATATCGTACCCTGCTTTATTTTCACACGGAAAAAGCCAATTTTTAGGGTTTCTGAGCCTTCTAAAGTCTATAAATACACATCAGAGGAAGACCTAAAGGGGGCACGTAGAGTAGATCGAAGAAATTACTCGAAGGAAGCCATCGGAATCATCTCAAAAATGGATTCGCTCCAAGATTGAAGATCTCCATCAAGTTCTTTAGAAGTTTTTGGGTTCTTTATGTCTTGTTGTTTTCTTAATTCTATGATGTTTTCCTCTTACGTTATGAACTAAACTCCCTAAATACCTAGGGAGGATAAAACCTAGATGAATCTTATTATTTAATAAATCTGAATTACGTGATAAATACTTGATCTTGTTCTTAATTATGTGTTCTTAATCCTTGTTTTGATGTTTTCAGGAATATTAATTCAAGTTTAATGTGCTTATTCAGTGGAGCAAAAGTCCCTGTTTAAGAGAAGATCCAACATAATTAAGCAGAGTTGATTGCAATCCTAGAAATAGGACGACATAAATCTGCCGGATTAGAGACAAATCTAATAAGGGAATCCATAGATCGAGTTAATGCGACGATAGGGGTTTTTATTAGAAAGAGATTTTAATTAATCAACCTAGAGTCAGTTGTTCTTAGTCTTGAAAGAGATATTAACATAATTTAGGGATTTCTACGGATCAAGTCAAGTGAATAAATCGTTTAATTCAGAGTCAGAATAATAAGTGAAGTCTAGGTGGATTCTTCCTTGGGTATTGTCTTTATTCATTGGTTTATTCGGTTACTTTCTTCACTCTCTGTCGCGTTCATAGTAAATTAGTTAGTTAAATTTTAGATTCAAATAAATCCCCTTAATTATTAGGCTAAATAATAAAAAGATAGTTATTACTAGTAATTTTAGTCCTTGAGGATACGATATTCTAGACTCATCAAAGCTATACTACTGTTCGATAGGTGCGCTTGCCTTTGTCGAAATATTAGTTAGTTTCGAGCCCATCAAGTTTTTGGCGCCGTTGCCGGGGACAAGAATATTAGGAACGCTTAATTTTTATTACTTTAGTCATTTTTATTTTTTATTGCAATTTTTTATTAATTTTATTTTTAATTTACTAACTTTTATTTTATTTGCTTCTGGCAGGTATTTTTAGTTTATGATTAGAATGAACCCGTCAGGACCATTACTTTTTGACAGTAAGATAGAAAGTACCGCTCGCAGAAACCGTAAATAAATAAGGCAAAGTCTACAGTATATAAAGGAAGAGCAAGAGGACGATACCAATATTACCGAGGAGATGGCTGAAAATCAGAATAATCCGCTACCTCCTGTGGTTGCCGCGAATCCTGCTCCTCGTACTATGTACGATTATGCTAAGCCCAATTTAACTGGGGCTGAATCGAGTATTGTTAGACCTGCTATTACTGCAAATAATTTTGAACTGAAACCTAACACTATTCAAATGATTCAATAGTTTGTTCAGTTTGATAGTTTGCAGGATGAGGACCCAAATACTCATTTGGCCAACTTTTTAGAGTTCTGTGACACTTTTAAGATAAATGGCGTTTCTGATGATGCCATTCGCCTTCGGTTATTCCCTTTTTCGTTAAGAAATAAAGCTAAACAGTGGTTGAACTCGTTACCACGAGGTTCTATCACTACTTGGGAACAAATGACCGAAAAGTTTTTATTGAAATATTTTCCGCCGGCTAAAACGGCAAAGTTGAGGAATGATATCTCTTCTTTTGTGCAGATGGATTTAGAAACTCTTTACGATGCATGGGAGAGGTATAAGGACTTATTGAGAAGGTGCCCTCACCATGGGTTACCTTTATGGCTACAGGTTCAAACTTTTTACAACGGTTTGAACCCCTCAACTAGGCAACTGATCGATGCAGCCGCCGGCGGTACCCTAAATAACAAAACACCTGAGGAGGCTTATGAGTTTATAAAGGAGATTTCACTGAATAATTATCAGTGGCAAGTCATGAGGATAAAGCCGATGAAAGCAGCCGATGTTTTTAACGTTGACGCGGTCACCATGCTATCAAACCAGGTAGATCTCTTAAATAAGAAAATTGATGTTTGTATGGTTCTTCGCAGGTGTATCCGGTGTTACAATACAACACAAATGGAGGAGGGATGAACACCACAAAATATTCATCTTACAACCCGAGCACAGAGAATGAGGAAGTCCACTATATGGGTAATAATTCTAGACCTCGTAATAATCCCTATAGTAACACTTACAATGCAGTTGGAGGAACCATCCCAATTTCTCATGGGGTGGTCAAGGAAATCAGAGACACACAACCCCTCCAAAGCTTTCAATAACAACCCTACCAAATAGGAGAAGAAGCCAAACCTTGAAGAGATGTTGTGAAATTTATTTCGTGTCGTAAACTCGCCTTCGAACACTAAAACAAAGACTCAAAAATCAACAAGCATCGATTCAAGGGCTTGAGAATCAAATCGGTCAATTGGCAAAGATGATTTCAGAACGACCACAAGGAAGCTTGCCAAGCAACACCGAAACTAACCCAAGGGAGCAACTTCATGCCATTACTGTTCGAGATGAAGAAGGGTTAGCTAAATTTGAATCTAAACCGAGGCGAGAAACTGTGGTAAGCAATGGTAAGGTTAAGGTAAGCCACAACGAACAAAAACTGGTAAGTAAGGAGTATACACCTCATGTGCCATATCCCAACGCGATAAAGAAAAACCGCACAAATGAACAATTCGGTAAATTTCTTAAACTTTTAAAAAAATTGCATATTAACTTACCGTTTATTGAAGCTCTTTCGCAGATGCCCAAATCAGTTAAATTTTTAAAGGAGCTTTTGGCAAACAAACGGAAGTTAGATGATTTGTCGCACGTGGAGCAGTGTGCTCAGCTATCTTACAAAATAAACTACCCAACAAATTGAAGGATCCAGGGAGTTTTACTATTCCGTGTTTAATTGGTAGTTTAAATGTAAATAATACTTTAGCTGATTTAGGGGCAAGTATTAATGTCATGCCTTACAAAATGTTTAAACAGCTAGGTCTTGGGAAACCCAAACAAACTAGGATGAGCATTCAATTAGCAGATAAAACCATTAGATTTCCTAGGGGTATTGTTGAAGATGTACTCGTAAAAATTGATAAATTCATATTCCTAGTTGACTTTGTTGTCCTAGACATGGATGAGGATAGTGATGTCCCTTTAATTTTAGGACGCCCCTTTTTAGCAACTGCTAGAACTATCATTGATGTTGGTACAGGTGAACTCAAACTTCGTGTAGGTGATGATACGACCACACTCCAAGCTCGTGATTCGGTTAAGACATCAAGTAATAAAGACGATTCTATAAATCCTGTTAATAAGACTAATCATGGGATTCAACCCTCTTTATAGGAAACTCTTTCGAAGAACACAAATGAGCCACGTTCTGGTTCATGCGCCAATAATGGAACCATCCATGAAAGACGAATGCTACAGATAGATGAACTAGACGAATGGCGGACTTATGTCAAAGAGGAACAGAAGCAACACCATGTCGAGCTTAAGGATAGAACCAATCAGTTTAAGGTTGAGGACCAGTCGAGGAGAGAGGAGTTTCAACTCCTCAAACCACCATGACCATGCGAATGAGAGGTAAGTCGAGCTTAGACTCTAAATAAGCGCTTCTCTAGAGGCAACCCGAGAACTAAACCTATTAATTAGTTTATTTTTACTTCTATTCATGTTTAAATATAGGTTTTTGACCCACACGGCCTGGACACACGGGCGTGTCCTTGGCCGTATGGAAACGGGGATAAAATTTTCGCAAAAATTGACAGAGACACGGCCTTAAATTAAACCACACGGGCGTGCGACATGGCCGTGTAGACCACACGGCCTGGACACATGGGCGTGTCCAAGGCCGTGTGAAACATGGAGCCTAATTTTTCAAAATTCAAAAATTTAAAACAAGTCAGGGGGCTCCATGGGCAAGACACACGGCCGTGTGTAAGGTCACACGGGCGTGTCAAAATCCACATGGGCGTGGGAGAAGCGAAGGACTTGGCACACGGCCGTGCGACGCAGCCGTGTGCACCACACGGCCTGGACACACGGGCGTGTCCGAGGCCGTGTGAAGACTGGTCTATTTTTTTTCCCTCGACGAACACGGGTTGAAAACAAGCCACACGGGCCTGTGACACGGCCATGTGGCCCAATAGGGACCTTCTGTAACACCCCTTACCCGGGTTCTACGTCGGGAACCGGGCCCGAGGTGTTACCGAACTCAACCCACTTAATCGCCACGTAGGCTCAACATCATTACTCTCTATAACCTTATTCTCGACTTATGAGGCCTCACTCATACACACGAGGGCTCTCGAGACTAATCCGGAACTTTTACGATCCTTAAAAATTTTCTTCTTTTATACAGGGCTCACACGCCTGTGCACTATGTAACACGCCCGTGTATGGACACACACGCCCATGTTCCCTAGCCGTGCTAAAAACCCGAGCATTTTGCCAATTGCCCCACGGCCATGGCACGCCCGTGCTCCCCAACCATGGTGAACACTGACTTCCCTCGCACGGCCTAGAGTCTAGACACACGCCCGTGTGGCTAGCCCATGGCCAACACTGATTAATCCCACACGCCCGTGTGACTAGTCCGTGGAATATTCTGTTTTAAAATATTAACATGCAGGGGACGCACGACCACAGCACACGCCCGTGGGCTGACCGTGTGTCACACATGGTCTAGACACACGCCCGTGTGTCTAACCACATGGTCAAGGACAAAGCTAAGTGCCAAGTTCTTTTCACCCTTCTAGCATACACAACAAAAACTCATCCAACACAATCATAATCAACTCAAATTGAATACAATCTCACATAGAAAACTATATATTTTTCATATAATGTAATAGCCAACAACTATGGCATTATACAAAATACACTTCCCATTAAAAGACTAACACCTCTTATCCATTTACAACAAAATTGACTAACTTGTCTAGCCCCTATACATGCCATATACAAAACATTAAGTTTCATGTACCAAAGTGTGCTGATATGTGGGCTATCTTCCAATGATCCTCTTATCTCGATTCACCACTTTTAATCTATAAGACAAGGGAAAAGAAAGGGAGTAAGCTTTGAGCTTAGTAAGTTTACACATAAAAAAAATTAAGCATCATAGTATAAGCGCAACCACAATTAGCATTATACCAACATATGATACACAACTATGCTTACTCTTTCTATCCCTTACCATATTACCAACACATCATGAGTCACATGCTCATAACTATTGAAATGCACCCCTGCATTCAATATCACATTTACACAATATACAACACATCATTATTGCTCAATAATACATCCACATAGCTAACTCACATAGCTAATCCACATAACTAATCCACATATCTTATCCACACAGCTATTACACACAATTAATCCACACAACCAATATCTCGGTGGTTTCGCACTTAGCACACCACAATCAATTTATAAGGTGGTATCGCACTTAGCCTACCACAAAGGCAATCATAGTGATCTCGCACATAGCCACTAAATGATATACTTAACAATAGCATCGCACATAGCCAGCTCATCGTCAATATGCATTTGGATGGTATCGCACTTAGCCCACCATCTAGCATTATCACAACACATGCACAAGTCTATTTACCCAATTATTCATCCATTCACATCTATATTACATTCATTCTACTTGAACCACATAGGTTCCCAATCATTCTCATTCATGCTACACCCTAGCTAGCATTAACAAATTGTAAGTATGAATGCATTGTTTAGGCATAGACTTACCTCGATACTCAAAAGTATTGAAATGTGCAATTTAGTCCACCACATTACTTTTGCCTCGATTTCTATCCGGACTTGTCTTTCTTGATCTATAATGAATAAATCAGCTTATTCAATACACACATTGACTAAATTGACCCACATCTCATACTTTAGAAAAATTACTATTTTGCCCCTAAACTTTCTCATATTTACACTTTAGCCCTAAAGGCTCGTAAAGTGATTTTTATTCAACTTTCTAGCCTTTCATGCTTAGCCGAACCACTTACTCAACTAAAGCATTCAACAATTCTCACTAAATCACCCATGTATGCCCAAACTTAAGATTTTCACAACTAAGTCCCTACATGCATTTTCATGGAAAATCACTTAGCAAAAGATGTTTCTACTACATCAAGCTTTCATATTCTTCCATAGAACATCAAAATACATGCATGTCATACATATTTACATTTTTGAACATCCATAATAGCTCACCAAATAGCTAAAAATAGCTTACTCATGCTACTAGGACTTCAAAAATACGAAGAATATAAAAAACCGGGCTTAAGAGCACTTACTAGCAAGCTTGAAAAATTAAAAGAGCCCTAACAATGGCTTCTCAAATTTTCGGCAGCTTGGGGGAGAAGTTGAGTGAATTTTTATCATCTTTTCACCTATTTAATCACTTATTTGATAAATAACCAAAATGCCCTTTTTTATAAACTTCAAATTTTGACTCATCCATGCCCATTTTTGTCTAAAAATTAGAATTTGGGTAAATTGCTATTTAAAGACCTCTAATTAATAATCTAAAGCTATTTCACACAAATAGCTTCTAGAAACACACATTTTGCAACTTTTGCAATTTAGTCCTTTTTAGACAATTCAACCACAATTTCACAAAATTGTTTCATGAAACTTTCACACTAGCATGCATACATAATATAAACCTCAAAAACTCATTCATGACCCTCGGATTTATGGTCTCGAACCACTATTCTGATTAGGCCCTAAACCGGGATGTTACAACTCTCCTCCCTTTAGAGATTTTCGCCCCCGAAAATCTTACCAGAAAAGAGGTTTGGATGTTGCTCTCTCATAGCTTCTTCCGTTTCCCACGTAGCCTCTTCCACGCCATGTTTCTGCCATAACATTTTCACTAGTGCTATGCTCTTATTTCTCAACTGTTTCACTTCTCGAGCCAAGATCTTAATCGGCTCCTCTTCATAAGACATATCCGGTCTTATCTCAATTTCCGCTGAAGGAATCACATGTGAAGGATCGGAACGATACCGTCGCAACATTGACACATGGAACACGTTATGAATCTTTTCCAACTCTACCGGTAAAGCCAACCGGTAAGCTACAGGCCCAATTCTGTCTGTAATCTCATACGGCCCTATGAACCTTGGACTCAATTTCCCTTTTTGTCCAAATCTCATAATCTTCTTCCACGGTAATACTTTCAAAAATGCTTTGTCGCCTACTTCAAACTCAATTTCTTTTCTTTTCAAATCCGCATACCACTTTTGTCGGTCCGAAGCAGCTTTCAGACTATTACGGATTACTTTCACTTTCTCTTCGGTCTCTTTTATCAGATCGACCCCATGGATCTGCTTCTCGCTAAGCTCGGTCCAATACAAAGGATTCCGACACTTGCGACCATACAAAGCCTCATACGGTGCCATCTCAGATATACTCGATTGATAACTATTGTTATAGGCAAATTCGACCAAAGGTAGATATCTCTCCCAACTACCTTCGAATTCTAACACACAGCATCGAAGCATATCTTCAAGAACTTGAATCACTCTTTCAGACTGACCATCGGATTGCAGATGGAACGCAATACTGAAATTCAATCTCGTACCCATGGCCTCTTGCAACTTCTTCCAAAATCTCAAAGTAAACCTCGGATCTCTATCCGATATAATAGACACAGTACACCATGCAATCTCACTATCTACGCCACGCATAACCTCTCCTAACTTATCTAGTGAATAATCAACACGCATCGAATAAAGTGAGCTGACTTCGTCAATCTATCCACAACGACCCACACAAAGCATCTCTCTTTCTGAGTCGTCGGTAACCCCAATTACAAAATCCATGGTAACCCGATCCCACTTCCATTCGGGAACCATCACCGGGTCAAGCAATCCGAAGGCACTTGATGTTCAAACTTTCACTTGTTGGCAAATCGGACACTTAGTCACAAACTCAAATATCTCTTTTCATACCCGCCACTAATATAACTTCCTCAAGTCATTGTACATTTTGCATCGCCGGATGTACTGAGATAAGCACCCACTGTAGGCTTCATGCAAAACCTTTCGAATCAACTCCTCATTTTTAGGAACACAAATTCTGTCGCGATACATCAGACAACCATTCAAATTCATTCGAAAATCAGAATCACATTCCGACCCGCACTTAGCTATCTTAGCTTGCATCTCGCTATCATTTCTCTGAGCTTCACATATTTGTTGAACAAATAGTGGCCTAGCTCTCAACTCTGTCAAAATAGCACCATCATTAGATAATGCTAAACTCGCTCTCATAACTCTTAGAGCATACAGGGATTTCCTACTTAAGGCATCTGCAACCACTTTCGCTTTTCCCGGGTGGTAATCAATGACTAACTCATAGTCTTTTAACAACTCAAGCCACTGTCTCTGTCTCAGATTCAGATCCTTCTGATCCATCAAATACTTTAAAATCTTGTGATCCGTAAAGATTTGGCACTTTTAACCATACAAATAATGTCGCCAAATCTTTAACGCAAAAAAAATCGCAACTAACTCCAAATTGTGAGTCGGATAATTCTTCTCGTGCGGTTTTAACTGCCTCGAGGTGTAAGCGATTACCTTACCCTCTTGCATCAACACGCAACCGAGACCATTAAACGACGCATCACTATAAACCACAAACTCCTTCTCCGTTTCTGGTTGAACCAAAACCGGTGCCTCATCAACATTGTTTTCTCTCAAGCTCGTTGACATGTCTCAGTCCATTCAAACTTGACATCCTTATGCAATAGCTTCGTCATCGGGGTAGCAATCACAGAGAACCCCTTTACGAAACATCTATAATATCCCGCTAATCCCAAGAAACTTCTGAGATCTGACACATTCCTCGGCAGTTTCCAATCCATAACGGCCGATATTTTATTCAGGTCAACTCTGACACCATCACCTGACACCATGTGTCCTAGGAATCCGACCTCTCGGAGCCAAAACTCACTCTTGCTAAACTTAGCATACAACTGCTTATCTCTCGAAGTTTGCAAGACAATTCTCAAGTGCTCTTCATGATCATTCTCATCTCGAGAATAGATCAATATGTCGTCAATAAAGACAACCACAAACTTGTCCACATATGGTCTGAAAACACGGTTCATCAGATCCATAAAAATCGCAGGTGCATTCGTCAACCCAAACGGCATAACCAAAAACTCATAATGGCCATACCTTGTCCGAAATGCAGTTTTCAACACATCTTGCTCTTTCACTCTGAAATGATAATAACTGGACCTCAAGTCTATCTTGGAGAACATGTAGCTCCTTCAGCTTGATCAAAAGATCATCAATCCTTGGTAAAGGATACTTATTCTTAACCGTCACTTTGTTAAGCTGTCTATAGTCTATACACAACCTCATAGACCCATCTTTCTTCTTCACAAACAATACCGGAGCTCCCCAAGGCGAGTAGCTCGGTCTTGCAAAACCCTTATCTGTCAACTCTTGTAATCGAACCTTCGATTCTTTCAACTCTGGTGCCATTCTCAGACGGGCAATCGAAATAGGTATCGTTCCTAACCAACTCAATTCCAAACTCGACCTCTCTCACTGGAGGTAATCGGGGTAACTCCTCCGGGAATACATCTCGGATACTCACGCACCATCGCAATCGCTTTTAAACTCCACCCCAACCTCTCGAGTGTTCAACACGAACGCAAGATAGGACTCACATCCTTTTCTCAAACATTTCTCAGCCACTAGGGAAGAAATCATCACTGGTAGACTATCCGATCTACCTGATTCAACCCGAACCACATCTCCATTCTCACATTTTAATTCAATGTACTTACTACCACAGTTCACTAAAACACTATGGGTAGTCAACCAATCCATGCCTAGGATTAAATCGAACTCATCAAACGGCAACAACATAAGGTTTACCGGAAAACAATGATTCTCAATCAATAAAGGACAATTCTTACACACTTTGTCCACTAACACATGCTTTCCTAACGGGTTTGACACCTTAACTACTATGTCCGTAGACTCAACGGTCATACTCAAACTAGATGCTAATCTCATGCAAATATAAGAGTGAGTAGACCCTGGATCTATTAAAGCAATAACAGAGGTGTCAAAGAGAGAAAAAGTACCCGTTATCACATCAGGGGAGGATGCCTCTTCGCGAGCGCGAATGGCATACGTCCTCGCAGGTGCCCCACCCTCTGGTCTCACAGCAGAGTCCCTAGACGTACCTCTACCACTAGCCCCACCTCTTGGGTTCCTTTGTGGTCTACCCCTCGTAGACACATCAATAGGTCTCACTTCTTGCCTCTCTTCCTTATCATCCCTCTCGGGACAATTATGGATAAAGTGGTCAGGGGAACCACATTTGTAACATTTCCGACTGTTTCCCCAACACTCTCTGGTGTGATACCTACCACAACTTGGACACTCCGGTTTACTCTTTGTATTGCCCACACTTTCCATCGAGGGGGCTCAGACTCTCGAACCCTGACGAGTATTGTCCAAGTCTCGATGCGAATATCCTACTGAGGCTGACGTCCGAGGATTCACTTCCTTGGATCTTTTCGACTGGGCTTGATACGTCTTGCCCATCGGTCTCTTTCTCGCATCTCGGGCTTCACTCACAGCCCTCCTCTTATTTGAACTTAACTCTTCAGCCTTACTTGCCCTCTCAACTAATACCACGAATTCTTTCAACTCCAAAATGCCAACTAGGAGTTTGATATCCTTATTCAGCCCATCTTTGAACCTCTTGCACAAGATGGTCTCTGTCGACACACATTCTTGAGCGTATTTGCTAAGCCTAACAAAATCACGCTCATATTCTGCTACTGACATTCTTCCTTGCTTCAACTCAAGGAATTCTTTCCTCTTTTGATCAGTAAATATTTGGCTTATATACTTCTTCCGGAACTCTTCCAGAAAGAATTCCCACGTTGCCCGCTCTCTCGGGACCACTAATGTCAGCGTATTCCACCAATGGTATGCCGAGTCTCTCAGCAAAGATACGGCACACTTCAAACTCTCCTCTAGTGTACATGAGAGCTCATCGAACACCCTCATCGAGTTCTCTAACCAGAACTCCGCCCTCTCAGGGTCGTCATCTACTTTAGCTCTAAACTCCTCAGCCCCGTGTTTCCTAATCTTATCCACCGGGGGTTTCGATATCCTCACTACATCCGTACCTTGAGGAGCCACTGAATTTGGCTGAGGTATAGGAGGAGGTGGAGGAGGTTGAGCGTTAGGGTTCGCTCGAACGTGGTCCGAGTACCAATCACTCATCATATGGAGAAAGGCTTCTCGTGCCTCTTTCCCTTGACCCCTCGCCTCGGGTCCACTTTGCACCGGCACGGTTCCTTGCGCAGGAGCTGGCGCATTACTAGCAGCTTCATCAGCAGTCAATGGATCGGAATCCATATTCTATAGAAAACAAGATTTAAAATCATCAGAAACCACCACACTATCATCGTACACTTATAGCATGTATAGCTAGACTCTTACACCCACTACGGTAGTCCTAGAACCGACTAAACCATAACTCTGATACCACTAAATGTAACACCCCTTACCCGGGTTCTACGTCGGGAATCGGGCCCGAGGCGTTACCGAACTCAACCCACTTAATCACCACATAGGCTCAACGTCATTACTCTCTATAACCTCATTCTCGACTTACGAGGCCTCACTCATACACATGAGGGCTCTCGAGACTAATCCGGAACTTTTACGATCCTTAAAAATTTTCTTCTTTTATACAGGGCTCACACGCCCGTGCACTATGTAACACGCCCGTGTATGGACACACACGCCCATGTTCCCTAGCCGTGCTAAAAACCCGAGCATTCTGCCAATTGCCCCACGGCCATGGCACGCCCATGCTCCCTAACCATGGTGAACACTAACTTCCCTCGCACGGCCTAGAGTCTAGACACACGCCCGTGTGGCTAGCCCGTGGCCAACACTGATTAATCCCACACGCCCGTGTGACTAGCCTGTGGTCTATTCTGTTTTAAAATATTAACATGCAGGGGACGCACGGCCACAGCACACGCCCGTGGGCTGACCGTGAGTCACACATGGTCTAGACACACGCTCGTGTGTCTAACCACATGGTCAAGGACAAAGCTAAGTGCCAAGTTCTTTTTACCCTTCTAGCATACACAACAAATACTCATCCAACACAATCATAATCAACTCAAATTGAATACAATCTCACATAGAAAACTATATCTTTTTCATATAATGTAATAGCCAACAACTATGGCATTATACAAAATACACTTCCCATAAAAAAGACTAACACCTCTTATCCATTTACAACAAAATTGACTAACTTGTCTAGCCCCTATACATGCCATATACAAAACATTAAGTTTCATGTACCAAAGTGTGCTGATATGTGGGCTATCTTCCAATGATCCTCGTATCTCGATTCACCACTTTTAATCTATAAGACAAGGGAAAAGAAAGGGAGTAAGCTTTGAGCTTAGTAAGTTTACACATAAACAATTAAGCATCATAGTATAAGCGCAACCACAATTAGCATTATACCAACATATGATACACAACTATGCTTACTCTTTCTATCCCTTACCATATTACCAACACATCATGAGTCACATGCTCATAACTATTGAAATGTACCTGCATTCAATATCACATTTACACAATATACAACACATCATTCTTTGCTCAATAATACATCCACATAGCTAACTCACATAGCTAATCCACATAACTAATCCACATATCTTATCCACACGCCTATTACACACAATTAATCCACACACCAATATCTCGGTGGTTTCGCACTTAGCACACCACAATCAATTTATAAGGTGGTATCGCACTTAGCCTACCACAAAGGCAATCATAGTGATCTACGCACATAGCCACTAAATGATATACTTAACGATAGCATCGCACATAGCCAGCTCATCGTCAATATGCATTTGGATGGTATCGCACTTAGCCCACCATCTAGCATTATCACAACACATGCACAAGTCTATTTACCCAATTATTCATCCATTCACATCTATATTACATTCATTCTACTTGAACCACATAGGTTCCCAATCATTCTCATTCATTCTCATTCATGCTACACCCTAGCTAGCATTAACAAATTGTAAGTATGAATGCATTGTTTAGGCATAGACTTACCTCGATACTCAAAAGTATTGAAATGTGCAATTTAGTCCACCACCTTGCTTTTGCCTCGGTTTCGATCCGGGCTTTGTCTTTCTTGATCTATAATGAATAAATCAGCTTATTTAATACACACATTGACTAAATTGACCCACATCTCATACTTTAGCAAAATTACTATTTTGCCCCTAAACTTTCTCATATTTACACTTTAGCCCTAAAGGCTCGTAAAGTGATTTTTATTCAACTTTCTAGCCTTTCATGCTTAGCCGAACCACTTACTCAACTAAAGCATTCAACAATTCTCACTAAATCACCCATGTATGACCAAACTTAAGATTTTCACAACTAAGTCCCTACATGCATTTTCATGGAAAATCACTTAGCAAAAGATGTTTCTACTACATCAAGCTTTCATATTCTTCCATAAAACATCAAAATACATGCATGTCATACATATGTACATTTTTGAAAATCCATAATAGCTCACCAAATAGCTAAAAATAGCTTACTCATGCTATTAGGACTTCAAAAATACGAAGAATATCAAAAACCGGGCTTAAGAGCACTTACTAGCAAGCTTGAAAAATTGAAAGAGCCCTGACAATGGCTTCTCAAATTTTCGGCAGCTTGGGGGAGAAGATGAGTGAATTTTTATCATCTTTTCACCTATTTAATCACTTATTTGATAAATGACCAAAATGCCTTTTTTTATAAACTTCAAATTTTAACTCATCCTTGCCCATTTTTGTCCAAAAATTAGAATTTGGGTAAATTGCTATTTAAAGACCTCTAATTAATAATCTAAAGCTATTTCACACAAATAGCTTCTAGAAACACACATTTTGCAACTTTTGCAATTTAGTCCTTTTTGGACAATTCAACCATAATTTCACAAAATTGTTTCATGAAACTTTCACACTAGCATGCATACAGAATATAAACCTCAAAAACTCATTCATGACCCTCGAATTTGTGATCTCAAACCACTATTCTGACTAGGCCCTAAACCGGGATGTTACACCTTCACACAACCGTGTCACCCCATTAAAAACCCTAACCTCTTTTCTCTTTACTTATTTTGTCTTCTTGTTTTATCTTATTTCTATTTCTATTTTTATTTTTATTTTTATTTTTATTTTTATTTTTATTTTATTTGTCTTAATGTTTCTTATTATCTTTTAAAGGTTTGTCTATTATATTTTGAACTATATTTTAGTTATTATGGTTGTTCCTAATCGAGTAATCCTTTAATCTTCTCCACCAGTTGTGTTTATTTTCTTAATAGCTTGCTCAGAATCATGCACTACATTTAGCCCTCTCTACAATTATGCTAGTCACTAATTTGAGGACTTCATCCAAAATTCAGGGCAGTTTCATTTCTCTCCATCTCTTATGATATTCTACTTATACTGTCATTATATATATTCATACATTGAGGACAATGTATATATTAAGTGTGGGGAGGTTATTTATATGATTATTAGAAAATACTTGAATTATGTCTTGTATTCAAATAATTTTCTCATATTACTATTAGAATGAATTCTTATTGATTTGTTATTATCATTGATGTGTTTTAGATTAAATTCATAGGTAATTGTGTATTGATTATTTAAACTTTAAGACATTAGAGAATCAAGCATGAGAAGTCTATTTTCAGAATTAAAATTTTTAGGTTGTTTTCCTAAACTAAGGTATTACCTTGAAGTTTGAAATTTGCAAGATTGACATCAAAAACCATAATTTTTGTGAGATTTTGAGCCTTTAAGAGCATACACTTTTCTTGCTCACTTTATTATTGGTTATGAGTGTGTCAATATTGATTTGTTATTCTAGAACTTGCTTCGATTATGCATGTCGAGATCACACTTTTGATTTGATATACTGAGATGATAAAGGCACCTAGGTTCTAACCCACTTATCCCCAAAATCCTACCTTTATAATTAACCCCTAGTGAACCCCTTTGAGCCTAATAAACCATTTCTTGACTCACCCATTAATATTAACCCAAAACCCATTTTTTTCTTCTCCTCCTTTATTGACTCCGCTTTTGTCGAGATTTGATTTGATTAGTTGCCTAACTATGTTCTCTACTTCAGTTGTTAATTTCTTTCCAATTACGTGTAAAAAAAATGGAAATATATATTGCTAGTTCTATGTTATTTGAGCTTAAGCAGTTAAATTTCACATTTTGAGAAGAAGCTCGTGTTATTATTCAATTGTAATTATTCAGTATTAGTTTATTTTTCTAGTTAGGTAAATTGTCAATTCAATCTCGATTCTAACCCTCTAATTCAGCCTTTATCTGCACTGATAAACCGAAATAGTAACATATTTTAGACCCATATTTAGCATGCTTTTGGGTGATTTAAGCCTTAAATTGTGTAATTTGGTGCTCTTAATCCTTTGTTTTCATGTTTTATACTCAGGAAAGCACCGGAGGATGAAAAGAATGAGAAACGGGCTTAAAACAGACCAAATAAGCCAAATCACGAAATCGACACGGCCTGGGCCTATGCAACACGGTCGTGCCTCCCAAATCAGACCTGAACACGGCCTGGCCATGATTCACACGGGCGTGTTCCAATGGCGTGTCCCTGCCGTGGAGAAGAGGAATTTCACTCGGATTTGGATACTTAGGGGTAAAAAAACACAGTCCAAAAGCCTATATAAACACCCTAGAGGCCAACTTTTAAAGGGGGTCCAGCTAGGCCAAGGAGCCGAGCCAGAAAGATCAGATTTATGGAAATTACTCGGAGGATAGCCAGTTGATTCATCTCAAGAAGCCGGAGTTATACTCAAGGCGGAGGATCTCTCTTCAATTCCTTCAGGGGGTTTTAGAGTTTTTCTTATGTTTTGTTTAATCTTTTCTTTTGAGATGTATTCCATTATCGTTATGAACTAAATCCTCAAATACCTGAGGGGGATGAAACCTAAGATGAATCTTGTTATCGTTATTTGAATTATATGATAAATATTTGATTTGTTCTTAATTATGTGTTCTTAATTCTTGTGTTGATATTTCTGGGATATTAATTCAAGTTTGATGTGCTTAGGTGGAGGAGCAAAAGTCTCTGCCTAAGAGTAGATCTATCATAATTAAGTGGAGTTGATCGTACGCCTAGACATAGGGTGACGAGATTTTGCCGGATTAGGGTGAAACCTAATATGGGAGTCCATAGGTCGAGTTAATGCAATCTTAGGGGTTTTAATTAGAAAGAGATTTTAATTAATCAACGTAGGGTTAGACGTTAGTCGCCTCGAGAGAGGGGTTAACATACATTAGGGAATCTTACGGATCAAGTCAAATGAATAAATCGTCTGGTTCAGAGTTAGATAACAAGTGAAGTTTAGGTGGATTCTTCCTTGGGTATTGTTTTAATCAATTGGTTTTTTCCCACAAGTATTTCCCTAATTTCATTCTTTTTGTCTCATCGTCTTTAGCTTAGTAGTTAGTTAATTTTCTAGATTAAACCAATTCACTTAAGTTTTAAGGCTAAATAATAAAAAGAAGGTTAGTATTAGTACTTTCGGTTCCTTTGGGTTCAACAATCCGGTCTTGCCACTATGCTATACTACTATTCGATAGGTACACTTGCCTCAATCGTTTTCATAGTTAGTTTTTAGGTTTGATCATTATCATTATAAATTTTAAGACTTTGACATCGTATAAAACAATGATCAATTTTTTGGCGCTGTTGCCGGGGAACTGAAATATTAAGAACGCTCTATTTTTATTACTTTAGCCATTTTTATTTTCTGCAATTTTACTCTTATTTTGTTTTCTATTTTTATCTTTCTAAATTTTAGTCTTTGCTCCTTGTAGGTACCTCTAGTTTATGACTAGGAGGAACCCGACAGGACCTTTAATTTACGATAGTGAGATCGAAGCAACTGCTCGCAAAAACCGGAGAGAAATTAGGCGAAGTCTACAATACACAGAAGACGAGCAAGAAAAATCATCAATACCACCGAAGAGATGGACAAGAACAATCCACCACCTCAAGAGATGGCCGAAAATCATGCTCCTCGAACTATGTATGATTATGCTAAGCCTAGTTTAGTTGGTACTGAATCTAGTATTGTTAGACCTACTATTGCTGCAAATAATTTCAAATTGAAACCTAACACTATACAGATGATACAACAGTTTGTTCAGTTTGATGGTTTACAGGATGAGGATCCTAACACACACTTAGCGAATTTCCTGGAATTCTGCGACACTTTTAAAATTAATGGCGTTACTGATGATGCCATCCGCCTTCGATTATTTCCCTTTTCTTTGAGAAATAAAGCCAAACAGTGGTTGCATTCTCTTCCCCGGGGATCAATTACTACATGGGATCAAATGACCGAAAAATTTTTATTAAAATATTTTTTGCCGGCCAAAACGGCCAAATTAAGGAATGATATCTCTTCTTTTGTGCAGATGGATTTAGAAACACTTTACGATGCATGGGAGAGATACAAGGATCTATTGAGAAGGTGCCCACACCATGGATTACCCTTGTGGCTACAGGTCCAAACTTTTTACAACGGTGTGAACCCCTCAACTAGGCAGTTGATCGATTCAGCAGCCGGTGGAACTCTGAATAAAAAAACACCTGAAGCAGCTTACGAATTTATAGAGGAGATGTCCCTAAATAACTATCGGTGGCAAGTCACGAGGACAAAGCCCATGAAAAGCGCGGTGTTTTTTCAACCTCGACAGCATAACCATGCTATCGAATCGGTAGACGTGTTAAGTAAAAATTTGATGGTTTGTGTAATTCTTTGCGTGTACAACCCGTTATGCGATGTGAAACAAGTGGAGGTGTGGCGAATCCTGAGTACCCACCCTACGGACATGGCATAGAAGGTGAACAAATGAACTATGTAAGTAACAATTTCAGATATCAAAATAACCCTTATAGCAATACTTACAATCCAGGTTGGAAGAACCACCCCAATTTTTCATGGGGTGGTCAAGAAATCAAAGACAACAACACCTCTAAATTTCCAACAAGAGTAGCAGTACCCACAGAGAAAAGAAACCGAACCTTGAGGAAATGCTGACAAAATATATAGCAGCAATAGAAACACGTTGCCAAAATATAGAAACAAAACTTGAAAAACAAGAAGCATCGACACAAGAGCTCAAAGATCAGATTGGGCAAATCACCAAAATCTTGACGGAACGACCACAAGGTAGATTGCCAAGCAACACTAAAACTAACCCAAGGGAGCAGATTCAAGCCATATCAACTAATGATAATGTAGGGTTAGATGAGCCTCATTTAAGACAAGAGAATGTGGTAGAAGAAGGTAAGGTTGAGGAAGAAAGTAAAAAGCCAAAACCGGTAATTAAATAGTACCAACCTCGTATACCATACCCCGAGGCGATGAAGAAAGACGACACAGAGGAACAGTTCGGTAATTTTTTTAAACTTTTAAAGAAATTATATATTAACTTACCATTACTTGAAGCTCTTTTGCAGATGCCAGATTCAAGGAAATTCTTAAAAAAGCTTTTGACAAACAAGCGAAAGCTAGAAGAGGAATCGCATGTGGAACTCAACGCAAAGTGCTCAGCAATTCTCCAAAATAAATTACCACAAAAATTAAAAGATCCAGGGAGTTTTACAATTCCATGCTTAATTGGTAGTTTATCTATTGATAATGCGTTAGCTGATTTAAGGGCAAGCATAAATGTCATGCCTTATAAAATGTTTAAACAACTTGGTCTAGGGAAACCCAAATAAAATAGGATGAGCATTCAATTAGCTGATAAAACTGTTAGAATTCCTAGGGGTATAATCGAAGATGTGCTAGTAAAGATCGATAAGTTCGTATTCCCAGTAGACTTTGTTGTTTTAGACATGGATGAGGACAATAGTATCCCATTAATTCTAGGAAGGCCCTTTAGCATGCTGCCGGGACTAAAATTGATGTCGACGCAGTGAACTCATACTACTGTGTAGGTGACGAGACAGTCACTCTTCAGGCTCTCGATTCGGCTAGAACATCAAGCAAACAAGGTGAGAAAGTAAATTCTATTGATAACCATTCGGTTAACCCTTCTTTACAGGAAGCACCAGAAAAGAACACAACTAAACCCGATCCTAGACCCAATGCCAACAAAGAAACAACTCATGAGGATCGAAGGGATCAAATTGATGAACTAGATGAGTGGAAGACACATTTCAAGGAAACACTAGGAATACACGAAGAGAAATCGAGGGAACCACCAGACGAGCTCGTAGGAACGACAAATCACTTTAAAATAGGAGACCAGGTATTGTTAGATAAAACAGACCCTCGAATATCTCCTCTTAACCCTAACACAAACAAAGAAATCCCTTTTAGGGTAATAAGTGTTTTCCCATACGGAACAGTCGAGGTAAGTAATCCTATTTTTGGTACTTTCAATACAAACATATCTCGACTTGAACTCTGTCATGATAATGAAACTGATAGCATGAGGAAGGACTTTCAACTCCTCAAACCACCCTGATGATGCAAACGAGAGGTAAGTCTAGCTTAAGACTTTAAATGAGCGCTTCTTGGGAGGCAACCCGAGCACTAACTCCATTACTCTTTCTATTTTATTTCATTCTATTTTCACTCTTAATTCTCCTTTGCAGCAACTAACTATAAACTAACCAAGGCCAATTTCCATACCACACGGCCTTACACACGGCCGTGGCCGTGGCCGTGGCCGTGTAGATGCACCGAATCTCCGTACTGACATGGCAGAGATGGTATGAGTCAGGATAGATCATATCTTCAAATCACGGACCCAACTACCCCGCCACGGCCGTGCGACATGACCGTGGCCGACACTGAGGGAAGACAAACGGGCTCCGATTGAACACCACGGCCGTGCGATTCGGCCGTGGTCGACACTGTTTGACCCTACATGGGCGTGGTGACCATGAAACGGGCGTGGGAGAAATGAACGAAACACAACACGGCCGTGCGATACGATCGTGTGACCCAGCACGCCCACAGCACACGGGCGTGGGAAGGCACCAAACCCCAAATTTCTATTTAAACCACCCACCCCCCTTCCATACCACTTTCTTCCATTCCATTATTCAGAATTCTCCCCTTTCATACTCTTCCCCCTTGGTTATTACTAAAACCCTTGAGCACCACCACATCCATGTCAAAGAGGCAGAAGGATCCCAGTATAGTCTCCCTAAGGGAGACCGATCTACATAAGTTCATGCCGGCCACTTCGCCTAGTCAAAAAGCCAAGGGTCTTTGAGACCATTTAGCTTTTAGTTTTCTTTTCTCATCTCTTTTAATTTCTTTCTCTTTAACACTCTTATGCTTAATTTAGTTTATTTTATCTTCATTTCTTGGTTTTAGGTTCTAAAGGCTGCTAGGGAATCACACCTCGACCACGACCACCAAATCACCACAGCCTTAGAAACCACACCCACCTCACGAACCCTCCAATAATACGAACTCTTCGGCCCATTAATCTTTTCTTTTAATTTTATTTCACTTTTTATTTTCCTTCACTTTAGCTTGTTTTTCTTTAAATATATAATTAGTATAGTTTGAATTATTATTATTATTTCTCAGCTAATTGCGCTTTGAGCTACCCAATTTCTTCATCTAGCGCAGAGACTGTGGACAGCCACCATACCACCACCAGAGACGCCTTCTCCAACTTATCTTTCACCTCCAACGCAAGGAATCCGTCCAAATTTAGGGAGTTTCACTTCTCTTTATATATCCTTTAATTTTCTACTTAATTGTTTATACATATATCTTTGTACATTGAGGGCAATGTACATCTTAAGTGTGGGGGGTGAACAACCTAAAAGGTGCCTAGTTTTTTTCATCATTCTCAATTTCCTAAAATTAGGTGCCAAACTTTTTGCATCATTCTTAAATCCTGAATTATATCTTGTTTCTTAAGTAAGTTTCTCATATTATGATTAGAATGAAATTTCCTGTGATTTATGATTTTTATTAACATGTTTTGAATTAAGTCATTGATAATTGTGCATTGATAATTTAAACTTTAAGATACTAGAGAATCAAGCAGGATAAGTCTATTTTTCAAAATTAAATTTTTTTTAAGGTTGTCTACCTGAATTTGAATATTACTTTGAAGTTTGAAATTTGCTAGGTTGACATCAAAAAGCCATAATTTTTGTGAGATTTTGAGCCTTATAGGGCATATATTCTTTTTCTTACTCACTTTATTGATTATGAGTGTGTCAACATTGATTTATTATTCTAGAACTTGCATCGATTATACATGTCGAGACCACACCTTTGATTTGATACACTAAAATGATAAAGGCACCTAGGTTTTAACCCACTCACTCCACTAAAAGCCTACCTTCATAATTAACCCCTAGTGAACCCCGTTGATCCTAACAACCCTTTTTATTGACTCACCCACTGATATTATCCCAAAACCCTTTGTTTTTGTTATCACCATTCCTTTTGACTACTCTTATATCGAGATTTGATTTGATCGATTTCCTATTGATTTCGATAGTAAGTTCATCAATTATTATAAATATCTAATTATGTGTTCTCAAAAAAAATTGAAGTATACTCGTTTTTAGTTCTGTAATTAAGTGAGCTTATACGTTTAAATCCCAATGGTTGAAAAAGAAGCTTGTATTAGTAATAGTATTATTATTACAAGTTTTCAATTGATGTAATTACTTATATTCAGTTCGTTGTTTCTGGTTAGGTAATTTGTCAGAACAATCTCGATTCTAACCTTCTAATTCAGCCTATATCCACACCTTAACCCAAGCCCCGTTACAACCCTGTTAAAGACCTTTTGATTTGTGAATCATTTCATATTATAGTGGTGGAGATTTGATTCTCATGCAAGCCTATGGGATTAACTTCTCATGTTTGACTTATGAGTGCTTTTTCTTGAACCTTAAACACCTCGAGTGATTTGAGTGAATCTTTAGTGAGTATGTCAATCCTTGTTGATTTTGAATCAGAGGTAATCATTCAGATGACGGGAAACACCTATATGTTGTGCTACAAAATGTATGACTTAGATTATTTGAATCTTTAGGACTCTTTGAGTTGAATTATCCATGTATAAATTATCTTTGAATTATGATGAAACATTATTGATGAATATCATGAATCAAGGAAGTTCGTTTTAATTATAAGTTGAGAATTTTGCTTGAGGACAAGCAAAAGCTTAAGTGTGGGGGTATTTGATAAACCGAAATGGTAACATATTTTAGACCCACATTTAGCATGCTTTTGGGTGATTTAAGCCTTGAATTGTGTAATTTGGTGCTCTTAATCCTTTATTTTCATGTTTTATACTCAGGAAAGCACCGGAGGATGAAAAGAATGAGAAACGGGCTTAAAACGGACCAAATAGGCCAAATCATGAAATCGACACGGCCTGGGCCCATGCAACACGGTTGTGCCTCCCAAATCAGACCTGAACATGGCCTGGCCACGATTCACACAGGCGTGTTCCAAGGGCGTGTCCCTACCGTGGAGAAGAGGAATTTCACTCGGATTTGGATACTTAAGGGTAAAGAAACACATTCCAAAAGCCTATATAAACACCCTAGAGGCCAACTTTCAAAAGGGGGTCCAGCTAGGCTAAGGAGCCGAGCCAAAAAGATCAGATTTGTGGAAATTACTCAAAGGATAGCCAGTTGATTCATCTCAAGAAGCCGGAGTTATACTCAAGACGGAGGATCTCTCTTAAATTTCTTCAGGGGGTTCTAGAGTTTTTCTTATGTTTTGTTTAATCTTTTCTTTGAGATGTATTCCATTATCGTTATGAACTAAACCCTCAAATACCTGAGGGGGATGAAACCTAAGATGAATCTTGTTATCGTTTGCTGAATTATATGATAAATATTTGATTTGTTCTTAATTATGTGTTCTTAATTCTCGTGTTGATATTTTTGGGATATTAATTCAAGTTTGGTGTGCTTAGGTGGAGGAGAAAAAGTCCCTGCCTAAGAGTAGATCTATCATAATTAAGCGGAGTTGATCGCACGCCTAGACATAGGGTGACGAGATTTTGCCGTATTAGGGTGAAACCTAATATGGGAGTCCATAGGTCGAGTTAATGCAATCTTAAGGGTTTTAATTAGAAAGAGATTTCAATTAATCAACCTAGGGTTAGACGTTAGTCGCCTCGAGAGAGGGGTTAATATACATTAGGAAATCTTACGGATCAAGTCAAATGAATAAATCGCCTGGTTCAGAGTTAGATAACAAGTGAAGTCTAGGCAGATTCTTCCTTAGGTATTGTTTTAATCAATTGGTTTTTCCCACAAGTATTTCCCTAATTTCATTCTTTTTGTCTCATCGTCTTTAGCTTAGTAGTTAGTTAATTTTCCAGATTAAACCAATTCACTTAAATTTTAAGGCTAAATAATAAAAAGAAGGTTAGTATTAGTACTTTCGGTTCGTTTGGGTTCGACAATCCGGTCTTGCCACTAAGCTATACTACTGTTCGATAGGTACACTTGCCTCAATCGTTGTCATAGTTAGTTTTTAGGTTTGATCATTATCATTATAAATTTTAAGACTTTGACATCGCATAAAACAACGATCACACACCTTTAACCCAAGCCCCACTACAACCTTTTCAATGACCTTTTGATTTGTGTATCATCTCATTTTTTAGTGGTGGAGATTTGATTTTCATGCAAGCCTATGGTAATAACTTTTCATGTTTGACTTTTAAGTGCTTGATTTGAACCTTAAACACTTTGAGTGATTTGAGTGAACCTTTAGTGAGGATGTCAATTCTTGTAGGTTTTGAATCAAAGGTAATTATTTAGATAAGGGGAAACACCTATGTTTTTGTGCTATAAAAATTTGTGACTTAAATTGTTTCAATCCTTAGGACTCTTTTAGTTAAATTATCAATGTATGAATTATCTATGAATTATAATAAGACATTATTGATGAGAATTATGAATTGAGGAAGTTTAATTTTAATTGTGAGTTGAGGATTTTGCTTGAGGACAAGCAAACACTTAAGTGTGGGGATATTTGATAAACCATAAAAGTAACATATTTTAATCCCATGCTTAGCGTGTTTTTGGATGTTTATTTATAGAATTTGGTGAATTTGATGCTCCTAATCCTTTAAATTCATGTTTCTATACTTAGGAGAGCATAGGGAAGCGAAAGGAATAGAAAACGGGCCAAAACCGGACAAAACGGGCCATCTTAAGGATCCACACGGCCAAAGCTTGCACCACACGGGCTGGACACATGCCCGTGTGCCAGCCCATGTTGATCGAGAGCCATGCAAATTCCCACACAGCCTGGGCCTCCTCACACGGGTTGATCACATGCCCGTGTCCCTATCGTACTGTAATATCTGGGATTTAGGGCTTGTGCATTGTTGCATGTGCTAGTATGCCTATGTGTGTTTTGAATGTGTTTTTATGAATTTTAAGAACTTTAGAGTGTAGGTGAATGTCTTAGAAATTATTAGGTTTTAAGTCTTAAAGGGGGAACTAGGCAAATGAGGCCTTAAGGAAATTTATGGGGGAAATTGGACAAAAAAATGGGCTTGTTAAAGTGGCAAGGATGTGCCACTTAAAGCCCTAAGCAGTGACGCCACAAGCAGTGTGCAGGGCCTAGGTTCGAGCAGCAAGGGGAGCACTTTTGGGAGTTATTTTTGCGTCAGGAAGGAAGGGAGTTGGACGGCATGGGGAGACTGGATGGATGAGCTTTAGATGTGGTCAATTTCTTTTTAAAATTTCGGCTAAGGGTAAGGATAATGCTTGACTCATTCAAAATATTTTAAATGAGTAGAGAAGAGGAAAAATAGGAGAAAAGCAAGGAGAAGCTAGTGTTTGAGTGTTAGCCGAATTCAAGGGAGGGGAGTGAGTTGAGGTATTCGGTCATACAATGGGGGCTATGTGCCAAAAGTTTAAGGCTATCAAAGTGAAATTTTTGGCTATTTTCTTTTGCCAGAATTTGTTCTATTCTCTCGTGAACTTTCAACCCTTTTTCTTTTATAATCAAACCTCACCAAAAATTCACTCTTTTTCTCTCATTTAGTCCTTGGCCGAATCATCCCAAGAACATTAGGGTCAATTGTTTTTTTTCTCATTTGTTTAAGGTAAGCCGAATCTACCATCTCCCCTTCTCACCTTTTCTTTCTATTCTACTTAGGCCGAACTTCTCCCTCCCAAAAGTTCATCATTGCCGAAATTCTTAGATCAACACACCACCATTATCGAACATTGGTAACCCTCATCTCTTTTCTTTCCCATTTGATAAGGCTGAATATCTCTGAGGGTTCAAGCAAAGGTGCAGTCGGTTTTAGCAGTAAGGGAGGAATTCGGGATTTGGTTGTTGTCAACTTCAAGGGGAGATCTTTCAGGATTTTAAGATCTAAGGTAAGTGAATGTAATCATTAGGCTGAAGGCCATTTATGGTGTTTATTAAGTGTTAGAATCGGATCTAACATATGCTTATAGGAATTTCGACAGATACCTCAAACAAGTGACAATTTCGGGATTTAGATCCGCAAGGTAAGTGAATATGAATATTCGGCCAAGGTCGTATTAAGTGTTAATGTTGGCCGATTCTAACTATGATTTTTAGGGAGGAGTACAATCTGTTTTGGTAGACTTTCGGGATTCAGTGAATACGATAGTAACCAGGTGTGTAGCCCTACACTAATTACTAATAGATCTATGGTATTAATATTAATATATGTGTTAATGAAAATATGAAAGTATGGCTAAAGGTACCATTCAATGGTACGGAGGATTCAGGTACGTTATCCATTAACGCTCTGTTAATAATATTATGAATATTGAACATGACACATATGAGAATTTGTTGCGAATGTGAAATAAGGTAAATTGCATTATTTCTGCATGTTTGTATGACGCATGGGGCATACGGGTGATATTGAAAAGGGAAGTGATCCGTGGTTTTACCACAATATCCGTGACTTATGTCACATAATCTGAATGTGGTGACTTATGTCACATATTAATATCTGGTGACTTTGTCACATTATCTGGTGGCTATGCCACAACTTATAAGGGCGATGTGCATGTCGTCTGTAGCGACTGCCTTCGATGATGTGTAGCGGATGGAGGGTCGATTTAGTAATCCCCACGGTGTGATTGGCTGGTACGGGTGATGTGTAGAGGATGGTTATTTAGGTTTGGGTTCAGGATTGCATCATTACTTATATCTATTATATGTGATTGATATGCCTAAATCGTTTGGGAGTTCGTGGTAGTTGTTACACATTGAGTCTGTTGACTCACCCTTCGTGGGATATCTTTTTCAGGTGATACTCAAAGTGATTTGGACCGGTCACGAGGACTAGGTGGTGGCCATGCTCAGCTCAGTGTTTTCTTCTAATTTGGATTTTCCTATTAAGTTTTGGATTTATTTCGGGTTTTGTTATTGATGTAATAAGGCCACTATTATTACACTGTTTTATGTTTGCTCTCTAAATTTTTATTACGATACGATTCTTATTAACTCGAAGGTTAAATAACTCATCTTTAAAATAAATGTCCAATGTTTTGACACCTAAATACCAACGATTTTCAACTTAATGTTAAACCCTAAAATTCGGCAGTTTCTTCTAACTTATAGTTTTCAAATACGAAAATATTGTTTTAATATGGACTTCAAAAAAAAAGACACCATTTTCAACTTGAACCCAACACCTAACAATTCCTCTTCAAAATGACCACATTTTCCAAATTGACAAACAAGATTTGAAATGTTTTACTCGAGGAACATGCCAGATCCGGTCGGGGCTCGTGGGCCGGGTTTGGGGTGTTTCAATTTGGTATCAGAGCCCAGTTGTAAACTCTCGGCCTTGGGTTTAAAGCCCACAACGTTTTCAAAAATTGAGCCCAAATAAGTTTATGTGAAAAATTTTGAAATAAGCAGGTTTCTCTGGCATGGCACCTAAGTCTCCGACCCGAAGTCCACCAGGTAAGTACCCCTAACTATTGTATGATTGGTATGTGGGTATAACGGGAACGTAGATTAGTATATTAAGTTATTGAACCCTAGGATTAGCTTACTTTAACACAGAATTACATAAAATTTAAGGCCTAATTAAACAAACCTATGAGTAAGTCGCCGAGTTAGGGTGTGGCAACCATTGTGCGCATGTCTAGGATTGGATTCAGGAAGAGCTTGGTATTTAAGCAGTCCTAGTGACTCACCTCCTCTTCGCTCGAATCCTACCTGGTGCGTAGTAACGGTTCACCTTAACCAAAAGGACTTATTCACGGGCTAAATTCAATAATTAAAACCCGAAAGGGACCAGCTACACCGTTTTATAAAAACCTTAGTTTTGAAATCACCAAATTACCCCTTTGATTTGTAAAAACTATTCCAGATTTTAAAAAGAAAATCTGGTTTACAAAATTACCCAAATGCCCTGGTTTGTAAAAAAAATTACTAAAATACCCTTAGTTTAAAAATTACCATACTACCCTCAACCTCTACTAAAATGTTCTTACTTTACAAAAATACCGAAAACCCCTATTTTACGAAATATTGAGATACCCGGATTTTGAAAATTACCAAAATACCCCTATAGGACAAATTACCAAAATACCCCTAGGATTGGATCGGACGAAAATGTTCGAGTGATGAATGTGTGTAGTAGATACTATTGAATGGATGTGCTTCTCTGAATTAGGGTAGAAGACTTAAAATGAAAACCCTGTAATGATCGAAAGAACTACTACTAAACTCCTTTACATAAAATTTCTTCGTGGGTAATCAGTGGAACAAAGACTAATGCATAAAACTTTTCAAACCAGATTGAATCGCGATCGTAGACATGAGTTCTAGGGGATGTGGTCGTAATGTGCGAGGGCGTGGTAGAGGCAGAATGGTCGTATCGAAACCCGTTAGGTCTGGTCAAGGGTCCGAGAATGAGGTACCACCACCACTAGCTGCTGGCGTTGAGCATCGAGGATCGCGGGGATGATGCGAGATCGCAGCGACATCGCGGGTTCTTGAGATGGTGGCCGGAGCGGTGGAGGTGGGGAGCTCGGAAATCGTGCACCGAGCGGCTCGAGCCAATGGAACCGAGGTGTTCCGTGGTGTATATCGGCGGTGGCACCCAATACACGGTGAGTATTGGTTGGAGGCGACGGAGCGATTATGGACGAGTTGGATCCGATCACGAGGAGGCCAAAAAGTGGTGTCGTTACTTCGCGATGAGTCATATCAATGGTGGCTCACGATTCGGGATGGTGCTACAGCTGAGGATCTCACTTGGGAGTATTTTAAGGCGGCGTATCAGAAGAAGTATGTTGGGACTAGCTATATTGATGCGCATAGGAAGGCATTTCTGAGGTTGGTTCAAGGGAATAAGTCCGTAGCGGAGTACGAGGTAGAATTCTTAAGGTTGAGTCGGTACGCTCGAGGAATCGTGGCTACGGAGCATGAACGATGTGTCCGGTTTGAGGACGGACTGAGGGATGACCCGAGGTTGTTGATAGCTCCACAGCAGGAGCGAGAGTTTGCAGTGTTGGTAGAAAAGGCTAAGGTAGCCGAAGGGGTTAAGGAATCTGTGAGAGAGAATACGGATAGGAACCGACAAAGGAGAGGTTTTGAAACCTCAGGGTCATCCGGGAATGTTCAAAAGAGACAGAGAGTTGATGGGCCGCGAGGTCAGCAGGTTGCTACAGGAGGACAGTACCGTACTTGTACTCAGTGTGGGAAGATGCACCTAGGAGAGTGTTGGAAGAAGACAGGGGGATGCTTTAAGTGTGGGTCCAAGGAACACATGATTAGGGACTGTCCCATGAAAGCAGACGGGGGCCGACCAACAGGTCAGGGTGCTAATCAGGCGGGTAGAGGTAGACCGCAGCCACCGCGGGGTCGTGGTCCGATTGGCAGAGGTAATGGTTCAAGAAGAGGACGGGGAACACCAGGCAGAGGTGTTGGTAATACTGAGGCAAGACAACCAGTCCGTGTGTGCTGCATTCACCGGAGGGAGGATGGAGACGCACGGACGTCATAACTGGTATGTTCCTTATAGCTGATAAGCCTTACTTTGCTTTAATTGATGTTGGCTCGACCCACTCATATGTTGCATGTAGAGTAGTCGAAACGCTAGGCATAGCATTTGAACTATCTAGTAGGGAGATGACTGTAGTGAGCCCGTTAGGTCAAACTGTAGTGGTGAATAGGATATTTCGTAATGTACCTCTAGAGATTCAGGGAGTGGTATTCCCTGCCGACTTGATGGAACTACCCTTCGGAGAATTTGATCTCATTCTTGGCATGGATTGGCTAGTGGAACATCGGGCTAAGTTGGATTGCGCGGCTAAGCGAATGGAGTTAAGGACCCCGGAGGATGAGGAGATAATTATGATAGGAGAAAGAAGAAACTATTTGTCTAACGTAGTTTCAGCATTAAAGGCTGATAAGATGGTGTGGAAAGGGTGCAAGGCGTTTTTTACCTTCGTTAGTGCGTTGGATGCAAAAGAAGAGGGAGTTAGTGGAGTTAGAACAAGAAGGGAATTTGTGGATGTTTTCCCGCAGGAGTTACTCGAATACCCCACGACGGGGAGGTGGAGTTCGGAATTGACTTGTTGCACGGAACGGTGCATGATCTATCGCTCCGTATAGAATGGCACCGAAGGAGTTGGTTGAGCTCAAGGCTCAAATTCAGGAATTACTTGATCGTGGGTTTATTCGACCCAGTGTGTCTCCGTGGGGAGCACCGGTTCTGTTTGTGAAGAATAAGGATGGAACTATGCGTATGTGCATAGACTATCGTCAGTTGAATAAGTTGACCATCAAGAACAAGTACCCGTTGCCAAGGATAGACGACTTGTTCGATCAGCTTAAGGGGGCCGCGGTATTTTCAAAGATAGATTTACGGTCGGGATATCATCAGCTTAAGGTGAAGGAGGTGGATATCCATAAGACAGCTTTCCGGACAAGATACGGACATTATGAGTTCGTGGTAATGCCGTTCGGGTTGACGAACGCCCCAGCTGGGTTCATGGATATGATGAATCGGGTTTTTCAACCTTACTTGGATCGATTCATCGTTGTGTTCATAGACGACATCCTAGTGTATTCCAAGTCAGAAGAGGAACATGACGAGCATCTCCGAATAGTGTTGCAAGTGTTAAGGGAAAAGAAGCTATATGCCAAGTTCAGCAAGTGTGAATTTTGGCTTAAGGAAGTTGCGTTCTTAGGGCATGTAGTGTCTGCAGAAGGGATAAGGGTGGATCCTAGGAAGATTGAGGCAGTGCTAGACTGGAAACCACCTAAGTGCGTGGTCGAGGTGCGTAGTTTCTTGGGATTGGCAAAGCTACTACAGAAGGTTCGTGGAAGGGTTCTCATCAATAGTCGCTCCTTTGACGGTTGTTGAGAAAGGAGGTACCTTTTCGTATGGACAGATAGGCAACAGGAGAGCTTTGAGAAGCTTAAGAGGGTTTTGACCAAGCTCCTGCTTTGATTCAACTTGAGGCGTAAAAGGATTTCGTGGTGTATTGTGACGCTTCTCATACAGGATTAGGATGTGTTTTGATGCAAGACGGGAAGGTAGTCGCTTATGCGTCTCGACAATTAAGGCCACATGAGGTTAACTATCCGATGCATGACTTGGAATTGGCGGCGGTGGTCTTTCCTCTTAAGGTATGGAGGCACTATCTATATGGAGAAAAGTCAGCGATTTACACAGACCACAAGAGCATTAAGTATCTGCTGACTCAGAAAGAGCTAAACCTGAGACAGCGAAGGTGGGTGGAGTTATTAAAGGACTACGATTGTTCCATAGAGTATCACTCGGGCAAGGCAAATGTGGTAGCAGATGCCCTAAGTCGGAAAGTAGTGTTGGATCTGAGGGCGATGTTTGCACAGCTTAGCTTGTATAACAATGGAAGTTTGCTGGCAGAGTTGCAGGTCAAGCCGTCATGGCTGAATGAGGTGAAAGAAGGACAATTGGCAGATGATGATTTAAGTGCTAAGTTGCGGCAAGTGCAGAATGGACGGCTAGAGGATTATGGTGTTAACAGCGATGGAGTATTGTGTTTCAAGGGTAAGGTCTGTATGCCGAAGAACGAGGAGTTAAGACGGAGAATTCTTTAGGAATCGCATAGTAGCCCTTATGCTATGCATCCTGGAGGTAGTAAGTTCTATAGAGATATAAGGGAACAGTTTTGGTGGCCTGGTCTTAAGCGGGAAGTTACAGAATTCGTAGGGAAGTGCTTAACGTGTCAGCAAGTCAAGGCTAAACATCAAGTTCCGTCAGGATTGCTTCAGCCGATAAAGATTCCGCAGTGGAAGTGGGAGAGAATCACCATGGACTTCGTTAGTGGGCTTCCCCTTACGCCTACTAAGAAGGACTCGGTATGGGTGATAGTGGATCGATTGACAAAGTCCGCGCATTTCATTCCGGTCATGGGTTGACTATTCTTTGCAGAGGTTAGCAAAGTTGTATGTGGCGTAAATTGTGAGATTGCATGGAGTACCGGTTTCGATTATTTCGCATGAGGATCCAAGATTTACGCCTCGGTTTTGGAAAGCACTACATCAAGCTTTAGGCACCGGATTGGATTTCACTACGGTATTTCATCCACAGTCAGACGGTCAATCTGAGCGAGTGATCCAAGTGTTGGAAGATATGTTGAGGGGCTGTGTGATAGACTTCAGAGGAAGTTGGGAAGAATATTTGCCTTTAGCGCAGTTTGCGTATAATAACAGCTATCAAGCCAGTATTCGGATGGCACCGTATGAAGTGCTGTATGGACGAAAGTGTCGCACTCCTACGTGTTGGACAGAATTAGGGGAACGTCAAGTTTTGGGTCCGGAAATTGTGGCAGAATCTGAAGAGAAGGTTAGGGTAATTCGGACACGGTTGAAGGAAGCATCTGATAGGCAAAAGTCGTACGCAGATCTTAAGCGGAAGGAAATAGCGTTTGATGTGGGAGATCAGGTGTTTCTTAAAGTTTCGCCATGGAAGAAGGTGATGAGATTTGGTCGCAAAGGGAAGTTAAGTCCCAGATTTATAGGACCTTATCGGGTATTGAAGCGAGTTGGACCAGTGGCATACCAATTAGAGTTGCCTCGGAGTTGAGAGCGGATGCACGATGTATTCCATGTTTCTATGCTATGTCGTTACCGATCGGATCCATCTCATGTAGTACCGGTTGAAGAGGTGGAGCTAAGGCCAGATTTGTCCTACGAGGAGGAGCCGATTCAGATTTTGGAACGGGATGTGAAAGTGTTGCGAAGGAAATCAGCCTCTGGTCAAGGTATTATGGCATAATCATGGATCGGAAGAAGCTTTCGTGGGAGCCGGAAGAAGCAATGCGACAAACAATACCCTCACTTATTTTAGCTGTAATTTCGAGGTCGAAATTATTTTAAGGGGTAGAAGCGTAATATCCGGATTTAGGGCTTGTGCATTGTTGCATGTGCTAGTATGCCTATGTGTGTTTTGAATGTGTTTTTATGAATTTTGAGAACTTTAGAGTGTAGGTGAATGTCTTAGAAATTATTAGGTTTTAAGTCTTAAAGGGGGAACTAGGCAAATGAGGCCTTAAGAAAATTTATGGGGGAAATTGGACATAAAAATGGGCTTGTTAAAGTGGCAAGGAGGTGCCACTTAAAGCCCTAGCGATGACGCCAGCAAAGCGGTGTGTAGGGCCTAGGTTCGAGCGACAAGGGGAGCACTTTTGGGAGTTGTTTTTGCGTCAGGAAGGAAGGGAGTTGGACGGCATGGGGAGACTGGATGGATGAGCTTTAGATGTGGTCAATTTCTTTTTAAAATTTTGGCTAAGGGCAAGGATAATGCTTGACTCATTCAAAATATTTTAAATGAGTAGAGAAGAGGAAAAATAGGAGAAAAGCAAGGAGAAGCTAGTGTTTGAGTGTTAGCCGAATTCAAGGGAGGGGAGTGAGTTGAGGTATTCGGTCATACAAGGGGGGCTATGTGCGAAAGTTTAAGGCTATCAAAGTGATATTTTTGGCTATTTTCTTTTGCCAGAATTTGTTCTATTCTCTCGTGAACTTTCAACCCTTTTTCTTTCATAATCAAACCTCACCAAAAATTCACTCTTTTTCTCTCATTTAGTCCTTGGCCGAATCATCCCAAGAACATTAGGGTCAATTGTTTTTTTTCTCATTTGTTTAAGGTAAGCCGAATCTACCATCTCCCCTTCTCATATTTTCTTTCTATTCTACTTAGGCCTAACTTCTCCCTCCCAAAAGTTCATCATTGTCGAAATTCTTAGATCAACACACCACCATTGCCGAACCTTGGTAACCCTCATCTCTTTTCTTTCCCATTTGATAAGGTGAATATCTCTCGAGGGTTCAAGCAAAGGTGCGATCGGTTTCAAAGAAGAAAGGAGGAATTCGGGATTTGGTTGTTGTCAACTTCAAGGGGAGATCTTTCGGGATTTTAAGATCTAAGGTAAGCGAATGTAATCATTAGGCCGAAGGCCATTTATGGTGTTTATTAAGTGTTAGAATTGGATCTAACATATGCTTATAGGAATTTCGACAGATACCTCAAACAAGTGACAATTTCGGGATTTAGATCCCCAAGGTAAGTGAATATGAATATTCGGCCAAGGTCGTATTAAGTGTTAATGTTGGCCGATTCTAACTATGATTTTTAGGGAGGAGTACAATCTGTTTTGGTAGACTTTCGGGATTCAGTGAATACGATAGTAACCAGGTGTGTAGCCCTACACTAATTCCTAATAGATCTATGGTATTAATATTAATATATGTGTTAATGAAAATATGAAAGTATGGCTAAAGGTACCATTCAATGGTACGGAGGATTCGGGTACGTTATCCATTAACGCTCTGTTAATAATATTATGAATATTGAACATGACACATATGAGAATTTGTTGCGAATGTGAAATAAGGTAAATTGCATTATTTCTGCATGTTTGTATGACGCATGGGGCATACGGGTGATATTGAAAAGGGGAAGTGATCTGGTGGTTTTTACCACAATATCTGGTGACTTATGTCACATAATCTGAATGTGGTGACTTATGTCACATATTAATATCTGGTGACTTTGTCACATTATCTGGTGGCTATGCCACAACTAATAAGGGCGATGTGCATGTCGTCTGCAGCGACTGCCTTCGATGATGTGTAGCGGATGGAGGGTCGATTTAGTAATCCCCACGGTGTGATTGGCTGGTACGGGTGATGTGTAGAGGATGGTTATTTAGGTTTGGGTTCGGGATTGCATCATTACTTATATCTGTTATATGTGATTGATATGCCTAAATCGTTTGGGAGTTCGTGGTAGTTGTTACACATTGAGTCGTTGACTCACCCTTCAGAGGATATCTTTTTGGTGATACTCGGTGATTTGGACCGGGTCACGAGGACTAGGTGGTGGCCATGCTCATTTCGAGTGTTTTCTTCTAATTTGGATTTTCCTATTAAGTTTTGGATTTATTTGGGTTTTGTTATTGATGTAATAAGGCCACTATTATTACACTGTTTTATGCTTGCTCTCTAAATTTTTATTACGATACGATTCTTATTAACTCGAAGGTTAAATAACTCATCTTTAAAATAAATGTTCAATGTTTTGAAACCTAAATACCAACGATTTTCAACTTAATGTTAAACCCTAAAATTCGGCAGTTTCTTCTAACTTATAGTTTTCAAATACGAAAATATTGTTTTAATATGGACTTCAAAAAAAAAAGACACCATTTTCAACTTGAACCCAACACCTAACAATTCCTCTTCAAAATGACCACATTTTCCAAATTGACAAACAAGATTTGAAATGTTTTACTCGAGGAACATGCCAGATCCGGTCGGGGCTCGTGGGCCGAGTTTGGGGTGTTTCACGTACCCTGCTTTATTTTCACGCGGAAAAAGCTAATTTTTAGGGTTTTTGAGCCTTCTAAAGTCTATAAATACACATCAGAGGAAGACCTAAAGGGGGCACGCAGAGTAGATCGAAGAAATTACTCGAAGGAAGCCATCGGAATCATCTCGAAAGCGGATCCACTCCAAGATTGAAGATCTCCATCAAGTTTTTTATAAGTTTTTGGGTTCTTTATGTCTTGTTGTTTTCTTAATTCTATGATGTTTTCCTCTTACGTTATGAATTAAACTCCCTAAATACCTAGGGAGGATGAAACCTAGATGAATCTTATTATTTAATAAATCTGAATTACGTGATAAATACTTGATCTTGTTCTTAATTATGTGTTCTTAATCCTTGTTTTGATGTTTTCAGGAATATTAATTCAAGTTTAATGTGCTTATTCAGTGAAGCAAAATTCCCTGTTTAAGAGAAGATCCAACATAATTAAGCGGAGTTGATTGCAATCCTAGAAATAGGACGACATAAATCTGCCGGATTAGAGTCAAATCTAATAAGGGAATCCATAGATCGAGTTAATGCGACTATAGGGGTTTTTATTAGAAAGAGATTTCAATTAATCAACCTAGATTCAGTTGTTCTTAGTCTTGAAAGAGATATTAACATAATTTAGGGATTTCTACGGATCAAGTCAAGTGAATAAATCATTTAATTCAGGGTCAGAATAATAAGTGAAGTCTAGGTGGATTCTTCCTTGGGTATTGTCTTTATTCATTGGTTTATTCGATTACTTTCTTCACTCTCTGTCGTGTTCATAGTAAATTAGTTAGTTAAATTTTAGATTAAAATAAATCCCCTTAATTATTAGGCTAAATAATAAAAAGATAGTTATTACTAGTAATTTTAGTCCTTGAGGATACGATATTCCAGACTCATCAAAGCTATACTACTGTTCGATAGGTGCGCTTGCCTTTGTTGAAATATTAGTTACTTTCGAGCCCATCATATGTATCGGAATAAAATGAGCTGATTTCTTCAATCTGTCAACAACAACCCAGATCGTATCTTTCTTTTTCAGAGATAAGGGCAAACCCGATACGAAATCCATTGTTACTCTATCCCACTTCCACTCAGGAATCATAATAGGCTGTATTAAACCTGACGGCACTTGATGTTTAGCTTTGACTTGCTGAAAAATCAAACATTTTGAAACAAATTCTGAGATATCACGTTTCATGCCATGCCACCAATAAAGCTATTTCAAATCGTTATACATTTTCGTGCTTCCCGGATGAACTGATAAACAACTACTGTGTGCTTCATTTAAAATCTTCTGAATAAGCTTGGGATTTCTCGGTACGCAAATTCTACCTCGGAACATCAAACATTCATCAGGCCCTATTTGAAACTCTGAATCAGAAGTCGACTCACACTGAGTTCGTTTTGCTTGCAATTCATTATCAAATTTTTGAGCCTCACAAATATTTTGTAGAAATAGCAGTCTCGCTTTCAACTCGGCTACTATCAAACCATCATCAGACAAAGCTAATTGTGTGTTCAAAGCACGTAAAGCAAATAGGGACTTTCGGTTCAACGCATCAACAACTACATTAGCTTTCCCTGGATGATAGTTAATCACTAATTTATAGTCTTTTAGCAATTCTAACCATCTTCACTGTAGCAGATTCAAATCTTTTTGAGTCATCAAATATTTCAAACTTTTGTGGTCTGAATAAACATGGCATTTCTCACCAAACAAATAATGACGCCAAATTTTCAATGCGAACACTATCGCGGCTAACTCTAGATCGTGCATTGGATAATTCTTTTTGTGTAGCTTCAACTGTCTCGAGGCATAAGCTACAACTTTACCTTCCTGCATCAAAACACAACCTAGGCCATTTAACGAAGCATCAATGAAAATTACAAATTCTTTATGTAACAGCCTGATTTTGGGGCTAGTCAGAACAGTGGTTTCGAGACTGCTAATCCGAGGGTAAATAAATTATTTTGATATTATTTTTATGTGTATGGCATTAATATATATGGCTACATGAAAATTTTGGTGCTTTAATTTTGACGATTGTATGCTTAATTGTGAAAAAGGACTAAATCGCATAAAGTGCGAAAGTTCTATTTTTCAAGGTAGAGGTGTCTAATAGCCATAGAATATTAAATTGAAGGTCCTTAAAGTGCAATTAGGCCATATAGAGTGTTTTGGCCGGCCATAGGAAGCAATGGGACAAGAGCATTAATTTTGGGTCAAAATTTGGTGAAATTAGGTGACAAAAGATGAATAAAATAAGGTAAAAAGAAAGGCTATCATCTTTCACTATTCACCCTTCTTCTTCCACCGAAAACTGAAGAAAAAATAGAGGTTTTTGGGGTTCAAACTTTCAGCTAAGCTATGTCCTTGCAAGTAAGTGATTTTAGAGGTCTTTCTTGATGATTTTTGTATTTTTGGAGTCCCCAAAGCTTAAGCTAGCTAATGAAGGGACTAATTTGTCAAATGGTTGAAGGTTTAGGGACTTTCCATGAGAGAGTTTATGTTGTTTTCTGAGTTTTTATGAAAGAAAATGAATGTTAGTGAGATGAGAAACAACTTTTGTGAAAGGTGTTAGCATGAAAACACCTAAATAGAACTTGAATGCAAATATTGAAAATATGTAATAAATGCATGAAATAAATGGTTTTGTGAGTTGTTGTAAGTGGAATAAATGTTCAGCTAGGCTTTTTTAATGAGAAAATGTGATGAAAAATGATTTACGAGCCTAGGGGCAAAATCGTAATTTTTCCATAGTACAAGGGCAAAATGGTCATTTTTGCCTAAGTAGAAATTATGATGTATTGTGACTATAAAATGATTGAATAGTGAAATTTTGTTGTTATAGACCAAGAAGAGCGTGGAATCAACCTTGACCGAGGAAAAGACAAGGTTACGGAATAGACCGCTGATCAATGCGTTTTACACCGAGGTAAGTTTATGTGTAAACGATGCATTTTAAATACATATGTTGTTGCTTATTGGTGCATTGTATGATTGAGAACACGTACGATTTAAATGGATCGAATGTGATAGAAAATGAATAAATTCCTTATGGATGTTGGGTTAGGCATGTAAATGTGGAATGTTATCCGTAGTAACTAATGGTGGGTTGTGTGCGATACCACCCTAATCATTCTTGTTGGTGGGCTATGTGCGATACCACCTTAACATTTATCCATGATGGGTTGTGTGCGATACCATCGTTTGGTGGGATAAGTGCGATACCACCGTAAATAATCTCTTTGGTGGGCTATGTGCGATACCACCCCATTAAAGTTAAATGGTGGGCTAAGTGCGGAACCACCGAGTGTTAGGTAATACTATGAATGGCTTATTGTGAAATTATTGAGTGTTGTTTCATGAGATTATGTGGTGATGAGTGTAGGGTTGTATGTCAAATAAGGTGAGCATTTGGCTCGTGATATGCTCGGAATGTGGTAAGGGATGAATTGAGTAAGCATGATCATGAAAGTGGACTGTGCTTGTTAGTATGTAATGTTATTTATTGATTAGCACATATTATGATGTTTATTGTTTACATGTAAACTTACTAAGCGTACAGCTTACTCCCTTTCTTTTCCCTTGTTTTATAGTGTCAAAGAGCCGGGTCGAGATACAAAGATAATTGGAAGATCACCCACACTATCAGCTCATCTCGGTATATCTAGAACTAGCATTTTGAGTATGGCATGTATAAGGGCTAGGCTTAGTGAATTGTTTTGTTACCCTGGCCAAGAATGTATTGGCTACCTTAAGGATGAATTCTTTTGTATATGGCCATAGTTGATGGCTCATTATGTTTAAGTTATGAAATATGAGGTTATTCAAGAAAGTGTTGTTGCATAAATTGAGTTGCTTGATGATGTGTTGAATGGAATTATGTTGTGTGAGCTAGGGTGGCAAAGAGAGCTTGGAAAATAGCCTTGTTCTTGTTCACACGGGTAGGCACACGGGCGTGTGTCTAGGCCGTGTGTGACACACAGTCAGTCCCATGGGTGTGTGACTAGGCCGTGTGTCCCTTGCATGTTAGTGTTTCAAGTTAGTGTCGACCACGGGCTAGCCACACAGGCGTGTGCCTAGGCCGTGTGCCTAGGCCGTGTGCCTTTTGTAAGGTTGCTGACATCATAAACAGAATGCCTAGGTTTTTACACACGGGCGAGGACACGGGCATGTCTAGGCCATGTGGAGCACACGGGCCATGAACACGAGCGTGTGTCCGGCCGTGTGAAAACCCCTGTAGGTTCGAAATGAAAATAAATCCCACACGGGCTAGGAAATGGGCATATGTGACCACACGGCCTGCCCACACGGGCGTGTCCCATTTCACACGGGCGTGTGGCCCCTGTTTAGGCAAAAAAAATTAAGTGCACAAAAGTTCCCGGTTGGGTTCCGAGACCCTCCGTATGCTTGATTAAGGCCTCGTAGGCCTTTAATAAGAATGTATTGATTGAAAATGGAAAAGTTTTAATTTGGAATGAAATTTGATAGACCAATTTGTACGATCATGTGAATTAAGTACGGTAACGCCTCGTACCCGGTTCTGGCGTAGAATACGGGTAAGGGGTGTTACACTTTACCCGACTCAGGCTGAACTAACACTGGTGCCTCTGTCAATAATGCTTTCAATTGATCAAAACTTTGTTGACATTTCTCATACCATTCAAACTTCATACCTTTCTGTAGTAATCTGGTCATCGGTGTAGCAATCATCGAGAACCCTTTAACAAAGCATCGATAGTAACCAGCCAATCCAAGAAAACTTCTAACCTCGGATACATTTCTAGGTGGTTTCCAATCAATAACTGCAGAAATCTTGCTCGGATCAACTCGAATACAATCCGCCGAGACTATGTGTCCTAAAAATCCAACTTCCCGGAGCTAGAACTCACATTTGCTGAATTTAGTATACAGTTGCTTATCTCTCAAGGTTTGCAATACAATCCTCAAATGCTCGGCATGCTCAGACTCATCTCGTGAATAGATTAGAATGTCATCAATGAACACAACAACAAATCTGTCTAAATACGGTCTGAATATTCGGTTCATCAAGTCCATAAAAACTGCAGGAGCATTAGTTAATCTGAATGGCATAACAAGAAATTCATAATGTCCGTACCTCGTTCTGAACGCTGTCTTCAGCACATCTGAGTCTTTAACTCACAACTGATAATAACCCGATCTTAAGTCAATCTTTGAAAACATCGTTGCACCTTTCAACTGATCAAATAAATCATCAATTCGCGGTAGAGGGTATTTGTTCTTTATAGTCACTTTATTCAACTATCTATAATCAATACACATTCTCATCGTGCCGTCTTTCTTCTTTACAAACAATACCGGTGCACCCCAGGGCAAAAAATTAGGTCGTGCAAAACCTTTATCCGTTAACTCTTGTAACTGAGCTTTCAATTATTTCAACTCTGTTGAAGCCATTCTGTACGGAGCTATTGATATCGGTGTTGTTCCCGGTACTAATTCAATACCAAACTCAACCTCTCTAATAGGTGGCAACCCTGGTAATTCTTCAGGAAATACATCAGGATACTCACAGACGACTGGCACTGATCCAACCTTCTTTTCAGACATTTTAGTATCTAAAACATAAGCAAGATAAGCTTCGCAACCTTTTCTCACATATCTCTGAGCTGACATCGATGAAATCACTATTGGTAAACCACCCGACTCATCAAATTCAATCCGAAGAATTTTATTATTCTGACATTTCAGTTCTATAGTCTTTTGTCTACAGTTCACTACAGCATCATGAACAGTCAACCAATTCATTCCCAGAATTACATTGAACTCATCAAATGGCAAAAGCATCAAGTCAGCCAGAAAACAGTAACCCCGAGTCATTAAAGGACAGTTCTTACATACTTTATCAACTAGAACATACTTTCCTAAGAGGTTCGATACTTTAATCACAAATTCAGTAGACTCGACAGGCAAACTCTTATTAGACACCAAATTCATACATATATATGAATGAGTAGATCCAGGATCAATCAATGCAATAACATTAGTGTCGTTAAGAGAAAATGTACCGGTAATGACATCAGGTGATGACGCATCTTCGCGGGCGCGAATAGCGTAAGCTCTAGCAGGTATTCTGGACTCATATCTCACTGTTGAATCTCTCATTATACCTCGATTACCACTTGCATTTACCACATTTCTTGGTGGCCTCCCTCGAGTAACTGTATTGCTCGATCTTACATTCTGAGATTTATCTTTTTCATTTTGTTCGGGACAATCTCTGATAAAATGATCTTGTGAACCACAACTGTAACACATTCTATTATTATTTTTCATCCAGCACTTTCCAAAATGCCGTCTTCCATACTGTTGACACTCAGGTTTAACATCTTTCACATTGCCAACACTTGATACCGAAGTAGTTTGAGCTTTAGGGCTGGTATACTGCTTTCCACGATCCTGATTAGAATATCCCACTGAAGTTGTAGATCGATTAAAATAGTCTCTGGATTTCTTCGGTGAAGATTGATACAGCTTACTCATCGATCTTTTTCTCGAGTCTCTAGCTTTTGAATCTGCCTTTCTTTTTTCTTTGCTAAGATCATGGGCTTTACAAGCCCTTTCAATAAGAACGACAATTTCTTTCAACTCTAGAATTTCAACTAGTAGTTTTATATCTTCGTTCAATCCTTCTACGAATCGCTTGCACATAATTTCTTCAGTGGAAACATATTCCCGAGCATACTTGCTCAACCGTACAAATTCTATTTCATACTCTGTTATAGTCTTTCGACCCTGTTTCAACTCTAGAAATTCTTTATGCTTCTGATCGAGAAATCTTTGACTGATGTATTTCTTTTGGAATTTGGATTGAAAGAACTCCCAAGTAACCCGTTCTTTCAGAACTAAAGATATCAACGTGTTCCACCATTGGTACGCAGTGTCTCTTAGCAAAGATACAACACATTTAATACATTCATCAGGAGTACAAGACAATTCATCGAATACTCGAATCGTATTTTCGAGCCAGAACTCAGCTCTTTCCGCATCATCATCAACAGTAGCCCGAAACTCTTCAGCCCCATGTTTATGTATCTTATCTACTTGAGGCTTGTTCAATCTTAAAAGCTCAACTCCTTAAGGAGCTACGGGTACAGGTTTGGGAATAGGAAGGGGTGGAGGTTGTTGAGCAGCCGGGTTCGCACGAATGTATTGTGTGAACCACTCGTTCATCATTTGGAAGAAGGCTTCTTTAGCCTCTCCTCCCTGGCTACCCGTCACAAGTCTAGAATCAGATGGCGCTGTCCCTTGTGTGGGAGTAGGCGCATTACTCTCAACCTCATCAGCTATCGCTCGATTGGGATCCATTTGCTATATAAAAACACATTTTCAAATGTCAAGAGTCATCACACTATCACAGTTTATATATGGCATGTATAGCTAGACTCTCATACACGCTACGTTAGTCCTAGAATTGACTAAATCGTAGCTCTGATACCAATAAATGTAACACCCCTCACCCGTATTCAATGCCAGAATAGGGTTACGGAGCATTACCTACCTTACAAAATAATTAAACAACTATTTAACATACGATTATTCAATTCAATCCTTCATCATTCAATCTCAATCAATTTGTCACTAAATAGCCTGCGATGCCTTAAACATGCTTTAGAAGTGGTTCGGGACTAAACCGATATCATATAAAAATTCTGGAAACTTAGAAATTTTTCATGTAAACAAGGGTCACACGCCTATGTGAACAGGCCGTGTGCCTCACACGGCTAGTACACACGCCCGTGTGAACAGGCCGTGTGCCTCACACGGCTAGTACACACGCCCGTGTCTCAGGCCGTGTGAAAATAGGGCACACATTATGACTTGGGTCACACGGTGACCACACGCTAGTGTGTCTAGCCCGTGTACCCTTTGAAGTGGCCACACATGCCCGTGTGCCAGGCCGTGTGTTAGGCTGTGCCAAAACTGTAGGGTATACTGACTTATGCAACACGACCAAGTCACACGCCCATGTGCTAGGCCATGTGCCATTTAGGGTGGTATACTGACTTGTGCCACACGGCCAGTCACACGCCCGTGTGTGAGACCGTGTGGAGTATATTGACTTCAATTTAATTTCAACACCAGGGGACACACGGCTGTGTAACATGATCGTGTGTCACACACGGATAAGACACACGCCCGTGTCTCTGCCCGTGTGGACAAAAATAGGCCATTTGCAAGGCCAATTTGCCACCCCATTTTGCACATACCTACATAGTACAAATGGTACCATTTCAAGACACAAAAATGCAGCCAAATCAATCCAAATTCATGCACATTTTATGCTTCACTATTACAACTATTTCACTTACTCAAATATAAACCAAAACAACATCAATAATATGGTTCATTTACCATAATTCACATATACAATTCAATCAACTAAACCATTCCATACATACATTACTAATCATCAATTCTCAAGCACATAGCTTTCCAACTTACCTAATATCATTTAGTATTATAGATTCAACTTTAACCACATAATATATAGGTCATTTACCATACTCAAGCTAGAACCATTTGCACATTTATAAACATCATCAACTTTCATTATCATAAGCCAACTCAAATGGCTCAAAATACATGTTCATCAAACATACCAAAATGACTCAAGCCTATACGTGCCATATACCATATATACACAACTCAAAAGTACCAAGTAGATGGTTGGATAGTGTGACGTAGACTCTGACGATCCCCAAATCTGAGCTAGCTTTGAAATCACTATAAAACACGGGAAAACAAATAAAGTAAGCTTTAAAGCTTAGTAAGTTCGTACTAAAGATACTCAACAATTCATAAAATACAAATCATCAATTTGAACAAGTTAATGTATAATTCATGATAATATCAAACCTTCCATAAGCTTATTCATATACTTATATGCAAAGTCATAACCTTTTCTATTTGAACTTCATACTTACATGTACATACCTGTACAAATTCATAACGAACTCATACCTTCCCGTAACACTGTCGAATACTCGATGTTTCGCACACTAAGTGCCATCGCATAGTCGAAACTATTATAATCCCGCACACTAAGTGCCTTACTCGATGTTTTTCACACTAAGTGTCATCGCATAGCTGAAGCTATTATAATCCCGCACACTAAGTGCCTTATATAGCCGAAGCTATTCCAAATCACACACTAAGTGCTAAACACAGTCGATTTGTCGTCGAACATGACCGTAGTCTCATATATACAATTTATGCAATATCAAAGCATTAAAAGCATAATTGTAACAATTTTTATCACGTACAAATTTACCTCGGATGCTAAAATGGCGAATCGAGTCGTTTAGTCGATAACTTTAGTTTTCCCCTGATTTAGGTCTGAATTCCGTTTTTCTTGATCTATATAATAACAAATTCAGCTTATTCAATCACTACTTTATTCAATTTAATCCAAAACACACATTTGGGCACGTTTACACTTTTACCCCCAAAGTTTCACATTTTTACAATTTAGTCCTTATCACATAAAATTGCAAATTCATACAATTTAGTACAATTTCATGATATTCGAATTTCTCTAGTGTCCATATTAGCCCATATTTCTAATTTATTTCACATTTTAGCTACACATTTCTCACATTTCACAATTTAGCCCATAATTTGCATTTTCACCAAAAATCACTCAACAAAACTTGTTTAACTAACATCAAATGTTCATAACCTATCATTAAACATCAAAACTCATACATATTCATCAATGGCAACATTCAAAATCTTTAACAGTTTTGCAAATTAGTCCCTGGGCTAGCTAGATTAAGCTACAACGACTCCGAAAACATAGAAATCATTAAAAACGGGACGAAAAATACTCACATGCAAGGCTAGGAGTGAAGGCTGAATACTTAAGCTTTCATGGAGGTTTTCTCCTTCAAAAATTCGGTGGTATCATCCATTGAGAAAGATGATACATATTTTTTTCTTTTGTTTTAATTAGTTTATTTACTAAATTACTTAATTAACCTTTGTTTGTAACCATTAAAACATCCATTTTATGTCCATAAATGTCTACCCACTATAAAAATGGTCTAATTAACACATAAGGACCTCCACTTTAAGGTTTTATAGCTATTAGACACCTTTAGCTAATAGAACATGCATTTTACCTTTTACGCGATTTAGTCCTTTTTACCGAATTAAGCACTCAAACAGTAAAATTTCTTTACGAAACTTTCACACAAAAATTCTATCATGTTGTATACCTTATTAAAATAATAAAATAAATATTTTGACTTCAGATTTTTGGTCCCGAAACTACTATTTTGATTTGACTCAAAAATGGGCTGTTACAAAGATTGCTGAGTGGCACTCAACAGTGCCAACTGCAGACTACCACTGAAGTGGTTAAAAACTTACCTTATTTGATTTGAAAATTTAATGAAGAAAATCTTAGGACCTGGTTATATATTGTTATATTGAAGATACTTAAGTTCATTTATGAAAATCAATCATTGGCATTTGAAGATTAGATTAGATTCATGTGAATAAATAAAGTCCTCAGAATGTGGAGATTTGATCGAGATTGTAACGCCCATCACCCGTATTCAACGCCAGAATAGGGTTACGGATCATTACCAGACATACAATAATTTAACATTCAAATCTGTATAAATTTTCACATTACAAGCAATCATCAATCAATTTCAATCACATAGTCCCTATTATGAGCCTACGAGGCCCTAAACATGCTTTGGGAGTGGTCCGAGACTAAACCGATAGCTCAAGTAACTTTTATGAAACTTTGAAAATTTTTTATCAAAACAGGGGACACACGCTCGTGTGGTCAGGCCGTGTGGACATTCGAAATGGGATCACATGGTCGTGTCCCATCCCGTGTCCTACCATGTGTCCAAACAAGTGAGCTTATTGACTTCGGTCACACGGCCAACCACATGCCCGTGTGTCTAGCCCGTGTGCCCTTCGAAGTGGCCACACACGCCCGTGTACCAGGCCGTGTGCTAGGCCGTACCAAACCTGTAAGGTATACTGACTTATGCAACACAGCCAAGTCACACGCCCATGTGCTAGGCCGTGTGCCATTTAGGGAGTGTACTGACTTGTGCCACACGGCCGATCACACGCCCATGTGTAAGACCGTGTGGAGCATACTGAATTCATTTCAATTTCAACACCAGGGGACACACGGTCGTGTAAAATGACTGTGTGTCACACACGGCTGAGACACACGCCCGTGTCTCTGCCTGTGTGGACAAAAATAGGCTATTTCCTAAGCCAATTTGCCACCCAGACTTATGCACACATATACCAATTTCAATGGCACCAAAACATAACACTTAAAAGCATTTAAACAACCTCAATCATACATCATTCATACTATCTCAATACCAACACTAGCATGCTTATAAATTCATTTTTTTTCTCATTCAATTCATACCAACTTCATATATTCAAATTAACTAATTAAACCTTTTCCAAACATGCATCATAATATTCCAATTCTCAAGCACATAGCTTTTCAATTATCAACCTTTTTACAACAATGATACCAACTATCAATAACATTGCAAAATCAACCTCAATCACATAATAGAACTACCAAATTAAGCCAAGTTTCATGGCTATATATACAAACCAAAACATGATCATTCACAAACAATCTCAAATGGCCAAAATCCTTACCAAACATAACCAACATGACTCAAAGTCCCTATACATGCCATATGACCCAAAACATAGTTTCAAAAGTACCAAATTGTTAGCGGATAGTGTGATGAAGTTTCCGACGATCCCTGAATCCGAGCTAGCTTGATATCACTATAAAACACGGGAAAAATAAACAAAGTAAGCTATAAAGTTAGTAAGCCCGTATAATTCAGAATTAAACTTACCATTTATACATAATCAAGACAATAAATAAGGTATACTCAATTCAATTACCAAATGCCTAAACACAAGCATTCATCAACAAGTTAGTCACATAAGTGCATATAATCATCCATTATCTCAATTTAATACTCAATACATTGTATCATATCAAATTCATATATCACGTACATCATTTGTAACATTTCACTCTTTATCATATAATCAATAATTCATTTGATAACAGTAACTCACCCGTATAAACAGTACTTTATCCATATAAACAGTAATTCATCTGTATAAACACATAGCTTTTTCACATAACCAATAACAGAATTTATGCCCGTTGAACCTATTAGAATATCGAGGGATACTCGGGTGATATACATTACGTGTATAAATTAGTACTTCGTCAATTCATTATCATTTCCGCTCTTTCGAGTTATGATCAGTAAGCTCCTCCTGAACTGATGGAAAGTAATCACTATTGAGCTGAAACGGTAAGCTCTGACAAGCTGAAAACAGTAAGCTCTTTCGAGCTGATATATCGGTAAGATCATATGAGTTGTGGTGAGTCCACAACACATGCAGGATCTCGACCAAAACGTAGGGGTGAGCGTTCGATCGAATCGAATAAAAAAATTTCGAGTTAATCGAGTTGACGAATCATATTTTATCATCCTAATTTGATTTGAATTTTTTTTGAATCGAGTTGAGTGAGATGGAATTCGAATCGAATTGAATCGAATATATTTGTTCGAGTTAAATTTTAAAAAATGATTTTGGGTCCTTATAACTATTGTCACCCATCGTAATAAAATTTGTCCACATTAACAAATTTTTTTATTAACTTTCATCACCAAATAATTTATTTATTAATCTTTTATATACGGGTTAGCTTCTTTGCTTGCTTAGTTGTTTCAATTATCTTCAGATTCTTGTCACTATGTATTTTGGAATTAAAAAATATATTAAATGTAAAAATGTGATTTTTTAATAAAAGTTATTTTAAAGATAAAATGTGAAATTGATACCAATATAAAATTTTAACACGAATATTTTATGGCATAATTAATAATTCAATTTTAATATAAATATTCAATATGACTAAACAATTCAATAATATAAATAATATAAAATGTGAAATTTAATTTAATAATATAAATAGTAGATATAAATAAAATTATTACTATTTATGTTTAGTGATTTTTTTTGGATAATTTTGATTTTTTATTTGAGAGTAAAGGGTGAGAAGTAAAAGTTTAGGGGAAAAATAAAAAGTTTTGGAGAATAAAAGTTTGAGGGAAAGTAAATAGGGGGGAGTAAAATTTTGAAAGGAAAATATTAAAAAAAATTGGAGGGGAGATGGGTTTGGGGTAGATGGGAGGTGAGATGGGAAAGGAGTAAAAGTTTTAGGGGAAAAGTGGGAGGGAGTAAAATTTTTGGGGGAAAATAAAAAGTTTTGAGGGTTTTTGGGAGTAAAATTTTGAGAAAAAGTAAATGGGAGAGTAAAATTGGTGGGAAATGGATTTTGGGTAGATTGGGGGGTTGGGATGGGAGGGGAGTAAAAGTTTTGGGGGGAAAGTGGGAAGGAGTAAAAGTTTTGAGGGAAAAGTAAAAAGGTTTGGGAGTTTGGGGTAAAAATGTAAAATATTATAGTTTGATATTCGAATTATTCGAATTATTCGAGTTATTCGAATTCGAAAACTCAACTCGATTCGAACTCGAAATTCGAAAAAAAAATTGAGTTGACTCGAATAACTCGATTCGTTTAACTCAAAATTCGATTTTTTTTTCGATTTTTTCGAGTCAAATTGAGCTTTGCTCACCCCTACCAAAACGATAACCCTAGTGACATGTCACTCGTATCCTATGACTTTCTACGGTTCAAACGGGACTCGGTATTCAATAATTCTTATCAATTAGGCATTCAAACTCAGTAATACCATTTACTCAATTATGCTTTCATTTCAAATAATTTACAAGTATTAAAAAATTCGATTCTAATTATACGAACTTACCTCGAGTTGCTCGGATGGAAATTATCAACTATTCGTCCACTTTTCCTTTTCCCCGATCTAATCTCGATCTCGGCTTATCTTGATTTATATATTATTAAATTTAGCACATTCAGCATTCGGTCTATTCAATTTAGCCTATAATTTACAATTTGGAAAATTTACACATTTGCCCCTAATGTTTCACATTTTCACAATTTAGTCTTTATCACATAAAATTGCAAATTCATGCAATTTAGTACAAACCCATGCTTAGCCGAATTTAATACATGTTACTAGCAGCCCATATTTTCAATTTAACTAGCAGCCCATATTTTCAATTTATTCACACTTTTAACCACCACATTTCACATTTTCTCAATTTAATCCCTTTTTGACATTTTTGTCAAAAATCACTTTACAAAATCTATTAATATAACATTAAACCTTCCAAATCTATCATAAATCATCAAATTACTCAAGCATTCAACAATTGCAACATGATAAATCTTTAACAGTTTTGAAATCTAGGGTACGGGCTAGCTAGAATACGAAGCAACGATCACAAAAACATAGAAATCATTAAAAATCGAGCAAAAATGGACTTACATGCATGGGCAATAGGTGGCCGAACCTTGAAGCTCATCCATGGCTTCTTTTCTTTCTTAATTCAGTGGAAGAAACTAACAAAGATGATAGCCTTATGCATTATGTTATTATTTTACTATGTTATTTCATAATTTACTAATTTAACCTTAAGTATATGACATTAAAATTCATTTATGTATGTCCATTAATGTCCACTTACCTTAATAATGGTCCATTTATCACTTAAGGACCTCCACATTTAATATTCATAGTCATTTAGTGCATTTAACAAATAGAATTCAATTTTTACGCTTTACGCGATTTAGTCCTTTTTACCGAATTGACTATTCAAACGATAAAATTTCTTAACGAAATTTTCACACAATCACTCAATCATACTATAAAAATTAGAATAATAATAAAATAAATATTTTGACTTCAAACTTGTGGTCCCGAAACCACTGTCCGATTTGACCAAAAACGGGCTGTTACAGTGATAGTGTTGCTGCTTTTAGAGAGCATGTATTCGATTGATTGTACTTTTATTTTTATTGATGTAATAGTTATTTTCAAGGAATTACTTTGTATTCACTTAGATTTTATGTTAGCAAGCCAAAATTGATATATGCTTGAGGCTTGTCTAGGTTATGTAATGATAGCTTATTGAGTGCATTCTAATTTGTTCATTGATGATCTATTTTTGTGAAAGAGTGAAAATTGAATTGTAAATATTGTTGAGTGTTTACTGCTCAAATTCTTAGGGTGAGGATTTGGAGGTGGGTGTTCTAGCCTTTAGGTATAAATGTGAGATCTCTATACTTGATGAGTGATAGAGTGTGAATCACTTGTTGTATTTTTTATAAAAGATAGTGGGATTACTCACTGAGCTAGGATTTGCAAACATAGGAAAACCAAACTGTGTAAACAAATTTTTGTGTTATTTCTTTTTGTTTGCATAGTCTTTCGCAGTGTCAAGCCGTAGTGGCCACTACAGTCTAGCACTTCCATTGCATTAGTCATTTTAAGAAAATGGGCAACTTACGGTAACAACAAATAGAAAATAAAGAGTACCACAAAACCCATGTACTATACTCTGGATTGCAATTTAGCCTATCTATTGAAAAATGAGTAAATTAGCCCTTGTACGTTAAATGATTGAGCAAAACAACCCCTTCCGTTAAAATTGTACCGTTAAATGTTTGTTTTGGTGTTTATATATAAGGTATAATAACAAATTTAACCCTCAACCTTTATGCATTTATTCAATTTAGCCCCTAATCTTTTATTGGAAGTAAATTAAAAAAAAATTAAACTAATAAGGATAAAGGGTAAAAAAGGCCTTAGTAACAAATTAAAAAAATCAATTAAGTCCTTTTAAAATTTAAAAATTATTAAAAATTATAAACAAAATTTATTAAGAAGGTTATAAATTTTAAACTTTTTTATTAAAAAATAACAATACTCACCCAATAAAAGAGTAGGGGTCATTTTAAATAATAAAAAAATCTTATAACCATTAGATTTTAATGGGTCAATATTGTTATTTTTTAATAAAAATTTTAAACTTTTTTTTTATACTTTTTATGATTTTTAATAAATTTTAAAATTTAAAAAAGGTTTAATTGATTATTTTTTTAATTTATTACTAAGGCATTTTTCACCCTTTGGCCTTATTGGTTTCAAAAGTATCTAATTTACTTCCAATTAAAGAGTAAATGTTGAATGCTAAAATTATTATTATACCTTATATTTAAACACCAAAACAAATATTTAACAGAGCAATTTTAATGGAGGGTTGTTTTGCTCACTCGTCTAATACATATAGGCTAATTTACCTATTTTTTTCAATAGAAAAGCTAAAATGCAATCCATGATATAGTATAAGCAGGCCCGGCCTTGGGGGTCGTCTGGAAGTGTCGCCTAGGGCCCAAGGCTAAAATAGGTTCAAAATATTATTTTCCAGTTTTTAAGGGCTAAAAAAATATATTTTTAGCTTTTAAGAGCCCAAAATTTCTTTTACCAACTTTTAAGAGACTTAAAAAAAAAATTCTCCAACTTTTAAAAAATCTAAAACCCCATTTTATTGTTTTACCTAAAGCCCCAAAATATCAAGAATAGGCTTGAGCATAAGGGGGTTTGTGGTTCTTTTACCTAGATTCTAAATATTCTACCTGAAATATTATAAAACTTTTATAATAATTTACCATTCTTTTTTATCATTTTGGTTAATTTTTCCCTCAAATCATAACGAATAACATGTTTTAATAATATTCTTAATAAAGTATTTTTTTCTATATATTTATTGAAAAAAGATATAAATTAATTTACTGGATAAATGTATTATCAATAAAATATAATATTATAAGCTTAAGCTTTCATGCAAGGGTAATTTACCAAAATATACCAAAATAAAAAAAAAATTACAGAAATGGGCCGAAATTTACATTATTTACGGAAAAGGGTCATTTCCCCCCAAAACGTGTCCACGTCAGCGCGTTTTGGGGGATGCAGCAGGAAAGCACGCCCTTGAGAAAGCGTTTTGTGCCACATCAGCACAAAACGCGCTGACGAGGACGCGCTTTGCTGATGTGGCACAAAGCGCTTCCTCAAGGGCGCGCTTTCCTGCTGCAACGGTCAAATTTTTTTTGACCGTTGGAGAAAAAAAACCTATAAAAACCCCCCACCCTGTTATTTTTTCACAACAAAGTCCTTATTCATTTTTCTCTCAACTTTCTCTCAAATTCTTCTCAAATTTCTCTTAAATTCCTTGAAACTTCCTCTCAAATTTCACAATAGTCCTTTAATATTTACAAAAAAACCCTTTTTAAAATTTTTTGAAATATATTTTTTTGATAAATTTTAAAATATTCGATCGTATTACAAATGGCCGGGGAATTAATTCGTCTCGACGATAAACACATCTCCGTCGATCAAATGCAAATGGTAAGTTTTAATTTTAATTTTTCAATACTATTTAATATTTTTTAGGTTTATGCAATTTTAATTAAAATTTATTTTATAATTTTTTAAACAATCAGTAGATCAGTCTTTGCAATGCTATATTCGCAATATGCACAGTCCGCCATCGCCGTTGATCGAGAATTACTGCGGGAGGCGGGTTTTTGGCACGTGGCCATGATAGGCCGAAGTGCGAGTTGGAGCGAAGTTAATCGGTAGCGTTGATAGAGAGGTGGAGACCCGAGACGCACACTTTCCATCTTCCATGCGGAGAGTGTACTATCACTCTGGAAGACGTGCATTTGCAATTAGGATTGCCGGTGGATGGCTACATAGTCACCGGGTCCGCAACTTCTGGCGATTGGGCCGCCGTATGCTACGAGCTTTTGGGTGCTATTCCGGATAACATTTACGGTGGTCGGATCGAGATGGGCTGGTTACGAGACACATTCCTGGAGCCAAATAATGGTTCGACCGAAATAAAAAGAATACGGTATGCTCGGGCATACATTCTTGAGATGATTGGAGGCTATCGATCTTTGGACTGTCCACGAAACCTTGTACACACGAGATGGCTACGAAACTCGTTGATTTTAGAGCAGCCGGTGAATTGAGTTGGGGGTCTGCCGTGCTATCAAAATTGTATCGGGAGATGTGCGGGGCGACGCGGCCGAGTAAAGCAAAAATCGGAGGTTGCCTATCACTACTGCAGTCATGGGCACGGTTTCGATTTCCATTTTTACGTCCTCGAGTCGACCACCCATATACATTCCCACTCATATCGAGGTAAATTTAATATTATATTTTACAATTATTACGTAGATTTAAAGTATAATTGTATGCTAAAAATTTATTTAATTAGGTGGAACCATTCGGCGAGTTATGTTGGAATACCTACCGAGCTTGAAGATATACGGCTTCTATTAGAGCAACGGCCGGAATCACAAGTAAATATTAAATAAAATATATTTTCGTAATAAAATTGTCGTTTCGAATTTTGTATTTATAATTTAGTATTTCGTATTTAGTATTTAGTATTATTTATATAACTAATATTTTGGTCATGTTAATATAGTTTCAATGGACACCATACGAGGATCCGGCAATTCGGGCGGTAATTCCGGAGGAGTTCTTGTTAAATCCGAACATTTGGCATGTGAAGGTCCCATTGATCAACTATGCCACCGTGGAGATGCACCAGTCAGATCGGGTTCTGCGACAATTTGGATTCCGACAACCGATTCCCGTGCCACCTGAGTTGCTCGATGATGAGCACAAAGTCGACTTACGGCAGTTGCACACGGATTGGCCAAGATTTTGGTCAGCATATATCAAAATGTGGGAGAACCGGTATGATTATATACCTATTCAGGAACCGATCGTCGTTCCTGAGTTAGTGTGCGTGCCGGAATACATGCCATGATTTAGGATCCATGGCAAGCCGTATTTATTGTTGGAAGAGGAGAGGCGACGGCAACTTCGTGAACAAAGGAACGACGGGCCCTTTAAATCCAATAAGAAGGGGTGATGAGGCGGGACCATCAACGGCGCGACGATCCACCGGGCCCATCAATAGCACCCACACGATCCACCGGGCCCAACACTTCAGCTGACGACACCGGCATCACAGCCTTTGGCCTTTATGCCAGGTGCGTACCCTAGCCCTTATATGTATCCTAACCCATATATGTTTCCTTTCCCACCCCATCTGTAGGTTGGAATGCATGACCCGGTCGAGTCCGTTTCGACTACTCCGGCGGCGGCCGATCTTGAGGCCGCCATCGCATGAGGGATCACACGAGGCGCCGTCGGGAGCTCTTCTTTTACCGGTCTCCTTCGCCTTATGGGATTGAGACACCCCGCCATGGTTTATGCAAACACCTCCGCGATCGTTATTTTATCAAGGTGGGTCATCCTCCCAACACCCACAACAGACCCACTCCACTTGGGAGGAAGCAGAATCCCGCCGAGGTTCCACGACCCCACCGGAAGCTAGAAGAAGGAGGAATCCAGCGCGTAACCGCCGACCACCCCCATGTGGCACTGATTCCGACCGGCACCAACATTGATTCCGACCGCATTTTTTTTATTTTTTTATTGTAATTTAATTTTAATATCTTTAATAAAATAAAAGTTGTTTTTTTTATTGTAATTTAGTTTTAATATCTTTAATAAAATAAAAGTTGTTTTTTTATTGTAATTTAGTTTTAATATCTTTAATAAAATAAAAGTTATTTTTTTATTTTTGTTTGTAATTTAATTTTAATATCTTTAATTAAATAAAAGTTGTTTTTTTATTGTAATTTAATTTTAATATCTTTAATAAAAATAAAAGTTGTTTTTTATTTTTGTTTGTAATTTAATTTTAATATCTTTAATAAAATAGAAGTTGTTTATTTTTTTATTGTAATTTAATTTTAATATCTTTAATAAAAATAAAAGTTGTTTTTTATTTTTGTTTGTAATTTAATTTTAATATCTTTAATAAAATAGAAGTTGTTTATTTTTTTTATTGTAATTTAATTTTAATATCTTTAATAAAATAAAAATTGTTTTTTATTTTTTTTTGTAATTTAGTTTTAATATCTTTAATAAAATAAAAGTTGTTTATTTTTTTTGTAATTTAATTTTAATATCTTTAATAGAATAGAAGTTGTTTATTTTTTTTATTGTAATTTAATTTTAATATCTTTAATAAAATAAAATTTGTTTTTTATTTTTTTTTGTAATTTAGTTTTAATATCTTTAATAAAATAAAAGTTGTTTATTTTTTTTGTAATTTAATTTTAATATCTTTAATTAAATAAAAGTTGTTTTTTTATTGTAATTTAATTTTAATATCTTTAATAAAATAAAAGTCCAAGATTTATTTTTTTATTGTAATTTAATTTTTATTTTTTTGCAAATTAGTCCTTCTACAAAAGTTCACCGTTTTCATCAAGAAATAAATAGAATTTACATAGCCACCAAGAGACAAAAAAGCTAAGAAGACTGTCAACTATTCCGATTTGGACACGAGCGAGATGTATGGCCTAGGTTCCTACACCATCCGCACAACCTACGTTGGTTGGCCGTTTCTCGGATATCCATATTGTTGCGTATTCTAGTCGAGCAAGGTCGACCTTTTGGTTTGCGCCTCAGTTGTCTATCCGGCAACAGCTTATACGGTGCAAGCGATACAGACGGCCACTTACGTTCATTTGGGACTAGTGGGAATACGTGTCTCCACAAGTTGTACATGTTTTCTATTTTATACACTTCATCGACATAGCTCATGGTATCAAGACGGAGATTCTGACAAGCCGCAAGTACATGAGCGCATGGGTAACGAAGTGCATCAAATATCCCACAGTCGCAGGTCCTATTTCTCAAGTGTACACGATATTTCCCGCCAACAATACCTTGGTTCGGTCTGTCAAACTTCGTCACACGAAACCATAGGTTGTCGCGGTCGTGACACACTGTGTGCATGGTGTTGGCCCGTGTCTTCGCCTTGTTAATTTCTCGCAATACCTTCGCGCACCATACATGGCCTCCCTACATTTGGCCTTTATAACTCGCTGCTCGCTTCAGAAATAGTGTCGCTAAATGAAAATATGTCTCTCACACAACCGATGTTATCGGCAAATGACGCGTTCCTTTTAGAACAGAATTTATGCATTCGGCCAGGTTTGAGGACATATGACCATATCGTAGGCCGCCGTCGTATGCTTGTGTCCACTGTTCGAAAGGAATATTACGTAGGTAGTTTGCGCCTTCTTCGTTAACTGAGCGCAAACTCGCCAACATCTCGTGAAACCGGTCCTTATTGATCTCGTATCCTGCCAATATAAGTTGATAACGAATATTACATACCACTCTTCAATTAAGAATAAATTGAATATTACAAACGAAATTATATTAATAGATACTACATACCCATATTGGTCACTTGCTGTCGTTGACTTGTAGATCGATGTTGCCCGTGGTAGTTGGACGCAACATGCCTTAGGCAATATCGATGGTGTGTGCGATGCCACAGGCTTCCCTATCGCTCTATTGCGGCTAGTATTCCAGGGCCCCGATCCGATATAACGCATATATTAGGTTGGGGGCAGACATGCCTCCTTAACCTAAATAGGAAGAAATCTCAGTCATCGGCTGACTCCCCCGGTGTTATTGCAAACGCAATTGGAAGGATTCTCCCTCGCCGTCCCCACGTGCCACGACTAGCAATAGTCGATGCGTATATCTACCATACATAAAGGTACCGTCAATTTGTACCAATGGCTTGCAGTATATAAATGTGTCTTGGCATTGCTTAAATGTCCAGAAAAGACGCTTGAACACTGCGCATCCACGGAGCAATCGATCGTTGTAGTACGCCGGTTCCGTTTCGAGGTCTGTTATGCTGCCTGGGACATATCTCTCCAGCACCTGACACCACTTCCACACTTCATTATATGAAGCGTCCCACCGACCATGCAACTTTTCCAACGCCTTCTGCTTGGCTATCCAAGTCTTCCGGTAAGAGGGCGTATACCCCAATTGGCTACGAATATTGCCAATTAAGGCTGGCACTATAGTCTTGGGATCGGCCTTCACCGTCGGTATTATTAAGTCAACCAACATCTCTGAATCCATCTTCGGATGATCTTGTGAAACACCTGTCAACGAAGTATGTTAAATAATGCAACATTACGTAATATTAGTATTATTCAAAAACATTGAACACATAGTGATACTGTACCGACAAGACATGTATGTGGACCTTTGTACTTTTTGATCTCCCACAAGCCTGTCCTTTTCCTCAACGAGGCCATGATTTTCCATGAACATGTACCGTCTTGCACTGCACACTTCGTCTCGTACTTATCGAGCTTGGATTTAACCACGTTGTAGTTAACCCCGTTCTTGGTGCTGTATTATTTTAATGCACCAAGAAAAGCATCCTTGTTGGAAAACTCTTTACCAACTTCTAATTCGCTCGAATCCAACGACGAACTTGTACGGTCACGCGTCCGGTGTGGTAGTTCAGGAAACTCCAATGCATCGTCTTGAGATAGATCGACATTATGCATGTGGGCTGGAGGCGAGTACGCCCTGAATAGCAGATCTTCTTCTTCTTCATCTGAACCGCCCTCAACATCTTCAGTGCGGTTGGAGCAGGCTCGATTCGAGAAAATAATACAACTTCTGCACCATCGGGCCCGGGCTCTCGAGGTGGATCCACATCGGACTCATCATCCGACCCACCATAATCTGCAACGAACGAGGGCCCCTCACCTGTGGATGTCGTGGGGAGTATATTATCCCTCCTTAAACATCTTTCGTAACGTTCCCAATCATATGTGGATTGCCAACCACTAGGAGTTGATGACGTTCCCTAATGCGTATTTCTATCATCGAACGTCGAAGGAAGGATATGCATGTCCCATCCACCAACCGAGTGTCGTGTAGGGGTTATGTTTTCCATACTACCACCAAACACGGGCACTTTCGTAGTCTGCCTCCCACTAACAGAGTGTCGGCTTGGGGTCGTGTATTCCCCTCGCACAGCAGTAGATGTTGAGGTCGAAGGAAGATCACTTGGCGATAAAAACTATACATATACCTCAAGATAGGGTGATCCACTGGCAAGATGAGTCTCCACCATTGCCTCAAAGCTCCGAGGACCTTTGATGTCGAATGAGTCATATCTCACTGGATCAACCGAAGTGCAAAATCTATACTTAATAGACTGAACTTTTATTGGCGTTGTTCCGAAGATTTTACGCCTAATTCTTTTGTGAAGTTCTATCAAATCTATGTTCGATTAAAACCCGATCGCATTTGTGTTCTCGATAAAAACAACACCATTTTCGGTGTCACAAACCTCATCATCATAGTAAAAAACAGCATTAATACGTTCACTCATTTTCAGTTTCTATTTTTCTTTTGCCTCAATTTTTGTTATGCAACCTGAGAATGAAATTTGGTTGATTTATAGTTTAAGGATTGCCAGAGACTACTGTAGCAAAAGAGCGTCCACGTGGGAGCTCTTTTCAGTACTCTTGCTAATAGTGCATCCTGCTTGAAGCATTTTGGGCACTATTTGTTCAGAAACGTCTTCTCAAAATTATTTAGCAGGAGACTCATCAGAGCAAAAAGAGCGCCCACGTGGGAGCTCTTTTTTACTCTTCTTGCTGACAGTGCATCCTGCTTGAAGCGTTTTGGGCACTATTTATTCAGAAACGTTTTCTCAAAATTATTTAACCGGAGACTACTGTAGCAAAAGAGCGTCCACGTGGGAGCTCTTTTCAGTACTCTTGCTGACAGTGCATCCTGCTTGAAGCGTTTTGGGCACTATTTGTTCAGAAACGTCTTCTCAAAATTATTTTGCCAGATACTACTGTAGCAAAAGAGCGTCCACGTGGGAGCTCTTTTCAGTACTCTTGCTGACAGTGCATCCTGCTTGAAGCGTTTTCGGCACTATTTGTTCAGAAACGTCTTCTCAAAATTATTTTGCCGGATACAACTGTCAAAAAAATTCAAATAATTTTTATTTTGCTAATATATTTTCCCCAAAACCCTAAACATATTTTTACTAAACCCTAATTAACCCTATAATCTAGTCCATTAATTTTTCCCTAAAAACCCTAAACCCAACGACCCTAAAAAATCCTAAACCCTAGCCCTAAAACCCTAAAACCTCATACCCTAACACTAAAAACAGCTGAAAAGGCAGTCGGGGGGAAGGAGGGCAAAAGCGCGCCCTTGAGGAAGCGCTTTGTGCCACATCAGCAAAGCGCGTCCTCGTCAGCGCGTTTTGTGCTGATGTGGCACAAAGCGCTTCCTCAAGGGCGCTTTCTGCTCTGCATCCCCAAAACGCTACCGACGTGGGACGCGTTTTGGGGGGAAATGGCCCTTTTTCGTAAATAATGTAAATTTCGGCCCATTTCCGTAAAATTTTTTTTTTGGTATATGTTGGTAAATTACCCTTCGTGCAACAAAACATAAAAGAAAACAAACAATAAAATCCTAAATTTCACATATATAATATAATATAATATACTAACTAATTTTATATTTTAATAATTTTATTACTAAAAAAAATATTATATTTCGTTAACTAAATTTAAGGTTTTATTTATTTCACTAAAAATAATTTTCAAAAATGATTTATTAATTTTCTAGAAAGCATTTTCTAAAAAAATTAAGGATGCGTTTAGTTTCAGATAACATTCTTTATTTTCATTTTTCATTTTTCATTTTTCATTTTTCATTTTCAGAAAACAATTTTTATTTTTTAAAAATTAAAAACACCTTTAATAGAAAAATAGAAATTTATTTTCAATAACAAAAATGGTAAAAATATGTTTGGTATGCATTTACCAAATGCTCAATTGTATTTTTAAAGATGATGAAAATTAAAATAAAAAGATTTAAAGGTTATAAAAATAAAAAGTTCTTAAATGATACAAACGAGGGTAAATTTAATGCATAAAATGAAACTTTAAAATATCCCTTATTTTCAACTCTTTACATTTTTTCAAAATATTTTTATTGAAAACAATGAAATTGTTATAAAATAAAGAGAGATAGAGAGACTAAAGAATAAAGAATAAAGAATAAAGAAAATATGGGAAGCAATAAAGAATATATTTTATTGATCGAAAGGGATGATTACAATGCTTCATCAGAGTTTCTATTTATAGGCATAAGAAGTATAAAAAAAGTAGAAATCTAATTTTAATAACTATTAGAATTTAAAGTACATTAAAACTTTATCTTGATCATGATGGATATCCACTTAATAAGATATTCATAACACTCCCACTTGGATATCCATTGGTAGATAATGTGCCTCGTTAAAATCTTATTAGAAAAAACCTTGTAGGATAAAAATCTAATGAAAGAAAAAGAGTACACAATCTATAATACACATAATATGCTGCCTCATTAAAAATCTTACCAAGAAAACCCAATAGGTCAAAACCTCGATTAAGGGAAAAAGAATGCAACGCGTATTTACTTCCCTTCGTGAAAACATCACATATTTTCTCTTATTCTACGTATTCAATCTTGAATACTAGTTTTTCAAATGACTATTTGAATGTATTTTTTAAGCATTTATATTATCATTGTAACACCCCAAACCCGACCTAGATGTTATGGTCGCATCTGGCGATGTCACATGGAATGGGTTTTGTAAACTAAGTCGTCACAGTAAAACCATTTCAGTTTATTAGCTCTTATTTGTTTTTAACAGTTTGAAAACGCTTATTCAACTCTTAAGTTTCTGTTCTCATTATCAAAACATTAATCCATTTGCCTAAAAATCATTTAGAGCGGAAGCTTACGAAAAATCGTTATGTTTTAGCAATATAGTTCGTGATTTAGAAAAAAACTTATTTTAGTAAACTGTCGTTTTAAAAGAAAATCCTTTTGTCAAGCATGCATAAAACGGGCAAAAAAACCAAAACCATTAGTTAAAAGTCCAAACAGTCCCAGAAAACACAAACTCTCAAATCTTGATGCCAAACTTAAATAAAACTATAAACAAAATAAAACAGTTCAGGGCGAGTGGTCACCGTCGAGTCCTCCGCTGCACCGATTCGCCTAAGACTGTGGATTACCTGTACAAAATAAACAGAAAGAGTGAGTTTACGTAAACTCAGTGTGTAACCCCACAGACTTAAGCATGCAGACAACCAAAAAATCAGAATCAGTCATATACAGATTCGGGCCTAAGCCCATTACATTCACAGATGCATACTCGGGCCTAAGTCCATCTCAGATACAGATACAGATATGCAAATCAGAATCAGAAATCAGATATCCTACCCCCAACCTCTACACACCATCTCCGAGCATCCCTATACACCATGTGGGGTTTAAAACACTCACCCAGCCCTACACACCATGTTGTACCGATGCGGCACATAACAGATATAACGCAGCCACGCTACCAGATAATGAGCAAAACTACCTTTCAGAACACTTCCTCCAATATACATCATCCCACCCCAATAACAATAACAGTGCATACATACAGAATTAACGAATAGAACATGCTTAACATGCTTATATAAACAGATAACAGATATACATGGCATAGACATGCTCAGAACAGCACTGCAGTCTAACAAGTCACGTAGTTATAGGGTTTAGTAAACCTTTACCGATCCTACGGTAGGTCCACAGTCGATTAGGACGACCCGTGCGACCCTACGAAAAATTTCAGTATAATGGGCCCACATGCCCGTGTGGCATGCCCGTGTGGGCCCACACGCCCAGATTGGCCTTGCCTGTGTGGCCCACACGGCCTGGCCCAATAATCCACACGCCCGTGTGCCTTGCCCATGTGGGACCACACGGCCACACTCGAGTCACCACACTGCCGTATCTCGCGCACGGTCCTGTCTTCGTCGATCACATGGCCTACCACACAAGCAACCACACGCCCGTGTGGCGTCGACAATGGCCACTTTTGGCTTTTGCCGAAACCTCGATTTCTGTATTTCGAGTACACACCTATTACGATTTTGATGCAAAACCAGCCCCGAGACCACCAGAACCTAAAATCGACAAAATAACACTACAAAATTAGTCCTAATTCACGAATAGTCTGAAACCACAAAATAGACAACAGTTCAATTCAACATTCTTCGTTTACCCCAACACTCCGAACGATTGACTACGACTCCACAAGGGTAAAGTCACGGTCCTCACGGTTCGCTGCTGCCAAAACAATCACATGACCCCAATCAATGTTTTGGAAAGAAAACACAAGTTCTGGATAACAGAGCTTCACTTACCAAAATCGAGCGACAAAAACAAAAACAACAAGAACCAAGGTGTGACTGACGGTAAAAAGAAGACGAAATCAAAAGAGAGAATAGGAGAAAGGAAACGGCAGAGAGGAAGAGAACTAACGTCATAAATTTGGGAATTTTCTTTGAAAGAGAGAGAAATTTTTTTAGATAAACTGATAAGTTATCAGGAATCCCCCAAACTTCTCCCCCACAATCCCATTAACAACTACTTCCTCAGAATCCCAACTCCACCGAAACACTAGCAGCCAACAGAGCAAAAATAATACCCACGCTCACGCAGGGATTCGAACACAGGACCACGACCACACCAACACCCATACCACTTGAACCAGCAGGCTCATTCTGATATGGTTTTGCAAATAATTAAATATAAGCCCACTGAGCAAGGATAGGGCTTAAGTCAGAAAAATACCAAAATTTAACAAAGCTAAGGCTTGATCTTGGGACCTCTCACACACACCCAGACCACTTAACCACTGAAACAGATACACCGTTGTGTCAAGATTTTACAGAAACAGACATAAGAAATTTGGGGTGCTACAATCATTCTTTTAAAAGTCATGAGTGAGGAAAATTTGGGGAAAGATATTTTGATCTATTCAGGAGATTCAACAATAATCATAACAAACTTTAATCATGATTCTTTTATAAAAGCACAAATAGGTATTTTTGATCATTTTATAATCCTCATTCAACTACTATTCACTAAGTCAAATTTACCACACATGTTTAAAATATTTCAATTCATATAAATGAACAATTTCTCGAGAATTTCAATATGCTTCTAGCATCCTAAATCCTTCAAATATTTTAATATAAACTTTACTATATAGTGATTCATAAAAGGTTGTAACAATAACCATTAGACGCAAGATAAATCTTTTATGAATTGTCAATTTAATAATATATCTAAGGTTATTGCATCCACCACAAAAGAATATTATATCTTTTCATAATCAATGTTAGGACTTAGCGAAAAACTTCATATTTTTATTCCGCTTTTGCAAAACTACTTCAGTTGCACCCTCACTGGCTTTATACCTTTAGATATTTGGACTACTGGTCCAAAAACTCTACGAATTTAATTGTATTTGAGTTGTGTCTTTCTATTTTTTGATCAATTTATTCTATATCCATATTTCTCAATAGATTTATTCAAGATCCTCCTTTTATTTCATTATTTCAATAGTAATATTGCATGCAAAATTATTGTCGACAACTTTTATTATTCGGTTCCACATTTTCTCGAATTGACATAACTTATCGAGATATCTTATTTTCATTATTTTAAAATTCAGTTTCAAGTACCTAAATCTCTTCTAAAGTTTTACTTATTAGTTATGTCTTGGGTCTCTTCTGGAGCATCGGCCTCCACTATATGATCATTTAGAAGAATTTTCATCTTTGGAACCGATCAAACTATTATTTATTCTAACTGATTGTCCTACTGGGACTTTGATTCAAATTAAAATATTAGATGGTATATAACACTTGGTTATTCTCATTAAGTTTGTAAAAACATCTAACAGTTAACTTGTAATAAGTTATCCTTATTGAATTTCTGGTTCAAATTACTCTCCCCCTAACTCATTACAAGTTATTACTTCTCTCCCCCTAATGTCGGGAAAACTATCGAATCAAAATTGTAATAACAAATCATGTCATAATTGAATCTCGAATACATTCAAAACATCTAATTATATAAAGAAACTTGTAATTAATATATATTTCCAACTTTCTTTGAGGAGTCATTCATCTTTGTGCGTTGTGGTGGAGCAATTGGAACATATATGTACATACAAAAATTCAAAGATAAGAAATATTTAGCTCTTGGTCAAAAACCAATTGTAATGGGGAGTATTAATAACTTATTGGTTCGATGTATACAACACGTAAATCAACATAATCTCATATTGAAATGGAAAGTTTAGTTCTCATAAGTAATGGTTTAGACATTAATCAGATGTGTTTAATCAATAATTTCTCTAAACTATTATGCAAAAACTTTTACAAAATTTTTTCAAACTCAATCAATAAAAGATTGAGATATAAACTCATCAGTATTAGCAAGATGAATTGTCTTAATTGCATGATCTGAAATTAATTATTTAAACAAGCAATCTTGCAAACGACAAGTTGCAAATTGATAACACATGTGATTATTTTGTAGATGAATCTACCAAAATCATAGAATATCAAAACCATCCACATGGTGGATAAATGGACCCATATTCGTTTCAGAAATGCAAGACATTAAATCTCAACTTTAGCTAGTGAGTTTCTAATGATCAATTTTCATTGAGAACAAACAACATATGAGAAATCTTTTAAATTAAAGAATCTTCTGGTTCTTTAATGAATGTCCATATGAATTTTTAATTAATTTTCGCATCATATATGATCCAGGATGGTCTAACTGGTCACCTCAAGTAGTAAATGTATTTGTATCAATAAACTTTTGGTTTACTTTAACATGTGTTTCAATTGTACTAAATTATAACAAATTAATAATTTTACTATCATTCCTGTAACACCCCAAACCCGGCCCAGACGTTATAGTCGAATCTGGCGATATCACATTGAGGTGTTTTTCAAAATCATCGTTTCTTTAGAAAATCCATGCTTATTATTAAACCTCGTTTATGTATCTTGAACAGAAATATAGGGTATCTTGTTCTTTCAAAACTTAAGTTATTTTAGTAGAACGTTGATCATATTTAGTTTGTCACTATATTTTAAAACCAAGTTTGATGCGGAAGCTTTTATTATAAATTACGAAACGTGGTGTTTTGAAAACCAATTATCTTTTGGAAAACCGCGTTCTACTACTAATCAAATGTAAATTAAAATAAGTAAAATCCTCGAATTATAAGTTAAAAATTAAAGAGGCCTTATTACATAACAAAAACTCAGTGTGTAACCCCATGAAAATAAACAGCCAGTCGTGCCTTTAGGCAAGTACAGTCTGGGCCCAAGCCCAAGTCAATGACAGTTCAGTTTAGTTGGGCCTTAGCCCATTCCAGTATCAGTATCAGTGCAGGCCTTAGCCCATAACAGTGTCAGTGTGAGCCTTAGCCCATAATAGTACCAGTAACAGTTTAAGCATGCAATCAGAAGTCCTACCCATCCAGCCTCTACACTCCACTCCATCCAGCCCATCACTCCATGTGGGGATAAAATCACCCACCCATCCCTACACTCTAAAAATTAGCACCGGTTGCGACACTAAACAGTATTTGCAGCAGAGCTGCCAGTACAATACACTTCCTCAAATCATAATAATCCCATCCCATGCAACATATCACACATGAATGCAACATACATATATATATATCATAGCATGCTCATATATGGTCATACATAACATAGGGCCATAACAGTCATTTTACCATAGGGGCATAACAGTCATTTTATCAGGTTGGGGTCTAGGTGTACTTACCGACCCATCAGTAGGTCCACAGTTATCTCGGGCGACCCGTGTAACCTTAACAGTCAAATAGTGCAAATGGGCCTAAGGCCCACAATGCGGCCCATGTGGGCCCACACGCTCGTGTGGCTCACTTAGCCCAAAAATGGGATCGTCCATGTAACTTACACAACTTGGCCCAAAATTCTCCACATGTTTGTACGGTTTACCCATGTGGGGCCCATGAGCCCGTTGGGCCCACACGGCTCATTTCGGCCCAACATGGCCCAAAACGGCCCAAGACCACGAAATCGCTCGTGGTGGCCTCAGTAGTCTAACGCTCACGTTTTATGCGTTCAGTTTACCACACGAGCGAGCGCACGCTCGTGTAGTGTCAATGTCATACTTTTTCGGCTTTTGCCGGCTTACGATTTGGGCAGTGTTTACACTTTTCGGCATTTCACCGATACCATTTATGAGAGTACTGTTACACACCTGGATCCGAAAAGATGCGCAGATAGTCCTCGATCACTCTAGAACCTATGTTTACCCATAACATTCGGTTACTCACATATCAATTGAATTTAAAACGAACCCAAATCAATATACATAACCACTTAATCGCCACCCGCTTACCTTGATTGACAATCGAATCCCTACACACTTTACTCGCTGGAAAATAATGATCACTAGAACTCGGGGTTATTACCTGTAATCCAATCGAAACCCCTTATTAACAAGTATCTACAAGCACGATTTAAGCCCAAAACGAGTATCAACTTACCGAAAGAACCAACCGTAGACTAGAAATGAACACTAAATCGGTAGAGATCAAAGAAAAAGTCGGCACAGTGAGGGTAGAGGAAGAGAGTGTATTCAGCCAATAGCAGGAAAAAGGAGATAAGGAAAGATGAGAAGAAAGAAAGGTATGTTCGGCCAATAAAAGCAGGATGTTAAGAGGAGTAGTCCCAATCGGCAGAGAAACCCGGAGAGTATGGCAGCAGAAAGGGAGAAAAAGAAACAATTTAGGGGAGGAGAGGGTTTCGACAGAGGGAAAAGTAAGAAAAAGCAAAAATAGGAGAAGAGGTTTTCGGCAGAGAGAGAATTCGGCAGAGGGAAAAACAACACAAAACCAAAATGAGGAACCCCTCTCTAGCCGAATTCTTGAGTGCCTTAGAGTCCAAATTCGGCACACCTCTACCTCTCCCCTCATTCCTTGATTTCCTCCTAAAATCCCTCCTCAAATCTCTCCACCTGATCACACATTCCCTCAACCACACAATTCAAATTCTCCTCAACCACTTCAGTGTTTCAGTCAAACTCCATCACCTCCCATAGCACAGCAACAAAATAAATATTCCCTTGCCACTACCAAGATTCGAACCTCAGTCCTCTGGCCTAGGTAGCACGCCACTTACCCCTTAAACCAGCAGGCTTTTTGTGACTTGTTTTACCCACATTTATTTAAAAGCCTACCAACCAAAGGAAAGGGTTTTATTCCCCAAAAACCAAAATTTTGCACAAGCCCGGGCTCGAACCCAGAACTTCTCAAACACTTCCAAACACACCCAAATCACTTAACCGCTGAAGCAAACAAGTGGTTGTGTTAAAAACATGCAAAAATAAATACCTAAGTTTTGGGGCATTACAACTCTACCCCCTAAAAGAAAATTTCGGCCTCAAAATTTACTTGTCAAAACAGATGAGGGTATTGTTGACGCATCGCCTCTTCGGGCTCCAATGTGGCCTCCTCTGAACTGTGATTACGCCAAAGTACCTTAACTAGTGGGATCGACTTCTTCCTCAAGACTTTCACATCATGATCTAAGATCTGAACTGGTTCCTCCTCAAATGTTAAGTCTGGTCTTACCTCAATCTCCTCATTCGAAATCACGTGCATGGGATCAGAGCGATAACGCCTCAACATAGAGATGTGGAACACATCCTGAATTTGGTCCAACTCTAGGGGTAACTCAAGTTGATAGGCAACCGGTCCCACACGTTTCAGTATGCGATAAGGCCCAATGAACCTAGGGCTCAACTTGCCATTCCGTCCAAATCTCAGTACCTTTTTCTATGGTGAGACCTTAAGAAAAACGCAGTCCCCCACAGAATACTCAATCTCCTTGCGCTTCAAATCCGCATAAGACTTCTGTCTGTCCGATGCCGCCTTCAATCGACCCTGAATTAATCTGAATTTGTCCTCAGTATCAAAAACCAATTCAGGGCCTAAAACACGCCACTCGCCCAACTCAGTCCAACACGAAGGAGTACGACACCTACGACCATATAATGCCTCGTAAGGTGCCATCTGTATGCTAGACCGGTAGCTATTGTTATATGCAAACTCGCTAACAAAGCAAGTAGTCTTCCCAATGACCTCGTAAATCTACTAAACAACACCTTAACATATCTTCCGAAGATTTGAATCACCCTTTTCGATTGACCATCACATGCGGGGTGAAATGCACATGAAGTCGATCTTGTACCCAAAGCCTAGTGTAACTTCTTCCAGAATCGAGATGTGAAACGAGGATCTCTATCTGAAATGATGGAAACCGGTATCCCATGCAGTCTCACTATCTCAGCCACATACAGCTTAGCCAGCTTCTGAAAAGGATAATCAGTACGAACTGGTATGAAATGGGCTGACTTGGTCAACCGATCCACTATGACCAATATTGCATCCTTCTTAGTAGGTGTTAGGGGCAGCCCACTAACAAAGTCCATAGTTACCCTCTCCCACTTCCAAAGTGGAATTTTAACTGGCTGAAGCAACCCTAAAGGTAACTGATGTTCGGCTTTAACTTGTTGGCAAGTCAGACACTTACTCACAAAGTCAGTAACTTCACGCTTAATGTAACATCCTGAAAAGGGCCTATGCATTTTTGGTTTAATTGTACGAAATGGCATATCTTATGTGTTATGAATATATTTTGAACACTTTTGGAAACCTGGAAATGTATGGAAATGTTAAGTTTAAAAGAGGAAAGTGAACATTTTTAGAACCTTGGAAATGTAAGGAAATGTCTTGTAAGGAAATGTCATGGAAATGTAAGGAAATGTCTTGGAAATGTAAGGAAATGTCTTGTAAGGAAATGTCATGCAAATGTAAGGAAATGTCAAGTTTACAGAGCCGATCAAAAATTTTTGGAAACTTAGAAATGACCTAGAAATGACGAGTTTTAAGGTTTAAAAGGGGAAATTAAGGCAAGGTGGCCTTAAAAGAAAAAGTTTGTGAAATTTGACACACAAACAGGCTTGGAAAAGTGGTCTGAAGATGCCACTTAGGGCCTATGGAAATGGCGCCATATGCAAGAGGAATGGGCCTAAGTTCGAGTCACATGGGAAGCAAATAAAAGAAATTTTATTTTGCTACAAGGAGCAGAGAGGTGGACGGCACATGGCTATAAATTAGGAGCTTTTATTATTAGTGGATAAATAAGGGATTTATTTATCATTATTTTCAAGAGATAATTGTTGGATTAAATTCTTTTAATTTGAATAAAGAGATAAAGAGGAAAATAAGGGAGAAGTGATGGCCAAGTAAGGGACTTTGAGTTTAATAATTTCGGCTAAGTAAGGATAGTTCTTTGAATTATCTTTTATTTTAAGTGATAATTAAAGAGATAAAGCTATTAAAATAGAAGAGTGATGGCCAAGTAAGGGACTCATTAGATGATAATTTCGGCTATAAAAGGAAAAGAGAGGCCATTCTGCATTATTATCTGTTCTTTGAAAGCCTCTGCCGAATTCTCTTCACCAAATCTTCTTCTTCTTTTATTTTTGCCAAGCCGAAATACCTTGTGATCTAGCCGAATCCTCTATCTTTATTCTTCCTTCTCTTTTCTTTCTAATCCCTCCAAAAGCCGAAAGTTGTGAGATCATCATCTAGCCATAGCCGAATCTCTGAAGGTTGAAGTGAAGGTGCAATCGATTTCTTTAAGTAAGGGTAAGATCTCATTCGGTTTCATCCTTTTTTCTTAAGATTTGCCGAAATCTAGGACTAACCTCATTAATATCTTGTTGCCGAAACTTTGAAGAGATCTTTCAGGATTTACTAAGTGTCGACTACAAGGAAGGAGAAGTTCTTTTCCCGAAAATACATCATAGGCCACGTGTTCCCTAGTTATTCGGTGAGTTTCGGGATTTAAAATCCACAAGGTAAGTGTCTATAGCATTCGGCCAAGGCCATGTTTGGTAAATATATGTGTTCATTAATTATTCAAAGCGAAAACTAACCAAGTTAATTGATTCAATGCTTGGCGAATGCAAGAAGAGTATAGCGTAGATTTCAAGACTTGATTCTTAAGTCAAACGGCAACAAGGTAAGTTTAAGTATACTAATCCTACCAGGATTTGGATTTATGGCCGAATGGCTTTTTATTAAAGTAGTAGGTGATTAATCAAATGTAGGGATTAAGGATCTAAGCATTAGATCAAGCTTTTGGGATTTCAAGACCCTTAGGTAAGTATGATAAGTTGTGGATATTTGGTTAAGAATTCGTATATTGATGATTAAATCGATTGTTCGATTAAGTGTGTTGATGGAGGCGAATACCATTCAAGAAGGAAAGGGAAGGTCCCTATCCCAAAGTTTAAGAAGAGATCTGTCTCGGCGGTTAGGGATTGGCCAGGGGTGTGGACCAGCGTCGAGAACAAGAAAGTAGGCAAATAGCCGTAGTATCGCCTAGTGATAGCATCGATGATCGAAAGCATAGTTCTCCAAGTGATCGGTGTGTGATTAACCCACCGTTTTCGGGTATATGATATGTATGTGAAATGTGTATGTGTTATGAATGTGCTAACTAGTGCAAAGTGGAAATTGTGATAAGGATACCCTCAAGGGGTATGTCGATAATCCGTAAGTACCAAACTGATGATATGTGATTATTAATATGAATATGTGATAATATGCTTGATGAACATGCTCATGCATCATTACATTGTATCATTATTTTATGTGGCATGTGCATGGGTTGGGATATGAAAGAAGATGCGGGTGTACTTGAGTACGTGGTTTGATGTTAGCCTTGAGCTACATCATGGATTGGCGTTGGCGAGGTCACGTTGTGGATTAATTGCGATTTAGTTCACGTGGCTTGATGAGTGGCTATGTGCCTCATCGTGGTTGATATCGGCTATGTGCCATATCGTGGTTGATGAGTGACTATGTGTCCCATCGTGGTTTTTGATGTTAGCCTTGAGCTACATCGTGGATTGACGTTGGTCGAGGTCACGTTGTGGATTAATTGCGATTTAGTTCGGCGCGTGGCTTGATGAGTGGCTATGTGCCTCATCGTGGTTGATATCGGCTATGTGCCATATCGTGGTTGATGAGTGACTATGTGTCCCATCGTGGTTTTGGTGTTAGCTACGGCTACATCGTGGATTGGCATCGGCGAGGTCGCGTTGTGGACTATTGTGCTTAATTGCACGTGGGGCAGCGATGATTGCCTTTGGAGTAAAAAGGAGAGGGTGATTTGTTAATCCCCTAGTGTGTGGTAAATTTGGATACGGGGTGTGTAGCGGATGGACCCTAGGTTTGGGTTGGGCTTCATAATTGCATGATTTCGTATGTGAACATATGTGGAAATGGGCCAAGCCCAATATGATATGTGGATTAATGTGGAAATGGGCAAAGCCCAGTATATGAATGTGGATCGGTGTGGAAATGGGCTAAGCCCGGTATGTGGAAATTATGTGGTTAACTACCCTATTTGATGAATGTGATATGAATATGGGCCAAGCCTGAATGTGTTAACATGTGAATATGATATTTGTTATCCGATATATGGGTTATTATGTGGTTAACATGTGGGTGGAATTCGGTGGATTAATTACACACTTGAGTGCGTATGACTCACCCAATTTTCATTAAACATCGCAGATGATTCGTGGTGATTGGACCGGGTTGGAGTGGATACGAGGTGGCCCATGCAGAAGACATCTTCTTTATTTTATTGATTTATTACTAAGAACTTTTGTTTAATTATTTGTTGTAATAAGGCCCGATTAAAGTATTTAAGTATTTCTATTTGAGTATTTTTATTATGTTAAAGCAAAGTGACGATTGAAATTATTATTTTGAAACCAGGTTTATTTTCGGCAAAACTATATCCTAAAATGTATCATAAAGTTTTAACCGAGGATATTTTTATAAACACCACACTTTACTTAAGATTTTAAATGGTCACCGTTTTACAAACTCAACAAGTTGTCATGATTTTATCTTTAGGTCGAATCTTCTCAAGCGTTTTTCCATGGTGGCATACGAGATCCGGTCGGGGCTTGTGGGCGGGTTTGGGGTGTTACAAATTGGTATCGAGCCTAGTTCAAAACTTCGGCCTTGTGGGTTTTGGGTCCAAAAATAATTTTTCAAAAGTATGGGCTTTCATAAACTTTTCAGTTATTCCGGCATGGCACTGTATCTCCAGGCCATGATCCACCGGTAAGTACCCTTGACTCATGAAGTGAAATGTGTATGTGAATGTTATAAGTATGAAGGAACGTAGATTAGTGAACTAGGATCTGTTGAACCCTAGGGCTAGTGCACTCAAACACATGCATAAGACTTAAGGACTATTAAACAAACTGTGAAGTAAGTCGCCGAGAGCTAGGTGTGGCAACTGTTGTGCGCATGTCTAGGAGTGGATTCGATGAAGAGCTTGGTATTTAAGCGGTCCTAGTGACTCACCTCCTCTTTACTCGAATCCTACGGTGCATAATGTAACTGCTCACCCTAACCAAGAGGACTTATTCACGGGCTAAACCAATCATTAAAACCCGTAAGGACTAGCCATGCGATTTTATAAAATTCCTAGTTTCAAAATCCCTAAATTACCCTTTTAATTGTAGTAAAGGACTATTGTGAAAATTTTTCCAAAATATCTCCGATTTACAAAATTACAAAAATGCCCTGTATTGTAAATTACTAAAATACCCTCGACGTTTGCTACAATATTTCTACTTTACAAAGATATCAAAAACTTCATTTTACAAATAACAAGATACCCTGATTTGGAAAATTTACGAATCGCTTTCGACTTCCAAAATTACCGAAATAACCTCGATTTACAAATTTTTGCAACACCTCTGATTTGGAAAACAAAATAACCCAGAGATTTTGTAAATTTCAAATACCTCTAGTTTGAAAAATATTTTCGAGTTGACCCGACTTATTACCAAAATACCCTCTGTAGGAAAATGACGAAATTACCACAGGTAGGGAAATGGATGGAATGGCCATAAAAGTGTAGTGAATGATGTTGTGAATGAATGTTACTTCATGGAGAAATGAATGTGTCTCTCGCTTATGAATGTGAATGTGACTCCACGAGTTAGAGTAGTGAACTTGAACTAGAAACTTTGGTTGATCGAAAGAACTACTTCGAACATCTCTTTTCATAAAAGCGTTCGCGAATAATCGAGTGGAACAAAATTTCGATGCATAAAACTTTTAATCAGATTAAATCGCGACGTTAGAAATGAGTTCTAGGGACGTGAACTTAGAGACCGCGTGCCTAGAAAGTATGATGGTTCTATTAAGATCGAGTAAAAAGCATAAGCGTAGTGCGGTGAGTTAAGATGTACGATTATTCGTTAATAAGTAATTTCGAGGACGAAATTATTTTTAAGGAGGGTAGAAGCTGTAACATCCTGAAAAGGGCCTATGCATTTTTGGTTTAATTATGCGAAATGACATATCTTATGTGTTATGAATATATTTTGAACACTTTTGGAAACTTGGAAATGTATGGAAATGTTAAGTTTAAAAGAGGAAAGTGAACATTTTTAGAACCTTGGAAATGTAAGGAAATGTCTTGTAAGGAAATGTCATGGAAATGTAAGGAAATGTCTTGGAAATGTAAGGAAATGTCTTGTAAGGAAATGTCATGCAAATGTAAGGAAATGTCAAGTTTCTGAGCCGATCGAAAATTTTTGGAAACTTAGAAATGACCTAGAAATGACGAGTTTTAAGGTTTAAAAGGGAAATTAAGGCAAGGTGGCCTTAAAATAAAAAGTTTGTGAAATTTGACACACAAAATGAGGCTTGGAAAAGTGGTGCAGAAGATGCCACTTAGGGCCTATGGAAATGGCGCCATATGCAAGAGGAATGGGCCTAAGTTCGAGTCACATGGGAAGCAAATAAAAGAAATTTTATTTTGCTACAAGGAGCAGAGAGGTGGACGGCACATGGCTATAAATTAGGAGCTTTTATTATTAGTGGATAAATAAGGGATTTATTTATCATTATTTTCAAGAGATAATTGTTGGATTAAATTCTTTTAATTTGAATAAAGAGATAAAGAGGAAAATAAGGGAGAAGTGATGGCCAAGTAAGGGACTTTGAGTTTAATAATTTCGGCTAAGTAAGGATAGTTCTTTGAATTATCTTTTATTTTAAGTGATAATTAAAGAGATAAAGCTATTAAAATAGAAGAGTGATGGCCAAGTAAGGGACTCCTTAGATGATAATTTCGGCTATAAAAGAAAAGAGAGGCCGTCGCATTATTATCTGTTCTTTGAAAGCCTCTGCCGAATTCTCTTCACCAAATCTTCTTCTTCTTTTATTTTTGCCAAGCCGAAATACCTTGTGATCTAGTCGAATCCTCTATCTTTATTCTTCCTTCTCTTTTCTTTCTAATCCCTCCAAAAGCCGGAAGTTGTGAGATCATCATCTAGCCATAGCCGAATCTACGAAGGTTGAAGTGAAGGTGCAATCGATTTCTTTAAGTAAGGGTAAGATCTCATTCGGTTTCATCCTTTTTCTTAAGATTTGCGAAATCTAGGACTAACCTCATTAATATCTTGTCTTAGAAACTTTGAAGAGATCTTTCAGGATTTACTAAGTGTCGACTACAAGGAAGGAGAAGTTCTTTTCAGAAAATACATCATAGGCCACGTGTTCCCTAGTTATTCGGTGAGTTTCGGATTTAAAATCCACAAGGTAAGTGTCTATAGCATTCGGCCAAGGCCATGTTTGGTAAATATATGTGTTCATTAATTATTCAAAAAGCGAAAACTAACCAAGTTAATTGATTCAATGCTTGGCCGAATGCAAGAAGAGTATAGCAGAGATTTCAAGACTTGATTCTTAAGTCAAACGGCAACAAGGTAAGTTTAAGTATACTAATCCTACCAGATTTGGATTTATGGCCGAATGGCTTTTTATTAAAGTAGTAGGTGATTAATCAAATGTAGGGATTAAGGATCTAAGCATTAGATCAAGCTTTTCGGGATTTCAAGACCCCTTAGGTAAGTATGATAAGTTGTGGATATTTGGTTAAGAATTCGTATATTGATGATTAAATCGATTGTTACGATTAAGTGTGTTGATGGAGGCGAATACCATTCAAGAAGGGAAAGGAAGGTCCCTATCCCAAAGTTTAAGAAGAGATCTGTCTCGGCGGTTAGGGATTGGCCACCGGGGTGTGGACCAGCGTCGAACAAGAAAGTAGGCAAATAGCCGTAGTATCGCCTAGTGATAGCATCGATGATCGAAAGCATAGTTCTCCAAGTGATCGGTGTGTGATTAACCCACCGTTTTAGGGTATATGATATGTATGTGAAATGTGTATGTGTTATGAATGTGCTAACTAGTGCAGTGGAAATTGTGATAAGGATACCCTCAAGGGGTATGTCGATAATCCGGTAAGTACCAAAACTGATGATATGTGATTATTAATATGAATATGTGATAATATGCTTGATGAACATGCTCATGCATCATTACATTGTATCATTATTTTATGTGGCATGTGCATGGGTTGGGATATGAAAGAAGATGCGGGTGTACTTGAGTACGTGGTTTGATGTTAGCCTTGAGCTACATCATGGATTGGCGTTGGACCGAGGTCACGTTGTGGATTAATTGCGATTTAGTTCGTGTGGCTTGATGAGTGGCTATGTGCCTCATCGTGGTTGATATCGGCTATGTGCCATATCGTGGTTGATGAGTGACTATGTGTCCCATCGTGGTTTTTGATGTTAGCCTTGAGCTACATCGTGGATTGACGTTGGTCGAGGTCACGTTGTGGATTAATTGCGATTTAGTTGGCGTGGCTTGATGAGTGGCTATGTGCCTCATCGTGGTTGATATCGGCTATGTGCCATATCGTGGTTGATGAGTGACTATGTGTCCCATCGTGGTTTTGGTGTTAGCTACGGCTACATCGTGGATTGGCGATCGAGGTCGCGTTGTGGACTATTGTGCTTAATTGCACGTGGGACGGCGATTATTGCCTTTGGAGTAAAAAGGAGAGGGTGATTTGTTAATCCCTGGTGTGTGGTAGGTTGGATACGGGGTGTGTAGCGGATGGACCCTAGGTTTGGGTTGGGCTTCATAATTGCATGATTTCGTATGTGAACATATGTGGAAATGGGCCAAGCCCAATATGATATGTGGATTAATGTGGAAATGGGCAAAGCCCAGTATATGAATGTGGATCAGTGTGGAAATGGGCTAAGCCCAGTATGTGGAAATTATGTGGTTAACTACCCTATTTGATGAATGTGATATGAATATGGGCCAAGCCCAGAATGTGTTAACATGTGAATATGATATTTTTTATCCGATATATGGGTTATTATGTGGTTAACATGTGGGTGGAATTCAGTGGATTAATTACACACTGAGTCTGTATGACTCACCCAATTTTTATTAAACATCGTAGATGATTCGTGGTGATTGGACCGGGTTGGAGTGGATACGAGGTGGCCCATGCAGAAGACATCTTCTTTATTTTATTCAGTTTATTACTAAGAACTTTTGTTTAATTATTTGTTGTAATAAGGCCCAGTTAAAGTATTTAAGTATTTCTATTTGAGTATTTTTATTATGTTAAAGCAAAGTGACGATTGAAATTATTATTTTGAAACCGGTTTATTTTCGGCAAAACTATATCCTAAAATGTATCATAAAGTTTTAACCAGGATATTTTTATAAACACCACACTTTACTTAAGATTTTAAATGGTCACCGTTTTACAAACTCAACAAGTTGTCATGATTTTATCTTTAGGTCGAATCTTCTCAAACGTTTTTCCGCAGTGGCATACTAGATCCGGTCAGGGCTTGTGGACCGGGTTTGGGGTGTTACACTTAAGACCTGGCCACCAATATAACTCTCGAAGGTCTCGGTACATTTTATTCCCACCGGGATGCATAGCATAAGGACTACTATGCGCTTCTCACATATAGACTGCCTCAAATCAGTATCTCTTAGTACACAGACTCTCCCATGGAAACACAGTACCCCTTCGCTATTCAGTCCAAAATCTGAAGTTTCCCCCTTCTCAATCTGTCGAAATCTAGGACCCAAAGACCCATCCTCCAACTGTTTACCCTTAATCTGTTCAGTCCACGACGGTTTAACTTGGAGTTCAGCCAACAAACTACCGTCATCAAATAAGCTAAGGCGAGCAAACATTGCTCTCAGATCCGTCATAGCCCTACGGCTCAGTGCGTCAGCCACCACATTGGCCTTACCCGGATGGTATTCAATCGAACAGTCATAATCCTTAAGCAGCTCAATCCATCTACGCTGCCTAATATTTAGCTCCTTCTGAGTGAGGAGATATTTGAGGCTCTTGTGATCTGTGTAAATGATACACTTCTCACCGTATAGGTAATGCCTCCAGATTTTAAGTGCGAATACCACCGCGGCCAACTCCAAATCATACGCCGGATAATTCGCCTCATGAGACTTAAGCTGGCGAGACGCATATGCCACTACCTTACCCTCTTGCATCAACATACATCCCAAACCGACATGTGATGCATCGCTATAGACAGTGAATTCTTTCCTAGACTCTGGCTGTATTAAGACAGGGGCCTCAGTCAGAACCTTCTTAAGTTTCTCAAAACTCCCTTGTTGCTTATCAGTCCAGACAAACGGTACCCCTTTACGCAATAACTTAGTCAGAGGTGCAACAATCAACGAAAACCCCTCAACAAAACGTCTATAATACCCTGCCAGACCCATAAAACTTTAAATCTCAGATACCATCTTAGGTGGTTTCCAATCCAAAACAGCTTCAATTTTTTGAGGATCCACTCTAATCCCTTCGGTAGATACCATATGGCCCAGAAATGTTACCTCTCGTAGCCAGAATTCACACTTGCTGAACTTAGCGTATAACTGCTTCTCCCTTAAAATCTGCAGAACAACTCAGAGATGTGCATCATGTTCATCCTCAGTTCTCGAATATACCAAGATGTCATCTATAAAAACCACTACGAACTGATCCAAATAAGGCTGGAAGACTCGGTTCATCAGAGACATAAATGCTACCGGTGCATTCGTCAGTCCAAACGACATCACAAAGAACTCGTAATAACCATAACGAGTCTTAAACACTGTCTTGTGAACATCAGCCTCTTTGACTCTCAGTTGATGGTACCCCGATTGGAGATCAATTTTAGAAAAGATCGAAGCTCTTCGAAACTGGTCGAATAGATCATCAATCCTTGGCAGGGGGTACTTATTCTTAATCGTCAGTTTATTCAGTTACCGGTAGTCGATGCACATACGCATGGATCCATCTTTTTTTTTCACAAATAACACCGGTGCTCACCATAGAGACACACTAGGGCGGATGAACCCTCGATCCAGTAACTCTTAAATCTGAGCCTTCAGCTCCACTAGCTCCTTCGGTGCCATTCTATAGGGAGCGATGGACACCAAAGCTGTATCTGGTAGGAGCTCAATCCCAAATTCAACTTCACGGTTTGGGGGCAATCCAGGTATTTCATCGGGAAAAACATCCGAAAATCTCTGACTGTTCTGATATCTTTAACAGATGGAATCTCAGAATCAACTCCACTGATATAGGCTAAATATGCCTCACAACCCTTGCAAACCAACTTCTCAGCCCTCAGGGCAGAAATCACATTTGACAAATAATTCTGACGTTCCCCTATTACCACCACTTCATCACCCTCCACAGTTTTCAGTACCACCCGCTTAGCAGCACAATCTAAATTCACTTGATGCTTAACCAGCCAATCCATGCCCAGTATTAAGTCGAATTCACCAAAAGGTAGTTCCATTAAGTCCGCCAAAAAGATGGCTCCTTGCACCTCCAAAGGTACATCTCTGAACAATTTATTTACTTTAACTGACTGCCCTAAAGGACTCAACACAGTAATTTCACTCGCAGTGGTTTTAACCATTATACCCAAAGTTTCAGACACCGAGCATGCTATATACGAATGAGTAGACCCAACATCAATCAATGCAGTGTAAGGTACATTATAGATAAAGAACGTACCAGTAATAACATCTGGGGCGTCTCCGTCCTCTCGGCGATGCGCAAAGATAAACGGTAGTGCCTGCCTCGCAAAGATGACAAGCACCTCTGCCCGGTGCTCCACGACCACAGCCCATACCATTTCCATCTCTGGCCTGACCACGGTCTCTTGGCGGCTGCTGAATACCTCTCTACAGCTGAACAGTACCCCGACCAGTAGCTTGCATCTGATCGGGCCTCCGTGGATAATCTCTGATACGGTGTTCTAATGATCCGCACCTCAAACATGCCACAACCCTTTTCCAGCATTTGCCCTGATGGCGTCTACCACACTCAACACATGGCTGCGGTCCAGTAGCAGCAATAGGGGCCCTAACTCTGACTGGCTCATCCACTCTGGCCTTTTTATTCGGCCTCTGAACGGAACTTGAGGGCTCCGACTCCCTCTTATTCCTACCCTTTTCTCTGTTCAGACGCTCAATACGCTTCACCTCCTCGGCGATCTTTGCCTTATCAACCAGTGTGGCAAAATCTCACTCCCTCTGTGGAGCTATCAAAACTCTCAGACTATCTCTGAGGCCGTCCTCGAAACGAACACGCTGCTCATAATCAGTTGCTACCATCCCACGTGCATAGCGACTTAATTGTAAAAATTCAGCCTTATATTCAGCCACTGACTTATCCCCCTGAGTCAAATTCAAAAATTTCCTCCTCCGGGCATCCACATAACTAGCACCCACATACTTCCCTTGGAAAGCAGTCTTGAAGAATTCCCATGTCAATTGGTCAGCCTGAGTACCCTCTTTAACTGTAAGCCACCACTGGTAGGCTTTGTCTCGCAGCAAGGACACCGTATCTTTTAGTTTCTGTTCAGGGGTGCAGTCGAGGTCATCTATTATCCTCTATGTGGCCTCAATCCAATATTCAGCCACGTTAGGGGCAACTCTTGCGATACCCCTAAAGATCTCAGCCCCCTTAGACCGGAGTCATTCTGTGACCGACCCACGGTCTATAGTACCAGTATTGGGCCCAACGACCCTCTTCAGAATTTGCAACATAGCTTGGGACAATGCGTCGTCCCTAGCTGCTCGATCTTGAGACCCAGTTTCAGTCACAGGTGAAGCCAGTGTCTCTCTAGCTTCAACGTTAGGCATGTGACCCGATGACGAAGACCCAGCCCAAGCACCTCTATGGCCTCTGCCACGGCCTCATGTACCCCTTCCACGAGTACCTCTGGTGCTCATTATCTATTTGCGTATTATCTATTTTTAACAATTTTATGCATCAGTTTACAGTTCCAATGTTTGTTTAATAGATATCTTATGTAAAGTAGTATCAGTATTTAAGAGTTTGTTTTCGCAGAACTCAGTCTTACTACAGTCTCAGTTTTCCCTAAACAGAATATTTCAGTACAGTCTACTATTGATAATAGTATATTTCACTTTAAGTAAACAGAGGTTTTCGAGGACTTACAATATCGGCGCCGGAGATTCGGTGTACCACACATCAGTAAAAATACTGCCAAATTGCTTGGAACAGTTCTTAAAAAAAATTTAAATTTTTAGAAGAATCCCAAAACCACAGTCGAGTTTTTGTAACCTGGCTCTGATACCACTAAATGTAACACCCCAAACCCGGCCCAGACGTTATGGCCGAATCTGGCGATATCACATTGAGGTGTTTTTAAAAATCATCGTTTCTTTAGAAAATCCATTCTTATTATTAAACCTCGTTTATGTATCTTGAACAGAAATTTAGGGTATCTTGTTCTTTCAAAACTTAAGTTATTTTAGTAGAACGTTGATCATATTTAGTTTGTCACTATATTTTAAAACCAAGTTTGATGTGGAAGCTTTTATTATAAATTACGAAACGTGGTGTTTTGAAAACCAATTATCTTTTGGAAAACCGCGTTCTACTACTAATCAAATGTAAATTAAAATAAGTAAAATCCCCGAATTATAAGTTAAAAATTAAAGAGGCCTTATTACATAACAAAAACCCAAATTAAATTCATAGGAAATAAATTCAAATGTATAAATAGGAGCGGTTGTGTGGCCACCTCCAAATCCCTCGCAGCACCGATCTGCCTAAGACTGGCAATTACCTGTACAGATAAGCAGAGATGTGAGTTTGTGAAAACTCAGTGTGTAACCCCATGCAAATAAACAACCAATCATGCCTTTAGGCAAGTACAGTCTGGGCCCAAGCCCAAGTCAATGATGATTCGATTCATTGGGCCTTAGCCCATTCTGATGCTCGATGATCGGTGTGGGCCTTAACCCATAACAGTGTCAGTGTGGGCCTTAGCCTATAACAGTATCAGTAACAGTTTAAGCATGCAATCAGAAGTCCTACCCATCCAGCCTCTACACTCCACTCCATCCAGCCCATCACTTAATGTGGGGATAAAATCACCCACCCATCCCTACACTCCAAAAATTAGCACCGGTTGCGACACTAAACAGTATTTGTAGTAGAGCTGCCAGTACAATACACTTCCTCCAATCATAATAATCCCATCCCATGCAACATATCACACATGAATGCAACATACATATATATCATGGCATGCTCATATATGGTCATACATAACATAGGGGCATAACAGTTATTTTATCAGGTTGGGGTGTAGGTGTACTTACCGACCCATCAGTAGGTCTACAGTCATCTCGGGCGACCCGTGCAACCTTAACAGTCAAACAGTGCAAATGGGCCCAAGGCCCATAATGCGGCCCATATGGGCCCACATGCTCGTGTGACCCACTTAGCCCAAAAATGGGATCGTCCATGTAACTTACACAACTTGGCCCAAAATTCTCCACATGTTTGTGCGGTTTACCCGTGTGGGGCCCATGAGCCCGTTGGGCCCCCACGGCTCATTTCGGCCCAACATGGCCCAAAACGACCCAAGACCACGAAATCGCTCACGGTGGCCTCAGTAGTCTAACATTCACGTTTTATGCATTTAGTTTACCACACGAGCAAGCGCACGCTCATGTAGCGTCAATGTCATACTTTTTTGGCTTTTGCCGGCTTACGATTTGGGCAGTGTTTACACTTTCCGGTATTTCACCGATACCGTTTATGATAGTACTGTTACACACCTAGATCCGAAAAGATGCACAGACAATCCTCGATCACTCTAGAACCTATGTTCACCCATAACATTTGGTTACTCACATATCAATTGAATTTAAAACGAACCCAAATCAATATACATAACCACTTAATCGCCAGCCGCTTACCTTGATTGACAATCGAATCCCTGCACACTTTACTCGCTGAAAAATAATGATCACTAGAACTCGGGGTTATTACCTGCAATCCAATCGAAACCCCTTATTAACAAGTATCTACAAGCACGATTTAAGCCCAAAATGAGTATCAACTTACCGAAAGAACCAACCGTAGACTAGCAATGAACACTAAATCGGCAGAGATCAAAGAAAAAGTCGGCACAGTGAGGGTAGAGGAAGAGAGTGTATTCGGCCAATAGTAGGAAAAAGGAGAGAAGGAAAGATGAAAAGAAAGAAAAGCATGTTCGGCCAATACAAGCAGGGTGTTAGGAGGAGCAGTCCCAATCTGCAGAGAAACCCGGAGAGTATGGCAGCAGAAAGGGAGAAAAAAACAGTTTAGGGGAGGAGAGGGTTTCGGCAGAGGGAAAATAAAGAAAAAACAAAAAGGGGAGAAGAGGTTTTTGGCAGAGGGAGAATTCGGCAGAGGGAAAAACAACACAGAACCGAAATGAGGAAACCCTCTCTAGCCGAATTCTTGAGTGCCTCAGAGTCCAAATTTGGCACACCTCTACCTCTCCCCTCATCCCTTGATTTCCTCCTAAAATCCCTCCTCAAATCTCTCCACCTGATCACACATTCCCTCAACCACACAATTCGAATTCTCCTCAACCACTTCAGTGTTTCAGTCAAACTCCATCACCTCCCACATCACAGCAACAAAATAAATATTCCCTTGCCACTACCAAGATTCGAACCTCAGTCCTCTGGCCTAGGTAGCACGCCACTTACCCCTTAGACCAGTAGGCTTTTTGTGACTTGTTTTATCCATATTTATTTAAAAGCCTGCCAACCAAAGGCAAGGGTTTTATTCCCCAAAAACCAAAATTTTGCACAAGCCCAAGCTCGAACCCAGGACTTCTCAGACACTCCCAAACACACCCAAATCACTTAACCGCTGAAGCAAACAAGTGGTTGTGTTAAAAACATGCAAAAATAAATTCCTAAGTTTTGGGGCGTTACAATTCATTTTACTTTGTATCCACATATAAGTGCTTTTGTGACATTTACTATTGGAAATGTCGAAATCAATGTGAATATTATAATGTCACTAAGTCAACAAAATAAATATAATTTCCAAACAATTATATGCAATATTCACTTCAGGGAATTTGCCAAAATCTTCAAATATCTAAAAAAAAATTTGCAACTTCAAGTATATCCAACCATAACGAGCTTTAGATAGAATTATCATATTTTATTGCTCATAAATAGATCTTTCGCGGTCAAATATTTTGCTTCCAACCCCTTAATGGGGATGATGACAAAAGAAGATCTCAAAGATTATAAAATAAATATAAATTAATAACCCAATCCTCTCTTTTTCATTCTTTCAAAATAGATATTTATAGCAATAGTGATTCATATGAAATATAATATTTTCCTCATTCACAATTTCAATATAAGATCTATTATAAATATCTTTTAAAACTAATGGATTAATCATAACAAGATATTAATATATTAGCTCTTCTAGAGGTTTCGACTAATTTTGTACTATCAAATATTGGAACAATATTTGTTTGTTCTAGTACCAAATAAGATAAATACTTTCTATCTATATTGATAGAATTTATCACTACATTCTCATATCCTTCCTCAAAGAATATTATCAAAAATAAAATATTTTGGCATATGTTATCTTTCATATCACATTGATAACATAAGTTATCTTTACCTTTTGAAGAATTATCTTGAGAACTCTCATTGTTCTCTTATTTATTACTATGTTCCCACTTTTAGTGGTCCATAATTATATCTTTTATTTTCTTTACGTTTGCATTCACTTCAGTGAATGTAATAAATCTAGTAGGATATACTTCTAAACGCCTCCATTGATTCTTTATTTCATAATCACCATCGTAAAACATGTATGGATTTCAAATCAAAATTTATCTATTCATGTTGTCATGATTAGTCTCCAATCACATCCTCAATTACAACAACAATCATGATCTCTATATTTTCATTTTTCATAGTTGTTATGTACTGCTACATTCATTTCAGGGAATGAAGCAAAATTAGTGGGAAGAATTTCATAATTTTTCATTAGTAACTTATTATTTTGCTTAACCACTAGAAGGTATGAGATCGTTTGAAAATATTGTTAAATTCATTTTCACAATATTACTACTACAGGAGCAGATAAGATATTTCAATCATATAGTGTAATGTATTCCTTCGGGGAATATATATAATACAAATACATGAGTATCTCATGTTATTTATATATATGGTTTTAATGTAAAACACATGAAGGTTTTATTCAACATATATCTTTTTTATTTGAAAAATAATATTATATTTTATAAAATTTTGCATAACAAGGAGCTAAAATATAAGCTCTTAAAGAGCTTTTTATAGTTTGATGCAATATTAGCTCTTTAGGAGCATATAATCATTTTATTGTATAACCTTAATGAATGCTTAATTTATTTTAAATAAAATTTTATTTATTCATATAAAAATAAAATAAATAGGTATAAATAAAACATATATTAAACGTAACAAATAATAAATTCATGTCACTAATATAAATAATTGTGGTTAGATAATATATATATTTTATATATCATACCACAACAAAATACAAAATATTATAATGTCAAATTAAAATAACTTTACGGCTGTAAAAGTTTAAACATAAACATTTTCTAACCTCCGCCTCTTATGACATAATTTCATCTCAAATTTTACAATGATATGAAATTATCACAGACAGGGTGAATATCCCAAAGTTCATGATAAGTAAGTATTTTTACTCACATTCCGCAATAATCATATATCTTAATCAAAATCAAAATCAAACCAATCAATTCTATTAAAAATGAAAAAATATTTATTTCCACATAAAAATCCCAATAACAAAATGCGTGAAGGGTTTTATAAATTCATAGAGATACGAATAGTGAATTATATAAATTGAACCTTTTAATAGAAATCAAATCAAATTTCAAAAGAAGTTGATTAGATTGACTTACGTTACCATGAATGAGAAGTAGTGATTACAAACATCCTTTGTAATGAAGAAAAAGAGATCATCCCCAAGCAAATATAAAAAAGCAAGCTTTGAGAGTAGATCTTACTTCTCGATTTCATATAGATAATGAAATCAAATCTTTCAATATTTGTAAAAACTTTACATCTTGCCGTCAAAGATATTGAAAATCATGAAGAATAAATTTGATCGTCGATAAAAGGAATTATCACTTTGAGCAATATTGTGCTGATAACGTATTATAAAATAAAGATAGATAAAGAGACTAAAGAACAAAGAAAATATGTGAAGCAATAGAGAATGCATTTTATTGATAAAAAGGGATGATTACAATGCTTCATCAGAGTATCTATTTATAGGCATGAGAAGTATAAAAGAAGTAGATATCTAATTCTAATAACTATTAGAATTTAAAGTATATTAAAATTTTATATTGATCATGATGGATATCCACTTAATAAGATATTCATAAAAAAATCATATATTTTTTATTTTCTATTTTTAATTTTCATTCTTTAAAAATTATTTTCAAAAAATTTAACCAAACATGTTTTCTTCACTATTTTTAATTTTCTATTTTCCAATAAAAATGAATATAAAAATGATCATTATTTCTTGAAACCAAACGCACCCTAATATTTTTTGGTATTTGATGATTCTGTGTAACATATTTTTCATTGTTTAGCAAATTTTCTTAAAATCTTTTTTTGAAACTTATTTTCAGTAAAATAAATACTGTAACATCCTAAATTTTTGGGCCTATGTGTTTAATGGGTGGATATGTTTAATGTGTTAATTTAAGTGTTAGGGGTCCAAATTGGGCTCAGGCTTAGGTAGAGGCCTTAATTAAAATTATCTGTTTGGGCATTATAGGGTTTAAAAGGTAGTATCTATGTTTAAAATATGTGGATAATAAGCAGATAAAGGCTATTATTTAGGAATTTATTTTATGTAGATAATAAGCAGATAAAGGCTAAAATTTAGGGATTTTAATGATTAAAATATGTGGATAATATCTTTGATAAAGGAGGGAGGAGTTAGAGATAATTAAGTCTCTTTTAGATGAGCTAGTAGATTAAGATAAAGGAGAAAAGATAGGATTTATCTGCAAGGTTAGGTAAGTGCCGAAATTTCTATAAATAGGGGGAATATCTCTTCAATTTCAGCATTTGGGTTTTTCTCTCATTCTTTTTTCTCTTCTTCTCGAGTAAAAGCCGAAAACTCCTAAAGTTCCATCTTCTTCTTCATTCTCTCGTAAAAGTGTAGAAATTTCTAAGCCTATTCCCTCTTCTTCACTTTGATTCAAAAGCCGAAACTCTTTCCATTCTTTTTCTTCCTAGCCGAAATCTTCAAGTCTCTTCCTTGTTTTCTTTTCTTCTTCTCTTTTCCTGTCAGGAACCGAAACTCTTCACTCAAGTATTTTAAAAGCCAAAGACACATCAGCCTTCTCTTGTTCATACTTTTTCTGGGATTTTCCTAAAAGCCGAAATCCCTAGATCTCATCTCCTGTGATTGCCGAATTACTTCTGTGGTGCCTACTTGTGCCAAAATCTGAAGGGAACTTTAGTGGAGTCAATCGCATAGATCTCTAAGTTATAGAATCGTGTTACTTTCGGGATTTCAAGGTAAGGGATCTATTAGTTTTAACGTGTAATTTGGGATTTATTAACCTTGGCCGATTGTTGAAGGGGCTAAATCTTTGTGTGTTTTTTCGGCTTTTGAGCAAGGCTTTAAATTGAGGATAATAGATCCGGATAGCAAGGACATCGACTAAGAATATTGGATTTCGCGATATCAGGTGTGTAATACTTCCCTACCATCTAGATCTAATCATAAAATGCATGATCATAAGATTTATATGTTTTGATAATTGCCGACATCTCGATTTATTGATGAAAGCCCAAGGAGGGTAAAAGCGGTTCACCAGGTTAGTAAGTAATCTGTTTATATGTTATAAGTAAAATGCTTGTATGTGATTGCATGGGTTGGGTTGATGAAAGGAGGAAGTTATACATTATATGTGTAGCGGTTTTACCGTGATTCGATGTAGCGGCTAATGCCGTGAATCATTACTGAGCTTGGCCATTAAATGTTATACGAGCCTTGGCCATTATATGTTATAAGGGCTCGGCCATCATATGTGGATGAGCAAAGCATGACCGCCATCATGGTGTGTAGCGGTGTGGGTCGATTGTAGAAATCCCCAATGGTGTGTACGGTTGAGTACGGGGCGTGTAGCGGATGGAAACCTAGGCAAACGGGTTGGGCCTTGCATATTATTTGTTATTAATTTCTATTATGAGTATTAAATCATTTACTTTGTTTAACGGGCTTAAGGCCCAAAATCTAGTGGTGCATGAGGGTTGCACATCGAGTCTCGCGACTCACCCTTTTAATTAACATTTCGGGTGATACCTAGTGTTTGGACCGGGCCAGAGAGGTACGCAAGGTGGCCATGCAGAAGAATATGTGGATTTAGCAAAAAGACTCAAGTCATTATTTTATATTTTTATTTGGTGGATTTTAAAATTTCGTTGTAATAAGGCCATGGGCCACTAGTGTATATTTTGTTTTACTTTTGGGCTTTAATTACTTTTAGTTATTTAATTTTTTTTATATTACTAATTAAACTAAGGCATGTAATTAAGTTTGGTTTTATTTTACAAAGGCATATTCTATATGAAATATATATGGGCTTTTCGGAAAAATACGACATGTTCTTCCAAAATTTTCTTAGTGACATACTGAGATCCGGCCGTACCAATTGGGCGGGTTTGGGGTGTTACAAATTGGTATCGAGCCGGTTCAAAACTCGACTTTGGGTTTTGGGTTCAAAACGCCAAAAAAAAAAAAGGGTTTTTAAAACATGAATATTTTTAAATGATAACGGGTCCATTAGCTCAAGATGGCACTCCTCTCTCTTGGCCCAAGTCCGCTGTAAGTATTCAACCATTGTGTGATATAATATATGTGGGCTTTATGGGACGTAGATTAGTTAGATTAGAACTTGATGGACTTTAGGCCTAGCTGAAACAACTCTTAAAATCTCATAAGACTTAACTTCACTAAACAAACCCGTGAACGCAGTCGCAAGACTAGGTGTGGCAACAACAGCATGCGCATGTTCAGGATTAGATCAGGAAGAGCACGGTACTTAAGCTAGATCCTAGTGACTCACCTCCTCTTCGCTGGAATCCTACAGTGTGCGTAGGACTTATTCACCCTAGCCGCGAGGATTTGTTGTGGCCAAAATTAATAATTTAAAACCCGAAAGGGACCAACCATCCTATTTTGCAAAATGACTAAAATACCCCTAGATTGTAAAATTACCAATAAACCCCGGATTGAAAAAATACCAAAATACCCTTCTTTCACAAAATCACCAAGGAACCCTATTTTAAAAATTACGAAAAATACCTCAGAGGATAAATTACGAAAATACCCCGGGTAGTGAAATAACGAAAATACCCTTAGGTGATGAATGTAAGTTCTATTTGTATGATTGATGATTGCATGTATGTGTATATGGAACTAGGAGACAAACTTGAGATCAAACTTGTAGATGTAATTCGAATTCGAAAGAACTACTCTTAAACTATCGCTCATAAGACTGCTCGTGGTTAAACAGTGGAAGAAACTTATTAATTCATAAAATTCTTAATCGGATAAACGCGAACCGATAGCATGAGTACAAGGGGACGAGGACGCTCTAGACGTGAATGCAAGTGCGCACTCTACCATAGAATACTAAGTGTTTATTTTGGGTTTAGTATTGGAGTGCGCGCAATGAAAGCATGGTAGTGAGACTTAGGTAGTATGATTAATAGTTAGTTGGAAATTTCGAGGACGAAATTTCTTTAAGGGGGTAGAACTGTAACATCCTAAATTTTTGGGCCTATGCGTTTAATGGGTGGATATGTTTAATGTGTTAATTTAAGTGTTAGGGGTCCAAATTGGGCTGGAGCTTAGGTAGAGGCCTTAATTAAAATTATCTGTTTGGGCATTATAGGGTTTAAAAGGTAGTATCTATGTTTAAAATATGTGGATAATAAGCAGATAAAGGCTATTATTTAGGAATTTATTTTATGTAGATAATAAGCAGATAAAGGCTAAAATTTAGGGATTTTAATGATTAAAATATGTGGATAATATGCTTTGATAAAGGAGGGAGGAGTTAGAGATAATTAAGTCTCTTTTAGATGAGCTAGTAGATTAAGATAAAGGAGAAAAGATAGGATTTATCTGCAAGGTTAGGTAAGTGCCGAAATTTCTATAAATAGGGGGAATATCTCTTCAATTTCAAAGCATTTGGGTTTTCTCTCATTCTTTTCTCTTCTTCTCTCGAGTAAAAGCCGAAAACTCCTAAAGTTCCATCTTCTTCTTCATTCTCTCGCAAAGCCGAAATTTCTAAGCCTATTCCTCTTCTTCACTTTGATTCAAAAGCCGAAACTCTTTCCATTCTTTTTCTTCCTAGCCGAAATCTTCAAGTCTCTTCCTTGTTTTCTTTTCTTCTTCTCTTTTCCTGTCAGGAACCGAAACTCTTCACTCAAGTATTTTAAAAGCCAAAGACACATCAGCCTTCTCTTGTTCATACTTTTCCGGGATTTTCCTAAAAGCCGAAATCCCTAGATCTCATCTCCGTGATTGCCGAATTACTTCGTGGTGCCTACTTGTGCCAAAATCAAGGGAACTTTAGTGGAGTCAATCGCATAGATCTCTAAGTTATAGAATCGTGTTACTTTCGGGATTTCAAGGTAAGGGATCTATTAGTTTTAACGTGTAATTTGGGATTTATTAACCTTGGCCGATTGTTGAAGGGGCTAAATCTTTGTGTGTTTTTAGGCTTTTGAGCAAGGCTTTAAATTGAGGATAATAGATCCAGGATAGCAAGGACATCGACTAAGAATATTGGATTTCGCGATATCGGTGTGTAATACTTCCTACCATCTAGATCTAATCATAAAATGCATGATCATAAGATTTATATGTTTTGATAATTGCCGACATCTCGATTTATTGATGAAAGCCCAAGGAGGGTAAAAGCGGTTCACCAAAGTTAGTAAGTAACTGTTTATATGTTATAATTAAAATGCTTGTATGTGATTGCATGGGTTGGGTTGATGAAAGGAGGAAGTTATACATTATATGTGTAGCGGTTTTACCGTGATTCGATGTAGCGGCTAATGCCGTGAATATACGGGCGCAAGCCGCCATTAAATGTTATACGAGCTTCGCCATTATATGTTATAAGGGCTTGGCCATCATATGTGGATGAGCAGCATGACCGCCATCATGGTGTGTAGCGGTGTGGGTCGATTGTAGAAATCCCCAATGGTGTGTACGCGGTTGGTACGGGGGCGTGTAACGGATGGAAACCTAGGCAAACGGGTTGGGCCTTGCATATTATTTGTTATTAATTTCTATTATGAGTATTAAACTGTTTACTTTGTTTAACGGGCTTAAGGCCCAAAATCTAGTGGTGCATGAGGGTTGCACACTGAGTCTCGCGACTCACCCTTTTAATTAACATTTCAGGTGATACCTAGTGTTTTGACCGGGTTTGAGAGGTACGCAAGGTGGCCATGCGAGTAAGAATATGTGGATTTAGCAAAAAGACTCAAGTCATTATTTTATATTTTTATTTGGTGGATTTTAAAATTTCGTTGTAATAAGGCCATGGGCCACTAGTGTATATTTTGTTTTACTTTTGGGCTTTAATTACTTTTAGTTATTTAATTTTTTTTATATTACTAATTAAACTAAGGCATGTAATTAAGTTTGGTTTTATTTTACAAAGGCATATTCTATATGAAATATATATGGGCTTTTCGGAAAAATACGACATGTTCTTCCAAAATTTTCTTAGTGACATACCAGATCCGGTCGTACCAATTGGGCCGGGTTTGGGGTGTTACAAATTGGTATCAGAGCCCGGTTCAAAACTCGACTTTGGGTTTTGGGTTCAAAACGTTTTCGAAAAAAAAGGGTTTTTAAAACATGAATGTTTTTAAATGATAACAGTCCGTTAGCTCAAAGATGGCACTCCGCCTCTTGGCCCAAGTCCGCTGTAAGTATTCGAACCATTGTGTGATATAATATATGTGGGCTTTATGGGACGAGATTAGTTAGATTAGAACTTGATGGACTTTAGGCCTAGTTGAAACAACTCTTAAAATCTCATAAGACTTAACTTCACTAAACAAACCCGTGAACGAGCCGCAAGACTAGGGCAGTGTGGCAACAGCATGCGCATGTTCAGGATTAGATCCGGAAGAGCACGGTACTTAAGCGGCCCTAGTGACTCACCTCCTCTTCACTGGAATCCTACCCAGTGCGTAGGATTTGTTCACCCTAGCCGCGAGGATTTGTTGTGGGCCAAAATTAATAATTTAAAACCCGAAAGGGACCAGCCATCCTATTTTGCAAAATGACTAAAATACCCCTAGATTGTAAAATTACCAATAAACCCCCGGATTGAAAAAAATACCAAAATACCCTTCTTTCACAAAATCACCAAGGAACCCTATTTCAGAAAATTACGAAAATACCCCTGTAGGATAAATTACGAAAATACCCCTGGGTAGTGAAATAACGAAAATACCCTTAGGTGATGAATGTAAGTTCTATTTGTATGATTGATGATTGCATGTATGTGTATATGGAACTAGGAGACAAACTTGAGACTGAAACTTGTAGATGTAATTCCGAATTCGAAAGAACTACTCTTAAACTATCTGCTCATAAGACTGTTTCGTGGTTAAGCAATGGAAGAAACTTATTAATTCATAAAATTCTTAATCGGATAAACGCGAACCGATAGCATGAGTACAAGGGGACGAGGACGCCTAGAGGCGTGAATACTCGGCGTGCTCTACCATAGAATACTAAGTGTTTATTTTGGGTTTAGTATTGGAGTGCGCAATGAAAGCATGGTAGTGAGACTTAGGTAGTATGATTAATAGTTAGTTGGAAATTTCGAGGACGAGAAATTTCTTTAAGAGGGTAGAAAGCTGTAACATCCTAAATTTTTGGGCCTATGCGTTTAATGGGTGGATATGTTTAATGTGTTAATTTAAGTGTTAGGGGTCCAAATTGGGCTCGGAGCTTAGGTAGAGGCCTTAATTAAAATTATCTGTTTGGGCATTATAGGGTTTAAAAGGTAGTATCTATGTTTAAAATATGTGGATAATAAGCGGATAAAGGCTATTATTTAGGAATTTATTTTATGTAGATAATAAGCAGATAAAGGCTAAAATTTAGGGATTTTAATGATTAAAATATGTGGATAATATCTTTGATAAAGGAGGGAGGAGTTAGAGATAATTAAGTCTCTTTTAGATGAGCTAGTAGATTAAGATAAAGGAGAAAAGATAGGATTTATCTGCTGCAAGTTAGGTAAGTGCTTGAAATTTCTATAAATAGGGGAATATCTCTTCAATTTCAGCATTTGGGTTTTTCTCTCATTCTTTTCTCTTCTTCTCGAGTAAAAGCCGAAAACTCCTAAAGTTCCATCTTCTTCTTCATTCTCTCAAAAGCCGAAATTTCTAAGCCTATTCCTCTTCTTCACTTTGATTCAAAAGCCGAAACTCTTTCCATTCTTTTTCTTCCTAGCCAAATCTTCAAGTCTCTTCCTTGTTTTCTTTTCTTCTTCTCTTTTCTGTCAGAACCGAAACTCTTCACTCAAGTATTTTAAAAGCCAAAGACACATCAGCCTTCTCTTGTTCATACTTTTCTCGGGATTTTCCTAAAAGCCGAAATCCTAGATCTCATCTCCTGTGATTGCCGAATTACTACGTGGTGCCTACTTGTGCCAAAATCAAGGAACTTTAGTGGAGTCAATCGCATAGATCTCTAAGTTATAGAATCGTGTTACTTTCGGGATTTCAAGGTAAGGGATCTATTAGTTTTAACGTGTAATTTGGGATTTATTAACCTTGGCCGATTGTTGAAGGGGCTAAATCTTTGTGTGTTTTTTCGGCTTTTGAGCAAGGCTTTAAATTGAGGATAATAGATCCGGATAGCAAGGACATCGACTAAGAATATTGGATTTCGCGATATCAGGTGTGTAATACTTCCCTACCATCTAGATCTAATCATAAAATGCATGATCATAAGATTTATATGTTTTGATAATTGCCGACATCTCGATTTATTGATGAAAGCCCAAGGAGGGTAAAAGCGGTTCACCAAAGTTAGTAAGTAACTGTTTATATGTTATAAGTAAAATGCTTGTATGTGATTGCATGGGTTGGGTTGATGAAATGAGGAAGTTATACATTATATGTGTAGCGGTTTTACCGTGATGATCGATGTAGCGGCTAATGCCGTGAATCGTTATCTGAGCCGGCCATTAAATGTTATACGAGCCGCCATTATATGTTATAAGGGCTTCGGCCATCATATGTGGATGAGCAGCATGACTGCCATCATGGTGTGTAGCGGTGTGGGTCGATTGTAGAAATCCCCAATGGTGTGTACGGTTGGTACGGGGGCGTGTAACGGATGGAAACCTAGGCAAACGGGTTGGGCCTTGCATATTATTTGTTATTAATTTCTATTATGAGTATTAAGCTGTTTACTTTGTTTAACGGGCTTAAGGCCCAAAATCTAGTGGTGCATGAGGGTTGCACATCGAGTCTCGCGACTCACCCTTTTAATTAACATTTCGGGTGATACCTAGTGTTTGGACGGGAAGGAGGAGGTACGCAAGGTGGCCATGCGAGAAGAATATGTGGATTTAGCAAAAGACTCAAGTCATTATTTTATATTTTTATTTGGTGGATTTTAAAATTTCGTTGTAATAAGGCCATGGGCCACTAGTGTATATTTTGTTTTACTTTTGGGCTTTAATTACTTTTAGTTATTTAATTTTTTTATATTACTAATTAAACTAAGGCATGTAATTAAGTTTGGTTTTATTTTACAAAGGCATATTCTATATGAAATATATATGGGCTTTTCGGAAAAATACGACATGTTCTTCCAAAATTTTCTTAGTGACATACGGATCCGGTCGTACCAATTGGTAGGGTTTGGGGTGTTACAAATTGGTATCAGAGCCCGGTTCAAAACTCGACTTTGGGTTTTGGGTTCAAAACGTTTTTGAAAAAGGGTTTTTAAAACATGAATGTTTTTAAATGATAACAGTCCGTTAGCTCAAAGATGGCACTCCGCCTCTTCTACCAAGTCCGCTGTAAGTATTCTCGAACCATTGTGTGATATAATATATGTGGGCTTTATGGGACGTAGATTAGTTAGATTAGAACTTGATGGACTTTAGGCCTAGCTGAAACAACTCTTAAAATCTCATAAGACTTAACTTCACTAAACAAACCCGTGAACGAGCCGCAAGACTAGGGTGTGGCAACAGCATGCGCATGTCTCAGGATTAGATCGGAAGAGCACGGTACTTAAGCAGCCCTAGTGACTCACCTCCTCTTTTGGAATCCTACAGTGCGTAGTGACTGCTCACCCTAGCCGCGAGGATTTGTTGTGGGCCAAAATTAATAATTTAAAACCCGAAAGGGACCCACCATCCTATTTTGCAAAATGACTAAAATACCCCCTAGATTGTAAAATTACCAATAAACCCCGGATTGAAAAAATACCAAAATACCCTTCTTTCACAAAATCACCAAGGAACCCTATTTTGAGAAAATTACTAAAAAATACTCGTAGGATAAATTACGAAAATATACCCACAGGTAGTGAAATAACGAAAATACCCTTAGGTGATGAATGTAAGTTCTATTTGTATGATTGATGATTGCATGTATGTGTATATGGAACTAGGAGACAAACTTGAGACTGAAACTTGTAGATGTAATTCGAATTGAAAGAACTACTCTTAAACTATCGCTCATAAGACATTTCGTGGTTAAACAGATGGAAGAAACTTATTAATTCATAAAATTCTTAATCGATAAACGCGAACCGATAGCATGAGTACAAGGGGACGAGGACGCTCTAGACGTGAATACACAGGCAAGGCGTACTCTACCATAGAATACTAAGTGTTTATTTTGGGTTTAGTATTGGAGTGCGCAATGAAAGCATGGTAGTGAGACTTAGGTAGTATGATTAATAGTTAGTTGGAAATTTCGAGGACGAAATTTCTTTAAGGGGTAGAAGCTGTAACATCCTAAATTTTTGGGCCTATGCGTTTAATGGGTGGATATGTTTAATGTGTTAATTTAAGTGTTAGGGGTCCAAATTGGGCTCAGCTTAGGTAGAGGCCTTAATTAAAATTATCTGTTTGGGCATTATAGGGTTTAAAAGGTAGTATCTATGTTTAAAATATGTGGATAATAAGCGGATAAAGGCTATTATTTAGGAATTTATTTTATGTAGATAATAAGTGAGATAAAGGCTAAAATTTAGGGATTTTAATGATTAAAATATGTGGATAATATCTTTGATAAAGGAGGGAGGAGTTAGAGATAATTAAGTCTCTTTTAGATGAGCTAGTAGATTAAGATAAAGGAGAAAAGATAGGATTTATCTGCAAGGTTAGGTAAGTGCAGAAATTTCTATAAATAGGGGAATATCTCTTCAATTTCAAAGCATTTGGGTTTTCTCTCATTCTTTTCTCTTCTTCTCTCGAGTAAAAGCGAAAACTCCTAAAGTTCCATCTTCTTCTTCATTCTCTGCAAAAGCCAGAAATTTCTAAGCCTATTCCCTCATCTTCACTTTGATTCAAAAGTCGAAACTCTTTCCATTCTTTTTTTTCCTAGCCAGAAATCTTCAAGTCTCTTCCTTGTTTTTTTTCTTCTTCTCTTTTCTGTCAGAACAGAAACTCTTCACTCAAGTATTTTAAAAGCCAAAGACACATCAGCCTTCTCTTGTTCATACTTTTTGGGATTTTCCTAAAAGCCAAAATCCCTAGATCTCATCTCTGTGATTGCCGAATTACTACGTGGTGCCTACTTGTGCCAAAATCAAGGAACTTTAGTGGAGTCAATCGCATAGATCTCTAAGTTATAGAATCGTGTTACTTTCGGGATTTCAAGGTAAGGGATCTATTAGTTTTAACGTGTAATTTGGGATTTATTAACCTTGGCCGATTGTTGAAGGGGCTAAATCTTTGTGTGTTTTTCTAGCTTTTGAGCAAGGCTTTAAATTAAGGATAATAGATCCGGATAGCAAGGACATCGACTAAGAATATTGGATTTCGCGATATCAGGTGTGTAATACTTCCCCACCATCTAGATCTAATCATAAAATGCATGATCATAAGATTTATATGTTTTGATAATTGCCGACATCTCGATTTATTGATGAAAGCCCAAGGAGGGTAAAAGCGGTTCACCAGGTTAGTAAGTAATCTATTTATATGTTATAAGTAAAATGCTTGTATGTGATTGCATGGGTTGGGTTGATGAAAGGAGGAAGTTATACGTTATATGTGTAGCGATTTTACCGTGATTTGATGTAGCGGCTAATGCCGTGAACTGTTATACGGGCTTCGACCATTATATGTTATAAGGGCTTCGGCCATCATATGTGGATGAGCAGCATGACTGCCATCATGGTGTGTAGCGGTGTGGGTCGATTGTAGAAATCCCCAATGGTGTGTACGGTTGGTACGGGGGCGTGTAGCGGATGGAAACCTAGGCAAACGGGTTGGGCCTTACATATTATTTGTTATTAATTTCTATTATGAGTATTAAACTGTTTACTTTGTTTAACGGGCTTAAGGCCCAAAATCTAGTGGTGCATGAGGGTTGCACATCTGAGTCTCGCGACTCACCCTTTTAATTAACATTTCAGGTGATACCTAGTGCTTTGACCCGGTGGGAGAGGTACGCAAGGTGGTCATGCGAGAAGAATATGTGGATTTAGCAAAAAGACTCAAGTCATTATTTTATATTTTTATTTGGTGGATTTTAAAATTTCGTTGTAATAAGGCCATGGGCCACTAGTGTATATTTTGTTTTACTTTTGGGCTTTAATTACTTTTAGTTGTTTAATTTTTTTTATATTACTAATTAAACTAAGGCATGCAATTAAGTTTGGTTTTATTTTACAAAGGCATATTCTATATGAAATATATATGGGCTTTTCGGAAAAATACGACATGTTCTTCCAAAATTTTCTTAGTGACATACCAGATCCGGTCGTACCAATTGGGCCGGGTTTGGGGTGTTACAAATACAACATATTTGTTACAAAAAATTATAGAAGCATTCCCTTTAACAATAAGAATTTTTTTTTATAATAATAAGATCATTTATAGACTTAATAATAATCAATATCTAATTAAAATTTAATTTGAAGTTACATATTATATATATATATATATATATATATATATATATATGAAAGCAAAAAGTGACAAATTCGAGCTAGAAGTGATAAAAAAAATTAAGTAGGATTTAAACAAATAACTGTATTTATATTATTAAAATATTCATATTTTATACTATAAAACATTTATTATTAAATAATTATGAATTTAATATATATTTATTATTAAAATATTAATAGAAATTTTTTCAATAAAATATTAAGAATATTACTCAAATTTTAAAATTATTATTAATGTTAAAATTTATTATGAATTTAAAATCATAATATTAAATAATTTTATTAAAATATTAAAATATGTTAATAAATTATTATATTATTAAATATAAATATATACATTTAAAGATATTGAAAAATGCCAATAATCTCTTGACCTAATGACAAGAGTATTTGTGTCATGGCATGAAAACTTAGGTTTAATCTTTGGCAACCCTACCCCTACACACAATTATAAAAAAAAAATATTGAAAATTATAATATATAAGATTAATATTTTAAAATTTTAAATAAATTTTTAAAATTAAAATTTTATTATTAATAGAATAATATTTTACTTTAATCAAGTTGACTTTATATAAAAATGAGTTACTCATAAAAAATTGTTTTTTGAAAATTACTTATGTTTTTTAAGTGGAGAAGTCATTTTTTATACAAAAATAACTTATTTTCTATTTACCGATAAATTTTTTTCGTTAACTAAGCTATTTTTCATAAAATAAAGACAATAATATATTAAAAATATTTTTCATAAAACAAACAGAATGTATAAAGAGTTAGTATTTGACCGGCAATATACTTTTTTATTCCACAAACAAAAATTGTCACGTATATCTTTTTTTTTTAAATATTTATTTATTTTTAATGTTTTACTATACTATTATAGGACACTTGTCAACTCCCTTGATTGTGGAGTCTAAGAACTCCACTAAAAGTATATCAAATATTATTTCATGTATAAAATATAAATGTATTAAAAGAAAAGGATAAATTACACCCAATATCACAAACCTATTAGTAAGTTTATGCTTTGATTACTCAACTTTAAAAAGTTACAAAATGGTCACTGAACTATTCAAAAATTTTCATTTAAGTCATGAGACTATTAAAATCAATGTTGTATGGCCTTCTCTATTCGCATTGTCGACACCAATAAAAAGCTTTCATTTCCTTTCTCTTCTAAAGTTCAATTTTCTTTTTATGAAATAATTTTGAATGTTATGAATCCGTGAACTAAAATCCAAACAACTTTTTTCTCCGATCTCCCATATTGATCGTTAGATCGACTTGAATCTAAGGTATATTTTTGTACTTGTCAATAGGTATTAATTTACCTACTGATCGTCGAATCATTGCTTGGAGCAAGCTAGCCAGACTTAAAAAAAAAAACTTAACAATCCAGTAGCTTAAATAAAAATTTTCAAATTGTTCAGTGATTTAAATGAATTTTTTTGAATAGTTCAATTATCATTTTGTAATATTTTAAAGTTAAGTTACTAAAATATAAATTTATTAATAGTTTAAGGACTTTGAGTACAATTACTAAAAAAACAAAAGGAAAAAATTTCCCACATTTTTGGCTGGGGTCCCTCGTCGTGCGAGTGTGTAGAGAAAAACATTGGCAAGGGCGTGGAATTACCCGATTCACCCGACGCTCTTCGATCCCACCCTAAAAACAAAAACTATTATAATAATAAAAAAATTAAAAAATAAATAAACAAATAAGGTAACTAAGGTAACTAAACACCGCGAGATCCAGCGAGCGAAGCTACGGACCCCAAAAACCTCAGAGGTAAAATTTATTAGCATCGTCGTTCGTCTCCTTCCAAACCCTAGAAAAGTACGACTTTCTTCTTTTAGAACTCTCTCGAACTTTCTTGATCTACCATTTCTTTCCTTCCACTCCCTTCCCTTCCATCCTTTTTCTCCCTCTCTTGGTTTCGCTGCTCAATTTCTTCTCCTTTCCCCTTTTCTTTGTTTTAAAATTTGCGCGGTTTTGATTTTTGTTTGGATTTGGTAATTTTTTACTGGTAGAAAAGCGTGAGGAGTGAGTTGAGTAGAAGAAGAGAAAAGGAACTTCGAATTTTTGTGCTTTGCTTTCCCGTGATCTGAAAAAAGTAACACGGCGAACTTGCGATTTCATGTTTGAGGTATTCTTGATTTCTTCTTTTTCTTCTTCCCCTCTAATGTTTTTAGTTTAAATTTTGTAATGGTAAATTTTGATTGGGTTTTCTTTCAGATTCTTATATATATACAATTAGTAATTGTTTGGCAAAATATTCTTTCGGCAGTTATTCTTCATGTCTGTTTTTCTCTCTTGAAAATTTATATATGTACTAAGATTCCGAGAAAAAAAAAATCTGTGGAAGTGAGAAATTGAGAAAAAATTGCGAACAAATTATTTTAAATCTGTAGTTCTGGTGTCTAAATTTGCTTGAACCAGTAAAGAAATAACCTTTATCAATGCTTCTTATTTCCACATAACCAATTAATGATCCAACATAACAAATTTAGAGGAAACTAAACTGGAAATTCTTGGAGTTAAGGTATTATTCTACATGAGGGTAATTTCAATTTCTCAGTGCACCTGAAACTGCCATCGCTTGAAAACTCTCTTTAAATTATGACTATTAACTAGGCATTTAGAATTTATTTTTAAAGTTACATATGCTATTATTTGGCTTGCTTAGGAAATTAATGCTAAGGTATTCTCAAAAGTTGAGCTGTTAGTGGGCCAATTGCTTCCTACTGGATCCAATCATGAACATCTATTGATATGTTTAATGTAAATATTAATTCTGCGTTTGCCTCCATTTTGCTTTTTGAATTGAAATCAAAGGGTTATATGGTTACCAAGTTGGCCTTTATCGGTTCCTCTTGGCATATCTTTCACCCTACTGCACATATTTTTTGTTACTAGTGATATAATTGAACATAAATAAAATTGTAAGAAAGATGAGGGCAAAGAGATTTAATTGCTGCACTGGGAAAGCATATTTGATGTGAAAGTTGGCTTTGGAACTTGAAAGTTGTAAGATGCTTGTTTTACATGCCTGCCACAGAAGGTGAACAAATTGGAAAAAAAGATGTACTGACTAGGTTTTGTATGCTTTTTTATTTTTAATATGCAAGAGCCTTCTGCACTATAGGGCAGGCTGCCTGTGATGATTATGCTTAACTTACTGAAGATCTACTGTAATCTTTATTTACTTTTATAGATGTTTTGACTATTCGTGGATGTTTTTCCTGACTTTCGCTAAAAAATGCAGCTGATGATGATACATATTTCATGAATAATTAACTCATGGATCCTGAAGGCAAGAAATTTGGAGGAGGTACTATTGTTTAGAATGTGGATTTTTTATTGCACTCTCTTTGTTTTCATTGCATTTGTGTTTGGATTTGTTCAGTCCATTTGAAGTTTTTGGATTGAAAATTCCTGAGGTAACAGTAATTTCATGTAAAGTTATCTGGTATTATTATTATTATTATTGTTGTTGTTGTTGTTGTTGTTGTTATTATTATTATTATTATTATTATTGTTGTTGTTGTTGTTGTTGTTGTTGTTGTTATTATTATTATTATTATTATTATTATTATTATTATTATATTTCTTTTTCAACTAACAAGAAACTGTTTTCTTTAGGACCGAGGGAACTTAGCGGTGCTGTTGATCTTATAAGTCACTATAAGTTATTGCCTCACCATGACTTCTTCTGCAAGAGACCTCTTCCAGTATCAATCTCAGATACACATTATCTTCATAATGTGGTGGGAGATACTGAAATTAGAAAAGGAGAAGGGATGCAGCTGGACCAGCTTATTCAGAATACATCTCATAACAGAGACTCTAATGTCCGTATACAGCCTTTTGACCTTGATATTCTTAAGGAGGCTTTCCAGCTGAGTGAAACCACTCCTGTTGAATTGCCAGTGGTAAGAAATTTTCTGCTTTGAGACTACCTTTATTTAAGTTTTTTAATCTAAAGGGTGGTCCTAGGTATTATGCCATTAATCAGTAAATTGGTAAAAAATTAATGGCCCTACAGTTTATTTTGTTATTTACAATATTTATCTTCAATAGGCATCACTTCTGTTGGAGTTGTTAACCATTTTGTTTATTAGAGTGAAAAAGGGATTCCTACTATTGCTGGGAAGTCAAAGAGTGAAGCTAAAGATAAAGACAGGAAGCATAAAAAGCACAAGGACCGAGATAAGGACAAGGATAAAGAGCATAAGAAGCACAAGCACCGTCATAAAGATAAAGATCGAAGTAAAGATAAAGACAAGGAAAAAAAGAAGGATAGAAGTGGGCATCATGATTCTGGTGCTGATCACTCAAAAAAGCACCATGAAAAGGTTGGAAGTTTGTTACCTCTTACACATTTTGCCCCGAGTATAGTGGAAAAATGGTTAAAGTCAATCAGTCTGTTAATTTATCCATTCTTTGTTCAAGAATAACATTGTTTCTTTTGAGCTATGCATGGGATGTTTTCTTTTGATCAGTAAAAATAAGCAGTTGTGCTGATCCCGGGAATTAAACTACCGTGGTCTGTGCCCCTGTGCAAGTTTGTATTTTAATTTGTCTTCTGAAAGTATATCAAAAACTTTTATCTTGAAATTAGATTAATTTTAAATGGAATTCCATGTAAAATTCTTTATAATTCATATATTTTCAGAAAAGGAAGCATGATGGAGATGAAGATCTTAGTGATGTTCACAGACACAAAAAAAGTAAGGTAATGCACCTAATTGTGGATTATGCTCTGTTCTGTTGCGTTATGTGGATTATCTTTCATATTTGTGATACGTGTAGCACTAACTCTTCATTTCTTCCTAGAATGGTGCCCATAGACTTTGTCTTCTAACTACTTTCTCATCATGCTTATCAAAGTACATAATTAATTTGATGCAGCATAAAAGCTCAAAAATTGATGAAGTTGGTGCAATTAAAGTAGCAGGCTGAAAGGGTGGCTCTCTAGTTCATATTGTCTCAGATGGTTTTCAGAGTATGGGAGGGTTTGCTTAATGCTCTCTACATTGGTTGAGGTGAATGTCATATCTTGCTGTTTCATTTATTTCTTATTGTATTACTCTTGATACTCAATATTATCCAGTTATTTACTGCTAATCAATTATCAAAATCCAAAAATTTACTGGAACTTGTATATGAATATGCCCCAGATATACAATAATTCTCTTCGCCTCCATATAACATTATGTGCTTTATCCTTCTACTTTCAACTCAGGCAATCAAGGTACAACAAAGACATAATTATGAACACCAAGTATACCATTGCATAAAGGGTGGATTAGAACTTGGATGTTTGCTGCAAATGTTCTTATTACAGTTTTTTTAAATTGTCTAAAGTAGAACATGGAGAATCTCATACATGTAGCCTAGCAACTGGCTTTTATAAGATCTATTGTTTTCTACTTTTTATCGGTAAAACTATATTGCAAGGGTAGTGATGTAGAGAATCTGCTGAGTTTTGTGGATGTTGCCAGACAAATCCTGTGGCTGAAAAGGTTGTGGAATGGCATTGGTTTAACTTCTGTTTAGAAGTGGTTACATATTTAATTATTTACACATTCAAGTATTTACAGTTCTAGTTTTGGGGCCCAAGATTCCAATGAGGAGAAAGGTAGCGTAGTAGTAAAAGAATTATTTGCTTCCTACTCTTGACCTGATATTAAAACATGGCCTACACTCTGAACGAGGTTGAATTTGATCCTTTTACCACTGTTCATTATGTGACCTGTTATTATTTTTTCTTTAAGGCAGACTCTTCTTTTTTGTTATATTTGTTATCATCATAGGGCTCAGGTGTGGAGATGGGGTTGGGGAAGGGTGTTAAAATGGCAGATAGGTTTTAAAGGTTGTAACTTAACACTCTGTTTGTCTTTTGTGCAGAGTAACTTGTAAACTGAGTTAAGAATGTGTAGAAGGTGAATTCATCCATTGATGGATATCTAATGCAGGGTATAGGGCTGCTGAAAATGGACTTTTTTGTATCATAAACATTGTTGGTAACATGCAAAACTTTGATTTTTCTTTCGTCCTTTTTCTAATTTTGTACCTGTGCTTGTCGTGTACACATAATTTTGTCTGGTTAAAAGTTTAAAACGCCTAGTCCCGAAATGAAATACTATCAGTTTGATTTAGGGTTTGTAGCTTTTGTTTGTAGAAAGAATAGGGCATATTGGAGCTGCTGTTTCATTATCTTCCCTATTTGTCATAACATCAGCTTGAAGCCACTGTCTTATTTGTTCCTTTTAGCAGACAATTGTGTTTCATTTTGGCTTTTACATTCATTTACGAATTGATAATCTAACATTAAAAAAAATAGTAGTAGCTTTGATTCTTGATATTTGCAGGGTTTTTTTTTGTGATTAAAGCTGTATAAAAAACCCTAAACCATAAACAAGGATAAATGAACATTGTGATTATTGTTCTTATCATCAATGTAATAATGTTATCAGAAGTGTGGTTTGTTTCCGATCTCATAAGATATAAATAAAATGCTTTTCAATAAAAAAATATAAATAATGGTGAAATAAAAAGGGTTAAGAAACCATCATTGGAACAAGTTTGAGGAATATAGGGTTTATATACTCATTATTATTTTGTGGAATATATATCCACTTACTAATTTTAGGAAGGGTCGATCTTTTTGTGGTCGTTACGATATGAAATGGGAAGGGAATGGCAAGGCTCGACGGAAGCTCTAATCATTCAATAATCCTTCTTAGTTTCTTTAAATATCCCCCAAAAAGTGTGTTATTTTTTATTTTGATCGCAATGAGAAGGCAAATTTATGACTACGAGAAAGAAACCAAATCAAATAAGAAAGTTGCTTTTTAAGAGCTAATTTGATACAGTGAATGTATACTATCAAATGAGGTGATTAATTCGGATACAATTGAATTTTTATATATTTTATAGTGAACGAGTGGGATGAAAATGAAACGATTGTTCGGATTTGTGATTCAACTCTGAACTGAGGTTCACCTAAATAGGCATTATAGCTAAGAGCTTGTGTGTTTCGTCATGTATTATAATAACATGATCCCAAACGCTCATCAGGTTGATTTATGCTTTATAACTACGTCTAATTATCACCACATTTATACTAAAATAGCATCAATTGCTGATGTAAGCGGATATGTTGATCTGCTCCTGCTTCACTGACTTTTCTGTGTCGGCATCTCCGCATCCATGCGCTCCAAAATTCGACGTGCTTCTTCCTCTGTAGCAGGAACTACATTTCGAATCTTAAATCCGTTCTTGGTGGCCTTTGCCTCTGGCCGTACGGAGAATGTGAAATAAAATGTATTCGATACCTGCATAATGGATACACGTTTATGTAATTTAAATATAAACCATGAAATTAGTTAATGGTGGTATTAAGAAGTCCAAGGCTCTTACCTCACTTGTTCTGATCTCCGGCCTTGTAACATGAGCAACAACTTCAACATTAATTAGTGGTTGATCAGGGTTCTCGAGTTCCGTGTACAGAACACATGATTTTAGACGAAGGAAATCCCCTACATCAACCTACATGTATTCTTCACTAGAGTTACAAAATTTCACACTCATCTAAACAGATCAAGAATTAGGTACAATACATTGGTAAGGTTAGACTTAAATCGAAACAGGAATGCAAATGAAAGATGCTCAAACATGGCACTCTAAGAATTCAAGGACGGTTAATATTGCATGTCGCAATTTCTTCTGGTCTTCTATTTCACGGCGATATGCATAAAATAATGATTGAAGGCCAAATAAAATGAGGTTGAATGCTCAAATAATCTAGAACAACACCGAGCATGAAAGATAAATATGTAGATAGATATACAAGTTGATGCTAAAAGCTCTACAGAAAGCAGGAAGATACTTACAGGCCTTAAGAAATCAACATGATCAACTTCCAAAAAGCAAGGTACTAATCCAGCAAATGCATAAGCTGTTGAGAAAGCTAACTCAAAAGCTCGATGCATTAAAAAACCTCCAAAAATTCGACCATGAATGTTGCGCTGCTGTGGTTGGCAGATCAGGGCATTTTCAAGATGGGTATCCTTTAAAAGAATGCTGTCTCTATCAGCTAAGGCTGGCATATCACAGAAGATTCGGCCCTCAGCCAAGAGTGCTTCCAGTCTATTTATCTCCCCATGTTCAAATTCTCTTCTATCTACTCTTTTTCTTTTTCTTAATTTGCTTCTAGCTTCAGCTTCTTCAAATAGAAACTTCTCACGTTCAGTTTCTGGTGAAAGCCTGTTAACAGGAGCAGCTTTCCCAGTCTTAGAGTCACGGGCCACAAAGATGAAGTTGGCTGTTAGAGCTACAGAGTCCGAAACATCCGAGTTTCCTGCATGAAATAACATCATCTAATCAAAGTCTCAATCATGGCCAAACTTCAAGATAATGTCTATAATGAAAGACTTTCTACAGAAGCACACTGTTAGCAGCTCTGCAATTTGATGAACTACGAATTAGTTCTCATTAACTCCGAATTGTGATCCGTGCCTAGGTTATGGAACCTCAGTGCCATTACCAAGACTATTAAAACATGTCATCTGAGAATAAACATTCAGCTAAGAATACTATCTTTGAGGGTGAGGCAAAGTATCATTAAGTAACAATTTTCACCATCATAAGATAAGTTAGATTTTGTATCTTTAAAAAAAAAAGATGATACTTCAGAACTCAAAGAGTCATAGTTGCATAAAATGTCAAAGGACAACATGCTTCTCCTTCTTAAAGGACAAAGTGTGAAATTGTGCAGACAATGTCTATTTTATAAGCATACTTGTTTGGTTTTCAATAAGAATATGCTTTCAGTCTTTTCCATTTCGGGGTGAGAAAAGGGGGGGTAGGGTAGTTAAAAATCCATATCAAATAACATAGATTTCCTGCTAAGAAAAAGATAACTTATAGGGAACATGGATTGAATAAGAGAAGAGGAATGAGTAAATATTGCAGGAAGCCTCAAGGAGAAATGAAAGAGGTTATATGTAAATAACCCTTACATAAATAACCTGCAAATAAGGCTTTAATTCTCGTCAATCGATATACGAGTTATGAAAAGGAATCCGTAAGGAATGTAGCATGATCAATAGAGTATATGAGAAGTGAAAACTAAAAATAGGTACACAAGTTCATGCTTTATCTTGGATTTTCGTTAGCACTAAGATTAATTACAAAGGACTGAGAGTTCCAATAGTTCTGCAAAGATTACATTATGCTCCACGGCCTTGGTAAAGATCAGAATCTTAGGAAAATCCATAAGTAATTTGCTATATATGTCTGAAGAATTAGAAAATGTGAAGAACCAACTGACTGGAATTTATGCATTCTTGATAGCTAATACTAAAGTATATAATGTCTCAACAGATTTGTACTAAAAAACATATCTGCAAATACTCAAAGTCATATTTCATCTTAAATGCAAAATTACAGTGAGTTAATCATAAGTTTAAGATTAAAGCACCTTTTGTGGACTGAATGACTTCTAGTTGAATCTCAATTGATGACCTCCCAACCCATATGACAGAACCAACTATTTTGAGATCAATGTCAACACTAATAGGCTTCTTCAAAACAATCTTGTCAACAGAAGCTGTTACCAGCAAAAGAGGCCTTGTTGTGCTATCATCATCTGAACAATGCTAATTCACAAACAAACCACACAACTTCAGCCATTCAAAAGACAAAAAGATTGCTAATTTATAATCCCCAAACTGCAAAAAAAGAAAAAAAAAAAAGTACCTTGACAGAGATAGTCCCAGCTAAAGCATCAAGGTCTTCAAGCAACTTCCCAATTCTAACTTCATTCCAGGGATCCCTGTACTGTTCTCTCAAAATGTAGTCTGATGATAAATTATAAAGGATGCTGGTCCTGCTTTGAGAAGGGGTTTTGGTGAGCAACTCGCTCTGAGGGGGGGCATCTTTTGGTGGGTCAAGGAGTCTCTCAAAGATTTGGGACTTGGCTTCCCATAAAGCATTGGTTACTGGTGAATGGTACATTCCTGGCCATAGGCTGATGGGCTTCCTGGTTGAGGTGGAGTCTGAGCCATTGACAGCGGCAGAAGTGTCAAAGGGAGATGCAAAAGTTGAAACCACAGGGATGGTGGTAGGAGATGAGCAATTAAACTCCATGGATATGTGATTTTCAAGGTGATCCTTGCAAATGGGTGGGCGAATATTGGGATTTCAGGTTTTGGGTTTGTTTTTGTTTGTGAAATTTGCTTTCTTTAGGGGCCAATTTCCTCTCAGCAATCAGTCAAACCTTTAAACATCTGGTTGTAAGCATTTTACTATAGTTTATGATTTTTTTTAATTATAGTAAAATGAAAATTATACTCCATAAGAATTCATCACATAATAAACATGAGGTTATATTATAATATTATTTTAAATATTTATCATGTTTGATTTTTGTTTTGTTTATTGTTTGTAATTTATTTTTAAAATTTGAATCACTTGTATTAATATATTATAACATTATTTTATTTATTTGCATAATTTACTATTATAATTAATTAAATAATTAAAAGAAATAAATGCTCCACATGGATCACATCTGCCGCAGCCCCTACCCCGCTTTATTTATTTGTTTTTTAATTATGGACAGTTGTGAGGAGTAAAGAGAGCTTTAACCTTTTTTTTTTAGTGTTTATATGTAAAAAAAAAATTTAAAAAATTTAAAAAATCAATTAAGTCATTTGCAAGCATAGTACTAATAAAGTTCTATTTCTAAAATTATTTACGGAAATGGATCATTCAAAAAAATAATGATGGGTATGGACCGAAAATACTAAAACGCACTGACGTAGACGCGTTTTCAGGGGATAACACAGAAAAGCGCACTGCTGAGGACGCGTTTTTGCTCATGCTAGGTAAAAGCACGCTGACGTGGACACGCTTTAGTAAAAAGCGCTGACGGGACACGCTTTTCTCTGTGCTTGATTAGGGTTTTGGGGTTATTTGCAAATTAGGGCTTAGGTTTAGGATTTTTAGGTTTGTTTAGGGTTTAAAAAATAAATTAGAGTTTAAGGTCTATAGTTTAGGGTTTAGGGTTAATTTTTTTAATTGCTAAGTATTGTTCTGGAAAAAAATAAATTTGACAAGATAGGATATGAAAAAATAAATTTGACGTGATATGTTCTGAAAAAATTATTTTGACGAGATGGATTTTTTTTTTTTGAAAAAACGCTCTAAGTAAGATGCACAGTCAGTAATAGTACAGAGAAAGCTTCCAGCTGGACTTTTTTTTGTACTGATGATTCTGAAAAAACAATTTTTAAAAGATGGTTCTGAAAAAATATCCCGGGATTCCCGAGAAATCTGATAGTTGGGGTTAAAAAATGCTCTAAGCAAGATGCACTGTCAGCAAAAGTACTGAAAAAACTCCCAGCTAGATGCCCTTTTCAGTAGTGCTGGTGACAGTGCATCCCACTATCTCTTAGGCTATAAATGACCCAAATTTCATTCTCTTGTTGCATAAGTTACAACAAGAGAAACTGAAGAAGTTGAGAAGGTATAAGTTGATTTATCATGTTAATATTTATACGAATCATTATATTTTTTGCATAATGTTTTTTGTTTTGAATTTATTTTAAACAAATAATTTGGTTGAAAATGAGTGGACGTATTAGTGCTGTTATTTACTACGACAGTAAGACCAGTGACACTGAGAACAATGATTTTTTTTATCGAAGAACATAGCGCGATTGGTTTTTAACCAGAACATAAAATTGACAGAACTTCGTAAAAGAATTAGGCGCACAATCTTTGGAACAATGACAATGAGAGTTTCTTCTATTAAGTATCGATTTTTTACTTCGGTTGATTTCGTGACATATGACTCATTTGATATCAAAGGTGCTCGTGGCTTGGAGGCGATGGTGCAGATGCAGCTCGCTAGTGAATCACCTTATCTTGAGTTATATGTGGAATTTTCAAGGCTAGATGAAGCACTTGCAACTTCAACATCTACTACTATTCGAGAGGAATATACAACCCCTACCCAACACTCTGATAGAGAGAGGCAGAACACAGAATAGTCCATTTTTTGTGGTAGGACGGAATACATGAACCATGTACAACACTCTATTAATGGATGGGACATGCACCTCGGTAGGTCGATGTTTAATGCTGGAAATACTTACTAGGGAATGGCATAAACTTCTAGTGGTTGGCAATCCACATTTGATTGGGGGCGGTCTGAAATGTACACGAGAAGGGATGATGTACTCCCTACGACATCTACCGGCGAGGGGACCTCCTCAATTGCAGATGTTGGAGGGTCAGATGATGAGTCCGATATGGATCCACCTCGAGAGCCCTATGCTGATGGTGTAGAAGTTGCATTATTTTCTGAACCGACGTCTCTCCTCTTCCGAGAGTAAATATCGCTTGTCATGGATCCTAAACCATGGCATGTAATCCGGATCACACGCTAACTTCGGAACAATAACCGGTTCGCGAGTAGGTATATTATTATACCAATTTTCCCACATTTCAATATATTCCGAGTGGAAGAGCGGCCAATACGTATTCGGTCACCGTAAGTCGATTTTGTGCTCATCATCGAGCACCTCAGGTGCCATGGAAATCGGTTGTCGGAATCTGAATTGTCACAACACTCTATCCGTATGGTGCATCTCGACAGTAACGTAGTTGACCAATGAGACCCTAACCTGTCAAATCTTCGGATTTTGTAGGAATTCATCCAGAATTACTGCCCGAATTGCCAGATCCTCACATGGTGTCCATTGAAACTATATGAATGTGATAAAAATATTAGTTATATACATAATACTAAATACTAAATATGAAATCGACTATGTTATGTATATATAGTTCAAAATTAAATAAATACTTACATGCGCTTCCGACCGTTTGTCTAACAGAAGTCGTATATCTTTTGGAGCGGTAGGTATTCCCCCGTAACTCGGCGAATGATTCTACCTATTTAAATAAAATTTTAGCATAAAATTTTATTTTAAATCTATTTAATAATTGTAAAATCTAATATAAATTTTACCTTGTTAATAGTGAGAATATATACGGGTGGTGTAACAGCCTGTTTTCAGTGAAATCGGAACAGTGGTTTCGGGACCACAAATCTGAAGTCAGAAGAAAATTTATTTTAATATTATTTTATGGTCTACAGTATGATAGAAATATCGTATGAAAATTTCGTTAAGAAATTTTACCATTTACATGCCTAGCTTAATAAAAAGACCAAATTGCATAAAGTGCAAAAGTTAAATTCTAGTAGCTAAAGGTATCAAATAGCTATGGAATTTAAAATTGGAGGTCCTTATATGGCAAATAAACCATTTAGAGGAGATAGTAGATAAGGATGGTTATTCATCATTGGAATTTAGTAAATTATTAAGGTTAATTTTGGAAAGTAAATGATAAAATGATGATAAATAAATAAAATAAAACAAATTTTCATCATTTTCATCATATTTCCTAAAATAAAACATGGAAACTCTAGCCATGGAAGCTTGAAGATAGACAAGCTTATTTTGCTTAATTAGGTGAGTATTCTTGTCCCGTTTTTAATGATTTTTATGTTTTCGATATCGTAATAGCTTAATCTAGCTATCTTAGAGATTAATTTGCAAAATCGTTAAAGTATTAGGGTTTTTCCATGGATGAGTATAGTTGAATTTTTAAGTTTTATGGTAGAAAATGAAAGGTTGTTGTTAGATAAACAACTTTTGTAAAGAGAATTTTGATGAAATTATGATTTAGGGACTAAATTGAAAAGATGAAAAATTTATGGAAAAATTCTAAAATTTGTGAAAAATATGGGCTTTTATTGATATGTATAAAAATCAGTTAGGCTTGGAATAAGGATTAAATTGTATGAATTTCATTTTCCGAGTCTAGGGACTAAATCGTAATTAATTAAAAGTATAGGGGCAAAATAGTAATTTTGCCAAAGATGTGTTGGATTGAACTGAATATGAATTGTATTAAATTGAGTTAAATTCATTCGTATAGATCCGGATAGACCTAGTACAGAATTGGATCAAGGAAAAGAAAAAGTATCAGATTAGTAGCTTACAAATCTACGTATACTTGTCGAGGTAAGTTCGTGTAACTAAATTGTATATTTGTATGTTTTGAATTGAATATTGTTATGTGCGTGAAATGTGTAATTGCCATGTAAAATACTGATCACATATCCGACAAGTACCGAGTCCTGTTTAAACCTTAAAAATTCGATGGATACAAATGACATGTCATTAAGGGTTCTCGACTGGTTGTTGTCTTGCATGTGTTGCGGATGCACCACAGCTCTAACGAGCTTCCCGTTATTTAGCTCTTAAGAGCAACCCGATATTTGGCTCTCTTGAGCTTTCCGATAAATGGCTCGCAAGAGCTTCCCGTTATACAACTCACATAAGCTTCTCGTTATATGGCTCGAAAGAGCTTCCCGTTTACATGCTCTGTAACAGCCCGATTTAGGGCCTAGTCGGAATAGTGGTGCGAGACCATAAACCCGAAGTAGAAATATGAGTTTTATGATTTCTATAAAGTTTATGACGTGATTTCATGATTGTGTGAAAATCTCATGAAGAAATTTTATTAATTAGTGATTAAATTGTCCATTAGGACTAAATTGCAAAGAATAGAAAATATGAGATTCTAGAAGATTTAAGTATGAAATAGAATTATAAAAATTTCTAGAGGTCCTTATTTAGCAATTAGACCATTATATTTGATGATGGACAAAAATGGACATGGGAAGGAAAAATCTCAAGAAATGACCATTAAGGGCATTTTAGTCATTTGGTTAATAAAAGAATTAAAAGGGAAAAAGAAGCCAAAATCATGTCCATCTTCTTCCTCTAGTGCCGAAATTTTGCAAGGAGCCATAGCTAGGGTTTCTTCAACTTCCAAGCTTGATCTAGCCCCGTTTTTAATGTTCTTCGTATTTTTGAGACCTTCGTAGCTCGATTTATCTATTTCTAGCTATATTTTGAGCTAAGGTTTATGTTAAAAAAATTACCCATGTATGACATGCATGTATTTTGATGTTTTATGGAAGAATATGAAAGTTTGATATATGATAAACATATTTTTCTAAGTGATTTTCATGAAAAATGCATAAAAGGACCAAATTGTAAAAGTTATAAAAATGGTCATACATGAGTGAAATAGTGGAAATTTAAGGTTGCTATAGTTGAGAATATGATTCGGCTAGGCTTGAAATACAAGAAAGTTGAATGAAAATCATTTTACGAGCCTAGGGGCAAAAGTGTAATTATGATAAAGTTTAGGGGAAAAAATTATAATTTTGCCAATATATGAATTACGAGTCGGTTTAGTCAATGTGTGTATTTAACAAGTGAAATTATTATTATAGATCAAGAAAAACGAAGCCCGAATCGAAATCGAGGCAAGAATAAAATCGAGGACTAAATCGAGCATCGATACACATTTTGAGAATCGAGGTAAGTATGTATGAAGTTAGAGTTTCATAATGTTCGATATTTGAAATTACTTAATATTATGGCAATGTATATTATTGCTATGAAAATCGAGTGATGAAGCCTCGATGAGGAAAGGGTGAAAATAAGTTATGTGAAATTCCGGATAAAGATTCGGAATAATGAGGTTACCCATGTATTAGCATTGAATAAAGAAGGTCCCGTATAAGACCATGTCTGGGATATGGCCTCGACACCAAAGGAAGATCTCGTATAAGACCATGTCTGAGACATGGCATCAACATTCATGTACGATCTCATATAAGACCATATCTGGGATATGGCATCGACATCGAGCTATAAGATCCCGTGTAAGACCATATCTGGAATATGGCATCTGCATCAAGGGGTGATCCCATGTAAGACCATATCTGGGATATGGTGTTGGCATCAAGTTTTATGAACGATGAGTTCGAGTATCCTACGATAATTTGATTAATTCGTAGGCAAAAGAGCTAAGTATATAAAATAGCATAGAGCTAAATCCGTTTATGGATGACCTTGAGTTTATTCATGATAAGAATGATGAAGAATTGAGTTTATGTTCATGTTAGCACATGTGCTAAGTTATGTGATTGAGTGATACAGGTACCATGATTAAGTACAAGTTAAGAAATCATAATGTGACATGAGATGGGTAAGAATAAGTGTAAGTATGAATAAGTATGCCTAAGCATTTGAGACTTATGTTGCTATTGTTTCATAAGATGGATGAATTTAGTTTGAGCAATTATGTTGCTTTAGAATTTCATGCAAACTTACTAAGCTATATGCTTACCCATCTCTTTTCCCTTTTCCTTGTAGTTTCGCCAAGTTAGCCCGGGGATCATAGAACGTCGGAGCTCGGATCACACTATCAACCGTTATTTTGGTATAGTAAAGTTAATTTATTTTGAGTATGGCATGTATAGGAACTTGATCATATTGTGTCATGTCATATTTAAAGGCCAAAGGGTTGGCTATTAATGTTTTATACTCATATTGTAAATGGCCATGGTGAATTGGCTAATATTGTCAAGTTTATGTTATAAAGTTGATGAGTTAAATGAAATGAATGTTCATGCAAGTAATTGAGTAAAATACGGGTGGAATGAATGATAATTTTAAGGATTCTTATTAGTTTATTGTAGCTATGTTATGTGCTAATTGTGATGAAATGGATGAGTTTATGTCTCAGGATGGCAAAAAGGCTTGGAAAATAGCCTCTAAGTGTTCACACGGGGAGACACACGGGCGTGTGTCTAGGCCGTGTGTGACACACGACTAGCCCTATGGGTGTGTTAGTAGGCCATGTGTCCCCTGCACTAATTTACGAGAATACGATTCATCACACGGGCCATGTAACACCCCTAACCCGTAACCATCGTCGGATTAGGGTTAAAGGCATTACCAGACAGATCGAAAAGCATTACAGAAATTCATACATTCATTCATCATTCTTAAGCATAATGACCTTTAATACGGTCAACAAGACCCTAAGCATGCATATAAACCAAGTTGGGACTAAACTGAAACACATACATAATATCATGGAAAATTTTAAACTTTTCTAAAATACAGGGGAGACACGCCCGTGGGAGGAGACCGTGTGCCCTCCACGGCTTCTAGATACCCCCGTGTGTCCATCCGTGTCTATATATCGACTATATCAACATGGTCACTAGGCACGCCGTGTGCCATGGCCGTGTGCTACTAGGCCATATCTGCGACTTCCCACCACGGCCACCAAGCACGCGCCCGTGTGCCATGGCCGTGTGCTCTTAGCTAGCTCTTGATTTGCACACCACGGCTAGTGACACCCCGTGTCGAGAGGTGTGTGCTACTAAGCTACATTACCGCCAATTCACCCACGGTCTTTAGGCACGCCCGTGTGCCACAACCGTGTAACATCATAGGCCATTTACAAGGCCAAAATGCCACCCATAAGGGTCAAACCTACAAGCAACATATATTATCCCATTTCATTCACATATAACCACCAAAATATACCAAATAGCCATCCCAAATCATGCATATTTGACAACTAAGGAAATCACACAATAATACATTCAATATCCATTCTATCTTTACATTCAAAACCAATTCCAAACATACCAATTTGCATGACCAAATCACAATTATGCCCAAACACCATTCATCTATGTACTTACCATATCATAACCATTTCATATATCAACTAATCTTACCAAAACAACTTCACATATCACATTCCTTTAAGCATATTGCAAAACATAACTAGCCAAATCACATGGCTAAGTTCACATAACAATTCATACCAATGACTAGCCTATACATGCCATATCTAGCCATATACATTTACAAAGTGTACCAAAATAAGTTTAGTAGTGTGATGACGATCCGTGACGGTCTCGAGCCTTCAGTAGCTTTGACGACCTATAGAACGGAGAAAACATACACAGAGTAAGCTTTCCAAAAGCTTAGTAAGTCATATACAAATAAACTTGGTATGGAAGGCATATATGCAAATAAATACATTGGCACATATCAATCACTTAGCAAACTCTCACTTATTTACTTTGGTTCATACAATTTTAACTACATTAGCCATTTTCACCATTCAAGAATCATATAAATAAATAGCTCATCTAGCCAAAACAATTCTTATCATATCATAAATTCTCTATACATCTCATCATAGTAAGATCACTTAGATGCTTACCTTATATACACAAATAGTGTATAATCAATGTACCTGAATCGGATTTAATATCACCTAATTGTTCATAGCTCGGATTTGTAATTCGTATCACAAACTTGCCCGTTGAACCATTAGGAATTTAGTAGGATACTCTGAAAGCCTGGAATAGTCGTACAATGCCAACGTCCCAGACGAGGTCTTACATGCACTTGGATATCGATGCCACTGTCTTAGACAGGGTCTTACACGAATCAATACGATGCCGATGTCCCGCATATGGTCTTACACGTAAAGCTCATATCGATGCCAACGTCGGGCGTGGTCTTACTCATAAAGCTCGTATTGTTGCCTTCGCCCCGCATTTGCGAGGTCTTACACGAAATCTCAAATCAACGCCAACGCCCGGCACGTGGTCTTACATGATAAAAGCGAGAACGTATACCTATGTCATGACATAGCTAATCCTATCTACTCCTAAGTTCACACGGGACTTCTCAGACTTAGTCACTATATCAAACTTTCCTCAGAATTTATATGCAGAACTTCTCATAGGCATTCATTATCAACATTAATCATATAAACAATTTTAATTACATACATATACATTTATTTGTATAGTGGCTTACCTCATATTCGGTTTATCGGAATGAAAACGGCTACTCGGTTACTTTCGCTTTCCCGCGATCTAAATCCGTTTTCCTCGGTTCTTGATCTAAACATATTCAGAATTAATCCTTTTATTCACTAATTCAACCAAATCAATCCAAAGACACACATTTAGGGCTATTTGCAATTTAGCCCTCACATTTGCATATTTTATCAATTTAGTCCATTTTTCTAAAAACATCAAATTCACAAAATTTACCCATACATATGCTTAGCCGAATATTCATACATCACATATAAGCCCATATTTTTCATCAAATTCACAAATTAGTCCCTCAATTTGCCATTTTCTCAATTTAGCCCTATTAAGCTAAATTCATCAAAACTTCAAGAACAAAACATGTTCATCTAGCTCATATCTTTCATTTAACACCAAAAATCATCAAAAAGCTTGACATATCATCAATAGCATCTCACACAAACATCATCAATACACAAAATTAAGACATGGGTTTTGTAGCTCTTAAAGCAACGATTACAAAAACGTAGAAATTATCGAAAACAGATCAAAAACTAACCTTGGATTTAAACTTGTAATAACCGAATGCTTAGCCAAAGTTTTCTTTCTTTTTCTTTAGTGGTTTCGACAAGAAGATGATAAAATGAGACAACCCACTCATGTTCTTTTATTATAATTTAAACATAACTTATAAAATAAATATATAATATAACTTTAACTATTAAAGTAAATGTAATAAACATATAATATGAATATATATATCATCATTCATTACCGTCCACTATACAAAGAATTGGCTTAATTGCCACATAAGTCCTCATCACTTAAAATCCATACCATTTTAGCCATTAATCAAATAAAAAGCCACTTTTACCAGTTATACAATTTAGTCCTTTTGTCAAATTAAACACACGGACGGACAAATTAACTTACGAAAATTTACCACATGCTTAAACACTCAACAGTAGCACAGAAAATAATATTAAAATATTATTTGGACTTGAATTTGTGGTCCCAAAACCACTGTTCTGACTAGGGTATAATTCGGACTGTTATAGGCCAGCACACGGGCGTGTGCCCTGGCCGTGTGCTAATTAGAGTTTGATGATGTCATAAACAGAGAGCTCCAAGGGCAGGAGGCACGGGCGTGTCTAGGCCGTGTGAAGGACACGGGTTATAGACACGAGCGTGTGCTCAGCCGTGTGAAATAAGTCAATGTCGACCACGGGTGATGAACACGGGCATGTTTTAGGGGCACACGAGCGTGTCCCTTGGACAACACAGGCGTGTGACCCTTGTTTAGGCAAAAATTTTCAAAGAGTGTAATAGTTTTCGGTTGAACTCCGAAACCTTCCGGATGTATGTTTAAGGCCTCGTAGGCCCATGATATGTATGTTATGATTAAGAAAGAAAAGTTTTAAGTTGGGATGAAATTTTACAGCCGTAATTACATGTTCAAGCAAGGTCAAGTATGGTAATGCCTCGTATCCGGTTTCGGTATCGGACACGGGTAAGGGGTGTTACATTTAATGGTATCAGAGCTACGGTTTAGTCAATTCTCAGACTAACGTAGCGTAAGTATGAGTCTAGTTATACATGCCATACGTAAGAGTATTTGAGTAATGATAGTGTGACGACTCCTGATGATTGAATTGTATTTTTATATAGTTAATGGATCCTGATCCTGACCGAAGTCTGCGATCGATGATCTTTGCAAGTAATGAATGAATCTCGCAAGGGACCGCACTGAGAGAGAGTAGACCCGAGAGTTTAGGTCAGGGAGAAGAGGCCAGAGAAGCCTTTCTCCGTATGATGAGTAATTGGTACACAGAGTACATTCGAGCAAATCCTAATGCTCCACCTCCTCCACCCCCGCCTATTCCTCAACCTATCCCCGTAGCTCCCCAAGTGGTAGAAGTGGTAAGAAGAGAAAAGCCTTCAGTTGATAGAATCCAGAAACAAGGAGTCAAGGAATTCAGGGCTAGTAAGGATGATGATCCGGAAAGAGCCGAGTTCTAGCTTGAAAATACCATCAGGGTATTTGATGAATTATCGTGCACACTTGAAGAGTGCATGAAGTGTGTGGTTTCTCTTCTGAGAGATTTCGCTTATCAGTGGTGGAATACCTTTGTGTCAGTGATACCAAGGGAAAGAATTACATGGGAGTTTTTCCAAGAAGAATTCTGGAAGAAGTACATAAGTCAAAGATTTATTGATCAGAAGAGAAAAAAATTCCTGGAACTGAAATAAGGTAAGATGACGGTGACTGAGTACGAACGCGAGTTTGTGAGACTCAGCAAGTACGCTCGGGAGTGTGTGTCCTTTGAAGCCATCATGTGTAAGAGGTTTGAGGACGGACTAAATGAAGATATCAAATTATTTGTTGGTGTCCTCGAGTTGAAGGAATTTGTTGTGTTAGTGGACCGGGCTTATAAAGCCGAGGAATTAGTGAAAGAGAAAAGAAAAGCTAAGATGGAGTCTCGTGACTCAAATAAGAGACAGATGAGTAAGTCACTTTCCTACCCGATCAGCTACTTCAGCCGGGTTTTCAAGCAAAAGTAAGAATAAACAGTATTTAGGATCTAAAGCCCAGACCACATCAGTTACTAGTGTTGGAAATGCCCGACCGAGTAGACCGGAGTGCCCGCAGTGTGGCAGACGTCATTCCGGTGAATGTCGAGCTAATGAGAAGGCTTGTTTCAGGTGTGGGTCTCTAGACCATTTTATTAGAAATTGCCCAGAGGGGGATGAGAAAGAGAATCCTCAAGATGCAAGACCGGGAGGCACTGCTAGAGGAAGACCACAGAGAAACCCGGGAAGTGGGGCGAGTAGTAAGGGTACCCCTAGAGAGCAGGCTGCGAGACCTGAGGGTAGGGCGCCTGCAAGGACTTATGCTATACGCGCTCGCGAAGAGGCGTCATCTCCTGATGTAATTACGGGTATATTTTCTCTCCATGATACTAAAGTTATTGCTTTAATAGATCCAAGATCTACCCATTCATACATTTGTATGAAATTGGTATCTAGAATGAGTATGCCCGTAGAGTCCACAGAATTTGTGATAAAGGTGTCTAATCCTTTAGGCAAAAGTGTGCTAGTTGATAAGGTATGTAAAGATTTCCCATTGATGATTAGAGGTCATTGTTTTAAGGCAAATCTCATGCTATTGCCATTTGATGAATTTGACATTATTCTTGGTATGGACTGGTTAACCACTCATGATGTGACAGTAAATTGTGGAAAGAAATATATTGAATTGAGATGTGAGAATGGGGACACTCTTCATGTTGAATCAGATGATCAAGACAGGTCACCGGTAGTGATCTCTCATATGTCAGCTCAGAGGTATATAAGAAAAGGGTATGAGGCCTATCTTGCCTTTGTGATGAATGCTAAAGAAACCGAGTTAAAGATTGAATCAGTGCCGATAGTATGTGAGTACCCAAATGTTTTTCCAGAGGAATTGCCAGGATTACCTCTAGTTAGAGAGGTTGAATTTGGTATTGAGTTAGCTCCCGGTACTATACCGATATCAATTGCTACTTACAGAATGGCTCCAACAGAGTTGAAGGAATTGAAGGCACAGTTGCAAGAGCTAACGGACAAAGGTTTTGCAAGACCGAGTTGCTCTCCATGGGGTGCTCCAGTGCTATTTGTGAAAAAGAAAGATGGCTCCATGAGATTGTGCATAGATTACCGACAACTTAATAGGGTAACAGTGAAGAAAAAGTACCCATTGCCAAGGATCGACGATTTTTTTGATCAATTGAAGGGAGCCACTGTGTTTTCCAAGATAGACTTGAGGTCGGGATACTACCAGTTGAGAGTAAAAGACTCAGACGTGCCTAAAACTGCATTTCAGACGAGGTATGGGCATTATGAATTCTTAGTAATGCCTTTTGGTTTAACTAATGCCCCTGCTGTGTTTATGGATTTAATGAATCGTATTTTTCGACCATACTTGGACAAGTTTCTTGTGGTTTTTATTAATGACATACTGATATATTCTCGTGATGAGCATAAGCATGCTAAGCACTTGAGGACCATTTTATAGATTTTACGAGATAATCAGTTGTATGCCAAGTTCAGCAAAAGTGAATTTTGGCTCAAAAAAGTTGGATTTCTGGGACATATTGTCTCGGGAGATGGAGTCCGAGTTGACCCAAGTAAGATTTTAGCTATTGTTGATTGGAAACCGCCGAAAAATGTATCTGAGGTTAGAAGTTTTCTGGGCTTAGCCGGCTATTATAGGCGATTCATTAAGGGGTTTTCTATTATAGTGACTACGATGACGAAACTGTTACAGAAAAATGTAAAATTTGAATGGACAGAAAAGTGTCAACAGAGTTTCGAGAAACTAAAGTCAATGTTGACAGAGGCTCTAGTTCTAGTACAACCGAAATCGGGAAAAGAATTTATGGTCTACAGCGATGCATCCTTGAATGGATTGGGTTGTGTACTTATGCAAGAAGGTAAAGTAATAGCATATGCCTCCAGATAGTTAAAGCTACATGAGAAGAACTATCCGACACATGGTTTAGAGTTGGCTGCTATTGTTTTTGCACTGAAGATTTGGAGACACCATTTGTATGGTGAAAGATGTCAGATTTTTATCGATCACAAAAGTTTAAAATATTTGATGACTCAAAAGGAATTGAACTTGAGGCAACGAAGATAGTTAGAGTTGATAAAAGATTATGAGTTGGTTATTGACTACCACTCGGGAAAGGCGAATGTAGTCGCCGATGCTTTGAGTAGGAAATCCCTATTTGTTTTGAGGGCTATGAATACACGGGTAACTTTTTTAGATGATGGTTCTATTCTAGCTGAGTTGAGAGCTAAACCGATGTTTCTCCAAGAGATTTATGAGGCACAGAAAGATGACAGTGACTTGCAAGCCAAAAGAGTTCAGTGCGAGTCGGGTGTTGAATCCGACTTTCAGATTAATTCAGATGGGTGTCTGATATTCATAGACAGAGTCTGTATGCCGAGGAATGATGAGCTTATTCGGAAGATTTTATACGAGGCACATAATGGATGTCTATCTGTACATCCGGGTAGTACCAAGATGTATAATGATTTGAAGAAATGGTATTGGTGGCCGAGTATGAAGAAAGATATTTCTGAGTTTGTTTCAAGATGCTTGATTTGTCAAAAAGTAAAGGTCGAACACCAGGTACCCTCGGGTTTGCTTCAACCTATTATGGTGCCCGAGTGGAAGTGGGACCGAATTACTATGGACTTTGTAACAGGTTTGCCATTGACACCGAGCAAGAAAGATACTGTATGGGTCGTAGTCGATAGACTTACGAAGTCAACCCATTTCATACCGGTGCGTGTCAACTATTCATTGGATAAGTTGGCAAACTTATATATTTCTGAGATTGTGAGGCTACACGGAGTGCCCTTATCGATTATATCGGATAGAGATTCGAGATTCACATCCAGGTTTTGGAAAAAGTTGCAAGAGGCCTTGGGCATAAAGTTGAGTTTTAGTACAGCTTTTTACCCCAAATCGATGGTCAGTCGGAGAGGTTAATACAAGTACTTGAGGATATGCTCCGGTGTTGCGTTCTTGAGTTTCAAGGCAGCTGGGAAAGGTATATACCGTTGGTATAATTTGCCTACAATAACAGTTTTCAGTCAAGTTTGAAAATGGCTCCTTATGAGGCTTTGTATGGGCGTAAGTGCCGAACGCCTTTATATTGGACGGAACTTAAGGAAAATCAGATCCACGGGGTTGATTTGGTTAGAGAAATCAAAGAGAAGGTAAAAGTGATACGAGATTGTTTAAATGCTGCTTCTGACAGACAAAAATCCTACTCGAATTTGAAAAGGAAAGAGATTGAGTATCAAGTCGGTGATAGAGTATTCCTGAAAGTATCGCCATAGAGGAAAGTTCTTAGATTTGGCCAGAAAGGCAAATTGAGTCCACGTTTTATCGGACCATATGAGATCACCGAGAGGATTGGGTCGATAGCCTATCGGTTGGCTTTGCCGCCTGAGTTAGAGAAGATTGATAATGTGTTTCATGTGTCTATGTTGCGACGCTACCGATCAGACCCTTCGCATGTGATTACACCAACAGAGGTTGAAATTCAACCCGACATGACTTATGGTGAAGAACCAGTTAAGATTCTAGCCCAGGAATTTAAACAATTAAGGAATAAAAGTATAGCTCTAGTGAAAGTCTTATGGCAGAGACATGGGATAGAAGAGGCTACGTGGGAGCCCGAGGAGGCTATGAGGAACCAATACCCAAACCTTTTCACTGGTAAGATTTTCGGGGACAAAAATCCCTAAGCGGGGAGAATTGTAACAGCCCGATTTAGGGCCTAGTCGGAATAGTGGTGCGAGACCACAAATCCAAAGTAAAAATATGAGTTTTATGATTTCTATAAAGTTTATGAGGTGATTTCATGATTGTGTGAAAATCTCATGAAGAAATTTTATTAATTAGTGATTAAATTGTCCATTAGGACTAAATTGCAAAGAATAGAAAATATGAGATTCTAGAAGATTTAAGTATGAAATAGAATTATAAAAATTTCTAGAGGTCCTTATTTATCAATTAGACCATTATATTTGATGATGGACAAAAATAGACATGGGAAGGAAAAATCTCAAGAAAGGACCATTAAGGGCATTTTAGTCATTTGGTTAATAAAAGAATTAAAAGGGAAAAAGCAGCCAAAATCATGTCCATCTTCTTCCTCTAGTGCTGAAAATTTGCAAGGAGCCATAGTTAGGGTTTCTTCAACTTTCAAGCTTGATAGTAAGTGCATCCTAGCCTCATTTTTAATGTTCTTCGTATTTTTAAGACCCTCGTAGCTCGATTTAGCTATTTCTAGCTATATTTTGAGCTAGGGTTTATGTTAAAAAAATTACCAATGTATGACATGCATGTATTTTGATGTTTTATGGAAGAATATGAAAGTTTGATGTATAATAAACATCTTTTTCTAAGTGATTTTCATGAAAAATGCATAAAAGGACCAAATTGTAAAAGTTATAAAAATGGTCATACATGAGTGAAATAGTGGAAATGGAAGGTTTCTATAGTTGAGACTATGATTTGGCTAGGCTTGAAATACAAGAAAGTTGAATGAAAATCATTTTACGAGCCTAGGGGCAAAAGTGTAATTATGATAAAGTTTAAGGGCAAAATTGTAATTTTGTCAATATATGAATTACGAGTCGATTTAGTCAATGTGTGTATTTAACAAGTGAAATTATTATTATAGATCAAGAAACACGAAGCCCGGATCGAAAGCGAGGCAAGAATAAAATCGAGGACTAAATCGAGCATCGATACACATTTTGAAAATCGAGGTAAGTTTGTATGAAGGTAGAGTTTCATAATGTTCGATATTTGAAATTACTTAATATTATGACAATGTATGTTATTGCTATGAAAATCGAGTGATGAAGCCTCGATGAGGAAATGGTGAAAATAAGTTCTGTGAAATTTCGGATAAAGATTCAGAATAATGAGGTTACCCATGTATTAGCATTGAATAAAGAAGGTCCCGTATAAGACCATGTCTGGGATATGGCCTCGGCACCAAAGGAAGATCTCGTATAAGACCATGTCTGGGACATGGCATCGACATTCATGTACAATCTCGTATAAGACCATATCTGGGATATGGCATCGACATCGAGCTATAAGATCCCGTGTAAGACCATATCTGGGATATGGCATCGACATCGAGCTATAAGATCCCGTGTAAGACCATATCTGGGATATGGCATCTACATCAAGGGGTGATCCCATGTAAGACCATATCTGGGATATGGCGTTGGCATCAAGTTTTATGAACGATGAGTTCGAGTATCCTACGATAATTTGATTAATTCGTGGGCAAAAGAGCTAAGTATGTAAAATAGCATAGAGCTAAATCCGTTTATGGATGACCTTGAGTTTATTCATGATAAGAATGATGAAGAATTGAGTTTATGTTCATGTTAGCACATGTGCTAAGTTATGTGATTGAGTGATATTGGTACCATGATTAAGTACAAGTTAAGAAATCATAATGTGACATGAGATGGGTAAGAATAAGTGTGAGTAAGTATGAATAAGTATGCCTAAGCATTTGAGACTTATGTTGCTATTGTTTCATAAGATGGATGAATTTAGTTTGAGCAATTATGTTGCTTTAGAATTTCATGCAAACTTACTAAGCTATATGCTTACCCCTCTCTTTTCCCTTTTCCTTGTAGTTTCGCCAAGTTAGCTTGGGGATCATAGAACTTCGGAGCTCGGATCACACTATCAACCGTTATTTTGGTATAGTAAAGTTAATTTATTTTGAGTATGGCATGTATTGGAACTTGATCATATTGTGCCATGTCATATTTAAAGGCCAAAGGGTTGGCTATTAATGTTTTACACTCATATTGTAAATGGCCATGGTGAATTGGCTAATATTGTCAAGTTTATGTTATAAAGTTGATGAGTTAAATGAAATGAATGTTCATGCAAGTAATTGAGTAAAATACGGGTGGAATGAATGATAATTTTAAGGATTCTTATTAGTTTATTGTAGCTATGTTATGTGCTAATTGTGATGAAATGCATGAGTTTATGTCTCAGGGTGGCAAAAAGGCTTGAAAAATAGCCTCTAAGTGTCCACAGGAGGAGACACACGGGCGTGTGTCTAGGCCGTGTGTGACACACGGCTAGCACTATGGGTGTGTTAGTAGGCCATGTGTCCCCTGCACTAATTTACGAGAATACGATTCGTCACGGGCCAAAGACGGGCGCGTGTGCCGGCGCCGTGTGCTAATTAGAGTTTGATGACGTCATAAACAGAGAGCTCCAAGGGCAGGAGACACGGGCGTGTCTAGGCCGTGTGAAGGACACGGGTTATAGACACGGGCGTGTGCTCAGCCGTGTGAAATAGGTCAGTGTCGACCACGGGTGATGAACACGGGCATGTTTTAGGGGCACACGGGCGTGTCCCTTGGACAACATGGGCGTGTGGCCCCTGTTTAGGCAAAAATTTTCAAAAAGTGTAACAGTTTTCGGTTGAACTCCGAATCCTTCCGTATGTATGTTTAAGGCCTCGTAGGCCCATGATATGTATGTTATGATTAAGAAAACAAAGTTTTAAGTTGGGATGAAATTTTACAACTGTAATTGCATGTTCAAGCAAGGTCAAGCATGGTAATGCCTCGTATCCGGTTCCGGCGTCAGACAAGGGTAAGGGGTGTTACATGCTCGTATGAGTATTCTTGAATATGAATTGACGGATTACAGTTTTGTACACTTTGTGTGTACTTCCCGTGTACCCAACAATATTTTAAATGGTTCAACGGGCACAATTGTAGCAGCCCAATTTTAGGGCTAGTCAGAATAGTGGTTTCGAAACCACTAATCCGAGGCTAGAGAAATTATTTTTAATATTATTTTGTGTTATAGCATAATTATTTGAGTACATGAAAATTTTGGTGAGTTAATTTTAGTGATTTCTTGCTTAATTTCAAAAAAGGACTAAATCGCATAAAGTGTGAAAGTTTGTTCTACAAGCTAAAGGTGTTAAATAGCTATGGAACACTAAAGTAGGGGTCCTTATTGAGTAAATGGACCAATGAAATTATGGTGGCTGGACATGAATTTTTAATTCATGAAATTGGTCAAAGTTTGGTGGCATTAGGTGACTAAATGAATAAAATAAAATAAAACAAAGAGAAAGTTATCATCTTTTCCCATCTTCTTCCTCTTCCACCGAAATTTTCAACAAACTTAAGGGTTTGAAGAGCTCAAATTTCAGCCAAGCTTTTCTCTTGCAAGTAAGTGATTTTGGTGGTTGTTTTTGTTAATTTTTGTGTTTTTGGAACCCCTATAGCTTAATCTAGCTAATGAGGGGACTATTTTGAAAAATGGTTGAGAGTCTAGGGTCTTTCCATGAGAGTATTTATGTTGTTTGCTGAAATTTTATGGAAGAAAAATGAATCTTGGTTGTTAAATAAACAACTTTTGTGGAAGGGGTTTTCATGAAAACACCTAAAAGGACTATTTTGTGAAGTTTATAAAATAGGTTGTAAATGTGTCAAATAATTGGAAATTGTGAGTTACTATAAGAGTAATTAAGGTTCGGCTAGGCTTGATAAAGGAGGAAATTTGATTAAAATCGTTTTACAAGCCTAGAGGTAAAATTGTAATTATGTGAAAGTCTAAGGGCAAAACGGTAATTTTGCCAAAGTAGGAATTTTGGAATGTTTTGATTAATGTGGTGATTAAATAAGTAAATTTTGTCATTATAAATCAAGAAAAACGGAGTCTGAACCCAGACCAGGGGAAAACCAAACTATTAGACTAAATCAAACTAGTAGCCCATATTTTGTATACCGAGGTAAGTTATATGTAAATAATACAACTTTATTGTTATTATGTATTGAAAAATTAATATGGCATAAAGTGTATGATTATTGTTGTGAATATGCATGATGAGAATTGATGTAGTAAAAACTTTCGGTTGAACCGTAGGAATAGATTGGATATCCATGCCATGACATTTGGGTGATATGTGTGCTAGTGTAAGACCATGTCTGGGACATGGCATCGGCCACATTATGAGAGCCAGTGTAAGACCATGTCTGGGACATGGCATCGGCATTGAGACGAGAGCTAGTGTAAGACCATGTTTGGGACATGGCATCAACCTCGACAGGTGAGCCAGTGTAAGACCATGTCTGGGACATGGCATCGGCATTTTACCCTCTTGTGTGTGGCTTATAGGATATCCTTTAGTATTCCAAATGGTTCCACGGGTTATTTAAAGCTTATGCTAAAGATATGAAATGATATAATCCTATTGTGAGTGGTACAGGTTCTTACACGAAACTCATGAGTTATGAGCTTAGTTATGATGCCTTAATGGTAAGGATGAAATTGAGTAAGTTCTATCTATGAGAATGATTTCGGGATGATCTTGTAATCTTCGGCTTATACTTGTGATGTGTAAATATATAGTAAACATACCATTGTTAAATCAAGAATGTTGTGCTGGTATATAATATGCTATGTGTTTAAAGATGTATGGTAGATGTTGTTACTTATTTACATGCAACTTACTAAGCTTATTGCTTACCCCTTTCCTTTCCATTTTCTTATATTATCGCCAAGCTAGCTCGAGGATCAAAGGACGTCGGAGGCTCGATCACACTATCAACCTAAACATTTGGTATAGTTAGATTTATCATTTTGAGTATGGCATGTATAGGGACTTGGTCTTTTGTCAAGTGTCATATTGTTTTGGCCAAATGTGTTGGCTTGTCTTGAAGATTGATTCATTTTATATAAGGCCATGGAAGATGGCTAATACTTGATATTGATATATGTAAATGATGATGTTTTTCATGAATGTGAAATTTGCATGGTGAAATATATGATAAGTTTTGCATGTGAATGGAGTGTAGTGGTCTTGATGTGTGTATGTCTTGGTTGTTGCTTATGCTGGTGCAAGTATAGGTGGCAAAAGGGCTTGGTAAATACCTTTGTTTTTGTCCACATGGGTAGACACACGGGCGTGTGTCTACGCCGTGTGTGACACACGGTCTGCCCCGTGGGCATGTAGTCTGGCCGTGTGTCCCCTGCACCTTAATTTGGTAAAACGGAATGCCCAGTAGTAACCACACGGGCTAAGGCACGGCCGAGTGTCTCAACTATGTGGATGACACGGCCATAATACATGGGCATGTGCCCAGGCTGTGTGAAGTCTGCACCTTAAATGCGAAATTAAATTCGCCACACGGCCTAGCACACGGGCGTGTGCCAGGCCGTGTGAAAACCCCTGTAAGTTTGAATTGAGAAATAAATCCACACGGGCAAAGGACACAGGCGTGTCCCTATATGCTTAAGCCGTGTGAGTTACATTGTCCTTCAACATGGCCATGTTATGAGATCACACGGGTGTGTCGCCCTTCCACACGGGCGTGTGCCCCTGTTTTTAGTGACATTTTCCAAAGTTCTTCTAAAGAACTCGGTTTGGTCCCAAACTATTTTTAAAGTGTGTTTTGGGCCTCGTAGGCTCATATTAGGGATATTAAGACAAAGTTTGAAAATTTTTAAATTTGAACGAACTTTTACGACTCAGAATTGAATGTTTGTATGCGTTTAAGTGAGGTAACGCCTCGTACCTTGCACCTGCATCGGAAACGGGTAAGGGATGTTACATTTAGTGGTATCAGAGCTATAATTTAGTTGATTCTCGGACTAACCTAGCGTGTGTACGAGTCTAGCTATACATGCCATATATGAATTATGATAGTGTGACGACTCTTGAAAATTTAAAATGTGTTTTTATATAGTAAATGGATCCCGACGGAGCAGTGGCGGATGATGTCGAAAGTAATGCGCCGGCTCCCGCAGAAGGGACCGCGCCAGTCGAAAGTGGGCCCGTGACACTAAGTCAGGGCGGAGGGGCTAGAGAAGCCTTCCTCCATATGATGAATGTTTGGTATTCAGAGTTTGTTCGTGCAAACCCGAACGCTCCACCTCCTCTAACCCCTCCAATCCCTCAGCCTACCCCTACAGCTCCCCAAGTAGTGGAAATGATTAGAAGGGAAAAACCTCCGGTAGACAGAATTCGAAAGCAAGGGGCCGAGGAATTTCGAGCAAATATAGATGATGACCCAGAGAGAGCAGAATTCTGGCTAGAAAATACCATTAGGGTATTCGACGAGACTCGGCTTACCAATGGTGGAACATTCTTGTGTCAGTTGTACCGAGGGAGAGGATAACTTGGGAATTCTTCCAGGAAGAGTTCCGTAAAAAGTATATTAGCCAAAGGTTTATAGACCAGAAAAGGAAGGAATTTCTTGAACTTAAGCAAGGCCGAATGATGGTAACAGAGTATGAGTGTGAGTTCGTGAGGCTCAGAAAATACGCTCAAGAGTGTGTATCCACCGAAGCCATCATGTGTAAGAGGTTTGAGGACGGATTAAATGAAGACATCCGGCTATTAGTTGGCATCTTGGATTTAAAGGAGTTTATGGTTCTTGTTGAGAGAGCGTGCAAGGCCGAAGAATTGGCCAAAGAGAAAAGAAAAGTTGAAATCGAGTCTCGTGACTCGAAGAAAAGACAGTTTGGGAAATCATTTCAGTACTCCTCCAAGAAATCGAAAGAGTTCGCTACTCGATCAAATGCTTCAGCGGGATTCTTGAGTAGAAATAAGAATAAGCAGTACACGGCGTCTAAAGCTCAAACCACTTCTATTGCGAGCGTTGGTAGTGCTCGACCAAATAAACCAGAGTGTTCGCAGTGTGGTAGACGACATTTCAGTGAGTGTCGAGGAAATGATAGAGGCTGTTTCAAGTACGATTCACTAGACCACTTCATTCGAAACTGTCCTGAGATGGATGAGAAAGACAAAAAGAAAGATGTGCAAGCGAGTAATGCTCCTTCTAGAGGTAGACCACAAAAGAACCCGGGAAGTGGGGCTAGCAGCAGAGGTGCACCTAGAGATTTCGCCGTGAGGTCCGAGGGCCGAGCGCCTGCAAGGACTTATGCCATTCGCGCTCGTGAAGAGGCATCGTCATCGGATGTGATTACGGGTTCTTTTTCTCTTCACAATATTTCTGTTGTTGCTTTGATTGATCCGGGATCTACCCATTCATATGCTTGTGTGAAATTGGTGTCTAGTATGAATATGCCTGTTGAGTCTACAGAATTTGTGATAAAAGTGTCAAACCCGTTAGGCAATCAAGTGATAATTGACAAAGTGTGTAGAAACTGCCCTTTGATGATTAGAGGTCATTGTTTTCCGGCTAACCTCATGCTACTACCGTTTGATGAATTTGACATAATTCTTAGCATGAATTGGTTGACTGTTCATAACGTGTTAGTAAACTGTGGTAGTAAGTTTATTGAATTGAAATGTGAAAATAGGGATATTCTTCGGGTTGAATCAGGTGAATCGGGTAGCTTGCCTGTACTGATTTCCTCTATGATTGCTGAGAAATACATGAAAAAAGGGTATGAGTCCTATCTTGCAATTGTGTTGAATACCCAAGAGTCGAAAGTAAAGATTGAGTCAGTGTTTGTGGTATGTGAGTACCCAGATGTATTTCTGGAATAGTTGCCCGGATTTCCTCCAACTAGGGAAGTCGAGTTTGGTATTGAGTTGGTCCCTGGTATGGCACCTATTTCGGTTGCCCCTTATAGGATGGTACCGTTGGAGTTAAAAGAGTTGAAGGTTCAGCTACAAGAGTTAACGAATAAGGGTTCTGCGAGACCGAGCTATTCTCCGTGGGGTGCTCTGGTACTTTTTGTGAAAAAGAAAGACAGGTTGATGAGGTTATGTATAGACTACAGACAGCTCAACAAGGTTATAGTTAAGAACAAGTATCCTTTGTCAAGGATCAGCGATTTGTTTGACCAATTGAAGGGAGCCACAGTATTTTCTAAGATAGACCTGAGGTTCGGTTACTACCAGCTGAGAGTTAAGGAACAAGATGTACCGAAAACTGCATTTCGAACGAGGTATGGCCATTATGAGTTCCTCGTCATGCCCTTTGGCTTAATGAATGCTCCTACAGTATTTATGGATTTAATAAATCATATTTTCTGACCATACTTGGATAAGTTCGTAGTTGTTTTTATTGATGAGATATTAATTTATCCTCGTGATGAAAGTGAGCATGTGGAGCATTTGAGAACTATCTTACAAACTTTAAGAGATAAGCAGCTGTATGCTAAGTTTAGCAAAAGTGAGTTTTGGCTCCGAGAGGTCGGATTCTTAGGATACATCGTGTCGGGTGATGGAATTAGAGTTGACTCGAGTAAGATCTTGGCTATTGTTGAGTGGAAACTGCTGAGGAATGTATCAGAGATTAGAAGCTTTCTAGGCTTAGCGGGTTACTACATATGATTCGTTAAAGGATTTTCCATGATTGCTACTCCGATGACGAGGTTGCTACAGAAAGATGTCAAGTTCGAATGGACGGAAAAATGCCAACAGAGTTTCGAGAAACTAAAGGCGTTGTTGACTGAAGCTCCAATTTTAGTGCAACCGGAACCAGGAAAAGAATTCATAGTGTATAGCGACGCATCCTTGAATGGATTGGGATGCGTGCTCATGCAAGAAGGCAAGATACTAGCTTATGCCTTGAGACAGCTGAAGCTGCATGAAAAAAATCATCCGACTCACGATATAGAGCTGGCCGCCACAGTGTTCGCACTGAAGATTTGGAGACACCATTTGTATGGCGAGAGATGCCAAGTATTCATCGACCAAAAAAGTCAAAAGTATTTGATGACTCAAAAGGAACTGAACCTTCCCCAACGGAGATGGCTAGAGCTAATAAAAGATTACGAACTGGTAATCGACTATCAACCGGGGAAGGCGAACATGGTCGCCGATGCTTTGAGTAGGAAGTCATTATTTGCCTTGAGGGCTATGAACACTCAGTTGTTATTAACCGACAATGGTTCGATTTTAGCTGAGTTGAGAGCGAAACCAATGTTTTTGCAAGAGATCTGCGAAGCTCAGAAAGGTGATAAAGAATTGCAAGCTAAGATAACTCAGTGCAAGTCGGGTATAGAATCAGACTTTCAGATTGGTTCAGATGGCTGTTTAATGTTTCGAGACAGAATTTGTGTACCCAAAGACTGTAACACCCTTAACCCGTATCCATCGCTGGACTAGGGTTATGAGGTATTACCGGTCGAATCATAACATTTAAACCACTGTGACTCACACATTAGTATATCATAGATAATTAAACACACATAGTCCCTTTAGAAGGTCTACGAGACCTTAAACATGCTTTAGAGAAGGATCGGGACTAAACCGATCTCATACGGAAACTTTACAGAACTTAGAATTTTTTTTCTTTCAATACAGGGCACATGCCCGTGTGGCTAGACCGTGTGCCTCACATGGCCATGTGTTAGACCATGCCTTACCCCGTGTACACTACTGACTAGGATCACACGGCCTGTCACACGCCCATGTGTTTGGCCCGTGTGCAACACTGACTTGGGTCACACGGCCTGTCACACACCCGTGTGTTTGACCCGTGTGCAAGTCTGATCTGCTTCGATTAGGGACAGTGAAGGACACAGTTGAGACACACGCCCGTGTGCTCACCCGTGTGGGCAATTATAGGCCATTTACAAGGCCAAATTGCCACCCAATTTGGGTCATCCCTATAGATTCAATTCCAACATCAAATAACATACAAATCATTCACCGTTCTCAACTATCAAATCAAGTATGAAACATACCATTTCCATTTCACCAAAATATACCATAATGGCCATTCACTCAAGACCATATATGCACATCACGTTCACCACTTTCACATAGCAAGACATATACCAAAATCAATCCATTATCAAGCCATATCACATGGCAAGATTTATACATCCCAAAACATTCCATAACTTTACTAGCCTATACATGCCATATACCATATATACAAATTCCAAAAATGGTACCAAAATAGACGTCCGATAGTGTGATTGAGTCGTTGACGATCCCCGGATCCGAGCTAGTTTTAATGACACTATAAAATAGAAAAAAGACTTCACACAGTAAGCTTTAAAGCTTAGTAAGTTCATAATATAACACAATTAACTCAACAATTCAAATTCAATAAACAAAATTAACTATTACTAGGTTCAATTCACATCACTACTCAATCTCAACCATAGCTATTACTCATTTCATACTATATCTATAGATTCTCAACCATAGCTATTACTCATTTCATACTATATCTATAGATTCATAAGCTAGCATTTATAATGCTACTCAAACCATCCCTTTTCACCATTCATTCACATAATCATCCATCTATCTCATACACAATATCATCAACCACATAGGTTTTGTACATACATGTACCATCATGTATTTGTCTATCACATTTACCACTCAATGCTCGATGCCATAATTCATTCGATCCTCTTTAAACATTCGGTAAACTTGCACACTTAGTGCCAATTAATTAGCCAAAACTATAATAATATCGCACACTTAGTGCCATTACATTAAACCAAATTTATCTCGGTATCGCACACATAGTGCCAAATAATACAACCGATGCTTTCTTTATTTTGCACACTTAGTGCCATTCATCACAGTAACTGTTCTATTTACGCACACTTAGTGCCACATATCTTTGGACTCACATTTCACATTACCAAATTCCACAATAACATTTCCATTCATTTCATCACATAAGAACATTATTTAAACAATACGTATTATACACGAACTTACCTTGGACGTAGTAACAACAACACTAGTCGATCAATCGAGCACTTTGTTCTTGCCTCGATCTAGGTCCGAATTTCCCTTTTCTTGATCTATATAATATCAAACTCAACTCATTTAATCACACACTCATTTAACTCAATTCACAAACACATAATTAGGGCATTTTGCACTTTAGCCCTTATAATTTCACATTTTGACATTTTAATCTCAATTTCACAATTACACAAAATACACATAATTTATTCACACACAAGCTTGGCCGAATTTTATACTAATCCCTAGCAACACATAACTTTCATTTATTTCAAATTTTAGCTCCTCAATTTCATATTTTCATAATTTAGCCCGTAATACTCAAAGTCATCAAAAATCCAAATACAAAACATATTTATCATTCATCAAGCTTTCATATTTCACCAACTATCAACACAAAGCTCACATATTCATCAATGGCACATTTCAAAATCATTATTAAATTTAAAAATTGAGGCATGGGCTAGCTAGTATTCAAAGCAACGATTACAAAAACATAGAAATCATCGAAAACGGATCAAAAACCATACCTTAATCACCCAATATTATTGCCGAAATGTTTGAGCATTCAAAATCCTATTCTTTCTTGATATTTCGGTTAAAAAAAAGATGAATGAAGCATTATTTGGCTTTGTTTAATTTAATATTTACTTATTTCATGATTTACCAAATTAACCTTAATGATTTCATTTAAAATTCCACTAACTTAAACCCATTTTTGTCCATCCAAACTATTTATGGTCTAATAACAACATAAGGACCTCTCATCTAATAAGCCATAGCAATTAAGCACTTTTAACAACTAGCACACAGCTTTTGCATATTACGCGATTAGGTCCTTTTTGCAAATTAAGCATACAAATGGTAAAATTTTCACACAGAAATTTCACACATACTTTATCACATGCCACAAACATCAAAAATAATATTAAAATATTTTTTCGGCCTCAAATTTTTTGTCCCAAAGACACTGTTCCAACTAGGGTCTAAACCGGGCTGTTACAACTCTCCCCATTAGAGATTTTCGTCCCCGAAAATCTTACCAGTAAATAGATTCAGGTATTGCTCTCTCATAGCATCCTTAGGCTCCCACGTTGCCTCTTCAACTCCATGTTTGTGCCACAAAACTTTTACTAAAGCAATCTTTTTATTTCTCAATTCTTTGATTTCACGAGCCAGAATTCTAATCAGTTCTTCGCTATACGATAGATCAGACTGAATCTCAACTTCAGTAGGGGCAATCACGTGTGATGGGTCGGATCTATATCGTCGAAGCATCGATACGTGAAACACATTATGAATCTTATCTAGCTCAGGTGGCAACAACAACCTATAAGCAACCGGCCCAACATGCTCAGAAATCTCATACGGCCCGATGAATCTCGGACTCAACTTGCCTTTTTTGCCGAATCGGAGTACTTTCTTCCACGGAGATACTTTCAAAAACACTTTATCACCGAATTCAAATTCAATATCCTTTCGTTTCAAATTTGCGTAAGACTTCTAACGATCGGATGCTGCTTTCAAACTGTTTTGAATCACTTTCACTTTTTGCTCAGTCTCTGATCAAATCTACACCGTGAATCTTATTCTCACTAAGCTCAGTCCAGTATAATGGTGTTTTGCATTTACGACCGTAAAGAGCCTCATATGGTGCCATTTTAATACTTGATTGAAAGCTATTATTATACGTAAATTCAATCAACGGCAGATACTTTTCCCACGTACCTTCAAACTCAAGAATACAACATCTCAACATATCCTCGAGAATTTAAATGATCCGCTCGGATTGACCATCCGTTTGCGGATGAAAAGCAGTACTGAAATGCAACTTCGTACCTAAATCCTCTTACAATTTCTTCCAAAACCGCGAAGTAAACCTCGGATCTCTGCCAGACACAATAGATAGTGGCACCCCATGCAATCTCACAATATCAGAAACATACAATTCAGCTAACTTATCAAGTGAATAATCTGTTCTCACTGGAATAAAGTAAGCTGATTTCGTTAATCTGTCAACTATCACCCAGATTGCATCTTTCTTTCTCGGAGACAGGGGCAATCCCAACACAAAGTCCATCGTGATTCTCTCCCATTTCCACTCAAGTATCATGATCGGTTGTAATAAACCAGATGGCACCTGATGTTCAGCTTTAACTTGCTGACATACCAAACATCTCAAAACAAAATCAGAGATATCTCTTTTCATACCAGGCCACTAATAAAACTGTTTCAGATCATTGTACATTTTTGTACTTCCCGGATGAACAGATAAACGACTGTTATGCGCTTCATTCAAAATCAATTGAATCAACTCTGGATTTCTCGGAACACAAATCTGATCTCAAAATCTCAAACAATCATTATCATTAACATGAAATTCTGAATCAAAGTTAAAACCACACTGAGCTTGTTTACCTAACATTTCATTATCAACTTTTTGAGCATCACAAATCTACTGTAAAAACAACGGTCTTGCTTTCAATTCGGCTAAAACCGACCCATCATCACACAAATCTATCTGAGTACTCATTGCTCGTAAAACGGACAAAGACTTTCAGCTCAAAGCGTCAGCAACAACATTAGCTTTTCCCGGATGATAATCAATTACTAATTCATAATCTTTTAGCAATTCTAACCATCTTCGCTGTCACAAATTCAATTCTTTCCGAGTCATCAAATATTTCAAACTCTTATGATCAGTATAAATTTGACACTTCTCACGAAATAAATAGTGACACCAAATCTTCAACGCAAATACAATAGCTGCTAATTCAAGATCGTGCGTCGGGTAATTCGTTTCATGCGGTTTCAATTGTCTCGAGGTATAAGCTATAACTTTGCCTTCCTGCATCAAAACACATCCCAGACTGTTTAGCAAAGCATCACTATATATCACAAATTCTTTACCGGATTCTGGCTGTACTAACACTGGAGCTTCAGTCAATAAGGCTTTCAACTGATCAAAGCTTTTCTGACACATTTCAGACCATTCGAATTTCACATCTTTCTGAAGTAATCTCGTCAACGGAGTTGCAATCATCGAGAGGCCTTTTACGAACCATCGGTAATAACCAGCAAGTCCTAGAAAACTTCAAACTTCAGACACATTTCTCGGAGGTTTCCAATCTAAAATTGCTGAAATCTTGCTCGGATCAACTCGTATCCCCGTAGCTGACACTATATGTCCCAAAAAACCAACCTCGCGCAACCAGAACTCACATTTACTAAACTTTGCATACAATTGCTTATCATGTAGAGTTTGTAGCACAATTCTTAAATGTTCGGCATGTTTCGTCTCATCACAAGAATAAATCAAAATATCGTTAATAAACACAACGATAAATAGATCCAAATACGGCCTGAATATCCGATTCATCAAGTCCATAAATACTGTAGGGGCATTCGTTAGTCCAAAAGGCATAACTAAAAATTCATAATGCCCGTACCTCGTTCTGAAAGTAGTTTTCGACACAACTGATTCTTTGACTCTCAACTGATAATAACCTGATCTCAAGTCTATTTTCAAAAACACTATAGCCCCTTTCAACTGATCAAATAAATCATCAATTCATGGTAGAGGATATTTATTCTTTATCGTCACTTTGTTCAACTGTCGGTAGTCAATACATATCCTCATAGTACCATCTTTCTTTTTTCACAAACAACACAGGAGCGCCCCAAGGAGAAAAGCTTGGTCGTGCGAAACCTCTATTTGTTAATTCTTGCAACTGAGACTTCAATTATTTCAATTCTGTTGGAGCCATTCTATACGGAGCTATTGAGATAGAAGTCGTCCCCGGCACTATCTCAATGCCAAACTCAACTTCTCGTATCGGAGGTAATCCCGGTAATTCTTCAGGAAACACATCAGGAAACTCACAAACCACAGACACAGATTCAACTTTCTTTTCTGTCACTTTCGTATCAATCACATATGCAAGATAAGCTTCACATCCCTTTTTCATATAATTCAGAGCTTTCATCGAAGATATTACAGTCGGTAACCCATTCAAATCACTGGATTCAATTCAATACTCTTTCGTTTGCAATTCACAATAGCATTATGCAAAGTTATCCAATCCATACCCAATATTATATCAAATTCATCAAAGGGAAGTAACATCAGATTAGCCAGAAAACAGATATCTCGAAACATCAACGGATAATTCTTGCACACTTTGTCAACCAGAACACACTTGCCTAAGAGGTTCGATACTCTAATTACAAATTTAGTAGACTCAACAGGCAGAGTCTTACTAGATACTAAGTTCACACACACATATGAATGAGTAGATCCTAGATTTATCAATGCAATCACATTAGTATCAAAAAGAGTGAAAGTACCAGTAATGATGTCGGGTGATGACGCTTCTTCGCAAGCGCGAATAGCGTAGGCTCTAGCGGGTGCTCTTGCCTCGGATCTCACAGTTGTATCTGTTGTTCCTCTCTGACTACCACTCATAATTCTTGTATTTCTGGTTGGTCTACCTCTAGCTGCCGTGTTATTGGGCCTCGTACTCTGAACATTATCTTTATCAGCTAACTCCGGGCAATCCAGAATGAAATGATCTCGTGATCCATATTTATAACAAACTCTATTATTATACTTGCCCCAGCATTCACCAATATGACGTCTCCCACACTGTCTACACTCAGGCTTATTGTTTTTGACACTGCCAACACTTGATTCCATTGGAACTTGAGCTTAGAACTCGTATATTATTTCACACGATCTCTACTCGAATGTCCAAACGAAGCATTTAAATGACTGGTTGCATCCTTGAATCTTTTTGATGAAGAGTGATACGACTTACTCATCGACTTTTTTCTCTCGTCTCTGGCTTCTGAGTCTGCTTTCTTCTTTTCTTTACTAAGCTCTTCGGCTTTACAAGCTCTTTCAACCAATACCACAAATTCATTCAAGTCAAGAATTCCAACCAGAAGTTTAATATCTTCATTCAACCCTTCAATGAATCGTTTACACATAGTAGTTTCTGTTGAAACACATTCTCGTGCATACTGGCTCAGTCTCACAAATTCTCACTCGTATTTCGTAATAGACATACGACCCTATTTCAACTCAAGGAACTATTTGTGTTTCTGATATATAAACCGTTGACTGATATATTTCTTCCAGAATTCAGTTTGGAAGAATTCCCAGGTGATTCGTTCTCTCGGAACCACAGATATCAATGTTTTCCACCAATGATACGCCGTATCTCTCAACAATGAAACAGCACACTTAAGACATTCATCAAGAGTACATGATAATTCATCAAACACTCTGATGGTATTCTCCAGCTATAATTCAGCTTATTCGGCATCATCATCAACTGTGGCCCTGAACTATTCGGCCCCATACTTACGAATCTTATTAACTGGAGGTTTACTCAATCAAATTGGGTCTATAACCTGTGGCGCTATAGGAACTTACAGGGGTGGAGGTTGTTGAGCAGCCGGATTCGTTTGAACGAACTCCGTGAACCACTCACTCATCATTTGGAAGAAGGCTTGCTTTGCCTCTCCCTCGTGACTACAAGCAATCGGCCTAGATTCAGCCGGCACTATCCCTTGAGCGGGAGCAGGTGCATTACTCTCAACATCATCAGCTACAGCTCGATCGGGATCCATTTGCTATACGAAAACACATTTTATCTGTCAGGATTCATCACACTATCACAGTTCGTATATATGGCATGTATAGCTAGACTCTCACATGCTACATTAGTTCTAGAATCGACTAAACCGTAGCTCTGATACTAATTAAAATGTAACACCCTTCACCCGTATCCATCGCCGGACTAGGGTTACGAGGTATTACCGGTCGAATCATAACATTTAAACCACTGTGACTCACACATTAGCATATCATAGATAATTAAACACACATAGTCCCTTTAGAAGGTCTACGAGACCTTAAACATGCTTTAGAGAAGGTTCAGGACTAAACCAATCTCATACAGAAACTTTACAGAACTTAGAAAATTTTTTCTTTCAGTACAGGGCACATGCTCGTGTGGCTAGACTGTGTGCCTCACACGACCATGTGTTAGACCATGCCTTACCCCGTGTACAATACTAACTAGGATCACACAACCTGTCACACGCCCATGTGTCTGGCCCGTGTGCAACACTGACTTGGGTCACACGGCCTGTCACACACTCGTGTGTTTGGCCCGTGTGCAAGTCTGATCTACTTCGATTAGGGACAGTGAAGGACACAGTTGAGACACACGCCCGTGTGCTCACCCGTGTGGGTAATTATAGGCCATTTACAAGGCAAAATTGCCACCCAATTTGGGTCATCCCTATAGATTCAATTCCAACATCAAATAACATACAAATCATTCACCGTTCTCAACTATCAAATCAAGTATGAAACATACCATTTCCATTTCACCAAAATATACCATAATGGCCATTCACTCAAGACCATATATGCACATCACATACACCACTTTCACATAGCAAGACATATACCAAAATCAATCCAGTATCAAGCCATACCACATGGCAAGATTTATACATCCCAAAACATTCCATAACTTTACTAGCCTATACATGCCATATACCATATATACAAATTCCAAAAATGGTACCAAAATAGACGTCCGATAGTGTGATTGAGTCGCTGACGATCCCCGGATCCGAGCTAGTTTTAATGACACTGTAAAATAGAGAAAGACTTCACACAGTAAGCTTTAAAGCTTAGTAAGTTCGTAATATAACACAATTAACTCAACAATTCAAATTCAATAAACAAAATTACTATTACTAGGTTCAATTTACATCACTACTCAATCTCAACCATAGCTATTACTCATTTCATACTATATCTATAGATTCATAAGCTAGCATTTATAATGCTACTCAAACCATCCCTTTTCACCATTCATTCACATAATCATCCATCTATCTCATACACAATATCATCAACCACATAGGTTATGTACATACATGTACCATCACGTATTTTTCTATCACATTTACCACTCAATGCTCGATGCCATAATTCATTCGATCCTCTTTAAACATTCGGTAAACTCGCACACTTAGTGCCAATTAATTAGCCAAAACTATAATAATATCGCACACTTAGTGCCATTACATTAAACCGAATTTGTCTCGGTATCGCACACATAGTGCCAAATAATACAGCCGATGCTTTCTTTATTTCGCACACTTAGTGCCATTCATCACAGTAACTGTTCTATTTACGCACACTTAGTGCCACATATATTTGGACTCACATTTCACATTACCAAATTCCACAATCACATTTCCATTCATTTCATCACATAAGAACATTATTTAAACAATACGTATTATACACGAACTTACCTCGGACGTAATAACAACGACACTAGTCGATCAATCGAGCACTTTGTTCTTGCCTCGATCTAGGTCCGAATTTATCTTTTCTTGATCTATATAATATCAAACTCAACTCATTTAATCACACATTCATTTAACTCAATTCACAAACACATAATTTGGGCATTTTGCACTTTAGCCCTTATAATTTCACATTTTGACATTTTAATCTCTATTTCACAATTACATAAAATACACATAATTTATTCATACCCAAGCTTGGCCGAATTTCATACTAATCCCTAGCAACACATAACTTTCATTTATTTCACATTTTAGCTCCTCAATTTCATATTTTCATAATTTAGCCCGTAATACTCAAATTCATCAAAAATCCAAATCCAAAACATATTTATCATTCATCAAGCTTTCATATTTCACCAACTATCAACACAAAGCTCACATATTCATCAATGGCACATTTCAAAATCATTATCAAATTTAGAAATTGAGGCATGGGCTAGCTAGTACTCAAAGCAACGATCACAAAAACATAGAAATCATCGAAAACGGATCAATAACCATAACTTAATCACCCAATATTATTGCCAAAATGTTTGATCATTCAAAACCCTATTCTTTCTTGATATTTCGGTTAAAACAAAGATGAATGAAGCATTATTTGGCTTTGTTTAATTTAATAGTTACTTATTTCATGATTTACCAAATTAACCTTAATGATTTCATTTAAAATTCCACTAACTTAAACCCATTTTTGTCCATCCAAACTATTTATGGTCTAATAAAAACATAAGGACCTCTCATTTAATAAGCCATAGCAATTAAGCACTTTTAACAACTAGCACACAACTTTTGCATTCTACGCGATTAGGTCTTTTTTGTAAATTAAGCACACAAATGATAAAATTTTCACACAGAAATTTCACACATACTTTATCACATGCCACAAACATAAAAAATAATATTAAAATATTTTTTTGACCTCAGATTTGTGATCCGAAAACCACTGTTCGGACTAGGGTCTAAACCGGGCGGTTACAAAGACGATGAGCTTATTCGAAAAATTTTGCATGAGGCACATAGCAGTTGTATGTTTATCCATCCGGGTAGTGTGAAAATGTATAATGACTTGACGAAAATGTATTGGTGGTCGGGAATGAAGAGAGACGTTTCAGAGTTTATCTTTAAGTGCCTAATTTGTCAGCAAGTGAAAGCCGAACACCAAGTACCTTCAGGTTTACTCCAGCCTGTGATGGTTCCCGAGTGGAAATCAGACCGTATTACCATGGATTTTGTGTCTGGATTACCGTTGACGCCAAAGAAGAAAGATGCTGTATGGGTCGTGGTTGATAGTCTAACAAAGTCGGCTAATTTTATACCGGTGCGTATCGATTATCCACTTGAGAAATTGGCCGATTTGTATGTTTTCGAAATTGTGAGACTTCACAGAGTGCCCTTTTCGATTATTTCAGATAGAGATCCGAGGTTTACCTTGCGGTTTTGGAAAAAGTTACAATAAGCTTTGGGGACAAAGTTGAATATTAGTATGGCTTTCCATCTGCAAACCGACAGTCATTCGAAGAGAGTAATTCAGATTCTTGAAGACATGTTGCAGTGTTGTGCCCTTGAATTCCAAGGTAGTTGGGAAAAGTATTTGCCACTGGTAGAGTTTGCCTACAACAATAGCTATCAGTCGAGTTTGAAAATGGCACCTTATGAGGCTTTGTATGGGCGTAAGTGCCGAGCGCCTTTGCATTGGACCGAACTCAGAGAAAATCATATTCACAGAGTTGACTTAATCAGAGAAATTGAAGAGAAAGTAAAAGTGATCCGTGGTTGTTTGAAGGCTACTTCGGATAGACAGAAATCCTACGCGGACTTGAAACGAAAAGAAATTGAGTTTCAAGTCGGTGATAAAGTGTTTTTGAAAGTATCCCCGTGGAAGAAAGTCCTCAGATTTAGTAAGAAAGGAAAATTAAGTCCACGTTTTATTGGACCTTATGAGGTGACTGAGAGAATTGGACCGGTAGCTTATCGACTAGCCTTGCCATCTGAGTTAGAGAAGATCCACAATGTTTTCCATGAGTCGATGTTATGCAGTTACTGTTCTGACCCTTCGCATGTTCTTTCACCAACAGAGGTTGAGATTCGATCAGACATGACTTATGGCGAAGAGCCAGTTAAGATCTTGGCCCGAGAGGTCAAGCAATTGAGAAATAAAAGTATAGCACTAGTGAAATTACTATGGCATAGACATGGGGTTGAAGAGGCAACATGGGAGCCTGAAGAGACTATGAGAAACCAATACCCAAACCTTTTTAACGGTAAGATTTTTGGGGACGAAAATCCCTAAGGGGGGAGAATTGTAACAGCCTAATTTTGGGGCTAGTCAAAATAGTGGTTTTGAAACCACTAATCCGAGGTCGAAGAAATTATTTTTAATATTATTTTATGTGTTATAGCATAATTATATGAGTACATGAAAATTTTGGTGAATTAATTTTAGTGATTTCTTGCTTAATTTCAAAAAAGGACTAAATCGCATAAAGTGCGAAAGTTTGTTCTACAAGCTAAAGGTGTTAAATAGCTATGGAACACTAAAGTAGAGGTCATTATTGAGTAAATGGACCAATGAAATTATGGTGGCTGGACATGAATTTTTAATTCATGAAATTGGTCAAAGTTTGGTGGCATTAGGTGACTAAATGAATAAAATAAAATAAAACAAAGAGAAAGTTATCATCTTTTCCCATCTTCTTCCTCTTCCACCAAAATTTTAGCAAACTTAAGGGCTTTGAGAGCTCAAATTTCAGCCAAGCTTTTCTCTTGCAAGTAAGTGATTTTGGTGGTTGTTTTTGTTAATTTTTGTGTTTTTGGAACCCCTATAGCTTAATCTAGCTAATGAGGGGACTATTTTATAAAATGGTTGAGATTCTAGGGTCTTTCCATGAGAGTATTTATGTTTTTTGCTGAAATTTTATGGAAGAAAATGAATCTTGGTTGTTAAATAAATAACTTTTGTGAAAGGGGTTTTCATGAAAACACCTAAAAGGACTATTTTGTGAAGTTTATAAAATAGGTTGTAAATGTGTGAAATAATTTGAAATTGTGAGTTGCTGTAAGATTAATAAAGGTTCGGCTAGGCTTGATAAAAGAGGAAATTTGATTAAAATTGTTTTACGAGCCTAGGGGCAAAATTGTAATAATGTGAAAGTCTAAGGCCAAAACGGTAATTTTGCCAAAGTAGGAATTTTGGAATGACTTGATTAATGTGGTGATTAAATAAGTAAATTTTGTCATTATAGATCAAGGAAAATGGAGTCCGAACCCAGACTGGTGGAAAACCAAACTATTAGACTAAATCAAACTAATCGCCCATATTTTGTATACCGGGGTAAGTTGTACGTAAATGATAAAACTTTATTGTTATTATGTATTGAAAAATTAATATGGCATAAAGTGTATGATTATTGTTGTGAATATGCATGATGAGAATTGATGATTATTGTTGTGAATATGCATGATGAGAATTGATGTAGTAAAAACTCCTGGTTGAACCTTAGGAATAGATTGGATATCCATGCCATGACATTTGGGTGATATGTGTGCTAGTGTAAGACCATGTCTTGGACATTGCATCAGCCACATTATAAGAGCCAGTGTAAGACCATGTCTGGGACATGACATCGGCATTGAGACGAGAGCTAGTGTAAGACCATGTCTAGGACATGGCATCGGCCTCGACAGGTGAGCCAGTGTAAGACCATGTCTGGGACATGGCATCGGTAATTTACCCTCTTGTGTGAGGCCTATATGATATCCTTTAGTATTCCAAATGGTTCCACAAGTTATTTAAAGCTTATGATAAAGATATGAAAGGATATAATCATATTGTGAGTGGTACAGGTTTTTACACAAAACTCATGAGTTATGAGCTTAGTTATGATTCCTTAATGGTAAGGATGAAATTGAGTAAGTTCTATCTATGAGAATGATTTCGGCACGATCTTGTAATCTTCGGCTTATACTTGTGGTGTGTAAATATATAGTAAATATACCATTGTTAAATCAAGAATGTTGTGCTGGTATATAATATGCTATGTGTTTAAAGATGTATGGTAGATGTTGTTACTTATTTACATGCAACTTACTAAGCTTATTGCTTACCTCTTTCCTTTCCATTTTCTTATAGTATCACCAAGCTAGCTCGGGGATCGAAGGACGTCGGAGGCTCGATCACACTATCAACCTGAACATTTGGTATAGTTAGATTTATCATTTTGAGTATGGCATGTATAGGGACTTGGTCTTTTGTCAAGTGTCATATTGTTTTGGCCAAATGTGTTGGCTTGTCTTGAAGATTGATTCATTTTGTATAAGGCCATGGAAGATGGCTAATACTTGATATTCATATATGTAAATGATGATGTTTTTCATGAATGTGAAATTTGCATGGTGAAATATGTGATAAGTTTTGCATGTGAATGGAGTGTAGTGGCATTGATGTGTGTATGTCTTGGTTGTTGCTTATGTTGATGTAGGTAAAGGTGGCAAAAGGGCTTGGTAAATAGCCTTGTTTTTTCCCATAGGGGTAGACACATGGGCATGTGTCTAGGCCATATGTGACACACGGTCTGCCCCGTGGTCGTGTAGTCTGGCCGTGTAACAGCCCAATTTAGGGGCTAGTCAGAATAGTGATCTCGGGATCACTAATACGAGGTTAGAGAAATTATTTTCATGTTATTTTATGTGTTATAACATGTTTATAAGAGTTCATGAAAATTGTGGTGCTTTAATTTTAGCGATTTCTTGCTTAATCGCGAAAAAGGACTAAATCGCATAAAGTGCGAAAGTTCAATTTTATTTGCTAGAGGTGTTTAATAGCCAAAGACTATAAATTGGAGGTCCTTAAAGGGATATTAAGCCATTGAATTAGTGTTGGCCGGCCATAGGAAGCTAGGGGGACAAAGGCATTAAATGTTGGTCAAATTTTGGTGATATTAGGTGATTATAATGAATAAAATAAGATGAATAAAGATGTTATCATCTTTTCAGTATTCCTCCACCTTCATCCACCAAAAATTGAAGAGAAATAAGGGTTTTGGAGCTCAAAAAATTCAGCAAACATTTCTCCTCACAAGTAAGTGATTTTGGTGACATTTTTTGATAAAAATTGTACTTTTGGAGTCCTTAAAGCTTAAGCTAGCTAATGAGGGGACTAATTTGCAATATGGTTGAATGTCTAGGGACTTTTCATGGGAGAGTTTATGTTGGTTGCTGAGTTTTTATGGAAGAAAATGAATGTTAGGAAGATGAGAAACAACTTTTGTGAAAGGTGTTGTCATGAAAACACCTAATTAGGACTAAGATGCAAATGTTGAAATTTGTTCATTAATGCATGAAATAGTTGGAATTGAGAATAGTTGTAAGAGGATTAAATGTTCGGCTAGGCTTGTTTAATAAGAAAATGTGATGAAAATTTTATTTATGAGCCTAGGGGCAAAATCATAATTTTGCCAAAGTCCAAGGGCAAAATGGTAATTTTTCCAAAGTAGAATTTTTAAAATGTATTGATTAGTGTGGTGATAAAGTGAGTAAATTTTTTATTCTAGATCGAAGAAAACGAGTTTCGGACCTAGAACGGGAGAAAAGAGAAATATGGACAAATAGGTCCCTTTCGACCCCTTTTCGGCATCAAGGTAAGTTCGTGTGCAAATGTTGCAATTACGTACGGGTTATTTAATATTCCAATGTTGTATGGAATGTATAATTACACCATGAATGTATTAAATATGTTTTGACGAGTTGTAAAGAGAATTGAATCTAAGATAGTGAGAAATGCAAATAGCATGATATGATGATAGTTAAGGTCTCGTGTAAGACCATATTGGAATATGGCCTCGGTGTAAGATATTGAATAAGACCATGTCAGGGACATGGCATCGATATGATATTTCGTGTAAGACCCTATCGGGGGTATGATGTTAATGGGACATTATGTGTATGAAACTCAAGATTTGTTATTTAACAAATTGAGTGATTCAACAAGTATGTTGAAAATGAGAATGAATGTGTTGTACCATGAGAGGTACATGTTTGTGTTAAAACTAAATTGAGATGATCTCGGTATATGAGGAACCCATAGTGGGTCATATGTAAATGATGCGCCTTGGTGGCATAAGTTATAATTATTAATGCATTGTGTGAATGCGAACGATTATCATAGCAAGCTAAGTAAGAATGGTAGAGTTCGAGGATGTTCTCGGATGAACATTTGAAATGGAGAAATGCATGTGGATAACTATCCATGAATGTATATTAACGGTGGGTTATGTGCGTTACCACCTTATTAATTATTAAATGATGGGCTGTGTGCGATACCATCGCTTATATTATAAATGATTGGTGGGCTAAGTGTGATACCACCATAATTATAAATGATTGGTGGGCTATGTGCGATACCACCCTACTAGAGATTGAGAATGGGCTAAGTGCGAAACCATCGAGTGTTTGATAGTATGAGTGGCTTATTGAAAATGCTTGATGTATTGTATTATGTGATCATGTGGCGACAAGTGCAGGGGTATATGCAAATTAACATGAGCATTTGGCTTGTGGCATGGTTATAATATGGTAAGAGACAGAATGAGTAAGTTTCAAGAATAGTTGAGTAAGTAACCATGAGTTTAAGAGTAAAACTCATTATAATACTTTGTGGTTGAATATAATCAATAGTTGATTGTTATATGCATATGAACTTACTAAGCATCATTGCTTACTCCTCTTCATTTCTCATCTCTTATAGGTTAATTTAGTTAGCTGGGGTTGGAGACCGCCGGAGATGTTTCACACTATCGAGCAGACACTTGGTATGAGGTTTTAAGTCCTTATGAGTTATGGCATGTATAGGGATAGTTTTTAAAGTTGATTAAGTCATAGTTGATATAGCCAAATGTGTTGGCCTAAGAGAGTTTATGGTTCAGTTGTGTATAGCCATAGATGATGGCTTAATTCGATTGAAATTATACCAGAAATAGTTCTCCCTTGTGTATGGGATGAAGACCTCATTTTTATAAATCAAATATGTTATAATTGATGATTTGAGAGTGTTGTGTGATTGTGTATGAATGTATACAAGTGAGGGTGGCTAATGGCTTGGTAGATAGCCTTTCAATTGTCCACATGGGCTAGTCACACGGGCGTGTGCCTAGACCGTGTGGGAGGCACGGCTAGTATATGGGCGTATGCCCAGGCCGTGTGAAGTCTGCACCTTGCACTTGGAATTTAAATCGCCACACGGCTAAAGCATACGGACATGTGTATAGGCCGTGTGGATAAGTCAGAATGCCAAGGTTTGGCACACGGGCCATGGCCACGGGCGTGTCAAGGCCGTGTGTAATTAGTCAGTGTCGACCACGGGCTAGTCACACGGGCGTGTGCTTAGGCCGTGTGTCACAAACAGAATACTCATGTTTTTATACACGGGGTAGGGACATGGGCGTGTGTGACCACACGGCCTGCCCACACGGGTGTGTCCCATTTCACATGGGCGTGTGGCTCCTGTTTAGGTGAAAATTTTTTAAGTGTTTGAAAAGTTCATGGTTTGGTTTCACAACATCACGAGCGGGTGTAAAGGGTCTCGTTGACCCATGATAGGGACGTTACATTGGTGAATGAAAAGTTTTAAATTGGAGAAAATTTTTATAGAATAAAGTGGAATGATTAAGCAAGTCAAGTTCGATAATGCCTCGTGCCCAGTTCCGACATAGAATCCGGGTAAGGGGTGTTACATTTAATGGTATCAGAGCTATGGTTTAGTCAGTTCTCAGACTAACCTAGCGTGAGTAAGAGTCTAGCTATACATGCCATATGTGGACCGTGATAGTGTGATATCTCGCGGCTCTAATGAAATTGTTTCGATTAAGATAGAGATGATTCTCAACTGAGCTAATTTTTAATAATGTTGTATGTGATAACGAAGTAATTGAAATGCGCTTATGCATTGAGGAAATTTAGGGAAGTATGAATAGAATTTTATGACGTGTGTGTGATAAGGTATGAGATAAGAGTTATAAGCTTATCTATATTGGTTTGATAGGCATAAGGTGTTATATATTCAACCTATTGGGTTAAGCGCATATAGTGAGTAAATTTACCCAGAGAATGGTGTATGTGTGTATGTACAACAGTTTGAATGAGGTAGGATCAATATGTCCACATAGTTGAATCCCATATGCGACTGTTAAAATAGAGAATGTATAATGTTTTGTTTTATGACTCTGTTATGAAGCCACACATATTATGGTATGAGAGTTAAACTAAGAAGTTTGACTAAGTAGAATGCGGGAGATGAGTACGGTCGTTCAATGATAAATTGCTTAATAAGACCATGGTTGGACCATGGCAATACATGTGATCCCATATAAGACCATGTCTAGGGCATGGCATTGGCAACGATACGTGATCTCGTGTAAGACCATATCTGGGATATGGCGTCGGCATCGAATAGTGATTTCGTGTAAGACCACGTCCGGGACCTGGCTTCGGCATAAAATCGTGTAAGACCATATCTGGGATATGGCGTCGATATTGATATAAGATCCCGTGCAAGACCATATCTAGGATATGGCATCGGCATCAACATGAGTTTCCATGTAAGACCATATCTTGGATATGACATTGGTATTGATATGAGATTTCGTGTAAGACCATGACGAGGCTATGGCATCGTGACGACATGTAAGGTAATAGCTGGGCTATGATGTTGTGATACGAGTAAGACCGTAGTTGGACTATGGCAATCAAGTAAACGACGTACTCAAAATCGTAAGACATTCTCAAATTTGATAAGTGATGGTAAGAGAAATTGGAGTTAAATGTTGAGTACTCGGGTAGACATTAATATGGAGCTTGAGTAAGTGAAGTCACTATTTGAGATTATGATTGATAGAAACAATTGTAGCATGAGTAAGCGTAAAAACTCGCATGGAGTGAGTTATGTGACTACGATAATATTTCATTAATGATGAATGTTAAATCATATGTATGTAGTCATGAGAGTCAAGTTAGAGGCTTTACGACCTCCCCCCTTACTACTGTTGAGTTATAATGAAATCCTTACGAGAGTTAAGTTGAATAAGCTCATGAGTACGAGATGAAAGAGTTTAGTGGCAAAACAAGTAGTAACGTATATAGAGATAAAGTTAGTTAGAAAGTGAGAACAGCTTTGAGAAGAATATCTGAATGTTTTAAAGATTGCACTGATTATGCAATGTCAAGAGTAAAGAGAAAGTTAGCCTAGGCTATTTGACTCAATTGAGTAGGAAGCCTGAGGTGTATGCTTACCAAGACCTCCCTGAATTGATGTTCACTAATTAAAGGAATAGTCAAAAAAAGTTTTGATAACGGAATTGGTTAGAGAAACAATATTTGAACTACGAAAGTGATTGATCACGATAACCATAGTTGTGTGGATCATAATGATCTCTTTGAGTATTACGTATTAATATCTGTTGCCTTTCAGGGGTGATGTAGTTGTCCTTTTCATGAATCATGATCGTGTGAGAATGTTAGTTGACTGTAAGATCAGACAAAACGGTTGTCGATTTAGTCAATTGAAATCGACATTCCTTTATCTCTTCGTAACCTTATTCTGGTACTATGAAGGGGAAGTCGGTGATAGAACTTTATGTGAGATTTCTCTTGTAATTCCGTTGATCATGATTATCCTTAGAGTGTGTGTTCATTGAGTTGTGATAGTTATATCTACTATGATTGCGCTTTTGATTTGATCATAGAAAGGTGATAATTCTAGTATAAGAAGTGAAATCACAAGTTTCACGTTGTGCGATGGGTTTTCGGGTAAGCCGAATAGAGTTAGCGCACTTAATTGAGATGTCCCTACTATCTTGAGATATGACGATAGTAAAGGTTTTAAATTAGCACATCAAGAGAAACTCAAACGAGAGTGTGGTTGAAATATATTCTCAGTGAGGAGAAAAGAGTAGATTGGTGTATTGAGATATGATTCTAATTATGTGTATATATATGCATGAAGCAATAAGGAGAATGAAATTCTATGTGTACATGAGTAAGGAGCATGATACATAGGTATGCTCATTGAAACATTTTAACCGTGATGGTTAAGTTGAAAGTCATTAAAGATACTATTAACTAAAAGATTTAGTATTGAGTTCAGTATGAAACGAGAATAAGAGTTTGTAAGTTTGTATGAGATTAATGCAATAATTATGTTAGCATAATTGAGAATGCTTGGTATCATATTGATGTATGATACTTCATTGAATTGAGAAATTGATGTTGAATATGATGTTGAAGTCCTAGTGGACTATAATGAATATGAGATTGCTATCATCGAGATGTGAATTAGATAAGGTCCCGTATAAGACCATGTCCGGGACATGGCCTCGGCACCGAGTTGAGATCCCGTATAAGACCATATCCAAGATATGGCATCGGTAATGAATATGAGAATTGTATAAGACCATATCCGGGATATGACATCAATACCTGATAAGAAAGTCCATATAAGACCATATCTGGGATATGGCATTGGCATCTAGAGGTGACTCCACGTAAGACCACCTCGGGGATGTGGCATTGGCTTTGTAGCTACCTCAATGACGATAAATATGCGTCTTTGACCATCCCTAGTGATTAACGGGATAAGTAGATGAGTTTAGAAGTAGAAATGAGAATTGTACTAAAGTCATGTGAATGAGTGAATACAGGTACTCGTGAACGAGTCACGAAGAAACGAGTATGATGTGTGGCACGGTATGTGCTAAATAAAGGCAATTGTAAGTAAGTAAGGCATGAAGCCTATGACTTGTGTATGGTTAGTTAATGCCATGGATGGTATTTTAAATATGCTTTGAGTGAGTTTGACTAAGACGTTAAAATTCAGGTCGAATAAGATTTCCATTGTTGATGTTACCTTAAGGTAGAATGTGTATATTGATGAATTCAGAACTTATACAGAAGGTTTTGGTATGAGACTTAGTAATAGCAGGTCTACTCATGCAAGACTAAGAAAAGATGCAATTATATGCATAAATGTTTTGACAATTGAGTACATTTCACGATATGATTGAGTTTCTGATCAGAAGTAGACGACCGCTAAAGGTTGAATTTTTAAAGCGTGCAAGTCAGGACTATTACAGTCGGTTAATATCCTAGTAATAAAGTGAGATAAATGCAATAGATTTCAAATTTTAAGTGACTTGATTTCCAAGGAGGGGTTTTCATCTGAATTTTAGTGAAGTATGCAATAAGGATCTGAATGATCATTTTAGCATGTGCCGAGTTCACAGTTGTAAGATTACTGAGTATTTACGCCCAGGAGGAAGAGTAATCTAAGTTTCCAGTTGTGCTTCGACCTTGTGTACTACAACTTAAAGGTTGTTGGCGAGAGAAGCTTAAGGATAAGTCGATTTGTGATTTTGATGAGTTGGTGGAAACGTTTCAGGAATGTTGAGAGTAACTTCTCCTAGTAAGATTTTCGGGGACGAAAATCCCTAAGGGGGAGAATTGTAATAGCCCAATTTAGGGGCTAGTCAGAATAGTGATCTCAAGATCACTAATCCGGGGTTAGAGAAATTATTTTCATGTTATTTTATGTGTTATAACATGTTTATAAGAGTGCATGAAAATTGTGGTGCTTTAATTTTAGCGATTTCTTACTTAATCGCGAAAAAAGACTAAATCGCATAAAGTGTGAAAGTTCTATTTTATTTGCTAGAGGTGTCTAATAGCCAAAGACTATAAATTGGAGGTCCTTAAAGGGATATTAAGCCATTGAATTAGTGTTGGCCGGCCATAGGAAGCTAGGGGGACAAAGGCATTAAATGTTGGTCAAATTTTGGTGATATTAGGTGATTATAATGAATAAAATAAGATGAATAAAGATGTTATCATCTTTTCACTATTCCTCCACCTCCATCCACCGAAAATTGAAGAGAAATAAGGGTTTTGGAGCTCAAAAATTTCAGGAAACATTTCTCCTCACAAGTAAGTGATTTTGGTGACCTTTTTTGATAAAAATTGTACTTTTGGAATCCCCAAAGCTTAAGCTAGCTAATGAGGGGACTAATTTGTAATATGGTTGAAAGTCTAGGGACTTTCCATGAGAGAGTTTATGTTGGTTGCTGAGTTTTTATGGAAGAAAATGAATGTTAGGAAGATGAGAAACAACTTTTGTGAAAGGTGTTGTAATGAAAACACCTAATTAGGACTAAGATGCAAATGTTGAAATTTGTTCATTAATGCATAAAATAGTTGGAATTGAGAATAGTTTGTAAGAGGATTAAATGTTCGGCTAGGCTTGTTTAATAAGAAAATGTGATGAAAATTTTATTTATGAGCCTAGGGGAAAAATCGTAATTTTGCCAAAGTCCAAGGGCAAAATGGTAATTTTGCCAAAGTAGAATTTTTAAAATGTATTGATTAGTGTGGTTATAAAGTGAGTAAATTTTTTTGTTCTTGATCAAAGAAAACGAGATTCGGACCTAGAACGGGAGAAAAGAGAAATATGAACAAATAGGTCACTTTCGACCCCTTTTCGGCATCAAGGTAAGTTCGTGTACAAATGTTGCAATTACGTACGGGTTATTTAATATTCCAATGCTGTATGGAATGTATAATTACGCTATGAATGTATTAAATATGTTTTGACGAGTTGTTAAGAGAATTGAATCTAAGATAGTGAGAAATACAAATAGCATGATATGATGATAGTTAAGGTCCCGTGTAAGACCATATTGGAATATGGCCTCGGTGTAAGATATTGAATAAGACCATGTCAGGGACATGGCATCAATATGATATTTTGTGTAAGACCCTATCGGGGGTATGATGTTAATGGGACATTATGCGTATGAAACTCAAGATTTGTTATTTAACAAATTGAGTGATTCAACAAGTATGTTGAAAATGAGAATGAATGTGTTGTACCACGAGAAGAATGCGGTATGTGTTAAAACTAAATTGAGATGATCTCGGTATATAAGGAACCCATAGTGGGTCATATGTAAATGATGCGCCTTGGTGGCATAAGTTATAATTATTAATGCATTGTGTGAATGCGAACGATTATCATAGCAAGCTAAGTAAGAATGGTAGAGTGCGAGGATGTTCTCGGATGAACATTTGAAATGGAGAAATGCATGTGGATAACTATCCATGAATGTATATTAACGGTGGGTTGTGTGCGTTACCACCTTATTAATTATTAAATGATGGGCTGTGTGCGATACCATCGCTTATATTATAAATGATTGGTGGGCTAAGTGCGATACCACCATAATTATAAATGATTGGTGGGCTATGTGTGATACCACCCTACTAGAGATTGAGAATGGGCTAAGTGCGAAACCATCGTGTGTTTAATAGTATGAGTGGCTTATTGAAAAAGCTTGATGTATTGTATTATGCGATCATGTGCCGACAAGTGCAGGGGTATATGCAAATTAACATGAGCATTTGGCTTGTGGCATGGTTATAATATGGTAAGAGACAGAATGAGTAAGTTTCAAGAATAGTTGAGTAAGTAACCATGAGTTTAAGAGTAAAACTCATTATAATACTTTGTGGTTGAATATAATCAATAGTTGATTGTTATATGCATATGAACTTATTAAGCATCATTGCTTACTCCTCTTCATTTCTTATCTCTTATAGGTTAATTTAGTTAGCTGGGGTTGGAGACCGCCGGAGATGTTTCACTCTATCGAGCAGACACTTGGTATGAGGTTTTAAGTCCTTATGAGTTATGGCATGTATAGGGATAGTTTTTAAACTTGATTAAGTCATAGTTGATATAGCCAAATGTGTTGGCCTAAGAGAGTTTATGGTTCAGTTGTGTATAGCCATAGATGATGGCTTAAGTCGATTGTAATTATACCAGAAATAGTTCTCCCTTGTGTATGGGATGAAGACCTTATTTTTATAAATCAAATATGTTATAATTGATGATTTTAGAGTGTTGTGTGATGGTGTATGAATGTATGCAAGTGAGGGTGGCTAATGGCTTGGTAGATAGCCTTTCAATTGTCCACATGGGCTAGTCACAAGGGCGTGTGCCTAGACCGTGTGGGAGGCATGGCTAGTATATGGGAGTATGCCCAGGCCGTGTGAAGTCTTCACCTTGCACTTGGAATTAAAATCGCCACACGGCTGAAGTACACGGACGTGTGTATAGGCCGTGTGGATAAGTCAGAATGCCAAGGTTTGGCATACGGGCCATGGCCACGGGCTAGTCACACGGGCGTGTGCCTAGGCTGTGTGTCACAGACAGAATACTCATGTTTTTATACACGGGGTAGGGACATGGGCGTGTGTGACCCACGGCGCCCCACCTGGGCGTGTCCCATTTCACATGGGCGTGTGGCCCCTGTTTAGGTGAAAATTTTCTAAGTGTTTGAAAAGTTCATGGTTTGGTTTCACGATATCACGAGCGGGTGTAAAGGGTCTCGTTGACCCATGATAGGGACGTTACATTGGTGAATGAAAAGGTTTAAATTCGAGAAAATGTTTATAGCTTAAAGTGGAATGATTAAGCAAGTCAAGTTTGGTAATGCCTCGTGCCCGGTTACGGCATAGAATCCAGGTAAGGGGTGTTACAGGCTGTGTGTCCTCTGCACCTTAATTTGGTAAAACAGAGTGCCCAGTAGTAACCACACGGCCTGAGGCACGGTCGAGTGTCTCAACCGTGTGCATGACATGGCCATAATACATGGGCATGTGCCCAGGCCGTGTGAAGTCTACACCTTAAATGCAAAATTAAATTCGCTACACGGCCTAGCACACGGGCGTGTGCCTTAGCCGTGTGACCCTAAAATATGGCTGACGTCAGAAATAGAATGTCAAGGTTTTAATACACGGGCTGAGACACGGACGTGTCATGGCCGTGTGAGGAACACGAGCCATGGACACAGGCGTGTGCCAGGTTGTGTGAAAACCCCTGTAGGTTCGAATTGAGAAATAAATCCATACGGGCAAGGGACACGGGTGTGTCCCTATATGCTTAAGCCGTGTGAGTGACACTGTCTTTCAACATGGCCATGTTATGATATCCGTGTCGCCCTTCCACACGGGTGTGTGCCCCTGTTTTTAGTGACATTTTCCAAAGTTCTTCTAAAGAACTCGGTTTGGTCCCGAACCGTTTCTAAAGTGTGTTTTGGGCCTCGTAGGCTCATATTAGGGATATTAAGACAAATTGTGAAAAGTTTTAAATTTGAACGAAGTTTTATGACTCAGAATTGTATGTTTGTATGCGTTTAAGTGAGGTAATGCCTCGTACCCTGTACCTGCATCGGATACGGGTAAAGGGTGTTACAATAATTCTGTTACGAGATTATATGAGAATGACATGAACTGTTATTGGAATTTATGTGAAATACATGAAAATGATCTTACATGATATATTGAAACATGAAATGGGATGATACATGTATATGGAACTTGCTTGGTGATTATGTTCACCCATGTTTATGGAATATTACATGAGAGTCACATGGCTAACATGTTGAGGATATGTGTATAGGCTTTTGGTCAAATTGGTTTAGATATGTTATGAATTTTTGCTTACCTTAAATGTGAATAAATGGTAAATTTAAATTCTATGTTATACGAACTTACTAAGCTTAAATGCCTAATTTGTCTTATTTTCCATGTTTTATAGTAATTCGGAAGCTCGATTTGGTTGGAAGTTGGTCAAATCTACTTCACACTATCCATCGGCCTTTTCAGTACATATAGTAAACTAATTTTGGTTGTAATGGCATGTATAGGTTAATTTGACCAATGATGGCATACAAATATTTTATTGAGATTAGCCATTTGTATGGCTTGTATTTGGTATATTTTGATGTATATATACTTGTGGCCTTATCATGTTTGATGTGTGCTTGAGGTGGTTGAATGAGGGATAATTTATAAGCATATTGATGATTGGTATGAGATAGTATATTTGGTAAAAATATGCATATATGTGTATTTGGTCAATTTGGTAAGTTTGAATACTTGGATATATGTGGTGATATGTTATGTATAAAACTTGTTTTTGGCTTGATTTGAATGCCTTGTTATGGCTTGATATTGTGTTAAAGTGTTGTGTTAGGTTGATGATAAATAGGGTGAGAAATGTGGCTTGGAAATGGCCTATTTTTGTCCACACGGGCGTGTGTCTCAGCCGTGTGTTAGGTGACACGGCCGTGTGTCCCTATATCTTTTAAATTGCGCAAGCCAGTATGCTCAACACGGCCTAGCCCACGGGCGTATGACTTGGCCGTGTGACACAAGTCAGAGAGTTACACGGGTACGGACACGGGCTGGGACACAGCCGTGTGTCCCTATTTTGAATGCCCACACGGGCGTGTCTTTTGATAGTGTGTGACACATGGCCTGGCCACACGGGCGTGTGTCTTTTGCACTTTTGAAAAATTTTAATGTTTTCTGAAAAATTCTTTGAGTACCCAAATTAGTCCCGACTTGTTTTTAAAGTGTATTTTGGGCCTCGAGGGTTCACATACGGGACATTATGCTTGATTTCAATTGGTTTTTGATATGAATGCTATATGATATGAAATATCTGTTTATTTGTTTCTGTAAAATTTGGTAATGCTCTGTAACCTTGTTTCGGTGATGGATACGGGTTAGGGGTGTTACATTTATTGGTACCAGAGCTATGATTAAGTCGATTCTCGGACTAACGTAGCATATACGAGTTTAGCTATACATGTCATTATATAACTTCTGATAGTGTGATATCTCCTGACTATTTTAAAACATGTTTTTATATAGCAATGTAATCCAACCGAGCTGATTTCGAAGAAGCTGAAAGTAATGCTCAAGCCTCAGTGCAAAGAGCAGCCTCGAGTAGTAGAAGGCTTGTATCTGAGGGCCGAGAAGGAGAGGAAAAAGAAGCCTTCTTTTAAATGATGAATGAATGGTTTACTGAATTTGTACGAACGAACCAGCCTGTGCAACAACCTCTACCCCCTCTTGTTCCTCAATCGGTTCCCGATATTCCTCAAAGTACAGAACTTATTAGAACTGGTAAGCCTCCTGTTGATGAAATCCGTAAATACGGTGCTGAAAAATTTCAAGCTACAGCTGAAGATGATCCTGAAAGAGCTGAGTTCTAGTTAGAAAATAATATCAGGGTTCTTGATGAATTATCTTGTTCCCTGACTGAATGTATTAAATGTGCAGTATCTCTGTTAAAAGATTCAGCTTATCAGTGGTGAAATACATTAATTTCTGTTGTGCCGAAAGAAAGGGTTACTTGGGAATTTTTCCAAACTGAGTTCAGAAAGAAATACATCAGGCAGAGGTTTCTTGACCAGAAATGTAAAGAATTCTTGGAGCTTAAACAGGGTCATATGTCAGTGTCTGAATATGAACTGAAATTTGTTCGATTGAGTAAATATGCTCGAGAATGTATTCCGACTGAGACTGCAATGTGTAAGCGGTTTAAAGATGGTTTAAATGAAGACATAAAATTATTAGTCGGGATTATTAAGTTGAAAGAATTTGTTGTACTGGTTTATCAGGCTATAAAACTGAAGAACTGAGCAAAGAGAAAATACAAGTTGAGATTGAAGCCAGAATTTCAAGTAAAAGATTGACAGGAAAGTCATACCAGCCAGCATCAAAGAAATCAAAGAAATATCATGACCGTTCTACTACTTCTGCGGGATACTCTAGTAGAGATAGAGGTGCCCAACGCTCTAGTCCTAGATCTCAGGCTATATCTGTAGCGAGTGCGGGTAGTGCTAGAAACACCAAACCCAAGTGCAAGCACTGTAATAAGCTACATTTTGGTGAGTGTAGAATGAAGATTGGAACTTGTTTTGGATGTGGTTCTTTTGATCACTATCTTAGAGATTGCCCGGAGAAATCTGAAAAAGATAATATTCAAACTTCAAGGCTGAGCAATACAGCTACGAGAGGTAGACCACCTTGTAATCCTAGAAATGTGAGTGGTAGCGGAGATATGACAAAAGACTCCACTGTAAGATCTGAAGCACGAGCACCTGCCAGAACTTATGGTATCCGTGCATGTGAAGATGCTTCTGTGCCAGATGTTATTACTGAAGAGTTACCTGGATTACCGCTGGCCAGAGAAGTCGAATTTGCCATAGATCTTGTACCGGGAACAACACCGATATCGATAGCACCATACAAAATGGCTCTTACAGAGTTAAAAGAATTGAAAGAACAGTTGCAAAAATTGACTGATAGGGGTTTTGCTCAACCTAATTTTTCACCTTGGGGTGCACCAGTTCTGTTTGTTAAGAAAAAAGACGGATCATTGAGATTATGCATTAATTATCGACAGCTCAACAAAGTTACAATCAAGAATAAATATCCATTACCCCGTATAGATGATTTGTTTGATCAGTTGAAAGGTGCCACATTGTTTTCAAATATTAATCTTCATTCTGGTTTTTATCAGTTACAAGTGAAAGACTCGGATGTGTCGAAAACAGCATTCAGAACCAGGTACAGACATTATGAATTCCTTGTGATGGCGTTTGGTTTAACTAATGCACCTGTGGTATTTATGGATTTGATGAATAGAATTTTAAGACCGTATTTACATAGATTTGTTGTGGTATTTATTGACGATATTCTGGTATATTCCCGAGATGAGACTGAACATGCTGAGTATCTGAGAATTGTTCTGCAAACTTTGCTAGATAAACAATTGTTTGCTAAATTTAGCAAATGTGAGTTTTGGCTTCGGGAAGTGAGTTTTCTGGGATACATAGTATCGGCTGAAGGTATTAGAGTTGATCCGAATAAAATTTCAGTTATTGTTAACTAGAAACCATCGAGAAATGTATCTAAAGTTAGAAGTTTTATGGGATTAGTTAGAAGTTAAAAGGGTTTCCGATGATAGCTACACGATAAAATGACTATTACAGAAAAATGTGAAATTTGAATGGTTTGATAAATGTCATCAAAGTTTTAACCAGTTGAAAGCCCTATTGACCGAAGCACCAGTTCTGATTCAGCCTGAATCGGGTAAATAATTTGTAATTTTCAGTGATGCGTCATTGAATGGTTTAGGTTGTGTTTTGATGCAAGAAGGTAAAGTAATAGTTTATGCTTCCAAACAGTTAAAGCCAGATGAAAAGAATTATCTGACACATGACTTAGAATTGACAGCTATTGTTTTGCGCTAAAATTTTGGCGACACTATTTTTTCGGTGAAAAGTGTCATATATTTACCAATCATAAGAGTTTAAAGTATTTGATGTCACAAAAAGATTTGAATCTGAGACAGCGTAGATGGCTCGAACTGTTGAAAGATTATGACTTAGTTATTTATTATCACCTGGGAAAGGCAAATGAAGTTGCGAATACTCTGAGTAGAAAGTCTATGTTTTCCTTGTGATCAATGAATACCCGATTGCTGAGTTAAAAGCTAAACCAACATTTTTACAGCAAATCTGCATATGTGATAATGAATTGCAAGCTAAACGAGTACAATGCGAGTCGACTTCTGATTCAAAATTTTAGATAGGATCCGATGATTGTCTATTATTCAGAGGTAGAGTTTGTGTACCGAAGAATCCAGAGCTTGTACAAAAAATTTTACACAAAGCTCATAGTGGTACCATGTCTGTTCATCCAGGAAGTAATAAAATGTACAATGATTTGAAACAGATGTACTGGTGGCCGGAAATGAAACGTGATATTTCTAATTTTGTATCTAGATGTTTGATATGTCAGCAAGTTAAAGATGAACATCAGGTACCTTCAGGACTTTACAGCCAGTGACGATACCGGAATGGAAATGGGATAGAGTTACTGTGGATTTTGTATCGGGGTTACCCCTATCTCTGAAAAAAAAGATGTCATTTGGGTTATCGTGGATCGTTTGATGAAGTTTGTACATTTTATTCCGGTACGTACGGATTTCTCACTTGATAGATTGGCTGAGTTATAAGTTTCAGATATTGTCAGACCACATGGAGTGCCAATCTTCATTATTTCAGATAGAGATTCGCAATTCACATCATGATTCTGGAAAAAGTTACAAGAAGCGTAAACGTAAAGAAATAGAGTTTCAAGTTGGCGATAAAGTATTTTTGAAAGTTTCGCATTGGAAAAAAATTCTCCGGTTCGATCCTAAAGGAAAGCTAAGTCCGCGATTTATCGGGCCATATGAGATTACTAAAAGAATTGGACCTGTTGCATATCGATTAGCTTTACCGTCAGAACTGGAAAAGATTCACAATATCTTTCACGTGTCTATGTTACAACGGTACCGATCAGATCCTTCACATGTTATTTCTCCAACAGATGTTGAAATTCTGCCTGATATGATGTACAGTGAAGAACCAATCAAGATCTTGGCATGAGAAGTGAAAGAATTGAGAAATAAAAAGATAGCTTTAGTAAAATTTCTCTGGAAATGACACGGAATAGAAGAAGCTACATGGGAACCTGAGGAAACTATAAGAAAGCAATATCCGAACCTCTTTACTGGTAAGATTTTCGAGGACGAAAATTCCTTTAGGGGGAGAGTTGTAATAGCCCGTTTTTAGTGAAATCGAAATAGTGGTTTCGGGACTACAAATTCGAAGTCAGAATAAAATTTATTTTAATATTATTTTATGGTCTATAGTATGATAGAAATATCGTATGAAAATTTCGTTAAGAAATTTTACCGTTTACATGCCTAGCTTGATAAAAAGGACCAAATTGCATAAAGTGCAAAAGTTGAATTTGTAACACCCCAAACCCGGCCTAGACGTTATGGCCGAATTTGGAGAAGTCACAGAGAATGGGTTTGTTAAAGTTTCGCTGTAAAATAAGTTTTGGCAAATAAACCAATTAATTAATGTTTTCGAAAATGATTATAAAGTATATAAGTTGATAAACTGAGATGATTTACGTAACGACTCCGTGTTGTAATTCCCTGAATAATTTATTTTTGTTTCTGTAAATATCTAACACAAGTGTGTATCTGCTTCAGTGGTTAAGTGTTCTAGGTGTGTGTGTGAGGTCTTGGGTTCAAGTCTCTTCTTTGCCAAATTTTGTTATTTTTCTGATCTAAGCCTTACTCTTGTTGGAAGGGCTTATATATAATTGTCTGTTAATTCATATCAGAATGAGCCTGTTGGTTCTAGTGGTAAGGGAGTGGTGTGTTGGAGGTCTTGTGTTCGAATCTTTGCGCAAGCATGAATGTTATTTTTTGCTCAATTGCCTGATAGAGTTCCGATTGAGCTGAAAGTCTGAGGAAGTTATGAGTTAGTGGGTTAGTGGGAGAAAATCTAGGGATATGTTATCATATCTGGATTTTTTTTTCAAATTTTAATTTCTCTCTTTTTCCAAAAACATTCTGACGTTAGTCTCTTTTCTTTGCCATTTTCAATTTTTCCTCTTCTTTCCTGTATTCTGTCTCCTCGTTTCGTATCTCCACTTCACGTTGTTTCGGTGTTTTCGTATTATTCCGGTAAGTGAGATTTTTTTTCTTTAACCTTGATTTACAACTCATTGGGCAAGGTCATATTGTTTGTTTTGGCATTTTGGTGTGTATGTTAAGGGTTAATTTATGCAATTTATGGTATAAGAGAAGGTGGTGAGCGTTGAAGGTTTATTTTGATAGCCTAAATAGTGCTAATGTCTGTGTGTGTCATCGGTAAGTTTTAAGCGTTACTTCGGGTTATGTGTCAATTCATAAATTGGCTGCTAATTGGGCATTTGGATGCTCTGTTTTTAGGTTTCAGAAGGCTCTAGAGTGGTTTCGCATCAAACCGTTACCAGGTGTGTTCCCAAATTACGAAAAGCCAAAAAACTATTCTGTCGATGCCACACGGGCGTGTGGCCGCCCGTGTGGTCGATGAAGGTGTGGCCGTGCTCAGGACATGGTCGTGTGGTGGCTTGAGCGTGGCCGTGTGGGCCACACGGGTTAGGCCAAGTTGGGCATGTTGGCCCACACGGGCATTCCACACGGGCATGTAGGTTTTTGGGCCAGGCCGTGTGGGCCCACACGGGCATGTGGCCCATATTTCTAAAATTTTCCCTAGGGTCGTACGGGTCGTTCCGATCGACTGTGGGCCTACCATAGGGTCGGTAAGGGCTAACCAAACCTTAATTTTATGTGATTTGATATTCTGGTAGTATGCTCTGAGTAGGACATTACTATGCATGACTGTCTATCCTGCTATCTGTATATCTGATATCTATACATAAACATGTTGAGCATGTCTAGTATGTTATTATGTATCTGTTTTTGTATATGATTCTGGGGTGGGACTTGTATATGAGGAGGAAGTATTCTGTACGGCAATCATCGCCTATATTCTGGCAGCATGGCTGCACATTATCTGACATGTGTCGTAATGGCACGATATGGGGTGTAGGGATGAGTGGGTGTTTTTAACCCCACATAGTGTGTTAGGATGGTCGGAGTTGGTGTGTAGAGAATGGGGGTAGGATTCTGTATGTCTGATATGTATATCTGATCTGTATATCTGATTCTGTTTATTGTATCTGAAAAAGGGCTTGAGCTCGATTCTGTATCTATATGTTTGCATGCCTAATTCTATTGGGATACACACTGAGTTTATGAAAACTCACATCTGTTTGTATGTTCTGTTGAGGTAATCCACAGACTTAGGTGGATCGGAGCGACGGAGACTCAACGGTGACCACTCAACCGTAAACAATTTAAACTTGGCAAATTATGGCTTTATTTATGATTTGGTTTTCATTCCGAGAGATTGTAATTTCTAGGACTCTCTGGACTTTATGATTTCTAACGGTTGATTTTTTTATTGTTGATAATCTGCAAGCATTGGTAAAATATTTTATGAAAACGACGGTTTTTAGGCAAAAAGAAGTTTTTCTAAAAATTCGATTCGAATTTCTAAAATGAAACGGGTTTGTTAATCTTCCGCTGTAAAATAAGTTTTGGCAAATAAACCAATTAATTAATGTTTTCGAAAATGGTTATAAAGTATATGAGTTGATAAACTGAGATGATTTACGTAATGACTCCATTTTCTAAACCCATTCTCTGTGACTTCTCCGGATTCGGCCATAACGTCTAGGCCGGGTTTAGGGTGTTACAAAATTCTAGTAGCTAAAGGTATCAAATAGCTATGGAATTTAAAATTGGAGGTCATTATATGGCAAATAAACCATTTAGAGGAGTTAGTAGATAATGATTATTATTTATCATTGGAATTTAGTAAATTAGTAAGGTTAATTTTGGAAAGGAAATGAAAAAATGATGATAAATAAATAAAATAAAACAAATTTTCATCATCTGTCCTAAAATAAAACATGGAAACCCTAGCCATGGAAGCTTGAAGATAGACAAGCTTATTTTGCTTAATTAGGTGAGTATTCTTGTCCCGTGTTTAATAATTTTTTTTGTTTCCGAGATCGTAATAGCTTAATCTAGCTATCTCGGGGATTAATTTATAAAACCGTTAAAGTATTAGGGTTTTGCCATGGATGAGTATAGTTTAATTTTCAAGTTTTATGGTAGAAAATGAAAGGTTGTTGTTAGATAAACAACTTTTATAAAGAGAATTTTGATGAAATTATCATTTAAGGACTAAATTGAAAAGATGAAAAATTTATGGAAAAATTCCAAATTTTGTGAAAAATATGGGCTGCTATTGATATGTATGAAAATCGGTTAGGCTTGAAATAAGAATTAAATTGTATGAATTTCATTTTCTGAGTCTAGAGACTAAATCGTAATTAATTAAAATTATAGGGAAAATAATAAATTTTCCAAAGATGTGTATTGGATTCAATTGAATATGAATTGTATTAAACTGAGTTAATCTCATTCGTATAGATCCGGATAGACCTAGTACGGAATTGGATCGAGGAAAAGAAAAAGTATCGGATTAGTAGCTTACAAATCTACCTATACTTGTCGAGGTAAGTTTGTGTAACTAAATTGTATATTTGTATGTTTTGAATTGAATATTGTTGTGTGTAAAATGTGTAATTGCCATGTAAAATACTGATCACATATCCGACAAGTACCGAGTCCAGTTTGAACCATAGAAATTCGATGGATACAAATGACATGTCCTAAAATAAAACATGGAAACCCTAGCCATGGAAGCTTGAAGATAGACAAGCTTATTTTGCTTAATTAGGTGAGTATTCTTGTCCCGTGTTTAATATTTTTTTGTTCCGAGATCGTAATAGTTTAATCTAACTATCTCGGGGATTAATTTGTAAAATCGTTAAAGTATTAGGGTTTTGCCATGGATGAGTATAGTTTAATTTTCAAGTTTTATGGTAGAAAATGAAAGGTTGTTGTTAGATAAACAACTTTTGTAAAGAGAATTTTGATGAAATTATGATTTAAGGACTAAATTGAAAAGATGAAAAATTTATGGAAGAATTCCAAATTTTGTGAAAAATATGGGCTACTATTGATATGTATGAAAATCGGTTAGGCTTGAAATAAGGATTAAATTGTATGAATTTCATTTTCTGAGTCTAGGGACTAAATCGTAATTAATTAAAAGTATAGGGGAAAAATAGTAATTTTTCCAAAGATGTGTATTGGATTCAATTGAATATGAATTGTATTAAATTGAGTTAATCTCATTCGTATAGATCCGGATAGACCTAGTACGAAATTGGATCGAGGAAAAGAAAAAGTATCGGATTAGTAGCTTACAAATCTACGTATACTTGTCGAGGTAAGTTCGTGTAACTAAATTGTATATTTGTATGTTTTGAATTGAATATTGTTGTGTGTAAAATGTGTAATTTCCATGTAAAATACTGATCACATATCCGACAAGTACCGAGTCCAGTTTGAACCATAGAAATTCGATGGATACAAATGACATGTCATTAAGGGTTCTGAATTGGTTGTTGTCCTGCATGTGTTGCGAATACACCCCAACTCTCACGAGCTTCCCGTTATTTAGCTCTTATGAGCATCCCGATATTTGGATTTCTTGAGCTTCCTGATAAATGGCTCGCAAGAGCTTCCCGTTATACAGCTCACATGAGCTTCCCGTTATATGGCTCGAAAGAGCTTCCCGTTTACATGCTCGTATGAACATTCCTGAATATGAATTGACGGATTACAATTTGGTACACTTTGTGTGTACTTCCCGTGTATCCAACGATATTTTAAATGGTTCAACGGGCACAATTCTGTTACGAGATTATATGAGAATGACATGAACTGTTACTGAAATTTATGTTAAATACATGGAAATAATCTTACATGATATATTGAAACATGAAATGGGATGATACATGTATATGGAACTTGCTTGGTGATTATGTTCACCCATGTTTATGGAATATTACATGAGAATCACATGGCTAACATGTTGAGGATATGTGTATAGGCTTTTGGCCAAATTGGTTTGGATATGTTATGAATGCTTACCTTAAATGTGAATAAATGGTAAGTTAAATTCCATGTTATACGAACTTACTAAGCTTAAATGCTTACTCTGTTTTATTTTCCATGTTTTATAGTAATTCGGAAGCTCGATTTGGTTGGAAGTTGGTCTGAGCTACTTCACACTATCCATCGGCCTTTTCGGTACATATAGTAAACTAATTTTGGTTGTAATGGCATGTATAGGTTAATTTGACCAATGATGGCATACAAATATTTTATTGAGATTAGCCATTTGTATGGCTTGTATTTGGTATATTTTGATGTATATATACTTGTGGCCTTATAATGTTTGATGTGTGCTTGAGGTGGTTGAATGAGGGATAATTTATAAGCATATTGATGATTGGTATGAGATAGTATATTTGGTAAAAATATGCATATGTGTGTATTTGGTCAATTTGGTAAGTTTGAATATTTGGATATATATGGTGATATGTTATGTATAAAACTTGTTTTTGGCTTGATTTGAATGCCTTGTTATGGCTTGATATTGTGCTAAAGTGTTGTATTAGGTTGATGATAAATAGGGTGAGAAATGTGGCTTGGAAATGGCTTATTTTTGTCCACACGGGCAGAGACACATGCGTGTGTCTCAGCCGTGTGTCACACACGGCTAGGTGACACGGCTGTGTGTCCCTTGTATCTTTTAAATTGCGCAAGTCAGTATGCTCAACACAGTCTAGCACACGGGCATATGACTTGGCCGTGTGACCCAAGTCAGAGAGTTACACGAGTATGGACACGGGCTGGGACACGACCGTAGGTCCCTATTTCGAATGCCCACACTGCCTGAGACACGGGCTTGTCTTTTGACAGTGTGAGACACACGGCCTGGCTACACGGGCGTGTGTCCCCTGCACATTTGAAAAATTTTAATGTTTTCCGAAAAATCTTTGAGTACCCGAATTAGTCCCGACTTGTTTCTAATGTGTATTTTGGGCTTCGAGGGCTCACATAAGGGACATTATGCTTGATTTCAATTGGTTTCTGATATGAATGCTATATGTGAAATATCTGTTTATTTGTTTCTGTAATTTTTGGTAATGCTCTGTAACCATGTTCCGGCGACAGATACGGGTTAGGGGTGTTACAGGTGGTCCACTCGATGACGTAAAAATGGAAAGCGAAATCGAGCCCATGATCATAGCAGTAAGAGGCAACCTCTGATGTTGATTTTATTTGGTTGTGTCGCCCGAAACATCTTCTGATACAATATCAACAACACGATAGACCCCCAACTGAATTCGCCAGTTGCTCTAAAATTGATGAGTTTCAACAGCCAGCTCAGATGTACGAGGTTTCGTGAGTTGTCCAGCATCAGATAACCTCTGAAGATTTGAAAGATGTACGCCCGAGCGTATCGTACTCTTTGTACTTCAATCGAATCATCCCCTAGCACCGGGAATGTCTCTCGTAACCAGCCCATATCGATCCGACCTCCATAAATAATATACAGAATCGCACCCAAAAGATTGTAACATATGGCTCCCCAATCAGTAAATTGAGTGGACCCGGTGAGTATGGACCCATCCACCGATAACCCCAACTGTAACCCCAATCAGAAGATAGAATGTGTGCGTCTTGGGTCTCCACCTCTCCACAAACACACTAATGAGTTTCGAGTCTAACTTGCACCCCCGGCCTATATTGGCCACGTGCCAAAAACCCACTTTCCTCAAGTAATTTTCAATCAACGGTGATGGAGGACCATGAATATTACAAATAAAACATTGTAGCACTCAATCTACCGACTGTTATAAAAAAATTATAAAAAATATTAATTAAATTAAAAAAATGAAATACAAATATTAAATAATATTAAGAAATGAAATTAACCCTTACCATTTTCATTTGGTCGACTGAGATATGTTTATCATCGAGATGAATTAATTTTTGGGTCATTGCTAACACGATCAAATTTCTTAGAAATTATAAAAAAAATAATACTAATTCAAACAAAAATTAAAAATTTAGAGAGCTTTGAGAGCTTTTTTGAGAAATTAGGAAGAATTATAATTTGAAAGAAATTTGGTGTGAAAAAAATGGGTGGGGATTTATAAAAAAAAAAATTCTTGACCGTCGGGCCCAACGGTTAAATTTTTAAAAGCCGTTGGGGGAAAACACAGGGAAAAACATGTCCCCGTCAATGCGCTTTTCTGTGTTATCCCTTGAAAACGCGTCCACGTCAGTGTATTTAAGTGTTTTTGGTCCATACCCGTTATTATTTTTTGGAGCGGCCCATTTCCGTAAATAATTTCAAAAATGGGCCTTTTTTGGTACTATACCTGTCATTTGCACTTAATTAAAATAAGTCTTTATCATTAATTAAAATATTTAATTAACCTGTTTCCTTAACTGTTTCTGTTATTGACTGTTCAAATAAATTGATGAACTAATCAGATGATATGACACATGGCAGCTTATAGTTTGATCTAATATTTTTTCCACAAAAAAATATTAAAAAATCATAAAAATTTTATAAAAATCATAAAATTATAAAAATCAGAACAAATATAAAAAATATTAAATATTAAAATTATTAAAATTATATAAACTTATTAAAATTATAAAAATATATAAAAACTTATAAATATTATAAAAAAAGAAAAATCTAATAAATCATAAAAATTATAAAAATTAATAAAAATATTTAAATTATAAAAATCGTATTAGAATTCTTAAAAAATAATAAAATTTGTAAAATTTATAAAAAAATATTAAAATTGATATAAACTTATAAAAAATACTAAAAAAATCATAAAAACTTGAACAAGAATGATTAGCCTAAAATCTACAAGGGTACTGGTATGGGGAAAATCATTAGATTGTTGACTTGAGAACTGGGCAATTAAATTAATTTTTATTTATTTATTTAATATTTTTATCAAACAAAAAATTAATATCCGACTATTAGCATATGTCAGAATGAAATACTCTAACCAAGGTTTTCATAATTGAATCGATGGTTGAACCAATTAGGCCTTTGATTTGCCAATTCAATTGATTCATCCAGTTCAATTAAACAAAACATTAAAAAAAATCGGTTCAATTGTCTAGTTCCCAAGTCAACCAATCTAATGACTTTTTCCTGACCGCTGCTCTTGCTGATTCCAGTCTAATCGGTCCAACCTACTAATCTGGTCTAGTTCAATTTTTATGATTTTTTAAATAATTTTTATGATTTTTATAGAATTTTAATACATCTTTATAATACTTTAAATATGTTTTATTAATTTTATAATTTTTTTATAATTTATCATATTTTTATAATATTTATAAGTTTATATTAATTTCATATTTTTAATATTTAATATTTTAATAATTTTTTTTCTAATTTTTATGGGGAAAATAATAGATTAAATTAGAAGCTATCACGTGTCACTATTTGATTGGTTCATCAATTTATTTTAAAGGTAAACATAGTCAATGACAGAAACCGCTAACATATGAACTTAATTGAATATTTTAATTAATGGTAAAGGCTTGATTAGATATAAATTTAATACAAGGGTTTAATTATTTTTTTTATATTTTGTTAAGAAATTTTTTTGACATATAAGATTTTATTTTAATTGTCATTAAAGCTTTGTTTGGAAGGAATAATTTATATTGAAAAATAATTTTCTTCGTAAATTGCTTAATATGATTAAAATATAAAAGGAAAAAAAATACACAATTCTTCCCTTTTTTTTTTTAAATATCATTCTATATTACACTTCTATAAGTTAAAATGAAAAAATATATTATTACTAATTTTAGGGTAAACTATACCCAAAGTCATTCTAAAATAGGGTTTATCCTATTTTAATCCCTCTAAATTATTTTCTCTATTTAGTTACTTTAATTAAGATATTTGTTCGAACTAGTTACCGCCGTTAAAAATTTCGTTAATATACTAATAGATTTTTGATGTGACACAATATTAGTCAATTAAATAACAACATGTGACACTTTTTTTATTTATTTTACTTTTGACTAAAGTTTAAAGATTTCTCTGTAATTATTTCAAAACATATTTTTTCTTTCTCTTCTTTCTGCACCTCAAAAAATTGGAAAAAACTAGAACCCACCATTTTCTCAACAATGGATCTATGCCATTTTTTTTTAATATTTATCATTATTCTTTGTTTTGTTCTTTGTAAATATATATATTGATTGAAGAAAAAAATCGATCGAGTTTGAAGATCATAGATGGAACTGTGTATCTTCTAATTGATCGATGATTTTAATTTTAAAATATTTCATATGAATCAATTTTGTGGATTTTAAGTTTATGTGATTTGAAAGAGTTTATTTTTCAATGCATTTACAATATGGTTTCTTTAATTGCATGGCTTTTTTTTGTTTGTTTGGTTGCCAAGAAAATTCAACGCATTTACAATATGGTTTCTTTGATTACATGGCTCTTTTCTGTTTGGTTGCCAAGAAAACAAGGGAAAAGGGGAAATCAATAGATTTGTAAGGAAAAGAACCTTGTTTTTAAGAATTCATTTGCCTATTGTTGTCTTCTTTGATAGTGAAATCAACATTTGCGAGTTTGTTTGCATGCATTGAGATTAATAATCTGTTTCTCCATTTTTAATGTATAGAAAGAAAGAAAGAAAAAAAAATATTTTGAAATAATTACATAGAGGTCCCATGCTTTAGTCAAAAATAAAAAAAATATCACGTGTCGTCATTTAATTCTTTAACGTGTCATATCAACAATCTGTTAGTGGATTAACAAAATTTTTAACAATAGTAACTAGTTTAAACAATTATCTTAATTAGAATACTAAATTGAGAAAAAAAAATTAGAATGACCAAAATAGGACAAACCCTATTTTAGAGTGACCATGACTATATCTTACCTTTATTCTTATTAATATACATACTTATTTTATATTTATATTTATATTTATATAACACTACCATTAGGAGATATTGTTTTGCTTATCAAAAGCTGTTGGGGTAAAAATACTGTGGATGTCCTATATTAAGAGTCAGATTCTATTTTGCTCTCTCTATTCAAAAGAGGACAAATTAGTCCCTATATGTTAGATCAATGAATAAACTAGTCATTTTGTTAAAAATATCATCTATTTTTACTATTAAAAATTGGTCCATATATGTCAGTATGAGGTACACATGATATGTCGCGTGTCACTGTCTGACTATTATACCAATTAACTATTTTTAACAGTATAAATAAATAAAAATTTTAACATAAAAAATCAATTTAGCTAATATACAAAGTTTAACTTGCCTAATTTTTAATAGAAGAAGCAGGACTTGTACATGACTTCTATATTACTTTTATCATGGTTCGTAAAAAAAAAGAAGGTAGGGCGGGCTATTCAATTCCCTGAAGGTATGGGCCGCTTGGGTTTCTGAGATATTTAGCTTTAGTCTTGCTTGCTCTTTTGGGAAAACAAATGTGGCCACTTTTGCATTACTCTTATACTTTATGCTTCAAAGCTCTACATGCAAAGTATTTCTCCAATGGTAATATCCTCTAGGGTAGAAATGTTGATAAATTGTCCCATGTGTGGAATATTGTATATACAGCTCTGAAACAAATTATATTGGATTTTAATTTGAGAACTGATAATGTGCATCATTAGTATATGGAATGATTTCTTAAGAGGTGTTCAAACAATAAGTTGGGCTATTATTTAAATTAAATTATCATTATTTAAAATAATTAAAATATTAAAACTTTTAATTATTTTTGAACTGACTTTTTTTTTCAAAATTTATTAATCGAATCGAATTAATTTCGACTAATTCAGTCTATTGATCAAAATTTGTTCTTGTTTTTTTTTTCTTTTTGGTTCAAACAAATTTAAAACATAACAAAAAAAAAAATACAATGATAATATTCTTTTTCTTTTCTTTTAGCTCAAATAAGTTAAAAAAAGAAGAAGGGAAAAACAATTAATAACAAAATGAACACACAAAATTAAAAAAAAAAATCATTACGTAAAAAACAAAACGGGTGTAGGTTCTAGAATCTTAGTTTTTTTTTCGTTGGGTTTGGTTTGGTTTCTATTTTAATTTTATTTTGGGTAAACTACATTTAATATCACTAAATTATTAGTATGTTTATATTTAGGCCACTCAATTTTAAAAAGTTACAAAATAATCACTAAATTATTCAAAACTTTTCACTTAAGTCACCGAACTATTTAAAAGTTTTTATTTAAATCACTAATCTGTTAAGTTTTTTTTTTTTTGAAAAAGAGTCTGGCTAGCGGACTTTAAGCGATAGTTCGATGATCAGTACGGTGAATTAGTACCTATCGACGAGTAGAAGAACATATCTTAGATCCAAGTCGATCTGACAGTCAGTGTTAAAGATTGAAGAAGAAAGTTGTTTGGATTTTAGTTTGCAAATTTGTGATATTGAAAGTTGTTTCATAAAAAAAATGAATTATAGAAAAGAAGAGGAATGAGAGCTTTTGATTGGTGCAAGTGATGCAAACATAGAAGGCCATATAGTAATGATTTTGACAATCCAATGACTTAAATAAAAACTTTCGAATAGTTCAGTGATCATTTTATAAATTTTTGAAGTTGAATGACCAAAATATAAACTTACTAATAGTTTAATGACTTTATTTGCAATTTACCTTTTTATTTTTCATAATATATTTCCCTTTAATCCATTTTATCAATAGTTATACGTCCATCTTGTTTATATACATGGGCTTATATGATATATATTGGGCTTATATACAATATACTGGGCTTATATATATTATAAGTTTAAGTTAATTACTTGTTTTTGAATCGAAGATAACCAAACTTTCACAAAACTTTAGCCCGATCTTTGATCTAATTAATTTCAGTGACAAACCGATTAATCAAACTAATTTACTTTTGTTGATTAATTTAGTTTTAACTGAATCATGCACATCCCTAATCACCATTGTCCATTCTCTAGAAGAGGGACTTTATTGTTAAATGCAAAGGTTTCTGAGTTTATCCAGGAAGATAAAGTTAAATACGATCAGAATTAGTGTTTTTAAAATTAAATCAGATTGATTGGTTGGATCAAGAATTGATAGGTACATCAATCTAGAACAAAATAAATATTTGATTAATGTGGATTGATTGAATCAAATTTTATAAGTTATAACATTTTTTTTTAATTGGATGAGAGGAAACTTTAGGCCGAGTCTCTAAAAGAGGAGCCGAATGGAATCATGAAGGTTGCTCTAGCCATTACTAGATTGGCTGATTGGGAGGTTTGGATTGGACTCATTTACCAAGTGGAGTCTAAATTGGCTCATAACTTGCTGGGATTGGTTTTGAGCCGCATAGAGTTATGGGATTGGACTCAATTGCCCGGTACAGTACTATATTTCATTGGCGCACTTGATGAAATTTGGGAAGTAAAAAAGGATACATTTTTTAATCAAAGTTAACTACCATAAGATTAGTAGTTATTTTGTATTAGAAATTTTCCTTTAAAGGATATTTTTTTATATTAGGTGATTTAGTTAATTTAAGATTATTTTTTTATTTTATTTTGTATTATTTTTAAGGAAGAGAAGTCAAGATAAATCTTATTGAGGTAATTTTCAGTTAATTTTTTTTATTGTTTAATAATATTTTCGACATTATCTTAGTTATGAGTAGCTAGTTTTATTTTATTTTCTAACCAAGGGTAAATAGAAACTTGGTTTTATTAGAACTGTGAGATTTAAAGTGCTGTTCATTTTTTTTTTCTCACTCATTGATATTTGGTCATTTTATGTTTTATGAAAATGGTAGAACCTTATCTTATTATTGTTTTTTAATATCATTTCAAGTTAGGATAATAAATAATTAATTAGTATATTTAGATCCACAATTATCTCTTTATTTTAATAAATAGAATAAATTAACATTCAATTAAGAGAACAATCAAATTATATTATGAGAATGAGTAATCTAATTTAAATGAACTGTACATTTAAGTCTATTAATTAGAATGAAGCCTTTATCCATAAAGTTGGTGGTGGATTAAATTTTAGGAGCAGTCACTTAGAGTTGTTTGATTGAGAAGGGTTAATGGTGGAGCTATTTTTGCAATTAATTTACAAACATTGAAAAGATTAGTGGTTTGAATCCGTCCTACCATCGCTCTAACCAGCTTATTTTTGAGTAAGGAAACATTTACAATTTGCAATCAATTTTGACACCAAAGCTGACATCATACCTGAGGCTAGAAATCTTAATATATTGATTTATTCTTTATTATTTCGGATTACTTTTAATTACATTTAGTTTTCCCTTTTATTTATATTTATTTTATTATTTTTACAAGATCTAAAACCTTTCTTTTATCATAGATTTTTTTTCAAGTTGTGGGCACCACTTAACCCTAATCACAACATATTTCAATTTTATTTATCTATTCTATGTATAAATTTATTCTGTTTTTAACTGTAGGAATTTAAAATTGGTGGGTTCGACACCCGTTAGGTATTGAAAAGGTTTAAATATGTTGTATTCTTTTAAAATTTAAAATTTAGTTCCTATAATTTAATTTTGAAACATTGAGTCTTTGTACTTTTTTTATTCAAAATCTTGATTTTTTCATCCAATTTTATAGTTACGAAGAAGCTAAATTAATTTTTTTAGCCTTGTTGATAGTAAGAATCAACAACAGGAAGAAAGAAATGTGGCAGTTCACCCTAGTAGGGCGGAGAGCCGTTGTATCTTGGTGGCTAGAATGGTGGTGAGAATGGCTAGGAGGAAGAAGGAGAAATGAGATGGTTATTGAAACACCCCACACCCGGCCCACGAGCTTGAACCGGATCTGGTATGTTCCTTAAATAAATCGGTTTTCAATGTTCTAAATGACTTAGAGAAAATTTGTGTAATTTTAAAAAAATTGTTTTGGGTTGGGCTTAATTTGAAACCTATTTAATAAATTCTGGAAATCCAACTTAAATAAGGTGACAAAATAATTTTTGGGTTTATTATTTTAAAAGAAATAAATTTACTTATCTTTAATCAAACATAAATTGTATCATATTCAAATAAAAATAAACAGAAATAAAGAAAATCCAATTGGGCCTTATGGCCTTATTACATCATTCAAACCCAAAATAAAGTTTAAAGTACTAAAATTTCATAAAGTCCAAATTCCAAATAATTTCTTCAAGCGATGCATGGCCACCTTTAGCTCCTGCCGACCCGGTCCATTACTGCTCATCACCTGAAAAATAATTCCCCAACGGGTGAGTCTCTGAGACTCAATGTGTACATAGTACTAATTTCCAACAAATCAGGCATACAAGTCATATCAATATCATGTTCATACAAAATAAAGAATGATGCAACCCAAATCCAAACCTATTTGTCCATCCGCTACACACCACCCGTACCAACTTTGTACACCGCGGGGACTACTAAGTCGACCCTCCATCCGCTACACACCATCGGCGATCGCTGCGATCGGCGTGCTCATCGCCCACTTATGTTGTGTCATTAGACATTGTATTCACTGGATGTAACCGAAGTTACCACTTTTCACTTTATGTGACCGTAGTCACCACTTTACGTTGGTGAGACCGTAGTCATCACCTTCACTTTCTTCCTCCACAAATATCCCGAATGCCCCAATTATTTCATAACATATTTCACATACTTAATTTTCATTCATGTTACTAATCACATGTTCAAAATATATCACATTCACAATCCTATCAAAAGTAGGAAACGTGCACAGGTACTCCTTACCACATTTGTGGTGCTTAGCCACATTCACATCTTGTTACATATTTATATATTTAATGATTGCCATGCAATTTATTGAAAGTTAGTAAGAGTACACACCTTTTTAAGCTTAATAGTTTCCGTGAATTCCGTAGAAGCGATCTACCGATCTAGATCTTTCACTCCTATATTCGGCCATTAATTAAAACATATAAATAAACCTATTTGGTCTTAAAACCAAATCCTACTAGAAGTAGAATTACTTACCTAGTTGCCGAATTGATTTAATCAAGTCCCAACGATTGCTAGAATTCCTCTTCCTTGAAATCGGCTAATACTAGGTATGTAACCATGTCGGTTTTCGGTTTTTGAAATAATGGAAAACACTTAAACAAATTATGCCTTGGCGAATATCCCTTACCTTATGATGGGATTCCAAATGAAGAAGAGGATTCCTTTATAAGCCTGTTGAAATCCTATAACCGTGTTAGATTAGATCTAACTTTGAAAACGTGAATCATAATCTTTAACCACATATTTATATTTATAATCCTTACCTTAGATCCTTAGATTTCCCGAAAGATCCCCTTTTGATGTTGTGGATGATTGCCCTCTTTCTTAGAATCCACAAAGATTCAACTTAACAAAGAGAACGAGAAGAAAATAGAAGAAAAAGAGAGGATTTTTGCTTAATGAAAATTCGCAGAGAGGGGTTTTGCCTAGGGAGAATTTTTGGCGAGAGAGGAAGAGGAGCAAATGTTGATGAGTAGCCCTCTGTCCTCCTTTTATAGCCAAAGTTATCAGCCTAGGAGTCCTTTACTTGGCCACCACTCCTCTTTTTGATAATATTATCTCTTTTATTTAAAAGATAAAAGCCTTTAATCCATCAATTATCTCCTCAATTATCTCATTAGAAAATAATCCTTTATTTATCTCTTATTATTCACATATTTATGTGAATAAAACTCCTTTATTTATCTCTTATTATTCACATATTTATGTGAATAAAACTCCTTTATTTATCTCTTATTATTCACATATTTATGTGAATAAAACTCCTTTATTTCTCTCATATATCCAAGTTTCCCGAAATGTTCAAGTTTCCATTTTTGGATCATTCCCAAAAATGTTTAGGTTTCCAAAAATGTCTAAGTTTCCAAAAATGTTCATTTCCATCTCCATTTTCATTTCCATTTTCATTTTCATTTCCATTTTCATTCATTTCTAGGTTTCCAAAAGTATCAAAAATTTATTCATAATACTTAAGACTTGTCATTTCATACAATTGATCTGAAAAATGCATAGGCCCTTCCTAGGATGTTACAGTTATGGTTTTTTTTATATATATTTTTTAATTCTCTGTGTGTGAGAGTTTATATACATGGAATAGAGGGTACGCCACGTGTTGGGTTCTCAATGGAGTGAAAGTCATATCTTGTCTTTTTGCAGAGAAGACGATGTGATCTTATTGGTCGATGATGTGACACCTTAGGATGACTTAGCAATCAATGGGCGCAAGGTTCCATGCATTCCTAACAAGGATAGTCTATGATAGAGGTTCGTTAGGCATGGGTCCAATCGAGGTAATTCGATGTTGGAGGTCCGCTCGGTGTGAGGTTCGGACAATGGTGACACATGTAGCTGCCCGTGGAGGTGGTATAACAGGTCCTCAACAATTACAATTTTTGTCAACTTGGTCCTTACTTTTTAAAAGTATATAAAAATAAAAAAAAAATTATATTTTTTTATATTTTTAATAAGAAATCCTAAAAAAATATACATATTTTAATTTTTAAAAATAAATTTGAAAGTTAAAAAAAATATAAAAAATATAACAAGTTTCAAAATTTAAAAAATGTTATTTACTTCTTGAATGATAATAAGTTCTCTTTAAAATTTGAGTTATTCATTCAATTAATATTAAATTAGATTTTAATATGATTGATTGAAATTAAATTAGATAAAATTAAATTAAAAAACTTGTTCAGATTATATTTTAATACAAATTGAATGAATAACTCAAAATTTGGAGACACTATATTGCCATTCAAAAAATACATAACAATTTTAAAAATTATTTTGAATTTTTTAAATGATTTTTTTTGAAAAAGATTTTTTTTTAATTTGAAGAGTTTTATCTTCCATAATTTTTGGAAATTTATTTTAATTTTTATTTTATTAGGGTATTTTTATTAAAAGATATAAAAACTTTAATTTTTTTCTATAAATTTCATTCCATTAAATTGACAAAAAAATAAATATTGAGGGCTAAAAAGTTATTCTACTCTTTTTATAATTACAAAATTAGTTGAAAGTATCATAATTTTAAAATAAAAAGGTAGACCCAATATCTCAAAATTAAAATAAAATGATTAAATTTAAATATATATAAAAAAAACAACCTCTAACATACTTAAACCTATCAAAATTAAAAAATAATGGGCTAGACCTCTTGATTTTAGAGATATCTATTGTAGAAGCATATGAACATAAAAAGAACAGTTTTCGCAAGAGTGTTTTGCTCAAGGTAGAGAATAAAGTAATTTATTGTTTAGCAGGTTTCAGTTTTGATTATAATTATTGATATACGACATATCACACAAATTAAGAATTGTTTTTTTTCTTAAATGACACCTTAAAATTTTTATTGTCGTTTAATTATGTTTTTTTTATCACTCAACTATAAAAATTTATAAAATAATCACTTAATTATTAGTAAATTATTTTTTGATCACTCAAATATAAAAACTTACAAAATGATTACTCAACTATTCAATTTCGTCTTTTTTGGTCGCCAGCTGACTAGCTTAAAAATCGAAACCCAAAAATTTAAGATATTTGGGTGACCAAAAAAGAAAGTTTACTTATAATTAGATGATAATTTTATAACTCTTCATAATTGAATAGTCAAAAAAGAAAAATAATATAATTGGATGACTACTAATATAGTTTACCTAAAATTTTATCTCCCAACTTTGAAAACAACCCCTAAACACCCTTCTCAAATCTAAAATGGACCAAACTGACTGCTAAACTAAATATGATGCCACTTAGCTAGCTAGCTCGCTCAAATGCTATAGCGTGAATGTGTTGCATGTCCACTTTCTTATTGTATCTCTATTAATTTCAGCCAACTACTAACAATTTATTTCATTTCCATAATGTTGGTGGAACACGATAATATATCATCATAATTGATTGATTAAATCACAAGTGATGAAAATTTTATGTTGAGTCGGCACCAATACAAATTGGGTCCCTAAGTCTGGCTATTTTTAAAATGAAAAAAAAGCATAAAAAATTATTAAAACATGATACTAACACATGTTCCACATGATGTAATACTTCTAAATTTGATCAAGCTTCGTATACATCGATTTGTACTACACAAATTCTGGCCATTATTTATTTACCTTCCACCATCGAAGCTTTTATTATAAATAGAAAAGACATGTCGTACGTAAGACCTTTACTTGGTTGCCCACACAAATTGAGGTGTTGATGATGGGAATGGATTGAGTTTGGACTATGTTTACGTATAATGTTGTATATAGTTGTTGAAGATTGATTTAGTTTAAAATATAAGTTAAAATTTTATTTAAGTTTATTATTATTTGTAAATAATTAACTTAAATTCGTTTAATTTAACTCATTAATTTTTTTAAAAATATACAAGTTATATTTTGTTAGTGGTTTTTTCCTTTTTTTTTTTTGTGCTGTACAAATATTAACTTTTGTGTTTAGTCTTTAGTGATTAAATTGACATTTTAAATTTGTTGAATAATGAATAGTAATTAAGAAGTTTATTGATCAACATTTTATATTTAAACTTTTTTATTCCATTTATTTGATATTTATATCTATTTTTCATATACATTATTAAATATATTTTTAAAATATTGATAAATTTGGAACAGTAAACTAAAACATATTAATACACTTTTTAAGTTTTTGTTTTTGTCTAACGGCGGTGTTAGCTTCTGGGCTAGCTACCGTCCGCTTTTTTCTCCTGCCCATCAACTATTTTTTTTTCTTTCTTCTTCTCATTCACTCCATTTGTCTTCTCTCTTTTTAGTTTGCAGATCTATTTTTTGGATATCTTTATTGTCTTTACAAGTTGTGATGGACAGATGATGGTGTCTATCATCGTTGAAACACCATCGACTACCGACAGTTTCTTTTAGAAAGTGGGTAGCTCTTCGTTGACTTCTTAATCTGTTTCTGTTTTGAAAGTTTCAGAATAATAAATTATTTCATGAGTCGGTTTAGACTCATGTTGTTTTAAGTTTTATATATTTTTTTCCCATTGTTTAATAAGTGTTCACTTTTAGAAGTTTTTTGTCTACTCTTGTAGTATGCTTTTTAGTTTTGCTTATGTATGTAGTCTTGCTTTTGCAAGTAATTCTATGGTCGGTTTTGTCGTTGTCCTTTCTAATTTGGTGGATGCTCGATTCTTTTGTCGATTTTTGCCCGTCATTTTAGACCCTCCAGGGCTGATTTTCTTATTGTATTAAGTGCTTGCAAACACTCTTGATATGTTGTGTTTGAGTTGTGACAAAGTCAATTGTCAACGTGCCATAATGTGCTTTTATTGTGTTGATGAAACTTGTCCTTCAACGCGTATAACGGGTATTTATTATTTCTCCCGAATTGTATAATTTCATTCACTGAATGAATTAATAATTTTTTTTTTAAAAACATACTAATACTAATACTTAGTAAAATTAATAGAACAATTTTCATCATTCAACTGAGGAATATAATGTCAACATAATAGCAAAAATGTTATTCGATTAAAAGCAATTGGATTATTTTCTTTTTAAGTCATAAAACTTAATCCTATTAAAGAACAGAAAGTCATCCCAAATATTCTCGATAACATGCACCAATAATTATGGAATAGTGTGAAGGGGGACCCTCATCAACTTACAACCATTAAAAATTTCTTGGTCTAAATTCACTATATTTTAGTTGGTCCAACAGTATCATAGTGTATGTAGGTAAAAGCAAACGACCCAGTATAACATTCCAACAATCATTTAGTGTCAAATTAATGTTGATAATATGTATAAAAAATTTCTTAGTCTAAATTCACTGTATTTTAGTTGGTCCATCAGTATCATAATATATGTTGGTAATAGCAAACAACTTAATATAACTTTCCACCGATCATTTAGTCTCAAATTAATGTTTATAAAATATTTTTGTAGTAGTAATCAATCCTTTCATTGTAAGTGCTCTATGAAGAAATAAATAATTAATCAGGATTAATTTACTCTTTATTTTAATATATAATGACTAATTTATATATTTTTTAAATAAAAAATATAAAATATAATTTGACTCCTAATAAAAAAAACTTTCTATAATACTTTTACCTGAAGATTATTTCCTCTTAGTGAAGATGAGGAAATTAGAGATGCCAATACACCAATAATCGAGAAATAGTCTATGAAATGGACCCTCATTAATATCGACCCCACAAACCTTTAACCTCAAATTAATGTCAATAACATGCATGAAAAATTTTCTTGGTCTAGAATCACTATATCTTAATTGGTCCAACAATATCATAATATATGTTGGTAATAGAAAACGACATAATGTATTACAATAATAAATATTTGGCCCATCTTTAAATAAAAAAGTTCCAATAAGGTTATACGAAGAGATTGAAAAAATTCATGTTTTGAACTCAATGTGATGACCTATGTAACACTCTTAATCTTTCTTCGTCAACGGATTAGGGTCACAGACATTACTAATAAATCAAACAATTAATCAATCATAATTAAAATACAAACTATTTCATTCAAATCACAATAAAAATTACCCATACAATCCTAAATACGAGTTTACATCTCTCTAAAAATGATTTAAGAACTAACAGGGGCTAATTTGAAACAATTCTAGAAGTTTAGGGTGAAATCTCAAAATGCTTAAAAATAGAGAACACACGGCCGTGTGGAATGCCCCAGACTGTGTGACTTTCGAAGTTGGGACACACGGCTGTGTACCAGCCTGTGTCCTTGCCCGTGTAACTCACTAACTTGAGACACACGACCATGTCCCAGCCCGTGCAACTCCCTGACTTGGGTCACACGGCCGTGTGTCAGCCCGTGTGGAAACTACACTTATTCAATTATTCTATACGTTCAGGGCACACGCCCGTGTGTGACACACGGTTGTGTGACAGACCGTGTCTCAGGCCGTGTGCACCTAAATGTACCTTAAAACTCAAGTTTACCAAATTATGATTACTTGGGCACTAAGTAATCATTTCACCAATCATTTAACCTATTTAAGACACAATTAAACATACTCAATTCATACCAAAACAACCATATTAAGTCCCTAACCAATGTACCTTCATTGGTACCACATTTTATATCTTCAAAACACATCAACAAAGCATCATCCATTCAAGACTTTCATCCATACCAAATTTACCAATATAAAACTAACTTTTAGTTATTTAGGCTATCAAGCTTTAAGCTAAAAGACATACCATCACATTAAACTAGGCAACATACCAAAATACAACTTCAATCACCACCAAATATACAATTGACCATCATTTCACCTAAAACCAAAATATTATCAAATATCAACAACATCAAACTAAGGACTTCCTAAGTACATGCCGTTACAATTTATAACATCACCACACTTGAGTCTGGGATTTGTTGTTGGATGCTGAGTCGACGATCAATTGAGAAGTACATAATCTGCGCACGAAAACAAAACCGCACGCTGAATAAAACTCAGTGATATTCCTATAATCCGAACGATTTAACTTAGTATAAGTAATTGAAATGTAAAAATGCAATAAGCAATGTTATGAACATAAGTTTTAAATCAATAATATAAATTTGCTCATTCTCTATTCTCATCCACAAGATTTCACATGTTCAAACACATATCAATGGTATTCCATATATATAGCATTTGGCAATTCAACTTATGCAATGGCATGATTCATCTTTTTGATCAATACTTGAATTCATTTCAAGATTCACATTTCATTTCATAATCCATTTTACATCTTGTTTCCATTCTCATCCATTGACATTTCAATATCAAGCACATCAATTTTTATCGTTTATTTTCCCTATTAACATGACTCGGACTCGGACGGATACACGGATCTAACCAACACACCGGTTTGGCACTCAATGCCTCATCGGACAAATTCGAAGTAATAATTGCATCTAGCGCTATATAAGTTGACGCCCAATGTCTTATCGGTTAAACCGAAGCAAGTTGACACTTGGTGCCTCATCGACTCAAGGTCGAAAAAATCCCTGAACTCTTCCTATCCTATGACATGCCATCTATATCCGACTTAGCTCGAAACAATTAATAGGGTTTCATTTCATTTTTCAATACATCAATGTCCCAATCTCGTATATATACATTGTCGAAACCATTTTTTATTTGTTTGGAAAAACGGGGGTCGACTTTAAAATGAAATATGGAGTCGCCACCAATCCTTTTTGTTTAGGTGTGATCGGGTCACCTATAAAACATTTTGTTTTATTTTTAAAAGAAATTAATTTTGGTCTACGAATTCCAAGAAAAATGGGCTCGGGAGTCGGTTACGCACGAGGAAGGATTAGCACCCTCGCAACGCCCAAAATCGGTACCAAATTGATTAATTAATGTCCTAATGCCGAAAATTTGAAAATATTTTAGAATACAATTTCGTTTTAAAAAATTTTAAATAACTCGAATTGGATATTGAGATTCTCTTGTTCCGAAGGAATAAAATATCACATCCAGAATGATAGGATATGATGTTTCAAACCCTCGATGCCAAGATCCTCTCGTGATTTCCAAAGTTCATGCATTGAGATATTTATAAAGATATTCAATTATTTGGACAAACGAAAAACCGAAGCCCAGCACGGTAGGGTACGATTTCTCGGATTTCCAAACACGAAATATTGCCTTATTTTTTTAGAAAACATGGACAAAATTTTAAAAGGATATTTGGTTATTTGGTCAAACGGAAAACCGAAACCTAGCACGATAGGCCACGATTTCTCGAATCACCAAACACGAAATATTACCTTGTTTTAAGCGGCTAAAAAAACGATTTTAAAACCAACCTAAAATGCATTTGTTTAGTTTGTTTGAGATAAAAATGAAGCAACTAAAAATCGGTCTAAATGCGCTAAGATTTGAATCACTAATCGGTAATGAAAAGAAAAGCAAAGTTACAAGCATGGAACAATATACATGGCAAAAATACTATACGAATGAACAAAAATCATATGAACATACAAAGGAACAAATCAGGGTACATACAATGGCAATACATCCTACATTATATAAGCACTAATATTAATATTTGCAAACTAATGAACTAAAAGCCAATTTTACAAGAGTCACCAAACGAATTTACACAAATAAAATGTAACGAGTTTTAAAACACATAAAAAATGAATAATTTGAAAGAAAGAAAATTTGAAATCATCAATATACAAACGATAAATTTTATGTATAAAAATTTTAAATCAAGTAATATGTATGAAAATTTGAAATAAAATAAGAAAAATAAAGATAAAAAATAATATATTAAATAGTAACATGTAAAGGAAGTTTAAAATAATATTATATATGAAGAAAATTAAAATAAGTAATATACAAAATAATATATATCAATCTAAATAAATAACATACATGAAATTTAAAAGTTTAATATAAATAATATATGAAAAATGATAATATATAAGAGTATTTAAATTAAATATTGTACAAGTTATTAAAACAAAGAGACATATAAAAGAATATTTTGAAATCAAATATTTATACAATAAATAAAATATATATACAAATGAAAGTTTAAAACAATAGTTCAAAATAATTTATTAAAACAGCTTCTAAAAATAAATAATGAATAAATTTTATAAACTAAAAAACACTTAATTGAAATAAGAATAAAATTAACAGGATACTTTATAAAAATTTAAACAAAGTTAAGGACTAAATTAAAAATGCTCAAATAATCGGGGGTTAAAATAGCAAATATTTAAACAATCAAGACGCAGTGTATAGGCTGGACTAAATTAAAAAGGCGCGTGAATTACTGAGACTAATTAAAGAAACAAAGAAAATATACCTAGGATCTAATCAAATAAAGGCGTAGAAAAGAGGGACCGATTGCGCAAATATTCCATCACCGCGAAAACGCGCGGATCCTGTGGATACTGAATCGGATCGGGTCGGGGCGGCCTCATACGGCGTCGTTTTGAGGCCACTTAATCAGGCTTCAAACGACGCCGTTTACCACATTTTTAAAAGGCTAACCTAAAAAACAATCCGAAAATCGGCCCTCTCTTTTCTTTTGAAATCAAAACCCTAGCCCCCTTTTCATTTCCCTTTCAGCCGAATCCAAATCCTTTCACCTCCGAACCACCATTTTAATCGGTGGTCGGAAGCAAACGATAGCCCTCCTCTTTTTTAACCCCATTTTAAAATATGCCAGTATTCACAGATCTGTAAAAGAGGGTTTTGATTTGCCTTTGGGCGCGATTTCGACGACGGAGGCGAAACTCCGACGGCGCTACCCGAAGCAGGTACTCTCCTATCCCTTCCTTTTTTTTAATTCTCGCATGCACAGAAAAGAAACAAATCGAAAACGAGCAAAATTAAATCTGAAATCCCAAAGAAATTGAAATCGGAAAATCACCTTTCGATTTTTTTTTTGGTATTTTGTATATATGAATCAGTGTTAGTAACAGTGTGTTCGTAAAATACAAATAAATGAATCCCCCTTACATCGATTTTCATTTGGCTTTATAAAGTCGAAAAAAAAAAAGAAAAATCCAAAAATAAAATCCCCCATACACATGATCATTTTTCTTTTCTGTTATTCTCCTCTTTGCTGTCATTGTTTGTCCTTTTCGCAGGTGTGCGTCGCGCAGTGGAGGCCGTACGAGTGACGTGGAGTGCACGAGGCTACTGCGGCGCTGGAGGCTGCGGCGGTTGAAGCTTCCAGAAACCCCTAGGGCTTCTGGAGATGTTAATGTTTTTGGGCCAATCGGGCCGAGGTTTGAATTGGGCTTGTATTAGTGTTGGGTTTGTAATAAAAGGGACTGGACTGTTATTTTATTTGGTTTTTAATTTTTGGTTTTGTTTTTTAGTTTAAATTTGGTTAATGGGCCCGGGCAAGAATTGGGCTCTACATACATTATCACATATATTCAATTCAATATGCATATAATCAACATATTTCATAATATACAAAATCAATCCATTTCAAATCAACTATGAATTCAATTCAATCCCAAAGTACCAAAGTACTCACCTCAAATGCTTACCATATGCAAGCAATTAAATATGCAACAATCTACTATTTAATTCGGATTATATAAACACAAATCGTGAATTTCGAGCTATTCAACGTCGACCTTGTCTTTCCCATTCTTACTCGAGGACTTCGGAATGACGTTTGCTACGGAATAAAATAATTACAATTAATTAATAACATACCACTCAAATCACAAAAAAATTCAAATTTTCTACTATATTTTGCTTAATCCTCAATTTAGTCCCTAAACCGAGACTAAATTTAATATCCATATTTAACCTCAAATTTTATACAAATTTCACTCTAAACTAAATTTTAGCTCCCTATTTTCAATTCTACCCCTTAATTTTGAATTTTTCACAATTTAGTCTATATTGCTCAAAATTAACAATTTATTCTACAATTTAATCATTTTTCACTCCTAACTTAAAAATCTATCAATTTAACCCCTAGTACTTAAACTATTCAACAGTGACAACATCAAAAATCTTGAACAATATTAAAAATTACATGTATCTGGTAGTTTTAAATATCGGGATTCCAAAAACATAAAATTTTCAAGAAAATGAGGCTAAATTAACTAACCAATTGAAGTTTAAATGTTCAAACCCTCATGTGCCATAGCTTCTTCTTCCTTTCTACTTTTTCTTTCTTTTTTTCTTTTTGCATGCTACATCTCTTTCAACTTTCTGATTATTCTTTTATTGTGTTTTCTATTATTATTATTATTATTATTATTATTATTATTATTATTATTATTATACATTAAGTTTTCACCTTATTAATTTTATTATAACATTATATAATAAGTTAACATATATATTTATCATTAATGCTGTCCACTTCAACAAAATAAATATATTTTTATCATTTTAGTCCCTTTAATTCACTTAAATCTATAATCCAACTTTTAACCCTTATATGATTTTGTCCCTATTCCTTAATAGCTCCTAATTCATGCAAATTACTTATCCAAAATTTAATTAGTTTCTAATATGACTCTATAAATATTTAATAAAAATATTTACGGTTCTGGTTTATGAAAACGGAGTCCCAGAAATACACTTTCCGACACCCCTAACTATCGGGTCGTTACAAAATGATAGTCAGGGTGTTCGTCGTCCTAAATGTGGCCTGGATTCGAATCGCGCTAGTCGTGTTTTTTATTCGAGCTTTATGTTGTTATTGTAATTCACCAAAAATAAAATTATGTTTTCCTAATGTTTTTCTTCTTGTGCAATCTTTAAAAATTGGTGTCCATTAGCGGAACAACTCTAAAATACTTTATGGTAAGGATGTTAATGTACATGTTTATAAATATAGAATTTGAAAAATCTGTGAATAAATATTACATATTTATAATTATGAATATTAAATTTGAATTTTGAAATTGAATGCGACCGAAAATAAAATTTAAAATAACAATTCAACTGAACTAGTAAATATACTTTTGGTCTAAGACTCTTTCGTATTTGGTAGTTACATTGGGTTTTGATTAAATCCGAACTTGAGATAAATCAGACCCATAAACATCATAAAACTTGAATGTCGAAACCATTTTTTTTATTTTCGAAAAACGAGGATCAACTTTGAAAAACGAAAACAGGAGTCGCCACCGATCTTTTTTTGGTGTGATCGGATCACCTTATAAAACAATTTTTTTTTGTTTTTATTTAAAATTTTGATTTTGGTCTACGGAATTAAAAAAAATGGGTTCGGGAGTCGGTTACGTTCGAGGAAGGGTTAGCACCCTCGTAACGCCCAAAAATCGGTACCTAATTGATAAATTCATGTCCTAATGTCGAAAAATTTTAAGATATGATCCTTTTATTTGAAAGAAAGCCAAGACATTCTTATCTCAAAAAAAATAAAATGCCACACCCAATGAGTTAGGATGCAACATTTTAAAACTTTAAAACTAAGCTTGCCTTTATTTCTAGAAAATCCATACCTCGAGACACAAAACATCGTATCCAATAAGTTAGGATACAACATTTTGAATTCCCGAGAATAAGTTTTGATTTGAAGTTTATGGGTTTCAATTTAAAAAAAGGATACTTGATATCTTAAGTTCAACGAGAAAAATCAAAACCCAGTAAGTTAGGGTACCATTTTTCTTGTAGCCCCCAAATATTATGTATCGCCATATTTTTTTTTTAAAAAAAAAGAACTTTTGAATAAAATGCGACAATTTAGCAAAATGTATTTTTTTTTATAAAAAATGATTTGAATAAAATATTGCATTAATACATTACAAAACATAAATTCCAAATAGCAATTCACCATAATTACAAGTCATATTAACAATTAATACTAATATAGACAATTAAAGAAAGAATAATGTAAACTAACGAATGATATAAATAATAACATGACTATACTAAAGCAAACATAAGAATAATAAATAAAAGAACATGAATAAACAAATACAAGATAAGCAGTAACAATTTAAAAAAAAATCTATATGAAAGATAAAAATTTAAGAAATAAACATGAAACTCTACAAGCAAGATCAAATATAAAAGTAAATAAATAAATGGTATATTTAAAATACTAACTAAATATTATAACAAAAAAGAATAAAAAATATGACAATTTCTAAAACGATTAATATATATATAAACAATGTATTTTAAATAAATGATATAAAAACTTAGAATATAAAAAAAATATAAAGGATAACTTATAATAAATATATAATACAAATATTTAATATATACTTAAAATATAATAATAATATACATTTTTAGAATAAACAATATATGAAAATTTTATGATAGAATAATTAAAATGATATAAAATATACAAACTTTAAAATAATATGGAATATATAGTAAATAATGGATTTAATAAAATAACCCAATATGATTAATAAATAAAATAAAATTATTTGATATAATACTTAAAATAAAAAAAAAAAATAAATAAATAAACAGGGGCAAAATCAAAATAAAAATGAAATGTGTGGTAAATAAAAAAAAAACAAGAAGGGACCAGATTAAAAACGCACGCCATACATTAGGGTCCAATTGGGCAATTATACCCTATCACCTAAATGTCGTTGTTCTGATATCAGCCTTTAAATAGCCCGAGGACCATATTGAAACAAAATATAAATTTTAGGGCTAATTTAAAAAAATAAAAACATTTAAATTAGAAAAAATCACAAAGAATAAAATTGCGGAGGGACCAAAGAGGCAAATTGCCCCTTTTATAAAAACACGCGGATCCTTCCCTGGTCGGGTCAACGCGCGGATCCTGGCCTCGAAACGACGTCGTTTTGGCATGTTTGGCCAGGGCCTAAAACGGCGCCGTTTTAATCACTTATAAAAGCCAAAATTTTTAGAAAAATTTCATTTTTCTAGATCCTTTTAAAAAAAAATTGAGAGAGAGCCCCTGCTTGCTCTCTACTTCTCCGCCCTAGGCCTGGGTCCGGCGAGATTCCGGCCGTCCACCGCCATCGGTGCCGCCGTGCTCGGCAGCCAAACTTCGAAAAAAAATGTAGTTTTTTTCTTTTTTTTTATTTATAAACTTTAATATATGTACAAAAAAGAAAAAGAAAAAAAAAACTTAAAGAAAAACAAAAGCAGTTTCGAAAGACGAAAAAAATAACGAATGAGAAAAAAACCTTTGCTCGTCTGTTCTTTGAATTTTTTTTGTGTATTGTATTGTATTATTTTTTTTTTTTTTACAGATTTCGTTAGGAATTTATAACCCAAAATAAACCAGAAAATAAATACAGGAATCCTATTTTTACTGCTACTGTCTGCTATACTTCCTTTTGTACATGAACGGCGAAAATGGGGCGGTGAGGAGTGCTATCCGCGCGTTGATTGCGGCGCGACCGAGGGGCTTGTGCTGGGAGCTGCGGCGCCTAGGGTTTCAGAAACCCTAGGCTTCTGATTCTGTTTAAGTGTTGGGCCCTTTTGGGCCGCATAGGTTTGGGTCTGGGTAATCTGTTTTGGGCTGGCAAATGGACTGTAAAAGCAAACTGGACATTATTATTTTTATTATTTTTATTTTTTTTGGTTTGTTCGGGCCCGGGCACAAATGAGCTATTACAGCTGCCCCTCTTTGCTCATTATCGTGTAACGGGAATAGAGCAAAGACTATAAAAGGACCAATTTTGCCCGGTCTTGCCGAGTCTTGACTTCTTGGTCCTCGTCTTCTCCAAATGGCTTCCAACCCAACTGCAACTTCAAGAGTATTGGAATTTCAAATTAACTGAAACTTCAGAAGTATTGAACTATCTGTTCTACTGCTCTTTCAGGGACATAAGTTGATAAACTGCAAAAGTAACATATTTTAATCCCACATTTAGTATGCTTTTGGATGAATTATCCCTTATTTTATGTAAAAAGGTGCTCTTAATCCTTTCTTTTCATGTTATATACTCGAAAGAAAGCGGAGGATGAAAAGAACGAGAAACAGGCTTAAAACGGGCCAAATGGGCCAAAGCACGAAATCGACACGGCCTGGGCCCAAGACCACACGGTCGTGCCTCCTCAATAATCTCGAACACGGTCTAGCACGAGATACACGGGCGTGTCACCTCATTAAAAGTCCGAACATGGCCTAAAGATGATTCACACGGGCATGTGCCATGGCCGTGTCCCTGCCGCGACCAAGAGAAGTTTTGCTCGGATTTGGATACTTTGAGGCAAAGAAACACAATCCAAAGTCTATTTAAACACCCAAGTAGGAACTCCACTCAGATTTGGATACTTGGAGGCCAAGTAAGGCATCTCAAAGCCTATATAAACACCCTAGGGGGCAACTTATTTGGGGAGTTCGACAGAAACCCTCTGTCGAGGGGAGCCCAAAGCTATCGTTTAGGGACGTCTTGCTAGGCCAGATAGGGCAGATTTGTGGGGATTCACTCGGGGATAGCCAGTTGATCCATCTTAAGAAGCCGGAATTATACTCAAGACGGAGGATCTCCTCTTCAATTCCTTCAGGGGGTTTTAGGGATTTTTTATGTTTTGTTTTATCTTTTCTTCTGAGATGTTTTCTTTTATTGTTATGAACTAAACCCTCATATACCTGAGGGGGATGAAACTTAGATGAATCTTGTTATCGTTTGCTGAACTATATGATAAATATTTGATTTGTTCTTAATTATGTGTTCTTAATTCTTGTGTTGATATTTCGCGGATATCGATTCAAGTTTGATGTGCTTAGGTGGAGGAGCAAAAGTCCCTGCCTAAGAGTAGATCTAGCATAGTTAAGAGGAGTTGATCGCGCGCCTAGAGATAGGGTGACGAGGCATTGCCAGATTAGGGTGAAACCTAATATGGGAGTCCATAGATCGAGTTAATGTAATTATAGGGGTTTTAATTAGAAAGAGATTTCAATTAATCAACCTAGGGTTAGACGTTATTTGCCTCGAGAGAGGGTTTAATATAAATTAGGGAATCCTACGGATCAAGTCAAGTGAATACATCGTCTGGTTCAGAGTTAGATAACAAGTGAAGTCTAGGTGGATTCTTCCTTGGGTGTCTTCTTAATTAATTGGTTTTTCTTCAAGTTATTCTCCCAAATTCATTCTTCTTTGTCTTAGAGTCTTTAAGTTTAGTAGTTAATTAATTTAGATTAAACAACCATTCGCTTAATTCTTAGGCTAAATAATAGAAAGAAAGTTAGTATTAGTACTTTTAGTTCCTTTGGGTTCGACAATCCGGTCTTGCCTAAGCTATACTACTGTTCGATAGGTGCACTTGCCTCAATCGTTGTCAGAGTTAGTTTCCAGGTTCGATCATTCTCTTTATATAAATTTTTAAAACTCTGACACGCGATCAAGTTTTTGGCGTCGTTGCCGGGGAACTAAAATATTAAGAACACTCTATTTTTATTACTTTAGCCATTTTTATTTTTTGCAATTTAATTTTTATTTCTTATTTTATTTGCTAATTTTTCTTCTTTTATTACTTCTTCCTTCAAGGTACCTCTAGTTTATGACTAGAAGGAACCCGAGAGGACTTTTAGTATACGACAGTGATATTGAAGCTACCGTTCGTAGAAATCGCAGAGAAATTAGGCGAGCCCTAAATTACCAAGAAGAAGAACAACAAGACGAATCCAATCCTACTGAAGGGATGGATGAGAATAATCCACCACCACAAGATGTGGCAGAAAATAATGCTCCACGTACTATGTATGATTATGCTAAACCTCATTTAACAGGAGCCGAATCTAGTATTGTTAGGCCTGCTATAGTTGCTAATAATTTTGAATTAAAGCCTAACACTATACAAATGATTCAACAATTTGTTCAATTTGATGGTTTGCAGGACGAAGACCCAAACACTCATATAGCTAATTTTTTAGAGTTCTGTGATACCTTCAAAATAAATGGCGTTACTGATGATGCCATCCGTATTCGGTTATTTTCCTTTTCTTTGAGGAATAAAGCTAAACAGTGGTTGCATTCTCTTCCACGAGGGTCAATCACTACATGGGAACAGATGACCGAAATTTTTTTATTAAAATATTTCCCACCGGCCAAAACGGTTAAATTACGGAATGATATCTCTTCTTTTGTGCAGATGGATTTAGAGACATTTTATGACGCATGGGAGAGATATAAGGATCTCTTGAGGAGGTGCCCACACCACGAATTACTTTTGTGGCTTCAAGTCCAAACTTACTATAACGGTGTAAACCCCTCAACGAGGCAACTAATTGATTCAGCCGCCGGTGGAACCCTAAACAACAGAACTCCTGAAGCAGCCTACAAATTCATAGAAGAGATGTCACTAAATAACTATCAGTGGCAGGTTACAAGGACAAAACCAACAAAATCAGCCGGAGTTTTCAACATCGATGTAGTAACCATGCTATCAACACATGTAGAGATGATGAATAAAAAGCTTGATAGTTTGTGTTCCTCGTAGGTACAGCCAGTTATGCAGTGCGACGCAAGTGGAACTATGACGAATCCTGAGTACCCACCCTACCAACCGGGCACAGAAAGCGAACAGATGAACTATATAGGTAACAATTTCAGATCTAATAATAACTCTTATAGTAATACTTATAATCCAGGTTGGAGGAACCACCCAAATTTTTCATGGGGAGGACAAGGTAATCAAGGAAATCAAAGACAACAACCTCCTCAAAATTTCCAAAATCAGCCCTATCCACAGGAAAAGAAGCCGAACCTTGAAGAGATGCTGACAAAATTCATGGCAGCTACAGATAACTGTCTCCAAGACACTGAGACCACCCTTAAGAATCAACAGGCATCAATTAAAGGGACCGAGAGCCAATTTGGGGAACTAACTAAGACAGTTGGACAACTTACCAACACAGTTGGACAGCTTGCAAAGATAATTTCTAAACGACCGCAAGGGCATCTACCAAGCAACACTGAGATTAACCCAAAGGAGCAAATTCAAGCCATAACAGCTCAAGAAAGTAAAGGGTTAGACGAGCCCAATTCAAGGCAAGAGGATGAGGTCAAAGAAGGTAAGGTTGAGGTAAGTAATAATAAGCCAAAACCGGTAATCAAAGAGTACCAACCTCGCATACCATATCTCGAAGCATTAAGGAGAGACGATATAGAGGAACAGTTCGGTAAGTTTCTTAAACTTTTAAAGAAATTACATATCAACTTACCTCTTCTTGAAGCTCTTTCACAGATGCCAGATTTGAGGAAATTTTTAAAACATCTCTTGACGAACAAGCGTAAGTTAGACAAGGAGCCACATGTAGAGTTAAACGCAGTATGCTCAGCAATGTTACAAAATAGACTACAGCAAAAGCTGAAAGATCCAGGGAGTTTTACAATTCCATGTTTAATTGGTAGACTAACTGTTGATAATGCGTTAGCTGATTTAGGGGCAAGCATAAATGTCATGCCTTATAAATTGTTTAAACAACTAGGTCTAGGGAAACCCAAACAAACTAGGATGAGCATTCAACTAGCTGATAAAGCTGTTAGAATTCCTAAGGGTATAATCGAAGATGTACTCGTAAAAGTTGAAAAATTCGTATTCCCAGTAGACTTTGTCATTTTAGACATGGATGAGGACAATAGTATCCCCTTAATCTTAGAAAGACCATTTTTAGCAACTGCCAGGACTAAAATTGATATTGATGCAGGAGAACTCATACTTCGTGTAGGTAATGAGACAGTCACTCTCAAAGCTCTTGATTCGGCTAGAACATCGAGTAACTAGGGTGAGAAAACAAACTCTATTGATAACCATTCGGTTAACCCTTCTTTTCAGGAAGCACCACAAAAGAATACAACTGAACCCGATCCTAGACCCAGTGTTAACAAAGAAAGAACTCATGAGGAACGAGGGATTCAATTCGATGATCTAGATTAGTGGAAGACGCATTTCAAGGAGAAATTAGGAATGCACGAAGCAGAACCAGAGCCACTCCACGAAGCAAACAAGTTCAAAATCGGAGATTAGGTATTGATAGAAAAAATAGACCCTCGAACATCTCCTCCTGACCCTAACACAAACAAAGAAATACCGTTTAGGGTAATCAGTATTTTTCCATACGGAACAGTCGAGGTAAGTAATCTTATTTTTGGTACTTTCAATATAAATGCATCTCGACTTAAACTCTATCATGATAATAAAACTAATAGCATGAGGAAGGACTTTCAACTCCTCAAACCACCCTAATGATACAAACGAGAGGTAAGTCTAGCTTAAGACTTTAAACGAGTGCTTCTCGGGAGGCAACCCGAGCACTAACCCTAGTTACTTTTGCTTTTGTTTTCATTTTATTTTCTTCTCTTAGTCTTAAACACCTAGCTTTAAACTAACCAAAAGTGCAGATTTCCAGGCCACACGGCCTTACACACGGCCGTGGCCGTGGCCGTGTGGAAGCACAGAATCGCCGTACTGACACGGCAAAGAGGGTACAAGTCAGAAAGAATCAAATCTTCGAGTCACGGACTCCAACTACCCCCACGGGCACTGACAAAACCCCACGACCGTGCGACGCGGCCGTGGGCGACACTGACTTAGCACCAACGGGCGTGGCGACCTGAGTATGGGCGTGGGAGAAACGAATGAGGCCCACCACGACCGTGCGATGCGGCCGTGTGAGATGCCACGCCCACGAGACACGGGCGTGTGATTGTACCTGACTTGAAAATTCTATTTAAACCACCCACCCCTCCCTCTTCTCACCCATTCAGCCCATTCAGTTTTCCTTTTCTTTCTCAACCCTCTCCCTATTTTTTCCTCTCTAACATTTCATAAACTATCGAGCCACACCATAAATATGTCGAAGAAGCGGAAGGAACCAAGCACAATCTCCCCACGGGAGACCGATCTACATAAGTTCATGCCGGCCGCTTCAATCACTCGACAAGCCAAGAGTCTTTGAGACCATTTAATTTTTCTTCTTCTTTACTCTTCTCCTTTATTTTCCTTCTCTTTAACACTCTTCTACTTAATTTAGTTTATTTTATCTTAGTTTCTTAATTTTAGGTTCTAAAGGCTGCTAGGGAATCACACCACGACCACCACCATATCCCCAGCCTTAGAAATCACACCCAACAATAAGGACTCTACGGTCCATCCATCTTTTCTTTTAATTTTATTTCAATTTTTATTTTTCTTCACTTTAGCTTGCTTTTCTTTAATTATTTAATTAGTATAGTTTTAATTTTTAGTATTATATCCTGGCTAATCCTCCATGAGCTACCCAATTTCTTCATCTAGCTCAGGATCGTCATCCGGATGACCTTCCAGGCCTATCTTTCACCTTCAAACCAAGGATGCCATCAAGAAAATTCAGGAAGTTTCACTTCTTCCCATATCTTATGATTTTATAATGATATTATCTATCTTTGTACATTGAGGGCAATGTACATCTTAAGTGTGGGGGGTGAATCTTAAAGATGCCTAACTTTTTGCATTATTCTCAAATCCCTGAATTTAGTCTTGTTTTTAAGTAATTTTCTCATATTACTAATTAGGATGAAATTTCCATGATTTATGATTTTTATTGATATGTTTTAGATTAAGGCATTGATAATTGTGCATTGATGATTAAATTCTAAGAATACTAGAGAATCAAGCATGATAAGTCTATTTTTCAGAAATTAAAAATTTTCTAGGTTGTCTACCTGAATTTGAATATTACTTTGAAGTTTGAAATTTACGAGGTTGACATCAAAATACCCATAATTTTTGTGAGATTTTGAGCCTTATAGAGCATAAATTCTTTTTCTTGCTCACTTCATTGATTATGAGTGTGTCAACATTGATTTGTTATTCTAGAACTTGCATCGATTATACATGTCGAGACCACACCTTTGATTTGATATACAGAAATGATAAAGGCACCTAGGATTTAACCCACTTACTCCACTAAAAACCTACCTTCATAATTAACCCCTAGTGAACCACGTTTAATCCTAACAACCTTTTTATTGACTTACCCACTAATACTAACCCCAAAAACCCTTTGTATTTATTATCACCATCCTTTTTAACTACCCTTATATCGAGATTTGATTTGATTAATAGCCTGACTATGTTTTTTATTTCAGTAATTTATCCTTTGTTATGTATTTATGATATATAAAAAGAAAATTTTATTCATTTTTAGTCTTGTGATTAAAGAGCATATACGTTTGAATTCCAAATATTGAAGAAGAAGCTCGTAGTATTAGTATTTTTTCAAATTGATGTAATCACTTTTACTTAGTTCGTTGTTTCTGGTTAAGTAATTTGTCAATTCAATCTCGATTCTAACCCTCTAATTCAGCCTTTATCCACACCTTAACCCAAGCCCCGTTACAACCCTTTCAAAGACCTTTTGATTTGTGCATCATCTCATATTACAGTGGTGGAGATTTGATTTTCATGCAAGCCTATGGGATTAACTTTTCATGTTTGACTTATGAGTGCTTTTTCTTGAACCTTAAACACCTCGAGGGATTTGAGTGAATCTTTTGTGAGGATGTCAATCCTTGTCGATTTTGAATCAGGGGTAATTATTTAGATAAGGGGAAACACCTATGTTTTATGCTACAAATGTATGAATTAGACTGTTTGAATCTTTAGGACTCTTTGAGTAGAATTATCCATGTATAAATTATCCTTGAATTATGATTAAACATTATTAATGACTATTATGAATTATGGAAAGTTCGTTTTAATTGTAAGTTGAGAATTTTGCTTGAGGACAAACAAAAGCTTAAGTGTGGGGGTATTTGATAAACTGCAAAAGTAACATATTTTAATCCCACATTTAGTATGCTTTTGGATAAATTATCCCTTATTTTATGTAAAAAGGTGCTCTTAATCCTTTCTTTTCATGTTATATACTCAGGAAAGCACCGAAGGATGAAAAGAATGAGAAGCGGGCTTAAAACGGGCCAAATGGGCCAAAGCACGAAATTGACACGGCCTGGGCCCAAGACCACACGGTCGTGCCTCCTCAATAATCTCAAACACGGTCTAGCCACGAGATACACGGGCGTGTCACCTCATTAAAAGTCCGAACACGGCCTAAAGACGATTCACACGGGCGTGTGCCATGGCCATGTCCCTGCCGCGGCCAAGAGAAGTTTTGCTCGGATTTGGATTCTTAGAGGCAAAGAAACACAATCCAAAGTCTATTTAAACACCCAAGTAGGAACTCCACTCAGATTTGGATACTTGGAGGCCAAGTAAGGCATCTCAAAGCCTATATAAACACCCTAGGGGGCAACTTATTCGGGGTGTTCGACAGAAACCCTCTGCCGAGGGGAGCCCAAAGCTATCGTTTAGGGGCGTCTTGCTAGGCCAGAGAGGGTAGATTTATGGGGATTCACTCGGGGATAGCCAGTTGATCCATCTTAAGAAGCCGGAATTATACTCAAGACGGAGGATCTCCTCTTCAATTCCTTCAGGGGGTTTTAGGGATTTCTTATGTTTTGTTTTATCTTTTCTTCTGAGATGTTTTCTTTTATTGTTATGAACTAAACCCTCAGATACCTGAGGGGGATGAAACTTAGATGAATCTTGTTATCGTTTGCTGAACTATATGATAAATATTTAATTTGTTCTTAATTATGTGTTCTTAATTCTTGTGTTGATATTTTGCGGATATCGATTCAAGTTTGATGTGCTTAGGTGGAGGAGCAAAAGTCCCTGCCTAAGAGTATATCTAGCATAGTTAAGCGGAGTTGATCGCGCGCCTAGAGATAGGGTGACGAGGCATTGTCGGATTAGGGTGAAACCTAATATGGGAGTCCATAGATCGAGTTAATGCAATTCTAGGGGTTTTAATTAGAAAGAGATTTCAATTAATCAACCTAGGGTTAGACGTTATTCGCCTCGAGAGAGGGTTTAATATAAATTAGGAATCCTACGGATCAAGTCAAGTGAATACATCGTGCAGTTTGAGTTAGATAACAAGTGAAGTCTAGGTGGATTCTTCCTTGGGTGTCGTCTTAATTAATTGGTTTTTCCTCAAGTTATTCTCCCAAATTCATTCTTATTTGTCTTAGAGTCTTTAAGTTTAGTAGTTAATTAATTTAGATTAAACAACCATTCGCTTAATTTTTAGGCTAAATAATAGAAATAAAGTTAGTATTAGTACTTTTAGTTCCTTTGGGTTCGAAAATCCGGTCTTGCCTAAGCTATACTACTGTTCGATAGGTGCACTTGCCTCAATCGTTGTCAAAGTTAGTTTCCAGGGTCGATCATTCTCTTTATATAAAATTTTAAAACTCTGACACGCGATCATAAGTCTGACGGTTTCAATCTGCTCCACTATCACTTCAGAGAAAATAAGATTTGCCATAGGATTTGCTTTCTTTGATCTGCTACACTACCACTTCATAGAGGCAAGGCTAGTGTCTTCGATCTGCTTCGCTGCAATTTCAGGAAGACAAGATCTGCAATCTTTAGTCTGCTTCGCTGCAAACTCAGGGAGGTCAGGCTGATGTCTTCGATCCGCTTCACTGCAAACTCAAGAAGACAAGATCTGCTATCTTGTGTCTGCTCCACTGCAAACTCAGGGATGCCAAACTAGTATCTTCAATCCGCTTCACTGCAAACTCAGGAAGACAAGATCTGTTATCTTCAATCTGCTCCACTGCAAACTCAGGGACGCCAGGCTGATGTTTTCGATCCGCTTCACTGCAAACTGAGGAAGACAAGATCTGCTATCTTGGGTCTGCTCCACTGCAAACTCAGGGATACCAGACTAGTATCTTCGATCCGCTTCACTGTAATCTCAAGAAGACAAGATCTGCTATCTTCAATCTAGTCCACTGCAAACTCAGGGACGCCAGGCTGATGTTTTCGATCCGCTTCACTACAAACTCAGGAAGACAAGATCTGCTATCTTGTGTCTGCTCCACTGCAAACTCAGGGATGCTAGACTAGTATCTTCGATCCGCTTCACTGCAATCTCAGGAAGACAATATCTGCTATCTTCAATCTGCTCCCATTGTAAACTCGGGGGCCTTGGTGATGTTTTCGATCCGTTTCACTTTGTAAACTCGGGAAGACAAGATCTCGCTATCTTGTGTATCGCTCCATCGCAAACTCGGGGATGCGGACTAGTATCTTCGATTCGCTTCACTGTAATCTCAGGAAGACAAGATCTGCTATCTTGTGTCTGCTCCACTGCAAACTCAGGGATGCCAGACTAGTATCTTCGATCCGCTTCACTGCAATATCAGGAAGACAAGATCTGCTATCTTCAATCTGCTCCACTGCAAACTCAGGGACGCCAGGCTGATGTTTTTGATCCGCTTCACTGCAAACTCAAGAAGACAAGATCTATGAATTCACCGATGTTGCGACGCCGTCCTCTGGGGGATCTATCCTGTAAAATCTATTTTATGTGTTTATGCTTATGCAAAATGGTTAGGATGCTATGATTTGAACGAATCAACTGCTCCTAACCGAATGTCATATGTACGAATGAAAAATGTCATGAAGACGATCCTTTTTAATAATTAGGATGTCACCACTTGTTGCTCATCAGGGCTCTATCATTAACGTAGTACACTGTCCTCCTCTTCGGCTGGCATTTGACAGAAAACCCGAAAACATTTTTGCTCAACTGATTTGCCCCACTACTTCAGGGTCCTTTCCACTGTACCTCAGGGACATAATGCTTGTACCATTTTCAAACCATCTCACTGCGATTCAGGATTATAGGATTTGAAACTTTTTCGATCTGTTCCCACTACAATTCAAGGGTATAAGACTTGTATCTTTTTCAATCCATCCCACTGCAACTTTGGGGTATAAGATCTGTAACTTGTTCCATCCACCGATCACTCCCCAATGACCCGACCAGATGTGTATGCATGATACTCGCATGGATGCAGAATGCCATTTTTTCTTTTCGAGAATGATTCCTTCTACGCTTGGGTTGTCATTGCTTATTTTCTGTCGGATTTGTATCACCGATGCAATATCTAGTCTTTTGATCAACCAATGTCCTTGACAGAAAATCTGAAGAGATAAACTCACTTTGGGATCGAATATTTCCAACCCTTAAGCTTGGTGAGTTCTAAACAATAGTCCTGTTTCAGATTCTTATACTATTTAAAAGCTTCCAGAGTAATATGCGAAACTCCTTTTATGAAAGTATTATTAGTCCATTAATCATTATTTCAATATAAAATGCTTGAAAAAGATCACAGCAATGGACGAGAAAGAAATTAATTAGGAGCATAGCTCGAAACAAATAAGTTAATCAAAGATAATCAAGGCAATAAAAGAAAATTGATTGGGGTGTATCTTGAAAAGAATAAAGTAATCAAAGATAGCCAACGCCATAAAAGAAAATTGATTGGGGTGTATCTTGAAAAGAATAAAGTAATCAAAGATAACAAATTCAAAATGGGTAAGATAGAAGCTAGGTGCCTCAGATATCGCAGCCTGAGCTTCTCTGTACAAACTTCTTGAGGACCATTTTGAGCTCAATACTTGTTTAGAGGATCCGTAGTACTTTGTCAATGCCCCAAGACGTAGCATACTTCCTCATTATTAATTCAGGTATAGCAAGACTCCCACATGTCCTATCTTTGATCAAAATTTGAACCGCCCTTTTCAGGTTTTCGGCTCAAAACCCTTTTGGTCTCAAAGCGCCCTTTGCGGGTTTTTGCCTTGGCCCCTCCTTTTTTTTTGAATTTGATCTCAATGCGCCCTTTGTGGGTTTTCACCATGGCCTTTCCCCTTTCAGGTAAAATACTTCTTGACTGAACCTGAATTCGCCGAATTAGGCAAGTCTTTGCCATCCGTCTCGGTCAATATCAATGCTCCTCTAGAACAGGCCCTTTTTACTACATAAGGTCCTTCCCAGTTTGGCATCTGCTTTCCTCTGAAATCCTTTTGTATAAGAAAGATCTTTTTCAACATCAGGTTCCCCTCGTGGAATTCTCTAGGATGAACCTCTTTGTCGTAAGCTTGCATCATCTGACCATGATGGATAACTTTTAACCTTTTCTTCAATTAGGTTCAATTGGCAAAAACGTTTCCATTCCATAAACCAATGGGTAAGATGTTGCCCCGGCAAAGGTCCTGGCCAACGTTCGATAATCATAGAGGATAAACTGCAACTTCTTTATGCCAATCCTTACAAGTCTCGGTCATCTTTCCTACAATCATTGTTTTGTTTTTTTTTCTTTTTGGCTGCCTTTGTTGCTCTATGATATGACGTCTGATCTTTGAACTGACTACAAACTTTTGACATTGTCCTTTTTGGCATTTTTTGTCGGCGCCTGATCTCTTTTTTTTTTTTACTATCGACCTTGTAAAATTGACATGTGAAGCTACTTTCTCCTTCTTAGTGAAGTAATCGACGACCACCAGAATAAATCGATGTATACTAGAAATTTTGTCGAGATTGGCCAGCCCCACATAGAGAAAGCCTGTGAAGAAATTAATGAGACATATGAATCTTGTCTCCTCAAATACGACATAACTGATGCCATTCCCTTCTATGTAGATTAGCAGTACCCAAACCTCATGATTAGCTTGGCTATTGTAAAACCATTAGCATGTGTCCTTCTGACATCCTTATGGACCTCTTTTAAGATTTCAATATACCCGCGTCTCGAGAGCGGGCATGTCTCGATATGATCGTGCAAAAACATCTTTGAATTCTTGAAAATAACTCAATGATGTCTCGCATTATTTCTGTGGTGAGCTAGGCTACAATCTTCACCTCTTTTCTAGGCTCGTAATATCCACTGACCTTTTGTAGAGTAGGGTCCATTTTTTATCTTGTTCTACCATCTTTAACAAATCAGAAGATATGTTACAATCTCTGTCATCTTCAAAGTCCTGAGATCCCTCTAGACACATATCTTACTCGAAAGGAGACTCGAGTCGATAGTGAGCGTTGCTCACATCGTTGATATCTGGAGACCTATTATAGGTTGAAGGAAGATTCCAAAGAATAAATGATTCAAAGAATGATTATTTGTATGGTCATGAATGAAGAATGAAAGAATACTTGAAAGAAAGTGCAAAGAACAAACAAAAGAAAAAACTAAGAACAATTGTTTGTACAGTATGAAATGGAAAAAATAAAAGAATATTTGCTCAAAAATATGCATTTTATTGAAATAAAAATTTCGGACACAAGCTTATTTCACAAAAGGGTTCTTATTGCCTCTAGGCTTAAGGCAACAAGTGTGTTCTGAATATTACTCTAGATTAGCTCCAAAAATACAGGGATTGTAACACCCCTAACCCGTATCCAACGTCGGACTGGTGATAAAGGCATTACCGGATGGATCGGAAACTTTAACAGACAATTTCATAAGATCATACATCAATTACAATCATAGTGTCCCTTAAGTAGGTCATTGAAACCTTAAGTATGCTCAGAAATAGGGTCAGGACTAAACCGGAACACATACATAATCTCATGGAAAAATTTAAACTTTTCTAAAATATGGGGAGACACGCGCTGGTGGGAGGAGACCGTGTGCCCTCCACGGTTTCTAGACACCCCGTGTGTCCATCCGTGTCTATATATCGACTATATCAACACGGTCACTAGGCACGCCCGGTGTGCCATGGTCGTGTGCTACTAGGCCATATCTCGACTTTCCCACTACGGCCACCAAACACGCCGGTGTGCCATGGCGTGTGCTCTTAGCTAGCTACTAACTTGCACACCACGACTAGGCGACACCCCGTGTGTCGAGGCCGTGTGCTACTAAGCTACATTCTCGCCAATTCACCCACGGTCTTTAGGCACGCCGTGTGCCACAACCGTGTAACATTATAGGCCATTTACAAGGCCAAAATGCCACCCATAAGGGTCAAACCTACAAGCAACATATATCATCCCATTTCATTCACATATAACCACCAAAATATACCAAATAGCCATCCCAAATCATGCATATTTGACAACTAAGGAAATCACACAATAATACATTCAATATCCATTCTATCTTTACATTCAAAACCAATTCCAAACATACCAATTTGCATGACCAAATCACAATTAAGCCCAAACACCATCCATCTATATACTTACCATATCATAACCATTTCATATATCAACTAATCTTACCAAAACAACTTCACATATCACATTCCTTTAAGCATATTACCAAAACATAACTAGCCAAATCACATAGATAAGTTCACATAACAATTCATACCAATGACTAGCCTATACATGCCATATCTAGCCATATACATTTTCAAAGTGTACCAAAATAAGTTTAATAGTGTGATGACGATCCACAACGGTCCCGAGCCTTCAGTAGCTATTACGACCTATAAAACAGAGAAAACGCACACAAAGTAAGCTTTCCAAAAGCTTAGTAAGTCATAATACCAATAAACTTAGCATATAAACACTCAAAACATATAATCAATCTAAATTCACTAATGGCTCAATTTCACCATCATAATTCTTCTTAGTACATTCACTTAGGCCTTTCATTCTTCAAACCTGTATATTAGTACACACTTTATTAGATCATAGCTTTTCTACCCATATAACACACTTTTATTCCCATATTCAAATACATAATTCATCTAGGTAAGTTTAAGGAATTACTTACCTTCTTATACACACATAGTGTACTTATCAAACACACACGAAACAAATATACAATTTACATATTCCTTGCTTCTCGAACTTGACCATTGAACCGTTTGTAATCTAATAGAATAGGTAAAGTGCCCGGAATAATAATACAATGCCAACGTCCCAGACGTGGTCTTAAAAGTAATCAAATATTGAAGCTATTGTCCTGCATGTGGTCTTACTCGTATTCGAGATATTGATGCCTTTGTCCCGCATGTGGTCTTACTCATATTGAGATATTGATGCCATCGTCCCGATCGTGGTCTTACTCGTATCGTGATATTGATGCCACTATCCTAGACACGGTCTTACTCGTATTCGAGATATTGATGCCATCGTCCCGCATGTGGTCTTACTCGTATTGAGATATTGATGCCCTTTGTCCCAGCACGGTCTTACTCGTATTCGAGATATTGATGCCACTTTCCCGCATGTGGTCTTACTCGTATTCAAATATTGATGCCATCTTGTCCCGAGATAGGGTCTTACTCGTATTCGAGATATTGATGCCATTGTCCCCGCATGTGGTCTTACTCGTATTCAAATATTGATGCCACTGTCCCAGACAGGGTCTTACTCGATAACACAGAATTGATACCTTTGTATTCATAAGTTCGTACGGGATTTCTCAGACTTATCACTATATCGACTTTATCCCAAAATTCATATACATAGCATCTCATAAGCATTCATTATCATTTATAGTCATGGAAATAAACTCAATTCAATACAATAACATTTATTTGCAATATGACTTACCTCGGATTTGGTTTATCGAAATGGATACGGCTACTCGGTTATTTTCGCTTTCCCGCGATCTAAGTCCGTTTTCCTCGGCTCTTGATCTAAACATATTCAGAACTTAACCCTTTTATTTAATAACACATTCAATTCAACCCAAAAATACTTATTTCGGGCAATTTGCAAATTAGCCCTCATATTTGCATAATTTATCAATTTAGTCCATTTTTCTCAAAACATCAAATTCACAAAATCAATACACAACCAAGCTTAGCCGAATATATATATACATCATACAAGACCATACTTTTCATCAAATTGACAATTTAGTCCTCTAAAATAATATTTTCTTAATTTAGCCCTAATTAACTAAATTCATCCAAAATTCAAGAACAAAGTATGTTCATCAAATACATATCTATCATTTAACACCACAAAACATCACAAAGCTCAACATAGCATCAATGGCATTTTACACAAACATCATCAATTCATGAAATTAATACATGGGTTTTGTAGCTCTCAAAACAACAATTACAAAAACGTAGAAATTATCGTAAACCAATCGAAAACATACCTCTAATTTGGCTCTCAAATGGCCGAATATGTAAAACTCAACCCTTGCTTTCTATTTTTCTTATTTCGATCAAAAGATGAACTAAAAATGGCCATTTTGTTATGCTTTATCCAATATAACATACATAATAATTCATTTACATATTTAGCCTTTCATTAAACAAATAAAACAAACATGTAATAAGGGCATGATTGTCTTTCATTCATCCACTAACTATAAGTTGGCATAATAACAACATAAGGAATCCACCTTAACAAAGCCACAACACATTAGTACTTTAGCAAATAGCAAGCAAATTTCACATTCAATGCAATTTCATCCTATTTGTTAATTAAACACACAGACGGACAAATTAACTTACGGAAATTTAACACATGCTTAGTCACTTATCAACGGCCACGAGAAAATAATACTAAAATATTATACAGACTTCGGATTTGTGGTCCCAAACCACTTTGTTTCGACTAGGGTATAAACCTGGATTATTACTGAGGATCTCCTCATGGTCCCATTATTCAAAACACTCCCAAGTATGTAAGGGCGGATGCTTGGAAAAATCCAATTCTTTCTTCAGATACGTCGTTAATATTCAGATTTCCCAATATCAGGCCTTGCACTAAAGCCCTGAACTCGATGCATTCTTGGATCTCATAGATCTCATAATATTTACCCCTTTATCTAGATGGTTGGATGATAGATTTTCTGCCCCAGAGGGATCATCGAATTTGACAATACCCATTTTGACAAGTCTTTCGATCATCTTTTTGAAAGCGGTGCAGTTCTCGATCGAGTGTCCTGTGATTCCCGCATGGTATTCGCATTGGGCGTTCGTGTCGTACCATTTAGGGTATGGAAGTTGTATAGGTTTTAGGTAGAAAGGGGATACTACATGTGCATCAAACAAAATTTGGTACAGCTCTCTATACGTGATTGGGATGGGCGCGAATTGGGATTTTTCTGAGTTCGATCTTGGATTGGGTTCTTGCCTTGAGGAGACCTGATGGCTAGTAGTTGACTAGCCTATGGTATTCGGTTTTGAATAACCCTTGCTATACATTCTCGCATTATTCGCCTCATTTTATTTTTTCTTCGGGGCCCTTAAAGTATTAACTTGGGAGCTCCAGTCTCACTTTTTCCTTTTGTAACGGTTTTCACATTGTTTCGGGATCTCCACACTAGCCTTCCTTGTTTCCTCTATACTAGCCAGATCAATGACAATGGGATTGGCTGGATTGCCCCCCAGATTGGGGCCTGAGCCTATCGGGTAGTTTATTGGTACCGACATACCGGTCTGATGCTGTTGGGGTCTGATAGTAACGGGTACCCCTTTCGGATGTGCGTCTGGTTGAGTCTGGACGCTTATTGGAGTAAAACTTAGGGGATAGATGAGGTCTTTATTATCATCCCCACTGTTGACTATTGGGTCTTTCCTTTCTTCAAGCCCTTCGGCTAGTAACTGACTTAACTGGCCAATCACATTCTTTTGGAATTCTAACATTTGATCCCGCATATCTTGTTGAATTTTGGTCAATTGCTCTTGCATCTGTATTTTTCTTTGCTCTAATCTCTCTAACCTTTGTTCCATGTTTTCCAGGTTAACTGAAATAATTTTACCTAATTAGGGTCCTTTTGTAAAAGTCTAATGCACATGATGCAATGCAATGCAGATGCATGAAATGAATGCAAAAGAAAGAGAGGCGTTGATTCTGAATTCAATTCCATTAGAACAACTTTTCTAGAAAGCAAATTTCTTTACATAAAACGGATTACATAAGCGGCCTTGCCCTCATATTCCAAGCAAAAATATCAATCCCCTTTTTCGCAAAGGTCAAATCTTGCAAACTTCTAATAGATGCCTCCACTAGCTCCTTTTTGCTTGGGCCGCGACTCATTACTCACTTATCCTCGAAATGCTTGTTAGCCTCTTCAAGAAAGCCGAGACGTGGTGATTCTCGAATAGTCTTTTTTAGCTTGAATCCTTAGGCAATAAAGTCTTTTATTCCTTCACGAACTATCAGTCTTCTCTCGTTGTGTTTACTTGGACCATATTCAGACGACCGTATTATAATCCACTTTATCAAGAAATCCATTTTCTCATGACAAACTCTTTTATTTAGCAATCAAATTTGAATCAACACCTCTTTTCTATGATGTGAATGCAATGCAATCAAAAAAAAAGAGAACACGTTAGCACAAGAGAAATAAATAACAAAATAGGGAACCTATCTAGGTAACCACTAGGGTTTGGCATAGTTCTACCTAGGGTAAGCACTTAGGTTTTCTACATGTGGTTTAGTTCTAAAATTGAGGTACCCGAACCAGCAGATTCCTCGATCTTCACCTATTATAGGCTCATACGGACCGAGTTCAGTTCAGGAGAATACATTTCCCTATGGCTGCACGGAGATGAAAATCTCACGAAGACATAGGTACGAATGTATCCCGAAAGCAATTCACTATCCTGCACGGAGGTGAAAACCTCACGAAGGAGTAGCTTCTCACTCCCACTTAAAAGGGTGTGACCACAATGGTCATGCAATGCAATGCAAAAATACTTTACAAGATTAAAACAACATTCAATAAAAAGAATCATAAGTTTTCAAATCAGATTTTCAAATTTAGACAAAAGGACAGGAGATAATCAATTTAACGACTTGACTCTCTTATTATGTCCCTAGTGGAGTCGCCAAGCTGTCGAAACCATTTTTTTATTTTTGAAAAACGGGGATCAACTTTGAAAAACGAAAACAGGAGTCGCCACCGATCTTTTTTTGTGTGATCAGATCACCTTATAAAATAATTTTTTTGTTTTTATTTAAAATTTTGATTTTGGTCCACGGAATTGAAAAAAAAAACGGGTTCGAGAGTCAGTTATGTTCGAGGAAGGGTTAGCACCCTCGTAACGCCCAAAAATCGGTACCTAATTGATAAATTCATGTCCTAATGTCAAAAAATTTTAAGATATGATCCTTTTATTTGAAAGAAAGCCAAGACATTCTTATCTCAAAAAAATAAATAAAATGCCACACCCAATGAGTTAGGATGCAACATTTTAAAACTTTGAAACTAAGCTTGCCTTTATTTGTAGAAAATCCATACCTCGAGACACAAAACATCGTATCCAATAAGTTAGGATACAACATTTTGAATTCCCGAGAATAAGTTTTGATTTGAAGTTTATGGGTTTCAATTTTAAAAAAGGATACTTGATATCTTAAGTTCAACGAGAAAAATCGAAACCCAGTAAGTTAGGGTACCATTTTTCTCGTAGCCCCCAAATATTATGTATCGCCATATTTTTTTTTAAAAAAAGAACTTTTGAATAAAATGCGACAATTTAGCAAAATGTATTTTTTTTTTATAAAAAATGATTTGAATAAAATATTGCATTAATACATTACAAAACATAAATTCCAAATAGCAATTCACCATAATTACAAGTCATATTAACAATTAATACTAATATAGACAATTAAAGAAAGAATAATGTAAACTAACGAATGATATAAATAATAACATGACTATACTAAAGCAAACATAAGAATAATAAATAAAAGAACATGAATAAACAAATACAAGATAAGCAGTAACAATTTTAAAAAAAATCTATATGAAAGATAAAAATTTAAGAAATAAACATGAAACTCTACAAGCAAGATCAAATATAAAAGTAAATAAATAAATGGTATATTTAAAATACTGAATAAATATTATAACAAAAAAGAATAAAAAATATGACAATTTCTAAAACGATTAATATATATAAACAATGTATTTTAAATAAATGATATAAAAACTTAGAATATAAAAAAAAATATAAAGGATAACTTATAATAAATATATAATACAAATATTTAATATATACTTAAAATATAATAATAATATACATTTTTAGAATAAACAATATATGAAAATTTTATGATAGAATAATTAAAATGATATATAATATACAAACTTTAAAATAATATGGAATATATAGTAAATAATGGATTTAATAAAATAACCCAATATGATTAATAAATAAAATAAAATTATTTGATATAATACTTAAAATAAAAAATAAATAAATAAACAGGGGCGAAATCAAAATAAAAATGAAATGTGTGGTAAATAAAAAAAAACAAGAAGGGACCAGATTAAAAACGCACGCCGTACATTAGGGACCAATTGGGCAATTGTCGTCGTTCTGATATCAGCCTTTAAATATCCCGAGGACCAGATTGAAACAAAATATAAATTTCAGGGCTAATTTAAAAAAATAAAAACATTTAAATTAGACAAAATCACAAAGAATAAAATTGCAGAGGGACCAAAGAGGCAAATTGCCCCTTTTATAAAAACACGCGGATCCTTCCCGGGTCGGGTCAACGAGCGGATCCTGGCCTCGAAACGACGTCGTTTTGGCATGTTTGGACAGGGCCTAAAACGGCGCCGTTTTAATCACTTATAAAAGCCAAATTTTTTAGAAAAAATTCATTTTTCCAGATCCTTTTAAAAAAAAATTGAGAGAGAGCCCCTGCTTGCTCTCTGCTTCTCCGCCCTAGGCCTGGGTCCGGCGAGGTCTTCTGGTGAAATTCCGGTCGCCCATCATTGCTGCTGGCGCACGCCAGCGTGCTTGTGGCCGAACTCGAGAAAAAGGTATTTTTTTTCTCTTTTTTATTTATAAACTTTAATATATGTAAAAAAAAGAAAAAGAAAAAAAAAACTTAAAGAAAAACAAAAACAGATTCGAAAGAGGAAAAAAATAACGAAGGAGAAAAAACCCTTTGCTCGTCTGTTCTTTGATTTTTTTTTTTTTGTATTGTATTGTATTCTTTTTTTTTTACAGATTTCGTTAGGGTTTTTATAACCCAAAAATAAATCAGAAAATAAATACAGGAATCTTATTTTTGCTGCTACTGTCTGCTATACTTCCTTTTGCAGGTGAACGGCGAAAATGGGGCGGTGAGGAGCGCTATCTGCGCGTTGATTGCGGCGCGACCGTGGGGCTTGTGCTGGGAGCTGCGGCGCCTAGGGTTTCAGAAACCCTAGGCTTCTGATTCTGTTTAGGTGTTGGGCCCTTTTGGGCCGCATAGGTTTGGGTCTGGGTAATCTGTTTTGGGCTTGCAAATGAATTGTAAAAGCAAACTGGACATTATTATTTTAATTATTTTTTATTTTTTTTGGTTTGTTCGGGCCCGGGTACAAATGGGCTATTACATTGAATACAAAACTTTATTTAAAGAGTATCGAATTCATTATCATTATCTTTTGACAAAATAATTCGTAAACATAAATACCATAGTATTGTGAATGTGTTGCATGCCCACTTATTGGTATCATTATTAATTTCAACCAACTACTAATAATTTATTTTATTTCCATAACATTGACATTCATCAGCATGAGGTATGCATGGCATGCAATGTGGCACTGTTTGGTTATTCCATCAGCCATGTTACTTTTTAACAGTATAAATGAATGAAAATTTTAACAACAAGGACCAATCTTCTCTTTAATCTAATGTACAAAGACTAATTTTCCCATTTTTTAAATAGAAACGACAAAATACAATCCAACTTTTAGTACTTGAGCCTTAATGATACTTTTACTCACGTACTTTCACCATAAACAAGTGTCAATTTCCTCATTATTTTCATAAGCTATTTGAAGTGAGTTCATTTGAGGAAATTCACGGGGAAGAGCCTATAGTTAGAGTTTATATATAATATAAAATATAAAAATAAATAAATAAACTTCAAGAGGGGTTTCGGTAATTAATCAAAACCTTCTTAGTCGTAATTAAGCTGCTCATATTCAAATCCAATTTAAGTGTTCACATCACACGACTAAAATTGAAATTTTGATTCTAAGTTTTCTTTTTTTTTTTTTGAAATTTTTCTAGATGGACTCCTATATTCTAAAAAGTTACAACTGTTCTAAAGAGGCATATAGGTACCTTTTTGTGCTATATATAAAGGTTTCATTCTTTTCCTTTGGGAGCTTATGAGATCCATCCTTCTGACCATACCCTTCCTTAATAAAAGAGGAATGAATCTCCTTCATCATTGCCCTTTCTGCTCTTCCAGCTGGGATGCTCTTGAGCATTTACTTAAAGAATGTGATTCGATTAAGGGACTTTGGTGCAGTTTGGGGGTTCCTTCACAGTTGCTCTACACTTTTAACTCTCCTTTTCATGACTGGCTGAAAACAGATTCTTTAGCAAACCAAAAATTCCCTAGTAACTTGTATTCATTTATTTTATTAGGAATATTTGGTTAGCTAGAAATGCTGCTATCTTTGGAAAGCCTTTCAATTGATATTCTCTTATTCAAACTTGCAATGAAAATGCTGCTGAAATATTTACTGCATCAAATAAGCTAAAGCACTTGGATCTGCCAAGTTTCATTCCCATTAAATGGAATTCGCCTAACTCAGGCTGGTACAATAATAAACCGTAATTTATACATATTTTAATCCCACATTTAGCATGCTTTTTGGATGATTTATCCTTTGAATTGTGGAATTCGATGCTCCTAATCCTTTAATTTCATGTTTTATACTTAGAAAAGCATAGGAGGATGAAAAGAACGAGAAACAGGCTAAAAACGGACCAAATGGGCCAAAGTAGGAAATTAACACGGCCTGGGCCCAAGCCATACGGCCGTGCCCCTTTAGCAGGCTCGACCACGACCTGGATTCGATTCACACGGGCGTGTCCCCGTCGTGACAAAGAGGAATTTCACTCGGATTAGGATACTTGGGGGCCAAGTAAGGCATCCCGAAAGCCTATATAAACACCCTAGAGGGCAACCTAGAAGGGGGAGTCGACAGAAGCCTTCTGACGGGGGCGTCCAGCTAGGCCAATGAACCAAGCCAGAGAGGTCAGAATTGTGGGATTTACTCGAAGAAAGCCAATTGATTCATCTCAAGAAGCCGAAATCATACTTAAGACGGCGGATCTCTCCTTCAATTACTTCAGGGGGTTTTAGGGTTTTCTTATGTTTTGTTTTATCTTTTCTTCTAAGATGTATTCTTTTATGATTATGAACTAAACCCCTCAGATACCTGATGGGGATGAAACCTAAGACGGATCTTGTTATTATTTTCTGAACTATATGATAAATACTTGATTTGTTCTTAATTATGTGTTCTTAATTCTTGTTTTGATATTTCAGGATATTGATTCAAGTATTGATGTGCTTAGGCAGAGGGGGAATAGACCTTGTCTAAGAGTAGATCTAGCATAATTAAGCGGAGTTGATCGCAACCCTAGAGATAGGATGACGAAAATTTGTCGGATTAGGGTCAAACCTAATATGGGAGTCCATAGATCGAGTTAATGCAACCTTAGGGGTTTTAATTAGAAAGAGATTTCAATTAATCAACCTAGGGTTAGACGTTAGTAGCCTCGAGAGAGGTATTAATATAAATTAGGGAATCCTACGGATCAGTCAAGTGAATAAATCGTCTGGTTCAGAGTTAAATAACAAGTGAAGTCTAGGTGGATTCCTCCTTGGGTATTGTCTTAATCAATTGGTTTTTCCCACAAGTATTTTCCCAATTCATTCTCTTAGTCTTAGTGTCTTTAGCTTAGTAGTTAGTTAATTTTAGAATAACAACAAATCCCTTAATCTTTAGGCTAAATAATAAAAAGAAAGTCAGTATTAGTACTTTTGGTTCCTTTGGGTTCGACAATCCGGTCTTGCCACTAAGCTATACTACTATTCGATAGGTGCACTTGCCTCAATCGTGGTGATAGTTAGTTTCTAGGCTAGATCATTCATTATATAAATATTAAGACTATCGATACCAATGATCATACAAGCTTATTTGTGATGGTTCTTCTATTCGGATGGGAATTGGGTTGCTGGTTGCCATAGGTTTATCGACTTTTCTACAAATTCCGTTGCTGAAATATGGGCTTTAGGAGATGGACTTCAACTTGCAAAAAATTTAAACGTTGAAAATCTGATTGTTGAAGTTGACGTTTCTTATGCTATCAGCTTAGTTAAGAATTCAAATAATTTGAATCTTCCTTTGGTGGCTGATTGTAGGATATTTTATTGGCCGTCGTTTGTTTCATACTTTTCGTCAAGGAAACTGTTGTGCTGATCTAATGACTATGTTTGTGATAATACTCTAGAATAACATATTTTTATGTATTAATTATGTGTTTATTCTGAGTATGATCCTGCTAATTTGAGCTATTTATGATCTTTTATCTCATAGGGATTAAATTGGAGGCAAAAGCGAAATTAAGGGCCAAAAGCGTGAATTTAGAGATAAAATGGGCCAATGTGCTACACATGGAAAAGTTGGTGTCAAAAATGCAAGCATGGAGGACACAAGGGTTGAAATGCAAAAAGAAGAGATTTTATTCTATCAAATTCTATTTTAATTATATTAGGATAATTAATATTAAGATAATTATTAAGGATTATTTAAATTTAGGATTTTATTTTATTTATCTTCAATTAAATGTATTTATATTTTGGGGAGTTTAAGTAGGATTAGACTATCTCCCCTAGCTATAAATAGGGGGTGAAGTGACTCAAAATGGATCCATATTTTTCTGTAAACACTCTCCCCTCAAAAGTCTAGGCTTTTGTTCTTCCCATATTTTCTTTCAATAAAATTCCCTTTTCCATTTTTATAATTATTTTCTTTTACACCACAACCATGAGCCACTAAACCCATCTAGCCGAAGGTTGTCGATGTTCCCCAAAAAAGGGGTTCTTGAGGCTTAGAATCCACACTTAGCCTTCTCGCCAAGTATTCATCGTTTCTTCGCACTACGGGGCTAATGCTTCCGTCCATGTCCCTTAAGAAGTAAACTTTTTAACGTATGCAAAGGCGACCGCTTTGTATGTTTTGGAAGGATTGCACAGTCGGTTCGTTAACTTACTGTGTCAGAGGTTGGCGAGCCCAAGAGACAAAATGGCGTGGGATTCGCCATTGAGAAGCGTTGATCTAGCATAGACGATCCCACAAAAGCGATTGCAGGCTAGAGTCAGGTTCCCTAAATTCGTAAGTCTAAATTCTTGGAGCTGGTGGTCGTAAGCGTCCTCTTCCACTATAACTGGCTTACTTGGTTTGAGAAGGGTCATCTAAAAGCCGAGGATTGAGCCCAAGGCGGAACGAGACAACCGGAGGCTAGAATCTCGCCACATAAAAAACTTACTCTTCCCTAAACTCTGTTTATTTTCATATTCCTCATTTTAATTTTCGCAATTTATTTAATTTTGCAATTTCAATTCACTTTAAATTCTGTTTTTATTTTTCCAGATCGAAATTCTTAATTCTGTTTTTTATTTTATTTTTCAGGAACGCAGGTTTTCTTGGCCAAGAAATTGTCCAGGATTTCAAGAAACGAGCATTTTTACAATCCGGTCCCTGAGGATTCGACCCTACTTTCCCTTTACTGTTATTTTTACTATTTTACAGAGAATATGATATTTTTTATGCTCTCAACGACCGCATCAGTTTGCTATTTTAATATGCCAGACTTTATGGCTTATCATGTTAAAGTGGATAAGGCTGGTTCTCCTATATATATAATACAAATAATTAACTATCAAAATTTATATGTGTAATATCTTATATTGCTTTGAATATGATCACAATACAAAAGTAAGCCAAATCGATTCAACTATAACTGAAAGTGATAAAAAAATTAGGTTATATTTTGTCACTTAAAACGATTCTCTAAATATTGTTTGAATAATTTTGTATTAAATATTTTCTGTTATTTGATAATTTTTTTTTTAAAATCAATTTTTGAAAGTTATTTTCAATAAAAAAAAACATAAATTATATATGTTAAAATATTATAGAAACATTTATTTTTAACAATCAAAATTTATTTTATAATAATTAATATCTTATATAGGCTTAATAATATTAAAAGTTCAATTTGAAGTTACCTTTATTACATAAATGAGAGTAAATAATGATAAATTGGAGTTGAAAAGGATAAATAAAACTAAATAAAATTTGAACAAATACTAATATTTATATTATTAAATTATTTGTAATTTATATTATAAAACATTTATAAATAAAAATAAAAATTTATTTTAACATAAATAGTATTTAACTTAATTCAAATTAATTTTATATAAAAATTTAATTTAATAATGAATTTTTTTGAAAAATAATTTATATTTTTTAAAATAAAAAATTAATTTTTAAAAAATATTTTATCGATGAATAAATTATTTTTTGCCGACTAAACGATAATCAAAACATAGTAAAAGATGTGCTCTATACAGGCCATTATTTATTTGTCTTTCACCATCAAAGAAGGTTTTTATTAAAAATAAGAGAAACGTGTTGCGTGTCTACTACCGTTGCGTGTCCCATTCGGTACCCCTTGAATTTTCATACATTTTTATGTCAATTTCGTAATGATTATTAGCATTTCGTAATGCTTACCCTGTTATTTTTAATGTCAATGTCAATCATGCATTAGGTAATATGATCATTCATAATAGTTTTACATATGTATTTATTATTTGAGGTAAGTTGATTGTTATTTTTATATTAGTTTATTAAGCATTTTGTTTACCCTGTTATTTTTTTTTGTAGATTTTAATTTTCGGAATGTGTCAATCGGATCTTCATGGAGCTCACATTATTCATCTTTGATCGTTTGAACTCGATTATATGTGACATGCACCTAGGGTTTGTCATGTTACTTTGAAATATTAAGTTTGATATACTTGGTAGATCTTTAGTGTTCTTATTTCTTTATCTTTGTATTAGTTGCTTTTCATTTAAGTTTATTAAGTTTAAAAACCAAAGCTTTCATCTTTTTGTTCAAGTTTACATTGATGGCTTCCATAGTTGTTTCTTTCATGTTTGTTAGCTTTAATATGATAATAGGTAACTAAACCCTAGGGGGTTGGTTGATGGGGGATGTGAGTAAGCTGAAATTTTTGGACAAAGGACTAAATCGTAACAAATTGGACTAAATCGAATAGATCTAAAAACTTAAGAAGCGACGCCCCTAAGGGAATATATAGGCAAGTGAGATTGGAAGGTAATCTTGTTACACACCCGTTCATTAGTCTCGAATTAATCGGTGAGATCAGAAGATAAATCGGAGCTAATTCGTATAAGTCGATAAAATTAAGATTGGAAGATAAAATGTAAGTCACTTAATAATTTAAACGATTTAAGTCCCTTGTTCGAGGACCGATGAACCACATTGAAATCAACCAACCACCATTAGTTATTTATTGGATAACTCCTTAGTTTTATACTCTTTGCAATTTAGTCCTTAGATTAGCATATTTAATTTTCTTGCAATATTTTCTAGTTATGAATTGTCGTACTATAAAATCGTGTTAGTAGCCGCTTAGACTCTATCATGTATGTTATTTATCATTTAATCGCCATCTCATTTGGGTTTGATCCTTGGAATACTCCAGTGTTCCATTGTACCCCTATAAATATTTCAACTGACATGTACGTTTGCAGTAAAACCGTGCTTTAAAAATCATTTTATAAATTCGTTGTTTTATGCGCACCGCGAACTTGAAGCTTGAGTTGCAATGCGATGGGCTTTTAAGGCAATGGATCCATCCCAACACGACAGAAGAAATGTATAATTCTCCCAATGTTTTCGCATCACCATCAACTGAAATATACCTTTGAGCTTTCATAATGTCCACCTCAAACACAAACACAAATAAATTGATCTCCCCATATTTCCAACCCTACAACCCAAAGAATACCTTAACAAAACCCTAAAATGCATTAACTACCCTAAAAACCCTAAAAAACCCCTAAACTTGGCCGAGGAGATAAAAGGTGAAAACACGTCCAAAATCGGCATATTCTGGTAAATATCACAAAAATCGACCTATTCCCTCCATTTTTTTAAATTGACATTTTTACCTAATTTAGTCAAATAAATGAGTAGATAGTGATAAATTAGAGTTAAAAAGGATAAATGAAGCTAAATAGAATTTGAACAAATACTATTATTTATATTATTAAATTATTTGTACTTTATATAGAATATTTATAAATTAAAATATTTTTAAAATAAAAATAAATTTTTTAATATAATAATATTTGACTTACTTCAAGTTAATTTAATATTAAAATTAATTTATTCATGAAAAGATTTTTTCAAAAAATAACTTATGGTTATCAAAATAAAAAATCAATTTAAAAAAATGTTTTATTGACCAATAAATTATTTTCTACCGACTAAACTATTATCAAAACATGGTACAACATGCGTTCTATAAAAATAGCCACTTTTGTTTGTTTCAGATTACATTTTAGTCATTTATGTTTGAAATGTTATGTTTTAGTCACTTATGTTATCGTTTTGTTACGAAGTGGTCGTAAGCTCCGTTATCTCCCTAACAACAATCCTACGTAGCAGTCCAAAAGAGTTTTAAATGCTAACTTGGATGTCCAACTGGGACGAGAATATGTTTTTAATTAAATAAATTTAATTAATTAAAAATTTTAAATTAATTACACATTGAACTGGAAAAGAAAAATCATTAGTCTCCTTTTTCTTTTAGTTTTCTTTCTCATTTTGACTGAAAAAAACTATTCTCATCTCAGTTGGACATCTAAGTTGACATTTAAAATCCATTTGGACTGCCATGTAGGATTGCCATTAGGGAGGTAACGGAGCTTAACGACAGAGTGGCTGCTTCGTAACAAAATAATAATGTAAGTGACTAAAATGTAACATTTCAAACATAAAAAACTAAAATGTAATTTAACATAAACAAAAATAACTATTTTATAATTTACCCTTTTTAAAATTGATATATTTTTAGGATATACTCGATGTTATACTATACTAAATCAGAAGTCCAAAAAACCATTATTTATTTGCCTTTCACCATCAAAGGAAGTTTTTTTGTTAAAAATAAGGAAAATACGTGTTGTCGGCACTAGATTTTCCGTTGCGTGTCTCATTGTAATTTGTACCTCTTGAATTTCCTTTTTTGAATTTCCGTTATTCATCTACTTCATTCATTTTAATGTCTTTTCTTTGAAACCGTAGGTTTTGCTTAATTATATATTCCATTAGGGATTAATATTTCGAATTATATTCACCAAAAAAAATATTTCGAATTATTCAAATTCTGCTCAAAAGAATTTATCGTATATTATCTTAAGAAGGTTAATAGACATTAAGATATATTTTTAAAGACCACAGTCAAAACGCAAATTATTTAATTAAATTGGCCTTTGCCAAAAAAAAAAAAAAATATATCTACAATTATTTGAGACCCCTCTAAGAGAAGTACTAGAATTTTTTGAAGCAGATAAGGGAATGAGTATAAGTATTTCTCAGTCTTAATCTATGTAATTTAGTATAGTAATGTTTTTATTTCACCAAAAAGAAATATTACTTCAAAATTAGAGATTAAAATTCCAAAAATCATAACACTCAAATCAATGAAAAAATTTAAAAAAAAATCTATGAAAAATTTAATTTTGGTCGAGTTTAACAATAGTTTGGAGATTCAAGAATTTTCAGATGGATCTATAATTCAAATGAAATACTACCAAACTGTGAAAATCAAGTTTTGTGGAAAATATAACTGTTAATGTCCGGTAATAATGATCAGGTATACCTTCTTTTATTCTTTTTTCACTTTATTTGATTTAAATTATAATTCAATTTTCCAATTTTTTTTGTTAATACCAGAAGAATTAAAATGGATAGAACCAAAAATAAAAATTGCAATACTAAATAAATAACACAATTAATTTAATTTAATTTATAGAAAAAATTTAAATAGTCTAATAAGTTGAATTTTGACAAGACAATTCTTAAATTAAATATACAATTAGGGTGTAAATGAGATATTAGTACTCGCAAACTACCTAAATTTGACTTGAAAAAAAAAATTCAAACTTAATTAAGTAATTATTGAGTCAAACTCCAACTTAAACAGTTCGAGCTATTGATTAAGTTGAATTCAAGTTTAGTAATGGTCAGCTCTAACAGCTCAAGCCTTAGCGAGCTTTTCATTTTTCATATATATATATGTATTAAATATTTTATATTATTAAATTATGTTATTATCTTTATTATATTATTTCCACTAAGCTGAATTATTAAGCTCAAACTTGAATACCTGCGAACTTAATCAAATTGGAACTTGAGTTCAAATAACTTGATTATATCCCTAATTAAATCAAAGCTTAAAAATAGATTTTTGGTTAAACTTGAGTCAAACTTGCTGATATTTTAACTTAGCTATTGATTACACTCCTATATTCAACATAACCAAGCAACATTTTTTTTTTTTATGAATTCCAAAACTCAAATCAACGAATTTTTTGTAAAGTTTGATACTTAATTGAAGAACCATAGTAAAATCTCAACTTATTTCTGTACTATAAATTAAAAATTATGGATAGATTTTTTATTATTACATATTTTTTTATTTTTTTTTGTATTTATTCATTTTAATTTTGTACATAACTTTAACCAAAATTTTAAAGAAATAAAATGGAGAGTAATTTGAAATAAACAATATTCCTTATTTCTAAACTTTAAAATTTGTTTTATTTTTTTCTTTAAAAAAAGTTGTATTTTTTATAGAAAAATTAATTTTATTTAAATATGAAAAATTAGAAAAAGAGTCGAAAATTTGGGTAAAAGAGAATTAGCAATCCTCAATTACCTTTTAAGCTCTATAAAAGAAAATTTATTTCTTCTAAAATTTTGGTTAACAAAATTAAAGAAAAACACACAATAAGCGTCACATCCCAAAAATCGAGTTAGAAGAAATTGGGTTCATAAAATCAAGAGTAGTCACGCTCTGATTTTTGACTTTAGATTGTGAAAATTTTATCAAGTGAGTTAATTTGGTTTAGTGGTTAAGTGTTGTGCGTGAGAGGTTTTAGGTTTGAATCTTTCTCTTTAATTTTTTTTTGCTATTTTTGCCCAAACCATTATCTTTGAATTTGTAGCTTAATTAATATTCTTGGGCAAGTTATGATAGAATGAGTTTGTTTGTTTAATGGTAAGGTGTCAGCCTATCTAGAGGTTTTGTGTTCGAAACCTTGTGTGTGCCAAGTGAAAAAATTGTCTTTATTTTGAATTATGAAGGACCTGATAGGTTGTTAGTTATCAGATTTAGTGGGGGTGATGGGTAGTTTTGTTTAATTAAAAAAAATATATTTTTCCCAAATTCTCTCCCCACTTCCACCGTCCATTCCTCCTACCTTCCCCATTACCCATTTCTTTTTTCTCTTCCACTTGTCTATTTACAGAATTTTCTTTGATGTGTTTCTCTTACATTTTATTTTGATTTTTCTTTTGTTTTCAACCTTATTGTCCTTCTTTTTGGATTGTTTCAACTTCGTGTTATTGCCATTTTCGGTAAGTATGGCTGATTTGTCTTTTAGTAAGATTGTGATATTGTTCTGTTTCTCATGGTGGTAAGGGGAAAATGTTAGTTGACGGGTTAGTATCGATTTTGGATTGATTTTGTGATTTCAATAGGTGATAGCTGTGGAGCGAGTGATTTTCTAGTGAATTAGTTATTGTTGGGTCGCTGCTTCATTTTAAGGTAAGTGAATTTATGTCATGTTAGGGGTTGAATCTTTCCGTGCTAAGTTTGATTGTCTTTGATTGTGTCGAATTAGTGAGTCGCGTTTGGTAAATCGTGCTAATTAATTTTATCTTAATTGTTGTTCTAAGGGGCTGGAAGTGTGTCGTAACGTCTCGTACCAGAATCGATTAGGTGTGTGAAACTAACTCGAAACCTTGCTCGAAACACGAGAAAATTGCAAAACATGGGCCGTTTTCGAAACTGCTCAGTGCCACACGACTGTGTGCCAAGTTGTGTGGTAGGCCGTGTGGAGCATACAACCGTGTGAAATTATGTGGACCATGTGGAAGGCCGCGTGGACCATACAGGCTAAGTTTTTGGGTCGTGTAGGCCACATGGTTGTGTGGGCCTTTTGGGTCAATTTTGAGGCTCGATTAAGGGATTTGGAAATTGGGTCTGTGGGCATTATGTAGGCCTAGAAAAGCATAAGTTTCAGTAAACAAACATGGGTAAATTTAGGAGGTATGTTAAATAAGTTATGATAAGTATAATAATGCGTTATGTTTTGCTATAAGTAGGTACGTGAGTTAAGCATGACTGTTTTGTAAACCATGTGTGTTATACTTATTCTATTATCTATTCTGATAAGCTATTCGATTCGATTATGAAATATGAACATATGATATTATTGTTTTGCATATGCATTAGGGTGGATTTTGATGTTGGAGGAAGTGTTTTCAGGCAGTATTACTGCATTTTTGGCGGTTAAACCGCAATATATGTTTGGCAGCTCAGCTGCACCATTATGAGTGGCATACCACCATGACCCGGTGTGATTGGATGGATGGACTCTTGCAGTCCTAACTGGTGTGATTGGTTGGACGGATTTGGTGTGTAGCGGATTGGGATAGGATCTCTGTGTGTATTTGTTTTGGTCTGATATGACATTCTGTTCTGATATGATGTATGTGTTTCTAAAAACTTGACAATCTGGTCTGATATATGTTTATGAAAATATGATATTCCGATCCGAAATATGTTCCGAAAATATGACATAAATTTCTGATATAAGTTTTTGGTAATACAACATTCTGATATGATATTTGTACATTATAAGTAAAATTTTGTAATGACATTTACATATGTGCTTGTTAAATAAAATTCTGTTAGTGGGCCAAGTCACACACTAGGCTTCTAGCTCATTCGTTTGTTTAATATGTTTTAGGTTAACTTCCAACTTAGGACCAAACGGCGTGCGGGAGCTCGGATTGGTTTTATGCTTAAGTTGGTTTGATTATTTTTAGTTAATTAAGTTTTTTTTTGGTCTTTTGATTTTTTGATTAAGTTTTCGGTTTTGGCTTTGTTTTGATCTTGGTCAGGTTTTTGTTTTATTTGTCAATATTTGATACTTTCTAACATAAAACTATAAAATCATACGAGTTAATAAAAAAATGGATTTCGATTTTCAAAACTAAAACTCTGATAATTTTTTCGCTGCAAGATTAAGTAATCACTTAAGTATTTTCTGTAAATAAAATATATGGTTTTTAACGAATGATTGTCTTAATACTGAAAATGATCTGCCAGCGTTAATACTTTCAAAATGTGTGACTTTGAATTTGAATTCTGGGTTTTAAATAAATATTTTCGAACTTTTGTTTTTTTTCAAATCATCTATGAGAGTTTTTGCCAAAAATTTTTTGTTCCGAAACATGCACTGAGTTTGATTAAAACAAAAGCTTTGAACGAGTTGATGTAATTTCTCAATATTCGGTCATAACTTCTAGGCCGGGTTTGGGGTGTTACATTTAGTGATATCAGAGCTATGTTGCAAAACTCGGGCTGTGAGTATTGGCTTCCAAAATTTTCTATATGGAATTGTTTTAATTCAGAATTTGGAATTTTGGTAACATTTTTTATGTCTGGTTATAAAATGTGAATATGAGCCTCTGACGTCGATCCAAGTAAGTATGTATACTTTAGTTAACTGTACTTTAGTTCCTTTTACTTTAGTACTTCAGTAAAACTATTAGATTTAGAGACTGTAAAATAAGACATCTTTACCTTAAGATAAGTACATCGACTAAACTTTAGGCTTAAGGTTTGAACATAAACCTAAGCTAAATTTTGGGACTTCTGAACCATAGAAGAATAAGATAAGTTTTTGAGGTATTTATGATTATGGTGCGCGAGTATGTGGTGGACGTGGTCAAATGGCTAATGTCAAGTCCTCTTCTTCGGGCAACGTACCCAATTTGGAAATTAGCGATAATGTGGAGACGCTTGTTTTTTAGGGCGATAATCAAGGAAACTGGGGACATTGTTGTGTCCCAAGAGTTGGCAAGAGATTTACAAAGGGTCGTTGGGACCCAATCTATATCTGTGAGTCAAGGGTTTGTGACTGAGCGACTTTGGTCGAATGAGATCGAGTTAGTGGAAGAGATTAATCGCTTTGAGAGCGAGGAAAATGGAAAGGAATAAGTACGAACTAAGAGGAGTTCTGGTCTTGTTGACTTGAATTTGTGATCTAAGAAACGGGACAGAATAGTTAAGCCTTAGCGGGTTGGGGTAGTTGTGAACATATGTTAGGCTTCAATTTGTGTTTTTGTAATAGGTGTCGTCTAGGCGAATGTTAGTAGAAAACGAGAGCATGTTTTAGATGTGTACCTATTGAGAACCGTGTTAGGGATTGCTCACGACATTCTCTTAATCAGTTGCAAGCTTCGACTCAGAGTGGGAATCAAAGACTGGTTTGTGAAATTATGTAACAACCCGGTTTTGGGCTTAGTCGGAACAGTGGTTTCGAGACCACAAATTCGACGTAAGAAAATTTATTTTTATTATTATATTTTTATGGTCTACAATTTCACTGAACGATTTCGTGAAAATTTTGTTCGAAAATTTCGACGTTTGGGCGCTCAATTTAGTCAAAAGGACTAAATTATAAAAAGTGCAAAACTTGAGTTCTATAAGCTAGAGGTGTCAAATTGCTATGAAATTTTAAATTGGAGGCCCTTAAATGGTAATTAGACCATTGGTTAATTTTTTGGACAAAAATGGACATGAAATAGGTGAAATAGAATATTTTTAAGTTAGGGGCATTTTGGTCATTTAGTAATTAAAATGAATTAAAAACAAAATTAAAAGCCAATTTTTGTCCATATTCAACCCCATGGCCGAATTTCACAAGGGGAAACCATGGCTAGGGTTTTTCAAGCTTCCAAGCTCGATTTTAAGTCCGTTCTTGCCCCATTTTTAATTATTTTTACGTTTTTTAAATCCTCGTAACAAGATCTATCTATTTCTACCACTAATTTGAGATATGGTTAAAGTCTAAGGTTTTGAACCATGATGAATATGTGTGAATTTTTGTGTTTAATGGTAGAAAATGCATGTTTATGGTTAGAGAAACGACTTTTACTAAGTGATTTTCGGTAAAAATGCATAAAAGGACTAATTTGTAAAAGTTATGAAATTTGTCATAAAAGTGTGAATTAGTGGAAATTGTGGGCTGTTGTAGTTATGAAAATGGTTCGACTAGGCTTAAAATACAGGGAAATTGAATAAAAATCATTTTACGAGACTATGGGCAAAAGTGTAAATATGACAAAGTTTAGGGGCAAAAATGTAAATTTTGCCAAAATGTGAATTTAGGCTAATTTGAGTAGCAGGATGAATAAATAAATTAAATGTGTTGTTATAGATCAAGGAAAACGAGGTTTGGAACTAGAACGAGGGAAAAATGAGTAATTAACGAATAAGTCCTTTTCACCGATTTTACTTTCGAGGTAAGTTTGTATGTAAATAATACATCATTTTTATTTATGTTTTAATATTTTGTTATATTATATGAGATATAGTTGAATATGGAGTAATTATTTGATGTAAATTATGAATTGTGAATGATTATTGATGAATTAGTAAAATGTTGAAAAGTGAGAATTCCCGGTTGAACCTTCGGAATAGAAAAGATACGAACGAGGTAGTTAGGTCACATGTGTGGTACTAAGTGTAGGCCACTATGTGTACAAGAGAGCTACGAGATGGTTTTAGGTCACGTGTGTAGTACTAAGTGCAGGCTACTACGTGTACCAAACGGATAGGTCGCATGTGTAGTACTAAGTGCAGGCTACTATGCGTACCCGATAGCTTCGATCACATGTGTGGTACTAAGTGCAGGCCACTATGTGTAAGTGATGGTTTTGGTCACATGTGTAGTACTAAGTGCAGGCTACTATGTGCACTAGATAGCTTCGGCTACAAGGGTGGTACTATGTGCAAGGCCACCGTCTATCTGTTATTATTCGATGAGTTCAACGGGAAATTGACTAAGTGAAAATACATGTGATCATGTAACGACTAAGTGTAATTGAATATGACTATGTGATGAATAATTGCAGGTATAAGTGTGAAAATTTATGAACAATGTGCTCTATATTTGATCGAACCTTCGGTAAGATGAAATGGAGTAAGTGAAATTATGAAAGAGTAAATCTAGCAACAAAATAGTTTTGGACAGCAGCAGTTGTGTGAATTTGAAAAATCACCAAAAATGGTGGAAACCCAATTAGAGGTTGAATAAGATATGAAATTAAATCTGAATGAGTCTATTTTCACATAAAAGAAACGGTGTAAACAAAAGAATTTCATATTCTGTGATATTCGAATTTTTGTGAGACAGGGTCAGAATGATATCAGAATCCCCTGTTCCGACTTTAGAAAATCACTAAAAATTTTATAAAAATAATTATGGTTTATAATTTACATGCTTAAATTTCTTAATGAGTCTACCTTCAATAGAAACAAACGGAAACATAATCCGAATTCTGTACAAAGAGATAATTAATTTTTAGTGAAGAAGGGTCGAAACTATCAGACAGCAGAACAGAGGATACTTTAAAGAATAAAATGTACTTATTGGCTAAACCAAAAATTCTGAAACTTTTAAGATAATAAGATATGTGAGTCTAGTTTCAGGAAAAATTAACGGATCTTAATTTGGAGTTCTGTAGCTCGAGATATAAATAATTTAGTGACTGTGGCTCGAGTAGACAGCTTGAGATGAACATGAATAGATAGTGGAACTATGTGCAATTATGATTGTATTATCTTGAGAACATATTGTGAAGATTTATAAAAGCCTGTTAATAAATCACTTATTATTTACATACCTACTTACTAAGCTATAATGCTTACCCCCTTCCTTTCCTTTTTCCTATCGTGTCACAGAGGCTAGCTCGGGTTGGAGATCGTCGGAGATTTTATCACACTATCAAGCTTTTGACTGGTATCAATGCCTTCAAGTAATTTAAGTCTATGGCATGTATAGGGACTTAGTCATTTTGTGTATGTGTTATTATGTTTTGGCCAAATGTATTGGCTTGTAATGGTTAAAGGTTATTGTAGTATGTAGCCATGCTAATTGGCTTATATTGGCTAATTGATTGTAAGCCTATATATATTATTTATATGCCAATGTCTTGTGATGTGAGCTGTGTTTGCATGATACATGATGAGTTGTGGGTTATGGCCTAAATACCTAATGGTTGAATGTGCTAGTAGTCTTGATGTCGAATGGCTAAGTTTGGCTCAATGGTATGGTATGATAGTTAGATATAATTATGCATGTATAAGAGTTGTTGAGGATGCATATTGAGTGTGACCCTGTTTTGAAGAAAAAATTTCTAAGTGTTGTGAAATTTTCCAAAGTTCTCAGTTTAGTCCTGAACCGCTTCTAAAGCATGTTTTGGGCCTCGTAGGTCCATATTAGAGACTCTAAGATTGAATATGAAAAGTTTTAAATTTGGATGGAAATTTGTGACTCGAAAATGATCGGTTATATGTGATTAAGTCCGTTAATGCCTCGTACCCTATTCCGGCGACGGATACGGGTAAGGGGTGTTACAAATTAGGCGCCAAGAGGATCGAGACGCATCTGGCAGCAATTAGTTACATTTGTGACCTATGTCAATGATAAACCATAATTTATACATATTTTAACCCCATGCTTAGCTTATTTTTGGATGAGTTTTCATTAGATTTGATGAATTCGATGCTTCTAATCCTTTAATTTCATGTTTTACACTCAGAAGAGCTTAGGGAGTCGAAAAGAATGAGAAACGGGCCAAAAAGGGACAAAATGAGCCTATCTTAGAATTCAACACGGCCTGGAATGTCGCACACGGGTAGACCACACGACCGTGTGTGGTGAGCAGGAGCGAGCACGGCCTAAGGCTATCGAACACGGGCGTGTCCCTGCCGTATCAAAGATTAATTCTATCCGGAAAAGGTTACTTGTGGGCAAAGAAAGACGTTCCAAAGCCTATATAAACACCCTAGGGGGTGACCTAAAAGAGGACGCTGGATAGAATGCAGAAAATACTCGAAGACAGCCGTCGGAAGCATCTCGGAGGAAGGATCTCCATCAAGACTGAAGATCTCCCATCAAGTTCTTTAGAAGTTTTTGGGTTTTCTTATGTTTTTTAGTTTTCCTTATTCTATGATGTTTCCCTTTATCAGTATGAACTAAATCCCTTAGATACCTAAGGGGATGAAACCTAAGACGGATCTTATTATTATTTGATTTATAAGATAAATACTTGTTCTTATTCTTAATTGTGAGTTCTTATTCTTGTTTTGATAATTCAGGTTATTGATCCAAGTCGAATGTGCTTATTCAGTGGAGCAAAAGTCTCTGTTTAAGAGTAGATCAACACAATTAAGCGGAGTTGATTGCAACCCTAGAGATAGGGCGACGAAAATCTGCCAGATTAGAGTCAAATCTAATAAGGGAATCCATAGATCGAGTTAATGCGATAATAGGGGTTTTAATTAGAAAGAGATTTCAATTAATCAACCTAGAGTCAGTTGTTTTTAGTCTCAGGAGAGATATTAACATAAATCAGGGATTTCTACGGATTAAGACAAGTGAATAAATTGTATGAATCAAAAGTAATAAGTGAAGTCTAGGTGGATTCTTCCTTAGGTATTGCCTATCTCATAAAGTGGTCTAAAAGTATTTTCCTAATTCTTTGGTTGTCGTGTTTAATTAGTTTTAGTTTAAAAGAAATCACTCCAACACTTAGACTAAATAATAAAAAGATAGTAATTACTAGTACTCTTGGTCATTGTGGATATGATATTACCGGTCTTACCATAACTATACTATTAAACGATAGGTGCGCTTGCCTTTATTGTGGTCAAGTTAGTTTTAGACACATCAAGTTTTTGGCGCCGTTGCCGGGGACTAAGATATTAGGAACACTAAATTTTTATTACTTTAGCAATTTTTATTACAATTTATTTTTGTTTTTATTTTAAATTACTAACTTCTCTATTTCTTTCTTTCTGGCAGGTGTCTCTAGTTTATGACTAGAAGGAACCCGTCAGGACCTTTACTTTACGACAGTGAAATTGAAAGTACAGCTCGCAGAAACCGAAGAGAAATAAGGCAAAGTCTACAATACATAGAAGAAGAGCAAGAAGAAGAAACTAATACTACAAAAGAGATGGCTGATAATAATCCGCTACCTCCTGTGGTTGCCGCAAACCCGGTGAATCAAAATCCCGCTCCTTGTACTATGTATGATTATGCTAAACCTAATTTAACAGGAACCGAATCAAGTATTGTTAGACCTGCTATTGCTGTAAATAATTTTGAACTGAAACCTAACACTATACAAATGATTCAGTAATTTGTTCAGTTTGATGGTTTGCAGGATGAGGATCCAAACAATCACTTGGCAAATTTTCTGGAGTTTTACGATACTTTCAAAATTAATGGCGTTTCTGATGATGCCATTGGCCTTCGGTTGTTTCCCTTTTCGTTGAGGAATAAGGCTAAACAGTGGTTGAACTCGTTACCACGAGGATCAATCACTACATGGGACCAAATGACCGAAAAAATTTTACTTAATATTTTCCGTCGGCTAAAATGGCTAAGTTAAGGAATGATATCTCTTCTTTTGTGCAGATGGATTTAGAGACACTTTACGATGCATAGGAGATATACAAGGATTTACTAAGAAGGTTCCCTCACCATGGGTTACCTTTGTGGCTTCAGGTTCAAACCTTTTACAATGGTGTGAACCCCTCAACTAGGTAGTTGATTGATTCAGCCGCCGGTGGAACCCTAAATAACAAGACCCCTGAAGCGGCTTATGAGTTTATAGAGGAGATGGCACTGAATAACTATCAGTGGCAAGTTATGAGGACAAAGCCAACAAAAGCCGCAAGTGTTTTCAACCTCGACGCAGTAACCATGCTATCAAACCAGGTAGAACTGTTAAATAAAAAGATTGATGGTTTGTGTGGTTCTTCGTAGATACATCCAGTGATGCAGTGCGATAAAAATGGAGGAGGGTCGAACAATACAGAATACCTACCCTACAACCCTGGCATAGAAAACGAACAGATGAACTATATGGGTAACAATTCTAGACCTCAAAATAACCCTTATAGTAACACTTACAATTCAGGTTGGAGAAACCATCCAAACTTCTCATGGGGTGGTCAAGGAAATCAGAGACAGCAACCCCATCTAGGCTTTCAACAGCAACCCTACCCATAAGAGAAGAAGTCGAACCTTGAGGAGATGCTAACAAAATTCATCGCGGTGTCAGAAATCCGTTTCCAAAACATCGAAACAGCACTAAAAAATTAGCAAGCGTCAATTCAAGGGATCAAAAACCAAATAAGTCAGCTTGCCAAGATGATATCAGAACGACCACAAGGTAGCTTGCCAAGCAACACTGAAACTAACCCAAAAGAGCAAATCTACGCCATTACTGTTCACGATAGTGAAGGGTTAGACGAACCAAAACAGAGGCAAGAGAACGTGGTAGATAAAGGTAAGGTTGAGGTAAGCCATGATAAACCGAAATCGGTAAGTATAGAATACCAACCTCGTGTGCCATATCCCAATGCGACAAAGAAAGACCGTACAGATGAACAATTCGATAAATTTCTTAAACTCTTAAAAAAATTACATATTAACTTACCGTTTATTGAAGCTCTTTCGCAGATGCCCAATTCAAAAAAAAAAATTTAAAAGAGCTTTTGACAAACAAACGAAAGTTAGACGAGGCGTCGCATGTGGAGCTAAATGCAGTATGCTCAGCAATCTTACAAAATAGACTATCACAAAAGTTAAAAGATCCAGGGAGTTTTACGATTCCTTGCTTAATTGGTGGTTTATCTGTTAGTAATGCTTTAGCAGATTTAGGGGCAAGCATAAATGTTATGCCTTATAAAATGTTTAAACAGCTAGGTCTTGGGAAACCCAAACAAACTAATATGAGCATTCAATTGGCTGATAAAACTATTAGAGTTCCTAGGGGTATAATCAAAGATGTACTAGTAAAAATTAATAAATTCATATTCCCAGTAGACTTTGTTGTCTTAGACATGGATGAGGACAATAATGTTCCTTTAATTTTAGGAAGACCCTTTTTAGCAATTGCTAAAACTAGAATTGATGTTGGTACAGGTGAACTCACACTTCGTGTAGGTGATGAAACGATCACTTTTCAGGCTCTTGACTCGGCTAGGACATCGAGTAATAAAGGTGAGAACATAAATTCTATTAATGACCATTTGGTTCAACCTTCTTTTCAGGAAGCACCACGAAATTACACAACTGAGCCACATCCTAGATCTCGTACCAACAATGAAATAACTCATGAAGAGCGAAGGCTTCAGATCGATGAACTAGACGAGTGGAGGACACATGTCAATGAGAAGCCAAGAACACACGAAGCAAAACCGAGGCAAATCCATAACGAACTTAAAGATAAAGCAAACTACTTCAAGGTTGGAGACCGAGTTCTAATGGATAATACAGATCCTCATGTTGTCACTTCTAAACCTAATGGAATAATTCCTTTCACGGTACTTAATACTTTCCCATACGGTACAGTCGAGGTAACTCATTCTCAATTTGGCACCTTCAAGGTAAATCGTACTCGTCTAAAACCTTATCTTAATACAATTAATTGCAAAAATGAGGAGTTTCAACTCCTCAAACCACCATGATTATGCGAATGAGAGGTAAGTCTAGCTTAAGACTTTAAACGAGCGCTTCTCGGGAGGCAACCTGAGCACTAACCCCTTTAATTTTCATATTTTTTATTTTTAGCACCTAACTAAAAAAATTAACCAAATTAATAAAGCGCAGGTTTCCCTACCACACGGCCTTGCACACGGGCGTGGCCGTGGCCGTGTGGACACCACGGGTAGGCATATCGGCGTGGCAGAGACCGTGCGGGCCAAGGACAGAAATTTTTCCCAAAACACGGGCTACGATAAAATGCCACGGCCGTGCGATACGGACGTGGTCGATACTGAGTAAGTGACACGGGTATGTGACACGCCCGTGCCAAAAAACGTGGGTGAAACTGAGTAAGTCACACGGGCAGGGGACACGCCCGTGCCTATAGGCCGTGGCCGACACTAATTAAGCAACATGGGCGTGGAAACCTCTACACAGGCGTGGGATAAACGAACGAGGTACCACACGGCCGTGCGATACGACCGTGTGACATAACACGCCCAGCGTACACGGGCATGGGCAGTTGATTTCTATTTAAACCTCTTTTTCTATTCACTTTCTTCCCCAAGTCCCTTCTTTCCAAACCCTAGCTACCACAGCTTTTCTCCCTTCTCACCACCTGCCACTGCCTCCTCACTCCACTTACTCCATTTTTTCCACCTCTTCTTCAGCCCAAAAACCCCCTTCTCCCTTTTCTTTTCCCATTATCTTCCCCTTATTCTCTTATTCCTCCTTTTACACCACCACCACCATCATTGCCATCATACACAATGACTAATACTATAGGCAAGACCAAAGCCACCATCCCCATGTCGAAGAAGCAAAAGGATCCTGGCATAGTCTCCCCGTGCGCAACTACTCTACATAAGTTCATGCCGGCCGCTTCATTAATTCGACAAGACAAGGACCTTTGAGTCCATTTATTTTTTCTTTTTCTTTTATTTTCATTTTTAAATTCTTTCCGTTTACCTTTCTTGTCTTTAATTTATATTATTATATTTTAATTTCTTTAATTTAGGTTCAAAGGGCTATTACGGAACGAGCCCACCACCACCGGAGTATCCACCACCCCTACCCACCTTTACACCATTTCTTTTCTTTGACTCCATCTAAAATTCAAGAAGTTTCATCTCTCTCCCTATCTTATGATTTTCTTACTACTTTGTCATTACTTATCTTTGTACATTGAGGACAATGTACATCTTAAGTGTGGGGAGGTGTCAACAATACTGAATTATGTCTTGTTCTTAAGTAATTTTCTCATATTACTATTAGAATGAAACTTCTATTGATTTATGATTTTCATTGATATGTTTCGGAATAAGTCCTAGGTAATTGTGCATTAATGGTTTAAACTTTAAGACATTAGAGAATCAAGCATGATAAGTCTATTTTCAGAATTAAAATTTTGCTAGGTCGTTTCCCTAAATTTAAATGTTACTTTGAAGTTTGAAATTTGTAAGGCTGACATCAAAAACCATAATTTTTGTGAGATTTTGAGCCCTTTAGAGCATATATTTTTCTTGCTCACTTTATTGTTGGTTATGAGTGTGTCAGCATTGAACTATTATTCTAGAACTTGCTTCGATTATGCATATCGAGACCATACTTTTGAGTTGATATATTGAGTTGATAAAGGCACCTAGGTTTTAACCCACTTATTCCACTAAAAAGCCTACCTTCATAATTAACCCCTAGTGAACCCTTTTTAGCCTAGTAAACCGTTTTCTTGACTCACCCATTAATATTAACCCAAAACTAAATTTTTACTTCTCCTACTTTGACTCCCCTTATGCCGAGATTGATTTGATCAGCTGCCTAACTATTTTCTTTATTTCAGTTGTTAAATATCTTCTTATTATTATAAATACGTGTTCTAAAAAAAAGTTGGAAAATCTATTCATTATTAGTTCTTTGTTATTTGAGCTTAAGCAGTTAATTCCATATTTTGAGAAGAAGCTCGTGTTATTAGTATTAAGTTTTCAATTGATGTAATTATTTAGTGTTAGTCCATTTTCCTAGTTAGGTGAATTGTCAATTCGATATCGATTTTAACCCTTCTTTTCAGCCTTTATCCACACCTTTAACCCAAGCCCCGTTACAACCCTTTTTAAAGACCTTTCGATTTGTGTATCATCTCATTTTATAGTGGTGGAGATTTGATTTTCATGCAAGCCTATGGTAATAACTTTTCATGTTTGACTTTTGAGTGCTTTATTTGAAGCTTGAACACTTTGAGTGATTTGAGTGAATCTTTAGTGAGGATGTCAAGTCTTGTCAGTTTTGAATCAAAGGTAATTATTTAGGTAAGGGGAAACACCTATGTTTTCATACTATAAAAATCTATGACTTAGATTATTTGAATCTCTAGGACTCTTCTAGTTAAATTATCAATGTATGAATTATCTGTGAATTATGATGAGACATTATTGTTGAGAATTATGAGTCGAGGAAGTTAGTTTTAATTGTGAGTTGAGGATTTTGCTTGAGGACAAGCAAAGGCTTAAGTGTGGGGATATCTGATAAACCATAATTTATACATATTTTAACCCTATGCTTAGCTTATTTTTGGATGAGTTTTCATTAGATTTGATGAATTCGATGCTCCTAATCCTTTAATTTCATGTTTTACACTCAAGAGAGCTTAGGGAGTCGAAAAGAATGAGAAACGGGCCAAAAAGGGACAAAATGGGCCTATATTAGAATTCAACACGGCCTAGAATGTCGCACACGGGCAGACCACACGGCCATGTGTGGTGAGCAGGAGCGAGCACGGCCTAAGGCTATCGAACACGGGCGTGTCTCACGGGCGTGTCCCTGCCGTATCAAAGATTAATTCTATCCGGAAAAGGTTACTTGTGGGCAAAGAAAGATGTTCCAAAGCCTATATAAACACCCTAGGGGGTGACCTAAAAGAGGACGCTGGATAGAACGCAGAAAATACTCGAAGACAGCCGTCGAAAGTAGCTCGGAGGAAGGATCTCCATCAAGACTGAAGATCTCCCATCAAGTTCTTTAGAAGTTTTTAGGTTTTCTTATGTTTTGTAGTTTTCCTTATTCTATGATGTTTCCCTCTATCAGTATAAACTAAATCCCTTAGATACCTAAGGGGATGAAACCTAAGACGGATCTTATTATTATTTAATTTATAAGATAAATACTTGTTCTTATTCTTAATTGTGAGCTTTTATTCTTGTTTTGATAATTCAGGTTATTGATCCAAGTCGAATGTGCTTATTCAGTGGAGCAAAAGTCCCTGTTTAAGAGTAGATCAACACAATTAAGCGGAGTTGATTGCAACCCTAGAGATAGGGCGACAAAAATCTGTCAGATTAGAGTCAAATCTAATAAGGGGATCCATAGATCGAGTTAATGCGATAATAGGGTTTTAATTAGAAAGAGATTTCAATTAATCAACCTAGAGTCAGTTGTTTTTAGTCTCGAGAGAGATATTAACATAAATCAGGGATTTCTACGGATTAAGACAAGTGAATAAATCGTATGAATCAAAAGTAATAAGTGAAATCTAGGTGGATTCTTCCTTAGGTATTGCCTATCTCATAAAGTTGTCTTAAAGTATTTTCCTAATTCTTTCGTTGTCGTGTTTAATTAGTTTTAGTTTAAAAGAAATCACTCCAATACTTAAGCTAAATAATAAAAAGATAGTAATTACTAAAACTCTTGGTCCTTGTGGATACGATATTACCGGTCTTACCATAACTATACTATTAAACGATAGGTACGATTGCCTTTATTGTGGTCATAGTTAGTTTTAGGCACATCAGTCAAATGTACCTTTCATTGATTAAGTGTTTGAGTGTCATTGGAGATTCTGAGACTTTGGGTTTGCGGAATCATTAGTGTTATTTCTGTAAAAAGTTTCTGGAGACAATTCGAGTTATTGAGTAAGGAGTTCGTTAGAAATATTGTCTAGATTGGGAGTGAAATATGTTGAAAAAACAGGTTTGGAAAACACAACGGAAAATAAATTTAGGGAAAAACCAGAGTTTTAATTTTTTTTTCCAAAACAAGATCTTGGTTGTGATATCTAAAGTAATAAACACTTAATCAAAATTTTACCTTTTCAATTCGCCTAGGATGAGCGCTTCGACCGAGTAGTCTTCTTTGCTATTCTCAAGCTCATGTCTGCCAAGTGTGGGCTCGCTTCGAATCAGAAAATTTTTCACAAAAATTACTAGTGGGGTAATTTTGCAATTTCTCTAAACTTTTGGGTTAAGTTGTAAATTAGAAAAATATCTCTAGAAATTTTCTGGAATAATCTCTTCAGAGAATTTTCTCTCTACAACTTTCTCTTGAATTCAAGTGTGTAAATAATGACCTAAAGCTCTCTTTATATACATAGAGTTTAGAGAGTTCAACTATGATTAAACCTAATCACTTTAATATTAAATTAATATAATATTTATCTTGATAAATATTAGATTAAATTTAATATTAAATCTTATTAAAATAATAGAATTGTTATCTACAAGATAAACATTAAATTAAAATAAATATTAAAATAATCACTTTAATATTAAATTAATAAAATACTATTAAGATAAGTACTAAATTAAATTTAATATTAAACTATTAAAATAATATTATTTTTGGAATAATTAATTTGAAATCAAATTCTATGGTAGAATTCTAGTAGGAGTGTAACTCTTCCACTACTCAACCACCGACGACTAATGGCCGCCAGCTACTGGGACGTCGCCGTCGTAGCCACCGACACAGCCGTGTTTGATGATGTAGGTGCGACACCCTTACGGCACCCCGAGTCGGTTCGGCTATTGCTGGTTTGGTCCGTGTCAATGGTGACCCGATTGGTCCGGGCTAGCCACCGGTTGGACCATTGGTTCAGTTCGACCAGTTTTTGGGTCTTGGTCTCGGTTTTGGGCTCCCGGCCCAATTTACGATCTCAGGTCTAATTTTCAAGTTTAATTACCTATTGGGCCAATTGTCTGATTGGAAAATTAACTTCCAAAAATATCATATTAATTTTAATTGATTTGATTAATTTAATTTTACTTTATCAAAATTAGTTTTTCCAAATTAATTTTTCAAGAAAATTCTTTAATCAAATTCTCTAGTTGAACAATTCTCACGATCACCTAATTTAATTCCACATCAAATAAATTGACTCAATTAAATTATTCCCAAAGTCGTAGAATTTTCTTTTGATTCAAATGTAGTCCAATCGAGCTTTTGTTGAGCTAATAGATGGACCAATCAGACATATATAATTAGGCTCTAGTGATTGTAATTATGTCCAGAAGCATCATTCCGATAATTCGTAATTAATTAATCATGGAGTGAGTCCACAAGAAGTACCATGATTTAAAACTCCTTATTTTATACTCTTTTCGAAAACAATTCATCCAACTGCTTTGTCCAATGACCTCGTCATGTGTGTGTTACCCTCATATGATATCCTTGATTCCTTTGAGTTAAATTCGTTCACTGAATACAATCATATTTTATCTCATTGTCAGCATTGTGTTTTCTTAATGATTAATATGATCACTGTTAACAAATGACTGTGATAAATTACTCGTTCGAGAATAAACAACTCGTGGTCACGTTTCATATTTATCAATCCACACAATACTAATAAGAGAATATTATTAACTCTTTAATTGAGCTATTAATTCCATTGTTTCTAGTAAAACCATGCCATACACAAGTCATGTACCCAACATACCGGCTATGGGCTCGATCATCTTTAGAGCATAAGCCTCCACTTATATCAAAGCACATGAGTTGCATACGCATGGTCAGTGACTAACTTAGGATTTAGGTAAATCATATCGTGAACGTCACAAGTGAATTAATTCACAAACGGATTCAAAATTAATTCTTCTTGGGTCTAGTCCGATAGCCAAGACTAGCCATCTCCCCAATTGGAATTGTAGACGACATAATAATCCTTCTCAGTATTTGAATCAAATGCTCATTTTGATTCTTTTACGGGATTACGGACTCATTTAGATTATCTAATGAAGTAAGTTGTTTTTCTCGCAATGTAAACGTTCTTTACAATGCCACTAATCTTCAGTTTGAACTTTAGATAATCAATGAGCTAATATTTGCTTGTCACAATTTCGCTATGCATGCAAAATATAAAAGACATAAATACAAAAGACATAATAGTGAAATGTGAAATTAATTTTATTTATTTATTTATTTATCGTTCAAATAAATAGAAAACAATTACGTGTTTATTACAATTTGGTTCAATGGTTAAGTGTTTTGCTTATGTGTAAGAGGTTATGGGTTTGAATCCTTCTCCTTGAATTTTTTTTTTTGCTTTTTTTTGCCTAAACCTTTATCTTTGAACTTGCAGCTTAAATAATATTCCTGTGAAAGTTATAATAGAATGAGCTTGTTGGTTCAGTGGTAAGGTGCTAGCTTGTCCAAAGGTTTTGTGTTCGAAACCTCGTGTGTGCAAAGTGAAAAAATTATTTCTGTTTTAAATTTTGGAGGACCTGATAGGTGGTTAGTTATCAGATTTAGTGGGGGTAATGGGTAGTTTTGTTTAATTTAAAAAATATAATTTTCCCTAATTTTGTTCCCACTCCTACCATCCATTCCTCTATCTTCCCCATTACCAATTTCTTTTTTCTCTTCCACTTGTCTGTTTACAGAATTTTCTCTGATGTGTTTCTCTTAGATTTTCTTTTGATCTTTCTTTTGTTTTCAACCCTATTGTCCTTCTTTTTGGATCGTTTCAACTCCGTGTTGCTGCCATTTTCGATAAGTATGGCTGATTTTTCTTTTAGTAAGATTGTGATATCGTTTTGTTTCTCATGGTGGTAAGGGGGAAAGTGTTAGTTGACGAGTTAGTATCGATTTTTAATTGATTTTGTGATTTCAATAGGTGATAGCTGTGGAGCGAGTGATTTTCCAGTGAATTAGTTATTATTGGGGCACTGCTTCATTTTAAGGTAAGTGAATTTATGCCATGTTAGGGGTTGAATTTTTCCGTGTTAAGTTCGATTGTCTTTGATTGTGTCGAATTAGTGAATCAAGTTTGGTAAATCGTGCTGATTAATTTGATCTTAATTGTTGTTCTAAGGGGCTTGAAGTGTGTCGTAGCGTCTTGTATCAGAATCGATCAGGTGTGTGAAACTAACCTGAAACCTCGCTCGAAACTCGAGAAAATTGTGAAACATGGGTTGTTTTCGAAACTGCCTAGCGCCACATTGTTGTGTGCCAGGCCATGTGGTAGGCCATGTGGAGCACACGACCGTGTGTAATTAAGTAGCTTGTATGTTAGACTTTGTGCACCACACGGCGTTATGTTTTGCTATAAGTAGGTACGTGAGTTAAGCATGACCATTTTGTAAAACCATGTGTGTTATACTTATTCTATTATCTGTTCTGATAAGCTATTCGATTTGATTATGAAATATGAACATATGATACTATGATTTTGCATATACATTGGGGTGGATTTTGATGTTGGAGTAAATGTTTTCAAGCAGTATTACTGCATTTTTGGCGGTTAAACCGCAATATATGTTTGGCAGCTCAACTGCACTATTATGAGTAGCATACCACCACGACCCAGTGTGATTGGATGGATGGACTCTTGTAGTCCTAACTGGTGTGATTGGTTGAACGGAGTTGGTGTGTAGCGGATGGGGATATGATCTGTGTGTGCATTTGTTTTGGTCTGATATGACATATTCTATTTTGATATGATGTATGTGTTTCTAGAAACTTGACAATCTGGTCTGATATATGTTTATGAAAATATGATATTCCGATCCGAAATATGTTCTGAAAATATAACATAATGATCTGACATAAGCTTTTGGTAATACAACATTCTGATATGATATTTGTACATTATAAGTAAAATTTTGTGATGACATTTACGTGCTTGTTAAATAAAATTCTGTTAGTAAACCAAGTCACACATTGGGCTTCTAGCTCATTTGTTTGTTTAATATGTTTTAGGTTAAATTTCGAATTAGGACCAGACGGCGTGCGGGAGCTCGAATTCATTTTACGCTTAAGTTGGTTTGATTATTTTTAGTTAATTAAGTTTTTTTTTGGTCTTTTGATTTTCGGATTAAGTTTTCGGTTTTGGCTTTGTTTTGGGCTTGGTCTAGTTTTTGTTTTATTTGTCGATATTTGATATTTTCTAACGTAAAACTGAAAAATCGTACGAGTTAAGAAAAAAAATAGATTTCAATTTTTAAAATTAAAACTCTGATAATTTTTCCGCTGCAAGATTAAGTAATCACTTAAGTATTTTCTGTAATTAAAATATATGAGTTTTTAACGAATGATTGTCTTAATATTGAAAATGATCTGTCAACGTTAGTACTTTCAAAACGCGTGAATGTGAATTTGAATTTTGGATTTTAAATAAATGTTTTCAAACTTTGGCTTTTTTTCAAATCATCTATGAGAGTTTTTGCCAAAATTTTATGTTTCAAAACATGCGCCGAGTATTATTAAAACAAAAGCTTTGAACAAGTTGATGTAATTCCTCAATATTCGATCATAATTTTTATGCCGAGTTTGGGGTTTTAGAATAAGGAAAAAAAATATTTAAGATGTGAAAATTTAGAAGCGGGGCAGGGAATTGAGACTCAATTAAGAGGCACTCGTGGACGAAAAACATTCGGAAGGCACTAAAAGTGCCACGCAATTGGGGTAAGGGAAATCTATTCGTGTTGGGGGACCTTCACTTGGTGGCCTATGCAAACAGGAGTACGTAATATTGCTTGTGTACGCAGGCACCTGCGAATTTAACCGAGGGGCCTGTATTTTGCTTTTGCCACTCAATTTCTTTCCTTTTCTTCTTTTAACAAAAATTAATGAGGGATTATGATCTATGTTCGGTATCGCTATAAATAAGAACATACTTCTAGATTCGAGGAGCATAGCAGCTGATAGTGGTAGTGAGCAATCTGATACCGAAAAAGAGATTAAATGGGGGTGCAAAACAAAGCCAAAAAGCCTCATGTTTTGATCTTTCCATTCCCTGGTCAAGGTCACATCAACCCCATGCTCCAATTCGCTAAACGCTTACACTCCAAAGGCGTCAAAGCTACCCTGGTATCCACCGTCTTCCTCTCTAAGTCCTCGTTTTTCGATTCATCCGCCTCCATCGATCTCTGCACCATATCTGACGGCTTCGATGAAGGCGGGTTTGAGCAGGCGGATACCCCTGATGCCTATCTCTCAACTTTCTGGTACGTAGGCCCCAAGAGCTTAGCAGCTTTAATCAAGAAACTTGGTCATACTGCTCATCCTGTTGATGCCCTTGTCTACGATACTATGTTGCCTTGGGCACTTGATGTCGCGAAGCAGTTTGGGATATCACCGGCCGCGTTTTTTACGCAATCTTGTGCCGTTAACAGCGTGTATTACCATGTTTATAAGGGATACCTTCAGCTGCCACTCCGAGGATCTCATGTTTCTCTTCCAGCAATGCCTCCGCTTCATATTTCGGAGTTACCATCTTTTGTTGCTATTTATGGATTGCATCGGGCTTGGCTTGATGTGCTTGTGGATCAGTTCTCCAACATTGACGAAGCTGATTGGGTGTTTTTCAACCATTTTTACGAATTGGAGCCAGAGGTATAGTGCGTATTTCTTTTAACACCAAACATTTATCGGTTGCTAGCTGCCAACGATTTCGATTTGCTTTATCGTGGATGTTCATGCAATGATTGGCGATTGTGATTATTATGTTCTTAACTGAATTTTTTGGTAGCAAACAGACAGGTCAGCGAGTTCAGATGGTGATGTTTTTGGATTATTTTAATTTAGCTAGTTTGTGTTCGGATTTTTTGGACTTAGCATGTCCTTGACTTGAATCTTCTCAAATTTGAATAACCTTTTCGGGATCAGTTTTTGGAGCTCGAATTATTTTCTCTTCAAATAAATTTGGGATGGATTGATGGTTAAAATACTTAATAGGTCTTTATACTCTTTACAAATTTAGAATTTAGTTTTTGTAGTTTTATTTTTATGAATTTAGTTTCTCTATTTTTCAGATTTTTAAATTCAAATATAGTAATTAGTACTGTTAATTTTTTTGGTGTGACATTTTAAAATTAAAAAAAAATACTCACTTAATAGCAATATAACTAAAAAAAATGTTGTAATGAGCTTGAATTTGACAAAATAAGTTTAACAATGTTAACAATTGGATTTGAGATTTGAAATGTAGAGGGACTAAATACCTAGACATAAAAATACAAGGACTAAATTTTAAATTTATGAAGAGAACATAGACTTATGACATATTTTAACCGGAATGAATTAGTCTAATTCAAAATTTAAAATTTTTTAAGTTATAAATATTTTTTATTTCGAATTTAGTAGTTAATTTTATTTATACATAATGATAACACAATCCAAATTCATTTCATAAATTTTTTTTATAGAAAACCTATCATATTACATTAAATTATATTATATGTAATATTTATGATATTTTATATTTATAAACATTGTTAATATCATCATATGATATGTTTAATTTATTTTTATTTTTTATCTTTTATGTTCGTTTTACGATTCATGTTCGAGGTTCGTGGTTGACCCTCTTTACAATGTCATTTCCAAAGTTCAAACCCACATTCTTATTAGTATTATTTATAATATATATATAAACATGAGTTTAAAAAGAAACTAAACTAATAAAAATACCCTTATTTATTTACTCTAGTACTACATTGACATTTGAATATTTTTATTTTATTATTAAATTTTGAATATAAAAAAATATTTTACATGTTACTTGCCAGTGAAGCATTACAATAATAGGGAAAAGTCCGAATAACCAACGCAACTAGCGCGTCTCGAACTTAAGCCACACCTAGGGCGGTGAATACCCTTAACCATCAAGCCATCACATGGGTTCGGGTTTGACTCCATATTATTTTATTGAGTTAGCCAAAGTTGAATTAATTACTTATTTTGATACTTATAATGACCGATTTTAATTGTAACTTAAAAATAAAATTACAAAAATCATTTAAATGGGTTAACTTTGGCCTCATGGATTTCTGTAAATAGGTGGTGGATTGGATGTCAAAATTTTGGAACGTGATGGCAGTAGGACCGACGATTCCGTCTATCTACTTGGATAAAAGACTCGAAAATGACAAAGACTACGGTATGAATATGTTCAAGCCAAATGTTACTGCTTGCATGAGTTGGCTCAGTGGAAAGCCAAAGGACTCGGTGGTATATGTATCATTCGGAAGCATTGCGTCACTAGGGATTGAGCAAATGGAGGAGATAGCTTGGGCATTGAAAGACCGAAATGGCTACTTCTTATGGGTCGTCAGGGAAACCGAGAAGCCCAAACTTCCACACAATTATATAAAAGAGACCTCACGTAAGGGTTTGGTGGTGACATGGTGCCCCCAATTGGAGGTGCTGTCGCATGAGTCCGTAGGTTGCTTTCTCACCCATTGCGGCTTTAATTCGACTCTGGAAGCACTGAGTCTCGGAGTTCCGATGTTAGCATTGCCTCAATGGACCGACCAATGCACTAATGCCAAGTACATAGAGGATGTATGGAGAAACGGAATAAGAGCTCGTCCCGATGAGAAAGGGATTGTGAGAAAAGAGACTATCATACGGTGCATAATGGAACTACTAATGGAAGTTGGAAAAAAAGGCAAAGAGATTAAAAAGAATTCAATCAAGTGGAAGAACTTGGCTAAGAAGGCTGTTGAAGAAGGTGGAAAATCAGACAAAAATGTTGACGAATTTATAGCTAAACTAATTTGAGATTAGTATTTGCACGTAGGGTGACATTTATTATAGTTGTAGTAAGTGTAACAAAGACCCATTGGCATTGGCATGAAGCTGTGATGATTTGTGTTGTTACAACTTTGATGGTCCCTTAGTCAATGTCATCCGCGGCAGCTTTTCTTGCATGCCTTCCTGTGGACGGCAGTGGAGTATTGATTTTTCTTTTGGGGTGTCTCTGTGTTTGTTCGTCTGGCGTTGCCCTTAAACCCGTTTGTTTAAGGGTTCTTGCTTCTCTGATTGTACGCCCTTCATTTTAATAAAAAGCTTCTTTTTTGGCACAATTTAATTCTACGACATGAATTTGGAGTGAACATTTTTTATTAATAGATGGGGTTGACAATAATACAATTACTTATTGTATTGGTAGTGCTAAAAGAAATATACTAAACATAAAAATTTCATAAAATAAAAAATTAAATGATATTCTATGAATGCTGATAGATATGTACCTACAGTAGTGATTGGTATTTTCTCATGAATGAGGTGTGCCTAACAATGTGATTCTTAGTAAACAAGAACTTAATAGTAATTTTTGAAATTGTACCCATCAAATAAAATATAAATTTTATTTATTTTAGCATTTTTATATTATAATTAATACTAAGTCGAGTGTAAAAAAGAAGGTTAATAAGTTCGAAAGAGAGGCAAAGAAGTTATAATGATGATAACGTGTTCATGTCAGTAGTTCCCCAGGAAAATGATTTAACATCGAGGTAGTTCTCAAGTAATGGAAAGAAGACTCTACATTCGCAGAAACTCCCGTGGGTACTAGACAAATTTTGAAGACGAAATTTTTTAAAAGGGAGAATTATAAAGACCTAATTTTGTCAGTGTTGAAAAAGATAATTTCGGGGGCGAATATATGAAATATGACCATCTAAATATTTTTATCAAACAGTTTCGAAGCGTGTAAAGAACTAGAAAATAAAAAAGGTAAGTAATTAAATTAAAAATTAAATTTTGTTTTAGTAATTAATTAGATAGAGTATCAAATAAATAGTAAAAAGACTAAATTATAAGGCGAGTAAATTAGGAAGAATTTATTTAAAGGAAATTAAGAGAGCTTATTGTACAATTTAATTAAGGATCATGGAATAATTAAACCAAAATAAAAAATATGTTAGTGCTTAATAAATGTTAAGTCTTCATTATCCACTAATGAATATTATAACATGATTAAGTAATAAGTAATAAGTTAATAATATAATCAACTTAATCACTTTGCTAATAATCTATGTATCTATAAATATGGTTGAGTGGGAGAGAGAAAGATTATCATTCATCTTCTTCTCTTTTGCCGTTTGAAATAAAAGAAAAAGAAAGGAAAATTCTTCTACTTTCAAGCCATTGTCGAATCCAAAATTGGCAATTTAGGTGAGTTATTTCTTTTATATTTTTATAGATTCATGAGAGTATGAGTTTGATTTAGCTAACCTAAATGATAGATTGTTTATATCAAATCGCCATTTGAACTTGAAAACATGATGTATTTGATTGTATTAGCTTGGGTATGTGAAGGGTATGTTAGATATTAGATTGGTGAGATTATGATTAAGTGAAAGTTTGGAGTTCGAAAAGGAAATTATAGTTGTGTACTTGTTAAAGACCAAATTGAATACAACGAAAGCTATTGGAAAATTTTGTTATGGATTGAAAGCTTGTTGTCCTTAGTGAATAAATACAAAGTCGAATTTTGATTTGATCGGATAAATAATGAGATACGAGTATTTCAGATATTAAGATTAGAAAAAAAGATTTAATTGCAAAGTAGGCTTTTATATTTGGTTATTTGGCTATGATTAATTAGTTGTGAACCTAATACCATTCGTAAATGAAATTATCGAACATTGTTGACGACGAGGTCGGAACCTTGAGGTCAAGCTTTTGACTATTAATTGGTGAGTTCAATTAAGTCATTTTCTTGTAATTTTTATATTTTTGAGGTCATGGGAGCTTGATTTAGCTAGCCTATGTACCAATTTGCAAAACTGTTAAAGTTTTTGAAAGTTTTCATTGTTGATTTATTGAAGAAATTGGTGTTAAATTGATACATTTTAAGCTTAGATTATGAAAAATGACTAAATTGTAATGTTTGGTTGTTAGTTTTGTACATAAGAACTAAAGTGAATAAATTGTGAAATTGAGGTGAAATTTCAATAATAACAAGTAGTAGAGGGTCTATAATGAATGTAATTGAGGTCGATTTTCAAGCCGAAGTTCAAAATTGAAAGTTATGACTATTTCAATTTTAGAGACTAAATTGAATAAAATGTAAAACTTTAGAGGTATCGAAAATGAAGTTTTATAGGTATATTCAGATCATGATATAATGTATAAATGTTTGATATTGATGGAATGAATGAAATAATTGAATAGGTCAAGAATTGGATCAAACCAGAGATAATTGAGAAAAAAACTAAAATTGTCTATTAGTCCTTGAAGGTTCAAATTGTTTGTTATTTTGACTTGGTAAATTCATATGGTACTTATGTGCTTAAGTAATTATGTGTTTGATTTGTATATGTATGATTGATTATGGATTAATTGGTTGTAAATTGGTATGAAAGGTGAGAATTTGACTAAATTGTAAAATGATGGTTATAAGTGAAAATATGACTTGTGGAACTTAGTAAAGGTTAGGATACAATTGGCATGCCATAGGATTTTGTGCCTGCTAGTACGGGATTGATTACAGAGGATTACCGAGGTTCAACATTTGTTGCGAATACTCAAATACATGTGGCACAGGTTTAGCTCGGACGAGTAACCTAATGTCATTTTAAAGGTTTAGCTTGGATGAGTAACCTGACATGTATATATATATTTAACTTGGACAAGCAAATGGAAGTGTCGTTACAAAGGTTTAGCTCGAATGGGTAACCTGACACAAATATACGTAGCTCGGATAAGCAATTGGTGTGATGTAAATACTTGTATATCCGAGTCCATTTACTACGGTTCATCAAGTGAAACCGATTATATGAAACGAGAAATTGAATTGAGATAAAAAGAAATTGATGTTCAAATGGAAAAATGTTGAATTGAACTTGAACAATGTATTTGAATGATGACTATGAAATGTATGCGATGAAACTATCCCTAGATTGAGTATGAATTTGAAATGGTTATCTAATATGTCATGAACTAGCATAGCATCATATGGTTTGATTGTGGTATAATATTCACCTTGTTGATGTCGTGAATTGTTATGTTCAACTAAACTATGCTAACATTGTGGTAGCTTAATGTATGTAACTAAAAGCTAAGGTAAGTTTTTTTTTTTTTAATGCTTATGAACTTACTAAGCATTTCATATGCTTATCTTGTTTTTTTTCCCCTTTCCTTGTAAATTGTTGATTTGCCACAATTCATTGTGGCATATTAGAGACTTTTCAGCACTTAATGAGCTTGATTTCAAGTCATTTTGTTTCGTTTTTTGTTTTAGTAGCTCAGACCTAATTATTAGGAAAATAAGCGTTTTTATGTATTTTCTAGTGTTTCGACGACCCATTAGGCCAAATCGAGTCTTGAGAATGACTAACAGGCTATTTGAGTGTGCAGGGTGCCAATTTAGGCCCAAAAACACAAAGGACGACAGCCATGTTGCAACACAGGCATCAAGTGTCGCAACACCGAAGATCGAAGCGAAAAACAAAATCTTGGAACAAAATAGGCATCGGTGTTGCGACACTGGAATCGGGTGTTGCGAAACTGACTTCTGTGCAGCCAAAAATTACTACGTGTGACGGTTGCAATTTTTAGGGCAATTAAGGGTCTTTTTCCAACCTAAAACCCTAATTAACATTATAATTGAAATGACACTTTAGTCTATTGGATTTCACCTAGTTTTTTTTTCCTATATATACAACATTATAACCTCATTAGAGGAGGGGAGTTGACCTAGGAATTCGCCTTAGGGAGCCATCGAATGATATTTTCATACATTTAATTTTTAGTTTTCCTTAATTTTTATTTTTTTCCTTATGTTCGCTTAGTCGGAACTTTTCTATTCCAATGTGAAAATGATTGCGAGCGGAGATTGTTCCAAAACCACACTTTAATTTAATTATTCATGAGCATTCACTGTATTCCCTTTGTAACATCCCAAACCCGACCTAGACGTTATGGCCGAATCTGGCGAAGTCACATGATAGCGTGTTGAAAACTAAGTTTCTACGATAAAACCATTTCCATTTACTTACTTTTCTTATTTCTTCTTAATTCCAAAATCCTTACTCGTTTAGCCGGTTGTTTTAAACATAATTCATTGCGGAAGCTTTTAAAACTGTTTTGAGTAAATCGTGTGTTTAGAGAAAACTTTGCCTTTTTGAAAATCGAGTTTTCCTACGTCTAGCAGTTATAAATCCATAAAAATAAATAAAAACCAAATTTAAGCAAAAGTCCCCAAATTACATCCAAATAAACCACAAATCATAAATTATAAATCGTAAAAGTCTAAAAACTGTGGTCACCATCGAGTCCTCCGCCGCATCGATCCGTCTAGGTCTGGGGATTACCTGTGCACATTAAACAGAGAAGGGTGAGTTTACGTAAACTCAGTGTGTAATCCCACGTAAAATAAACAACGATAAACACGATTGCACATCAAAAAGCGATCTTGGGCCTAAGCCCCTTTCGAAGATCGATGAACGGTTTGGCCTTAGCCCAACTCGAGTATCGATGTCGGTATGCACAAGGGCCTTAGCCCATCACAAAGATCGATGGCGATATACGGTGATTCGATAACAAAGTCCTACCCTACCAGCCTCTATACACCATCTCCGTCCAACCCTACACTCCATGTGGAGATTAAATCAACCCACCCATCCCTACACTCCAGGTAGTACCGAATGCGGCACAAAACAGTTGTTTGCAGCTAAGCTACCAGTATATTAGGCTTGTGAGCCTTTCAGTACACTTCCTCCAAATAAAATCAACCCGACCCCATGCAATGTATGACATGCTATCTCATGATATCAGTACATATAATCAGTAAATGTATACATGCATACTATCATCATGCTCAATATATATCCATCAGTCCGTCAGTTCACACAATTAGGGGTCTAAGTAATGCTTACCGACCCTACAGTAGGTTCACAGTTGACTTGGGCGACCCGTGCAACCTTAGCAATCAATTCATTGAAAATGGGCTCACATGCCCATGTGGTCTGCCCGTGTGGCCCACACGGCCCAAATTTGCCTTGACCGTGTGGATCACACGGTCTGGCCCAGAATCCCACACGCCCGTGTGGCCCACACGGCCCAAATCAGTCTAGCTGTGTGTCACACACGGCCTACCTGGCCATTACACGACCATGTCTTGTGCTCACGGCCTAGCCTCGTCGATTACACGCCCGTGTTGTGGCACACGGCCTACCACACGGGCGACCACACTCCCGTGTGGCGTCGACAATGAGGTTTTCGGCTTTCACCGAAACCTCGTTTTCTATATTTTTGGGTACACACCTGGTACGATTTCGATGTAGAAACACTTCCGAGCACTCTAGAACCTAGAATCGACCGATAAAGCACTGAATTAAACACTTAGAAATCGAACTAAAACTGAACCCAAATCGAGATACTCATCCTTAAAGCGACGAAACTTACCCCAACCACCTCGATTCAGTCGATCACAAACCGCACGAGGAGAACCTTGACCCTCGCAGTATGCTGCTGCCAAAGCGACAATAACCCCAATCAAAAACTTAATATTCACAACTTACAAACCACGAGAACCCACTTACCGAAACGTGTGATGAAAATCAAACTAGCGAAGGTGACGGTGAAAGTCAACAAAAAGAAACAAAATCAAAGAGAATATGGAAGAAAGAAGAGCAAAAGCTGAATATGGGAGAAACGAGGAAAGGAAGAAAACGTCAGGACTTTTCCCCAAGAGTCACCGAAATTTTGAAAAAGAAAGAAAGAATATCAGAAAACTAACATTTTGATCACAAATCCCTAAATTCTCTTCTCCTTTCACTCCCACAATCCCCACTACTCACAAGCACCTCAGTATTTCGGCTCAACTGAAACTCCTACAGTCCATCGAGCAAAAATCAACCCCCTTGCTCATGCAGGGATTCGAACACAAGTCTTCCAACATCCCAACACTCAACTCAACCACCAGACCAGCAGGCCCATTCTGTTATATACTTACAAACAATTAATTAAAAGCCTACTGAGCAAGGTTAAGGCTTTATTCAGAAAAATACAAAAAAATAACCCAAGTAAGGCTTTAGCTTAAGACCTCCCACACACACCTGAACACATAACCACTGAAGCAGATACACAGTTGTGACATATTTTAATAGAACAGAAATAGGAAATTTTGGGGCGTTACAACTCTACCCCCTAAAGAAAATTTCGGCCTCGAAATTTACCTGATCAGAATAGATGAGAATATTGCTGACGCATTGCATCCTCAGGCTCTCACGTGGCCTCCTCAGTGCTATGATTCCACTACAGCACCTTCACTAATGTAATAGACTTCTTCCGAAGAACCTTTACATCGCAATCCAGAATCTGAACCGGCTCCTCCTCGAAGGTCAAGTCCGGCCTAACCTCAATCTCCTCCAAAGGGACAATGTGCATTGGATCAGAGCGGTAGCGCCTCAACATCGAGACGTAGAACACATCGTGAATACGGTCTAGCTCTGGAGATAACTACAACTGATAAGCGACCGGTGCCACTCGCTTTAGAATACGGTAAGGTCCAATAAACCTAGGGCTCAACTTGCCCTTGCGACCAAACCTCAGAACCTTCTTCCATGGCGAGACCTTGAGAAATACAAAGTCCCCCACAAAATACTCAATCTCGCATCTCTTCGGATCCGCATAAGATTTTTGTCTGTCCGATGCCGCTTTCAGTCGATCACGAATCAATTTGACCTTATCCTCAGTCTCAAAAACCAACTCAGGACCCAGAACACGTCGTTCACCCAACTCAGTCCAGCACAAGGGAGTGTGACACTTACGACCATATAGAGCCTCATAAGGTGCCATCTGAATGCTAGACTGGAAACTGTTATTATAAGCAAAATCTGCTAGCGGCAGATACTCCTCCCAACTGCCTCGGAAATCGATAGCACAACTCCTCAACATATCCTCCAGTATCTGAATCACCCTATTCGATTGACCATCGGTCTGAGGATGGAACGCAGTACTGAAGTCCAACCTTAAACCTAGATCCTCATGTAGCTTTTTCCAGAACCGAGATATGAAGTAAGGATCCCTATTAGAGATAATCGAAACCGATACCCCATGCAGTCTCACTATCTCAGAAATATAAAGCTTCGCCAGCTTCTACAGAGAATAATCTGTCCTAACCGGTATGAAGTGCGCAGGCTTGGTCAATCGATCCACGATGACCCACACTGAATCCTTCTTAGTGGGTGTTAAAGGCAACCCACTAACGAAATCCATCGTTACTCGCTCCTATTTCCATAACGGAATCTTAACCGGCTGCAGCAAACTCAAAGGCAACTTATGCTCAGCCTTAACCTGCTGGCATGTCAGGCATCTAGCCACAAAATCAGTAACTTCTCGCTTCAACCCTGGCCACCAATACAACTCTCGAAGATCTCGGTACATCTTATTTCCATCAGGGTGCATAGCGTAAGGGCTACTATGCGCCTCTCTCAGTATAGACTGTCTCAAATCAGAATCATTCGGCATACATATCCGGCCTCGAAAACACAACATCCCCTCAGAGTTCAACCCAAAGTTCGCAGTGCTACCACTCTCAATTTGTCGGAACCGAAGACCCAAAGATTCATCCTACAACTGTTTAACCTTAATATGCTCGATCCAAGTCGGTTTAACTTGTAGCTCAGCAAATAAACTCCCATCGTCGAACAGGCTAAGTCGAGCGAACATCGCTCTCAGATCAGTCATCGCCCTACGGCTCAACGCATCGGCCACCATATTGGCTTTTCCAGGATGGTACTTAATAGTACAGTCATAGTCTTTAAGCAGCTCAATCCATCTACGCTGCCTAAGATTCAACTCTTTCTGAGTCAGGAGGTACTTAAGGCTTTTGTGATCAGTGTAGATAATACACTTCTCACCGTACAGATAGTGCCTCTAGATTTTCAGAGTAAAGACTACGACTAGTTCTAAATCATGGGTTGGATAGTTTGCCTCATGCGTCTTGAGCTGACGAGACGCATATGCCATAACCTTTCCATCCTGCATCAGAACACAACCCGAGCCCACATGTGATGCATCACTAAAAACCGTGAACTCCTTTATAGGTTTAGGCTGTATCAGAACAAGAGCCTCAGTCAGTACAGTCTTGAGCTTCTCAAAGCTCTCTTACTGCACATCAGACCAGACAAATGGTACACCCTTACATAGCAGCTTAGTTAAGGGTGCTGCAATCAGTGAGAAGCCTTCCACAAACCGTTGGTAAAAACCTGCCAAACCTAGAAAGCTGCGGATCTCAGTCACATTCTTAGGCTGTTTCCAATCCACTATAGCCTCAATCTTTCGAGGATCGACTCGAATCCCCTCAGCAGACACCACATGACCCAGAAATGTTACTTCACGTAACCAGAACTCGCACTTGCTGAACTTAGCATAGAGCTGTTTTTCCCTAAAAATCTGAAGAACAATCCTAAGGTGCTCGTCATGCTCATCCTCAGTCCTCGAATAAACCAATATATCATCAATGAACACCACCACAAACTGGTCCAGATAGGGATGAAACACTCGGTTCATCAGGTCCATGAAAGCTGCCGGTGTATTAGTCAGTCCAAATGGCATCACTAGGAACTCGTAGTGACCATAACGAGTCTTAAATGCCGTCTTATGCACATCAACCTCCTTAACCCTTAACTGATGATACCCAGAATGCAAGTCAATCTTGGAGAACACAGACGTCCCTCGGAACTGGTCAAACAGATCATCGATCGTTGGTAACGGATACTTGTTCTTGATGGTCAGTTTATTCAGTTGTCGGTAGTCAATACACATCCTCATGGATCCATCATTCTTCTTTACAAACAGTACCGGTGCTCCCCACGAAGACACGCTAGGGCAGATGAACCCACGATCCAATAACTCCTAAATCTGAGCATTAAGCTTCGTAAGCTCCTTCAGTGCCATTCAATAGGGAACGATAGACACCGGAGTTGTACCAGGGAAAAGCTCAATCCCAAACTCCACTTCACGATCCGGAGGTAAACCCGATAGCTCCTCAGGGAAGACGTTTGAAAAATCCCTTACAGTGCGGATATCCTTTATAGTAGAGTCCCTAGAAGCAGAAACACCTACATAGGCCAAATACGCCTCACATCCCTTGCGAACCAGTTTCTCAGCTACCAGCGCAGAGATCACGTTAGCCAAGTAGTTTCGGTGTTCTCCAATCACAACTACCTCATCATCCTCCTCAGTTCTCAATATGACTCTCTTAGTCGCACAGTCCAAGCTTACACGATGCTTGACCAACCAGTCCATCCCTAATATCATATCGAACTCCCCAAACGGAAGCTTCATCAAGTCAGCCAGAAATATCGTCCCTTGAACCTCTAAAGGAACATTCCTATACAGTTTGCTGACTCTAACAGATTGCCCCAGCAGGCTCAGCTCAGTCACCTCACTAGAAGTACTCTCAACCAGAATTCCTAGATTTTTGGAAATAGAACATGAAACATAGGAATGTGTAGATCCTATATCTATCAATGTAGTGTAAGGCACATCATAAATAAGAAATGTACCCGTGATGACGTCTGGAGCATCTCTGTCCTCTCAGCGACGAGCAGTATAAACTAAAGTAGGTTACTTCGCCTCAGTCTGTCCAGCACTTTTACCTGGATCTCTCTGTCCACGACCCATGCCATTACCACTCCTAGCCTGACCACAGCCTCTCAGTGGCTGTTGTACTACCCTCTGCGGCTGTACAGTACAAGTACCCTGAGCTTGCATCTGATCGACCCTCAACGGACACTCTCTAATACGGTGATCCAATGATCCACACCTTAGACATGCCCCAGTCCTTCTCCAACACTCGTCCTGATGGCATCTACCACAATCAACACATGGCTGCAGTTCAGTAGCAGTAACAGGGGGTCTAGGTCTTACAGGCCCATCAGGTCTGGCCTTTTTCTTAGGCCTCTGTACAGAACTCGAGGGCTCCAAATCCTTCTTGTTCCTACCTCTCTCTCTGTCACGGTTTTGGCACTCATTGCGTTTAACCTCCTCGGCGATCTTCACCTTTTCTACCATGATAGAAAACTCGCGCTCCCTCTGTGGAGCTATCAGTACCCTCAGATTATCCCTGAGACCGTCCTCAAAATGGACACATCTCTCATACTCAGTCGCCACCATACCTAGTGCATAGCAGCTCAATCGCAGGAATTCGGCCTCATACTCGACCACAGATCGATCTCCCTGAGTAAGGTTTAAGAACTCCATCCTACGGGCATCCACGTAGCTCGCCCCCACATATTTCCCCTGGAAGGTAGTCTTAAAGAACTCCCAGGTCAGACGTTCGGGCTGAGTGCCCTCCTTAACAGTTAGCCACCACCAGTAGGCCTCATCCCGCAGCAGTGAGACTACACCAATTAATTTTTGCTCGGAGGTGCAATCTAGATTCCCAATGATCCTTTCCGTGGCCTCAATCTAGTATTCAGACACATTTGGGGTGACACCCCTGAAGAGCTCAACTCCATTAGACCGGAGTCGTTCCGTAATCAACCCTCGGCCCTCAGATCCAATATTGGGTCCAGCGACCCTCTCCAGTTACCTTAGCATAGCCTGGGACAGTGCGTCGTCCCCAGCCATGCGATCTTGATACCCAGTCTCCGTAGCAGGTGACACAGGCGTCTCACTCGTATCTAAGTTCGGCATGTTGCCTAGAGAAGAAGACTCAGCTCGAGCCCCCGTACGGCCTCTATCTCGGCCTCTAGTACCACATCCACGGATACCTCGTACGCTCATGTCTATTCGAATTTATCTGTATTACTAATTTTATGAATCAGTTACAGTTCTAGTATTTATTAACAGATATTTTATGTAAAGCAGTATCATAAGTTAAGAATTTGTTTTTCGCAAATATAGCCTCTATCAGTTTCAGTTTTAGTTTCACTACAGTTTTAGTATAAACTAACTAGAGTGTTCCAAAGCAGACTATCTATCATAACAGTTTATCAAAATACTTATAGGATCGACGCTGGAGACTCGGTGTACCATATTCTCAGTCAAATCATTTCAGATAAATTGAAAATCAGTTCTTTAAAAACCAAATTTTACAACCCAAAATCAACAGCCGAATTTTGCAACTGGGCTCTGATATCACTAAATGTAACATCCCAAACCCGGCCTAGACGTTATGGCTGAATCTGGCGAAGTCACATGATAGCGTGTTGAAAACTAAGTTTTTTCGATAAAACCATTTCCATTTACTTACTTTTATTTTTTCTTCTTAATTCCAAAATCCTTACTCGTTTAGCCGGTTGTTTTAAACATAATTCGTTACGGAAGCTTTTAAAATCGTTTTGAGTAAATTATGTGTTTAGAGAAAACTTTGCCTTTTTTAAAAACTGAGTTTTCCTACGTCTAGCAGTTATAAATCCATAAAAATAAATAAAAACCAAATTTAAGCAAAAGTCCCCAAATTACATCCAAATAAACCACAAATCATAAATTATAAATCGTAAAAGTCTAAAAACTATGGTCACCATCGAGTCCTCCGCCGCACCGATCCGTCTAGGTCTGGGGATTACCTTTGCACATTAAACAGAGAGGGGTGAGTTTACGTAAACTCAGTGTGTAATCCCACAGAAAAAAAACAACAGTAAACATAGTGCACAGTCAAAACAGTCTTAGGCCTAAGCCACTTTCAGTATCAGTAACGGTTTGGCCTTAGCCCAACTCAATATCAGTATCAGTATGCACAAGGGCCTTAGCCCATCACGATGTCGAATGAGATATACGATGATTGATAACAAAGTTCTACCCATCCAACCTCTACACACAATCTCAGTCCATCCCTACACTCCATGTGGGGATTAAATCAACCCATCCATCCTTACACTCTAGGTAGTACCGAATGCGGCACAAAACAGTAGTTTGCAGCTGAGCTACCAGTATATTAGGCTTGTGAGCCTTTCAATACACTTCCTCCAAATAAAATCAACCCAACCCCATGCAATGCATGACATGCTATCTCATGATATCAGTACATATAATCAGTAAATATATACATGCATACTATCATCATGCTCAATATATATCCATCAGTCCGTCAGTTCACACAATTAGGGGTCTAAGTAATGCTTACCGACCCTATAGTAGGTTCACAGTCAACTTAGGCGACCCGTGTAACCTTAGCAATCAATTCAATGAAAATGGGCTCACACCCCCATGTAGCCTGCCCATGTGGGCCCTCACGCCCGTGTGGCCTGCACGGCCCAAATCAGTCTAGCCCGTGTGTCGCACACAGCCTATCTGGCTATCACACGGCCATGTCTTGTGCGCACGGCCTGGCCTCATCGATCACACGCCCGTGTGGCGTCGATAGTGAGGTTTTCGGCTTTCAGCGAGACCTCATTTTCTGCATTTTCAGGTTAACATCTGGTTCGATTTCGATGTAAAAACACATCCGAGCACTCTAGAACCTATAATCGATCAATAAAGCACTGAATTAAACACTTAGAAATCGAACTAAAATTGAACCCAAATTGAGATACTCATCCTTAAAGCGATGAAACTTAACCAAACCACCTCGAGTCAGTCGATCACGAAACTGCATAAGGAGAACCTTGATCTTCGTAGTATGTTGCTGCCAAAGCGACAATAACCCCAATCAAAAACTTAATATTCACAACTTACAAACCATGAGAACCCACTTACCGAAACGTGTGACGAAAATCAAACTAGCGAAGGTGACGGTGAAAGTCAACAAAAAGAAACGAAATCAAATAGAAGATGGAAGAAAGAAGAGCAAAAGCTGTATGAGAGAAGGGAGGAAAGGAAGAAAGCGTCAGGACTGTCGAAAGCATTTCTTTTTTTTGTTTAGTATATCGTGGTCGACTTTGATTAAAAATGAAAACGAAAAATGGGAGTCACCACCAATCTTTTTTTTGATGAGCTGTGATCGGGTCACCTCGTAATTCGGTCATTTTAATAATAGATTTGATTTATTAAAACAACGGTTTTGGTTTACGAAATTCAGAAAAAACAGGTTCGGGAGTCGGTTACGCACGAGGAAGGATTAGCAGCCTCGTAACGCCCAAAATTGGTACCTAGTTGATTAATTAATATCTTAGTGTCGAAAATCAAAAATTTGAAAAGGTTTTAAGAATACGATCCTTTGTTAAAACATTACTTAATAGAAAATTTTTCCGGGAAGAGGACATATTTCACGTTGATCGAGAATAAAGAATTACGTCCCGTAAGATAGGACACAATATCTTAAAACTCGAAACGAGAAAAAATACCGAAAAATTTGTTTATTTTGAAAGACATTCGATTATCTCGATTTTAGAAAGAAATCGCATTCCGTAAGTTAGAACACAATTTTTCCTAATTCCCGAGAATGTTTAAGAATTTATGCTTTAAAAAAAATTTGTTTATTCGGATTTATCGAGAAAATCGAAACCCCGTAAGTTAGGGAACAACTTTTCGAATCTCGAATTACGAAAGATTGCTTATTAAAAAAACAAAATTTTATGTATCGGGCAAAGATTAATGTGACGCGAATTTGTAATAATAATGACGTAATATGCTTGATAAGGTATAAAAAATCATGGTACTAGCATGCATAACAGAATAATAATGAACGCGATAACATAAATAACAATAATAAGAGCAAAAATAAATAAAAAGGTAAACAATAATAAAATAATAAAACAAACCAGTGGTATATAAAATAAAATAATAAGAAAAATAAATGAACAAATAAAGACTAAAATTTAATTTAATATTTAATAATAACTACTAATGAATAAAGAAATAGATAAATATTGGGTAGTTTAAAAATACTAATAATGATGAAAATAATATTAATAATAATAATACAAATAATAAATGATCTAAAGTTGGAAATTATTTAAGAGGATATAAATATAATAAATAATAATATGATAAATGTATTTACAAATACTAGGTAAATAAATATTAAAGAAATAATAGTAATAAAAACAAAGTTAATTAATAATGATACATAAATAATAATGATAATATGTTAATAATAACAATAAAAAATAGTAATAAATAAGATAATACTAATAACAATAACGACAAAAAGAAAAAAAAATATTCGATAAAAGAAAAATAAAGACAATTTTAAAATTTAAGAAAACAAGAAGTTATAAATAAATACATAAGTAAATAAATAAATAAAATAAGAAATATGAAAAAGAAATTGAAGTTAAGTAACTAAGGATTGAATTGAAATCGAAATAAAATTAGGAGGGGCTAAAATCGCAATAAATTAAAATAAAAAAGGCGAACAGGGACTAAAATGACAAGCGTGAAAACACGCGAGGACCAAATGGGCAAAAAAGCCCAATCCCTGGACACGTGTCCACTTCCAGTGCATCAATGGGCCAGGGACTAAATTGAAACATGCAACAAATTATGCGGTCAAATTTAAAAATAAGAAAAAGTAGCAAAATGACTAAATTAAAATAGATTAAAAAAGCGGAAGGACCGGGGTTGTAAATAACCCATTTAACGAAAACACGCGGATCGCCTCTGGAGTGGGTCGGGTCGCACGCGGGTCAGCTTAAAACGACGCCGTTTTGGCGTCTGTGCATTGGCCCAAAACGGCGCCGTTTCACATAGGCTATAAAAGTTATTTTTTTAAGAAGAAAGTTCATTTCTCTTCTTTTTTAAAAAAAAACTAAAAATTTTCTTTCAACTTCTCTCTGCCCCTCCGGGCTCCGGTCAAGAGTCCGGCCACCAGAACACCGTGGCGGCCGGCGGCGGCGGCGCTATCCACGGTGGCCGAAAAATGAAAAATCGCCGTTTTTTTTTTTTTTTTTCCGACTCCCTAGCCCGAAAAATGTCCTCTTTCATCGGAGAGGGCGGTCCTCGGCCACCCACGGCGGCGAAATGCGAGAAAGGTAAGATTTTTCTTCCTTTTTTATTTGTTTGTTTATTATTCCTTTTGTAAAAACATAAATAAAACAAAAACGAATAAAATAGAAGAACAGAAAATATAAAAGGATGGAAAGAAAAAAGAACACCTTTCGAAATTTGTTTTTTTTTTATTCTATTCGTGTGTCTGTAAAAAATATACATTGTTTGGTGGCTTTTTATAGCTGAAAAAAATAAAAAATACAATGTTTTTTCTCTGTTTTTCTCTGCTATCTGTCCTTGCTTTTTTTTTACACAGTACGGAGGCCGGTGGCGTGGAGGTACTGAGGTCGACGGTGGTGGTATGCTGCAGGAGGAGGTGCAGACTAGTCGACCTAGGGTTTCTTTGTTTTGTTTAGGTGAAAATGTTGTGGGCTAGGGTTTAATTTGGGCTTTGGTTTCTTTTGGGTTGTAATTGGGTTTGGATTGGGCTATTGGCTTTTGTTTTTAGGCTCTTTATTTTATTTTGTAATTTGGACTATTAAAACTTTGGACTTTTTATTTATTTATGTTTGGGTTTAGTTTTGTAATTGTGATTTTGGCCCAGGCCAAAATTGGCCTATTACAGCTGCCCCTCTTTGCTCATGGTCGTGTAACGATAATGGAGCAAAGACTTTAAAAGGGTCAATTTTGCCTAGTCTTGCCGAATCTTGACTTTTTGGTGCTTCTTTCTTTCAAGTAGCCTTGCTCTAACCCACTGCAACTTCAGAAGTATAGGAATTAGTGCTTCGATCCGCTCCACTGCAACTTCAGGGAGATAAGACTTGTAGCTTGAATCTACTCCACCGCAACCGCTTCACTGCAACCTCAGGGGGGATAAGGTTTATAACTCGTGGCTTTGATCTGCTCCGCTGTAACTTCAGGGAAATAAGATCCGCTATTTTTAACCTGTTCCACTGCGACTTCAAGGAGATAAGGTTAATGGCTTCAATCTGTTCCACTACAACTTCAGGGAGATAAGATTCGCCATGGTAGATTTGATTCGACCTACTGCAACTTCAGAGGTATAGGATTTGTGACTTGTAGCTTTAATCTTTTCCACTGCAACTTCAGGGAAATAAGATTTGCTATTTTCAATCTGCTCTACTCCGACTTCAGGGAGATAAGGTTAATGGCTTCAATCTGCTCCACTGCAACTTCAGGGAGATAAGATTCGCCATGGTAGATTTGATCCGACCTATTGCAACTTCAGAGGTACGGGATTTGTAACTTCAATCTACTCCACTGCAACTTCAGGGAGATAAGATTTTTTATTTTTGACCTGCTCCACTGCAATTTCAAGGAGATAAGGCTTGCCATAATGACTTCAATCCGTCCCACTGCAACTTCAGGGGTATGAGATTTGTGGATGCATCGATCTTGCTACACTGTCCTCTGGGGGACATAACCTGTAGAATCGATTTCATGGGCCTATGCTTATGCCAAATGATTAGGATGCAATGATCAGAATGAATCAAATGCTCCTAACTAGATGTGTTATGAATGATATTTGTATGAATGCAAAATGTCATGAGAATGATCCCTTTTTTATTGCTTAGGTTGTCATTGCTTGTTGTTCATCAAGGTTATATTACTGACGTCTTCTTGTTCAGCTGAATACAAAAAATCCGAAGAAATAGTCACAATTTAGACTCTCCTTTCTCAAATATTTCCAACCCTTAGGCTTGGTGAGTTCTAAATAATAGTCATGTTTTAGGTTCTTGTACTATTTAGAAGCTTCCAGAGTAATACGCAGAACTCCTTTTGTGAAAGTATTATTAGTCCATTATTCGTTATTTCAATGCAAAATGCTTGAAAAGGATCATAATAACTGGACAAAACTGAAATTTATTAGGAATAAAATCTGAAGAGAATAGATTAATTAAAGAAAGCAAACATTGCTGGAATACGAAATGGGTTAGGGGACAACTAGGTGCCCTAGATATAGCAGCCTAAGCTTCTCTGTACGAACTTCCTCTGGACTATTTTGAGCTCAACATGTGTTTAGGGAATCTAGAATACTCTGTTGATACCCCAAGACATAACATCTTTCCTTCTTGTTAATTCAGAGAAAGCGAGACTACCGCATGCCCCACCTTTGATCAAAATTTGAATTGCCCTTTCACGGGTTTTCAATTCAAATCCCCTTTGGTCTCAAAGCGCCCTTTGTGGGTTTTCACCTTGGCCTCTCCTTTGTTTTAAGAGAAGTGCTTCTTGAATGCGTCTGAATTCACTGGATTAGGCAAAGTCTTGCCATCCATTTCAGTTAATATCAGCGCTCCTCCAGAAAAGGCCTTCTTTACCACGTAAGGTCCTTCCCGGTTTGGCATCCATTTCCCTCTGAAGTCCTTTTGTAGGGGTAGGATCTTCTTCAATACCAAGTCCCCCTCATGAAATTCTCTGGGGCGAACCTTTTTGTTGTAAGCTCGCATCATTCGTTTCTGGTACATTTGACCATGACGGATAGCTTTCAGCCTTTTCTCTTCAATCAGGTTCAATTGGTCATACCGAGATTGGATTCATTCTGCTTCATCCAACTTCAGCTCTAACAAGACTCGAAGGGAAGGAATTTCAACCTCAATGGGTAACACCGCCTCCATTCCATAGACCAATGAGAAATGAGTTGCCCCGGTGGAGGTCCTGACTGATGTTCGATAAGCATATAGAGCAAATGGTAACATCTCATGCCAATCTTTATAAGTCTCAGTCATCTTTCCCACAATCTTTTTGATATTCTTATTAGCCGCCTCAACTGCATCATTCATTTTTGGGCGATATGGTGACGAGTTGTGGTGTTTAATTTTGAACTGACTGCAGACCTCTGCTATCGTGCTGTTGTTCAAATTCAATGCATTGTCCGATATGATCCTTTTTGGCATTCCATATCGGCAGATGATCTCTTTCTTTAAGAACTTGCTGACTGCCGACTTGGTGACATTGGCATATGAAGCAGCCTCTACCCACTTGGTGAAGTAATCGATGACCACAAAGATGAATCGGTGCCCGTTAGAGGCTTTTGGTGAGATTGGCCCAATGACGTCCATGCCCCACATAGAGAAAGGATATGGAGAAGTCATAACATGAAGAGGTGAAGGAGGCACATGAATCTTGTCCCCATAAATTTGGCACTTATGGCACTTCTTGGCATAATTGATGCAATCCCCTTCCATGGTAGACCAATAACACCCGAATCTCATGATTTGCCTGGCCATTGTAAAACCATTAGCATGTGTTCCACAGACACCCTCATGGACTTCTTCTAGGATTTTCTTGGCCTCAACAACATCCACACATCTTAATAACACCTGATCCTTTCTTCTTTCGTATAGGATCTCCCCATCTAAGACGTAGTCACTGGCCAGTCTTCTCAAAGTCCTTTTATCATTCTCAGTTGCTTGATCAGAGTATTCACGATTCTTCACATATCCCAGTATATCGTGATACCAAGGATGATCATCTGTTTCTTCCTCTTCGTCGATGTTGTAGCAATGAGCCGGGGCCTCGTAAATACTCATTTGGGTAGGCTTCACATCCTCTTGTTTATTTACTCTAATCATAGAAGCTAATGTAGCTAGGGTGCGTAACACCCCTTACCCGTGTTCAATGCCGGAACAGGGTACGAGGCATTACTAGGCTTACACGCAATCAATCATACAACTCCGAGACCTAACTTTCTACTCCTAACATAAAAATTTTCACAATACCTCTTAAACAAGCCTATATGGCCCAAATCCCCCCTTTAGGAATGGGTCGGGATCAAATTGAACTCTTCTGAAGCCCTCTAGAAAACCTTAGAAAATTTTCACTAAACAGTCCACACGCCCGTGTAGAGTAAGGGACACGCTCGTGTGGCATATCACATACCCGTGTGGAATTATTTTTCAATTCGAACCTACAAGGGTTTTCACACGGCCGGACACACGCCCATGTCCCTGGCCCGTGTCCCCCACACGGTGTCAGCCATCTGGTTTTCGTCTCGCGGGAGGTAACAGAAGGTGATATCATCGAACTCCTCAATTAATTCTAGAACTAGCTTTCAATTCTAGAAATGCTTTCGATCCCCAGTGGAGTATCCAAGTTGTCGAAAGCATTTCATTTTTTTTAGTATATCGTGGTCGACTTTGATTAAAAATGAAAACGAAAAATGGGAGTCACCACCAATCTTTTTTTTGATGAGGTGTGATCGGGTCACCTCGTAATTCGGTCATTTTAATAATAGATCTGATTTATTAAAACAACAGTTTTGGTCTACGAAATTCAGAAAAAACGGGTTCGGGAGTCGGTTACGAACGAGGAAAGATTAGCACCCTCGTAACGCCCAAAATTGGTACCTAGTTGATTAATTAATGTCTTAGTGTCGAAAATCAAAAATTTTAAGAGGTTTTAAAAATACGATCCTTTGTTAAAACATTGCTTAATAGAAATTTTTTTCGGGAAGAGGGCATATTTCACATTGATCGAGAATAAAGAATTACGTCCCGTAAGTTATGACACAATATCTTAAAACCCGAAACGAGAATAAATACCGAAAAATTTGTTTATTTTGAAAGACATTCGATTATCTCGGTTTTAGAAAGAAATCGCATTCCGTAAGTTAGAACACGATTTTTTCTAATTCCCGAGAATGTTTAAGAATTTATGCTTTAAAAAAAACATTCGTTTATTCAGATTTATCGAGAAAATCGAAACATCGTAAGTTAGGGAACGACTTTTCGAATCTCAAATTACGAAAGATTGCTTATTAAAAAAAATTTTATTTATCGGGCAAAGATTAATGTGACGCGAATTTGTAATAATAATGACGTAATATGCTTGATAAGGTATAAAAAACCATGGTACTAGCATGCATAACAGAATAATAATGAACGCGATAACATAAATAACAATAATAAGAGCAAAAATAAATAAAAAGGTAAATAATAATAAAATAATAAAATAAACCAGTGGTATATAAAATAAAATAATAAGAAAAGTAAATGAACAAATAAAGACTAAAATTTAATTTAATATTTAATAATAACTACTAATGAATAAAGAAATAGAGAAATATTGGGTAGTTTAAAAATACTAATAATGATGAAAATAATGTTAATAATAATACAAATAATAAATGATCTAAAGTTGGAAATTATTTAAGAGGATATAAATATAATAAATAATAATATGATAAATGTATTTACAAATACTAGGTAAATAAATGTTAAAGAAATAATAGTAATAAAAACAAAGTTAATTAATAATGATACATAAATAATAATGATAATATGTTAATAATAATAATAAAAAAATAGTAATAAATAAGATAATACTAATAACAATAACGACAAAAAGAAAAAAAAATATTCGATAAAAGAAAAAGAAAGACAATTTTAAAATTTAAGAAAACAAGAAGTTATGAATAAATACATAAGTAAATAAATAAATAAAATGTGAAATATGAAAAAAAAATTGAAGTTAAGTAACTAAGGCTTGAATTGAAATCGAAATAAAATTAGGGGGCTAAAATCGTAATAAATTAAAATAAAAAAGGCGAATAGGGACTAAAATGACAAGCGCGAAAACACGCGAGGACCAAATGGGCAAAAAAGCCCAATCCCTGGACAAGTGTCCACTTCCAGTGCATCAATGGGCCAGGGACTAAATTGAAACATGCAACAAATTATGCGGTCAAATTTAAAAATAAGAAAAAGTAGCAAAAGGACTAAATTAAAACAGATTAAAAAAGCGGAAGGACCGGGGTTATAAATAACCCATTTAACGAAAAAACGTGGATCCGCCCTGGAGCAGGTCGGGTCGCGCGCTGGTCAGCTTAAAACGACGCCGTTTTGGCGTCTGTGCATTGGCCCAAAACGGCGTCATTTCACATAGGCTATAAAAGTTATTTTTTTAACAAAAAAATTCATTTCTCTTCTTTTTTTTAAAAAAAAACTAAAAATTTCTCTCAACTTCTCTTTGCCCCTCCGGGCTCCAGTCAAGGGTCCGGCTACCGGGCCACCATGGCGGCTGCCGGCCGCCGGCGACGGTGCCGCCATCCACGGTGGCCGGAAAATAAAAAGTCGTCGATTTTCTTTTTTTTTTCGACTCCCTAGCCCGAAAAATGCCCTCTTTCATCGGAGAGGGCAGTCCTCGGCCACCCACGGCGGCGAAATGCGAGAAATGTAAGATTTTTCTTCCTTTTTTTATTTGTTTGTTTATTATTCCTTTTGTAAAAAAATAAAAATAAAACAGAAACGAATAAAATAAAAGAACAGAAAATATAAAAGGATGGCAAGAAAAAAGAACACCTTTCGTAAATTGTTTTTTTTTTATTCTATTCGTGTGTCTGTAAAAAATATACATTGTTTGGTGGCTTTTTATAGCCGAAAAAATAAAAAATACAATGTTTTTTCTCTGTTTTTCTCTGCTATTTGTCCTTGCTTTTTTTACAGGTACGTGGCCAGCTGGCGTGGAGATACGGAGGCCGACGGTGGTGGCACGCGTGTGGAGGCGGCGGCAGCTAGCTGACTTAGGGTTTGTTGTTTTGTTTAGGTGAAAATGTTGTGGGCTAGGGTTTAATTTGGGCTTTGGTTTCTTTTGAGTTGTAATTTGGTTTGGATTGGGCTATTGGGTTTTTTTTAGGCCTGCTATTTTATTTTGTAATTTGGACTATTAAAACTTTGGACTTTTTTTTATTTATGTTTGGGTTTAGTTTTGTAATTGTGATTTTGGCCCAGGCCAAAATTGGCCTATTACAAGGACCTTTCCCTAAAAGTCACCGGAATTTTGAAAAAGAAAGAATGATTATCAGGAAACTAACATTCTGATCACAAATCCCTAAATTCTCTCCTACTTTCACTCCCACAATCTCCACTACTCACAACCACCTCAGTATTTCGGCTCAACTGAAACTCCTACATTCCAACGAGCAAAAATCAACCCCCTTGCTCATGCAGGGATTCGAACACAAGTCCTCCAACATCCCAACACTCAACTCAACCACCAGACTAGCATGCCTATTCTAGTATATACTTACAAACAATTAATTAAAAGCCCACTGAGCAAGGTTAAGGTTTTATTCAGAAAAATCCCAAAATTTAACCCAAGTAAGGCTTGAGCTTAAGACCTCCCACACACATCCAGAACACATAACCACTAAGCAGATACACAGTTGTGACATATTTTAGCAGAACAGAAATAGGAAATTTTGGGGTGTTACACCCTTCTTTTTATTCCTGGATTGCTTGTGAATCTGCTTAAACTGCTCACAGTGGAAGCAATATCTGGTCTAGTACAGCTTATAAGATACATTAGACTGCTTATGACCCTTGCATATTCTACTTGGTCAACACTTTCACCTTTGTTTTTGGACAGATGTTGGCTTGTATCTGTTGGAGTTCTGGCTATACCAGAATTATCCTTGCTAAATTTCCCACTAATCTTGTCCACATAGTGTGACTGAGTCAATATGAGACCTTCAGATGACCTCTTGATTTGGATGCCCAAAATCACATCAGCTAGTCCCATATTTTTCATGTTAAACCTTGAATTTAACATGTCTTTGGTACGTTTTACCATTTCATTATTACTTCCAACAATGAGTATGTCATCAGCATATAAGCATAGAATTATATATCCAATATCGGTAGTTTTGACATACACACATTTGTCACACTCATTAATCTTAAAGTCATTTGTCATCGTGACATTATCGAACTTTTCATGCCATTGTTTTGGTGCTTGCTTAAGTCCATATAAAGACTTCACCAATTTACATACTTTCCTTTCTTGTTCTGGAACTACATAACCCTCATGTTGTTCCATGTAAATCTCTTCATCAAGGTCTCCATTTAGGAAAACTATTTTAAAATCCATTTGATGTACTTCCAGATTCTGCAAGGCAACTATTGCAAATATCATTCTTATAGAAGTTATCCTGTATACTGGAGAAAAAGTATCAAAGTAGTCAAGGCCTTCATTTTGTCTATAACCTTTTATAACCAATCTAGCCTTATACTTATCAATTATTCCATCTTCTTTCATTTTTCATTTGAAAATTCACTTAGAATTTAATGGTTTAATTCTCAGAGGAAGATCCACTAATTCCCACGTATGATTTTGCATGATGGAGTCAATTTCACTTTTAATAACGTCTTTTCATTAGGTGCTTTCGGATGATTGTATAACATTATTATACGTTTGAGGTTCGACCTCTAGCATAAAGGTTAGAAAATTCGATCCAAAAGATTTTTCCACCCTTTCTCATTTACTTCTTCTTGGCTCTATCTCAGTTTCAATCTGTTATTGACAATCTTGACTATTTTTATCTATAGTCTCTGAATTTCATTTTATTGAACTTGAATCAACTTCCCTAGCTTTACAAGGGAAGATATTTTTAAAGAATGAATCATTCTTTGATTCCAATATAGTATTCTTGTGAATGTCAAGATTCTTTGATTCATGCACAAGAAACCTATTTGCATTGCTATGATCTGCATACCCAATGAAAATACAATCCACTGTTTTAGGACCTATTTTCATTTGCTTTTGTAACGAAGCCATTACCTTTGCAAGACCCCCCCACACATTCAAGTAGTTGTAGGAAGGTTTTCTACCTTTTCATATCTCATATGGTGTCTTGTCCCTTTCTCTTACGGGGAACCTTATTTAAAAGGTAATTAGCTGATAGAATAGCTTCCCCCTACATGTTCTATGATAACCTAGAGCTTCCTAGCAATGCGTTCATCATTTCCTTTAGAGTCTGGTTTTTCCGCTCGACTACTCCATTTGATTGAGGAGAGTATGGTGGTGTCAGTTCATGAATAATATCATGTTTTGCACAGTGTTCACCAAATGGTTCAACATATTCACCACCACGATCACTTTTCACCATCTTAATCTTTTTATTAAGTTAGGTTTCAACTTCCTGTTTATAGAGAATAAATTTCTCTATAGCTTCATTTTTTTCTCTTAAGAAAATATGCATAACAATATTTTGTGCTATCATCAATGAATGTAATAAAATATTTATTCCCTCATCTGGTTTAAACAAACTTTATGTCATAAACATTGGTATGTATTAAATCAAGTGATTCTGTATTTCTTTCAACAGTTTGAAATGAGGACCTTATTAATTTTGCCTCAACACAAGTTTCACATTTATGTTTATAATTAATGTGAAATGAAGGAATATGCTCTAAATTAATTAATCTACATAAAGTATCATAATTAACATGTCCGAGTCTACCATGCCATAAATTAAATGACTCAAGCATATAAACAGAAGAAGAAGCAACATTCTTATTCATTGTCTTTGCTTTTACTGAGATTGCATTAAGTTTCCACGTCGTTTAATACATATCCCCTTCCCACAAACATTCCCCTCTTAGACAAAACTAGCTTCTGGGATTCAAATACCATCTTAAAGCCGTGAACATTGAGAAGTGTCCCAGAAACAAGGTTCTTGCATATGTCAGACACATACAACACATTTTGAAGCTTGAGTTCTTTGCCAGAAGTCATCTTCAAGACCAAAGTACCCTTCCCCTCGATCTTGGAAGTCGCAAAATTTCCTATATAGAGCTTCCCCCCTTTTCACAAGGCACCAACTCAGAAAATGAGTCTTTTTCATAGTAGATATGATGTGTGACACCAGTATCAAGCCACCATTCCCTTGGATTCGAGTCAACCATGTTGACTTTAGAAATTACAGAACATAGATCCTTATCAAACACTTCCTTGAAAATTTCTTCCACAACATTGGCCTCATTAGTTTTGACTTTCTTTCGAAGCTTATAGTGTAACACCCCTAGCCAGTATCCGTCGTCGGAACAGGGTTACAGAGCATTACTAGTGTTTTCAGAATATTTAAAGATAATTCATGTCAGTTACTATTGATTTACCGAGATTATTCATAACTTCCCTTAAATGGACCCTCGAGGCCCAATATGAGTATTAGAATCGAGTTAGGACTAAATCGGGAACTCAAAAAAAATTTCGCGAAATTTCTAAAATTTTCCTAGATGCAGGGCACACACGCCCGTGTGGTCTAGGGAACACGCCCGTGCTGCAGGCCGTGTTCGAAACCATGTAGCTGTCTGACTTGTACCACACGGCCAACCACACGCCCGTGTGCTAAGCCATGTGGTTAATTTAATTTCCAAAATTAAGTGCAGGTTTCACACGGCCAAGACACACGCCCGTGTGCTCAATTCTGAGCATTCTGTTACTTAAATTTAAGATGCATAGGACACACGGCCTAACCACATGCCCATATACCAGGCCGTGTGTCACACACGGTCAAGACACACGTCCGTATGTCTACCCGTGTGGACAAAATAAAGCCATTTCCTAGCTTTATTTCTCACCCAAATTTGCCAATAACCTACACCAAAATTTACAAGTATATACCAGCCAATTCAAGTATTAAATCCAAGCCAATTCTAACATCTAATATGATAATTTATCATATGCATTCATGTTTATATTTTTACCCTTGTTTAACATATATGTTAAGCATAACTTGAACAACCATATTTAATATACTTAACACATAGGTATTTGTCATAATCTATCATTATAAATATACCAAAAAAAATCATTACTAGCCATTCCAATGGCTAGTTTACAAACCATATTTATATGCCAACAATGACCAAGTTACCTATACATGCCATTATACCAAAATAAGTTTACTATTTATACCAAAACAAACTAGTGGATAGTGTGATGATGCTCTAACCGATCTCCAACCTTCGCGAGCTTTCGAGCACTATAAAATAGAGAAAATAAAACCTAGTAAGCATTATATGCTTAGTAAGTTCGTATAACAAGAATTAAACTTACCAATCTAATTTATTAAAATTAAGCATACAATAACATGCTTTCCATCAACTTGGCAAATTGCCTAAACACATACACTCAATCAAACAAGTTAGTTACATAAGTCTCATGTTGATAAACCGTAAAAGTAACATATTTTAAGCCCACATTTAATATGCTTTTGGATGATTTAAGCCCCAATTTATGTAAAAAGGTGCTCTTAATCCTTTCTTTTCATGTCTTATACTTAGGAAAGCACTCGATGACGAAATTGGGCCAAGCCATGAAATCAGCACGGCCTAGACTTCAAGCCACACGGCCGTGCCACCATTCCTACGAGAACACGGCCTTACCACGACTTACACGGCCGTGCCTCATTCAACAGTGTCGAACACGGCCTTAAGACGATTCACATGGGCGTGTGCCATGGCCGTGTCCCTGCCACGGGAAAGAGGAATTTCAATCGGATTTGGATACTTGGAGACAAAGAAAAGCATTCCAAAGCCTATTCAAACACCCTAGTAGGAACTCCACTTGAATTAGGATACTTTGGGGCCAAGTAAGGCATCTCAAAGTCTATATAAACACCCAAGGGGGCAGTGAAACACCCCAAACCCGGCCCACGAGCTTTGACCAGATTTGGTATGTTCCTCAACTAAACTGGTTCAAAGTTCTTTTGTTACTTAGGGAAAATTTGTGCGATTTTAAAAAAAATTGTTTTGGGTTGGGCTTGTGTTGAAAACCAATTTATCTTATATTGAAATCCATTTATTTAAGGTGACAAAACATGTAGGGTTTATTTTAAATTTAATTAACTTAATCTTTAATAAATAAAATTTAATAACATAATAAATAAAAACAGAAATAAAAGAGTTCACTATGGCCTTATTACATCAAATAAAATCCCTAATAATTTAAAGTGCTTAAAAGTTAATAGTCCATAAAACAAAATATAAACTTCAAGCTGAGCATGGCCACCACAAGTTCTACCGTCCCGGTCCATCACTGATCATCACTGAAAAATATTCCCAACGGGGTGAGTCAAACAGACTCAATGTGTACACAAACACTAAATCAAAATAGAATCAGGCATACAAATGTTACACATTCATATCATAGCATACAAATTATGATGCATTCCCAAACCCAAACCTAATAAGCCATCCGCTACACTCCCCGCACCAACTTTGTACACCGTGGGGACTACTAAGTGGACCCTCCTTCCGCTACACTCCATATCGCGGTCTTAGGTCACCGCATTTGTGGTCTTAGGTCACCACATTCAGATATCGCGGTCTTAGGTCACCGCATTCGATTCGTGGTCTTAGGTCACCACATTCGGATACCACGGTCTTAGGTCACCGTGTTTGTGGTCTTAGGTCACCACATTCACTTCCCCTTTCAATAACCCGTATGCCCCATTTTGTAATATGCATTAATATGCCAAAGATCACATTCTTATTCTCATGTTACAAATAACATATTTCATATTCCTAGTAGGAGTAGGAAACGTACCTGAGTACTTAGTACCATAACATGGTACCTTAGCCGCTTTCATATTCTTAATATCACATATTTTAATAAGACAGGCCATGAAACATATTAAGAAGTAGTGTGGGTACACACTGATTTGCTTAACCACTTCACTTCTTTGAAATCCCGAAACTGATCCATCGCCTTAGATCTCAAGTTCCTAAAATTGATTAATCAGTTACTATTTAGCACAAAGCCTATTCGGCTAGAAAACCAAATCCTAGTAGGATTTGTATTCTTAAAGCTTACCTTGGTGTCGATTTGATGATTTAATCAAATCCCAGAAACTCGTATTTTTCCCCTTTGAAATCGGCTAGTCACTAAATCCCTTGAATTGGTTAGTTTTCTACTTAAAACACATAATAATAGATCTACTACTAAAATAGGCCTTGGCCGAATTTACCTTTGTTCTTACCTTCCAAATCTTAAATCCCAAATTGGATCCTTGCTTCTTTATTCTTTGTCGAAATCCCTATGTACCCATGTTAGATCCAATCTAACATTAAATCATAATAATATAGCTTATGGTCGAATGGTATTCATAACTTACCTTAGATCTTAGAAGTTCAGAAGGATACCTTCTTGTAGTTGACAATTTCTTAAATCCCAAAACACCCTTCCATAACTCAGCCAAAATCCATAATAGAGATTAGTCCCTAAATTTTAGATAGGTTTAAAATATAAAAGAATTGAAACCAAACTTTGGATCTTACCCTTTTTAAGAAATTGGTAGCACCCTTGTTAAAAGCCCCTTAAAGAATCGGCCTTGATGACTAGATGATAAAGTTTAGGCTTTTGGGATTTAATGGAGAAGTCGACTAGAGGTTCTCTTGGGGTATTTGGTTTCCACGAAAATAAGAAAAGAAACTTGAGAATTTTGGCAATGGTGGACTATAGATTCGGCTTGACAAAAGAAAAGAGAAGAGAAGAGAGGAGAGCACTCGTAAATTTGGCAGAGAGAGGAGGAGGAAGAAAAATTGATGAGTAGCCCTATTTCCTTCCTTTTATAGCCGAAACTACTCCTCAGAATCCCTTACTTGGCCACCACTCTTCTTTATTTGATAGCTTTATCTCCTAATTTAAAATAATTAGAGAATAATCCTTTATTATCTCTTCAAAAATAATCCAAATTAAATCTCTTATTTATCACCTTATTAATCGAATATTAAAGAGAATAAAACTCCTCCTTTCTAGAAGGCTTGTGCCGTCCACCTCAGAGCTTCTGGAAGCAAAAATAAAACTTCTTTTATTTGCTTCCCAAGTGACTCGAACTCAGGCCCAACACCCTTGCATATGGCGCCATTTTCAGAGGCCCTAAGTGGCATCTTCAGGCCACTTTTCCAAGCCTGTTTGTGTGTCAAATTTCACAAACTTTTTCTTTTAAGGCCACCTTGCCTTAATTTCCTCTTTTAAACTTTAAAATTCGACATTTCTAAGTCATTTCTAAGTTTCCAAAAATTTTCGTTCGCTCTGTAAACTTGACATTTTCTTACATTTCCAAGTTTCAGAAATGTGCACTTTCCTATTTTGATTCATTTCAAATCATTTCCATCCATTTCCAAGTTTCCAAAAATGTTCACTTTCCATTTTTTTAACTTAACATTTCCATACATTTAGGTGTTTCAAAAATATTCAAAATTTATTCTTAGTACATAAAACATGTTACTTCATTGCAATTAAACCGAAAATGCATAGGCCCTTTCCAGATGTTACAATTCTACCCCCTTAAAATAATTTCGTCCTCGAAATTTTCTAACTAAAATAATTGAGGGTATTGTTGTCGCATTGCCTTTTTTGGTTCCCACGAAGCTTCTTCCGATCCATGATTGCGCCATAACACCTTGACTAGAGGAACTGACTTCCTCCGTAGCACTTTCACATCACATTCCAATATCCGAATCAGCTCTTCCTCGTAGGATAAGTCTGGCCTTAGCTCTACTTCTTCGACAGGTACCACATGAGACGGATCTGATCGGTAACGACGTAGCATGGATACATGGAATACGTCGTGCATCTGCCGCAACTCGGTGGCAACTCTAATTGGTATGCCCATCGCTCCAACTCGCTTCGATTACTCGATAGGGCCCCTGTAAACCTTGGGCTTAACTTCTCCTTGCGACCGAACCTCATTACCTTTTTCCAAGGCGAGACTTTCAGAAACACTTGGTCTCCCACTTCAAACTCTATTTCCTTTCGCTTAAGGTCTGCATACGACTTCTGCCTATCAGAGGCTTCCTTTAACCGTGCTCGAATCATCTCAACTTCCTCTTCAGTTTCGGCCACTAACTCTGGACCCAAAACTCGACGTTCTCCTAACTCAGTCCAACAAGTAGGAGTTCTACACTTCCGACCATACAATGCTTCATATGGTGCCATCCGAATGCTATCCTGATAGCTGTTGTTGTAGGCGAACTCAGCTAAAGGCAAATAGTCTTCCCAACTTCCTCGGAAATCCATCACACTGACCTCTCAACATATCCTCCAACACTTGTATAACTCTCGTTCGCATCGCCCGTCTCGATTGTGGATGAAAAGCCGTAATGAAGTCCAACTTAGTGCCTAAAGCTTGATGAAGTGCCCTCGAAAACCGAGACGTAAACCTTGGGTCTCTGTCGGAGATGATCGATACTGGTACACCATGTAACCTCACAATTTCCGCCACATATAACTTAGCGACACGGAGAGAATAGTCAACTCTTACCGGGTTGAATTGCGCAGACTTAGTCAAGCGGTCCACTATCACCCATACCGAGTCCTTCTTAGTAGGCGCGTAAGGAAGCCCACTAACGAAATCCATGGTAATTCTCTCCCACTTCCATTGCGGAATCTCGATTGGTTGAAGCAATCGATGGAACTTGGTGTTCAAAGCCTTAACTTGGCGACACGTCAAACATTTCCCCACAAATTCAGTCACTTCTTGCTTAAGATCGGACCACCAAAATTGTTCCCTTAGATCTGCATGCGACTTAATGCCTCGGGATGCATAGCATAAGGGCTACTATGCGCCTCCCAAAGAATCCTTTGTCTTAACTCCTTGTCCTTGGCATACTGGACTTTTCCTTTGTAACACAATACTCCTTCATCATTAACGCCATAATCCTTTAATTCCCCGTTCTGCACTTGTTGTAACTTAGCACTTAGATCCTTATCAACCGATCGTCCCTCTTTCACCTCCTTCACCATGTGGGCTTGACTTGCAACTCGCCAACAAAGCTTCCATCATCGTACAAACTTAAGTGAGCGAACATAGCCCTTAGATCCGACACAACCAACTCGACTTAGGGCATCGGCTACCATATTCGCCTTGCCCGGATGATATTCTATCGAACTATCGTAGTCCTTCAACTACTCCACCCATCTTCGTTGCCTCAAGTTCAACTCCTTCTGAGTCAACAGATACTTAAGGCTCTTGTGGTCTGTGTAGATCACTGACCTTTCTCCATAGAGGTAGTGCCTCCAAACCTTAAGGGCGAAAACCACTGCTGCCAGTTCCAAGTCATGAGTTGGGTAGTTAACCTCATGAGGCCTTAGTTGCCGAGACGCATAAGCGACTACTTTTCCTTCTTGCATTAGCACACATCCTAATCCCGTATGCAAGCGTCACAAGACACCACAAAATCCTTCCCGACCTGGTCGAATTAACACCTGGAGCCTCCGTCAACACCTTCTTAAGGTTGTCAAAGCTCTTCTGTTGCTTATCGGACCATTCAAAAGGTACTTCCTTCCTTAGTAACTTTTTCAAAGGCGCGGCTATTGACGAGAATCCTTCTACGAACCTTCTATAATAGCCTGCCAAACCTAAGAAACTTCAAATCTCAGCCACGGACCTAGGTCGTTTCCAATCCAACACTGCTTCGATCTTCCTAGGATCCACTCTTATTCCTTCTGAGGATACCACATGCCCTAAGAATGCCACCTCCTTAAGCTAAAATCCACACTTGCTGAATTTGGCATAGAGCTTCTTCTCCCTTAACACTTGTAGCACCACTCGGAGATGTTCATCATGCTCCTCTTCAGACTTAGAATACACCAAAATATCGTCGATGAACACAACGACAAACCTATCCAAGTAGGGTTGAAAAACTCGATTCATCATATCCATGAACGCGGCTGGAGCGTTTGTCAATCCAAACGGCATCACCACAAACTCAAAATGGCCGTATCTTGTCCTAAAAGCGGTCTTATGGATATCCGCCTCCTTCACCTTCAGCTGGTGATATCCCGACCTTAAGTCTATCTTTGAGAATCTGCGTCCCCCACCGGTGATCGAACAAGTCATCGATCCTTGGCAAAGGATACTTGTTCTTGATGGTCGACTTATTCAATCGACGGTAATCTATGCACATACGCATAGTTCTGTCCTTCTTCTTTACAAACAGAATTGGTACTCCCCATGGAGACACACTAGGTCGTATGAACCCACGATCCAACAACTCTTGGAGTTGAGCCTTGAGCTCAACTAACTCCTTTGGCGCCATTCGGTATGGAGCGATTGACACAGGAGCTGCTCGTGTAGTAAGTCTATTCCAAACTCCACCTCCTATCGGGGGTATTCACAGTAATTCCTCCGGAAATACATTTTCAAAGTCTTTCACCGTTCTAACTCCACTGGACACCTTCTTCCTTTCCACCTAACGCACTTACGAAGGCTAAGAACGCCTTGCACCCTTTCTTAACCATTTCTCAGCCTTCAACGCCAAAACTACGTTGGGATGTGTAGTTTCTTCTCTCTCCGATCATTACTACTACTTCATCCTCTGGGGTCCTTAGTTCCATTCGTTTAGCCGCACAATCCAACGCGGCTCGGTGCTCTACTAGCCAGTCCATTCCAAGTATAAGTTCAAACTCCCCGAAAGGTAGTTCCATTAAGTCAGCCCGAAAGTTCACTCCCTGAATCTCTAGGGGTATATTCCGAAAGATCTTATCCACCACTACTGACAGCTTAGGGCCTAATGGGCTTATTACGATCATCCGCCTATCAAAAGGTTGAGTCTAGGCCTAGTGTTTCTACTACACTACATGCAACATAGGAATGGGTCGAGCCCACATCAATTAGAGAAAAATAGGGCTTGTCAAAAATAAAGAACGTACCGGTTATAACTCCGGCGCGTCTCCATCTTCCCTCCGGCGAACCGCATAAACCAAACCTGATTGCCTTGCCTCAAGATTAGTAGCACCTCTACCTTGTGTTCCACGGCCTCTGCCAAAGCACCATTACCTCTGTTACTCGAACCACGACCTCGTTGAGGTGCGGTCCTCCTCTACCGGTCGACTAACATTACGAGTGTTGGTCGGCTTTCATCCGATTGCTTAGGACAATCCTTGATCACATGGTCCTTGGACCCACATCTAAAACATCCTCCTGTTTTCTTCCAAGACTCTCCTAAGTGCTTTTTCCACACACATCACAAGGTCGTCGGCCCTTCCGAACCAACTTGTCGACCTCGCGGCCCATCAACTCTAGGCCTCTTATGAACCTTTCCGGACATTCCAAAACCTCTTTTGGGCCTATTCCTATCCATAGCCCGCTTTGTAGAATCCTTGATTCCTCAACCACCTTGGCCTTTTCTACCAAAGCGAGAAAACTCCCGCTCCCGATGCGGTGCTATCAACGATCTCGAGATCATCCCTTAGCCCGTCCTCAAAGCGGACACGGCGCTCATGCTCGATTGCCACTACTCTTGAGCATATCGGCTCAACCTCGAAATTGACCTCATACTCCGCCACGGACTTGTTCCTTGAACCAGCCCTAGAAATGCCTTCCTTTGCTCATCAGTATACCTGGTTCCCACAAATACCTGGTTCCCACATACTTCTTCTGAAATGCTTCCTTAACATATTCCCGAGTCGGATCTCTCTCACCGTGGCACCATCTCGAACAGATCAACCACCAGCGATATGCTTCATCACGTAATAATGTGCCACCATTCCTTTTAACTTCTCCTCGGGGTCAAGTCAAGCTCATCCATGATGCGCTCTGTTGCTTCCAACCAAGATTTCGGTGAAGCCCGGGTGCCACACCGATACTCCACGAAACATTTCGGCTCTATTAGCTCGGGAGCGCTCAGCCTGGACTTACGGGGTTCCGAAATTCCTCCTACACCACCACCAACTCCAAAACTCGCAAAGCACGGCTGCGACACAAAGATCATCCCCGTCCGAGCTTGTCGCTCCAACACCAACGGTGGGGTGGTGGTGGCTGGTGGTATCTCATTGTCGCACCCTTTGACCCGATCTAACGGGTTACGACACGAATCATCCTTCCTCTACCTCGCCCACGGCGACCACGTCCTCTAGAGCTCATTTCTAACGTCGTGATCGATTAAGAAGTTTTATGAATTAGTCTTTGTTTCACTTGATTACCCATGAAGAAATTTTATGAAAAAGTTTTAGGAGTGGTTCTTTCGTATGCACACAGTCTTTCCATTCATTCATCCATACATCCATCAAACAATCATGAACTCTCGTTCATTGAGAGAAAGGTTGTAGTTTTCATTGTTATTATTTTTTTCTTCCACTACCCAAGGGTATTTTCGTAATTCATCTCCTCTGGGTATTTTTCGTAATTTTTCAAAAGGAAAAAGTTCCTTGGTGATTTTGTCACAAAGTATTTTGGTATTTTTAAATTTCAGGGGTATTAGAAAAATCTCAAATTTAGGGTATTTCGGTGATTTTGGACCTCGTGGGTATTTTGGTGATTTTTTTCCAAGCGGGGTAAATTTGTAAAATCTTATAAATCAGGGATATTTCAAAGGTTGCAAAACTTTGAGGGTTCTTTTTAAGAATTGTACTTTTCAAAACGGTGATGTTGCAAAAATTTTAGAAATCGGGGTCATTTTGGTAATTTTATAAGTTAGGGCAATTTTGAAATTTCCAAAATTCAAGGTATTTTTGATAATTTGCAAATTAGGGTTTTTGAACATTGATAAAATATTGAAATTTTGGCAAAACTGTTGGGTAGTTGGTCATTTTATAAACCAAGGGTATTTTGGTAATTTTACCACTATGGGCATTTTTGTATAAATCGAAAATCTTTCGAAAAATTTTGTAAAGATGGTTTTCATGAATTTAGAAGAAAGTTTTAAGAGTTCTAAAACTAGGGTTTTGTTGTTTTTATAAAAACACGGCTAATTCCCTTTCGGGTTTTAGTTATTGTGTTTAGCCTATGACCGAGTCCTCTTGGTCAGGGTGAACCAAAGCTACACACCAAGCTCCCACTGAAACCATTCCTAGACATGCGCACAGAGGTTGCCACACCTACTGAGCCCTCTGGGTTAGGGTGAACCGAAGCTACGCACTGTAGGATTCTGCGAAGAGGAGGTGAGTCACTAGGACCGCTTAAATACCTGTGCTCTTAGGATCCAATCCTAGACATGCGCACAGGGGTTACCACACCCTAACTTAGTGACTTAGCCATGGGTTTGTTTAACGTTCCTTAAGTCTTATGTGTTTGTGTTTGAGTAGACTAGTCCTAGGGTTCAAGTTCCTATCACGCTATTCTACGTTCCATTCCTTTTCTACCCTTCTAATATTCATTACATATAATCACACAAATAGTTAGGGGTACTTACGGTGGATCATGGTCGGAGACTTTAGGTGCCATGCCAGAAAACCTGCTTGTTTCATAAAATATTTTCAAAAAAAAAAAACTCATTTGGGCTCGCTTTGAAAACGTTTTGGGCCTTGGCCCACAGGCCGAGAGTTTTAAAAACTGGGCTCTGATACCAAACTAAAATACCCCAAACCCGGCCCACGAGCTTTGACCAGATTTGGTATGTTCCTCAAGTAAACCGGTTCAAAGTTCTTTTGTTACTTAGGGAAAATTTGTGCGATTTTAAAAAAATTGTTTTGGGTTGGGCTTGTGTTGAAAACCAATTTATCTTATATTGAAATCCATTTATTTAAGGTGACAAAACATGTAGGGTTTATTTTAAATTTAATTAACTTAATCTTTAATAAATAAAATTTAATAACATAATAAATAAAAACAGAAATAAAAGAGTTCACTATGGCCTTATTACATCAAATAAAATCCCTAATAATTTAAAGTGCTTAAAAGTTAATAGTCCATAAAACAAAATATAAACTTCAAGCTGAGCATGGCCACCACAAGTTCTGCCGTCCCGGTCCATCACTGATCATCACCTGAAAAATATTCCCCAACGGGGTGAGTCAAACAGACTCAATGTGTACACAAACACTAAATCAAAATAGAATCAGGCATACAAATGTTACGCATTCATATCATAGCATACAAATTATGATGCATTCCCAAACCCAAACCTAATAAGCCATCCGCTACACTCCCGCACTCAACCTGTACACACCATGGGGACTACTAAGTCGACCCTCCTTCCGCTACACTCCATATCGCGGTCTTAGGTCACCGCATTTGTGGTCTTAGGTCACCACATTCAGATATCACGGTCTTAGGTCACCGCATTGAGACATCGTGGTCTTAGGTCACCACATTTCGGATACCACGGTCTTAGGTCACCGTGTTCGTGGTCTTAGGTCACCACATTCACTTCCCCTTTCAATAACCCGTATGCCCCATTTTGTAATATGCATTAATATACCAAAGATCACATTCTTATTCTCATGTTACAAATAACATATTTCATATTCCTAGTAGGAGTAGGAAACGCACTGAGTACTTAGTACCATAACATGGTACCTTAGCCACTTTCATATTCTTAATATCACATATTTTAATAAAACAGCCATGAAACATATTAAGAAGTAGTGTAGGGGTACACACTGATTTGCTTAACCACTTCACCGAAATCCCGAAATCTGATCATCGCCTTAGATCTCAAGTTCCTACAATTGATTAATCGGTTACTATTTAGCACAAAGCCTATTCGGTTAGAAAACCAAATCCTAGTAGGATTTGTATTCTTAAAGCTTACCTTGGTGTCAATTTGATGATTTAATCAAATCCCGAAACTCGTATTTTTCCCCTTTGAAATCGACTAGTCACTAAATCCCTTGAATTGGTTAGTTTTGGCTTAAAACACATAATAATAGATCTACTACTAAAATAGGCCTTGGGCGAATTTACCTTTGTTCTTACCTTCCAAATCTTAAATCCCAAATTGGATCCTTGCTTCTTTATTCTTTGTCGAAATCCCTATGTACCCATGTTAGATCCAATCTAACATTAAATCATAATAATATAGCTTATGGTCGAATGGTATTCATAACTTACCTTAGATCTTAGAAGTTAGAAGGATACCTTCTTGTAGTTGACAATTTCTTAAATCCAGAAAACACCCTTCCATAACTCGGCCAAAATCCATAATAGAGATTAGTCCCTAAATTTTAGATAGGTTTAAAATATAAAAGAATTGAAACCAAACTTTGGATCTTACCCTTTTTAAGAAATCGGTAGCACCCTTGTTAAAAGCCCCTTAAAGAATCGGCCTTGATGACTAGATGATAAAGTTTCGGCTTTTGGGATTTAATGGAGAAGTCGACTAGAGGTTCTCTTGGGGTATTTGGTTTCCACGAAAATAAGGAAAAGAAACTTGAGAATTTTGGCAATGGTGGACTATAGATTCGGCTTGACTAAAGAAAAAGAGAAGAGAAGAGAGGATAGCACTTAGAAATTCGGCAGAGAGAGGAGGAGGAAGAAAAATTGATGAGTAGCCCTATTTCCTTCCTTTTATAGCCGAAACTACTCCTCAGAATCCCTTACTTAGCCACCACTCTTCTTTATTTGATAGCTTTATCTCCTAATTTAAAATAATTAGAGAATAATCCTTTATTATCTCTTCAAAAATAATCCAAATTAAATCCCTTATTTATCACCTTATTAATCGAATATTAAAGAGAATAAAACTCCTCCTTTCTAGAAGGCTTGTGCCGTCCACCTCAGAGCTTCTGGAAGCAAAAATAAAACTTCTTTTATTTGCTTCCCAAGTGACTCGAACTCAGGCCCAACACCCTTGCATGTGGCGCCATTTTTAGAGGCCCTAAGTGGCATCTTCAGGCCACTTTTCCAAGCCTGTTTGTGTGTCAAATTTCACAAACTTTTTCTTTTAAGGCCACCTTACCTTAGTTTCCTCTTTTAAACTTTAAAACTCGACATTTCTAAGTCATTTCTAAGTTTCCAAAAATTTTCGTTCGGCTCTGTAAACTTGACATTTTCTTACATTTCCAAGTTTCCAGAAATGTGCACTTTCCTATTTTGATTCATTTCCATCCATTTCCAAGTTTCCAAAAATGTTCACTTTCCATTTTTTTTTAACTTAACATTTCCATACATTTTTAGGTTTCCAAAAATGTTCAAAATTTATTCTTAGTACATAAAACATGTTACTTCGTACAATTAAACCGAAAATGCATAGGCCCTTTTCAGGATGTTACAGGCAGCTTATTAAGGGAGTTTGGCAGAAGCCTCTGCCGGGGCTTTCGTCTAGGGGCGTTGTGCTAGGCCAGAGAAGGCAGATTTGTGGGGATCCACTCAGGGATAGCCAGTTGATCCATCTCGAGAAGCCAGAGTTATACTCAAGACGGGGGATCTCGTCTTCAATTCCTTCAGGGGGTTTTAGGGATTTCTTATGTTTTGTTTTATCTTTTCTCTTGAGTTGTTTTCCTTTATTATTATGAACTAAACCTTCGGATACCCGAAGGGGATGAAACCTATGAGGAATCTTGTTATTTGATTATTTGAATTATATGATAATAACTTAGGTTGTTCTTAATTGTGTGAACTTAATCCAAATCTAATGTGCTTAGGTGGAGGAGGAATAGACCCTGCCTAAGAGTAGATCCAACATAATTAAGCGGAGTTGATCGCACGCCTAGAGATAGGGTGACGAGATTTTGCGATTAGGGTGAAACCTAATATGGGAGTCCATGATTGATTTCATCGCTATTCTAGGGGTTATTATAAGTTTAACGAGAGTTCCACTAATTAACCTAGGGTTAGACGTTATTCGCCTCGAGAGAGGGTTTAATATACATTAGGGAGTCTCACGGATCAAACTAAGTAAATAAATCATATGGTTCAAGGTTAGATAACAACTGAAGTCTAGGTGGATTTTTCCTAAGGGTATCGTTTGAGTCAACTGAGTTTTCCCAAAAGTTATTTCCTGAATTCATTCTTTTTTGTCTTTGCGTCTTAGCTTAGTTAGTAGATTATTTTTTACTTTAAACAATCATCACTTTATATTAAGGCTAAATAATAAAAAGACGGTGAGTATTAATACTTTTAGTTCCTTTGGGTTCAACAATCCGGTCTTGCCTAAACTATACTACTGTTCGATAGGTGCACTTGCCTTTAATCGTTGTAAGAGTTGGTTTCCAGGTTTGATCATTCTTTTATAAATTTTAAAACTCTGATTTACAGCGATCAAGTTTTTGGCGCTGTTGCCGGGGAACTAAAATATTAAGAAAACTCTATTTTTATTACTTTAGCCATTATTTTTAATTTTATTTTTCGCAATTTATTTTTATTTTTAAATTTGCTAAACTTTCTTTCTTTCTTTTCCTAGCAGGTACCTCTAGTTTATGACTAGAATGAACCCGAGAGGACCTTTAGAATATGACAGTGATATTGAAGCTGCGTCAAGAAATTGCAGAGAAATTAGGCGAGCCCTAAATTACCAAGGAGAGCGAGAAGACAGATCCAATCCTCTTTGAAGGATGGACGAAAATAATCTTCCACCACAAGATGTGGGAGAAAATAATGCTCCTCGTACTATGTTTGATTATGCTAAACCTCATTTAACAGAGCCGAATCTAGTATTGTTAGGCTCGCTATAGCTGCTAATAATTTTGAATTAAAACCTAACACTATACAAATGATTCAACAGTTTGTTCAATTTGATGGTTTTTACGGGGCGAAGATCCAAACGCTCATATAGCTCATTTTTTTAGAGTTACGTGATACCTTCAAAATAAATGGCGTTTCGATGATGCCATACGTCTTGGTTATTTCCCTTTTCATTAAAGAATAAAGCTAAGCAGTTGGTTAAACTCGTTACCATGAGGGTCAATCACTACATGGGAACAAATGAACGAAATTTTTTTATTAAAATATTTCCCACCGGCCAAAACGGCCAAATTACGTAATGATATCTCTTCTTTTGTGCAGATGGATTTAGAGACATTATACGATGTATGGGAGAGATATAAGGATCTCTTGAGAAGGTGTCCGCACCATGGTTTACCTTTGTGGCTCCAAGTCCAAACTTTTATAACGGTGTGAATCCTTCAACGAGGCAATTAATCGACCCAAACCATTGGTGGAACCTGAATAATAGAACTCCCGAGGCGACCCTACGAGTTTATTGAAGAGATGTCATTTGAATAACTATCGGTGGCAAGTTACAAGAACAAGGCCAACAAAAGCAGTAGGAGTTTACAACCTCGACGTAAATAACCATGCTATCAAATCGGTAGAATTGATGAATAAGAAGATTGATAGTTTGTGTTCTTCGCAGTACATCCATCATGCGATGCGACGCACGCAAGTGGAAGCGTATAACTCGAGCAGTACCCACCCTACCAACCAGCACAGAGAGCGAACATATGAACTATATAGGTAACAATTTCAGATCTAATAATAACCCATATAGTAATAATTATAATCCAGGTTGGAGGAACCACCCAAATTTTTCGTGGGGAGGACAAGGAAATCAAGGAAATCAAAGACAACAACCTCCTCAAAATTTCCAAAATCAGCCCTATCCACAGGAAAAGAAGCCGAATCTTGAAGAGACGTTGAACAAATTCATAGCATCAGCAGAGGCCCGCTTTCAAAAGACTGAGACAACATTAGATAATCAACAAACATCGATCAAAACGATCGAGAGTCAAGTTGGGGAATTTATTAAGTCAATTGAACAACTTATCGAGATGGTTTCGAAATTCGATCGCGGTTTTCTCTAAAGAAACAAAAGCAGTAAAGGCGATTACACTAAGAAGTGGAAAGGAGCTAGTCGAACGAGAAAAAGAATGCCACCGTAGATGACAAAACAAAGGATATGGAAATTGAGGATGTAATTCCAAAGACATAAAGAAAGTAAACCACCGATCCCATATCCAAGCAAGGTTGAAGAAAGAACGATTAGACTCCCAATATGGTAAGTTTCTCAAACTTTTAAACAAATACATATTAACCTACCTTTTGTTGAAGCCATTTCACAGATGCCGACGTACGCGAAATTCTTGAAAGAACTCCTGACGAATAAAAAGAAGCTTGAAGAAATATCAACGGTGGAGCTTAATGAAGAATGTTCGGCCATCCTCCAAAACAAGCTACCAGCCAAATTAAAAGACCCTGGAAGTTTTACTATTCTTTGTTTAATTGGCAGTTTAAATGTTAAGAAAGCATTAGCTGATCTAGGTGCCAGTATTAAATTAATGCTTTATAAGATGTTTAAACGACTAGATCTCGGGGAACCAAAACCCACTAGGATGAGTATTCAGTTAGCTGATAGATCTATTAAATATCCTAGGGAGTTATCGAAGACGTCTTGGTAAAAATTGATAAATTTATTTTTCCCGTTGATTTTGTTATGCTTGACATGGATGAAGACAATGAGGTCCCCTTAATTCTAATAGCTACTGCTAGGGCTGTTATTGATGTAGGTGATGGTAAACTTGCATTAAGGATACGCGATGAGGATATTAGTTTTCAAATTTAAGATGCCATGAAATATTCTAGAGAACAAGATGATTCATGTTATTTTGTTGATACCAATGACCATCTCATTCAAAACTCATTACAGAAATCTGCATGAGGACACGATGGAACCGTGTCTCACTCAAGAAGAGGGGAAGAAGATGAAGCTTACGAGTTAAAATTATCATCAAAACAAATGGAAAAAGAAAGCATCAAATTTGATGACGATTTCAAACAAAAACCCGTTGTTGATGAACCACCCAATTTAGAATTAAAACAACCGCCAAAGCACCTAGAGTACGCATTCCTTGGGGAAAATTCTATGTTACCAGTGAATTATCTCTTTGAATTAGAACCCAAGGAAAAAGAGGAGTTGATACAGACAGTCTCGAGAGAGCATAAAAAGCCATAGCTTGGAAAATCTACGACATTAAGGGAATAAGCCCAACTTTTTGTACCCATAAAATTTTAATGGAAGATGAGTACAAGCCATGTGTGCAACCACAAAGACGACTAAATCCCAACGTAAAAGAAGTCGTGAAAGCCGAGGTAATCAAACTTCTAGATCTTTGGAATAATTTATCCTATTTACGATAGCAAGTGGGTGAATCACGTGCAGAGTTGTCCCAAAGAAAGGAGGCATGACCGTGGTAGCTAACGAAAAGAATGAACTAATTCCTACCAGGATAGTCACAGGTTGGAGAGTTTGCATAGATTCTGTGAAACTGAATGACGCCACTAGAAAAGATCACTTTCCCTACCTTTTATTGATCAAATGCTAGAAAGGTTATCAGTACACATGTACTATTGCTTCCTAGATGGACTCTCCAGGCTATTTCCAAATCCCAATAGCACACGAAGATCAAGAGAAGACAACGTTCACATGCCCATACGGTACGTTTGCTTATCGTATAATGCCTTTTGGATTATGTAATGCTCCTGCTACTTTTTAGCGTTGCATGCTAGCAATCTTCGATGAACTTGTCGAAGATATTATGGAAGTATTTATGGATGATTTCTCCGTATACGGTAATTCTTTCCATCTTTGTCTTAAAAATTTAAAACGAGTCTTAATGAGATGTGAGGAAACGAACCTTATTTTAAATTGGGAAAAATGTCACTTTATGGTACAAGAGGGGATTGTACTAGGTCATAAAATTTCTAGTAAAGGGATCGAGGTAGATAAAGAAAAGATTGAAACCATAGAAAAATTACCTCCTCCCAGTTCAGTTAAGGACATTAGAAGCTTTTTAGGACATGCAGGATTTTATAGAAGATTCATTAAGGATTTTTCTAAAATAGCTAAGCCTTTAACAAAATTACTAGAAAAAGATGTTCCTTTCAATTTTGATCAGAAATGTTTAGATGCATTCAATATCCTTAAGGATAAACTAATAAATGCTCCAATTATAATTGCACCTGATTGGAATCTACCCTTTGAACTAACGTGTGATGCAAGTGACTTCGCAGTAGGTGCAGTTCTTGGACAACGAAGAGGCAAGCATTTTCAGCCAATTTACTACGCTAGCAGAACACTAACACCCGCTCAAGAAAACTATACCACCACGAGAGAAAGAATTGCTAGCGTAGTTTTTGCTTTTGATAAATTTAGACAATATCTAATATTGTCTAAAGTTGTCGTTTACACTGACCATTCAGCTCTTCGTTATCTTTTAAACAAACCTGATGCAAAACCCAGACTCATACGAAGGATTTTACTCTTACAGGAATTCGACTTAGAAATACAAGATAAGAAGGAGCCGAGAATCTTGCAATGGATCACCTTTCTAGACTTGAAAATCCACACACCAAAGAACTCGATGAAAGTGAAATAAATGATTCGTTTCAGAAGAACAACTTTTTCTATAACACATTACGAGGTACCATGGTTTGCAAATATTGCAAATTATTTAGCAGCTAACGTATTGCCAAGGAAATTAACACATCACCAAAAGAAGCGATTCTTTGCTGATGTGAAAATTTATTTTTGGGAAGATCCCTTTCTTTTTCGTATGTGTGCAGATCAGATAATTTGAAGATGTGTTACAAAGATGAAGCAAGCAAAATCTTGGAGCATTGCCATTCGGGACCATCGGAGGACACTACTGAGTGGTATTAAGACATCACACAAAATACTCGAATCAGTTTTTATTGGCCCACTCTTTTTAAAGATGCCAAGGTATGTTACCTCGTGTGATAGATGCTAAAAATAGGTAATATTTCTAAACGTGATGAAATGCCTCAAACATATATGTTATCATGTGAAATATTTGATGTATGGGGTATTGATTTCATGGGACCATTCCTAGTTCATTTGGAAACAAGTACATCCTAGTGGCGATTGATTACATGTCAAAATGGGTAGAAGCGGAAGCTTTACCTACCAATGATGCTAGGGTAGTAGTCAAGTTTCTCAAGAAACTGTTTTCCGATTTGGCACACCGAGAGCCATCATTAGTGATAGGGGTACTCATTTCTGTAATACTCAATTTGCAAAAGTCCTAAAAAAATATGGAGTATACCACAGATGACCACCCCATATCATCCTCAAACCATGGGCAAGTTGAGGTAGCAAACCGAGAACTTAAGCGCATTCTAGAAAAACGGTTGAATCAAATAGAAAAGATTGAGCGATTAAAGTAGATGATGCTTTATGGGCCTATAGAGCAGCATTTAAAACACCTCTAGGGACATCCCCATACAAACTTGTATACGGGAAAAGCTGTCATCTACCATTCAAATTAGAACACAAAGCTTTTTGGGAATAAAATTTTTGAATTCGACCTCAAAATTGCAGGAAAGAGAAGAATGATGCGGATGAACGAAATTTGGACGAGTGGAGAACGGAAGCCTATGAGAACTCAAAACTGTACAAGGAAGCAACAAAGTGATGCCACGATGCTCATCTCAAGAGATCAAAACAATTCGAAGTAGGAGACTTGGTCCTACTATACAACTCAAGGTTTAAACTATTCCCGGGAAAGCTGAAATCAAGATGGTCAGGCCCATTCATGATCAAAACAATCTTTCCGTATGGCACCATCGAGGTAACCCATCCCACTAAGGGCACATTCAAGGTAAATGGTCACCGACTCAAAATTTATAATGGTACAGATTTTGGAGATATGAAAGAGGAGCTTCTGCTCCATGAACCTTCTTTTAGAACCGAAAATAGGGAAAGTCTAGCTTAAGACTATAAACGAGCGCTTCTCGGGAGGCAACCCGAGCACTAATACTAGTATATTTTTTTTATATATATTCAGTTTATCTTAATTTTCCTTTTTATCTTCCTTTTTAGCAACTAACAACCAACTAACCAAATGCAGAATTCCAGGCCACACGGCCGTGGCCGTGGCCGTGTGGGTACTCCGACACTTTGAACTAACAGAGCAGAGAAGGTACATGTCAGGGCAAAATAGATTTTCAGAATCACGGACCCAACTACTACCCCACGGGCACCGACAAAGTGGCACGGCCGTGCTTTACGGCCGTATGAGGCTACTGACTTGCCAACCACGGGTTGAACACGCCCGTGCCGGATAACCGTGCCAATATACTGACTTGTCGAACACAAGCTAGACACGAGCATGGGGAACCAACACGCCCTAGAGCACGGTCGTGCGAGGCGCCCGTGTGAATCGACACACCCTCAACCCACGGGCGTGGGAAACTGCCAGATTTGAAAGTTTATTTAAACACCATACCCTTCTCCTTTCTCTTCTTAACTCACTTTCTTTCTTTCTTCTTCTTTCTTTTTCTTTCTTTCTTTCTTTCTTTCTTTCTTTTCTCCCTCTTTCTTTTTCCTTTTTCCTAATAAATACTTAGACTCTTGAGCCACAACAATATCATATCCATGGCAAGGAAGCGTAAAAGGCCAATCACAGTCTCCTCAAAGGAGACCGATTCACATGAGTTCATGCCGGCAGCTTCATCCAAACAACAAACCAAGGGTCTTTGAGACCAATTATATGTTCTTTTATTTTTTATCTTCTCCTTTATTTAGCTTATTTTATCTTAATTTCTTAATTTTAGGTTCTAAAGGCTGCTTGGGAATCACGCCACCACCACCACCATAACCTCAGCCTTAGAAATCACACCCAACAATAAGGACCTCCCAGTCCATTCATCTTTTCTTTTAATTTTAGTTTTCTTCTTAGTCTCCTTCTCTTTATCTTCCTTGTCGTTAATTTTATATTTAGTTTACTTTAATTATGTCTTAATGATCCCTGGCTAATTCTCAACAAGCTTCTCAATTTCTTCATCTAGCGCAGGTTCGTCATCCAGACGGCCCATCACCACCACCAAAGGCACAATCTCCTCTCAAGGAATCATCCGAAAATTCAAGAATTTTTCACTTATCCCCATATCTGATGATTTTATTACAAGGTTATTATATATTTTTGTACATTGAGGGCAATGTACATCTCAAGTGTGGGGGGGTGAACAACCTAAAAAGATACCTAACTTAAATCCCTGAATTTAATCTTGTTTGAAAGTAAATTACGCATATTACTAATTAGGATGGAATTTCTGATGATTTATGATTTTTATTGACATGTTTTAGATTAAGTCATTGATAATTGTGCATTGATAATTAAATTCTAAGAATACTAGAGAATCAAGCATGATAAGTCTATTTTTCAGAAATTAAAAATTTGCTAGGTTGTCAAACTGAGTTTAAATATTACCTTGAAGTTTGAAATTTACGAAGCTGACATCAAAATCCCCTAATATTTGTGAGTTTTTGAGCCTTATAGAGCATATATTCTTTTTCTTGCTCACGTTATTGATTATGAGTATGTCAACACTGATTTGTTATTCTAGAACTTGCATCGATTATACATGTCGAGACCACATTTTTGATTTGATACAGAGATGATAAAGGCACCTAGGATCTAACCCACTAACTCCATTAAAAAGCCTACCTTCACAATTAACCCCTAATGAACCCCTTTTAATCCTAACAACCCTATTTATTGACATAACCGCTAATATTAACCCAGAACCCCTTTGTTTTTGTTATCACCATTCCTTTTGATTACCCTTATATCGAGATTTGATTTGATTAATAGCCTAACCATGTTTTTATTTCAGTAATTTATCTTTTATTATGTATTTATGATTGTTCTAAAAAAAACGAAGTATATTCATTATTAGTTATGTGATTAAACGAGCTTATACATTTAAATCCGAAGATCGAAAAAAGAAGCTCGTATTATTAGTATTATTAGTTTTCAATTGATGTAATTATTATTATTAGTTCATTAGTTCTTAGTTAGGTAATTTGTCAATTCAATCTCGATTTTAACCCTCTAATTCAGCCTGTTCCACACCTTAACCTAGCCAGTTACAACCCTAACAAGGACCTTTTGATTTGTGTTTCATCTCATATCTCAGTGGTGGAGATTTGATTTTCATGCAAGCCTATGGGATTAACTCTTCATGTTTGACTTTTGAGCGCCTAAATTTTGAACCTTAAACACTTTGAGTGATTTGAGTGAATCTTTTGTGAGGATGTCAATCCTTGTCGATTTCAAATTAAAGGTAATTATTTAGATAAGGGGAGACACCTATGTTTTCGATCTACAAAATCTATGACTTATAATGTTTGAATTTTTAGGACTATTTGAGTTGAATTATCCATGTATAAATTATCTATGAATTATGATGAGACACTATCAATGACTATTATGAATTATAGGAAGTTCGTTTTAATTGTAAGTTGAGAATTTTGCTTGAGGACAAGCAAAAGCTTAAGTGTGGGGGTATTTGATAAACCGTAAAAGTAACATATTTTAAGCCCACATTTAATATGCTTTTGGATGATTTAAGCCCTAATTTATGTAAAAGGTGCTCTTAATCCTTTCTTTTCATGTCTTATACTCGGAAAGCACCGATGATGCGAAAAGAATGAGAAAGCGGGCTTAAAACGGACCAAATTGGGCCAAGCCACGAAATCGCCACGGCACGGACTTCAAGCCACACGGCCGTGCCACCATTCCTACGAGAACACGGCCTTACCACGACTTACACGGCCGTGCCTCATTCAACAATGATGTCGAACACGGCACGAAGGCGATTCACGGGCGTGTGCCATGGCGGTGTCCTGCGCATGAGAAAGAGGAATTTCACTCGGATTTGGATACTTGGAGACAAAGAAAAGCATTCCAAAGCCTATTCAAACACCCTAGTAGGAACTCTACTTGAATTAGGATACTTTGGGGCCAAGTAAGGCATCTCAAAGTCTATATAAACACCCAAGGGGGCAACTTGTCAAGGGAGTTTGGCAGAAGCCTCTGCCAGGGCTTTTGTCTAGGGGCGTCGTGCTAGGCCAGAGAAGGCAGATTTGTGGGGATCCACTCGGGGATAGCCAGTTGATCCATCTCGAGAAGCGAGTTATACTCAAGACAGGATCTCCTCTTCAATTCCTTCAGGGGGTTTTAGGGATTTCTTATGTTTTGTTTTATCTTTTCTCTTGAGATGTTTTCCTTTATTATTATGAACTAAACCTTCGGATACCCGAAGGGGATGAAACCTATGAGGAATCTTGTTATTTGATTATTTGAATTATATGATAATAACTTAATTTGTTCTTAATTGTATGAACTTAATCCAAATCTAATGTGCTTAGGTGGAGGAGGAATAGACCCTACCTAAGAGTAGATCCAACATAATTAAGTGGAGTTGATCGCACACCTAGAGATAGGGTGACGAGATTTTTCCAAATTAGGGTGAAACCTAATATGGGAGTCCACAGATTGATTTACTGCTATTCTAGGGGGTTATTATAAGCGAACGAGAGTTCCACTAATTAACCTAGGGTTAGACGTTATTCGCCTCGAGAGAGGGTTTAATATACGTTAGAGAGTCTCACGGATCAAACTAAGTAAATAAATCATATGGTTCAAGGTTAGATAACAAGTGAAGTCTAGGTGGATTTTTCCTAAGGGTATCGTTTGAGTCAACTAAGTTTTCCCAAAAGTTATTTCCCGAATTCATTCTTTTTTGTCTTTGCGTCTTAGCTTAGTTAGTAGATTATTTTTTAGTTTAAACAATCATCAATTTATATTAAGGCTAAATAATAAAAAAGACGGTGAGTATTAGTACTTTTAGTTCCTTTGGGTTCGACAATCCGGTCTTGCCTAAACTATACTACTGTTCGATAGGTGCACTTGCCTTTAATCGTTGTCAGAGTTGGTTTCCAGGTTCGATCATTCTTTTATAAATTTTAAAACTCTGATTTACAGCGATCACATGTATATCAAATAAGCATAGATGGGCTCATCATAAAACAATTCATCAGATTACTCAGAATCATTCAAAATATAATTTTATTTATCTCATCACTTTCTCTTGCCAGGAGTTTTATCCGTTGAATTACTGAAATATCGATGGATACTTAAGTAGTACACTCAAGGTGTACATATTTGTAATTCATCAAATCATAATTGAGAGTACCCATTAAGGCATATACTCAGGGAGCATACTCTCGAGCCACATGTCAAAATGCTCAAATGAGCCATGTAATCATGTAACATGACACTTATCCGAGCTAATCAGGATACTCATAGGAGTTTTTACTTAGGAAGCTCATAGAGCCTTTTAGATATCTCAGAAGAGATAATATCAAGGAGCTTCGAATAAGGTAACAGAGAGTTCAAGCGAGCTTAACAGGATGCTCATGAAGAGCTGCGTTTGTGTCCGCATTATTTTCTGGATCACAACCGATCGAAACATGTATTAAGATGCTCAGAAAGAGCTGCGGTAATGTGCAACAAATGCAAGATCACTACCAATCACGATGCTCGCAGGAACTATATAACTGGATGCTCGAGAGGACTATATATCGGGATTACTCGTCTGACGTCTGCAACATATGCAGAATCACATTTCATGTACGGGAAATCACATGTATCCATCGATTTTCTTTGTTCAAGCGGAATTTAATATCTTTATAACATTTTCAATCATGTGATATTTCATGTACATTTAATATTCATATAAATCACATAATTACATGCCACAATCAATCCAATTACATCATTCAATTCAAACATACTAACAAACATAATTAAGTTACACGAACTTACCTCGATAACAGTTTGTATAAGAAAATCTACTAATTCGAAACTTTCTCTTTTCCTTGATCTAGCTTTGAATTGGAGTTATCTGGATCTATATAAATGAATTTAATCATCAATTTATCACATTTCATATTCAATTGGACTCAATTTACATCCTAGGCAAAATTACCATTTTGCCCCTAAACTTTCTATAAATTCCAATTTCGTCCCTAGGCTCGGAAAATGAAATTCATGCAATTTACTCATTATTCCAAGCCTAACTGAAATTTTAGTATAAAATTTACAGCACATGTATTCTATAAAATTCAAAATTTTTCTTCAATTTTCACAACTTTACAATTTAGTCCCTAAATCATGTTTTCATCAAAATTTACTTTGTAGAAGTTGTTTATCTATCAACAACCTTTCATATTCTACCATAAATTTCAAATTTTTAGCATATTCATCCATGGCATAACTTCTATACTTTGATAACTTTTCAAATTAATTCCCCAAATAGATAGATTAGACTATCTCGGTTTCAAAAATATAAAAATTACTAAAAACGGGGCTTGAATACTTACCCAATTAAGCCAAGAAAGCTTATTTTCTCTTTCCTAGGGTTTCCATGGAATGTTTGGGGAAGAAGATGATATAAAATGATTTTTATTTCTTATTAATTATTTATCATTCATTTATTTTTCTCTTTTCCAATTTAGTCCTTGCCCTTTTCTAAATTTCCATGGATGGATCATCAAAAATATCTACTAACTTTTCTTTAATGGTCTAATTACCATATAAGGACCTCAAGTTTTGAATTTCATAGCTATTTGATCCTTCTAGCTAATAGAATCCAACTTTTGCATTTTATGCAGTTTGGTCCTTTCCATAATTAAGCACATAATCGGTAAAATTTTCTTATCAGAATTTTCATATGGCATTCCTATAAAAATGCAAACCATGCAAAAATATAAAAATAAATTTTCTTTCCGACTCAAATTTGTGGTCCCAAAACCACTGTTCCGCTTTCACTAAAAATGGGCTGTTACATATAGTCAGATGACTTGTGCCCCATCTTGTTGCAATTGAAGCATTTCCCTTGAAATTTTTGCTTCTTGGAAATGCCACCTTTTGGTCCCAATTTAGACCCGTTCTGAGGTTGTTTTCCCTTCTAGAAGTCCTTTTTGACTTCTACCACGTTTGCCTTAGTACTATTGACATTTGTTGCTTTGTTAAGGTTCTTTCCAGTACCTCTATTTTCTTCTTCAATCCGAAGCCTGACAATCAAGTCTTCCACAAACATTTCCTTTCTTTTGGGCTTTAGGTAGTTCTTGAAGTCATTCTAAGCATGAGGTAGCTTCTCAATAATGGCTGACACCTGGAAGGATTCACTTATGATCATCCCTTCAGCAAGAATTCCATGAATGATTAGTTGAAGTTCTTGCACTTGACTCACAATTAGTTTAGAATCAACCATTACAAAATTCAAGAATTTAGCAAATAAAAACTTTTTAGCTCCAGCATCCGGTTTTGTATTTATGGTCCAATGACATCCATAATTCCTTAGCCATTTTCTTGACACTGTATACTTTGTACAATGCATCCAACAACCCATTCGGGATGTAATTTGAAATAGAAAATTAGAATGCTCCCAAGCTTCAACAGTAGTGAAGGCAATAACATCATCTACCTCACCCTCTTTAATAGTAAGAGGATCATCCTTCAAAAATTTGGCCAAGTTCAACATGGTCAAATAAAACAGCATTGTAACATCCCGAAATTGGGCCTAGCAGAATTTGACCTATTGGGCCCGAGCGTAGAAGCCTTTTAGAATTTTTGAGAATAAGGAATAGCATTGTAACACCCCAAACCCGGCCTAGAAGTTAGGCCCGAATCTGGCGTGTCACATTGAAGGAAGTTGAAAAGCTAAGCAATTATTTAGAAAAGTTTTATCAGATTTTTGAACTCCGAGTTCGTTGTTTGTTTGAGAAAAATGCGATTTCCTAAATGACCGTTTAAAAGTTGTTATTATTTTGAAAAACTGTTTTGTTATGAAAGTTGAACTTGCATCGTTGCGTAAACATGATATTTTAGAAAATGATTGCTAATGTTTTAAGAAAACATTGTATTTATAAGTTTAACAGTTATAAATGAAAACTTAGAAAAAATAAACCAATGGCCTTATTACAAAATATTAACCCAAAATAAATAATCTTAAAATAAGGTAAAAATCGAAATTACTAAAGTTCACGAGTAGTATCTCCGATGTATAGCCACCCCCGAGTCCTCCACGGCTCCCAATCCTCTATTTGGGAATTACTCAAACATTTAATAAAAGAGGGGGTGAGTTTACTAAAACTCAAAGTGTGTACAACCCTCATCGGTAAGAACATGCATCACAACAATCCGGGCTGAAGCCCATTACAGTAACGGTGGCAATTGAGCTTTAGCCCAAAATAGCCTCGGTTGAGCCTTAACCCATATCATATGTTACAGCAGGTAATGTATGCAATGCGATGCAAACCCATTTCAACCTAATTTTTCCATCGCTACACACCCCCATTCCCGCCAAAACACACACTGTGGGATTTCTACAATCGACCCTCACCGCTACACACCAAGGGTAGCCCGATTGCGGTACTACCGAACATTGCAGCAAAGCTACTTAATCACATACATTGGGCTTAAAGCCTCCGGTGGATCCATACCATAAGGCCATGCGATCCCAGATCCATACCATACGGCCATGCAATCCTCAAATATTGACACAGAGTCATCAATATATATATATGTTAGGCACATAGCCACGGTAAATATGATTGGCACAAAGCCCATAATTACGGCACAAAGCCTTTGGTATTGGCACAAAGCCCATAATTACGGCACGAAGCCCATATTAATGGCACACAGCCCTCGGTAACATTATCGGTGCAGCATGGCTGCTCAGTGGCTAAAAAGCCTATGGTGGATCCATACCATACGGCCATGCGATCCTGGATCCATACCATACGGCCATGCGATCCTCAAATCTTCCTCCGTACCATAATTCCCACCCATGCAATATGTCGTGTCTGTCATGCTCAATCATTACACGTGTATGCAAAATGGACATGCTCAGTAACAATTATTTAAACATGTAATAAAAGCATATCAGTCATACAACCACAGACAAATTAGACAACTCATTGCACAAGTCGATCATTTACCTACAAGGGCAAATCAGTTATTTTACCCTATAAGGGTATTTCAGTAATTCCACCCTACAGGGGTAGTTCGGTAATTCTACTCATAACCAATCCATGTATGCAACGCATCTCAAACATAATCAATCATACAATTAACACATACAACGCTAGTACTACCACGAGGGTACAACGGTCATTTTGTCGTGTAGGGGTAAAACGGTAATTTCACAAACTGGGGGTATTTCGGTAATTTTGCAAACCAGGGGTATTTCGGTAATTTTACAAACCAGGGGTATTTTGGTAGTTTTGCAAACCGGGGGTATTTCAGTAATTTTACAAACTAGGGGTATTTCGGTAATTTTGAAAACCGAGGGTATTTCAGTAATTTCGTGAACCAGAGGTATTTCAGTAATTTTGCAAATCGAGGGTATTTCGGTAATTTTGCAAACTAGGGGTATTTCGGTAATTTTACAAACCGGGGGTATTTCGGTAATTTTACAAACCAGGGGTATTTCAATAATTTTGCACTTAATGGCCTTTTCGACGGCCTACTGTCGCCTCGAGCGACACAGATACCTTTTCTTATTGAAACGGTGCAATTGGGCCTAGGGCCCATTCTCGGCCCAAATGGGCCCACACACTCGTGTGGCCCATTTAGCCCAAATCTAGCCACAGATATTAGATTCACATAGTCTAGTCCAATTTCTACTACACAGTCATACAATTTATTCATATGGGCCCACGGGCCCATTGGGCCCATCATGGCCCAAGCAGCCTCAACCTACAAGAATACTCATGGTGGCCTCAACTATTGCGTCGAAGCTCCCACACGTGCGCTCGCACGCTCGTGTGGCTACCATTGCCATGTGACCGGCTTTTCGGCATTTGCCGCTCTACAGCTAGAGTAGAGAGAAGTACACACCTGATAGGAATCTGATGCTAATCCGCGCTCCGACCACTCCTGTGCCCAAACGCCCACCAAGGTATCTTAACCCTCCTCATAGACTGCTTTATATATAGCTAGCTTCTCACCTTCCTTCTTTGTATCTCTCCGATGTGGGATCCCTCCGTTAGCAGAGTTTAAATCCAACTCAAACTCTTGCCGCCCCAACTTAGCAAAATAAATACTCCCTTGCTTTCCATGAGATTCGAACCCAGGCTCCATTGTAGCATAATCCACACCGCTAACCACTTGACCACAAGCTCCTCTTGTGTCTAAAATCATGCGCAACTAAATATAACCCTATGGCAAAATTCTAGAATCCATTTAAAAAAAGAAACCGAAATGCAAGAGCCAAGACTTGAACCTTGGACCTCCTTCCTTCCTTGTGGCGTCACCCCCTTGTCTCTAATATGGCGTCACTTTGCCACTACACCACACACTCCACTTGTGTCATTTTTTTCCACATTTTATTCTTAAAGCCTACCTACTAACTCCTAGGGTTTTATTCACCTAAAACCAAAATTTCCCTAAAGCCAAAGTTTGAACCCGGGAATTCATAGAAGCCCCATAACCTTCCAAAATCCCTCACCTACTAGATCCAACTTGCACTAAAGCCGTTCTCTTATTCCCAAAAATTTTAAACGCTCCTACGCCTAAGGCCCAATCCTACTAGGCCCAACTTTGGGATGTTACAAGCATAATTGCGAGTTGGACTTAGTGGGAAAGTCAATTTGGAAGTTTATGGTGTAACATCCTGAAATTCAGAATTTTATGTTTTGCATTATACTATGCGATAGGCTAGTTAAAAATATTAATTGTGTATGTTTAGGGATCCTAAGAAGGCTTGGGGTTAAGTTGGGCCTTAGAAAATTTTTTGTGTTTAAGCCCTTAAGGGGAGAAGGCAAGTGGCATCAATGCTTAAGGAAATAAGTGCGTATTTTGCTAGCATAAGTGAGCATATGGCAAGGAGGTTGTGGCGTCAAGGGAAGAGCATGGAGGGAAGAGGTTCGAATCCCACCTAGTGCAAATTATTTTGACTAATTTTTTTGCTTCTTCCCAAAGTGTCGGCCATGATGGTAATTATGGTAAGGGATACTTTTTAATTATGGAAAGATGGCTAAAGAAATATGGTATGGAGGAAAGCAAGGGAAAATGAAGGAAAGAATCAAAAGAAAAAGGCAAGAGAAGGGAACATGTTGGCCTATTTTGTGGGTGATGTTTTGGAAAGATTATTTTGGTCAACATTCATCCTCTTAGCAAAAGTGATACACGGTTTTGTGGGGTAAAGAGGGGGAGCCGAAATTCTTTAGGCATTTGGTAAGTTTTTGGTGCATGAGAGGTTGTTTTCTTCTTAGCATTTTAGTGTCTTCTCTTCCAATTTTTCCCTCACTAGCTGAAACCCTAAAGCCAATATTGTGCACCATTTTCCTTTGTTTTGGCCGAAACACTTAAGCAAATTGTGCATTTTCTTCTTTTTGTGTTGTTTTGCCGAATCACTAAATTCATTTGGTTCATTTTTCTTTTGGTGATAGCCGAAACACCCTAATACCTCTTTGTCCATCACCTCTTTTCTTTTTTTCACCTTTTCTCCAATCTTTCTCCTTTTCTCTTATACTGACATTTCTTTGTGGCCGAAACTCTTTGGTCCCTTTCTCTCCATTAACCGAATCTTGATCATCTTCTCTTCTTCATCTTGCAAGTTGGACATTTCTTCCTTGATTAAATTGGGTAAATGACTTTATTCTAATCTTTTCATTCTCTTTTCTCTCTAGCCGAATGAGTGTTCCTCATCATTTGGTTGTTTCATATTGTTTCTAAACCGAAATGGTGTTTTCCATACTCCCTCATATCTTAATCGTTATCTTTTTGTAGTGTAATAGTGGGAAAGCCGAATCTATTATCTTTTACTCATCCGTAGCCATAAGTACAATCGTTGGAAATTTGTTTTACCATCGTTAAGGGACTATATCGATCGTTCCTATACACTTGTTGATCATACGGAAATAGTGGTAAGCCGAACCTTTTCCTTAGACAATCGTTTTATATCATCGTAATATCGTTTTGATTAAGACTTTTTCCAATGGAGGCAAGTGGTACCGATTTGAAAGGAAAAGTGACTGGAGAACACAAAAGGAGTGGATTTGCGATTCCTACTCCTAAATTCAAGCGTAGAGCGGTATCGGCGGTTCGGGATTTTCCACCGGGTTGTGGACCATCATCCGGTGAAAATAGACAAATCGTGGTCGTTCACGATACTAAGAGTAAGCAATTCATTAGATCATTTGATTTAGATTTAGACTAATAAAATCTCGTTTGTTGGATTAATCGAGAGTAATGGTGATTTAGGTGCCGACGATCAAGAAGGATTAATTCTTACCGTAATCAGGTGTGTAATCTCACACCGAAATCCCGTAAATCTGTGATTTATCATCATGTTAGAAAATCGATCGATGTTGCTTAAGAACTTAATAACGGTATTATGGTATAAGTCGAGTGATTTGCTTAAACATCGTTAATACTAAGATTTGACAAAATCAGAGTTAATTTGTAGAATTACAAAAATGCCCTTATGGGCCGAATTACGAAAATACCCTCAATGGGTCGTTTTTATCAAAATGCCTTAACAGGCTGAATTGCTTAAATGCCTTTAAAGTACCGATTTACGAAAATGCCCCTATGGACCGATTTATGAAAATACCCCTATGGGCCGATTTACGAAAATGCCCCTATAGGCCGATTTAATAGAATGCCTTAATGGGCCTAATTACAAAGTTCTATGATGTACCGATTCACCGTAATAAATTATTGGGTTAATGATTGTTGTACATATATGTGGATATTATGCTTTATTATGTATGTTGCATGTTACATATCGCATGGGTTGAGAAAAATGTATGAAGAGCAGTGTAGCCTGGTGGCATTGCCACAAAATATTAATTATAATGTTTACTTATGATTTTGGTGCTTCGACCGAAAATACTATATGAAAGCAGCTTGATGCAGCTGATACTCGGTGGCTCTCGCCACAATTATTATAAATGGCAACTTGCCTGCGAATCGGTGTGAGCGGCGGGGTGGGTTGACTTGATCCCCACAGGTGTGATTGGCTGGTCGGGGGTGTGATGGATGGATGGGTTGGGTTGCATTCATATAATTTTAATATTGTTATGTAAATGGGCTTAAGCCCAAGTTATTACTAAATGGATTCAGGCCCAGTGGATGACGGTAAGGGGATTATACACTGAGTTCTAGTAACTCACCCCTTTTTCCTTAACCCTTGTAGGTAATGTTCAGTAATGTGGACTTGGGCCATGGATGACTCGGTGGAGGCCATACTTTAGAAATGGTGTTTCGAACTTTAGTAAATTTCCTTTTCCGTTTATTTCGTTGCTTTTACTATTTTGGATTTTAATGTTGTAATAAGGCCTCTGGACTATTTTTAATTTGCTTTATGTTTGGAAGTAATTATTATTTTTACTTGAATTATTTTAAATGGGGATTTTCTAAAATCATTAAGAAAGGTTTTCCAAAATGGATTAACAAAATGGATTTCATAAACACACTTGTACAAATAATTTAACTCGGATTCTCTTTCAAATTACCAAAGTCATTTTCAAAAGTCACAGTTTTAATATCACAAATTTGAAAATCGATTCTTCAATTAAACCTCTCGAGATTAGTAATATTTCTAATCAAACCCGTTTTCCTAACCATAACCAAATAATACTTATTTTAGTACGAATTACAAGGTTTTTACACGTCTTCCTTATGTGACATGTCAGATCTGGTCGTAACGTATGGGCCGGGTTTGGGGTGTTACAAGCATCTTTTGTTGCCATGTCTTGAAATTCTGTCCAGAGAATTTTGTAGGCTTTTCGTTGTGGCTTAAAGCCACTGGCGGTACCATTAAGTTTTGATTCGAAGCTTGAGTTTGAACTAACGCTCCAGATTGTGAATTGAGTGAATTGGTGGAAGTTTCCCTTTTATTCTGTTAAACGATAAAATTTAAAAAATTTGAAACAAATCAATCACCAATTTCTGATAACAAAATTGTTATTCCCAAACGATTATTGTTAACAACAGAAATCGAATAAATTCTGTTGAACAGCATGAATAGAATCCTGAAACAGAATTATGGAAATCGAACAAATCCTGTTGAATGACAAGAATAAAAATCTTGAACATAATTGTTTAATTAGTTTTCTGTTTAAAATAAGAATCAAACAAATCCTGTTAAACAACAGGAATAAAATCATGAAACAGGAGTGTTCAATTGAGTTACTGTTTGAAAAAAAAACAAAAAAATCCTGTTAAACAGCTGGAGTAAAATTCTGAAACAGGAGTGTTCAATTGATTTTCTGTTTGAAACAAAAATCAAACAAGTCTTGTTAAACGGTAGGAATAAAATCCTGAAACAGGATTGTTCAATTGAATTTATGTTTGAAACAGAATTTAATTTCTCATTGGTGTCCTGTTCGTTTCGGATTAGAAAGATTTAAAGAATCTGTCTTAGGATTGTTACACAAACGTTAGTAAAATAACAATAATATAAAGTTTGATATTAATCACAAGATTGAACAAGAACATTATATATAAAACTAGAAAACATAAAATAAAATAAAATAGAAATATTATACTGGTAGTTGAGGCCTATATAGACAAACTCCTTAAGACAGATTCGACTACTCCTTTGGTGTTGGAGAAACGGTGGTCGACTGTCTCCCAAGATACAACAACAAGACGAGCACGGTAGTAGCACGACTGCAGTGATCAACGAACAGTAGCCTTGCCTTCGCCTATCACTGAAAAACAAATTGGAAAATATACAAGGAAAATATATCTTGAAAACTTGGAAAATTTTAGTGTATATTTTCCCTGTCAAATAATTTTTTTTTTAGAATAAATTCAAGGGAAGAACTTTTGGAAATATTTGACTAAAGGAGCCAAAAAGTGTTCGTGAATCAAGGAGACATTTAAACCTAAATTAACGTTTTAATTAAAGTCATTAACTCCTTTTGATTCCAAAAAGATAAGCTCTACTGAGGAAAATTGAGGATACATATTGATAAACCATAATCTACACATATTTTAACCCCATGCTTGGCTTAATTTTTGATGAATATTCATTAGATTTGATGAATTCGATGCTCCTAATCTCGTAATTTCATGTTGTATACTCAGGAGAGCTTAGGAAATAAAAAAGAACGAGAAACGGGCCAAAAAGGGACAAAATAGGCCTACCTTAGAGACTCACACGGCCTGGGCTATCACTCACGACCGTGTGTTTCGAGCAACAACCTAGACACGACCTGGACTATCGACCACGGGCAGATCACACGGCCGTGTTTGACAAGCAGGATCAACCACGGCCAAGGGAGTCCACCACGGGCATGTCGCACGGGCGTGTCCCTGCCGAAATCAAGATGAGTTTCATTCGGAATAGGATACTTATGGGCCAAGAAAGGCATCTCGAAGCCTATATAAACACCCTAGGGGGAAACCTAAAAAGGGAGCTCAACAGGACGTCGAATAGACGCCGAGTAAAAGGAGAAAATACTCCAAGACAGCCGTCGGGAACAGCTTAGGAGAAGGATCTCCATCAAGACGGAGGATCTCCCATCAAGTTCTTTAGAAGTTTTTGGGTTTTCTTATGTTTTGTTGTTTTTCCTCTTTTATGATGTTTCCCTCTTTTAGTATGAACTAAATCCCCTAAATACCGAGGGGGGATGAAACCTAGATGAATCTTATTATTATTTGATTTATGAGATAAATACTTGTGCTTATTCTTAATTGTGAGTTCTTATTCTTGTTTTAATAATTTAGGTTATTGATTCAAGTCGAATGTACTTCTTCAGTGGAGCAAAAGTCCCTGTCTAAGAGTAGATCAACACAACTAAGCGGAGTTGATCACAACCCTAGAGATAGGGCGACGAAAATCTACCGGATTAGGGTCAAACCTAATAAGGGAATCCATAGATCGAGTTAATGCGACAATAGAGGTTTTAATTAGAAAGAGATTTCAATTAATCAACCTAGGGTCAGTTGTTAGTAGCCTCGAGAGAGGTATTAATATAATTTAGGGATTTCTACGGATTAAGCCAAGTGAATAAATCGTATGAATCAAAGGTAATAAGTGAAGTCTAGGTGGATTCTTCCTTAGGTATTGTCTATCTCATATAAGTTGTCCAAAAGTATTTTCCCCAATTTACTCTCTGTCGCGTTCATAGTTAGTTAAATTATGTAATAGATTTTAGATAAATCCCCTTAATTATTAGGCTAGATAATAAAAAGATAGTTAATACTAGTACTCTTGGTCCTTGAGGATACGATATTCCGGACTCACCACAGCTATACTACTGTTCGATAGGTGCGCTTGCCTTTGTCGAAATAATAGTTAGTTTCGAGCTCTATCAAGTTTTTGGCGCCGTTGCCAAGGACTGAGATATTAGGAAAACTAAATTTTTATTACTTTAGCCATTTTATTTATTTGTAATTTATATTTATTTTATTTTTAACTTTGCTAATTTTTCTTTTTTTTTTTGCTTCTGGCAGGTAATTCTAGTTTATGACTAGGAAGAACCCGTCAGGACCCTTGATTTTTGACAGTGATATAGAAGGTACCGTTCGCAGAAATTGTAGGGAAATAAGGTGAAGCCTACAGTACATAGAAGAAGAGCAAGAGGACGATACCAACACTACCGAAGAGATGGTTGATAATAATCCGCTACCTCCTGTGGTTGCCGCAAACCCGGTGAATCAAAATCCTGTTCCTCAAACTATGTATGATTATGCTAAACCTAGTTTAACAGGAACGGAATCAAGTATTGTTAGACTTACTGTAACATCCTAGAATTAGGGGTTCTGCATTTTAAGTTTTCCTGTGTGCTTGGCTTGTTCTGCTTGTTATTTAGATGTGCTTGGGGGTCCTGGGGATGCTCGGGTTCAAGCCAGAGCCTTGGTAAAATTTTGGTTTTTGGGCATAGGGGGAGAGCTAGGCGAAGTAGGCTTTAAGGATATTCATTTGCGTTTGATAACACAAGGAAGCATGTGGCCTAGTGGTTGTGGCGTCACTGGCAGAGCAAGGGGGAAGGAGTTCGAATCCCATCTGTTACATTGTGGAGCTTTATTTTTGTGCTCAATGAGAGGAGGAGGTAGCATTTAGCTGGGACTCTTTTAGGAGGAGTTTGAATGAGTCAAATTATTTGAAATGGATGGATGAGGGGTGCTTGAGGAGTTGAAGGGGTCAAATTGGTTTGAATGGGTGATGGGGAGCAAATTGTGGAGTAAAATAAGGGATTTGGAGTGTGGTGGAGGTGTTGGCCGAATGTGGGGGTCTTGGAGGGGAGAATTTCGGTCATGAAAGGGGTCTAGTGTGGGAGTGTTTCGGTTTTGAGCTAATGTAGAGGTGTGCCGTTTTTGCCATTTGGGAAAAGAGGAGTAAAAAATCGAAACCCTTTTGAGAAGCTTTTCTTTCTTTTCCAATTTAGTTTTCATTCACTTCTTTTTACCAAAACCGTAGCACATTTTCTCCCTTCTACTTCTTCTTCTTCTTCTTCTTCTTCTTCTTCTTCTTCTTCTTCTTGTTTTTGGTATTAGCCGAACCTCTCTTGCATCTCCTACAATTTGTTTCTTCACTAAACTGGAACCCTCTTTCTCTTCTACACTGCTTCTACTTTCTTCACTTTTCTTTTCGTCCCCCTTGTTCTTCTCTTGAGCCGAAACCTTGTTGACATTTGCTGCTTGTGCCGAATCTTCTTAGACTCCATTCGGCTTCTCTCTGTTGAAGCCGAACCTCAAGAACCAAAGGGCTAGTTGGTTGCCGAAGGTCTCCTCTTCAATCGGGTTCTATTTGTGCAAGGTAAGAGAGACTCTTTCGATTCTTTCTCTATTTTCTTTCGATTCTGTATGGTCGTAGCCGTATGGCTATTTTGTTCTTGATGTTAGTTCGCGGCTAATATCTTCTTTTCTCCTCTTATCGTGGCATGTTCGCTTCGGATTAGAATCTTTAGCCAAGTCTATCTGTGTTCGGTTCATTCTTTGACCAAGGTAAGAAAGTTCTCTTGATTTTGGTTTACCTATTCCCTTTTCTCTTTCGTTGCCTTAACCCAATCTTCTGATCAAAGATTCTCTTCATGGATGCGAGTGCCAGTCAAACTAAGGAGGGGAGTGGACTTGTAGTCTCTACTCCTAAGTTTAAGAGACGTGCTGTGTCGGCGGTTCGAGACTTTCCGCCAGGTTGTGGTAGAGTGTCGACATCTGTTTGGGATGGGCAAATCGCTGTTATTCCCGCTAGTGAGAGTGTCAACGATCTAGAGTGTTTAATTCTTCGCGTAATCAGGTGTGTAATGCTCACACCATCTTTTATTAGTTTTGCATTAATAACTGCGTTGGCTGAAAGCTGAAACGACTGTATAGACAGTTGAGATACCCTTGTACGTAAGGTTAGAGACACCAGGTAAGTACCTTTATGATTCTGTCTTTCGAATAACATGGCCTAAATATATGCATGATTTGATTATCTGTTGTACATTGGGAATATGATTGCATTCATCACAATGTGATAATATGTTGCATGGGCTCTGGGATATGATATTGTAAGGAAGTGTAATTCATGACTTCTGTCCACAGTGGTTTGGTACCACAAGTGGTTTGACACCACATATATTTATCGATGGATCACACAGGTGGTTTGGTACCACGAAAGGTTGGCCCCACATATATTTATCGATCGCCACACAGTGGTTTGGTACCACGATGGGTTGGCCCCACATATATTTATCAGTGACTGTCACAGTGGTTTGGTACCACAGTGGGTTGGCCCCATATATATATTTTATCAATGGCTCTGTCACAGTGGTTTGGTACCACAGTGGTTTGGTACCACAGTGGCTTGGTGCCACAGGTGTTTGGCTGGTTCAGGTGATGTAGAGGATGGAATACTAGGTTGGGCTGGGCTGCATTGCATACACTTTTTAATATGCCATGTTGTGAGGGCTACGGCCAATGTGCATCTGTGGGCTTAAGGCCAGATTGCGTTCGTAAGGGGAATTACACACTGAGTCTTGGTGACTCACCCTTCTGCTTAATTTTACAGGTAACCCCTAGTTGCGGATTCGGAGCCGAAGTGGACTTTGAGGTGGCCATGCATTACTTTCTTCGTAAATTTTGTTTCTTCAGTTAAACTTACTTTTAATTTGGGAATTTATTATATAATAAGGCCTCCGGGATTTTATAATTTGGTTTTCAACTTATTACGGTAACTTATACTATAGGAAACGTTAAATTGGGAGTTTTCTAAACAAAATGAAAACAAACATTTCTTTTAACAATGACACACGGATATCAAGTAAGTAACTAATTTATTAACTTGGCATTTTCTTAGAATTACACAAACTGTTTCGAAATGTCACGTTTTTGAAATCTTCTAATTTTGGTTTTTCGTAACACAAAACCAGTCTTCGACTGTTAGTATTATTACTTAAAGTTTGTAAGAAAACCTCAAAATGAAACCTGATTTTCAAAACAAAGACATAACGCGAAAAGTTTTTTTTAAAATAGCCAAGTTTCTTTAACCAATCTTTCCATGTGACATACTAGATCCGATCGTAACGTGTAGGCCGGGTTTGGGGTGTTACAATTGTGGTATCAAAGCCTAGGTTGCAAAACTCGGCTGTGGAATGGGTTCAAAAATGTTTTCAAAGTTGGTTTGAAATATGGTTTAGAAAAATACATGTTTTTTGGAAGTATGGCACCCGAGTCTCCGGAACCAATCCGTACTGTAAGTCTTCTGACTATTGCTTGATTTCTTATGAAAAGATTATATTATGTTGTGGTTGATAGTTTTAAGAGATTCAATTTTAGAGATTGAGACCTTTAGAAATATGTTTTGCGGAAAACTACTTCTAATTCTATTTTCATAAGACTATCCGGTAATAAACAGTGGAAGATATACTAATTCATAAAACTTTAATCAGATTAAGTCGATTCTGTAATCATGAGCGCTAGAGGACGTGGACGTGGTATACGCGACCGTGGTAGAGGCTGGGGTATTGAGGTTGGACCCTCGGAATCAAGGCATGGGCCAGAAGACGAAGTGCCAGCATCACCAGTAGCGGAAGCGGGATCTCAGGACCGATCTAGAGGGGACGATGCTTTGTCCCAAGCTATGCTGCGTGTTCTGGAGCGGGTTGCTGGAGCAAGCACGGGATCAGTAGCTTGAAAATCTATTCCTGAGTGACTTCGAGCAAATGGGGCTGAGATATTTAGAGGTATTTCTGGTGTGACTCCAAACGTAGCGGAGTACTGGTTGGAAGCGGTTGAACGAATCATGGACGATCTTGACTGTACCGCAGAGGAAAAGTTGAAAGGAGTAATGTCCCTCCTTCGAGATGAGGCATACCAGTGGTGGCTCACGGTAAGGGATGGTACATCAGCGGACCGTATTACCTGAGACTTCTTTAAGACAGCATTCAAGGGAAAGTATGTTGGGGCAAGTTATGTGGACGCTTAGAGGAAGGCATTTTTAAACTTGGTCCAGGGGAATAAGTCGGTGGCTGAGTATGAGGCGAAGTTCCTACGTTTAAGCCGCTATTGTCGGGGTATCGTTGCAACAGATTACGAGCAATGTGTTCGGTTTGAGGATGGTCTGAGGGACGAGTTGCGAGTACTGATAGCTCCGCAACTGGAAAGAGAGTTTGCTATTCTGGTTGAGAAGGAAAAGATAGCGAAAGAGGTAAAGCGGTCTGAGAGGTAGAATCGGGATAAGGATAGGGGTAGGAATAAGAGGAATTTTGGGTCGTCAGGATCTGCTGGGGGTTTTCAAAAGAGGCCTAGGTTTGAGGGGCCGGGTCGAGTTGCGAGGCCTGTTACCGTTGGTCGGTCTCAACCGTGTGCTCGATGTGGGAATTTTCAATCGGGGGAGTGTTGGGTAGGTAATAGAGGATGCTTCAGGTGTGGATCTATGGATCATCGGGTAAGGGACTGTCCACAAGAGCCAGACAGGGCGCGACAAGTAGGTCAGGGATATACACAGTTCGGAAGAGGTGTGCAGCAGCCACCGAGAGGTCGTGGTTCGACCAGAGGAGGAAATGGATTTGGTCGAGGGCGTGGAGCACCGGGCAGAGGTGCTGGGAGTGTAGATACAAGACAGCCTGGGTTGGTTTATGCATCTAGACGTCGAGAGGATGGCGATGCACCGGACGTCATAACCGGTACGTTCCTTATTTTTGGTGTGCCCTTTACAGCTTTGATAGATATTGGGTCTACACATTCATATGTTGCTAGTACTGTGTCTGGAACTTTGAGTATAAAATCTGAGGCTGCTTCTAGAGAAATGACTGTGATTAGCCCTTTAGGACAATCTGTAGTGGTGAACAAACTATTTAGGAGTGTGCCTTTAGAAGTGCAAGGGATTGTTTTCCCGATTGATTTGATGGAATTGCCGTTCGGTGAGTTCGACTTGATTTTAGGCATGGACTGGTTAGTTAAGTATCAAACAAACTTGGATTGTGCTACTAAGCGCATGATATTAAAGACTTTTAAGGATAAGGAGGTGCTGGTGATAGGTGAGAGAAGGAATTACTTGTCCAATGTGGCGTCTGCATTAAAGGCTGAAAGGATGGTGCGAAAAGGGTGTGAGGCGGTCTTAGCTTTCATTAGTGCTTTGGAGGCCAAAGAATTGTCTGTAGGAGATGTTAGAACGGTGAAAGAGTTCTCGGACGTCTTTCCAGAAGAGCTTCCAGGGTTACCTCTGGATCGCGAGGTGGAGTTCAGCATTGATCTACTTTTGGGAACAGCTCTGGTGTCCGTTGCCCCATATAGGATGGCACCGAAGGAGTTGGTGGAACTTAAAGCTCAGATTCAGGAATTGTTGGACCGTGGTTTTATTCGACCAAGTGTGTCTCCGTGGGGAGCACCGGTGTTATTTGTTAAGAAAAAGGACGGGTCGATGCGAATGTGTATTGACTATAAGCAATTGAACAAGTTGACGATTAAGAACAAATACCCGTTGCCAATGATTGACGACCTGTTCGATCAGCTGCGAGGCGCTTCGGTCTTCTCGAAGATAGACTTGATGTCAGGCTATCATCAGCTTAAGGTCAAGGAGGCGGATATTCATAAGACTACTTTTCGAACTCGTTATGGTCACTATGAGTTCTTGGTGATGCCGTTCGGGTTGACGAATGCACCAGCTGTATTTATGGATATGATGAACCGGGTATTTCAACCCTATCTGGATTGGTTTGTCGTAGTGTTCATAGATGATATCTTGGTATATTCAAGGATGGAAGAGGAGCATGATTCACATCTTCGGATAGTTCTGCAGATTTTGAGAGAGAAGCAACTGTATGCCAAATTCAGCAAGTGTAAATTTTTGTTGAGGGAAGTTACCTTTTTTCGACATGTTGTGTCTGCCGAGGGGATTAGGGTTGATCCCCGAAAGATTGAAGTCATTTTAGATTGAAAGCTAGAAGTCGAGAGTGTAAATTCAAGTTTCCTTGGGTTAGCCTGGGTACTCTGAAGGTTCGTTGAGGATTCTCGTTGATTGCTGCACCATTAACCAAGCTATTACGGAAAGGGATACTGTTTGTATGGACCGATAAACAGCAGGAAAGCTTTGAGAAGTTGAAGAAGATTTTGACGCAGCACTGTGTTGATTCAAATTTGAGGTGGAAGGGAATTTGTCGTCTATTATGATGCGTCACACACAGGGTTAGGATGTGTGTTGATGCAAGAAGGGAAGGTGATAGCGTATGTGTCTCGGCAATTAAGACCACATGAAGTGAATTATCCCACTCATGATTTGGAGTTAGCTACGGTAGTGTTCGCTCTGAAGATTTGGAGACACTACTTGTATGGAGAGAAGTCAATTATCTACACCGATCATAAGAGCCTGAAATATCTCCTTACCCAGAAGGAGTTGAATTTAAGGCAGCGAAGGTGGATTGAATTATTGAAAGACTATGACTGCTCGATTGAGTATCACCCGGGTAAAGCTAACGTAGTGGCGAATGCGTTGAGCCGTAAGGTAATATCGGATTTGAGGGTAATGTTTGCTCATCTCAGTTTGTATGAAGATGGAAGCTTGTTAGCCGAACTTCAAGTGAAGCCTTCATGGGTAAGTCTGATTAAAGAGAAACTGTAACACCCCTAACCCGAAACCGTCACCGTAATAGGGTTAAGAGGTATTACCGATCAATCAAAACATTTAACATCTAGAATTTACGACACAAAGTCAATCATCTTCAATCTCATTCAATTACAATCATGGTGTCCCTTATCGAGGTCTACGAGACCTAATTCACATGCTATAGAGGGGTCGGGACTAAATTGAAAACACATACAGAATTTCTCCGAAATTTAAAACTTTTCTAAGATACAGGGGAGACACGCCCGTGGGATAAGGCCGTGTGCCCTCCACGGCTACTAGACACCCCCGTGTGTCCATCCATATCTATATACTGTCTATTTCAACACGGTCACTAGGCACGCCCGTGTGCCCGTTCATGTCTATATACTGACTATTTTAACACGGTCACTAGGCACGCCCGTGTGCCATAGCCGTGTAATACTAGGCTACATTCTACCAATTTACCCACGGTCTTAGGCACACCTGTGTGCCTCAACCGTGTGACATTATAGGCCATTTACAAGGCCAAAATGCCACCCACTTAGGGTCAAACCTACAAGCAACACATACCAAAACATATCATGCACATGAGACAACCAAAAACTTACCAAAATGACCATTCAATTTATGCATTCAATTCCCATTCCAACCATAACAAATTCAATACCAAAACTTATCTCATCACAAGCATAAAACATTCAATATCAAACATCATTCCTTCTCAATTTCATTAACTCATACTAGCATTTTACCAACACAAAGTTACCATTCATAAGTCAACTCCTCAACCCACAAACCATACCAAAAGATGCATCACGTATATCAAGTTCATTCTAGCTAAACTAGCACATATCTAGCCACATCTCATGGCTACTTACAAACTATCAAACATGATTCAAATGACTAGCCTATACATGCCATATTTAACTATATACATTGTTCCAAAATACCCCAAAATAGATTTGCCGATAGTGTGACTGAGATGCTAACGATCCCCTGATCCGAGCAAGCTTTACTGACACTGCAAAGCAGAGAAACAAATCACACAGTAAGCTTTCCAAAGCTTAGTAAGTTCGTAACATAAAACATTATACTAAACCAACCATCACATAAATTATTTCATGAACACATATGTACCATAACATACAAGCTAATATGTTCAATTTACATTCCGTGATCTCAATCATAATTTCATCAACCACATAGGTTCCGAACGTACCTTAGCCAACACTTAGTTTTCGATCTCGTACAACTAAATACTCACTGATTTCTTTTCGATCAACTTTCGTAACTTATTTGTTTCGTTCGCACACTCAGTGCCCAAATCATTAACCAAAGCTTAATAAATATCACACACTTAGTGCATCTATATCAAATCGATTTTATATCGGTATCGCACACACAGTGTCCACCATAAAATTGAAGCTTATATTATTTCGCACACACAGTGCTAATTATCTCGATTACATCTCTGAATACGCACACTTAGTGCCACGTAACGTTGAGCTCTCACATAGCATTCATAATTCATTTATACCATTTCGTTCATTTCAAACATTAAGCATAACCAAAATATAATACATGTATTATGTCTGAACTTACCTCGGACGTCGAACTATCGAAACGGTCGATTAATCGAGCACTTTATCTTTGCCTCGATCTCGATCCGAACTTCTTCTTTCTTGGTCTATACACATTCAAATTTAATCCATTCAATCATCAAATCATTCATTTTAGTCTAAACACACATATTTAGGGCATTTTTACACAATAGCCCTCACATTTTCGCATTTCGACACTTTAGTCCTTAATTCATCAAATCACCAAATATACATAATTTGCTTGTGCTCAAGCCTAGCTGAATTCTCACTATGCTCATACAAGCCCACACCTTTCAGTTATTTCACATTTTAATCCTTCAAAATGCTATTTTCTCAATTTAGCCCTAATTAGCTAAATTCATCAAAACTCCAAGAACAAAACATGTTCATCAAACACATATCTTTCATTTAACACCAACACTCATCACAAAGCTCACCATTTCATCAATGGCACATTTCATAAACATCATCAATTCACAAAATTTGAGCATGGGTTTTGTAGAGCACAAAGCAACAATTACAAAAACGTAGAAATTATCAAAAATCGAGCTCAAACATACCTTGAATCAAGCTTAACCCTAGCCGAAATTTCAAAGCTTTTCTTCCTTCTTTTCTTTTGTATTTTTCGGTGGAACATGAAGAAGATGATAACTATTTCATGCTTTGTTTTGTTATAAATTAACTTAATTATCATTTTACCATTTTGCCCTTTTAATAAACATATAAGACAAATTAGCATTATGGTTATCTAGTCATTTAACACCCCACTATCTTAAAAATGGTTTATTAACAACATAAGGCCTCAACCTTAAAAAGCCATCAACAAATTTGACACTTATAAATTAGCTTTTGACTTGTACACCTTATGCAATTAAGTCCTTTTTCATAAATCAAAGACACTGATCGATAAAATTATCACACAGAATTTTCACACAGGCTATATCACATACTATTCACACAGAAAATATTATAAAAATATTTTTTTACGACCTCAAATTTGTGGTCTCGAACCACTGTTCTGACTAGGGTCTAAACAGAGATATTTCATAAATAGTTGTCAGATGAATTGTTAAGTTCTCGACTTCAGCAAGTGGAAGGTGGTGAGACAGAAGATTTTGGTTGGAACAGTGATGGAGTATTGTGCTTTCATGGAAAAGTTTGTATGCCGAAGGATTCTGGGTTGAGACAGATGATTCTTCGGGAGGCGCATAGTAGTCCATACGCTATGCATCCCGGTGGGAGTAAGATGTATCGAGATTTGTGTGAACAGTTTTGGTGGCCAGGTCTGAAGCAAGAAGTTACCGAGTTTGTGAGTAAGTGTTTGACGTGTCAACAGGTGAAGGCGGAGCATCAGTTGCCTTCGGGATTGCTACAGCCAGTGAAGATTCCACTTTGGAAGTGGGAGAGGATAACGATGGATTTTGTTAGTGGGCTACCTCTTACGCCTACTAGGAAAGATTCGGTGTGGGTGATTATCGATCAGTTGACGAAGTCCACTCACTTCATACCGGTTCGTGTTGATTACTCACTACAGAAGTTAGCCAAGCTGTATGTAGCAGAGATTGTGAGGTTACATGGGGTACCAGTGTCTATCATATCAGACAGAGACCCTAGGTTTACATCATGATTCTGGAAGGCATTACATAAAGCATTGGGTAAAAGACTGGATTTCAGCACGGCGTTTCATCCACAGACTGATGGTCAGTCAGAGAGGGTAATTTAGATTCTGGAAGACATGTTGAGAGGATGTGTTATCGACTTCAGGGGTAGTTGGGAGGATTTTCTACCGTTAGCAGAGTTTGCGTACAACAATAGCTATCAATCCAGTATTCAGATGGCACCCTACGAAGCATTGTATGGTCGTAGGTGTCGTACCCCTACCTGCTGGACAGAGTTAGGTGAGCGACAGTTTTTGGGTCTGAAATTGGTTTCAGAGACGAAGGAAAAGGTTAAGTTGATTCGGGCTCGGTTGAAGGAAGCTTTCGACAGGCAGAAATCGTATGCAGATCTGAAGCGTAAAGAAATAGAATTTTCGGTGGGTGATCGGGTGTTTCTGAAAGTTTCACCTTGGAAGAGTGTTTTAAGGTTTGGACGAAAGGGCAAGTTGAGCACCAGATTCATCGGGCCTTATCGAGTATTGAAACGTGTGGGACCAGTAGCTTATCAGCTTGAGTTACCTCCAGAGTTGAATCAAATACATGATGTATTCCATGTTTCAATGTTAAAGAGCTATCGTTCAGATCCATCTCACATAGTGCCGGTGGAAGAAATTGAAGTAAGACCTGATCTGTCTTTTGAAGAAGAACCACTGCAGATCTAAGATCGAGATGTTAAGGTGTTGAGAAGAAATTTGATTTCGTTGGTTAAATTTTTATGGTGGAATCACGGTGCAGAGGAAGCAACATGGGAGCCAGAGGATGTGATGCGACAGCAATACCCTTACCTCTTTTGATCAGGTAAATTTCGAGGCCGAAATTTCTTAAAGGGGTAGAAGCTGTAACATCCTAGAATTAGGGGTTACGCATTTTATGTTTTCCTGTGTGCTTGGCTTGTTCTGGTTGTTATTTAGATGTGCTTGGGGGTCCTGGGGAGGCTCAGGTTCAAGCCAAAGCCTTGGTAAAATTTTGGTTTTTGGGCATAGGGGGGAGAGCTAGGCGAAGTAGGCTTTAAGGATATTCATTTGCATTTGATGACACAAGGAAGCATGTGGCCTAGTGGTTGTGGCGTCACTGGCAGAGCAAGGGGGAAGGAGTTCGAATCCCATCTGTTGCATTGTGGAGCTTTATTTTTGTGCTCAAAGAGAGGAGAAGGTAGCATTCGGCTGGGACTCTTCTAGGAGGAGTTTGAATGATTCAAATTATTTGAAATGGATGGATGAGGGGTGCTTGAGGAGTTGAAGTGGTCAAATTGGTTTGAATGGGTGATGGGGAGCAAATTGTGGAGTAAAATAAGGGATTTGGAGTGTGGTGGAGGTGTTGGCCGAATGTGGGGGTCTTGGAGGGGAGAATTTCGGTCATGAAAGGGGTCTAGTGTGGGAGTGTTTCGGTTTTGAGCTAGTTTAGGAGGTGTGCCGTTTTTTCCATTTGGGAAAGGAGGAGTAAAAAATTGAAACCCTTTTGAGAAGCTTTTCTTTCTTTTCCAATTTAGTTTTCATTCACTTCTTTTTACCAATACTGTAGCACATTTTCTCCCTTCTTCTTCTTCTTCTTCTTCTTCTTCTTCTTCTTCTTCTTCTTCTTCTTGTTTTTGGTATTAGCCGAACCTCTCTTGCATCTCCTACAGTTTGTTTCTTCACTAAACTGAAACTCTCTTTCTCTTTTACACTGCTTCTACTTTCTTCACTTTTCTTTTCGTCCCCCTTGTTATTCTCTTGAGCCGAAACCTTGTTAACATTTGCTGCTTGTGCCAAATCTTCTTAGACTCCATTCGACTTCTCTCTGTTGAAGCCGAACCCCAAGAACCAAAGGGCTAGTTGGTTGCCGAAGGTCTCCTCTTCAATCGGGTTCTGTTTGTTCAAGGTAAGGGAGACTCTTTCGATTCTTTCTCTGTTTTATTTCGGTTCTGTGTGGTCGTAGTCGTATGGCTATTTTGTTCTTGATGTTAGTTCGCGGCTAATATCTTCTTTTCTCCTCTTATCATGGCATGTTCGCTTCAGATTAGAATCTTTAGCCAAGTCTATCTGTGTTCGGTTCATCCTTTGACCAAGGTAAGAAAGTTCTCTTGATTTTGGTTTACCTATTCCCTTTTCTCTTTTGTTGCCTTAACCCAATCTCCTGATCAAAGATTCTCTTCATGGATGCGAGTGCCAGTCAAACTAAGGAGGGGAGTGGACTTGTAGTCTCTACTCCTAAGTTTAAGCGACGTGCTGTGTCGGCGGTTCGAGACTTTTCACCGGGTTGTGGTAGAGAGTCGACATCTGTTTGGGATAGGCAAATCGCTGTTATTCCCGCTAGTGAGAGTGTCAACGATCTAGAGTGTTTAGTTCTTCGCGTAATCAGGTGTGTAATGATCACACCATCTTTTATTAGTTTTGCATTAATAACTACGTTGGCTAAAAGCCGAAACGACTGTATAGACAGTTGAGATACCCTTGTGGGTAAGGTTAGAGACACCGTGTAAGTACCTTTATGATTCTCACGTCTTTGAATAACATGGCCTAAATATATGCATGATTTGATTATCTCATTGTACATTGGGAATATGATTGCATTCATCACAATGTGATAATATGTTGCATGGGCTCGGGATATGATATTGCAAGGAAGTGTAATTCGGTGACTCATCACGGTGGTTTGGTACCACGGTGGTTTGGCACCACATATATTTATCGATGGTCATCACGGTGGTTTGGTACCACGATGGGTTGGCCCCACATTTATTTATCAGCGATCATCACAAAGTGGTTAGGTACCACTGATGGGTTGGCCACACATATATTTATTAGTGATCATCACAAAGTGGTTTGGTACCACGATTGGGTTGGCCCCACATATATATTTTATCGGTGACTCATCACAGTGGTTTGGTACCATAGTGGTTTGGTACCACAGTGGCTTGGTGCCACGTGTGTTTGGTAGTTCTGGGTGATGTAGAGGATGGAATACTAGGTTGGGGTCGGGTTTGCATTGCATACACTTTTAATATGCCATGTTGTGAGGGCTACACGACCAATGTGCATCTGTGGGCTTAAGGCCGATTGCATTCATAAGGGAATTACACACACTGAGTCTTGGTGACTCACCCCTGCGCTAATTTTACAGGTAACCCCTAGTTGCTAATTCGGGCCGAAGTGGACTTTGAGGTGGCCATGCATTACTTCCTTCGTAAATTTCGTTTCTTCAGTTAAACTTACTTTTAATTTGGAAATTTATTATGTAATAAGGCCTCAGGGATTTTATAATTTGGTTTTCAACTTATTACGGTAACTTATACTATAGGAAACGTTAAATTGGGAGTTTTCTAAACAAAATGAAAACAAACATTTCTTTTAACAATGACACACGGATATCAAGTAAGTAAATAATTTATTAACTTGGGATTTTCTTAGAATTACACAAACTGTTTATAAATGTCACGTTTCCGAAATCTTCTAATTTTGGTTTTTCGTAACACAAAACCAGTCTTCGACTGTTAGTATTATTACTTAAAGTTTGTAAGAAAACCTCTAAACGGAACCTGATTTTCAAAACAAAGACATAACGCGAAAAGTTTTTTTTAAATTGCCAAGTTTCTTTAACCAATCTTTCCATGTGACATACCAGATTCGGTCGTAACATGTAGGCTGGGTTTGGGGTGTTACACCTACATTGCTGTAAATAATTTTGAACGGAAACCTATCACTATACAGATGATCCAGCAATTTGTTCAGTTTGATGGTTTGCAGGATGAGGATCCAAACAATCACTTGGCAAATTTTCTTGAGTTTTGTGACACTTTCAAGATTAATGGCATTTCTGATGATGCCATTCGCCTTCGGTTGTTTCCCTTTTCGCTGAGGAACAAAACTAAACAGAGTTTAAAATCGTTACCACGAGGATCAATCACTACATGGGAACAAATGACCGAAAAATTTCTGTTAAAATATTTTCCGCCAGCTAAAACGGCTAAGTTGAGGAATGATATTTCTTCTTTTGTGCAGATGGATCTAGAAAGACTCTACGATGCATGGGAGAGATATAAGGATCTACTAAGGAGGTGCCCTCACCATGGGTTACCTTTGTGGCTATAGGTTCAAACCTTTTACAACGGTGTGAACCCCTCAAGTAGGCAGTTGATTGATTCAGCCGCCGGTGGAACCCTAAATAACAAGACTCCTAAGGCGGTTTATGAATTTATAGAGGAGATGTCACTAAATAACTATCAGTGGCAAGTTACAAGGACAAGGCCAACAAAAGCCGCCAATGTTTTCAACCTCGACGCAGTGACCATGCTATGAAACCAGGTAGAACTCCTTAATAAGAAAATTGATGGTTTGTGTGGTTCTTCGCAGGTACATCTAGTGATGCAGTGCGATACAAATGAAGGAGGGACGAACAATACAGAATACCCACCCTACAACCCTGGCGTAGAAAGCGAGCAGATGAACTATATGGGTAATAATTTTAGATCTCAAAATAACCTCTATAGTAACAATTATAATCCAGGTTGGAGGAACCACCCAAAATTCTCATGGGGTGGTCAAGGAAGTCATAGACAACAGCCCTCTCCAAGCTTTCAATAGCAACCCTACCCGCAAGAGAAAAAGCCGAACCTAGAAGAGATGCTAACAAAATTCATTGCGGTGTCAGAGACAAGTTTCCAAAACACTGAAACAGCGCTAAAAAATCAACAAGCATCGATTCAAGGGATCGAGAACCAATTAGGACAACTTGCTAAGATCATATCTGAACGACCACAAGGCAGCTTGCCAAGCAACACTGAAACTAACCCAAATGAGCAAATTCATGCCATCTCTGTTCACGACAATGAGGGGTTAGACGACCCAGAAATGAGGCAAGAGAATGTGGTAGGGGAAGGTAAGGTTGAGGTAAGCCATGATAAACCAAAATCGGTAATTACAGAGTAGCAACCTCGAGTGCCATACCCCAATGCAATGAAGAAAGACAACACAGATGAACAATTCAGTAAGTTTCTTAAACTTCTAAAGAAATTACATATTAACTTACCGTTCCTTGAAGCTCTTTCATAGATGCAAGATTCAAGGAAATTTTTAAAAGAGCTGTTGACGAACAAACAAAGATTAGACGAGGCATCACATATGGAACTAAACGCAGTGTGCTCAGCAATTTTGCAAAATAAACTACCACGAAAATTAAAAGATCCAGGGAGTTTTACAATTCCATGTTTAATTGGTAGTTTATCTATTAATAATGCCTTAGCTTATTTAGGGGCAAGCATCAATGTTATGCCTATAAAATGTTTGAACAACTAGGTCTCGGGAAACCCAAACAAACTAGGATGAGCATTCAATTAGCTGATAAAACTATTAGAATTCCTAGGGGTATAATCGAAGATGTACTAGTAAAAATTGATAAATTCATATTCCCGGTAGACTTTGTCGTTTTAGACATGGATGAGGATAATAATGTTCCTTTAATTTTAGGAAGACCCTTTTTAGCAACTGCCAGAACTAAAATTGATATTGATACTGGTGAACTCACACTCGTCGTGTAGGTGATTTAAACGATCACTCTTCAGGCTCTTGACTCGGCTAGGACATCAAGTAATCAAGGTGAAAACATAAATTCCATTAATAACCATTTGGTTCAAACTTCTTTACAGGAAACACCACGAAACTACACAACTGAGCCAGATCCTAGACCTTGGGCCAATAAAGAAATAACTCATAAGGAACGAAGGCTTCAAATCGATGAACTAGACGAGTGGAAGCCACGTGTCAAGGAGAAACCAAGAACACATGAAGTAAAACCGAGGCAACTCCATGAGGCATACCAATTTCAGATCGGAGATCAGGTTTTGTTGGATAAGAAAGACCCTCGAATCGCCACTTTGGACCCTAATGCAAACGAAGAGATCCCTTTCACGGTACTGAATACCTTCCCATACAGAATAGTCGAGGTAACTAATCCTACATTCGGAACTTTTAAGGTAAACGCCACTCGACTTAAACTATATATCGATAACCGAATTGATAGCAATAATGAGGAGCTTCAACTCTTCAAACCACCATGATTATGTGAATGAGAGGTAAGTCTAGCTTAAGACTTTAAACGAGCGCTTCTCGGGAGGCAACCCGAGCACTAACCCCTTTTCATATCTTTGATTTTTAGCACCTAACTAAAACCTAACCAAGTTAAATAAAGCGTAGGTTTCGTACCACACGGCCTTTGTACGAAGCGTGGCGTGGCGTGTGGACATCACGGATTTGCTAACGGCATGGCGAGAGATCGACGAACCAGGGCGAAAAATCCCCAAATCACGACGGCTATAAATGCCACGGCCGTGCGATACGGCCGTGGTTGACACTGAGAAAGTCACACAGGTATAAGCCACGCCCGTGCTTTAAGGCCATGGCCGACACTGAGAAAGATACACGGGCGTGGAAACCTCTACACAAGCGTGTGAGAAACGAACAAACCACCACACGGCCGTGCGATATGGCCGTGTGACTTAACACGCCCACAGCACACGGGCGTGGGCAGCAACCAGGTCCCTGACTCCTATTTAAAACCCCCCTTCTTCTCACTTTCTCCCCAAATTCTTCTTCTCCCAACCCACAGCCACCACACCCCTTTCTCTTCTCACTATCTTCTCCCTTCATTTTCCTTTCCCCTTCCCCTCATTTTTTTCTTTCACCATCCTCACCACCATCTCCATGTCGAAGAAGCGAAAGGACCCTAGCACGGTATCCTCGTGCAAGACCGATCTACATAAGTTCATGCCGGCCGCTTCATCGACCCGACAAGTCAAGGACATTTGAGTCTATTTATTTTTCCTATTTCTTTTCTCTTCTCCTTTATTTTCCTTCTCTTTATCTTTCTTGTGCTAAATCTATATTATTATATTTTGATTTCTATAATTTAGGTTCTAAAGGCTGCTAGAGAATCACCACACCACGACCCCAATATCCACCACCACCGGCATATCCTCTTCCAACTCCGCCCAAATTTCCCTCGTTTCTTTTCTTTTACTCCATCCAAACTTTAGGAAGTTTCACTTCTCTCCCTACCTTATGATTTTCTTACTATATTGTGAATATTTATTTTTGTACATTGAGGACAATGTACATCTTAAGTGTGAGGGATGAATTTTAAAAGTTCCTAACTTTTTGCATTATTCTCAAAACCCTGAATTATGTCTTGTTCTTAAGTAATTTTCTCATATTACTAATTAGAATGAAACTTCTATTGATTTATGATTTCCATTTATATGTTTTGGATTAAGTCATAGTTAATTGTGCATTGATGATTTAAACTTTAAGATATTAGAGAATCAAACATGATAAGTCTATTTTCCGTAATTAAAATTTCTAGGTTGTTTTCCTAAATTTAAATATTACTTTGAAGTTTGAAATTTGCAAGATTGACATCAAAAACCATAATTTTTGTGAGATTTTGAACCTTTTAGAGCATATTCTTTTCTTGCTCACTTTATTAATTATGAGTGTGTCAACATTGATTTGTTATTCTAGAACTTGCTTCGATCATACATGTCAAGACCACACCTCTGATTTGATATACTGAGATGATAAAGGCACCTAGGTTTTAACCCACTTACTCCATAAAAAGCCTACCTTCATAATTAACCCCTAGTGAACCCCTTTGAGACTAATAAACCATTTCTTGACTCACCCATTAATATTAACTCAAAACCCATTTTGTATTTGTTATCACCATTTCTCTTAACTACCCTTATATCGAGATTTGATTTGATCGGTTGCTTAACTATTTTCTTTATTTCAGTTGTTAAATTCTATCTTATTATTATTGTATGTGCTTAAAAAAAACAAAGTATATTCATTATTAGTTCTATGTTATTTGAGCTTATGTTTAATTTTACATTTTGAGAAGAAGCTCATGTTATTAGTGATGAATTCTTAATTGATGTAATTATTCAAGTTTTAGTTTATTTTTCTAGTTAGGTAATTTGTCAATTCAATCTCAATTTTTAACCCTCTAATTCAGCCTTTATCCACACCTTAAACCCAAGCCCCGTTACAACCCTTTTTAAAGACCTTTTGATTTGTGTATCATCTCATGTTATAGTGGTGGAGATTTGATTTTCATGCAAGCCTATGGGATTAACTTTTCATGTTTGACTTCTGAGTGCTTAATTTGAACCTTAAACACTTTGAGTGATTTGAGTGAATCCTTAGTGAGGATGTCAATCCTTGTCGGTTTTGAATCAGAGGTAATTATTTAGGTAAGGGGAGACACCTATATTTTCGTGCTATAAAAATTTATGACTTAGATTGTTTGAATCTCTAGGACTCTCTTAGTTAAATTATCAATGTATGAATTATCTATGAATTATGATGAGACATTATTAATGAGGATTATGAATTGAGGAAGTTATTTTTAATTGTGAGTTGAGAATTTTGCTTGAGGACAAGCAAAAGCTTAAGTGTGGGGGTATTTGATAAACCATAATCTACACATATTTTAACCCCATGCTTGGCTTAATTTTGAATCAATATTCATTAGATTTGATGAATTTGATGCTCCTAATCTCGTAATTTCATGTTGTATACTCAGGAGAGCTTAGGAAATCGAAAAGAATGAGAAACGTGCCAAAAAGAGAAAAAATAGGCCTACCTTAGAGACTCACACGGCCTGGGCTATCACCCACGGCCGTGTGTTTCAAGCAACAACCTAGACACGGCCTGGACTATCGACCACGGGCAGACCACACGGCCGTGTTTGGTGAGCAAGATCAACCACGGCCAAGGGAGTCCACCACGGGCATGTCACACGGGCGTGTCCCTACCGAAATCAAGATGAGTTTCATTCGGAATAGGATACTTGTGGGCCAAGAAAGGCATCTCGAAGCCTATATAAACACCCTACGGGGAAACCTAAAAAGGGAGCTCGACAGGACGTCGAATAGACGCCGAGTAGAAGGAGAAAATACTCCAAGACACCCGTCGGGAACAGCTTAGGAGAAGGATCTCCATCAAGACGGATGATCTCCCATCAAGTTCTTTAGAAGTTTTTGGTTTTCTTATGTTTTGTTGTTTTTTCTCTTTTATGATGTTTCCCTCTTTTAGTATGAACTAAATCCCCTAAATACCGAGGGGGGATGAAACCTAGATGAATCTTATTATTATTTGATTTATTATTTGATTTATGAGATAAATACTTGTGCTTATTCTTAATTGTGAGTTCTTATTCTTGTTTTAATAATTCAGAGTTATTGACTCAAGTCGAATGTGCTTATTCAAAGTGGAGCAAAAGTCTCTGCTGTCTAAGAGTAGATCAACACAATTAGCGAGTTGATCGCAACCCTAGAGATAGGCGAATAAAATCATTCGGATTAAGGTCAAACCTAATAAGGGAATCCATAGATCGAGTTAATGCGACAATAGGGGTTTTAATTAGAAAGAGATTTCAATTAATCAACCTAGAGTCGGTTGTTAGTAGCCTCGAGAGAGGTATTAATATAATTTAGGGATTTCTGATTAAGCCAAGTGAATAAATCGCATGAATCAAAAGTAATAAGTGAAGTCTAGGTGGATTCTTCCTTAGGTATTGTCTATCTCATATAAGTTGTCCAAAAGTATTTTCCCCAATTTACTCTCTGTCGCGTTCATAGTTAGTTAAATTAGTTAATAGATTTTAGATAAATCCCCTTAATTATTAGGCTAGATAATAAAAAGATAGTTAATACTAGTACTCTTGGTCCTTGAGGATACAATATTCCGAACTCACCACAGCTATACTACTGTTCGATAGGTGCGCTTGCCTTTGGCAAAATAATAGTTAGTTTCGAGCTCCATCACATATTGAGCTAAAATATCCGCATGCCTAGAAAGCCCGATCGGTCCGGACATTTTGTACTTCCCACGTCGTGTGGCTTTTGGAAATCTTTAACTAAAGGAGCCAAAATGTGTTCGTGAATCAAGGAGACATTTAAATCTAAATTAAAATTCTAATTAATGGCATTAACTCCTTTTGATTCCAAAAAGATATGCTCTGCTGAGGAAAATTAAGGATACATATTGAGCTAAAATATTCGCAGGCCTAAAAAACCCGATTGGTCCGGACATTTCATGTCGCCCACGTCGTGCGGGTGCACCTTCAACCCCAGCGGGTTTGGATTTGCACCCTCTTGTGCACAAGGGAGAGTATTAGTTTAGTCATTCATTAACCACTAAGTTGGTTCACATATATAAATATATTCCACTCTTGATATCAAAACCTATGTGGCACTAAAGTTTCCATTTTTCTCAACATAATTCACAAGTGGCTTACTTTGAGCATCAATTTCTCATTCATCACTCAACCATTTTGAGCATATGATATACCGTTGTAAAGATCTCATGGAGTATAATATAAAATCATAGTTTTATTATTCAAATCTCCACCTTTACTAATCGAGAATATGCCTCAAAGCTTCCAAAATATCCATTTTTTCCAACATTATTTTCATTTATTCTTCTTCCATTGTTGTTTCTCCATGGTTAAAGCTTCAAACATTCGACCATTTACTTCTTTGCATGTAAGTACTTTGATAATCTATTTTTCGTAAATTTTATGTTTTTGAGATCGTTGTAACTTAATCTAGCTAACTCATATCTCCATTTTCAAAACTGTTAAAAGTTTTAAAAGTTGCTATTGATGAAAATTGAAGCTTTTGGTGTTTAATTGCTTGATTATAAGCTTAGATGTGTTTAAAGACTAAATTGTAAAAGGAATTTTGTTAGTTTTAAGTCCAGGGACTAGTTTGTAAATATGTTAAACTTGACATGAGAAGTTTTGAAATTTTATGTTATGGAGGGTTATGAAAGGGGGGATTGTTGATGGATTAAAAAACAGAGTTTAATTGTGAAAGTTATAATAGTTTTAGTTTTAGGAACAAAATTGCATAAAATACAAAACGCTAGGGAAATTGTGTAAAATAAATAAAAGATGTTACATACATTAATTGAGATGGACTAAAGTTTTTGGAACTGATAATGTGAAAGGAATTATTATATAGATCAATAATTGGACCAACCAATAGATAACTGAAAGAGAAAATTGTGGATTAGACTCTGACCTTTCTTCTATTGCTGTTTACACCTGGTAAGTTCATACACGGGGTATTTATGTTTATAAATTTATTGTACATGTTTGAATGATGAATTTTTCATATTAATCTATATGTATTGAATTGTATTAAAATTTGTACAAAGGAAAAAAGAACTAAACTGTAATGAATTGTTCTGATATGTTAATAGAGCCCAGATGAACACATGATAATATACAATTGGCACGCAATAGGGTTGATTGCACGCTAGTACGGGATATGTGTAAAATATGTTGTGTATTAAAAGATTTGATGGAGATATTATAGTTTATGTTGGAATCTTGCATTTGTTGCAGATTACCAAGTTTTGCATTACTGTGCCTTGGTGTGGTGTAGTTATCACTCTATTGAGCTATTTGGTGTGGTGGAGGGACGATACATTACATGATATGATATGATATGATATTGTGCCTACGGGTTTTGCACTACAGTTCCTTGGTGTGGTGTAGTTATTTTTATTGTTCTATTGAACTATCTGGTGTGGTCTAGTTACCTGCGTATCTATATCTTATTATTTAGTTCATCGGGCTATCTGTTTAAAAGATAATGTAGTAAATGATTCCATGAAATTCATGGATATTGTATATGTTATATAGTTATTGAAATGTTATATGATTGTAAATAACAAATTATGTGTATACGGTTAATAGTTACTTGAAAATAATATCGGAATTAAAGGATGGTTAATAAATTATATTTATGCTCACCTTGTAAAAGTGTCTTGTTGTGATAGGGATATATATATTAGTTAAATTCAATGTACATTAGTGTGATTTGAGGTAAGTTATTGTTTTAACTCTTATGAACTTATTAAGCATGTCAATGCTTATCCCGTTTCATTTTCCTGTCTCTTGTAGTTAATCGTTGGCAGAACTTGGTTACTAGATTACCTCCAAGGCTCACACTATCCAGTTTCTCTTTTGGTAGCCTTTTAAATTTATTTTGACTTGATTATAAGTGGCATATAATAGGTGTTAACGTATATATATGTTTTGAAGTTGTAACTTATGAACTTGCTCATGTTGATATGTTATAAGTGTAATGAGTAAAAGCGATGTTGTTGACGTTATTTTGGTAGGTTTGGTTCATGCATATGCTTATATGCTTATGATAATGAGTAGACTTAAATTAAAGTGTTAGTAGGCTTTGTTATGGTATTGGTATGGCGATGCTTAAGTAATGAATGGTGTGTATGATAAGTAGGTATTGGATTGATTTGATTTTGGTTGAAATTTAGTGCCAAATGTGATTAGGCATTTTAAGTTGTATTTTTGGCATTTTAAGGTGTATATTTTGAGTAGGTTTTGATGTTAATAAAAGAGTGCATTTTAAGCCTTAATGAATGTTTGCACAAAACTAGGCATTTGGAGACATATTATTGACCACATGGTTTGACACACGATCGTGTGTCACACGCGTGCTAATGACATAACCATGTGCTCTTTTGGAATTGGAATGTGATCGTTGCTCGAAACTAACTATGACAACGAATAAGGCAAGCGCACCTATCATTCTGTAGTATAGCTATGGCAAGATCGGAAATATCGTATCCTCAAGGACCAAGAGTACTAGTAGTTACTATCTTTTTATTATTTAGCCTAAGTATTAAGGGAATCAATGTTTAATTAACTAATTACTAACTAAGGATGCTAAGACATAGAGAGTGAATTGGGAAAATACTTTTGGGAAAAACCAGTTGATTAAGACAGTACCCGAGGAAGAATCCACCTAGACTTCACTTGTTACTTAACTCTGAACCAGACGATTTATTCACTTGACTTGATCCGTAGGATTCCCTAATTTATTTTAATACCTCTTTCGAGGCTACTAACGTTTAACCCTAGGTTGATTAATTGAAATATCTTTCTAATTAAAACCCCTAGTGTTGCATTAACTCGATCTATGGACTCCCATATTAGGTTTTACCCTAATCCGGCAGATTTTCGTCATCCTATCTCTAGGGTTGCGATCAACTCCGCTTAACTATGCTAGATCTACTCTTAAATAGGGACTTTTGCTCCACTACCTAAGCACATCAATACTTGAATCAATATCCTGAAATATTAAAACAAGAATTAAGAACACATAATTAAGAACAAATCAAGTATTTATCATATAGTTCAGAAAATAATAACAAGATCCGTCTTAGGTTTCATCCCCTCGTGTATTTGAGGGTTTAGTTCATGTTTAATAAAGAATACATCTCGGAAGAAAGTAAATAACAAAACATAAGAAAAACCCTAAAACCCCCTGAAGGAAATTGAAGGGAAGATCTTCCGTCTTAAGCGTGATTCTGGCTTCTGAGATGAATCGACTGGTTGTCTTCGAGTAATTCCCTGTGTTCAGCCCTTTCTGGCTTCGCCCCCGTCAAAAGCCCTGACAGAAGGCTTCTGTCGAACTTCCCCTTTTAAGTTGCCCTCTAGGGTGTTTATATAGGCTTTCGGGATGCCTTACTTGGCCCACAAGTATCCTAATCCGAATGAAACTCATCTTGGCCACGGCAGGGACACGCCCGTGTGAATTGAGCCCAAGGCCGTGTTCGAGTCTGCTAAAGTGGCACGGCCGTGTGGTGAACTCCAGGCCGTGTTGATTTCCTACTTTGGGCCATTTTCTCCGTTTTTGGCCCGTTTCTCGTTCTTTTCATCCTCCGATGCTCTCCTAAGTATAAAACATGAAATTAAAGGATTAGGAGCATCAAATTCCACAATTCAAGGGATTAAATCATCCAAAAGTATGCTAAATGTGGGATTAAAATATGTATATATTACGGTTTATCAAATACCCCCACACTTAAGCATTTTCTTGTCCTCAAGAAAAATTCTCAACTCACAATTAAAATCGAATTTCCTCAATTCATAATCTTCATCAATAATGTTTCATCATAATTCATAGGTAATTCATACATTGATAATTTAACCAGAAGGTTCCTAAAGATTCAAACAATCAAAGTCATAGTTTTTATAGTACGAAAAATAGGTGTTTCCCCTTACCTAAATAATCACTTTTTAATTCAAAATCAATATCAATTGACATCCTCACTAAGGGTTCACTCAAATCACTCAAGGTGTTTAAGGTTCAAAAATGGGCACTCAAGAGTCAAAAATGAAAAGTTAATTCCATAGGCTTGCATGAAAATCAAATCTCCACCACTATAAAATGAGATGACACACAAATCAAAAGGTCTTTAACAGGGTTGTAATGGGGCTTGGGTTAAAGGTGTGGACAGAGGCTAAATTAGAGGGTTAGTATCGAGATTGAATTAATACATTACCTAACTAGAAATTTGGACTAATACTGAATAATTACATCAATTGAAAACTTAATACTAATAACATGAGCTTCTTCTAAAGATAATGAAATTAACATTTTAAGCTCAAATAACATAGAACTAATAATGAATATACTTCATTTTTTTTAAGAACAAATCACATACAATAATAATAAGATAGAATTTAACAACTGAAATAAAGAAAATAGTTAAGTAACCGATCAAATCAAATCTCAATATAGGGGTAGTCAAGAGAAATGGTGATAACAAATACAAAGTGGGTTTTGGGTTAATATTAATGGGTGAGTCAAGAAATGGTTTGTTAGGATTCAAAGGGGTTCACTAAGGGTTAATTAAATGGGTAGGCTTTTTAGTGGAATAAGTGGGTTAAAACCTAGATGCCTTTATCATCTCTGTATATCAAATCAAAAGTGTGGTCTTGACATGTATAATCGAAGCAAGTTCTAGAATAAAAAATCAATGTTGACACACTCATAATCAATAAAGTGAGCAAGAAAAGAATTTTCTCCAAAAGGCTCAAAATCTCACAAAAATTATGGTTTTTGATGTCAACCTTGCAAATTTCAAACTTTAAAGTAATATTTAAATTTAGGGAAACAACCTAGAAAATTTTTAATTCTGAAAATAGACTTATCATGCTTTATTCTCTAGTATCTTAAAGTATAAAGGATCAATGCAAAATTACCTATGACTTAATCCGAAACATATCAATGATAATCATAAACCAATAGAAGTTTCATTCTAATAGTAATATGAGAAAATTACTTAAAGACAAGTCATAATTCAGGGATTTTCAAATAATACTCTAGTTAACCCCCCCCCCCCACACTTAAGATGTACATTGTCCTCAATGTACAAAGATAAGTAATGACACTATATTAAGAAAATCATAAGATAAGGAGAGGAGTGAAACTTCCTGAATTTTGGATGGAGTCAATGAAAAGAAACGGAAAAGTTGGAGAGAGGTGAAGGTGGGGAGGACACTCCGGTGGTGGTGTGGTCGTTCGTTAATAGCCCCTTGAACCTACATTAAAGAAATCAAAATATAATAATATAAATTAAAGATGAGAAAGATAAAAGAAAAGAAATTAAAAATGAAAATAAGAGAAAAAGAAAAAAAATAAATGGGCTCAACACGCCCGTGTAGATTTCTCAGTTTCGACCACGGCCAAATCGCACGGCCGTGGCATTTTATCGCAGCCCGTGTTTTGGGATCAGTTTTGTCCTATTTCCACACGGCCACGGCCACGCCCGTGTGCAAGGCCGCGTGGGTAGGGAAACCTGCGCCTAAAAATTTGGTTAGTTTTTAGTTAGGTGCTAAAAATTGAAAATATGAAAATTAATGGGGTTAGTGCTCGGGTTGCCTCCCGAGAAGCGCTTGTTTAAAGTCTTGAGCTAGACTTACATGTTATTTGCATAATGGTTGTTTGAGGAGCATATTACAGGGCATGACATTAATACTTGCCCCTAAATCAGCCAAAGCATGGTTAACATTTAAACTACCAATTAGACAAGGAATAGTAAAACACTCTGGATCTTTCAATTTTGTTGGTAGCTTATTTTGGAGAATAGCTGAGCATTCCTCGTTAAGTTCCACTGTTGATAGCTCTTCAAACTTCCTTTTATTTGTTAAAAGCTCTTTTAAGAATTTTATGTATGTAGGCATCTGCGAAATAGCTTCAACAAAAGGTACGTTAATATGTAATTGTTTAAAGAGTTCGAGAAACTTACCGAATTGTGCGTCCATGCGGTCTTTCTTCCACTTTGCTGGATATGGGATCGGTGGGTTATACTCTTTAGGTTCCGGTATTACATTCTCGTTTACTTCCTCACCTTTTTCCTTATTAATTTCTCGTGGCATCTTCTTTTCAGCTTCAACCAACCCCTTTTCACTCCTTAGTGTAACTGCATTCATATGTTCTTTTGGGTTGGTGTTACTATGTAAGTTACCTAGTTGCCTTTCGGAAACTATCTTGACTAATTGTCCAATTTGATTCTCAATCCTTTGAATCGATTCTTGTTGAGTTTTCAACGCCGTTTCGATATTCTGGGAATGAGTCTCTGACACCGAGATGAATTTTTCCAATATCTCCTCAAGGTTTGGTTTCTTTTCCTGTCGGTAAGGTGGCTGCTGAAATCCCGGAATGAGTGGTGGTCTTTGATTTCCTGGATTTCCTTGACCTCCCCATGAGAAATTGGGATGATTCCTCCAACCTGCATTGTAAGTGTTACTATAAAGATTATTTTGAGGTCGAGGATTATTACCTATATAGTGAACTTGTTGCGTTTCAAAGTGCCGGGTTGTAAAGTGGATATTCTGTATTGCTCATCCCTCCTAGATTTGAGTCACATTGCATTATTGGGTGTACCTGCGTAGGACCATATAAACCATCAATTTTTTTTATTTAAAAGCTCTACTTGGTTAGATAACATGATGACCACGTCTAGGTTGAAAACACCGGCTGGTTTATTAGGCTTTGTCCTCATGACTTGCCACTGATAACTATTCAGTGACATCTCTTCGGTTTGAGCGGTATGTTCTATTTCACTGTCAAAAATCAAGGGTCCTGACGGGTTTCTTCTAGTCATAAACTAGAGATATCTATCAGAAACAAATAAGAGAAAAATTATCAAAGTTAAAAATAAAAATATAAAAATGGCTAAAGTAATAAAAATTTAGCGTTCCTAATATCTTAGTCCCCGGCAACGGCGACAAAAACTTGATCGTTGCTCGAAACTAACTATGACAACGAATAAGGCAAGCGCACCTATCATTCGGTAGTATAGCTATGGCAAGACCGGAAATATCGTATCCTCAAGGACCAAGAGTACTAGTAGTTACTATCTTTTTATTATTTAGCCGAAGTATTGAGGGAATCAATGTTTAATTAACTAATTACTAACTAAGGATGCTAAGACACAGAGAGTAAATTGGGAAAATACTTTTGGGAAAAACCAGCTGATTAAGACAATACCCGAGGAAGAATCCACCTAGACTTCACTTGTTACTTAACTCTGAACCAGATGATTTATTCACTTGACTTGATCCGTAGGATTCCCTAATTTATATTAATACCTCTTTCGAGGCTACTAACGTCTAGCCCTAGGTTGATTAATTGAAATATCTTTCTAATTAAAACCCCTAGTGTTGCATTAACTCGATCTATGGACTCCCATATTAGGTTTGACCCTAATCCAGCAGATTTTCGTCATCCTATCTCTAGGGTTGCGATCAACTCCGCTTAACTATGCTAGATCTACTCTTAAACAAGGACTTTTGCTCCACTGCCTAAGTACATCAATACTTGAATCAATATCCTGAAATATTAAAACAAGAATTAAGAACACATAATTAAGAACAAATCAAGTATTTATCATATAGTTCAGAAAACAATAACAAGATCCGTCTTAGGTTTCATCCCCCTAAGGTATTTGAGGGGTTTAGTTCATGTTTAATAAAGAATACATCTCAGAAGAAAGTAAATAACAAAACATAAGAAAAACCCCTAAAACCCCCTGAAGGAAATTGAAGGGAAGATCTTCCGTCTTGAGTGTGATTCCAGCTTCTGAGATGAATCGACTGGCTGTCTTCGAGTAATTCCCTGTGTTCAGCCCTCTCTGGCTTCGCCCCCGTCAAAAGCCCTGATAGAATGCTTCTGTCGAACTTCCCCTTTAAGGTTGCCCTCTAGGGTGTTTATATAGGCTTTCGGGATGCCTTACTTGGCCCACAAGTATCCTAATCCGAATGAAACTCATCTTGGCCACGGCAGGGACACGCCCGTGTGAAACGCCCGTGTGAATCGAGCTCAAGGCCGTGTTCGAGTCTGCTAAAGTGGCACGGCCGTGTGGTGAACTCCAGGCCGTGTTGATTTCCTACTTTGGGCCATTTTCTCCGTTTTTGGCCCATTTCTCGTTCTTTTCATCCTCCGATGCTCTCCTAAGTATAAAATATGAAATTAAAGGATTAGGAGCATCAAATTCTACAATTCAAGGGATTAAATCATCCAAAAGTATGCTAAATGTGGGATTAAAATATGTATATATTACGATTTATTAGAATGCATTTGTCCCACACAGTCATAATTAGTTACACAACCTAGACACACGGCCGTGTGACTATTACACACACAGTCACAACCTTTCACACGGTCTGGCCACATGACCGTGTGACCCCTGTTTTTAGAAATACTCATACTTTTTGTTATATGTTCAATTAAGTCCTTATTTGTTTCCGAATTGGTTTAAGAGCCTTTGTAAGCTCATTTGAGACTCAGATTTGATTACAAATAATGATATACTTAAAATATAAAAATTTTAATGTTGGGATTGATTGTTAAATGCCAGATTTAGATGTAACTATTTTGTTATATGCTGAAGCATCCGATAACTTGGGTCCGCGGCCGAACCGGGTAAGGGGTGTTACAATATGTCACCCTTAGAACTCTGCTTGTAAAATCTAAAAACTTCATTAACCATGTACAAAATAAATTTTCAAAAATAAAATAATATATTTTGGTTCTTTTTTAAATTTTTAATTTTTTATTACACCCTATAGGGGATATGTATTACGCTTTGAACCCTACTTGTGAATATTTTTTCATTGAAAGTATCAAATAATTTCTCATTGTTATAAATAAAAAATAAAAAATTTTATTAACAAGCAAATAGTAGGATAATGACACAGTAAAATTTCTCTCGTATATATATTTTCGCTTACAAGGGGCTCAATTTATAAGCCCTCTTGCATTCAATTAAGCTCAAGGAAATAAGAGTTAATAAATTGTTTTAAGAAACATTCATTCTTGTAAGAAATTGGCAAGGAGTTTGTCTCATCAATTAATGAAGATGGTTTAGGAGTTAAGGACATCCATTTTTAAATTATTTATAACACTCCCCTTTGGATGTCCATCCATTAAAGAAAAAGTGTGTCTCATTAAAGCCTTTATTAGGAAAAACCATGTGGGATAAAAATCTAATGAAAGAAAAATATTACACAATCTCCCATTACACGTTACCTCATTAAAAACCTTTACCAAGAAAGCCTAATGGGACAAAATATTGGTTAAAGGAGAAGAGTGCAACATATTTTGGACTCCCCTTAATGATGATGTCACTTAACATTTTTGAGTCGGCGCATTCCAATTTTGTAAACCAACCTTTTAAATGTTGCGGTTTGTAATGTCTTGGTAATAAATTTACAAAATTATCACTAAACGAATTTGTTGAACTTCAATATCACCTTTCTTCTCAAGATAATAGGTGAAGAATAATTTTGGTGAAATATGTTTTGTTCTATCTCTTTGAATGTAGCATCCCTTTAATTGAGCTATACACGTTGCATTATCTTCATATAAGATGGTCGGGGTAATTACATGTTATTATTTACTATCATGATAGGTTAGCCCAAATTAAAATTGATCTAATTTGGTTAGAATTTTATTGGGCTTTAATTATTAAATATAGTATGGGTCAAATATGTGTAGATACTCTAGTAATTGAGTTCTAATCAAATTCTAATTAATGATGGGCTAATTAGAATTTGATTAGAACTAATATGCCAAGGTTATAAATATTAGGGTTATGGTCCCCAAATTATACACAAGATATCTTTTCTAATATCCCATCATTAGGGAAGAAAGAGCAGATATTCTCTGAATTTCTTGTGTGCTAATTTGGAAGATCAAATCCCCAAAATCCGGTAAAATTTCAAGGAATTCATGGATTCGGGTACGCTTCCGCATTTAGTTTTATTCTTGATTTATTCTTGATTATTTGACATGATAGATCCTGGTTTACTCAGTTTTATTTTAGATGTATTTTACAAATGTAACAAGTGGCATCCGAGCCTCGTCATATCGAATCATTGGGAATTGATTAAGGTTCTTCATTTGAATGATTGATTCATGAAATTTCATTGATTTCATATTTCGGATATATATGTTGATCTTTGAAGATTTATATTAAAGTATTTTTTTTAGATCTTGATTATATTGAATTCATATTAAAAAATTATAGGGTTTTGTTTTAATTTTTTTTAATTTATGCTTCGATTTGATGTATGTATATATGCATATATAATTGCAAAACATGTGGTTATTATTATTATTATTATTTTAAAAATCATATAAGGCATTTAAAAAAATTCAAAGTATAGAAATTGATTCATATATATATGTTTCATTTATATATTAATATATAATATATGCATGCTTTGATTGGTTTAATGCATGTTGTTTTGGAAATTTATATAAATATATATAATTATCTTTTAATTTGATTGAAAGATGAAATTAAGGTAAATATTTTGAAACAAATAAATTCAGATTTTGGCTTTTAATTAAGGATGTCTAATATTTTAAATAAATTAGTTGAAACAAAATGTCGCCAAAGTGACCTCTTTTGTGTAGATTAGTTTATTTGAAATATTAAGATGATTATATGTTTTTGTGATTCATGCGTTTATTGATTGACCCAAAGGTAAGTTAATATTTGGCAGAATTTCAACGACATCTATGGTGATAAATGTGTGACAATTATAAGGTATTTTATGCGAGCAATAAGTTAGTCCAAAGATTAATTCATTATTTGACATAATTTATTGTCAATGTTTGATTGCTACAACAAGAGTACCGCTTACTGTTAATATTACTGTCCAAATACTTGATATTAATGTTGTGTTTGGTATCTTGAGATGAGATTAGCCATTATCTTGAATTTATTGTTTACTTATGAATATTGATTTAAGCTTGTTTTGTTCTATATTCAGCTAATTCATCTTCTGCTGCCACAATATCTGCTAATATAAATTCTATACCCATGCTTAATGGGACTAATTTTAAGGAATAGAAAAGGCACTTACTTATAGTGCTTGGCTGTATGGACATAGACCTTGCACTAAGGGAAGAACAACATGCACCTCTCACTGCGGAAAGCACTCCTAATGTTAAGTGGGATTTTGAGAGGTGGGATCGTTCAAATTGCATGAGTCTAATAATCATGAAACACAGCATTCCAGAAGCCTTTAAGAGCACAGAATCTGAAGAGATTACTCAGACCTAGGGTTTCCTTGATGAAATTGAGAAACGTTTTGCTAAAAACGATAAGGTTAAGATGACATCACTTCTGACTTCTTTGATGTCGATGAAGTATAAGGGTCAAGGAAATGTAAGGGAGTACATTATGACGATGTTCCATACTGCTTCAAGACTTAAGGCACTTAAGATCGAGCTTTCTAAGGAATTACATATTCTTATGGTTTTGGTATCGCTTCCTGCATAGTTTAATCAATTTAAAATTAGTTATAACTGTCAAAAGGAGAAATGGACCCTAAATGAGCTCATTTCTCATTGTGTGCAAGAGGAAGAAACGTTGAAGCGTGATAAGTCTGAAAGTGCTCATTTGGCCAATGCCCCTAAAGACAGGGGCAAGAAAAGAAAATATCAGAATGAAGCTGCTAAGGGTCCAGCTCAAAAGAAACAACAACAAGCTACAGAGAGTTGTTTCTTTTGTAACAAGTCTGGACACGTAAAGAAAGATTGTACCAAATATCATGCTTGGCATGCAAAGAAAGGTATAATTCCTAATTTAGTCTGTTCTGAGATTAATTTAGCTTTAGTACCTAGAAACACTTGGTGGATATATTCTGGTGCTACTACTCACATAAGTGTTTCTATGTAGGGTTGCCTGAGTTACCGAAAGCCAAGTGATGGTGAAAGACACATCTTTGTGGGCGATGGAAAATCGGTAGAAGTGGAAGCGATTGGGCATTTTAGGTTTTTATTAGGATCTGGTTTTTATTTGGATTTAAAAGACATTTTTATTGTACCGTCATTTAGACGGAATTTAGTTTTTGTTTCTTCGTTGGACAAATTTGGATATTATTATTCATTCGGAAACAATCAATTTAATTTGTCTTTAAATTCAAATGTTATTGGAACTGGTTATTTAAATACTTATGAAAACCTTTATTTGCTAGAAACAGTTGCATCCTATAATGAAACCTTGCATGTGGAATCACGTGGTATTCAACGCAAATTAAAAAAGGAAAATTCAGCATCATTATGGCATAGGCGCTTAAGTCATATCTCAAAAGTTAGAGTTAAACGCCTTGTGTCTGATGGTATTTTGGAGTCCCTTGACATCACAAACTTTGATGTCTGTGTCAATTGCATTAAGGGAAAATAGACCAAAACCAAGAGATTGGGTGCCAACAGATCTTCAGACGTCTAAGAATTAATTCATACAGATATTTGTGGGCCATTCCCTACGGCACCATGGAATGGTCAACAATATTTCATAACATTCATAGACGATTACTCACGTGTAACACCCCAAATCCGGCCTAGACGTTATGGCCGAATCTGGTGATGTCACATAGGATGGGTTTTGAAAACGAAGATTATTTCGCAAAATAGTTTCAGTTAACTAACTCAAATACTTTATCTCCATTTAAGAAAATGTTAATTAATTGGTCCATTTGTCAAAATCTTATTTAAAGCGGAAGTTTGAAAATCGTTATAATTTGAAAATACCTTCGTGTTTTTAGGAAAACCTTAGTTTGCGTAAAAACCGTCAATTTCGTAAAACAATTTATCATGGCATGCCAGAAGCTAATAACAACCCAAAAACCACAGTTAAAAAAAACCATAACGTCCAGAGAGTCCCAACAATTACAAACTCTCAGAATATAATCCCAAAATAATAAATAAAACTCAGTTTAACAAATCTAAACAGTTTCACAGAAGAGTGGTCCCTGCTGAGTCCCTACTGCACCGATCCGTCTAAGTCTGAGGATTACTTGACAGAAAAACAAACGGATGTGAGTTTACGAAAACCCAGTGTGTAACCCAACAAAAATAGGTATGCAAGCATGCAACATCACATGCGCAATCAGAAACAGATACAGATACGGACTCATGTCCTTTTCAGATGCGGTATACAGAATCAGATACAGATATGGAAAGTCCTACCCCCAGCCTCGACACACCATCTCTGTCCATCCCATCACACCATGTGGGGTTAAAAACACCCACCCATCCCTACACACCACGTCGTGTCATTAAGACACACATATTAGATATAGTGCAGCCAAGCTGCCAGATATTAGGCGATTAATGCCGAACAGCTACTTCCTCCGCATATATATAAATCCCACCCCAAACAGATACAATACGTAGATACAGTCATAACGGAATAATCATGCTTAACATGTTTATTTACATAGAACAGAAAAATCAGTCATATAAATATCAGTCTCATGCTCAGAACAGAATATCAATCTAACAAATCGGATAGTTTTAGGGTTCAGTTAACCTTTACTGACCCTACAGTTGGCCCACAGTCGATTAGGACGACCCGTGCGACTCTACAGAGAATTTAAGTATAATGGGCCCACAAGCCTATGTGGGCCCACACGCCCGGATTGGCCTTGCCCGTGCAGCCCACACAACCTGGCCAAAAATTTCACACGCCCGTGTGGCCCACACGGCCACACCCAGGCCACCACACGGCCGTGTCTTGCGCACGGCCACCCCTTCGTCGATCACACAGCCGTGTCCTCACACACGGCCTACCACGCGGGCAACCACACGCCCGTGAGGCGTCGACAGTTTCATTTTTCGACTTTTGCCGAAGCCTCATTTTATGCATTTCGGGTACACACCTTGTATCGTTTCGATGCAAAAACAATCCCAAGCCTTCCAAAGCCTAAAAGCAGAGTACTCCATAACAATTTAGTGGATTGGTTAAAGAATTCGATAAAAAGAAAGCGACACAAAACTAACTTACCGCCAAAGAAAACAACTACACACCACAAATCACATCGTCGAAGTATCGTTCACTGATTCAACGCCTTTACCTACGAAACAGATTCCTTAATGGTCAAAAACCTCCAACACACACTACCACACCAAATTCCGTAATCACACGAAATCAAAACCACTTCCAAAACCCTACTTACCAGAACCTGACGGAAGAACTATGATTATGGAAACACTGACGAGAACTTGGGAGATGTGAAGCGAAATTTTGAGAGAAACAAAAGAGAAAAGAGAAAGGAGAAAGGGAACGTCAGAAACAGCAGAGAGAATTTCGGCAGGAGAGAGAAAAACCACAAAACAAGATAAAAATCAAATATTATCTTTGATGATATCCCACTACATCCTAACTACCCACTACTCAGAATTCTGATGCAACCAAAATTCCATCCTGAAGCTGACTAAAAATAATCGCTAATGCAGGGACTCGAATACAGAACCTCCAACACCCTAGCTCCCTTACCACTCGAACCAGCAGGCTCATTCTGATATGGAATTACAGACAATTAAATATAAGCCCACTGAACAGAGATAGGGCTTTATTCCAAAAATAACAAAATTTGCTAAAGCTAAGGCTTGAACTTGGGACCTCTTACACAGTCCCAGCACACTTAACCACTGAAGCAGATACAAATTTATGTCAAAATTTTATAGAAACAAACATAAGAAATTTGGGGCGTTACAACTCTACCCCCTAAAAGAAATTTTGACCTCGAAATTTACCTACTCAGAACAGATGAGGATACTGCTGACGCATCGAGTCCTCCGATTCCCACGTGGCCTCCTCAGTACCATGATTCCGCCACAGAACCTTCACTAAAGGGATGGACTTCCTCCTCAGAACCTTAATATCCCGATCCAGAATATAAACTGGTTCGTCCTCAAAAGTCAAGTCCGGTCTAACCTCGATCTCCTTAACAGAAACAACATGGGATAGATCAGACCGGTATCATCTCAACATCGAGACGTGGAACACATCGTGGATACGGTCTAACTCTAGAGGTAGTTCCAACCGATAAGCGACCGGTCCCACTTGCTTCAAAATCCGATACGACCTAATAAACCTAGGGCTCAGCTTGCCTTTACGATCGAACCTCAGAACCTTCTTCCATGGAGAAACCTTAAGAAAAATGAAGTCCCCCACAGAATACTCAATATCTCTCCTCTTCAGATCCGCATAAGATTTCTCTCCTCAGTCTCGAAAACTAATTCAGGACCCAAAACCCGACGCTCACCCAACTCAGTCCAACATAACGGAGTGCGACACTTAGAACCATACAAAGCCTCGTAAGGTGCCATCTAAATGCTAGCCTGGAAGCTGTTATTATAGGCGAACTCAGCCAGCGGCAGATAATCCTCCCAACTACCACAGAAATCAATCACACAACTCCGAACCATATCCTCCAGTATCTGAATCACCCTCTCAGATTGACCATTTATTTGAGGATGGAACACAGCACTAAAGTCCAATCTCGAACCCAGAGCCTCGTGTAATTTCTTCCAAAACTTAGAGTGAAGCGAGGATCTATATCAGAAATGATCGAAACAGGCACCCCATGCAGCCTCAAAATTTCAGAAATGTAGAGCTTCGCTAACTTCTGTAGAGAATAGTTTGTCCGAACTGGAATGAAGTGAGCAGACTTAGTCAATCGATCCACGATGACCCAAACAGAATCCTTCTTAGTGGGGGTCAAGGGCAACCCACTGACAAAGTCTATCTTCACTCGTTCCCATTTCCACAAGGGAATCTTAACTGGCTGCAACAAACCCGAAGGCAATTGGTGCTCAGCTTTAACTTGCTGGCACGTCAGACAACGAGAAACGAAATCAGTAACCTCACGCTTCAAACTCGACCACCAGTACAGTTCACGGAGATCACAGTACATCTTATTACCACCAAGATGCATAGCATAAGGATTACTATGTGCCTCCCTCAGTATCGACTGCCTCAAATCCGAATCATTCGACACACAAATCTGACCTCGAAAACATAACACACCATCATTATTCAGCCCAAAATCTAAAGTACTGCCACTCTCAATCTGTCAAAATCGCACAACCAAAGACTCATCCTCTAACTGCTTAACTCGAATCTGATTAATCCAAGTTGGCTTAACTTGCAACTCTGCCAACAGAATCTCATCAGCAAACAGACTAAGGCGAGCAAACATTGCCCTCAGATCAGACATCGCTCTACAACTGAGAGCATCGGCCACCACATTGGCCTTACCAGGATGATACTCTATGGTGCAGTCATAATCTTTAAGTAGCTCAATCCATCGATGCTGTTTAAGATTCAAATCCTACTGAGTGAAGAGGTACTTGATGCTCTTGTGATCAGTGAAAATAATACACCACTCACCATATAGATAGTGCCTCCAGATTTTCAATACAAAGACTACTACAGCCAACACAAGATTGTGCGTCGGATAGTTCCCCTTGTGTGTCTTAAACTGACGGGACGCATAAGCTACAACCTTACCATCCTGCATCAGAACACATCCCAAACTGACGTGCGACGCATCACTGTACACTACAAACTCCTTACCAAGTTTAGCCTGTATCAAAACAGACTTGAGCTTCTCAAAGCTCGCTTTCCGTGCATCAGTCCAGTCAAAAGGGACACCTTTCCGTAGAAGCTTAGTAAGAGGAGCGACAATCAAAGAGAACCCCTAAACAAACTGCCGATAATATCCCGCCAAACCCAAAAAACTGTGAATTTCAGACCCATTCTTAGCCTGTTTCTAATCAAGCACAGCCTCAAACTTTTGAGGATTAACACGAATCCCCTCAACAGCAACCACATGCCCCAGAAAAGTTACTTCACGCAACCAGAACTCACACTAGCTAAACTTAGCGTAAAGCTGCTTTTCACGCAGAATCTGAAACACCACTCTAAGATGCTCATCATGCTCATCCTTAGTCTTAGAGTACACCAAAATATCATCGATAAAGACCACTACGAACTGATCTAGATACGGCTGAAACACTCGGTTCATCAGATCCAAAAATACAGCCGGAGCATTCGTAAACCCAAAAGGCATAACTAGGAACTCGTAATGTCCATACCGAGTCCTAAATGCAATCTTATGAATATCAGCTTCCTTAACCCTCAACTGATCATACCTGTAACACCCCAAACCCGGTCAACACACCACGACCGAATCTGGCATGTCACAGAGGAAATCGTTTTGAAAGAAACAGGTTACCGGTTTGTTTTCAGTGAAAAACTATTTATTGTTTTATGTTTGTAGAAACCAGGTGCATGATTAGTTAAAAACCCATGATATACTTTGAAATCCCGGTAATAAATTCTTTAAAACTTAGTTGTTGATCCATAGGTTTAGAAAACGCTTAAGTCATTTTAAAACCCGATGTTCCTTCCTTAACTATTTGGAAATCAGTTAAGTTGAAAGTGGAAAACTTAAGTTTGAAATCCATTTGAGTTGTTGTTGTTATCAGTTGATTTGTTTTACCCAATGGTAAAGATCTGAAAACCATTGCGTTCTTGAGTTTAGAAAACCTTGGCTCAAATTATTAAGTTAACCATGTGACTTACTTAGCTAAGTTTAACACAATTCCAAAGCATAAAAATAATCCAAACATAATCAAAAGGCCGTATTACAAACCCAAAATAAAAGTGAAACCAAATTAAAATGAAATAAAGTACCCAACCAAAGTCCACGTAAAAGCGAGTTTATTTAATGCATGGCCACCTCGAGTCCGCCTTGGCTCCTCATCCGCGATCTATGAATCACTGAAAAGATAAGGGAGAAGGTGAGTCACCAAGACTCAGTGCATAATCCCCCTCCCGATTAATGCAACGTACTTACACAAATCATAACCAAGCAATATATATAATGCACCCAAACCTAGCCATCCATAACTCCTTTTCTACCCCGTGTGGTACCAAACCACTAGTGGTGCCAAACCACTGGTGACCAAAAGTCACGAGTAATCCATCTGTGGGGCCAACCCACGTGTGATACCAAATCACTGGCGTCAATCCCGTTATATCAAATGTGGGGCCAACCCTTTGTGGTGCTAAGCCACTGGGACGAGACGCTATGAGGTGCAAAACCTCTGGTGACCCAAAGTCACGAAATATCAATAATCTAAGTGTGGGGCCAACCCACGTGTGATACCAAATCACTGGCGACGATCCCAAAATATCCTCTGTGGGGCCAACCCAGCGTGGTGCTAAGCCACTGGGACAAGTCGCTATGAGGTGCCAAACCTCCGTGACCCAAAGTCACAAAATAATGTGGTACCAAACCACTTTGGAGGTGCCAAACCTCGTGACCCAAAGTCACGGATATCATCTTCCCCCTCCTCTCATATCACCCATACCAATACATTACAAGTGCAAATCATGCCATCAAGCTTTAACGTGCAACATAAAGCAAATATATCATAAATCATATTATTATGCACCATATCGCAAAAGTCATATCGAAACAGACTTACCCGAATCCTTGCTCATACCCATAAGGCATCATATTAAGATCTACACAGTTTCGGCTTTTAACACATTTAGGTTATTAACATATTTACCTAGTTATAAAGTGTGTAAGTTACACACATGTCACTAACGTAAGCACTAAATCCCGAAGGACCGATCTCCTGCACCAAATCCCTTGATCCTACATTCGGCCAACACTAAGGTTAGTAACATAGGCCATTCGGCTTATACCAACAAATCCCAAAGGGTGAGATTACGCATAAACTACACCACCCTTACCTTTCTGCCTTACGAAAACAAATCACAACGCAAGGTATGCGAGACTGCTCCTCCCCCTACAATCGGCCAACAACCAAACTCACTTTCAAAAGACTTTGGCTTAACCAAATAACAACAAGATTGATTAAAACATCATGGATCCTTACCACTTGACTTACCGAATTCGATTGACAGAGAAAAGATGCTTAGATCGACTGCTTCCAAAATCCCGGAGAACCTAGGAGAAATCGGTTCCTATATATGGTTAGCAAAACACCCACAAATGCCGAAGTTCGGCTTTTCCTACCATATGAGTCGACAGAGAAGAGAGAAAGTGAGAATGTAGTTTCGGTCAAGAACCCTTACCCCTTTTCAAAATCGATTGGAGAAAAACCAAAAGAGATCCACCCTTGTTGATATTCGGCCAACACAATATGAGAAAGAATGGAAGAAATTTCGACAAAGAGTTGAATGATGAAGGGAGTTTCGGCTATGGTTGATAGAAAACAAATAGATGGGATTCGGCTAGAGTGAAAAGAAGAAGATGGGAGAAAGATATTTAGTATTCAGCTTAGGCTTAAAGAAAAGAGATTCAAAAAGTTTCGGCAAAATAAAGTAAAGAAGAAAATGTGGTTTTGAGCAGTTATGAAAAGAAGAAAAAGAAAGATGGAAGAGAGGGAGATTCGGCCAAACACTTGAGAAGAAGAGAAGATGAGGGGAAGAGGGTTGCTTTTCGGCTACAAAGAAAATAAAGGATGAGAGAGGGGCTCCAAAGGAGGTTCGGCCAAATGCCTAAGAGAGAAATCGACACACACCTATAATCTTTCAGCTTTTGTTTCACTATGGTGCACTAGGGAGAAATCGGCAATGCTCAAAAAAGGGGTTTTCGGCTTTTGATACATAAACAAAGGCTAGCCGAAAATGTCATCTAGCCACTAAAGAATTTCGCAACCCCCTTCCAGCCTCTCCAAACCGAACACTCCCTAAGCAGGAGTTCAAAATTCGGCCACTTCCCCAAATTCCTCTGGTCACTAATTCAAATGAATTTGAATTCCACAAGTTCCTAAATTTTCTCCTTGCCACCCATTTAAATATTTTGACTTAGTCCATGCTTATCCGACAGAGTTTGTCTTTGAGCACAACTCCTCCCCTTGGCATCAAAATACAAAGCAGAAAATGAAATTTCTGTTTGCTCGAACTGAGCTTTCCTTCCTGCATGTGGCGTCAATCACTAGGCTCTAAGTGGCGCCTCCTTGCCACTCTCACAGCCAATTCTTGTGCTAAAATACCCCACGAATTACACTTAACCCCTAGCTCCTTCACTCCCTTTTCTCAAAACTTAAAAGCAAAAATTTCCTGCCATTACACAGGCCTACTCTAGACTTATAACTAGCTCTTAAAACACCTCAAATAACAACACCACAGTCCATACTCATGCACAACAATTCAATCACAACTAACCCCTATTTCGGGATATTACAGGTTCTACCCCCTTAAAAATAATTTGGCCTCGAAATTACTCAGTCAAAAGAGTTGAGGATATTCTTTGTCTCATCACATCCTCGGGTTCCCACGTAGCTTCTTCCACGCCATGGTTTTGCCATAATACTTTCACCAGTGGAACGGACTTCTTACACAAGACTTTCACATCTCGATCCAGAATCTGCACTGGTTCCTCTTCCATGGTCATATCTGGACTCACCTCTACTTCTTCCACTGCTACAACATGTGATGGATCTGAACGATAACGCCTAAGCATGGAGACATGGAACACATCGTGAATCTGACTCAGCTCTGCTGGCAACTCGAGATGATAGGCTACTGGTCCCACTCGTCTCAGTACCTCATACGGCCCAATAAACCTTGGACTTAATTTTCCTTTCTTTCCGAACCTCAATACCTTTTTCCACGGTGAGACCTTCAGAAAGACCTTGTCGCCCACGGCAAACTCTATATCCCTCCGCTTGAGATCGGCATATGACTTCTGCCTGTCCGAAGCTTCCTTCAATCGAGCCTGAATCAACATAACCTTGTCCTCAGTCTCTGCAACCAACTCTGGTCCCAACATCTGACGTTCACCCAACTCCGTCCAACATGTAGGTGTGCGACACTTCCTACCATACAACGCCTCGTATGGTGCCATCTTGATGCTTGCTTGGTAACTATTGTTGTATGCGAACTCAGCTAATGGTAAAAACTCTTCCCAGCTACCATCAAGTCCAAACACAACCTCTCAGCATATCCTCCAAAATCTGTATAACCCTTTCCGACTGCCCATCAGACTGTGGATGAAATGCCGTACTGAAATCCAACCGCGTACCCAAAGCCTGATGCAACGCTTTCCAAAACCTCGACGTAAATCTGGGATCCGTATCCGAGATGATCGATACTGGCACACCATGCAACCTCACTATCTCGACACATACTGAGCTTAGCTAACTTCGAAGCAAGTAATCAACCCCACTAGGTATGAAGTGGCCGACTTAGTCGACGATCCACAATTACCCAGATCGAGTCCTTCTTACTAGGCGTAAGGGGTAATCCACTGACAAAATCCATAGTGATCCTCTCCCACTTCCACTGTGGAATCTTCACCGGCTGAAGCAAACCTGATGGCAACTGATGTTTAGCCTTGACCTGCTGACACGTCAGACACTTTCCCACAAACTCCATTACTTCCCGTTTCAGACCTGGCCACCAAAATTGCTCTCTTAACTCCCTGTACATCTTACTACCTCTAGGATGCATAGCGTATAGGCTGCTATGTGCGTCCTGAAGAATCCTCTGCCTTAACTCGACATCCTTCGGCATACAAGCTTTTCCTTGAAAACACAGTACTCCATCGCTGGACAAACTGTAATCCTCTAAACCACTATTCTGAACTTGCAACCTCCGCGCATTCAAACCCTCATCCACTAATTGCTTCTCCTTGATTTGCTCTACCCAGGTCGGCTTAACCTGCAATTCCGCCAAAAGACTCCCATCGTCATACAAGCTAAGACGAGCAAACATCGCTCTTAAGTCTGGTACAACCTTACGGCTCAACGCGCGTCTACCACCACGTTAGCCTTGCCGGATGATACTCGATTGAACAAATCGTAGTCCTTCAACAACTCAATCCATCTCATACTTGTCTCAAGTTCAAATCCTTCCGAGTCAAAAGATACTTGGACTCTTATGATGCGTGTAGACTATCGACCTTTCTCCATATAAGTAATGCCTCCAAATCTTCAAGGCAAAAACCACTGCTTTGCTAGTTCCAAGTCGTGCGTCGGATAATTAACCTCATGCGGTCTTAGTTGCCGAGATGCATAAGCCACTACCTTCCGTCTGGATCAGCACACATCCCAAGCCGTTATGTGATGCATCGCAATATACCGTGAATTCCTTCCCGCCTCCATTTGAATCAAACCGAGCTTGATCGAGAATCTTTTTCAACTTGTCAAAACTTTCTCTTTGTTTCTCGGACCACACAAATGGAACCCCTTTTCTCAACAACTTGGTCATCGGTCTTTGCGATCAAAGAAAATCCTCTACAAATCTCAGATAATATCCTCGCGGACCTAGAAAACTCAGAATCTCTGCAGAATCGACTTAGGCGGCTTCCAATCCAAAACTGCCTCAATCTTTCGAGGATCCACTCTAATCCCCTCGGCTGATACTACGTGACCCAAGAAAGTCACCTCTCTAAGCCAGAACTCGCACTTACTAAATTTAGCAAATAACTGCTTTTCCCTTAGAGTGCGCAACACTACTCGTAAATGCGCATCATGATCATCCTCCGATTTCGAATACACCAATATGTCGTCTATAAACACCACGACAAACTGGTCCAAATACTGCTGAAACACCCGATTCATCATGTCCATGAATGTTGTCGGCGCGTTAGTCAACCCAGACGGCATCACCAGGAATTCGTAGTGCCCATACCGAGTGCGAAATGCCGTCTTGTGAATATCAGCCTCCTTCACCTTTAGGTGATGGTACCACGACCTTAGATCGATCTTGAGAACACCGATGCACCCTTAAGTTGATCAAACAAGTCATCTATCACTGGGCAAGCGGATACTTGTTCTTGATCATCGACTTATTCAATTGGCGGTGAGTCTATACACATCCGCATCGTCTGATCCTTTTTCTTGACGAAGAGTACCGGTGCTCCCCAAAGCGAAACACTTCGCCGGATGAAACCCCAGTCCAACAACTCGAATCGAGCCTTTAGTTCCACCAATTCTTTTGGCGCCATCCTATACGGGGCAATAGACACCTTTGGCGCAGATTCCGGTAGCAAGTCTATGCCAAATTCAACCTCACGATCTGAAGGCAGTCCCGGAAGTTCCTCTAGAAATACGTCAGCAAATTCCTTTACTGTTCGGACATTCTCCACAGCAGACTCATTAGCCTTCAAGGCACACACATGAACCATAAATGCTTCATACACCCTTCACGACCATCTTCTCGACTTTTCAGCGGATACCACGTTGGATAGATAATCTCTTCTATTACCTATCATAACCACGTCTTCACCCTCATTTGTCTTCAAAACCATGCGCTTAGCCGCGCAATCCAAACTTGCCTGGTACTTCACCAGCCAGTCCATCCCAAGAATCAGATCGAACTCCCCAAACGGCAGTTCCATCGGATCGACTACAAACACTACCTCTTAGAGTTCTAGGGGTACATCCTATCTGACTTATTTACTTCTCTGAGTGACCTAGAGGGCTAATTCATTGTCATCTCCTAGAAGTAGTCTCACGATCTAGGTTCATGGTATCTACTATGCTACTAGCAACATACGAATCGTCGAACCCACATCAATCAAAGCAGGATATGGTAATCCAAAGATTAAGAACGTATCGGTTATGATATCCGGTGCGTCGCCCTCCTCTCGATGCCTCGCTGTATATACCAACCCAGGCTGTCTTGCCTCAGTGTTGCCTGCACCTCTGCCCGGTGCTCCGCGGCCCCACCAGAACCATTACCTCCTCTACCATTACCACGACCCTCTGCGGTGGCGGTCCTCATTCTCGAGGCCGAGCACGACCACGACCCTCGGGTGGATCTCGGCTTGCTTACGTGGACAGTTCCTCACACGATGGTCCAACGAGCCACACTCAAAGCATCCTTTTCCACCGGTCCAACATCCTCCCCAATGAGATTTCCCATATCGGTTACAACTGCTGCCGGTCCTCGATTGGCAAAGAATGGACCTTTCAGGCATCGATTCGGCCCACCATGTCTAGCCCTTTTCTCGGGAATTACCGGGTGACCCGGATGATCCAAAACCTCTCTTATGTCTATTCCTATCCATATTACGGCTCACCGACTCCTTAACCCATTCGGCTACCTTAGCCTTTTCCACTGAACAGCAAACTCACGCTCTGTTTGTGGAGCAATCAACAACCTCAGCTCATCTCTCAAACCGTCCTCAAACCCGACCTGCTCGCTCGTGTTCTCAGTAGCCACGATACCCCTAGCATCTGGCTCAACCTTAAGAATTCGCCTCGTACTCCGTCACGGACTTACTCCCTCGAACCAGTCTCGAAGCGCGCTTTATTGTGCATCAATGTAGCTAGATCCAATATATTTCTTTTGATACATTTGCCTTAAAATATTCCCAAGTGAGATCATCCGCTGCGGCACTATCCGAACCGTGAGCCACCACGGTATGACTCATCTCGCGGGAGCGATACTATCCCCTTTAGTTTCTCCTCGCGATCAAATCCAAATCGTCCATGATTCACTCCGTCGCCTCTAACCAATACTCGGCCGATTTTGGAGCCACACACGAAACACCTCAAAAACCTCGGCTCCATTGGCTCGGAGTCGCTCGAATCTGAGACTTACGAGCTCCCGTGCCTCCACCGCTCCAGCCACCCTCTCAAGAACTCGCGGCATCACCGCACATCGCATCATCCCCGACCGATCTCGAAACTCAACACCAAAGCAGGTTGGTGGTGGTGGCATCTCATTCTCCGACCCGACCAGATCCCACCGGTTTGCAACACGATCATCCTACCCCGACCGCGTCCCACGTGTATTACGACCACGACCTCGAGTGCTCATGTCTAATGTCTCGACTTATCGATTTGTAAGTTTTATGCGTCGAGTCTTTATTCCACTTTATTATTAAAGCACGATCTTATGAATAGTTCTTATTAAAGAGTTTTGTTTTTCGCGAGTTCATAGAATCCTATAGGTTTTCGATCTCGTGGTAGTCCACTATCACTAGTCATTCATAGCATATCATCATAATCAAATGCAAACATCGATTAGGGGTACTTACAGGGACAGGATTGGTGCCGGAGACTTCGGTGCCATGCATTTCAACCCATGTATTTTCCAATAATACCATACTTTAAAACATTTTGGGCCTCGGGCCCACAATCGAGCCTTTGAACTTGGCTCGATCATGAAAATGTAACACCCGAACCTGTTCAACACACCACGACCGAATCGGCGCATGTCACGAGGAAATCGTTTTGAAGGAAACAGTTCGATTTGTTTTGATGAAAAACTATTTGTTGTTTTATGTTTGTAGAAACCAGGTGCATGATTAGTTAAAAACCCATGATATACTTTGAAATCCCGATAATAAATTATTTAAAACTTAGTTGTCGATCCATAGGTTTAGAAAACGCTTAAGTCATTTTAAAACCCGATGTTCATTCCTTAACTATTTGGAAATCAGTTAAGTTGAAAGTGGAAAACTTAAGTTTGAAATCCATTTGAGTTGTTGTTGTTATCAGTTGATTTGTTTTACCCAATGGTAAAGATTTGAAAACCATTGCGTTCTTGAGTTTAGAAAACCTTGGCTCAAACTATTAAGTTAACCATGTGACTTACTTAGCTAAGTTTAACACAATTCCAAAGCATAAAAATAATCCAAACATAATCAAAAGGCCGTATTACAAACCCAAAATAAAAGTGAAACCAAATTAAAATGAAATAAAGTACCCAACCAAAGTCCACGTAAAAACCGAGTTTATTTAATGCATCGCCACCTCGAGTCCGCTCGGCTCCTCATCCGCGATCTATGAATCACCTGAAAAGATAAGGTAGAAGGTGAGTCACCAAGACTCAGTGCATAATCCCCCTCCCGATTAATGCAACGTACTTACACAAATCATAACCAAGCAATATATATAATGCACCCAAACCTAGCCATCCATAACTCTTTTTCTACCCCGTGTGGTACCAAACCACTGGTGGTGCCAAACCACTGGTGACCCAAAGTCACGATATCCAATAATAATGTGGTGCTAAACCACTGGTGACCCAAAGTCACGAGTAATCCATCTGTGGGGCCAACCCACGTGTGATACCAAATCACTGGTGTCAATCCCGTTATATCAAATGTGGGGCCAACCCACTGTGGTGCTTAGCCACTGGGACGAGACGCTATGAGGTGCCAAACCTTTGGTGACCCAAAGTCACAAAATATCAATAATCTGAGTGTGGGGCCAACCCACGTGTGATACCAAATCACTGGCGACGATCCCAAAATATCCTCTGTGGGGCCAACCCACTGTGGTGCTAAGCCACTGGGACAAGTCGCTATGAGGTGCCAAACCTCTGGTGACACAAATTCACAAAATAATCTGTGGTACCAAACCACTGGAGGGGCCAAACCTCTGGTGACCCAAAGTCACGGATATCATCTTCCCCCTCCTCTCATATCACCCATACCAATGCATTACAAGTGCAAATCATGCCATCATGCCTTAACGTGCAACATAAAGCAAATATATCATAAATCATATTATTATGCACCATATCGCAAAAGTCATATCGAAACGGACTTACCCGAATCCTTGCTCATACCCATAAGGCATCATATTAAGATCTACACAGTTCCGGCTTTTAACACATTTAGGTTATTAACATATTTACCTAGTTATAAAGTGTGTAAGTTACACACCTCTCATTAACGTAAGCACTAAATCCCGAAGGACCGATCTCTTGCACCAAATCCCTTGATCCTACATTCGGCCAACACTAAGGTTAGTAACATAGGCCATTCGGCTTATACCAACAAATCCCAAAGGGTGAGATTACGCATAAACTACACCACCCTTACCTTTCTGCCTTACGAAAACAAATCACAACGCAAGGTATGCGAGACTGCTCCTCCCCCTACAATCGGCCAACAACCAAACTCACTTTCAATAGCCTTCGGCTTAACCAAATAACAACAAGATTGATTAAAACATTATGGATCCTTACCACTTGACTTACCGAATCCGATTGACAGAGAAAAGATGCTTAGATCGACTGCTTCCAAAATCCCGGAGAACCTAGGAGAAATCGGTTCCTATAGATGGTTAGCAAAACACCCACAAATGCCGAAGTTCAGTTTTTCCTACCATATGAGTCGACAGAGAAGAGAGAAAGTGAGAATGTAGTTTCGGTCAAGAACCCTTACCCCTTTTCAAAATCGATTGGAGAAAAACCAAAAGAGATCCACCCTTGTTGATATTCGGCCAAAACAATATGAGAAAGAATGGAAGAAATTTCGACAAAGAGTTGAATGATGAAGGGAGTTTTGGCTATGGTTGATAGAAAACAAATAGATGGGATTCGGCTAGAGTGAAAAGAAGAAGATGGGAGAAAGATATTTTGTATTCGGCTTAGGCTTAAAGAAAAGAGATTCAAAAAGTTTTGGCAAAAGAAAGTAAAGAAGAATATGTGGTTTTGAGCAGTTATGAAAAGAAGAAAAAGAAAGATGGAAGAGAGGGAGATTCAGCCAAACACTTGAGAAGAAGAGAAGATGAGGGGAAGAGGGTTGCTTTTCGGCTACAAAGAAAATAAATGATGAGAGAGGGGCTCCAAAGGAGGTTCGGCCAAATGCCTAAGAGAGAAATCGACACACACCTATGATCTTTGGCTTTGCTTCACTATGGTGCACTAGGGAGAAATCGGCAATGCTCAAAAAGGGGTTTCGACTTTTGATACACAAACAAAGGCTAGCCGAAAATGTCATCTAGCCACTAAAGAATTTGGCAACCCCCTTCCAAACTCTCCAAAACCGAAAAGTCCCCTAGCGAGGAGTTCAAAATTTGGCCACTTCCCCAAATTCCTCTGGTCACTAATTCAAATGAATTTGAATTCCAAAAGTTCCTAAATTTTCTCCTTGCCACCCATTTAAATATTTTGACTTAGTCCATGCTTATTATCGTGAGTTTGTCTTTGAGCACAACTCCTCCCCTTGGCGTCAAAATGCAAAGCGAGAAAAATGAAATTTCGCTGCTCGAACACGAGCTCTCCTTCCCCGCATGTGGCGTCAATCATTAGGCTCTAAGCGGCGCCTCCTTGCCACTCTGCGAGCCAATTCTTGTGCTAAAATACCCCACTAATTACACTTAACCCCTAGCTCCTTCGGCTCCCTTTTCTTAAAACTTAAAAGCAAAAATTTTTACGCCACACCGGGCCTACTCTAGACTTATAACTAGCTCTTAAAACACCTCAAATAACAACACCACAGTCCATACTCATGCACAACAATTCAATCACAACTAACCCCTATTTCAGGATATTACAATACCCAGAACGGAGATCAATATTCGAAAACACAAAAGCCCTTCGAAACTGATCAAACAAATCATCGATCCTCGAAAGCGGATACTTATTCTTCATATTCAACTTGTTCAACTCCTGATAATCGATGCACATCCTCATGGTCCCATCCTTCTTCTTAACAAACAGAACTGGTGCTCCCCACGGAGACACACTAGGAAGGATGAAACCACGGTCCAGAAGCTCTTGCAGTTGAGCCTTAAACTCAGTAAGCTTTTTTGGTGCCATACGGTAGGGAGCGATGGACATCGGAGCCGTACCAAAAAGAAGCTCAATCCCAAACTCGACTTCCCGATTCAGAGGTAAACCCGGTAACTCCTCAGGAAAAACATATGGAAAGTCTCTCACTGTTCTGATATCCCCAACAGAAGAACCCCCATAATCAGAAACACTGACGTAAGCCAAGTACGCCTCACGCCCTTTCCGAACCAATTTTTTAGCCACAAGCGCGAAAATCACATTAGACAGATAGCCTCGACGCTCCCCAATCACAACCACCTCCCTACCATCCTTGGTCCTTAGAACGACCCTCTTAGTTGCACAATCTAAACTGACTCGGTGCTCAACCAACCAGTCCATGCCCAGAATTAAATCGAACTCTCCAAACGGAAGCTCTATCAGATTTGCCAGAAATATCTCCCCTTGCACCTCTAACGGGACGTCTCTATAAAGTTTACTAACCCGAAGAGACTGCCCCAATGGACTCAGTACAGTAACCTCACTAGTATTGCTCTCAACAGTAATTCCCAAGGTTTCAAATACAATACTAGCTACGTATACGTGTGTAGACCCTATATCTATCAGAGCAGTTTAAGGTATATCAGAAATTAAGAATGTACCGGTGATGACATCTGGAGCATCTCTGTCCTCTCGACGTCGAGCAGCCTCGCCTCTGTCTGACCAGCACCTCTGCCCGGTGCTCTCTGCCCACGACCTAAACTATTACCAGCTCTAGCCTGACCACGGCCCCTAGATGGTTGCTGAACTACCCTCTGAGGTTGTACAGAACCTGGTGCTGAAGCTTGCATCTGATCTACCCACTGTGGACAATCTCTAATACGATGCTCTAAAGACTCACACCTCAGACAGGCCCCAATCCTCCTCCAACACTCGCCCGGATGACGCCTACTACAGTCACCACATGGCTGCAACCCAGCTGGAGCAACAGAAGCCCCCACTCTAACTGGCCCATCAGATCTGGCCTTTTTCTTAGGCCTTAGAACAGAGCTACAGGGCTCCGAATCCCTCTTATTCTTTCCTCTCTCACAGTCTCTGTTCTAGCGCTCCACGGGCTTAACATCCTCCGTAATCTTCACCTTCTCAACTAGAACTGCGAACTCACGCTCCCTCTGTGGAGCAATCAATACCCTCAGATTATCCCTCAGTCCATCTTCAAACCTAACGCACCTCTCTTACTCAGACGCCACCATGCCTCGAGCGTAACGGGTCAACCTTAGAAATTCGGCCTCATACTCAGCCACAAATCTGTCCCCTTGCGTGAGATTCATGAACTCACGCCTACGAGCATCCACATAGCTCGCCCCCACATACTTACTCTAAAAAGTGGCCTTGAAGAAGTCCCAGGTCAGACGATCAGGCTGAGTACCCTCCTCAACCATCAGCAACCACTGATAAGCCTCATTGCGAAGCAGAGAGACTGCACCCTTCAGTTTCTACTCAGGAGTGCAGTCTAGGCAATTCATAATCCTCTTTGTGGCCTCCAACCAGTACTCGGCCACACTAAAGGCGTCTCTAGTGACAACCCTAAACAGCTCAGCTCTATTAGACCGGAGTCGTTCAGTTACCGACCTTTGGCCCTCAGCTCCGGAATGGGGTCTAGCGACTCTCTTCAAAATCCTCAGCATGGCTTGGGACAGTGCGTCGTCCCCAACCGAGTGACTTTGAGACCCTGTCTCAGTAGTAGTCGAAACTGGTGTCTCAGTCATATCCAAATTCGGCATACTGTCCAGAGAGGAAGACTCAACTCGAGTCCCCCTACAGCTCCTTCCACGACCACGAGTACCACGTCCGCGAATTCTACGAGCACTCATTGTCTAATTCGAGTTTTATCTACATTAAAAATTTTATGCATCAGTTTCAGTATTTATTAGCAGATATTTTATGCACAATTTATCAAAAGTTCAGAAGTGTTTTCAAAAGTTTCAGTTTTCTAACTATCTCAGTATAGTTTCGAAATGTACTAACTACAGTGTTTCAGAACAGTTCAATCTAAGTACAGAGATACTTATAGGATCGACACCGAAGACTTGGTGAACAACATACTTTTTCATGTTATTCAAAATATTTACAACCATTTCTCTTTTAAAACATAATTTTTGGAACCCAAAATTCACAGTCGAGTTTTGTAACCTGGCTCTGATACCACTAAATGTAACACCCCAAACCCGGCCTAGACATTATGGCCAAATCTGGTGATGTCACATAGGATGGGTTTTGAAAACGAAGATTATTTCGCAAAATAGTTTCAGTTAACTAACTCAAAAACTTTATCTCCATTTAAGAAAATGTTAATTAATTGGTCCATTTGTCAAAATCTTATTTACAGCAAAAGTTTGAAAATCGTTATAATTTGAAAATACCTTCGTGTTTTTAGGAAAACCATAGTTTGCGTAAAAATCGTCAATTTCGTAAAACAATTTATCATGGCATGCCAGAAGCTAATAACAACCCAAAAACCACAATTAAAAAAAAGCCCATAACGTCCAGTGAGTCCCAACAATTACAAAATCTCATAATATAATCTCAAAATAATAAATAAAACTCAGTTTAACAAATCTAAACAGTTTCACAGAAGAGTGGTCACCGCTAAGTCCCTGCTGCACCGATCCGCCTAAGTCTAAGGATTACCTGATAGAAAAAAACAGATGTGAGTTTATGAAAACCCAGTGTGTAACCCAACATAAATAGGTATGCAAGCATACAACATCACATGCGCAATCAAAAGCAGAATCTGATATCTGGACTCATGTCCTTTTTGGATCAAGTGCAAGCAGAATCGATCTGATATGCAAAGTCCTACCGCCTGCCTCTACACACCATCTCCGTCCATCCCATCACATCATGTGGGGTTAAAAACTCCCACCTATCCCTACACACCACGTCGTGTCATTAAGACACACATATCAGATATAATGTAGCCAAGCTGCCAGATATTAGGTGATTAACGCCAAATAGATACTTCCTCTGCAAATATATAAATCCCACCCCAAACAGATACAGTACGCAGATACAGTCATAACAGAATAACCATGCTTAACATGTTTATTTACAGAGAACTAAAAAATTAGTCATATAAATATCAGTCTCATGCTCAAAACAGAATATCAATCTAACAAATCGCATAGTTTTAGGGTTCAGTTAACCTTTACCGACCCTACGGTTGGCCCACAGTCGATTAGGACGACCCGTGCGACCCTACAGAGAATTTAAGTATAATGGGCCTACATGCTCGTGTAGGCCCACACGCCTGGATCTTCCTTGCGTGTAGCCCACACGGCCTAGCCCAAAATTTCACACGCCCGTGTGACATGCCCATATGGGTCCACACGCCCAACTTGGCCTAGCCCGTGTGGCCCACACGGCCACACCCAGGCCACCACACGGCCGTGTCTTGTGCACGACCATGCTTTCATCGATCACACGGTCGTGTCCTCACACACGGCCTACCAGACGGGCAACCACACGCCCGTATGGCATCGACAGTTTCATTTTTCAGCTTTTGTCGAAGCCTTATTTTTTGCATTTCGGGTACACACCTGGTATCATTTCGATGCAAAAATAATCTCGAGCCTTCCAAAGCCTAAAAGCAGAGTACCCTATAACAATTAAGTGGATTGGTTAACGAATTCGATAATAAGAAATCGACACAAAACTAACTTACCGCCAAAGAAAATAGCTACACACCACAAATCATGTCGTCGAAGTATCGTTCACTGATTCTACGCATTTACCTACAAAAACAGATTCCTTAATGGTCAAAAACCCCCAGCACACACTACCACACCAAATTCTGAAATCACACGAAATCAAAACCACTTCCAAAAACCTACTTACCATAACCCGACGGAAGAACTACAATTATGGAAACACTAACGAGAACTTGGGAGATGTGAAGCGAAATTTTGAGAGAAACAAAAGAGAAAAGAGAAAGGAGAAAAGAGAAAGGGAACGTCAGAAACTGAGGAGAGAATTTCGAAAGGAGAGAGAAAAATAACAAAGCAAGATAAAAATCAAATTTAATCTTTGATGATATCCCACTACATCCTAACTACCCACTACTTAGAATTCTGATGCAACCGAAATTTCATCCCGAAGCTGACTAAAAATAATCGCTAATGCAGGGACTCGAACACAGAACCTCTAACACCCTAGCTTCCTTACCACTCAAACCAACAGGCTCATTCTGATATGGAATTATAGACAATTAAATATAAGCCCACTGAACAGAGATAGGGCTTTATTCCAAAAATAACAAAATCTGCTAAAGCTAAGGCTTGAACTTGGGACCTCTCACACACTCCCAGAACACTTAACCACTGAAGCAGATACAAATTTATGTCAAAATTTTACAGAAGCAAACATAAGAAATTTAGGGCGTTACATCACATTATGGGTACCTATATCTCATTCATGAGAAATTTCAATCTTTGGACGTGTTCAAAGCTTATAAAGCTGAAGTTGAGAATCAACTCAACAAAAGGATTAAAAACATCTAATCTGATCGTGGTGGTAAGTACTAAGGTAGATATGATGGCTCATGTGAACAATGTCCAGGACCATTTGTGAAATTCCTAGAGGAATGCGGTATTGTCCCACAATACACCATGCCAGGATCACCTAGTATGAATGGTGTAGCTAAAAGACGAAACAGAACTCTTAAGGATATGGTAAATAGCTTGATTGCTCATTCTACCTTACCTGAGTCCTTTCTGGGAGAAGCATTAAAGATAACAGCTTATATTCTGAATAGAGTACCCAATAAAGCAGTTGCAAAAAACCTTATGAGCCTTGGACAGGTCAAAAGCCTAGTCTAAAGCATTTTCACATTTGGGGATGTCTAGTTGAGGCAAGGCCTTATAGGCCACATGAAAAGAAATTAGACTCCAAAACAGTAAGCAACTACTTTATTGGCTATTATGAGCGATCTAGGGGCTATAAATTTTATGACCCCATAATTAAGGAATATTTTTTAGACGGGAACTGCAACATTTTTTGAGGATGTTGAGTTTGGGAGGAGAAATAAGGTTAGGGACATTGCTTTTGAGGAGGAATTGGATTCTAACTTAGTTCCTACTATAACTTTTGATGATGTTCAGGTTCTTATACCTATCATTGATCAAGAAGTGAATCCAAAACCTCTACAAGAAAATGTTGAACAACTCCCCATTCAAAATGAGGTAATTGTTCTAGAAGAACAAACTCAACAACCTCAAGAACAAGTGCCATTAACGAGGTCCACAAGAGAAAGGAGAAATGCTATTCTAAATGATTATATTGTATTTTTCCAAGAACATGAGGATGATAATGGAATGATGGAAGATGATCCAATCAACTTTCATCAGGCCATGAAAAGTTCTAATTCTCAAAAGTGGATTGATGCCATGAAAGATGAGTATAAATCTATGCAAGACAATAAAGTTTGGGAACTTGTCCCATTACCTGAAGGTGCAAAACTAATTGGTTGTAAATGGATATTTAAAACCAAGAGGGATGCAAATGGTAATGTGGAGAGGTCTAAGGTGCGTCTTGTAGCTAAAGGATATACTAAAAAAAAGGTATTGATTTTACAGAGTCTTTTTCTCTAGTTTCATCGAAAGACTCCTTCAGCATAATCATGGCGCTTGTTGCTCATTTTGATCTTGAGTTACATCAGATGGATGTTAAGACTGTGTTTCTTAATGGCGACTTTGAAGAAGCAATTTATATGGTGCAACCAAAAAATTTTAAGTTGGAAGACTCAAAGAATACAGTTTGCAAATTGACAAAATCCATCTATGGACTCAAACAAGCTTCCTGTCAATGGTACCATAAGTTTAATCAAATAATTGTTTCATTTGGTTTTGAGATGAATATTGTTTATGATTGTGTGTATCACAAATTCAATGGGAGTAAGTACATATTTCTGGTTCTATAAGTTGATGACATTTTGCTTACCGATAATGATATAGGCTTATTGCACGAAACCAAGAGGTTTTTGTCTAAGTATTTTGAGATGAAAGATCTTGGGGACGCCTATTTTGTTTTAGGAATTCAAATATATCGAGATCGATCTCGAGGTATTCTTGGATTATCACAAAAGAGCTATATTGATAAAGTACTCAAAAGGTTTAACATGCAGAGTTGTAGACCAGGTGACACCCCTGTCGCTAAAGGAGACAAATTTAGTCTTACTCAATGCCCTAAAAGTAACCTTGAAATTCAGGAAATGCAAAAGATTCCCTATGCATCAGCTGTTGGGAGTTTAATGTATGCTCAAGTATTTACGCGTCCGGACATTGCGTACATTGTTGGGATGTTAGACAGATATTTAAGCAACCTTGGTATAGACCATTTGATAGTAGCCAAAAGGGTTATGAGATATCTTTAGAGAACAAAAGAATACATGCTTACTTATAAGAGATCAGATCTTTTGGAGGTCGTAGGGTATTCTGATTCTGATTTCGCTGGGTGCCAAGATAGTAGGAAATCTACATCAGGCTATATTTACATGTTAGCTGAAGGAGCTATATCTTGGAAAAGTGTCAAACAGACACTTGTAGCTTCGTCCACTATGGCAGTAGAGTTTGTAGCATGCTATGAGGCATCAAACCATGGAATATGGTTACGGAATTTTGTAACAGGACTGCGCATTTTGGAGAATGTAGAAAGACCACTCAAATTATTTTGTGACAATAAGTCAGCAGTGTTGTATTCCAATAACAACAGGAGTTCATCTAAGTCAAAGCATATTGACATAAAGTTCTTAGTTGTAAAAGAAAGAGTGCAAATTGGTCAATCCATAGAGCACATTGGGACAAACTCCATGATAGCAGATCCGCTCACAAAAGGTTTACCACCCAAGGTCTTTCATGAGCACACTGCTCACATGGGTGTTACATTGTTTGAGGATATCATGATTTAGTGGGAGTTCGTATTTTATTTGTTTTATGTTTGTTTTCAGACATTTATGTATTTGGTTATTTTCTGATCAGAAATGAAGTATTCAGTTTATTCACTCTGTTTATTGTTTTGAAACTGTCCTCACTTAAGTTTAAAGAGGACCAGTTGGAAATAGACATGTTTAGATCATATTGCATGTAATTTCCATGCTACAAATCCATACTTGATCTATGTCATTTGGTTGTGTTAATATACGTGATCATGGATGGATTTAGTTACGATATATGTAACGAAAGTCGCCTTGGTTCTATGTTAATATAATTAATGGACGAGATTGTTTGGAATACCTTTTGGATATGATAGTAAAATTTTGAGCTCATAAGGTTATATAATGACATGTAATTATAGAGTATTTAATATATATATATGTGGTCCAAGTGGGAGATTGTTGGAAAATATGGACATCACATATATAATAAGGGTAATTACATGTTATTATTTACTATCATGATAGGTTAGCCCAAATTAAAAGTGGTCTAATTTGGTTAGAATTTTATTGGGCTTTAATTATTAAATAAAGTATGGGTCAAATATGTGTAGATACTCTAGTAATTGAGTTCTAATCAAATTCTAATTAATGATGGGCTAACTAGAATTTGATTAGAACTAATATGTCAAGGTTATAAATATTAGGGTTATGGTCCCCAAATTATACATAAGATATCTTTTCTAATATCCCATCATTAGGGAAGAGAGAGCAGATATTCTCTGAATTTCTTGTGTGCTAATTTGGAAGATCAAATCCCCAAAAGCTGGTAAAACTTTAAGGAATTCATGGATTCATGTGCGCTTCCGCATTTAGTTTTATTCTTGATTTATTCTTGATGATTTTACATGATAGATCCTGGTTTATTCAGTTTTATTTTAGATTTATTTTACAAATCTAACAGGTCAGTGTCTTTTCCTGTAGAGGTAAATTACACATCTTCTGGATATGTTGAGTCATTATCCTTAGCTAAACACACTCTCGGCTAGTCTCATGCATTACAAATATTTTTGCAATTTGTGAAGAAATTTTTAAGTGACGTTCAAAATAATGTCACTAAATATACTAAAAACGTGACAAAAACAAATAGTTGTTATGTTTATAGTTGAAGACGTATCTTATATGAAAATTTGAAAAATTGTCATAAGTTCACTAATTGTTTGGCACCAAAATTTACTTTTTGTGGGAAATATTTTTGTATTTTTGTGACGTTTCAGCCAAATTGATGACAATTATTTATCGTCACCAATGTAAAATCTCATTAGTGATGAATTATAATTTTTTAAATTTTTTTATTTGTATGTCACTATGATTAATAGGCTTTATTCCTGACAATTTGATTTTTCATATTTATCATATATAAAAAGGTCACATGTTACTTTTTTCACAAAAAATAAGTTTAACACAGGTTGTTTCTGTCACTCTTTGTTATTTTTCTTATAATGTATATGACAATTTTATTGCTCACCATGATAAACCCACTTGGTATGGCTTTGCGATATACATTTCAAAAAGTAAATGATCTTCCACCTCATATTTAGATCTAATACATACATTTATGCACTCTTGACAAGGACATCGAATTTCACATTCCGATCTCATATTTGCATGTAAAATTTTATGAATTTTTCAATTTTTAGAACATAGTTTCGAGAAATATTTTGACTCTATTATCCAACTTTTATCCATACTAATCAATTATTCAATGAAAAAAATATGAAAAATTAAACTATAACAACAAAGAATCACAATAGTTCATAATGAAACAACTAAACAAATATTAAACAAATTAACTCTAACTAAACGAATTAAATTAAATTACCAAATTAAATCTAATTAAATTACCAATGCCAATGTTCAGATTTGAGCAAATAAATCCCGCTAGGTTTAATTTAAATTTTAAATTATTTATGTATTACATATTATTAACGCTTAAGCCCTCAATTTTTTTCAAAATAAGCAATTAAGTCCCTGCTTTTTTTTTTGGCATTCATTTGAGTACTTGAACTTTCAAAATGCATCAAAAAGGCCCTCAAACCTTTTCAAAAAAAGCAATAAAGCCCCTACTCTTTTTTTTGCACTCATTTGGGTACTTGAACTTTCAAAATGCATAAAAAAACTCTCAAACTTTTTCAAAAAAAAAAACAATTAAGTCCCTGCTTTTATTAAAAATTAGAAAAAATATAAAAAATTAAAATCAATAAAAGCTATAAATATTATTAAATTTTAATAAAAAATTCAAATATTAAAAATTAGAAAAATATATATAAAAATCACAAAAAAATATATAAAAAATTGTAAAATTTTATAAAAATAGTAAAAAATTATAAAATATATAAAAATTATAAAATTTTATAAAGTCGTAAGAAAATTATACAAAATGTAAAGAAATATAAATTTCGTAAAAAAAATTTATAAAAATTATCGTACCAAAATAAGCATTTTGTAATTTTTCCATAACTTCTATTGATTTTTATTTTTTTATCATTTTTCGCCACCTGTCACACTGTGTTGCAACACGTGATTACTTTAATTAAAAAAAATTAGGGGTCGTTAATTTTTTTATGATTTTTTATAAAATTTTACAATTTTTTATTTTTACGATTTTTATAAAAAAAAGTTCTGCTTTTTAATAAATTTTATATTTTTATATTTTTATTAAAATTTAATAATTTTTCTAAAATTTATTTTTTATTTTTTATTTTTTATTTTTATAATTTTTTTTCTAATTTTTAATAAGAGTAGGGGCTTAATTGCTTTTTTGAAAAATTTTGAGGGTCTTTTTTATGCATTTTGAAAGTTCTAGTAACCAATTGAGTGGAAAAAAAAAAGCAGGGGCTTAATTGCTTTTTTTTGAAGAAGAAGTTTGAGGGCCTTTTTTATGCATTTTGAAAGTTCAAGTGCTCAATTGAGTGCAAGAAAAAAAAAAGGAGGGCTTAATTACTTTTTTTGAAAAAGTTTGAGGGCTTTTTACACCCTTAAGCCTATATTAACATATTTAAAATAAATAAATAATAATAATAATATATGCTAAGTTAGTTAAGCCATTCGGATTAATTCAAGTTTGGATATTCTTCAATTTCGGTTACGTTTGAATGTGAAATACTTTACTAACTTTAAACATTTAATTCTGTTGGTGTCACAAGTCAGTTGCACACCAACTCAATATTATGAGGTTTCAACATGCATGACGTTTACTAGTCTACGTTAATTGGTCTTGTAAATCGGATTACGTTAAATTTAAATTATATATGTATTATATATTATTAACATATTTTAAAATAAAAAATAATATATGTTGAGTTAGTTAAGTCTCTCGGATCAATCTAAGCTTGGATATTATTGAATTTGAATACTCATGATCTTGAAATACTTTTAATTTCAAATAATTAAAGTTTCAGCTCACTCGCGTAAATTATATCTCGACTAACTTTAAACCTTTAATTTAGTTAGTATCATGAGACAATTAAACACTAAAAATTAGATTCCCATACGCATGACATATAATAAAATTACTAGTCTACGTTAATTGTTCTTGTAAATTAGATTACATTTAATTTAAATATTAAATTATTAAAAATAATAATAATAAAAACAATATATGTTAAGTTAGTTGTGTGGCTCGGATCAATTCGAGATTCATAGTCATATAGCAATTACTTTGCTTCGTCAAATCCTTTCTATAGACTTTGCTAGCAGATACACTAGGCTTGGCGAAAATTTTATAGACTAGTAATTTCTAAAAGCAGGTTAAGTTCCTCCTATTCTCTTTTATTTCTCCATTCGTTTGATTTATTTAAATCACCTAGTTGGTAAAATACTTGTGGGAAAAACCAATTGATTAAGACAATACCCTAGGAAGAATCCACCTAGACTTCACTTGTTATCTAAATCTGAACCAGACGATTTATTCACTTGACTTGATCCGTAGGATTCCCTAATGTATATTTACCCCTCTCTCGAGGCGACTAACGTCTAACCCTAGGCTGATTAATTGAAATCTCTTTCTAATTAAAACCCCTAGAATTGCATTAACTCGATCTATGGACTCCCATATTAGGTTTGACCCTAATCCGGTAGATTTTTGTCACCCTATCTTTAGGCGCGCGAGCAACTCCGCTTAACTATGCTAGATCTACTCTTAGGCAGGGTCTATTCATCCTCTACCTAAGCACATCAGTACTTGAATTAATATCCCGGAAATATCAAAACAAGAATTAAGAACACATTATTAAGAACAAATCAAGTATTTATCATATAGTTCAGCAAACGATAACAAGATTCATCTTAGGTTTCATCCCCCTCAGGTATCTGAGGGTTTAGTTCATAATCATAAAAGAATACATCTCAGAAGAAAAGATAAAACAAAACATAAGAAAACCCTAAAACTCCCTAAAGAAATTGAAGAGAGATCCTCCGTCTTGAGTATGACTCCGGCTTCTTGAGATGAATCAACTGGCTTTCTTCAAGTAAATCCCACAATTCTGACTCCTCTGGCTCGGCTCTTTGGCCTAGCTGGACGCCCCCTGAAGGTTGGCCTTTAGGGTGTATATATAGGCTTTTGGAATGTGTTTCTTTCCCTCTAAGTATCCTAATCCGAGTGAAATTCCTCTTTGTCACGGTAGGGACACGCCCATGGCACACACCCGTGTGAATCGTGGTCAGGCCGTGTTCGAGTCCATCAATGAGGCATGGCCGTGTGGCTTTGGCCCAGTGTCGATTTCTTTCTTTGGCCCATTTGGTCCGTTTTAAGCCCATTTCCCGTTCTTTTCATCCTCCTATGCTCTCCTGAGTATAAAACATGAAATTAAAGGATTAAGAGTACCAAATTACATAATTTAAGGGATAAATCATCCAAAAGCATGCTAAATGTGGGCTTGAAATATGTTACTATTACGGTTTATCAAATACCCCCACACTTAAGCTTTTGCTTGTCCTCAAGCAAAATTCTCAACTCACAATTAAAACTAACTAACTTTAATTCATAATATTCATCAATAGTGTTTCATCATAATTCATAGATAATTCATACATGGATAATTCAACTCAAAGAGTCCTAAAGATTCAAACCATCTAAGTCATATCTTTTTGTAGCATGAAAACATAGGTGTTTTCCCTCATCTAAATAATTACCTCTGATTCAAAATCGACAAGGGTTGACATCCTCACTAAAGATTCACTCAAATCACTCGAGGTGTTTAAGGTTCAGGAAAAAGCACTCATAAGTCGAACATGAAAAGTTAATCCTATAGGCTTGCATGAAAATCAAATCTCCACCACTATAATATGAGATGATACACAAATCAAAAGGTCTTTAATAGGGTTATAACGGGGCTTGGGTTAAAGGTGTGGATAAAGGCTGAATTAGAGGGTTAGAATCGAGATTGACCTAACAAATTACCTAACTAGAAACAATGAACTGATAATGAATAATTACATCAATTGAAAATTTGTAATACTACTACTAATGACACGAGCTTCTTCTAAAGATGTGAATTTAACTGTATAAGCTCACTTAATAACAAAACTAATAATGAATATACTTCGATTTTTTTTAAGAACAAATCAAGTACATAATAAAGGATAAATTTAACTACTGAAATAACGATCATAGTTAAGCAACTAATCAAATCAAATTTCGATATAAGGGTAGTCAAGAAGAATGGTGATAACAAATACAAAGGGTTTTGGGTTAATATTAGTGGGTGAGTCAATAAAATGGGTTGTTAGGATCAAAGGGGTTCACTAGGGGTTAATTATGAGGGTAGACTTTTAGTGGAGTGAGTGAGTTAAATCCTAGGTGTCTTTATCATCTTTGTATATCAAATCAAAGGTGTGGTCTCGACATGTATAATTGAAGCAAGTTCTAGAATAACAAATCAATGTTGACACACTCATAATCAATAAAGTGAGCAAGAAAAAGAATATATGCTCTACAAGGCTCAAACTCTCACAAAAATTATGGGTTTGATGTCAACCTTGTAAATTTCAAACTTCAAAGTAATATTCAAATTTAGGTAGACAACCTAGAAAAAAATTTTAATTTTTGAAAAGTAGACTTATCATGCTTGATTCTCTAGTATCTTAAAGTTTAATCATCAATGCACAATTATCAATGACTTAATCCGAAACACATCAATAAAAATCATAAATCAAGAGAAATTTCATTCTAATCATAATCTGAGAAAATTTACTTAAGAAACAAGATATAATTCAGGATTTGAGAATAATGCAAAAAGTTAGGCACTTTTTAAGATTCACCCCCCACACTTAAGATGTACATTGCCCTCAATGTACAAAGATAGATATATAGTAGTAAATCAGAAGATAGGGATAGAGGTGAAACTCCCTGAATTTTTGGATGGATTCCTTGATTTGGAAGTGTGGAAACTTGATTTGGAGGTGAAAGATAAGTTGGTGGAGACATCTTTGATGGTGGTTTGGTAGCTGCCTACTATTGCTGCGCTAGATGAAGAAATTGGGTAGCCCGTGAAGAATTAGCCAGGAAATAGTAAGACATATTTAAAATAAACTAATTATATATTTTAAGACAAGAAAGATAAAGAGAAAGAAAATAGAAAGTAAAATAAAATTAAAAGAAGTGATAAATGGACTGAAAAGTCCTTATTGTTAGATGGTTCGCGAGGTGGGTGTGATTTCTAAGGCCGTGGTGTGTGATTCCCAAGCAGCCTGTAGAACCTAAAACCAAGAAACTAAAGTAAGATAAACTAAATCTAAAGGAAGAGAAGTTAAGATAAGGAAAATAAAGGAGATGAGAAAAAAAAATAAAAGCTAAATGGCCTCAAAGACCCTTGGCTTGTCGAGTAGCTGAAGCGGCCGGCATGAACTTATGTAGATCGATCTCCCATAGGGAGACTGTGCTAGGATACTTCCGCTTCTTCGACATAGATAGCTCAAGAATTAGAAGAATGATATGGAAGGGGGGAGATCTGAAAAAGAAAAGGAAAAAAAATGGTAGGGATGAAGGGGAATGGGGAGTAGGTGAAGAGACGAAGGGGGTGGTTTAAATAGAATTTTGATGTCTGGTAAATCCCCACGCCCGTGGTACATCCCCACGCTGTATCGCACGGCCGTGTTGTGCTTCGTTCATTTCCCCCACGCCTGTGTGCAGGTCACCACGCCCGTGTTTGATGAAACAATGTCGACCACGGCTGTATCACATGGCCGTGGTGTTTTGTCGGTGCTCGTGGCTTGAAGATATTTATTGTCCTTGGTTCGTACTATCTCTGCCATGTCAGTACGGAGATTCGTGGTATCCATACGGCCACTGCCACGGTCGTGTGCAAGGTCGTGTGGTATGGAATTCTGCGCCTAAATATGAAAAGGAAATAAACTAAACTAAATTATTAGGGTTAGTGCTCGGGTTGCCTCCCGAGAAGCACTCGTTTAAAGTCTTAAGCTAGACTTACCTCTCATTCTCATAATCATGGTGGTTTGAAAAGTTGAGCATCCTCTCTCATGCTATCAGTTCTACTATCATAAAGTCTGAGTCGAGTCGAGTTTACCTTAAAAGTTCCGAACTCAGAGTGTGTTACCTCGATCGTTCCGTATGGAAAGACATTGATTACCCTAAAAGGGATTTCTTTGTTTGTATTCAAGTCTGATGTGGTGTTTCGAGGGTCTCCCTTATTCAACAATACCTAATCTCCTATTTTGAAGTGGTTTGACGTCCCTGTCAGCTCGTCTGGTGGTTCCTTCGGTTTTGCTTCGTGTAATTGGGATTTCTCCTTGAAATGTGTCTTCCACTCGTCTAGTTCCTCGATGTGAAGCCGCTGATCCTCATGAATTACTTCTTTATTGGCACGGGGTTTAGGATCAGGTTCAGGGGTGTACTTTCGTGGTGTTTCCTGTAAAGAAGGTTGAACAAATTGGTTATCAATTGAATTAATTTTCTCACCTTTATCACTCGATGTCCTAGCTGAGTCAAAAGCTTGAAGAGTGACTCTCTCATCACCTACACGAAGTATGAGCTCACCTGCATCAATGCCAATCTTTGTTTTGGCGGTTACTAAAAAGGGTCTTTCCAAAATTAATGGGATCGTGTTGTCCTCATCCATGTCTAAAACGAAAAAGTCTACTGGGATTACGAATTTATCAATTTTCACGAGTACATCTTCAATTATACCCCTAGGAATTCTAATAGTTTTGTCAGCTAATTGAATGCTCATCCTAGTTTGTTTGGGTTTCCCCAGACCTAGTTGTTTAAACATTTTATAAGGCATGACATTTATGCTTGCCCCTAAATCAGCTAAAGCATTATCAATAGATAAACTACCAATTAAGCATGGAGTTGTAAAACTCCCTAGATCTTTTAATTTTCGTGGTAATTTATTTTGCAACATTGCTGAGCACACTGCGTTTAGCTCCACATGCGATGCTTCGTCTAGCCTTCGCTTGTTTGTCAAGAGTTCTTTTAAAAAATTTCTGGAATCAGGCATATGCAAAAGAGCTTCAAGTAACGGTAAGTTAATATGTAATTTCTTTAAAAGTTTAAGAAACTTACCTAACTGTTCTTCTGTGTTGTCTCTTTTCATTGCTTCGTGATATGGTATACGAGGTTGGTATTCTTTGATTACCGGTTTTGGTTTATCATTACTTACCTCAACCTTACCTTCTTCTACCACATTCTCTTGCCTTGAATTGGGCTCGTCTAACCCTTCACTATCTTGAGCTGTTATGGCTTGAATTTGCTTCTTTGGGTTAGTCTCAGTGTTGCTTGGTAGGCTTCCTTGTGGTCGTTCGGAGATGAGCTTTGCAAGTTGCCCTATTTGGTTTTCGATCCCTTGAATCGATGCTTGTTGATTTTTAAGTGTTGTTTCGGTGTTTTGGAGACGAGTTTCTGTCACCGTGATGAATTTTGTTAGCATCTCCTCAAGGTTCGGCTTCTTTTCATGTGGGTAGGGTTGTTGTTGGAAATTTGGATGGGGTTGTTGTCTCTGATTTCCTTGACCACCCCATGAAAAATTGGGGTGGTTCCTCCAACCTGGATTAAAAGTATTACTATAAGGGTTATTTTGAGATCGGAAATTGTTACCCACATAGTTCATTTGTTCGCTTTCCATGCCATGTCCGTAGGGTGGGTACTCACGATTCGCCACACCTCCACTTGTTTCGCACTGCATAATTGGATGTACCTGCAAAGAACCACATAGACCATTAACCTTTTTATTTAACGTCTCTTCCTGATTTGATAGCATGGTTACTGCATCGAGGTTGAAAACTCCGGCTATTTTTGTTGGCCTTGTCCTTGTAACTTGCCACTGATAGTTATTCAGTGACATCTCCTCTATAAACTCGTAGGCTGCTTCAGGAGTTTTGTTATTCAAAGTTCTGCCGGCGGCTGAATCGATTAATTGCCTTGTTGAGGGGTTTACACCGTTGTAAAAAGTTTGGACCTATAGCCACAAAGGTAATCCATGGTGTGGGCACCTTCTCAACAAGTCCTTGTATCTCTCCCATGCATCATAAAGTGTCTCTAGATCCATCTGCACAAAAGAAGATATATCATTCCTTAACTTGGCCGTTTTGGCCGACGGAAAATATTTTAATAAAATTTTTTTGGTCATTTGATCCCATGTAGTGATTGACCCTCGTGGAAGAGAATGCAACCACTGTTTGGCTTTATTCCTCAAAGAGAAGGGAAACAACCGAAGACGGATGGCATCATCAGTAACGCCATTTATTTTGAAAGTGTCACAAAATTCTAGGAAATTTGCCAAGTGATTATTTGGATCTTCATCCTGCAAACCATCAAACTGAACAAATTGATGTATCATCTGAATTGTGTTAGGTTTCAGTTCAAAATTATTTGCAGCAATAGCAGGTCTAACAATACTTGACTCAGTTCCTGTTAAATTAGGTTTAGCATAATCATACATAGTTCGAGGAGCATGATTTTCGGCCATCTTTGGAGGTGGCGGATTATTCTCAGCCATCTCTTCGATAGTATTAACTTCGTCTTCTTGCTCTTCTTGTATGTAATTTAAGCTCCACCTTATTTCTCTTCGGTTTTTGTGAACTGTGCTTTCGATTTCACTATCGTAAAGTAAGGGTCCTGTCGGGTTCCTTCTAGTCATAAACTAGAGGTACCTGAAAGGAAAAAAAGAAAGAAAATTAGCAAAGTTTTTTTAAAAAAACAAAATAAAAGTAAATTGAAAAAAATAAAAATAAAAATGGCTAAAGTAATAAAAATTGAGCTTTCTTAATATTTCAGTTCCCCGGCAACGGTGCCAAAAACTTGATATCGCGATGTCAGAGTCTTAAAATTTATATAAAGAATGATCGAGCCTAGAAACTAACTGTGACAACGATTGGCGTAAGTGCACCTATCGAACAGTAGTATAGCTTAGTGGCAAGACCGGATTGTCGAACCCAAAGGAACCGAAAGTACTAATACTAACTTTCTTTCTATTATTTAGCCTAAGAATTAAGGGAATTGTTGTTTAATCTAAAACTAACTAACTACTAAGCTAAAGACGCGAAGATAAAGAGAATGAATTGGGAAAAATACTTGTGGGAAAAACCAATTGATTAAGACAATACCCGAGGATGAATCCACCTAGACTTCACTTGTTATCTAACTCTGAACCAAACGATTTATTCACTTGACTTGATCTGTAGGATTCCCTAATGTATATTAACCCCTCTCTCGAGGCGACTAACGTCTAACCCTAGGTTGATTAATTGAAATCTCTTTCTAATTAAAACTTCTAGAATTGTATTAACTCGATCTATGGACTCCTATATTAGGTTTGACCCTAATCCGGCAGATTTTCGTCACCCTATCTCTAGGCGCGCGAGCAACTCCGCTTAATTATGCTAGATCTACTCTTAGGCAGGGTCTATTCCTCCTCTACCTAAGTACATCAGTACTTGAATTAATATCCCGAAAATATCAAAAAAAGAATTAAGAACACATAATTAAGAACAAATCAAGTATTTATCATATAGTTCAGCAAATGATAACAAGATTCATCTTAGGTTTCATCCCCCTCAGGTATCTGAGGGTTTAGTTCATAATCATAAAAGAATACATCTCAAAAGAAAAGATAAAACAAAACATAAGAAAACCCTAAAACTCCCTAAAGGAATTGAAAAGAGATCCTTCGTCTTGAGTATGACTCCAGCTTCTTGAGATGAATCAACTGGATTTCTTCGAGTAAATCCCACAATTCTGAATCCTCTGGCTCGGCTCTTTGGCCTAGCTGGACGCCCCCTGAATGTTGGCCTTTAGGGTGTATATATAGGCTTTTGGAATGTGTTTCTTTGCCTCTAAGTATCCTAATCTGAGTGAAATTCCTCTTTGTCACGGCAGGGACACTCCCATGGCACACGCCCGTGTGAATCGTGGTCAGGCCGTGTTCGAGTCTATCAATGAGGCCCAGCCGTGTGGCTTTGGCCCAGGCCGTGTCGATTTCTTTCTTTGGCCCATTTGGTCCGTTTTAAGCCCGTTTCCCATTCTTTTCATCCTCCTATGCTCTCCTAAGTATAAAACATGAAATTAAAGGATTAAGAGTACCAAATTACATAATTCAAGGGATAAATCATCCAAAAGTATGCTAAATGTGGGCTTAAAATATGTTACTATTACGGCTTATCACCAAGACTGCAGTAGAAGGCAGCAATTGCCCATGGTCTTAGTAGACAGCTTTGTCGCTTGACAAAGCTCGCGGTATAAGCTTACTAATACTACAAAGCCCTAACTAAATCTCCCAGCTTGCTTGAGGGCCTCTAGTAAGGGGAGGTACATGATGTAGACTTTATTTTGATTCACATCCGGTAACAGTATTCCACCTATAAGTTGCAGAATAAACGCTCTTGTAGCGTAAATAATATCCATCTGCGTTGGACTGCTCAGTAGATTTTGGAAGTTTACTCTTAACTAGGTAAATTTAATACTGGTTATTCCTCATCGTTGGGGGATACTCTTCCAAGTAACCGCTCACAAGTGCCGCACGGATCGAGCACTTTTTCAGGCCCCATCACTACTTTGCTGTTAATAGACAGTCTTAGTTGGACTACTACGTCTTGCAGTGTAATGGTGACCTCCTCACACGAGGAGTGGAACGTGTGTGTCTCCAGGCACCATCTTTCAACTAAGGTTGATATTAAATCGGCCCGTAGCTTAGATATATGAATGTATGTGGCTACCCCAAAACCTGCAATGTTTAAATATGGTAAAACCCTCTAATCAAGAAAATATTCGGGATCATACAATCGAGGTCTTAAAATCCGGTACTGATCTTGCGTTTATAGTAAAAATAAAATGTTTTATTTCTCGTTTAAAAATCAATTGATCATAGGAATTTAAATTAAACGGGTCATTTGGTATAAAATTTACCTTATTCACATTTTTAACAATATGGTTATCGTCATTTAAAACAGAATTAGGATTAGGATCCATCAAGTGATAGGTGGTGAACGGCGATGATCGGTGGTGATCGGCGTTGATTGGCATTGATCGAAGGTGATCGGTAGTGATCGGAGGTGATCGACAGTGAACAACGGTGAACGGTGGTGAACGACAGTTATCAGCGGTGGTGATCGGGTTTTGGGTTGAACCATGTCATGTATAGTGGGTAGGGGTGAGTATTTGATCGAGTCGAGTCGAATCGAGTCAAAAAATTTCGAGTTAGTCGAGTTAACAAATCCTATTTTAGCAACTGAACTCAATTTGAATTTTTTTAGAATCGAATCGAATCGAGTCAAAAAATTTTGAGTCAAATCGAGTCGAGTTAACGAATCCTATTATTTATACTTAATGTTGTGATTAGATGGACCGATTATTTAACTAGTAGACGCAGTACAAGATTATTTAACTACATGAACAATATAATGATTTTGCCTCTTAACTTAATGGGTAAACATTTATCAAAACGACGTAGTTTTGCCTTTTAACTTAATTATTTTGAATTTTAACTTTTAAAAAAGTAAACATTTATCAAAACGACGTAGTTTTGTCTTTTCTTATTCGGATTTTCGGATAACTCGAATTGTGTAATTCATATTTGAGTTAAACCGAAAAACTTAATTTTTTATTCGAGTTGATCTGAATAAATTGATTAACTCAAATAACTCGAACTATTTAATTCAAAATTTGAATTTTGGACATGTAGTGTGGCCGGTCTAACTGTAACACCCTGAATTTTGGGCCTAGAAGAGATGGGCTGCGTGTGTCGGAAAAATTGGATTTTCTTTGTAAAAAAAATTATTATTATTGCATGTTTTGTTTAATATTTAAGTGAATTAAGAATGGTTGGTAGTGGCGTGGAGTTGGATTCTAAGGGGAGTGTTCAGAAGAGAAAAGTTAGGAAGGGATTGAGGAGCTTATCGTGGAGAAAAATTAGGAGATGAGATATGTGGAAGAGGTTGAGCCGAATTAGGAATTTGGGGATAGAAAATTCGGCTATAGGCTATAAATAGGTGTCGATTTTGGGGTTCTAGGCTAATGCCAAATTCTTTCTTTTTTATTTTGCCGAAAACTACTTTTCTCTCCAAATACCTGAAAGTCAAAATCCCTTATTCTTCCTCTTCTATTTTTACGCTGATTTCTTCCCTTCCTTCTCATCCAACTCTTTTCTTTCCTTTGCTTCTAGTCTATTTCTTTTGTGTCGAATATTCGTGACTTCAAAAGCTGAAAACCTTTGCTCTTGGAGTCGTTTTCTTCATCGCTCCAAATCTTGTGCCGAATACTCTAGTGACCAAATCTCTGTCGTGCTGTCATCATTCCTTTTATTTTTGGTAGATCGGATCTTGGAAAAATCAGAATCAAGCTTGGATCTACAAGTCTCTGCCGAAAAGCTATCCATACGTTTCGGTTTTTGGGTAAGTGTTTTTGATTTTGGGATAAGTTGGCCGAATAGTCTATAGTAAGGGAAAGGGTGATTTAAGTGGATACAAGTCACCTATTATTTTGTCTTTAACGATTAAGATTGATGAAGATCTAGGGGATTTTCGTGAGAAGTAGCTAAGGAAGGACTATTAGGACTGGTGGCACACGGTAAGGTTATGGTAAGGCTTCAGTTTTTGGTAAATATTGTGGTTAAGTGTGTGATTGATTGAAGATTGGTATTGGTTGTAGGTTCAAGGCTGAGGATAGTGTAACACGTCTCATTTACCAAGTGTGTACATACACTTCACACACGACAAATCGGCAAAAGCTGAAATCCCGAAAAATTGAAATGCCAAAAAGCCGAAACTCCAAAAGGTTGGCACTGGCAACCATACGTAGGGGTGAGCAAAACTCGATTCGACTCAAAAAAATTGAAAAAAAATTCGAATTTTGAGTTAAACGAATCGAGTTATTCGAGTTAACTCGATTTTTTTTCGAATTTTGAGTTCGAATCGAGTTGAGTTTTCGAATTCGAATAACTCGAATAATTCGAATATCAAACTATAATATTTTACATTTTTACCCCAAACTCCCAAACCTTTTTACTTTTCCCTCAAAACTTTTACTCCTTCCCACTTTCCCCCCAAAATTTTTACTCCCCTCCTATCCCAACCCCCCAATCTACCCAAAATTTGTTTCCCACCAAAATTTTACTCTCCCATTTACTTTTTCTCAAAATTTTACTCCCCAAAACCCTCAAAACTTTTTATTTTCCCCCAAAATTTTTACTCCCTCCCACTTTTCCCCTAAAACTTTTACTCCCTTCCCATCTCACCTCCCATCTACCCCAAACCCATCTCCCCTCCATTTTTTTTTAATATTTTCCCTTCAAAATTTTACTCCTCCCTATTTACTTTCCCTCAAACTTTTATTCTCCAAAACTTTTTATTTTTCCCCTAAACTTTTACTTCTCACCCTTTACTCTCAAATAAAAATCAAAATTATCCAAAAAATCACTAAACATAAATAGTAATAATTTTATTTATATCTACTATTTATATTATTAAATTAAATTTCACATTTTATATTGTTTATATTATTGAATTGTTTAGTCATATTGAATATTTATATTAAAACTGAATTATTAATTATGCCATAAAATATTCGTGTTAAAATTTTATATTGGTATCAATTTTACATTTGATCTTTAAAATAACTTTTATTAAAAAATCACATTTTTACATTTAATATATTTTTTAATTCCAAAATACATAGTGACAAGAATCTGAAGATAATTGAAACAACTAAGCAAGCAAAGAAGCTAACCCGTATATAAAATATTAATAAATAAATTATTTGGTGATGAAAATTAATAAAAAATTTGGTTAAGGTGGACAAATTTTATTACGATGAGTGACAATGGTTACAATGACCCAAAAATATTTTTTAAAATTTAACTCGAACAAATATATTCGATTCGATTCGATTTGAATTCCATCTCACTCGACTCAATTCGAGAAAATTTCAAATCAAATTAGGATGATAAAATATGATTCGTCAACTCGATTAACTCGAAATTTTTTTATTCGATTCGATTCGATTCGACCGAACGCTCACCCCTAACCACACGAGCATGCGAACATTCGTGTGGGAACACCGATACTACTACCGAGACCAAGAGAGTGATCTCATGGTCTCGGGCCACTGTTTGGCCAACCGGGCCTAAAGGGGCTAAATGGGCCTGCAGAGCTCGTGGGCCCAAATCGGCAAGAGTTGATATGTGAAATTGAGTGGTTGTATGATTTGATTATGATCGGGCCTAATGGGCTACATATACATTATTTGGGCCTAATGGGCCATACGAATGAGATTGGGTCTGGTGGGCCATATGAACGTATGTGAATTGTTTGGGCTTTGTAAGGGGTCTTGGGATTAGTATTTGGTAAGTTGCTTGACCTTGCATAAAACTTAAATAATTAACTAATTGCGATCGTGGACAAGTCATAAGGTTAAGGTGTGGCAATGGGTATATGCATGTCTAGGATTGGATCTAGGGAGAGCTTAGTACTTAAGCGGTCTTAATGACTCACCTCCTCTTCTCTGGAATCCTACCTGGTGCATAGTATATGTTCACTTTAGCCAACGGGGACTTGATAACGGGCCAAGGTAAGTAGTAGACCCATAACAAGGAGAAATGACCGGAATGGCCTTAAGGGCAAAAATGACTAAAATGCCCCTATGTGTTGAATGTAATATTCATGGATGTTACATGTACATTTGTTGCATTCATATGATATTCTGTTTAGGTTGTATATGGGTTGGGAATTATGGAACGGGGGAAGTATATGAGGATCGCATGGTTGTTTGACGACCGTGGATCCACCGATGGCTTTTTAAGCCCATTATATGATTAGCAGCTTTGTTGCAATGTTAGGTAGTACCACAACCGGGCTACCCTTGATGTGTATCGGATGGGTGGGTCGATTTAGAAATCCCCACAGATGTGTTTAAGTTGGACGGAGACGATGTGTACCGGATGGATTATTTGGGGAAGGTTTGCACAGCATTGCATGTGTGATATTATTATGTTAACAATACGATATGTATGCTATTTGTTTGATGAGGGTCGTACACACTGAATTTTCGAAAACTCACTCCCTCTTTTATTTTTCTCAGGAAATCCTCAGTAGTCGGTTCGACGAGTGGAGGGACTCAGAGGTGGCCAGCTAGCAAGACATTTTTGTTTTTCCTGATTTTCTTTATAGTTTTAGGTATTTTGATTATTTTAAGTTCGGATTGTAATAAGGTCTCCCTCTGCTTATCGTTACACTTATTGCTTTACTTTCTATTGAATTTATATAAAGTTTTTCTGGAAACAATGGTTTTTATTCAAATTAAGCTTCCGCTGGAAAAAAAGTTTTATTTTTAATACTTGTTAACTTATAATCAAAAAGACAGATTTCCAAATACATATCGTTTTGAAAGCAAACTGGATTTCACTTAACTTTTCTTTAGAAGGGTTTTCAATGAAAACAAGGTTTTTGCAAAAACACTTCAATGTGACACGCCGGATTCGGGCCTAACTTTTAGGCCGGGTTTGGGGTGTTACACTAACACCTAGGTCTTATAAGCCTGCAGCCTGCTGGTGCTGGCCATTGGATGGCCTTTTTTGACAGGTCTGATGCAGGCCTGATGTAATAACCCAAATTTCAGTGATATTAGAAATAGTGGTTCGAGACCATCAAATCTGACAAATGAACTCGTAGATTGTATTATTTAATATTTACCAGCCAAATGTAGCTTTAAAAATACTTTTGAAATAGTAAATTGTGTTTTATAAAGATTTATTTGGTCAAGAATCGAGAAAAAGAGGTATCGAGATCTCGGTGTTATAAACTGAGTCATAAATATTTTTATGAATATTTACGGAATGTCAATAAAGTAGTATAAAAATTTCGTTAGAAAATTTTGACGTTTGGGTGGTTAATTAAATAAAAAGGACTAAATTGAAAAAGGTATAAAAGTTGCTAGAAGGATTAAATAGCTTAATTGTTAATGAGGAAGGACCTAAAGTGTAAATAAGCCCAAAGGAGATATTTTAAGTGCAATAGCTGAGAAAAATCAGGAAATGGGTGAAATAAGGGTAAAATTGGAAAATTGCTAAAATTAGTTAAATAAATATGGGACCAAATTGGAATATCTAGAATTCTCTTCATTTCTCTTCATTTTCTTCAGCTGAAAAACAACCATGGGAGAGAGTTCAAGTTGGTTTTCATACTCAAGCTTCATGTAAGTTTAATTCTTGCTTTCTCCTTGAAATTTCTATGTTTTTGGATTTTTACAATTGGGTCCAACTTATTAATTCATTAGTTTTTTATTCTATGGCAAATTTTTAAAGTTGATGTGGATTATTGCTGGAAGAATATGATGAATAAATATTGAATTGAAGCTTTAATTTTGTTATATGATGATTTTATCAAGTGAAATTGATGGAAATTGGTTTAGGACTTAATTGTGAAAGAGTTGAAATTAAGGCCTAGTGTTAAAATTCTGATTTTCAAAGGTTATGAAGTAGTTTAAAATAATAGATAAAAGTATTAAATGAGAAAATTAGCTCAATTGAGGGGTGAATTGAGCAAGGACTGAATTGTATGAATTGTGGAATTTAGGACAAAATAGAAATCAACATGTTACACTAAAGCAGTTTTGGACAGCAGCAGTTGTCTAAATTTGAAAAATCACCAAAAATAGTATAAATTGAACTAGAAGTTGAATGAGATATATAATTAAATCTTGTTGAGTCTATTTTCATATAAAAGAAACAGAGCAAGCAAAGGAAGTCTACATATTGAGATGTTTAAATTTTTGTAAGACTGGTTTAGAATAACTTCGTGATCCCCTGTTCTTAATTTAGAAATTAACTAAAAATTGTAAAAAAAATAATTATGAGTTATAATTTATATTTTTGTATTCCTTAGTGAGCCTATTTTCATTAGAAATAATCAGAAACACTATATAAATATCGTACTATGAGATAATTGATTTTTAGTGAAGAGAGGTCAGAGCTGTCGGACTGTGTAACAGGGGAGAACTTAACTAATAAACTGTACTAATTGGCAAAACCAAAAATTCTGGAAATATTATAGTAAGAATACATGTGAGTCTAGTTTCAAATAAAATTAACGGATATTAATTTTGAGTTTTGTAGCTCAAGATAAAAATAATTTAGTGACTATGACACAGATGGACAGCTTGAATATTCACATAAGTAAATAGTGAAAATTATAAATAATGTTACTTACAAGTGTGTTATTTATATTAAGGATGTGGATGGAGAGGAGGAGGAAAAATAATATATGAACGACTTGTGTATAAATTGATTACATGATCGATTATAATTGATAAATGTTGAATTAGAAATGATATAATGTTTTATTTGGAATATTTTTATGAAATTATGATTATCGTTATAATACAAAAATTGAACTTATGAGTTTATATGGCTAAATTTTAGTGATCATTTGTTAATTTATGAACTTCATGATGTGTTATTTCATATGTATTGATGATAAAATCGTGAATAATGTAAAAGCATGAAAATTGAATAAATGATCAAATTGAGCACTTGATTCGATGACAAGATGAATTGTGGAAAAGACCATAGTTAAACTATGGCAACAAGTGATAAGTGATAGCTTCGCTACACTTATCCGATCAATGACAAGTGAAAGTGATAAGTGATAGCTTCGGCTACACTTATCCGATCAGGACAAGTTAAAGTGATAAGTGGTAGCCGGCGCCACCGATCAAGTGAAAAGTGGTAGCTCGGCCACCGATCGATGAAAAGTGGTAGCTTCGACTACCGATCAAGTGAAAAGTGGTAGCTCGGCCACCGATCGATGAAAAGTGGTAGCTCACGGCTACCGATCGGTGGATAGTGGTAGCCGGCTACAAGTGACAAGTGATTTTGGTGTAAGACCATATCTAGGATATGGCATCGGTGTGATACGTGTTTAAGATGTAAGACCATAGTGGGCTATGGCATTCTAGTGAAAAGTGATGAATTGACGGATAAGTCCATGGTTTCACCATGGCATAATGATAGTGAAGATGTAAGACCATGGGTGAGCTATGGCATTCTAGTGAAAAGACCATAGCTATGTTATGGCATTAGTGATTATCGTGAAATTTAGTGCATACAAGTGCAGACCAATTCCATAAGAAGTTCACTAATTTGACAAAGCTTGGTAAGTGTTACATAGAATTATGTGATATAAGGAAGTATGAGTTGATGAGACATGAACATAGAACTTGGTTGATGAATGAGTTCATTTGTGATTATATATTTGTACACCCTTGAGTGTATTATCCGTATGAATGGGTATTCCAAATGAGTTAATGAGAAGAGTTCTAATATGACATAATCTAAATTTGAAATGAAATATTATGAAAACGTACTTGGAATACATTGGTATGTCTTGTATATGTTATCCGAGTTCATAATGTGGAAAGTAAATGTATGTGAAAATATGAGGTGATGATACTGTACATGGAATTTATTGGTGGATACGTACATCCTAATAGATTTTAGTGAACATTGAAATTAGGCTCAATAAGTGATTTGTCAATTTAAATTGTGATTGGCGGGGAAGAGTTAGTGAATTGCATGTTTATGAATTGTTACATGTATTTTTCGAAATACAAGGAAATGATGGTAATTGATACATGGAAATATGAGACTATAATATATAAAAACATGGAATATGTTTGATAAATGTGTTCATTCATAATTATAGAATTGTGCATCTCAAGTGCACTATATGTGTAAAGATGATGTTTCAAATGATTTGATAAGTAAAACTCAAATATGAAGTAGTTTGAAACCAAGACAATTTGTTATAAAAATGTACATGAAATACAGAGGTGTGATTGTTATATGTTATATGAATACATAGTGTGAAAAAGTATAAGTACAAGAGAAATTTAATGAGAATTGAACCCATATATGTTTCTTGTTATTTATATGAAGTGTACGACTAACAAGTGGTATTAAGTATAAGGCTCATTGAATATCTTAAATTGGTTTTTGTATGTATTAAATGTGGGTGAAGAATAAGGATCAAATGAGAGAGAAATATGGCTTAGAAAATAGCCTAATTTGTGAAAATTAACTTTACACACGGCCTAGCAACACGGGCGTGTACTAAGGCCGTGTGACCCAATTTCCTTCATAGATGCAAGTCAGAGAGTTATACGCCCCAGAGGCACGGCCATGTGAGCCACACGAGCGTGGGACCCTTGTAAATGAGATAAACTTAGGGATTTTGCGAAAAATTTCATACGATTACGATTTAGTCTCGACCCAATCCCAATGCATGATTTGGACTTCAAAGGGTCCGTTAAAGGAACTTTTATAATCAATTTTGATATTTGAGCGATAAATGGTTTAAATCAACTGTAAGTGTTCCGTACTCTTCGGTAATGCCTCGTACCCTGTTCCGGTGTCGAATACGGGTAAGGGGTGTTACATTTAGTGGTATCAGAGCTATGGTTTAGTCGATTCTCGGACTAACATAGCGTGTGCAAGAGTTTAGCTATACATGCCATATGTGAACTGTGATAGTGTGATATCTCCCGGCTCTAACGAAATTGTTTTGTTAAGACAGAGATAACTTCTAACCGAACTATTGTCGATAATGCTAAAAATGATATTGAGATGATTGAAATGTGCTTACGATGTATTGAAATGTGGAAAGGTATGAATAGAAGTTCATGATATGCATGTGTTAATGTGCTTAATGAGATAACCATAAGTTGGGAAATGTGGAAAAGTGAAATGAAACGGAAGTCTATGTTGTGATAAGCTCATTCATGTATGTTGGTATTCATATTATTTTATGTGCCTAACATGCTTGATTAAGTGAGTGTTATGAGTAAATTTACTCAAAATTCATGGAATGTATGTTTAAGTACACTTGTTTGAATAAGATAATCGAAAAAGTTCGTGTAACATGACTAAGTATGAAAATTTCCTTAGAGTGAATTATGTGATTATGATGATATTACGTTGATGATGAATGCTAAGTCATATGTGTGTATTTATGAGAGTCAAGTTAGAGGCTTTACGACCTCACCCCCTTACCAGTGTTGCTTTATGATGAAAGTTCGCGAGAATTATGTTGAATAAGTTCATAAGTGGGAAACTAAAGAGTTCGTGGTGGCAAAAAAAAAAAGAAGAAGAAGAGAGTATAGTGCGACAAATGAACTCAGTTTTAGAAAAATATCGATTATTTTAAAGATTACACAGATTATGCAATTTCACGGATAAAGAAGAAGCTAGTCTCGACTATTCGACTCAATTGAGTATGAAGTCTAAAGTATGTGTTTGCTTTGAGATTCTTCCCGAATTGGTTTTCGTTGGTGAATGGAATGATGCGGGTACATGATGACAGTAATTAGTTAGAGAAATAATAATTGAGTAGTAAAGATGTCTGTGTGTGATAGTTATAGTTGAGATGAATATGATGATCTTTCCGGGTATTCTATATATGTTCTTTTATCCTCGAGAGATATGTGTGTGATTGTTCATACTGATGGAGTTCTTATGTTATGAGAATGCTAGCTAACTATGATGTTAGACTAAAGCCCCGTTGGTGAATTCGGTTTATGATCGATATTTCTTTATCTCTTCGGAATTCTATTTTATTATGTTGGAATAAAGTTGATGGTAAAAATTTATGTTGGACTATTTTTCCGTTTTTATTGGATATTATTCTGTCTTATATATAAATATTTGGAAATATATTATCTCTGTTATGATGGAAGTCCAGAGTCGGTAAGCAGTGTTTTTTTTCTTCTGGCCTTCTCTGAGGAATCATCAGTATCTTTATTATTATTATTTTTTATGAGTTATGTTCTCGGATTTCCGGTATGGTATTGTATCTTGAATTTCCTTATCTTGGTTTTCCTATCATTCATACTTCGTAAATTATTAATCATGGCTTATCTTTAAAGTGTGTTCTTCAGCTTATGATAACTATGTCTGTTATGATTATGCTTTTGGTTTGATCATAGAAACGTGGTGATTCTGGTATCTGGATTTATCTAATTTTTGTGTAAGATTTTGACATCGGAAAAGGTATAAGTAGTGAAAAATATTTGAACCTCTCCACTAAAGTAATTTTCGAGGACGAAAATTCTTAAAGAGGGAGAGAGTTGTAATAACCCAAATTTCAGTGATATTAGAAATAGTGGTTCGAGACCATCAAATCTGACAAATGAACTCGTAGATTGTATTATTTAATATTTACCAGCCAAATGTAGCTTTAAAAATATTTTTGAAATAGTAAATTGTGTTTTATAAAGATTTATTTGGTCAAGAAATCGAGAAAAAGAGGTATCGAGATCTCGGTGTTATAAACCGAGTCATAAATGTTTTTATGAATATTTACGGAATGTCAATAAAGTAGTATAAAAATTTTGTTAGAAAATTTTGACGTTTGGGTGGTTAATTAAATAAAAAGGACTAAATTGAAAAAGGTATAAAAGTTGCTAGAAGGATTAAATAGCTTAATTGTTAATGAGGAAGGACCTAAAGTGTAAATAAGCCCAAAGGAGATATTTTGGGCGGCAATAGCTGAGAAAAATCAGGAAATGGGTGAAATAAGGGTAAAATTAGAAAATTGCTAAAATTAGTTAAATAAATATGGGACCAAATTGGAATATCTAGAATTCTCTTCATTTCTCTTCATTTTCTTCAGCTGAAAAACAGCCATGGGAGAGAGTTCAAGTTGGTTTTCATACTCAAGCTTCATGGAAGTTTAATTATTGCTTTCTCCTTGAAATTTCTATGTTTTTGGATTTTTACAATTGGGTCCAACTTATTAATTCATTAGTTTTTTATTCTATGGCAAATTTTTAAAGTTGATGTGGATTATTGCTGGAAGAATATGATGAATAAATATTGAATTGAAGCTTTAATTTTGTTATATGATGATTTTATCAAGTGAAATTGATGGAAATTGGTTTAGGACTTAATTGTGAAAGAGTTGAAATTAAGGCCTAGTGTTAAAATTCTGATTTTCAAAGGTTATGAAGTAGTTTAAAATGATAGATAAAAGTATTAAATGAGAAAATTAGCTCAATTGAGGGGTGAATTGAGCAAGGACTGAATTGTATGAATTGTGGAATTTGAGACAAAATAGAAATCAACATGTTACACTAAAGCAGTTTTGGACAGCAGCAGTTGTCTAACTTTGAAAAATCACCAAAAATAGTATAAATTGAACTATAAGTTGAATGAGATATATAATTAAAGTTTGTTGAGTCTATTTTCATATAAAAGAAACAGAGCAAGCAAAGGAAGTCTACATATTGAGATATTTAAATTTTTGTAAGACTGGTTAGAATAACTTCGTGATCCCTTGTTCTTAATTTAGAAATTCACTAAAAATTGTAAAAAAATAATTACGAGTTATAATTTATATTTTGTATTCCTTAGTGAGCCTATTTTCATTAGAAATAATCGGAAACACTATATGAAAATCGTACTATGAGATAATTGATTTTTAGTGAAGAGAGGTCAGAGCTGTCGGACTGTGTAACAGGGGAGAACTTAACTAATAAACTGTACTAATTGGCCAAACCAAAAATTCTGGAAATATTATAGTAAGAAGACATGTGAGTCTAGTTTCAAATAAAATTAACGGATATTAATTTCGAGTTTTGTAGCTCAATATAAAAATAATTTAGTGACTATGACTCAGATGGACAGCTTGAATATTCACATAAGTAAATATTGAAAATTATAAATAATGTTACTTACAAGTGTGTTGTTTATATTAAGGATGTGGATGGAGAGGAGGAGGAGGAAAAATAATATATGAACGACTTGTGTATAAATTGATTACATGATCGATTATAATTGATAAATGTTGAATTAGAAATGATATAATGTTTTATTTGGAATATTTATTATGAAATTATGATTATCGTTGTAATACAAAAATTGAACTTATGAGTTTATATGGCTAAATTTTAGTGATCATTTGTTAATTTATGAACTTCATGATGTGTTATTTCATATGTATTGATGATAAAATCGTGAATAATGTAAAAGCATGAAAATTGAATAAATGATCAAATTGAGCACTTGATTTGATGACAAGATGAATTGATTGGAAAAGACCATAGTTGAACTATGGCAACAAGTGATAAGTGATAGCTTCGCTACACTTATCCGATCAATGACAAGTGAAAGTGATAAGTGATAGCTTCGGCTACACTTATCTGATCAAGGACAAGTTAAAGTGATAAGTGGTAGCTTCGGCCACCGATCAAGTGAAAAGTGGTAGCCGGCCACCGATCAAGTGAAAAGTGGTAGCTCCGGCCACCGATCGATGAAAAGTGGTAGCCGGCCACCGATCAAGTGAAAAGTGGTAGCTCCGGCCACCGATCGATGAAAAGTGGTAGCTTTGGCTACCCGATCGATGGATAGTGGTAGCCCGGCCACCGATCAAGTGAAAAGTGGTAGCTCGGCACGATCGATGAAAAGTGGTAGCTTCGGCCACCGATCAAGTGAAAAGTGGTAGCTCGGCCACCGATCGATGAAAAGTGGTAGCTCACGCCACCGATCGATGGATAGTGGTAGCTTCGGCTACAAGTGACAAGTGATTTCGGTGTAAGACCATATCTAGGATATGGCATCGGTGTGATACGTGTTTAAGATGTAAGACCATATTTGGACTATGGCATTCTAGTGAAAAGTGATGAATTGACGGATAAGTCCATGGTTTCACCATGGCATAATGATAGTGAAGATGTAGGACCATGGTGAGCTATGGCATTCTAGTGAAAAGACCATAGCTATGTTATGGCATCGATGATTATCGGTGAAATTCGGTGCATACCTGGCAAGTGCACCAATTCCATAAGAAGTTCACTAATTTGACAAAGCTTGGTAAGTGTTACATAGAATTATGTGATATAAGGAAGTATGAGTTGATGAGACATGAACATAGAACTTGGTTGATGAATGAGTTCATTTGTGATTATATATTTGTACACCCTTGAGTGTATTATCCGTATGAATGGGTATTCCAAATGAGTTAATGAGAAGAGTTCTAATATGACATAATCTAAATTTGAAATGAAATATTATGAAAACGCACTTGGAATACATTGGTATGTCTTGTATATGTTATCCGAGTTCATAATGTGGAAAGTAAATGTATGTGAAAATATGAGGTGATGATACTGTACATGGAATTTATTGGTGGATACGTACATCCTAATAGATTTTAGTGAACATTGAAATTAGGCTCAATAAGTGATTTGTCAATTTAAATTGTGATTGGCAGGAAAGAGTTAGTGAATTGCATGTTTATGAATTGTTACATGTATTTTTCAAAATACAAGGAAATGATGGTAATTGATACATGGAAATATGAGACTATAATATATAAAAACATGGAATATGTTTGATAAATGTGTTCATTCATAATTATAGAATTGTGCATCTCAAGTGCACTATATGTGTAAAGATGATGTTTCAAATGATTTGATAAGTAAAACTCAAATATGAAGTAGTTTGAAACCAAGACAATTTGTTATAAAAATGTATATGAAATACAGAGAGAGGTGTGATTGTTATATGTTATATGAATACATAGTGTGAAAAAGTATAAGTACAAGAGAAATTTAATGAGAATTGAACCCATATATCGTTTCTTGTTATTTATATGAAGTGTACGACTAACAAGTGGTATTAAGTATAAGGCTCAGTTGAATATCTTAAATTGGTTTTTGTATGTATTAAATGTGGGTGAAGAATAAGGATCAAATGAGAGAGAAATCTGGCTTAGAAAATAGCCTAATTTGTGAAAATTAACTTTACCACACGGCTTAGCAACACGGGCGTGTACTAAGGCCGTGTGACCCAATTTCCTTCATAGATGCAAGTCAGAGAGTTATACGCCCCAGAGGCACGGCCATGTGAGCCACACGAGCGTGGGACCCTTGTAAATGAGATAAACTTAGGGATTTTGCGAAAAATTTCATACGATTCTGATTTAGTCTCGACCCAATCCCAATGCATGATTTGGACTTCAAGGGTCCGTTAAAGGAACTTTTATAATCAATTTTGATATTTGAGCGATAAATGGTTTAAATCAACTGTAAGTGTTCCGTACTCTTCGGTAATGCCTCGTACCCTATTCCGGCGTCGAATGCGGGTAAGTGGTGTTACACCTGACATATGCGCAGGCCTGTCATGTAATGTCATGTCAACCTTTTTTTTTTTTCAATTTCATTTTTAATTTCATTTCAATTTCATTTTTTCTCATGTCATTTGAATTTCATTTGAATTTTAATTTCATTTCACTTTTTTTTTAATTAAAACTTTATTTCTCATGTCAATTTTATTTTTTAATTTCAATTTCTTTTTAAAATTAATTTGAATTTCATTTTTTTTCTAATGTGATTTGAATTTCATTTCAATTTCAATTTCATTTCACTTTTTTTCTTTTTTTAATTAAAACTTCATTTGTGATGTCAATTTTTTTCATTTTATTTTTTTTCTTAAAATTCATTTGAATTTCATATTTTCTCATGTTATTTAAATTTCATTTCAATTTTAATTTTATTTCACATTTTTTTCTTTTTTTTAATTAAAACTTCATTTGTCATGTCAATTTTTTTTCATTTCAATTTCTTCTTAAAATTCATTTTAATTTCATTTTTTTCTCATATTATTTGAATTTCATTTCACTTTTTTTTTATTTTTCAATTAAAATTTTATTTCTCATGTCAATTTTTTTTTTCATTTCAATTTCTTTTTAAATTTAATTTGAATTTCATTTTTTTCTCATGTTATTTGAATTTCATTTAAATTTTTTTCTTTTTTAATTAAAACTTCATTTGAATTTCATTTTTTTTCTTTTTCGTTTCAATTTTAATTAAAATTTCATTTCAGCCAAAACAGGTTTTGGTATGCGGGCTGTTGATAGGCCAGGCCTTAATATGCGGGCTACTGATAGGCTTCGCAGGCCGTGTCCCTGGTGTCGACCATTCAAAGACCATTAGGCTTGATTTGACAGGCTTGGCGCCTGCCATTCAAAGGCCTGTTTTGGCAGGCCTACCTACCATGCCAAATCAATATATTTTTTTCTTTTTTAAATATATTTTCTTTTAAATTTCTTTTCAATTTGAATTTCATTTCAATACAAATTTCAATTTCTTTTTAAAATTTTACTTATATATCTTTTTTAAATATAATTTCATTTCAATTCCAATTTGAAATTTAATTCAATACAATTTTTAATTTTACTTTATTTGAATTACATTTGAATTAATATATTTAAAATGTTTTAAATTAAATATATATGTATATTGTATTATAATTTGTATTTTATTTTTTTATTTTAAAAAAATATATTAATTAAATTTTACTTATATATCTTTCTTTTTATTTTTTAAATATAAATTCATTTCAATTTCATTTCAATTTCAATTTCAATTTTAATTCCAAATTGAATTTCAATTCAATACAAGTTTCAATTTCAATTTTTTTATATATTTAAATTGTAATTTAATCAATTGTATAATTTGAATAAAGTATGTCACTTTTATAATGTGTATACTTTTATAACGTTTTTACAAGAACATGCGCTTAATAATAAATCATTCGTCATCTTCCAGTTCGACATTACGAGAGGATTGACCAGAAACATGGACACGATGTAGGCAAGTTGATCGGTTGTGGATGGATGTTTGGCACACCGTGCACAGTTTGGGTTCGCTTGTCTCCCTGACGTCCATGTCATTTCGAATTCTAGTCGATTGTGGTTGACCTTTAGGATGTCTATAGAGACTACTGTCCGGCAGCATCTCGAAAGCAGGCGGTGGAACTTCCCAGTTCGAGGCATCGGGGATTACGGGAAATTCGTTTCCCTAGATACGCAATGTGCGTTGCAACATGTAGATCTTGTCTATGAATTGTTCAACATTTAACTGTGCTCTCGCACACGCTGCATAAACATGCACACACGGATATCGGAGAGTCTGAAAGATCCCTTACTCGCAAGCCTGTTTCGCAAATTAACTGCGTACGACCTAGGTTGAAGACCCAAGCGACGACCGATGTACTCTTGAACCAAGAAAGTCTCCAAGTCGCGCGAATACAATTCTATGTTCATTGTTTGCGCCCTCCGACTGTTTACAGCCATGGCCTTTCGTACGGCCTCAACGTACACGTGCCCGGCCTCGATCTGCTTAGCTTGCCTCAGCCCTATCCTGGGCATCAATATGGCCAACCTATAGAATGTTGCTGAGAAAACAACAAAAATTTGCAGATGACATGTGTGCCTCAAGATAGAGTTAACCGCATCTACGAGGTTGTTCGTTATCTAGTCATACCAAAACCTTTCACCGTAACTTTGAGTTCATTGTCAGTTCTCCATGCTACCCAACCATGTCCGAAGATTTGTTGGTAAAGATGAAATTTGAGATTCAAGCCTCGGAACCTTAGCCTGAATCTCCGCGGTTCTAACTCATGAGTTGCATATGCAATTTGGAATCAGTATTTTAAAAAATTACAAACTGATAAAATTTGAAAAAAAAAAGTTCAAATAAATACAAACAATATTTTTTACCCATGTTCACGAGTTCTTTTTTCCATTATTTATTCTTATAATCTGTGGAAGTTTTTCGCGATGTGCCAAATGTAATAAACAGACCTCCACAGAAATACGATTGCCTTAACGCAGCAAGTAGTCCCTTCGATTTGTTCGATATAAGGCAAATGTTGTCATGTTTGACAACGTGCCTTCGTAGATTTCTAAGGAAAAATTCACAATGACTCGAAGCACTTACGCTCCACGATGGCGAAACCGACCAAAAGTACATTTTGGTTGCCATCTTGTGCAATAGCAATCAGGAGTATTTGCGTGTATTTTCCGTATAGCCAAGTTCCGTCCACTTGCATATCGGCTTTCAGTGAGGGAAAGTTGTAACACCCCAAACCCGTATCAAAGCATATTCTAATTCAATCATTAAAATGCGAATTGTCCCCAATCGAGCTTTAAAGTTCCCTTAAAAAAATTTTGGGACTAATAGAAATCATTTGAAAAGTTAAAGAAGAACTTGCAAATTTTTTTTTACTACAGGGTTCACACGGCCGTGTGTTAGCCGTGTGTCTTACACGGCCAAGTCACACGCCCGCGTGTCTGGCCGTGTGGATCTAAAATGTGTCAAAATCACTTAATTTAGCCTAACTTAAAGCTACTTAAGACACTAAGCTTTAAGTTTCATACACACATCAAGCCTTTGGTCAAAGCGCATGCTAACATTTAGCTTCAAACATATACATATACTTATAACTCAATTTACATCACATTCACAAAACAACTAACAACCAAAGACATCCTAGATACATGCCATTACAAAATTAAACATCACCACACTTGAGATCAGGATTGTTGTTGTTGGATGCTGAGTCGGCGATCAAAAGAAAGTACCTAACCTGCGTACGAAAAACAAAATCGCATGCTGAGTAAAACTCAGTGATATTTCTATAATCCAAACATTTTAAGACATGATATGATACACGAATGCTCAAATTGAATTATATCATCATACTACTATCTAAACATACAATTACAAGATATCACCATTTCAATTTCATGCCTTTCATCACTTTATTTCATACTATACTCAATTTTCACAAGTATTCACCTTTAGTTGGTTTGAACATACATCTCAATTCACATCACTTATTATATTAAGAACTTTGCATAGATCAATCAACAATTTACTTATATTATCGCACAAACCAATCCACATTAAACAACTTCACTTATTTGAAAAAACACAAGTATATCTAAAGCATTTGAATTTATTTCACAACTTTAATAATCTAACTTAAGAACATATCATATCTTCAAATGAATAAATGTATATACATAAGTAAATATAATCATATTTAGTAATACCTATAACCATCCTCCTTTGGTCGTTCATAAAACCTTTTTGTATAGTCCAGTTGATACACGGCACCTGGTGCCTAGCAGATAATCCGCGAAAAACTTTGCGCCCAGCGCTAGTCGGATAAACCGACAAATGTGTGCCCAGCACTAGTCAGATAAACTGAAGGAGGTTTCGCCTAGCGCTAGTCGGATAAACCGAAAAATAATTAGTGAGCCCAGCTCTAGTTGGATAAACCAACAATATTTGCGCCCAGCGCTAGTTGGATAAACCGACGAATGTGTGCCCAGCACTAGTCAGATAAACTGACGAAAGTTGTGCCCAGCGCTAGTCGGGTAAACCGACGAATAATTTAGTGAGCCTAGCTCTAGTTGGATAAACCAACGATATTTGCGCCCAGCGCTAGTCGAACGAATCGACGATGTCAATTATTCATTTTCAAGTCCATAATTTTTACTTTTCATAACTCAATATCAAATTTCATAATTTAATAACACTTCCACTCCAATTATCTATTAATCATACATTAATTTATTCCATAATTTCACATTCCATAAACCTCCATACAATTGAATTAACTCATACCTCCATAAACTTCCATTCAATTTAATTAACAATTACATTAGGGATATATATTAAGGCATCGAGTAGTAACTAGATTAATTAAAACAATTTATAAAGTTTGAGCTTGGGGACTACAAACTTACCAAAATACGACGGATGTCTACTCAGTGATCTTTTCCTTCCCACGGTTGATACTCGATCTATTCTTAACTTGATCTATTTTTAACAATTTAGCTCAATTAATACCATTCTTGTTTATACTAAAATTAATCAAATCTTAATTCTTAGTGCATACTTTTATTTAACAACAATTGCCATTTACTCAACTCAACTATTAACAATCAAAAATTTAATTGATCATGTTTCCTTCTTATTTCAATAATTCACTAAATATACATTTAATTTATTAACAATCCCCAATAATCTTAATTTTAATGCTAATTTTATTTAAGCATTTAACTCATTGCTAGTTAATGCTAACCAATTTCATATCACAAAATACTTTATAAACTTAATGGACTTAGTAAATAAATCCCAAATTTTCCAGCATAAGAACAGTCCACTAAAATAGTCCCTACATTTCACAAAATTAACAATTTAAACTATATTATTCTGAATTTACAACATTTTAGTCCCTAGAAACTATTATCAATAAAACCACCACACAATATGACCAATTTAGTCTACAAAATTTATACTCAATCATCACCTCGAAAGCATTTAGTATTCAACAAAATAACCCCAAACCTTTGAATTTCTCATCCATGGTATCTTTCATAATTTCTATCCACTCTCAAAATTTCAATATGGGTAAACTAACTCATAACATTATATCATCAAAAATATAAATTTCATGCAAAAATAATCAAATCTAACTTACAAATTTACACATGCATTAAACCCCCATAGCCGAACAGCCCCTTCCCCCCTTCTTCTTTTAGTTTTCGGAAGCAAAGAAAAAACTAAAGAATTTCACCCCCTTATCTTCTTTTCACCTACCATATCTTTTATCTCTTATTATTATTATTATAATCTTTAACTTTATTTCTTTTCTAATATATTATATTTATATAATACTAATAAAATAGATTAAAACCATCTACTATCCATAACTCATCAAATTAATGGACTAATTTTTAAATAGTCCCTTATTCTAATCCCACTTTGAAATTTAATACTAATTACTAATTTATCACCCATTTAAGTTAATTATTGTACTTAATTAAACCCTAATAATTAAGATTATCAAACTATCCTTCTACTCATTTCTAAAATGACTCTGTAAATATTAATCTCAATTTCATATACCATTCAATTCAATACATTTAGCTTCTTATTTAAACTTTTGCACATTTGCCCCAAAACATTTACATCCTATACAATTTAATCCATCATCTCAACCAAGTTAATTCCACAATTAACACATAACCCACTATTGCCGAATACTTAACCCTTAATATACAGCCTGTGTATATAAATCTTTTATTTATAATAAAATCCTTCTCATTAATAATTTACTCAATTAAATCCCAAATTTTTAAATATAGTAAAATTTTACTCTATAAAATAACGCAAATTCAATATCAAGCACCCAAACAAAACTCTTTCAAATAAAAGACTTCAAAATATCTCAATGACATATTTTTTTTTTATACATTGAGAATTTCACATAAATAAACAATTTAACCCCCCCCCCCCATATTTTCAAAATTTTCCATAATAATCCTCAATGTACAATTTCATGAATTGACTTTACAAATAATCTCACTTCACTTCCAGTTTTAAAAATCTACCAAAATAATATTAAGAACATAGTTTTTCTACCATAGTAATTTCTATTAACTACAATCATTCCACAAATTTCAACATGGGTATGCTAGTTCATGATCCTAAGGTTCCAAAAATATAAATTATAAGCAAAAAGGATCAAAACATACCAACTAATTTGAGCTTCAAACTAAAACAACAATGGCCGAATATGTTTTCTTCTTTCCCCCAAATCGACATGCACAGAAAATGAAGCTTAAAACTAATTCCCTCTCTCCACTTAGCTATTTGTATCTTTTTATATTATTTTATAAATATTATATAACTGCCATACTAGAGCTGAGGCTCGGCCCGAAGGCCTGCTCGAAAAATGGGAGGGTTCGGGTAAAAATATAGGCCCGAGAAATGGGCTTGGACAGAAAATGAGGCCCGTTTAAAAAATAGGTCGGGCCTCAGGTAAGAATTTATTGGCCCGGGCCTGGGTCGGCCTGGCCCGAAATATATATTAAATAATTTATTTTTTAATCCTTTTTAAATTTTTAACTTTACCTTTCTTTTAGTTTAACTTTCATTTGCCTGACTTCCTCTTCGTAGTTCCTCCCCATTATTCCCATTTCCAAAATCCCTAAGTCACCACTGGCCACCACCTCATCTGATCTAGCAGTCTCCACCTCCCGAACACCCATTCACCTCCACTCTCCACCTCAAGCTCAGCTCAGCTCAGCTTATTTTCTCTACCCACGGCCACAACAACACAATAAGCTGTAAGCCTCTTCTTCTTCTTCTTCTTCTTCTTCTTCTTCTTCTTCTTCTTCTTCTTCTTCTTTTTTAACTTTATCAAAGCTGTAAATGAAAACGGTGACTTAATGAAAAGAGTATGCAGGGCAAATATGAAGCTAAGGTGGATTAAATATTGTTTCTTTTGAGAAGAAAATTATATGAACCTTTATCTTTAAAGCAATTTGCTATTAAATATTGTTGATAGTCTCATGGTTGTGAAAGTTGAGTTTCAATGCTTTAAGATGTCGTTCAGTACTTAAATTAATAAAGGGAGATGGAAGAAAATGTTGGTGCAAGTACAGAGCTTAAAAAAAGCAAAGGTTGTGTTAACTGTTAAGGCATGCATACTTTTGAAATATTTATATCATATTTAAAGTTAATTTAAATTTATTTGTTATTTTTCTTTTTCCATTGTAGACACTGAAATAAAGAATGAAAGAGTTGGGAGTATAAATAAAGAAATAATGAAAAGAAGTTTCTTGCTCCATCGAACCAAATTAGTAGTGGAACATATTTTTTTTGTTTAGAAAATTTGGTAGCAAGCAATCTGCTTAAAAGTTTTCATAATCTTGCTCTATCGAATCAAATAGCTTGTTTTTGTGTTTTCATAATCTGCTATATTGTACCCATTCTGTTTCAGCTTCTAGTTTCTGCCTGACTAAAAGTTTATGTGAAAACAAAGAATGGCTGTGCAAAATGCAAACACACACCAAATAGCTTCAATTTTTATATGCAAATTTATTGCTTAATATCCTATTTGTAATGCAAGTTTTACTCATTTATCGATGAGAATAGGAATCAATGACAATTTTGGTGGATTTTATTCATACATGCATAATTAGATTTCATTAGCTAAATAATATCTAGGTTAAAGGAAAACACTAAAATTTAGGTTAATGAAAATGTCAATGTGTTGCTTGTATTTTAATTCTCAAAACATTCCTTATATCTATTAATTATAAGTAGGTAATTATAGAAAATATATATTTAATGAAAAATCTTACTATATATACAATTGTTTAGCTGACAAAATGACAATAATCTAGCACATAAGATTAGTTTCTTAAAATGCTTCTTCAAATTGCTTTAGTGTGTGTTTATACCTATCTATCTATATAAATATTTGGCAGTTAATCCTGTTCTAATAATCAAGACAACATATCTTCCTCTTTTGGACTTTAGACAACATAGTTAATTGCTCACCATGACTCCATCCGCTATGGAATATAATTTTAGACAACCAACTAATAAAATTTATCTTCTACATTTAAAATGATTTTTATTATGCAACTTCTTATTAGTTGAAATATGTAATCATTGAGCTAGATTTGTTTATACATATAAAACTAGTGATTATTTATCAACGTAGAGATAATAAATGACATTTGTATATTTTTATGAATAATTAATTTAATCATTTTCGTAATTCATCAAATATGATAAAATTATTACACCTAAAGCAGGAAAACATAACATTCATTTGCTTGTCTTTTTTTTTTTTTTGCTGCCTATTGGATATGAGATGCTTTTGATAAATATAACTGTTAATATTTTTTTTATTAAAGACTGTAAGGTGGTAATTTTCATGTTTCTTGTTTTAGAATTGGTGTGTTGTGGCAGGAATAATTTGGGCTAATTTTAGCTAACATTTTATGATAGTAGTAAATAATAATATGGAATGATTCATATATTATATATAATTGTTGAACAATTATATTAACTTTTGGTTTATTTGGATTCCAGGACTTGAGTTTTTATGACTATGGCTAGTTCGAACACTCCTATACCTGTGGACGATGGGTTTAATGAGTATGAAAGTGCTACCAAACGTCAAAAGTCTAACAATTATATTAACTTTTGGTTTATTTGGATTCCAGGACTTGAGTTTTTATGACTATGGCTAGTTCGAACACTCCTATACCTGTGGACGATGGGTTTAATGAGTATGAAAGTGCTACCAAACGTCAAAAGTCTACCACTTCAAAGGTGTGGGATGAAATGACAAAGCTTGAATGTGAGGACCAAAATGAATTGAAGGCACAATATAATTACTGTAAGAGTATCTTTTCTGCTAAATCTTCTAGTGGAACCTCTTATTTAAGACGTCATCTATATCAATGTTTGAAAAAAGTTAATAAGGACATCACTCAATACACCATAGCCAATCAACCATCATTAGGAGGTGGTCCATCTATAAAAAAAACTACAAGTTTGATGCTGATGAGTGTCGTCGAGTTGTTTCTACTTTTCTTGTGTGTGGCAAGCATTCATTTAAGACAGTTGAAGAACCGGGATTTAGATACATGATGAGAATTGCTAGTCCTAATTTTAAGAATATAAGTAGATTTACAGCTTCTAGGGATGTCCTAATGTATTATGCAAAAGAGAGAGATCATGTTAAAGAAGAGTAAGCTAAAGCACCCGGTTTAATTTGTCTAACTTTCGATAATTGGAATTCAGAGCATACTAATGATGAATATATTTGCATTACTACTCATTGGATTGATAAAGATTGGAAGCTACAAAAGAGAATCATAAGGTTTAGAGCTTTATTTCCTCCGTATGATGGTTTGAACATAGCGGATAAACTTGTTTTATGTTTATCTCAATGGGGTATAGATAAGAAAATTTTTAGCATCACTTTGGATAATGCTTCTTATAATGATGTGTTGGTTTCTTGTCTTAAAAATTATTTTCGTGCGAACCAAGCTATTTTGTATGATGGTGCTTTTTTTCAAGTTAGATGTTGTGCACATATTTTGAATCTTACAGTTAAAGCTGGTTTGGAGCTTGCTGATGATGTTGTTGGTAAGATTCGAAATGGAATTAAGTACATAAAAAAGTCGGGAATTCGTAGGAAAAGATTTTATGATGTGGCCGACAAAAGTTTTCATTTGAATGTGACCAAAAAGTTACGTCAAGATGTGTGTGTGTGTGTGTGATGGAATTCTACTTATTTTATGCTTGAATCTTCTCTCTACTATAAAGATATGCTAGATTATTGGGGCCAATGAGATAAAGACTATCAAATGTTTGCACTTTCTGACGAGGAGTGGAGAAATGTTGTTATTCTTTGCAAATTTTTTAAAGTCTTTTATTATGTGACTTGTATTTTTTCTGGTTCGAATTATCCGACGGCCAATCTTTATTTCAGAGGGGT